>CM060906.1:652059198-654559198 GCA_030737815.1 Allium fistulosum | reverse complement strand
CTCCTTTTAGGAATTGTGTCCTCACAATTTTCTAGTATTTGTAACAAGCATTCACTGACCTTAAGAAAATCTATCAAGCATATGCATAAACAAACATATTCAATCATATCAACCATGCATAACAAATTTTTCCAAAGAAAAAAAAATTACCTTTTAATTTGCAAAAAGCTTAGGATAATCCATCCTAATCTTATCCTCTAACTCCCATGTGCAGTCATTAGGATCACTACTCCACTGGACCTTTACTAGTTTCAAAGTTTTGCTCCTTAATTTCTTTTCTTCCTTGGCTATAATCCCCATTGGCTCTTTTTCATAAACCAAATCAGGATTTATTTGAATTTTGGTAGGCTTTTCCAAAATGTCTTCTTTATCATGTACCCATCTTCTAAGTTGGGACACATGAAAAACATTATGCATTGCTTTCATTTCCTCTGGTAATTCTAATTTGTAAGCCAATGAACCAATTCTTTCCAGAATTTTATAGGGTCCAACATACCTTGGTGTGAGCTTACCTTGCTTGCCAAATCTCAAAACCTTTTTCATAGGTGAAACTTTGATAAAAACAAAGTCTCCCACTTCATATTCCACTTGCTTCCTTTTCCTGTCTGCAAATCTCTTTTGCCTATCTTGAGCTGCTGCTATTCTTTTTCTTATTAACCCAATTTTCTCTGTAGTTTCGTTAATATATTCAGGTCCTATAACAGCCCTTTCCCCAGTCTCTACCCAGCATATAGGTGATAAACATGGCTTGCCATATAAGGCTTCAAATGGTGCCATCCCTATGGTGCTTTGGTAACTATTATTGTATGTGAATTCAGTTAAATGGAGGTGGTCTTCCCAGTTGCCTCCAAAGTCCAGTGTACATGCTCTCAACAAATCCTCTAAGACTTTGTTCACCACCTCAGTTTGACCATCTGATTGTGGATGGTAGGCAGTGCTTAAGCACAATTCACTCCCCATGGCCTCTTGAAAACTTTTCCAAAACCTTGAGGTGAAGATGGTATCCCTATCACTCACAATGGTTTTGGGTATGCCATGCAACCTTACTACCTCTTTCATGAATATTTGAGCCAATTTTGGAGCATTTCTTTCTGTTTTTAACTGGAATAAAATGTGCTACCTTAGTTAGCCTATCCACTATTACCCATGTACTTGTGTTTCCCCTCTTAGATCTAGGCAGACCATCTATGAAATCCATAGATATATCCTCCCACTTCCACTGTGGTATAATAAGGGGTTGCAATAGTCCTGATGGCCTTTGTGTCTCTGCCTTGACTTGTTGGCAAGTCATGCACCTTGCAACATGTCTGGCCACATCTGACTTCATCCCCTTCCACCAAAGATTTCTTTTCAAATTTTGATACATCTTGGTGCTACCTGGGTGTATGGAGTACTTACTCCTATGGTATTCATTTAATATTTCCTCCTTTAACTTTATATTTTCTGGAACACATATCCTATTTTTGTTCCTTAAATAACCATTTTTATCAACTTGATAATCTACTACTTCTTCCCCTTTTGATATGAGCATTTTCTTTTCCACCATGTTTAGGTCTTGTTCCTGCATTTTCCCAACCTTAAGAAGTAAATCTGATTGCAGAGATATCATACTTAATTTCCCTTTACCTTCATCTTCTTCAATGGGCATCATTTGTACCTCACTGTTTTCCTCAATTTCCAAATCAGTAAGTATATACAAATCCTTAAACTCTTCCATCATCAACATGGCTACTTTGGCATGTTGTCTACTCAAGGCATCTGCAACTTTGTTTGCCTTGCCTGGTGTATAAAGTATATCTAGATCATAGGCAGCTAGGAACTCTACCCATCTATGTTGCCTCATGTTCAAATCTTTTTGTGAGAATAAATATTTCAATGCCTTATGATCAGTGTACAAAATGAATTTGGCACCTAACAAATAATGTCTCCAAAGTTTCAAAGCATACACAACTGCTGCTAGTTCAAGATCATGGGTTGCATATCTTGTTTCATGTGGCTTTAATTGCCTAGATGCATAGGCTACCACCTGGTCTTGCTGCATCAACACAGCCCCTAACCCAGAGCCACTTGCATCAGTGTACACAACTAAGTTTTCATTTCCTTCTGGCACTCTCAATACTGGTGCATTAATCAGAGCTTCTTTTATTTTGATAAAAGCTTGCTCACATTTTTCTGTCCATACAAAGGCTTGGTTCTTTCTAGTTAAATTGGTAAGTGGTGATGATATTTTTGAGAAATCTTTTATAAATCTCCTATAATATCCTGCCATCCCCATGAATGATCTAATCTCACTGATGGTACTAGGCCTTTTCCATGCTTGGATTGCCACTACCTTATTGGGGTTTACTGATATTCCTTTGGCAGAGATAACATGCCCAAGAAAATGTACTTCTTCTTTCCAAAATGCACATTTTAGAAATTTTGCCTTTAAATCATTTTCCCTTAGTCTTGACAAAACTAAATGCAAATGATTTTTATGCTCTTCCACTATCTTGGAATAAATCAAAATGTCATCAATAAAAATCAGTACAAACTTGTCTAAATAATCTCTAAATGTTCTATTCATTAAATCAACAAAATATGAAGGAGCATTTGTCAAGCCAAATGGCATAACCATAAATTCATATAAGCCATATCTTGTGTTAAATGCAGTATACTTAACACTTGAGTCTTCAACCATCATTTGATGGAATCCTGATGCTAAGTCTAGTCAAGAAAATATTTTAGCTTCACTGAGTTGGTCAAAGAGATCATCTATTCTAGGCAATGGGTATTTGTTCTTGATGGTTACTTTATTTAGTTCTCTGTAATCTATGCACATTCTCAAGGTACCATCATGTTTTCTTACAAACACTACTGGAGAACCCCAGCAGGAATTGCTTCGCCTTATAAATCCCTTGCCTTCTAATTCTTCCAACTGATTTTTCAATTCTTTCAGTTCACTTGGCCCCATTCTATAAGGTTTCTTGATTATTGGACTTGCTCCTGGAATGAGATTAATTTGGAACTCAACTGGTCTGTGGTGTGGAACACCCTTAACTTCCCCAAACACATCCAAGTATTCATTAACTATGGGAATTTCTTCAATGGTTAGTTCACTAAGATCTTTTTCTAAGTCAACTAAATGATATAATTTCCCTTCCTTAGCTACTTCACATAAAACTGTGATCCTCCGGCCTCTAGAATTTTGCAATGATATGGTGGATGAGTCTAAATTAATTATGGCTTTAAATTGCCTTAACCAATCTACCCCCAATATAACTCCTATATTTGGGTAATTTAAAACATATAAATTGGAAATAAAAATATTTCCTCCTATGTTTAACTCCACATCCACACAATTCATGTTCAAAACACTAGAACTCCCTAGGGGACTTTGTACAAGCAATGGAGTTTCAACCAATATGCAGTTTAATTTTAACACTTTAACTATTTCATAAGAAATCAAAGAGTGTGTTGCTCCAGTATCATATACTACTGGTATGGGTATGGCACAAATGAGTAATGTACCTTCCACTTGGCCATGATTTTCAGCATCAATTTTCACTGCAGATTTGCCATTACCTTCCAAAGTTGCCAATTTCCTTGCTGTTTATTTTCAGGACAGTTCCTCTTCATATGCCCCTCCTTCCCACATAGGTAGCATTTGAAGGCTCCTCCTTTTAACTCTGGGCACCTTCTTGTTGTCTGCCTCCTCTTTCTTTTTATCATAAGGGTGATATCTTCCCTTATTCTTCTTATTGTTGTTGCTCTTAAAATTCCTATATTTCTCTCTTTCCTTGTCATGTTGTTCCAGTTTCAATGCCAGATCAATTACTTGATCAAAAGTTCTATCTGCATATGGTAGCATAGCTCTGCTAAGTCCTGGGTTCAGACCTTTTATATACCTATCATTTTTGGATGCTTCATCTGCCACTAGCATTGCTCCATAATTAGATAGCCCCTCAAACTTTTGAGTGTATTCAGTGACATTTAAAGTTCCCTGCCTAAGTTTGATAAATTCTTCAAGCAAAGTGGTCTTGGCTGATGCTGGTACAAATCTTGCCTCCAACATCTCCTTGAACTGATTCCAAGTGATTTCATTTTCATTTCTTCCAGCTATGATCACCTCCCACCAGCTTAAAGCTACCCCTTTCAGTTGTCTTGAAGCTACTTGCCTCTTCCTTTGATCATCTAACTGCATGTCATTGAAAATCCTATCAAGTGTTCTCAACCATGCTTGAATTTCCATCACATTCTCAGTTCCTTCAAAACTCCTGCCTCCCAAATTGGAATAAGTCTTCAGTAGTTTTAAAAGCTCTTCATGTGGGTTCTCATGCCTTTGCCCAATTCCATCTCTTAAAACCCTCACAAATTCTTGCATATCAAGCATTTGAGGTGCACTGGGTCCTGCATTGTGATGAGATCCTCTTCCTACCATGGTCTGCTAACTAAGTTCTGGGCAAATGGTATTAGTATATTATGAGTACTTCTATAATTACTATTTTCTTATCTAAATTATTTCATCCAAAACAAACAGACATAATACATTTCTATAATACTTAGCAATCAATGCAACCAAGTGCTCTGATTCCAAAATGAAATGACCCTCCTATTTCTACCTTAATTTCATAAGGATTTTTTTTTCATCAGAGGGAATTTAAATCAAATAGAAATCAAAATACCATACAAGCTATATACATAGCCACTTATTTCTTTTCTAAGTAGGCAAATTAGGCAAAATCAGCAGTTCAGACGTCTAAATTCTTATGATAGACGTCTAAATTTAATCTCAAACGTCTAAATTATTATGACAGACGGCTCAGAGATCTAAAATTGAAACAGAGAGTAAAAAACATTTTGAACTAAATTCAGACATCTAAATTTTTGTGACAGACGTCTAAATTCTTATGACAGGCGTCTAAATTTAATCTCAGACGTCTAAATTTGATCTCTATGTACATGCATATGCACATTTAATTTATATGTATCTGGATGTCCACCTATATTCATTTGCAGTTTTAAGTTTGATTTAAACTTCCTTTGAATTATCAGAGTCATTTTTCTTTCAAACAATTCAACCAGGATTCAAAACTCATTACCAATATAAATATATTAGTGTATCCCTAATAATATACACATACATATGAAGATGTACGTGTTTCTCTTGTTTAAATTCAGAGTATATTTTTTTTTTGTTAAACAAGAGTATTCTGTTTGATTTGGATTTTAAGGTATCCCTGCCTAAAGTTAATTACTATATACTTTTGAATATTTGTAATAAGTCAGTAAATCCTATGCGTATTTAATTTATATGAACTTGCTCATTCTAATTGATAGTTTTTAATATCAATTTACCATGACAGTTAAATCTCAAGATTCTTGAGATTTTTATTTCAGATCATGGATCAAAGGTATTGATATTTGGCTAAGGCCAGAAATGATATATTCACTTATCATTTTCCACTTATGTATTTTCTAAAAACTTTCTTATTTAAGATTCAATCTATGTGACTTGTTTGCCTTAATCTTAGCCCACATGACACCTAGTGAGTTGTGTATTTGCATAAGATTTGCTATGTCAAGAATTTGAACTTAAAAATATTCATAAGAATAATTCCAGGTTTTCATAGCTAACACTTGATCATATTTTACTTGTTTATGTTTCAGTCAATACTTCAAAAAAAAGATCAAACCTTAACATACAACAATTTTGTCAGATCAACTAATTTAAATCTAACACTTTACAGAACATAAGAGCAACTTGATCACTAACCATAGAATATTCATTACATGACTGGAAATTTTAGAAACATAATTTTTCCTAAATACATGCAGATATAATCATTTTAAGCTCTTATTGAAACTAGCTAGCATGTTCATTCACTCCTCCACAATAGCCATAACTTCATTTTTTACTTAGTGCCTGCATTCCCTAAAAGAGCATGAGTGGCTGCCTCATTTTAAAATGAGACACCCCCATATGCCATGAGCAAACAAGGGTTAGATCTAAGATCTGGTATGAGCAACATCAAAATATTCAAAACATTAAGCTCTGGGTGATGAGCCTTAATACTTATTTTGTATGCATGTAATTTCTTTAATCCATTGCTTTATTACGTTACATACACTTTGATACAAGAATGATATCTTTATCTATCATCTATTCACACAAATTTATTTATTCAATCATGAATATCAATCTACAGTGTGTATATTCAATGGAATAACCAGTGTTCCATTCCAATCAACCTAGGAAATACTCATCTTCCTATTTCTTCATTTACAGGTTGTTTTCATTAATTTAAATCTCTAGCCTCATCTGCTAGTAAGGAATCACAGGGACACATTGCAATGAACTAATTCACATCATTGCACAAAGATCTCAGGGCTTAAACAAACCATGTGCCAACTTACATACTTCAAATATGACAAGCATTCCAGCAGCCTTCTTGGCTCATAACCCTAGTATATTTACTAGTAGTGTTGGTTAAAATCCTATCATCAGATAGCTATGTGGACATGTCACAGTGTATAAAAACACCTCCCTATATCTTACAAGTATACTGTTCAAAAACAAACAGATAATCATTTCATAAATATTGCTATAAGATGTCTTATCTTTAAATCATATAAAAGAACATCTACAACTGAGGGTGGAGCCATGGCATGCTATGTTATTATGACTTACAAGTAATTGTGATTGAACTAGATTCAAGATCTAGCTGAATCACAATTTTTATCTTGTGAATTTTTCTATTTCATTAGGGAATCAGCACATAGAAATCTCTATTGCATCCCTAACATTTTCTTCTCTTAAGCCTCAACACTTATATAAAATATAATGCAGCTCATAATATATAATTTTTTTTCTCTAAAAATTTCCCTGCCATAGATCCCCATTAGTTGTGAGTATTCCTCCCTTGATTTTAAGGTTTGTTGCCTTAGCTTCTCTTTTTTTTTTAAAATGTAAACAAATAGTAGTATGTACATCCATAGCAACCATTCTAACAGATCAAAGAAATCCATCCAAAGAGCATCCATAATAAACATTATATCAGCTCAAAAAAAAATCCATTCAACAACATTAATATAACTGTGATTAACAAAAATCAAAAAAATTTCAATAGCAACATAAAAACTTGGCTGCCTCATATCAGGTCTTAATGCCATGAATCTAGTGAGATTACTCACAAGAATATTTCTTCTTATTAATCCAGAAAATCCTTGAGTATATTTTCTCTTCCTTTAAAATGTTTTCTTCTTTTCCTATTATATGTAGCTCGGGTAAAACAATTTCTCTGGCCATAACTACTTATTTATAAGCATATTTTTACTAGGGTTTTTCTCAAGACAAAATTCCATTTCTGTCCTGGCTGGCATCATGCATTGTTTACATTTTCTCATTTTTATCCCTAATTACCCCCGGCCATATTAACCAATTAAAGGCTGCATTTTCTTTTCTTTACTTTTTCAGAAAATGGCCACTCACTCAAGTCATGTTAAAAGTGTGTGACTATATTTATTCATTTGCTTATTTTTGGAAATCCCCCTTCTTTCTATTTCTGCCTATACATAACATACATACCTGTTTTATGTTTTATACCTATTTAATGTTACTCTTTTGCTTAGCTTTGACATTTTTCTGCTCACAGAATATACATGTGTAAAAATATTTATTTATTTAATCTCCCCTTGTTTCATAGAAAATACATTTAAGCATATACTTCATTTTTAACTTATGCTTAAATTACAATCCAATGCTTTAAATAAGGAATTTACATATTTTTCAGTAATTTTTAAATCTCTTCCTTGTGCTATTTCCAGTGTACATGTGCACACATATCTCTGCACATTATTTAATTTAAAATTCCATCAATATTTGATCCAAATATTTTTAAACTGAATCATTTTATTAAAAATCATTTTCCTCAAAATTTTGGGGCATTACAGATTATACACTCACTAAGCTATATTTAATCTTATAAATGGAATTATATTGTTTGATTTGAAGCTAAGAGGGTATTCATGGTATGCATTGAGTGTTCGGGTTAACGGTGATGATAGGGAAGAGGAGCCACCGCGACCTGGAGCATTTTTGCCCCAAGCAGTGGACGATCGGTACACCGGTCAAGCATGACCAGTGGACGATCGGTACACTGGTCAAGCATGACCAGTGCACCGATGGTAATGGGTTGCGCAAGCAACCCAGGTGTGTGTGTGAGTGAAGACAGTGTGCAATTGGTCAGCTATGTGCTGTGTTTTCTGTAGTGCGTGACTGTGTGTGTTGCTAGTGTGAGTGTATGTGTATGTCTGTGCATGTGTTCCTGGATGTGCCAATGAATATATGTGTGATATTATGTATGAACGTGTTGTGTTGGGTTACTGTATGAGTTACAAGCGTGTGCGTGTGTGTTATTCATGTGCGTGCTGAATGCATATATATATATATATATATATATATATAAGTGTGTATGTGAGTGTACTATTGTTTTAGTTTGTCATGTGCATCATTCTACTGATCTAACTTTGCTGCTCATTTGTTTTCATTGATAAGCTTATGTATATAATCTGTGCATTGCACTTTTTACTAGCCTTGAACTTTATGGGTGTGCTGGAGTATCTTTGTATTTGCATGTATTTTCTGTTAGTTTGTTCATGCAAACTCAACCAATGTGTTACCACAAAATTGCATATTTAATATAGTGTTTAATTGTTTTGTAATGATGAATATGAGTACTTATAAACTTAAATTATTTGGATAAGGGTATTATTTTTCATTTTATAGAAGTATGAAATTTCAATAAATATGTATAATTAAAGTTTAGAAATGTATTTATATATTTGGTTGGATTATATTGGGTTGGTTTGGATATTTTATGATTATTTAGAACTAGTATTTGAGAATAGAAGATTTGGAAATGGTTTCTATATGCAATATTTTTCTTATAAACCATTCTGGGAATTTAAAATGATTTTTCTAATGTTATATAAGTATTTAATAATCAGCTAAATTTATATAAGAATGATAGAATAGTTATTTTTTGTAAATATTAATCAATATTTGAGTTTAAATAAGTATTTAATTAATTCTGAAAGATGTATTTATCATTCATCTTTTAGTAATTATATTATTGTATATAAAATTATAAGTTTTGAATATTTATTATTAAGTATCGATTCATTTATTTATATTCATTTGAGTAATATATTTTTATATCAGTTTCTGATTCCTGTTTTAATCTTCTTTATATTGAATTCGATGATATGAACGATTAACCGTTGATATTGATTTTGTTGTTGATTTTAATATGATACGGTGATGACATCCTTGTTATAATTTTATTGTATTTATTCCATGTGACGAGAAATCTGAATAAACGGTTTAGTGATACCATCTCGTATGGGACTTTTTATAACACTTTTCCGGTTATTCTTTGGACTCATTATATAGAATAAAGAAGGGAAAGTGTGATGTGTAAGCACTGAATAAACAGACTAGTAATACGCGGTGGTAAGGGACACCGTTGTGTTATTTACCTGGTTATTCTTTTGCTTATAGATGACACTCAATATGGGGTATGTTGCATGTGATACTTGTTGCATTGAGTATACTTAGAGTCATGTGACGACCATTGTATGTATTGTATGTGTCTATCTACCTTTGTCCAGCTCCCTTTATGGTTCGGGAGTAAACCAGATTGGCCATTTCCATCCTGGTGGCCTAATCGTAGGGTTGTGTTGTAGATCTGCGATACCATTATTGTATTTTATATTCGATGCACATCATGACGTTTGGGTTAGATGACTCGTAGGGCAGGTGCCCTACAGCCCCATATGTTTCTTAGACCAGCAGTTTGTTATCTATAGAGGGAAAGTAGGGTCGTAACCAAGGCTACGAATTGACGGGCCATTAATGGATATGTGTCATGATGTCCATCGAGGTAACTAAGGCTGTAGTAACAGATCCGGCTACATTGCATACATCATAGTAGACCTTGGGTTCCTAGAGTAGGCATATGGCCATCAATCTCCTATCTGGTTTCGGTTCGTGTGAAACAATGTTGTTGGAACAGATCCGACTACATAACATATAGCATGGTTAGACCCTGGGTTCCTGGAGGAGGCATACAGCCGTTAGTCTCCCGTTTGGTTTTGGTTCACATACGGTAGATACGCATATATGAGATGATAATATACCTAAGACTATGTTCAGAGTATGGTCAACACCGTATCCTTTTTTGGTAGACAGCCTGCTTATTATTGATTATATTCGGACATTGTTATGAGTTGGCTCAGATCTTTCTTATTGTTATGTAGTGAAGTAATGATGGTATTTTATAATATGAGATTGAAAGATATTTGGGCATTGCTTTATGCTAGCCCGATATCCTTAGTGATACCTCACTTATTGATGTTTTATGGATTTAGAAGATGGTTTTTGGATATGTATGATTCACCCATTTGTGTTGATTACATGATTTCTAGTTTGATGTGTTTCAAAATGGGTGATGACATCTTTTGATAACAGTTCTGATTAGTTTATATGGATTCGAGATATTTGGAGGTATGATGCCCTGAGGATTATTATACACACACACAAACATACTTTGATATGTCATCTGATCTATTAAGTATCTTTGGTAGTGATACCATGTTATTCTTTCTTGTCATATTGCATCATCTTACTTATGATCCTTGATTAGACATAGTATGACCCGTGTGGTATTTTATAATACTCAAGTCAGTCCGAGACATTTCAGGTACATAGACGACATGACCATCATTTGTTTCATTGGGCTTAGAGGAGACATATATTAGCATGTTGTATGATATTTATAAGACTTTGATTCATTGTATACATTTGCCACTAAGCTATATATTGATGGTTCATCACTTTATATCGAGATAGTTGACATGTGCGATGCATTGTATTCTTATGCTATTATTATGTAATATATATATATATATGTTATTGCTGCGATTGACTCTGTATTCTTTGTTAGTCACTGTATATTATATATTGTGCTATCCTGGAAGACACGTGTCTATTGCTTTGTACTGATATTGTGTACGTATAGGTAAGTTATATATTCGATGTTTTAATACATACCATTGTTAGCCCAAGGGAATATTCACGTATGTACCCCTTATAGCTTCATTCTCCGTATTATCTTACAGTATTACCCAGTAATACTCTTGGATGGTATGGGTATAGAGGTAGGGTGTCATAGTTTCCCCCTAACCTGTAGGTTGTAATGAGGAGGGCGTTAGAACAATAATGTGTGGATAGTGAAAATATCCAGTCTTACCATAATAGTATTTGGATAGTATCATTTTGATAAGTAATATGTATTACGCATCTTATACTTTATCCTACTAAGTATACCTCCACCATAAGCCAAAGGCTGTTCCAATCCAACTCCATGACGTACCTTTAATTGCAGGCCATGGGCCATTTCCTGTCCAACTTTATAACTCTAACATGGTGCAACGCAACTACGGGGTCCGACGACCTATCTCCATCAATCATGTCCCAACAATGTGAGAGAAAGCACCTAAGCCACTTAATACCTCTTTTATAGGAATTAGGTAGACTGTGACCATTTAATATCTATAGCTTAGGTAGATCCTCATCATTTAATACCTAAATCCAAGGCGGACCCTCTCTAGTACTTCCTAACTGACATCATAAGAAATCCCATCAGGCCACCTAATACTTCTTTTATTGGAAGAGGCGGACCTTACAAAAGCTACTTAATACCTCAATCACAAAGCGGACCCCATCCATAGATTCCCACCAATGCACCTAAAAGATATCCTGATCATTTAATACTTACTAAGTAGAAAGAAGGCAGACCCTATAACAGCCACTTAGTACTTTCAACCCAGAAGCAGGCCCGTATTGGGATATCCATCATATGACCCGTAACCCAACCATAATGTCTCACATTAACCTTTGGCAGTCAGATTAGCTGGATAGACTTACCATATTGGACTAACCTCACGTCTACTGTGGGAACTTATTATAAGCAATGTCTCACACCAGTGCCAATGTCACACTACTGGTAGCCAGATTAGCTAAGTGGAATTTTTTATGTTTTTGATTGACCATGCATCCCTATAACTTAGTCATATTTCCGCTCTCCAAATATACTACCATATATATATACACACACGCACCATATACATATACATACATACATACATATATATATATATATATATATTATACCTCACCGGTATTTATGCATTAGAGCCATATAAGGTAAATTCCTTATTTTGCCTTTAATTATGGAATAATTTCCATCACTATCCTTAACATCCTTCCTATAAGGTTTAAAGCTACTTATTAACCTATTTGTTCTAAATGATACGATTTATAAGTTACTATTTATATGCTATTAATATATTTATACATATGTAAATTTAGGGCTAACTAAATATTCCTAAGCATGCGTAGAAATATTCCTTTTCTATGATTTCTACTACCTATACTAATTGTTAAAATGTCAAAACTTCCATATTCATATAAGCCCCAGTTCCATACAATAATTTACAAAATAGCTAATATTCTTAGCTAGACAAAACAGACGGTATATAAAAAATGGAATCAAAATACGAAACTTATTATACATTAATATAATAGAATCAACGTCTCTATTTCAAGGAAATAAAAATTTACAATTAAACCCTTTATATTCTATTTAATTTTTATATATGCAAACTTGAAGCAGAAAAAGGGATCCATATTTGTCTAAATTACGGAAATAGGCATTGCAAACTACAAATAGGAAAATCCATACCTTGGACATTATTTCCTTAAAAAATTTCTTTTTGAACCCTTTATTGGAACAACATAAATTAGAAGTGGAAGTTGAATAGAACATAAATTATCCAAATTGCAAATAAAAATTAAATTCTACTATATTAACGTAAAACAATTTAAATTCCAAATAATCCAAGAATTGATATTTTATTTGGGGCAATTTTAGGGTTTGGTGGTTTTCGTATACAGAATTCCCTAAGGCATAAAACAATCCAAACTTTTATTACACAAGTTACTACAATATGGGAAACTAAGGTTTCTACTAATAGATAGTACCCTGCTTTGCTTTGGATTTGATTCACGCTTTTGCCTAATTCCTCCTTTATATTTCTTACTTTTGGAATATACAACAATTCAATTATATATATATTAGATTCAAATCCAGAGATTTGAGAAGAATAGAAATATAAAATGAATGTGTGTGTCTATATATATCCAAAACCGATTAACTTTAAATCTGATAGATTATGAATCAAAGAATTAAAGAATACTAATGGAGTTTCACTAGCGTTTTAGTTTTAGTGTGAATAAAAGTGAGAGGGCTAGCCTCTTATTCATAGTGGTTAGGATGCACTGGACCGTAGAGTTTTAGTTGGTTTAAAATAATAAAACCCGAGCTATTCGTAGCCTAAACAAACCTAGCCGCCATCAACTACCGGTCGTCTGCTCCTACCTAGGTAGTCGACCGCTAGCAGTTGACCGGCCCAGTGGAGATGGTCGATCGGCCTTCTACTACCTTCGTAAATTTATTACTCGGCGTTATCTTTTGATATCTTTCCTATATTACAACTAATGTTAACGTTTGCTTAAATGTTAAACTTCCATTCAGTGTTAAGATATTTATTACTCCTTAATTTCAATGTTAACATTATTAAATTTTAATTTGAATTCGTCTGAATTATTTCAAATTCGAAAACTTCAAATGTCAGTAACTTTTCCGTTTGAACTCCCATCGCAAAGCTTTATATATGAAAGTTGATCAAAAAATCGCTATGAACACAATGGTGTAACTTTCGTGGTCAAATTCCAATATTTGTGAAATTTTTATTTTTAGCCTTAATTTTAATTAATTAATTTCGTATTAATTTTTACGAGGTGTTACATTCCCCCTTTAAAGGGATTTCATCCCCGAAATCCCTAAGAGGCAGATATTGTTACTTGCACCCTGCAAACATGTTATATAACCAAGTTATCTATACAACCATCTACTCAACCAAAAATACAGTATGATTATGTATGCAACATATTATAAGTGAACTCAATCTTAGCATGAATCTAAGACCGTGACATATAGGCATGTATGCAAGCATCCTAGATATACATAAGATTCTATATGAGTGCAAAAATAACAGGAAAAGGTGTGGCAATCATCCCCTAACATCCAATCTAGTAGCCACGATGCAATCGAAACCTATATAATACTACATTTTGGAGAGAGAAAGTTTACCAGAGAAAAGCTCAAGACGAGAAGTCTTCATCTTCTCTTCGATATCCCACATGCTTTCTGTTGGATTATCTCCCCATTGTACTCGAACTAGCCTAATTTCTTTGTTACGAACCATCCTAGTTTCATGCTCCACTATACATGCAGTTACACTGGGTGCTATTAGCTCTGTCTTTATATCTACTAACTGTCACTGATCAGGCTCTACTACTATAGATATGCATGAGAATATATCCTCAAGTGCAATACGTGGAAGACATCATGGACTCCTGCAAGTTTGGCCGGAAGCTCTACTTAATACGCAAGTTTCCCTACCCTTTCCAAAATAGGAAAGTCCCAACAAACCTTGGCGCAAACTTCCCCGATGACTCAAACCTCATAACCTTCCTAAGAGGAGAAACCTAAACAAATATCATGTCCCCAACCGAAAACATCAACTCTTTCCTATGCCTGTCAACATAGGACTTCTGACGGTCCTATGTGGCCTTCATTCCCGCATAATCATTTCTTTATTTTCCAAGGTCTTGCGGATCATTCTCCTCCAAGTAGAATTTTGTAGGTAGTTTCCCACCAATAATTAGGTGACATGCATGGTCTCCCATATAAGGCTTCAAAGGTATCATGCTAATCGTTGCTTGGTAGCTATTATTGTTTGCGAACTCTACCAATGGTTATTATTGCTCCCAATGTCTTCCATAATCCATGATGAAAGCTCTCGATAAATCTTCCAAAATCCTATTCACCCTTTCTGTATGACCGTCGTCTGTGGGTGGTGAGCAGTGCTTAGATTCAACATTGTTCCTAAAGCTGACTACAAACTCTTCCAAATTCACCGGTGTATAAAGGGTCCCTATCACTAACAATGCTGATCAGAACTCCATGCAGTCGTACTACTTCTTTGGTATAGATTTTCACTAAAGATGCTGCAGTTTTATTACTCCTTACGAGAATGTAGTGGGCACCTTTTGTGAGCCTGTTCACTTTAACCCAAATAGCCTCATTGTCTCTTTGACTTCTAAGCAACCTATCTATAAAGTCCATCAATATATGCTTCCACTTCCAAGTTGGCACCTTTAATAGCAATAAGGGCCCTCCAGGCTTTCCTTGTTCCGCCTTAATCTTTTGGCACGTCAAACACCTAGAGACATACTCCATTACCCTTTTTCATCCCCGGCCAATAGAAAATTGGCTTCATATCCATATAAATTTTATCTCCACAGGGTGAGTAGTCATCTTAGAATGGTGACATTCAGCTAGCACTTCCTCCAAAACGTCCTCCATCATTCGAACACATAGGTGTCCATCTCTCCTCGGCCATCTCCTTTTGTCTATTTCATATTTACCGACATGGCGGAAATGATCTCCTTTACTTATCTTGCCCAAAATATTTACTATTGCCACATCTTTCTTCTATTTTTGACCGATGTGGTCTAATAATGTTAGCCTAACTTCCATTGCTGCTAGATAACCTAGGGCGGATTCTGATGATGGTTTGAAATTAAAATTCGAAAGGAACTCCAACTGCTTCCACTCATGTATAATACCAAGAATATCATGCCTTTGGCTAAGGGCGTGGGCAGCAACGTTCGCTTTTCTGAGGGTGTTCCGTATCTCAAAGTCATATGATGCTATAAACTCCATCTACCTTTGCTACTAAAGATTCAAATCTTTTTAGGAAAATAGGCATATAAGAGATTTGTGGTAGGTGAATATCTCCAAGCTTCCTCCCAAAAATAGTGTCTCCACATCTTCAAAGCGAAAATGATAGCCGCTAAATCTAAGTCGTAAGTAGGATACCTTTTCGCATGGTCCTTCAATTGCCTGCTTGTATAGGCTATCATTTTTCCTTCTTACATAAGAATAACTCCTAATACCATACCGATGCACTAGTCAACAGCTCCTTTAGCTTCTCAAATGCTTCCATGCATTTTTCATCCTATGCAAAACTAAAGTTTTCTTAGTTAAGCGAATCAATGGGACTGCTATCCTTGCAAAGTCCTTGATAAATTTCCTATAGTAACCCACCAACCTAAGAAAATTCCTAACTTCTGTGGCATTCTTTGAAATCTTCCTATCTTGAATAGCTTCCACCTTTGCAGTATCAATCGACAATCCCTTCTTGAAAACAATATGACTGAGAAATCTTACCTTCTTCCTCCAAAAGTGGCACTTTAAGAATTTAGCTTTTAGTTGGCACCTTCTCAAAGTACATAACATCTCCCTTAAATGATTTTCATGCTCACCTTCACTTTTAAGGAATACTAGAATATCGTCTATGAACACTACAAGAACTTATTCAGTTGTTCCATGAAGACTCCACTCATTAATCTACAAAGTATGCAGGGGCATCTGTCGACCAAAAAAGCATTACTTCCCATTTATACAGTCTGTCCGGAATTCGGAAAGCACTCTTCTGCTTGCCATCTTCAGCTGTTCTCAATTGGTGGAATCCTGTGACTAAGTCCAATTGAGAAAAGATTTAAGCACCAATAAGATGGTTAAATAAGTATCTATTCTAGTTAAAGGATACCTATTTTTTGGTCAACTTGTTACGCATTTCATTGTAAATGCATAGCCTTAAAAAGTTGTCTGCCTTAGTGGCAAAGACAGTAGATGCTCCCTATTCTGAAGTACTATGGTAATAAATCCTTCCTATAATAGCTTAGAAATCTGCTTATTCAACTCTTGCTTTTTTGGGGGGATATATGCCTTAATGGCAGCGCGATAGGTCTAGTATCCTTCTCCAAATCAATCCTAAACCCGTCTTCCTTTAGGGTGGGAGACTAGAGACTTCTTCAAAAGTGTCTGGAAACTCTCGAATTATAGGCTCAAATGAGAGCTCATCTTGTAACAGGCTAAGATAATATAAATAGCTTAACTCGACTGAGTTATGGGGTGCACAATCATCGATATCTCTCCCTTTACAACTCCTTAACCAAATGATCTTCCTATCACATTTTAAGATAGCCCTGTAGTAAGATAACCAATCTGTCCTTAGGAAAAGTGCATACCTCTTAAAACACAGAACTTGTTCATTACATGTAAAATCAATGTTACATATATCCACTACTATGTCTTTACAAATCAATGAATGATTTGTCGATCTCCTAATTGGATTTCATACAACTATTGGGTTGGTGACAATAGTTGTACCTTCTATTGCAACTTTTCCCTTGTCTCTAGAAGGAGGTTTACTTGAGAAAACTATAACTTCAATGGCATAAGCTTGCCCACCTTGTCCCTCCTTTGCTAGCTTCGAGTATCGATTCTTGTATTGTCCTTTTTCATGGCAGTGATACCATCTCCCCTTTAATTCTTCCTTAATCAAACTCACTTTGCAGTCCTTAGCAACGTGCCCTTTCTTCTAACATCTACGACATGTCACTCCTTCTTTCTTGTTCTTCTTCTTGGCTTTCTTATTAGCCCAGAATCCCACTTGCTTTGCTCCACCTTGATTTTACTATTGTCCTGCCTTCTCCTTCTCCTCAACACCAACAATCTGAAGCGGGGTCATTTCAACTATCATATCATAAGTGGCGCTTATGGGTACCTGGGTCAAAATTAGCTGCTTAAGTAGAGAATTTAGGCCTTTAACAAACTCATTGCCTTCTTCGTAGGGGTGCCAATCAGACTCAATCCAAAATTTGCTAATTCCACGAACTTATTAATATACTCTATGAGTCTCCTTGCCTCAATTGTATTAACTTCTCTAATTGCAAACTTACCTCAGCTTTGGACATGAATTGTGACTCGAAGCGAGCCCTGAATTCAGCCCAAGTAATTCTTTCATTAGCGTTCTCTTTAACTACTATGTTCCACCAATTTAGCGCCTCTCCCTTTAAATGCCATGCATCCATCCTCCTTTTGATCTGGTCTTCCCTTCCTAACTCTTGGAATATACGTTCATAGTCATTAATCCAAGCCTTTATTTCAACATAATCTTCAACCTCTATGTATGCCCATCCTCTCATATTTTGGAGGTCTTTACACATTTTGGGGAAGTCCAGTAGGCGGGGTGTTGCCTCGATGGATGGAGCAGCTAGTGTCACTGGTCCAGCTTGTTAAGGTATGTGAACTTGCCCCTACTTGCCTTAGGTATTACTTGAACCATTCTGGCATACCTTGTATAATAGGTATTTCTAGTGGAGGGGTTCCCGGCCTCTGAGCAATTATTTTCAACAATAATCAACTATCTGCAGGTTTGAGCTTTTTAGTCATGACTTTATAAGATAGTATTATCAGCTTAAAATTTTACCTAATGTGTTTGCATATGTTCATAAAAGTGTATATATATGGTAGGGTATTGAAATACTTTCAAAAATAACAAATACACACACTTACATACCTATTCCCATTGATCGGGTAACTTAAACTCTGATACCAAATGTAACAACCCTTTCCTGAATGGGCCTAATTTTCGATTCAATAAAAGCCCATTGAACCTTAGGTCCATTTCATAGTTAGCTGTTGGTTGGTAAGATTGATAAAATGAACAATATATAACGCTATTGTAACGACCCGGAATTTTACAGCTTTAATTTTCGAATATTTAATAAATTTTAAATATTAAAATAATAGGTTTTATAATTAAAATATAACTCTTTTAAATAATAACAAATGTTGGTAAAATAAATTTGTAACGACCCAATACTTTTCCACTTTGAAATAGGTTATTTAAATATATTTTATATAATCAATAAATGGATTTTTATTAGCAAATAAACCCATTTTAATTATTTAACAATGATGATAAAATAGTTTTTGAAATTTGTTTACCAATATAGATAGTTCAAATAAAAATAGAAAATGTGACCGAAGAACATTTTTTTGAAAATTACAGGTCCGTATAGCGATAGTCGTTATAGATAGTTCAAATAAAAATAGAAAATGTTTAAAACCCAAGTTTTGAAATTACAGGTCCGTATAGCGATAGTCGTTATACGCGTAGTTCGAAAAATCTAACTATTTTTCTAATCTAAACTTGTTTTAACTTAAAATCGTTTTAGAAAATATTTTCTAACTTTAGTTTAGTAATTAGAGAACAATTATTTAATTATTTAATTCATTAATTAATTAATAAAGGTAATTAGTATTTAATCATTTGTTAATGATGATTTTTAAACTTAAATGTTAATCGATTAAGTTAATCATGATTTGTTGCTGAGTTAATTATTAATTAAGGATTAATTAATTATTATTTAATTACTATTTAATTAATTATTTAAGATAATTGTTAATTAATTATTATTTTAAAAAAGGGTTTATTTAATTAATCTTTGATTAAAGTTAATTATGTTTTAATAAGGTTTAATTACCTTTAATTAGAGTTTAATTAATATTTAACAAGAATTTGATTCTCATTTAAAAGGGTTTTAATCTATTTTAAAATCGCTTTGAGTTTAAAGTTTTGTTTTAAACTGTTTTTCGTTTCAAATTTGCTTTAAATCAAGGGATTTATGTGTCGCTTACCCTTAAATAACCCATATGATTAGGAAAAGTAAATGACCTCTATTAGCAGAACAAAACACCATTCTGCTATTACAATTAACTTGGACATTTACTTAAGTTGATTGATTGTTATGTGTTGATCCTTTATATACATGTTGTTATGTGATGCTGTGTTAAACTGGATAAGTAAAACCAAATTAAAAGCACCATTGTGCTCATTAAACCTCCGTTCGATTAGGGTAATTATTTCACTTTCTTTTTGAAATGGTTTCGAAGTTAGTGCATTTGAACAAGATATTTAAAGAATGATTTGATAAATGGCTTTAATAAAGATGTTTTAACTAATGGAAATGGGTTTTCCATGTTATAAAAATAAGTTTTTATAAAGAGTTTTATTAATGAATTTGGATATTTATTGGGTGTTTTGGGTAAATGGATGTGCTGTAAAAGTTTATATTTATACTCACATATTTAGCCTTGTTTTAATTAAATAATGATCATATTAGGGTATTTTTACATGTTTTTACCAAAATCAAAATGTCATCAAATCATTATTCATTCATCTTCATTTAGGGGCAAAATGGTAATTTTGTGCATGTATTAATTTTGGGAATATTTATTTGCGCATTTTAGTTTTTAGGAATTTGGATGGAAAATAGAAGAGGCTTCATGTATGAATGCATGCACAAAGGATGGAAGACAAATGAAGATGGAAATAAATGAATTCATGTAATCATGGAGGACCCAACCTATCCACTTACCATGATCCATTATTAAGAGCTAATGCACATGTTAGTGGGGATTAAAACCACATGCACATTTAATGGAGAATTAATTACATGCTACTGATAAATTGGAGGCCACACTTCCTCAAGGGCAATTTTGGTAGTCCTTTAAAATATGGATTAGGGTTTTAGGAATGTATAAATAGCCCTTATGTTTCATGTAAAGAGCTCTTATCATCTTCTCTTTAGTTTAGTTGTAGCATGTAAACATAAACTCTCTTTCTTTAATGGCTTCTTAGCCTTTGCTTATGCTAGATCTCTTTATTTTATGCAAGTAGATTAGCTTTTAGTTTATTTTGATTAACTCTCTTATTCCTCTTGTTTATGTTTATGTTGCAATCTACATACGTTGAAATGATAACAAATATGAGAAGCTAAACCCCTTCAATTTAGGGGTAATAAAGCTCTCTTAATCATGTAGATTCAACATATTTTCTAATTTATGATCTCTTCTTGTGCTTAATGACATAATGATGTTTGTGCGATTTTGTGTTTAATATTGAGTTTGATAGCCTATGTTTTCAAAACAAGTAGGTTATGCTCAGTACAATGAATCACTAATTACCTCTTCATCTACATATGATTATGGTAATAAAAATATTATTAAAATCAAAATTTGATGGTTTATGTTACCAATTAAATAGTAAATAAGCCATGCTTAAAATAGATTCTACTTTTAATTTCATGACATTTCCCTTAAAGTTAGTAAGTGGGTTAGAGGTTGCATTAAAGTTTGATGGTTTAAGTGAGTTAATTAATAATACAATTAGGCCATGCTTATGATAAATGCATCACTAATTCTACTTAGATTAAATGAGAGATCATAGATGGTTTTTGTGTTGATTTATGTGAGAGTGTGAGAGTGGATTTTCCCCTAAATTGTCATTTAATCTCATATTTGTATTCACTTTTGTCTAGTTTAATTTTTGCTATCTTTCTTAGTTTTAATAACAAACTTGCAAATTTGGGTTAATTTGATTGAGTAGAATTTAAAATCACTTCAATTCCCTACGGATCGACCTATACTCGCCACGTACTAAAATTGTACGTCGTGCGCTTGCGGTTATTTTTATCACATAATTTTTTGGCGATTGTCTAATTCGAGAGAAAACTTGTCGTTTAACAAAATGGATTTGAGTTTTAAAGCAAAGAAGATTTCATAAATAATGAAGATTTATAAAAATGGATTTGCTTATTAAAGGAAGCTAGATTGGTTTAAGGTTATTTAAGAAGTTGTTTAAACATGAAAGGTTTATAAAGAAGTTTATAAATGATTTCGGGGTATTTATAAAAGAAGTATTAGAAAATGATTTGGATATTTATAAAGGAATTTATATAAATGATTTTGAATATTTATATTTATATTTATATTTGGGAGTTTGGAAAGCATTTTGAAATGGATTTGGATTTCAAGTAAAAGAGATTTCATAAATGAAGTAGATTTGATTAAAAAGGGTTTATCAAAAGATATATAAAAATAATTTGAGATCTGGGTTTCTCTAAACCGACTCTTTAAACTGGTGGTATGAAACATCTGTTCCATACTTAACACCGAGGGAATAGTTTTTAGGGTTGTACTTACCTCCAATTTAAACAACATTTGTTTAATCCTTTTTAACAAGATTTGGAAGTAAGAAGTTATTTGCAAATGTTTTGTGAGTATACTTATGTCAGAAAGATAGGTATATGAATGTTTTAAACAAACGTTTTTGAAAAGTATTTATTAAATAAAGATTTATTTTGAGGCTTAGTGGTTGCTATGGATAAATAAATCTCAAATGGAATTGGTTGTTGTCTGTTTATTTGATAGTTAAGTAACCGACTATCAAATTTGGATTTGTTTTGACTCAGGAGGTATCTCGAGTATATTCGAGTTCTGTGGTGAGGACTCGATTGCTTATTGCATATTACAAAAGAACCAGAATTGAGATAGCCAAAAATTATCGCTTAGTTTTGGAGACATCGTTCCTCGGATTTATCTGAACCACTCCAAACTAATAACGAACGAAGTTAAATCATATTGAAGTATGTTGTGGAGTTATACTATTCTTCCCGAGGGTGATTCCAAAATGGAAGTTAGTAATGTGGAATGTTTGTTCGATCCCGGAACAACTTACATGGATGAATGCTGGCATTGTATCTCTTCTTAGAGGGCAGTGTTAGCAACAGAGCTATGTGGTCAGCTACCATTAGGAGCCGCCATCCCATTCTAGATTGTCCATATTCGAGTTGTTTTGCATGCAAACACCATGGTAGTATAAGGTCTCGGTGTCAAAAAGGGATGAGGTAATCTGGTTTGCCATGTTAAAGGGCAGCCGGTTCTGTGTAGCAGGGGTATAAGAAGTTCTTGCCGGACTCTGGTGCATTTTCTAGGGGTGTACTATTGGAAGGCAGTCCCTTACCTTTGCATAGTATGGAATCCAATCTCTAATACGTGCATTTAAGGTTTTGATTTTAGAGCCTAATATGCTGGAATTTAATATGATAAGAATTTCAACTATTTTGATATTTATTTGAAACCATGGACATTATTATAATATCACTGGATTTTTATATACAAATGCTTTGGTTATCGTAAGGTAAAAACACATCTGTGTTTATGTGCGGCATGATCTTACAAGATGCCTTTGATTTAAAGGTTTTTATAAAGTTAAAGACTTATGCTTTACTCACACCAGACTTATGTCTGATTCGGAGTTTATTTTCTTTTCCTAAACTCTTGGGTGCTCAAATTTGAATGGGCGGCTAAGTAGATTATGTTTTTCCGTGGATTCATTTTGGAGGAGCTTGGAGCAGGTGGCTTCATTGATCGCTAGATATCACCTTGTCTTCTGTTGTATTATATGTATATTGTATCAGTTAGGTAGGGACATGCTGTTATAACTGTCCTAGGCTAGAATTTGTATTAATACGGCTCTGATATAACATTTTTGAAATGACTTTGTAATATATTATGTTGATTAATATATATTGTTCTGTTATGTTGTGAGATTCTATGCTGTTTTGATTCTTCTCTTCTATCTTTTCTTTCTTTCACCCCTAGTGACCCATCTTTCGGATGACTAAATGACCAGCACACGAATACCGAGGATGTATTAAGTGTCGTATTTGGTAGTAAGAAAGGAAGATCGTTACATTTGGTATTAGAGCTTAGGTTTAGTGAACACCTAGGCTTTGGAGGGGTAAACTCATTATAGATAGGGTTAGTAGTTCCCTAGAATGAGTCTGAGTGTAATATATATATATATGTGTGTGTGTGTGTGTGTGTGTGTATGTATGTATGTATGTACATGTACAGTGCGTATTTATTAGTGAATAAAAATGTTTTATATTGTGTTGTTCGACCTATTGAGTGTCTTAAGAATTCTAGTCGATGTGCCTAATCAACATTATCGATAGGAATTTCCTAAACACTTGAGCAAGTTCAATTGGCATAATATTGTTATAAATTTGGTAAATGAAATAGTTTTACCAAGGAATATAATTTCTACATATAAAAAGGGATGATTTTCAAAATCTATGTAGTTATCTATGAGGAGAGTGGGTTAGGAGTTAATAATATTTGAATTATTAGCATTAGAGTTTAATTAGTCATACTCGTCCAGTTTTGAGCATTGACTATTGTCAGATTTAATAGTAGATTTCCTTTTTCCATCTTGGGTTTGGTAGATAGAATGTGTAGGAACATTGAATCTAACACCTTGTGAATTAAGTTTCACAATTTGACTATAAGGCATTTGACGATATGTAGGGTTAGAAGTTTAATTTTAATAAAGGTGTTTATTAAAAGAAAATCTTCATATAGTTTTATAAGATGAATTAAGAGAGATGGTTTACAAATCAGAATTATTAAATGTGTTTTAAAAATGAAAAGGGTTTTGAGAATGTTAAATCCTGGTGGCTTTGATAAATTCCAAATGATTTTAGGAAATTGTAGTTATATTTCTTAAAGATATTTTAAGATATAGATGTTTTAAAATAAAGTTTGAGAGTAAGGTTTTCTTTTGATAGTTCAGGAATAAATCTTGATCTGTTTTGTGATGATCAAAATAATCTTCTAAGTGACAATCGAATGTTTGCTTAGGCAGATATGATGGTGCACTTAATAAATTATACTCTTTGTCATTGTACAATCGGGATGAGTTCAAATCCGAATTAGTCCAAAGCAAGTGGATGATTTTGATAAAAACTATTTGTCTATAAATAGTATTCTTTCGAGAAGAAATTTAGGGAAAAAAGAAATATTTTTATTAACTAGTTCGAATGTCTTCGAAATGACTAAAAATGGGTAAGAGATGTGTTCGAATGGCAAACACTTCTCTTGAGGATTCCCCTTCTTAGTAAATAGGTATATGGTACTATTTGGAAGCACCTAGTTCCTTGACATCGTTTTGGAGTTACTTGGGCTATTTGCATGTTTTCGAAATAAAAACTGGGTATTGTGTTCTTGGATCCCTTAAAAGAAAGAGTTTTCAAAATAAAAAAATATTTTGAAGGTGGATTAATAAATGAAGTTTTAATTAGGTTAAATATAATAAGGAGGTTTAATAAACTTTGTTTATTTAGAATGTGTCTTTGATTTTAACATCTAGGATGTGAAGAATTATTTGATGTTATTAGGCCGGCTAATAGACATTTTTACCATAGAATGTCTAAGAAAAAGTAGAATTAAAAATCATATGCTTGTATATACTCTTAGGATGTAGAAGAGTATTATATAAGTTAATAAATTTAAAAATCGATTCTTATGAAGCATGGTGGGAGGGTAGAAAGTAGTTAGATAGTAAGAATCGTTAAATCAGTACATAGGTTGTATGGAGATCATTTCTTCTTTTCACATAGTTCTCGATCCTAGATTCAAGTATATGACTAGAGGTGTTTTACACCATTTCAAATAAGGATTTATCACTCAATTTTTAACGGCGAGCGTCGGTGAGGGTTCTTATGTGGGACCCAAAGTTGTTTATCATAGTTTATGTATATGCAAGGAGAATAGAGATTTCTAATTAAGAGGCCTGATCAAAGTACGCACTAAGGAGTTGGGTGAGCGATACTAGTTCGGAAGTGAAGTTATGTGTTCGAGTGAATGATCAAATCAGATTTTACATAAGGATGATCTATGTGCATCATACAGATCGATGAATAGTTTAAGTGTTTCTGAGAATTAGGGTTGTGGTACAATTTCGGGGACCAAATTCTTTTAAGAGGGAAGAGTGTAACGACCTAGAATTTTACAGCTTTAATTCAGGAATATTTAATAAAATTTAAATATTAAAATAATAGGTTTTATAATTAAAATATAACTCTTTTAAATAATAACAAATGTGGGTAAAATAAATTTGTAACGACCCAGGATTTTGCCACTTTGAAATAGGCTAGTTAAATATATTTTATATAATCAATAAATGGATTTTTATTAGCAAATAAACCTATTTTAATTATTTAATAATGATGATAAAATATTTTTCAAAATTTGTTTACCATTATAGATAGTTCAAATAAAAATAGAAAATGTGACCGAAGAACGTTTTCTTAACTTTCGACTTTTCGGTACCGAAAAGTTGTCAGGAAACATAGTGCACACTAATGTACACTTACACACACTTATAAACTAGGCTTTGATAAAATTTTGCAAATAATATACATGCATATATATATATATACATTCATGAATACTTATAATATATACATATACATTCATGATATGACCATTTATGCATATTTATATACAGATATATATATATGTAATATAACCTATTTTAGTACCTAAAAATATCCTAAACACCTAGGATAAGTACTTGCAAGTATGGTGGGAGGGGGTACTAGGGAGAACATGTATTATAGGGATGGTGTGAGGTATGACAAGCATGCTTTCATGCGAAGTTTATTATTATTTTATACCAAAAGTCATTTTACTAAATTACTCCTCATTTTCTATAAATACCCCCTCCTTCTCTTTATTTTCCCTTTGTTCATCTCCTTCCTATTTTCAACTTCCTCCACTTCTTCCATTCATGGCTTCCTTCTCTTTTTCCTAAGAGAAAAGTTAGTGCATATACTCTAATATCAAGTCTAAAACCACCTACATCCATATACATACACTACTCCACAAAAAGCAAGCTCCATCTCCTCAAGAACTCCAATGGTCGAGCCCCTTTGTTGCTAGGCCAGGCCCAATGCATCCAAGGCCGAACCATATTTGATTTCCCGATGTCCAAAAGTTGAGCTTTTACAAGGAGAATCTAGGCTCGTTAGTCGATCAGAGATTTTGATAGCTTTGGTTTAAAGTTATACTTAGTTTGGTGAGTAAAGGTTCTCTTTGTGAATCAAGATACTAACCTTGTATTTGATGTATAAATGGAAGTAAATAATGATGCTTGGGTGTGTAGTTATGATGTGAATTGGTTACACTTGAGCTTGTTGGAAGTATTGACGATTTGGTTGTGCATATGCATGTTATGTATGTTGTAGTTAAACTTGAAATTTGAAGTTAGTTAGTGAATGTAAAATTAGCATATTGTTATGATTATGGTTATGATGTGAATGTACGATGGATATGGAGTTCAGTAAAGTTAGTTAATATTAGAAAAGTTAGCACTTACTAAATTTAAGCGATATGGAAATTCCTTTTCTAAAAGAGTGCAATTTGATTTTTGAAATTATAATTGTATTAAAGTTAAGATCTTTGTTTGAGTTTCAGAAAACATTTCTATATGTTTTAGAAGTAATAAGAGTTTCAAAGGTTAAAGTTCTAAAAGTTAGAAAATAAAGTTCAAGTTTTGAGAATTACGGGTCGTATAGCGATAGTCGCTATACGCGCAGTTCGCAAAAACCAAACTATTTCCAAATCCAAAACTTGTTTCCGCCTAAAATCTTTTTGAAAGGTGTTTTCTAACTTTGTTATAAGTTTTAAAGTGTAAAAATAGAGTTTTGAAGTTAATTTTCTTAAAAACCAAGTTTTGAAATTACGGGTCCGTATAACGATGGTCGCTATACGCGTAGTTCGGAAAATCTAACTATTTTTCTAATCTAATCTTGTTTTAACTTGAAAACTTTTTAGAAAATGTTTTCTAACTTTAATCTAGTAATTAGAGAATAATTATTTAATTATTTAATTCATTAATTAATTAATAAAGGTAATTAGTACTTAATCATTTGTTAATAATGGTTTTTAAACTTAAATGTTAATCAATTAAGTTAATCATGATTTGTTACTTAATTAAAGTTAATTATTATTTGATAATTAATTAAGGATTAATTCATTATTATTTTAAAAGGGGGTTTTATTATTTAACAAGGATTTGATTCTCATTTAAAAGGGTTTTAATTCATTTTAAAATCGCTTTGAGTTTAAAGCTTTGTTTTAAACTGTTTTTCATTTCAATTTTTTTTAAATCAAGGGATTTCTATGTCACTTACCCTTAAGTAAACCCATATGATTAGGAAAACTAAATGACATCTATTATCAGAACAAAACACCATTCTTCTATTACAATTAACTTGGGCATTTACTTAAGTTGATAGATTATTATGTGTTGATCCCTTATATACCTGTTGTTATGTGATGCTATGTTAAACCGGATAAGTAAAACCAAATTAAAAGCACCATTGTGGTCATTAAGCCTCTGTTTGATTTTGTAAGGGTAAATATTTCACTTTTCTTTTGAAAAGGGTTTCAAAGTTAGTGCATTTGTATAAGATATTAAAGAATGATTAGATAAATGGTTTTACTATAGATGTTTTAACTAATGGAAATGGTTTTCCATGTTATAAAAAGAAGCTTTTATAAATAAATTTATAAGTGAATTGGGAAATTTATTGGGTATTTTGGGTAAATGGATTTGAGTTTTTAAGCAAAGAAGATTTTATAAATAATTGAGATTTATAAAATGGATTTTCTTATTAAAGGAAGCTAGATTGATTTATGGTTATTTAAGAAGTTATTTAAACATGAAAGGTTTATAAAGAAGTTTATAAATGATTTCAGGGTATTTATAAAAGAAGTTTTAGAAAACGATTTGGATATTTATAAAGGAATTTATATAAATGGTTTTGAATATTTATAAAAGGGCTTTATAAATGAATTTGGGAGTTTGGAAAGCATTTTGAAATGGATTTGGATTTCAAGTAAAAGAGATTTCATGAATGAAATAGCTTTGATTAAAAAGGGTTTATCGAAAGAAATATAAAAATAATTTAAGATCTGGGTTTCTCTAAACCGACTCTTTAAACTGGTGGTATGAAACATCTGCACCACACTTAACATTGAGGGAATAGTTTTTAGGGTTGTCCTTACCTCCAATTTAAACCACATTTGTTTAATCCTTTTTAACGAGATTTGGAAGCAAGAAGTTATTCGCAAATGTTTTGTGACTATACTTATGTCAGAAAGATAGGTATATGGATGTTTTAGACAAACGTTTTTGAAAGGGATTATTAAATAAAGATGTATTTTAAGGCTTAGTAGTTGTTATGGATAGATTAATCTCAAATGGAATTGGTCGTTGTCTGTTTATTTGATAGTTAAATAACCTAATATCAAATTTGGATCTGTTTTGTGATATCCCGGAATTTCAAGCAGTTTAAAATGTGATAATCTCCTTTATAAATTATTAAAAATTAGCAAAATTGTTAGTTTCAAACAATAATAATAATGTGTTCGTTTAAAATTGATATCTATATTTATTTGAATTGATTTTAAATTTAGATTTTAAATTGACTTTGAAATTGAATTTAAGAATTGAATTTAAAGAAATATATATATATATATATACATATATCTTAAAATAAAAATAATAATATAGTTTGGATTTAAATCATAAGGATAAGGTTTTTATTTAAAAATAGATTTGTTTTATATTATTCTCTTTAAAGAAATTTATTTATAGAAATTTGGAAGAGTATTTATTTAATAGGAGTAAATACAAAAGCTTATGAATTAACATTTAAAAATATATTTATGCATGTAGTATTACAAGTTTTAACTTATTAAACTCTCTTAATAACATGTGTTAGCATATTAAATAAGTAAGGAACAAGTGTCATTTCCTCTTTATTTTCTTTTTATTTTAATAAATGAAAATAAAATCTATTTAAACTCCTATCTTCCTTTTCATTTTCTTTTTCTATCTTCTCAATTCTAAACTCAAGAAAACTCAACCTGTAAACTATTTTTCTAAAACCAGAAAATGATCATGAATTAAACCTGAAGCATTTCCAAACTCAAGTTCAAAAACTAAACCTGTAATTCATTTCCAAACCAAGAATCAAAAACCTATAATCATTCCTCAAACCATTTTTCAAAACCTTGTAACCTCCTTATATCTTCAGCCTGAATCTACTTCTGTTTCAAATCTCCTCAAAACAAATGCAAACCAGAGAATAATAAAAGCCTGTAATCAAACACTACAAAAAACTTTCAAAACCCTATAACCAATGCTCAGTTCAAAACCTGAAGTTCATTCCTAAAACAAAAATAATCAACTCTGTAATCCTTATATCAAAGCCTGTGGCAAAGGCTATTCTCAAATGCAACCTGAACAAATAAAATTTGGAATCACCAGCAAATAAGCTTCATCTTGCATCAATCAAAGCAATTCAAGCTTTTCGGTTTCAAAACAAGATCATAGCAAATTCAAAGTTCCAGTTTTAAAAGCTTCAGTTTTCAAATCCCTGCTCTTCAAATTCTCTTCTTTAATTTGGTGAGTAAACATATAATTTAAAAAGTTTAAGTAAGTAGATGAATGTTGCTTGTGAAGTTTCTGTGATAATGATGCCATGCATGTGTGTGTGTATAAGTATAAAAATCTGCATATATAAGTGTGTTCATGTGTGCATGTCTGGTTGCATTCATCTTCTCTGTTCCTTATTGCAGAGTTTAAGTTACAATCAAACTTCAAGATCTTTTTATTAAATCACTGTTAGGACTTGGATTCAAAACAAAATAGATTAGTTTAATCATAATCTAAGTACTAAAAATAGATTCAAGTATCTTATGTTTGAAAATCCTCTGAAAATCAAGAAATGCAGTAGCCATTCTAACATCATGTTAAAATCAAATGATGTAATTGGATGAATCAATTATATAAATTGAATTGTCTCTGGAAGATATGAATTTTAAAAAGAAAATCAGAATTTTTAATAATGTATTGAGTATGCATTTTGGTGATGACTGGAAATTGGTTTTGAGGCTATTTCTGGCGATCGGAGGGTGATGGAGTCTCGTGTTCATTACTGGAGCATGCTGGAGGGTAGGGGGTCTTGGCAAAAATGATCGGTGAATTTTCCGATCATCTGTTTGGTGGCATGGTAGCTTAGTAGGGTTTTATACCCAAATTTGGTCGAGGTCGAAAATCGAATTGCTGCGTCATCGATGGTGGACTAAAATCGATCGCACCGAGGGGATTCGATGTGGTATGTCGTGACGTGGTTCTGGGTGGAGCGGTGTGATCTCTGGTGAACATGGGTGGAGGTGCGAGCTATTTAATTGATCAACAGTTTGGGTTCCAGTTCATGTCGATTGCTCGAATTTGATTTCTTAGCAATTTCTTCGATCTGAGTTATAGGGATCATCGGCGAGGTTGTAGGCGACCTGAGGATGGTCGCGGTGAAGGTTGGATCGTCGTCGTCCAGCAGTGCACGCGCACAGTGCACTGTGATGTGTCTGGGTTGTTTCGAGTTTGGGGAAGAAGAATTGTACCCGGGTTTTGTCTCGGGAATATGTGAGTTTGACTCGAAGTAGAAATAGAAGGGGGAGACTTGTGTGTTTTCTCGTGTTTCGCTCGGGAAAGAGACGTGGTAGGCTCGGGATTGTTTTTGTTTGAATCTGGTTTCAAAATTTTGTAAAAGAAATCAAGTTCAAAATTTTGAAAGCAAAGTTAAAAACAAGTTTTAAAGTTAAAGAAAATAATTAGTTTTCAAAGATAAAGGTTTAACAAAGTTTTTAAAAATATATTTAAAGTAGATAAGTTTAAATGATATAATAATTAAGTTTTTAGAATAAGAATTTATTTAAACAAGTTTGAAAGATTTTAAAGATTTTAAATGTGGAAATTAAATGTTAAATTGTTTTGTTTTAAAGTAGATCATATATTCTTTAATATGAAATTGATTTCTAAATATATTCTAATGAAGTTTAATAAGTAATTAATTTAATATAATTAATTATTGAAATTAATTAAAAGTTAATCACTTATTAAAATTAACAGGAGTTAATTAATTAATGATTAATAATCAAAGGGATAATTACTTAGTATAAGTAATTAAGGAATAGTAAAAGAATGTGTTTAAAGATCATTAACTAATGATTATGAGATGATTAATTAAGATAATTAATTTAAGATAATTAATTAGTTTAATTAATTAGATTAATTCAATAAGAATAATCATTTATGAAATTGGTTTAGTATAATTACTTAATGGAAGTAATTAAAGGAATAAATTACTTAAGGAAATTAATTAAATAAATTTGATAAGTTTAAATTAATTAATTAAGTTTAATTAATTTAAGATAATCACTTGGTGATTTGATAAGTATAATTTCTTAAATGTAATTAATGAAGTGTAATTACTTAGGGAAGTAATTAAAGGTAATTACTGGATGTAATTAATTAAAGGAGATGTATTAATGGATGTAATTTGAGTTTAATTTTTTTTTTGTGATTAATCAAGGGATTAATTAAATATAATAAATTAAGGAGTAATTAATTAATTAATGAAGTAATTAAGGGAAGCTAATTACTGGATGAGATTAATCAAAGGTGATTAATAAATGTGGTTTAAGTAAAGATTAATTACTTAATGTAATTAATTTAAATAGGATAATTAATTTAGAGTAATTAGGGATCATTAATTAATATAATTAATGATGTAATTAAGGGTTGATTAATTAAAACTAATTAATCAATGATAAGTGATTAAAGGGTAATTAATTAATTAATTAAGGATTAATGTAATTAATTATAGTTAATTAATTAATGTAGTAATTAAAGGTTGATTACTGTATTTGATTAAGAATAATTAATTTGTGAAATTTATTAAAGGCTAATTACTTGAATGTAATTAAAAGATAATTAATCAAGGATGATTAATTGAATTGAAATTAGAGGATAATTAATTAATTTGTAATTAATTAATGGTTAAGTAAGCAAGATTTAGAATGATGAAGTAATTAATTTAATTTATTTTAAATTAATTAGAGATGAAGTAATTAATTTAATTCATTTTAAATTAATTATATTGTGATTAATCATTGCTTATGTATGAATGGATGATATTGATTGCCTTGAATGGTTTGAGATCTCAGATATGAGATAAGTAATATGGATGCTTTGGTTGAAGTATGATGATAATATGAATTATCTATTTGTGATGATAATATGAATTATCTATTATGATATTGTGAATTATCTATCTGTGTGTATATAGATAATTGAATTGAATTGTTTTAACTTTAAACAACTTGGCCTTAAAAGATACGTTTTGGATTTCGATGAGACCGGGATCGGGTTTCCAGATTTGGATATCCAAATACCACATCGATCCAAATTAACGATAGGTCGTGAATCTCAAGTGAAGATGAAGATTCAGAGTGCAAGGGTTATTGTCGTTAACTCTGAGGGTGATTCCAAAATGAGTGTAACGAGATAATGCCTTCAGTTTCGTTCGAACCCGAAACGAACTTGTATGGATCGAATGCTTTCAGAACATCGTCAGGTGGACGATGAGCATTCTAAGATAGATGTGTTCTATAAAGGTAATCATAGCCTCAAGCTTCATCAACCGGGAATGGCTAAAACAGGGGAGGTGCACGCAAGGTTAAGTGGGTAGCACCCAAGTAGGATAAGATTTTCCCCTGTCTAGAGTCCCTTTTTATTTCGGCTGTGTGGGCGGTTGTTGGCTCCAACCGCGGGGTTGTCTTATTCGGACTATCCAGTAAGGGGTAGCTCCGGCTTTGTGTTGCAGGGGGTCGGGAGTGATCCTCGGTACGTTGATCTAGGCCACGTACTGTGATGGGCGGTACCCCAGTAGCCCTGCCATTGTATGGAATCCAATTTCCAATAAGTGATCTCGGACTTGATTGTATAACCCACTTTGTAGCTAGTATGCTGGAATTTAATAATGTAACAATTTCAGCTATATGAGTATTTATTTGAAAACCCTAGACCATATTATAATATAACCGGATTTCCTATCAAAGTTTTGGTTAGCGTAAGGTAAAAACTTTTCCATGTTTATGTGTGTGGAGTCTTACGTGATACCTTTGTTTTCAAAAGGTTTTAAAGTTAAGCAACTTTAACCGTTTACTCACACCAGACCCATGTCTGACCCAAGTGTTTATTTTCTGTTTTATTAAACTCTTGGGTACTCAAATTTTTATGAGTAGCCAAGGGATTCAGGTTAGCTTTGATGAATTCTGGAGGAGTTTTGGAGCAGGAGGCTTCAGCGTTTAGATATCTGTATTTCCGATGTGTTGTATCTCTGTGATGTTTTGAGTTGTATGAAAGACAGGTGTTTATAACTGCCTAATTTGTGATGTATAAGCTATGTATCTCTGATGTATATGATACTATATAATACTTATATGATTAATATAATTTATTTCGTTCCGCTGTTTAGATTCTGATGTTGTTTCTTCTTTCTTCTCTATCTTTTCTCTTTTCTATCCCTTTCTTTCTTCAAGATGATGCGACTTTCTATGGTGAAAAAGTCGGGTCGTCACAGTTGGTATCAGAGCTCATGGTTGAGTGAATACCTAGGCTCTGGAGTTGTGTCTATCTTGAGAGAGCGTATTTGTAATTTTTATATAACTATATATATATTTATTTCTACCTATTTTTTGGGTTACCTGTTCGGGTTCTCCAATATGAGTTCTAAAGGTAGATGGGGTAGTGGTGTGTGTAACACGACTATTACCTATAATAGGAGTCTGAGTGTTGAGGTTGGAAGAGTATCTGTTGAGACTGTAGATCTAATACCGTCTCGAGTGAACTTTGCTTGATGTAAGGATTTCATTGATCTCTAAAGGAAACCTGTTAAGGTTCAGAGTCCATCTTTGAAGTGCAAGTTTGGATGAGTAGAGTTTGGATCTATCGGATGAGCAGATTTTTGAGAATTTGGATCTGTTAGTTGAGCTGAAGCAAGTGATGGTATCTTGGCAACTTCGGAAAGGAGCAGCTGTGTGGTGAGACGTAGTAACTATGGATGTTTCCGAAGATTTTTCTTTGGAACAAGTTTAAGGAAGTGTGTCAGCATCGGTGATGAGCCTAGTTTCAGCAGGATGTTGTGTTTAGTTTGAGGCCCGAGTTTTTGAGGAGATGTCTGCCCATCTCAAAGGCTCTGTGTGGTATTGAATGATATGGTTTTAAGGATAGAAGAGCATTTGGATCATGAAGTCTTGGGCATTTGTGGCAGCAGTATAGCTTGGAGGTGTTTTGTGTGCCTACAGGGAGATCATCTGGCTAAGCAGTGTCACTGGTAGAGTTCAGTAGCTGTAGAGTGGATCCATTTCTTCGATGAATTGGTTAGTCAAGCATAAGCTGTTCTGATTGGTAAAGAGAGAACAGTTTTCTTTGGAATTAGGATGGGTTGATCGCAAAAGTGACTTGCGATAGTTGAGTGTTCTCTTGAGTTATCAGAGATTTTTCTGGATGTCTTCAGGGAAGTCAGAGGTTTGTCAGCATTAGAGATTGAGTTTCACTCACTTCAGCTTCACTTTCACTCACTACTACTGTCCCTCCTCGATCCAAAGGAGTCTCGACTCCATCAACTCCTATTCCAACTCCATCAACTCATATTCCAACTCCATCAACCCACATGCAGGCCACGTTTCCTGACCTCTACTTTATTGGTGTCATGTTTGATCGTGACATCAAAAATATTCCCAAAGAAGAAGAGGACCGCAAGGTCGGATGGGTCCGGGAGCTCGTTGACCAAAGCTATGAGGGGAAGAAGCTATATTACGCTCTCTTTAAGGTTAACCTAATCAATCAAACGAATATTCAATCATTTGAATATGAGAATAAGACCTATGACAACCTTATAGAGAGGTACAAATGAGATTTGGAGAAGATGAAGGCAGAGAGATGGAGCTCTAAAATCCAAGATGAAGGCTAAAGACCTTATGAAGGAGATAAATAGAGCCCATTCCTAAGAGAAAATCATGATAAAAGATTTGTTAAAGGCTACTTATGAGGAGAGTGCTACTCTAAAGATAAAGCTTTCCGAGAAGGACTTGGCCCTCACCAGGAAGGATGAAATTTTTTGGGCCAAGATAAAACTACCGAGGATCGGGTAGCTGAAATCCAAAAGCTCTGCATCAAAAAAGAAAAGTTCGAATCAGAATTACAACTATTGAAAATCGAGATGCTGGAAGCTCAAGTTGACTATACTGTAGGTATGCATGGTCTAAGCAAGCCAAAGGAACATAAGGCCAAGGAAAGTAAAGGATTGAATACCACCCTTTAGCTGTTCTTCGCTAATGTTATCGAATACAAGAACCTAAGGTGGTTGGGGAGCACATACATCGTTACCTTCGCCGATGCCTGAGAGAAAGTGTTGCGTCATATAGAGGCGACCGGTGAAGGCCTTACCAAAGATGAGTTAAAAGTAAAGTACCTCGATGTTGAGGACATCTTGAAATTTGAAAAGGGAAAGGATATCCTGGCCATGGAAGATACTGCCATTGAAGCTCCTGTTGACCCAAGCGCATTAGGTTAGGTAAAATCATCAACTTCCAAATCTCAAGAGCTCATAACGTGAATTCCAACAACTGAGGGGACCAGCATCGAAGCCACCTAAGTTATCTCAATTTCCACAGGAATCGCTCGTATCGAACCTTAAGTTCCCCCTTCATTGATCCACCAATCCAGCATTCACTCGAAGAGGGAGAAATATCTTAATCTCATATTTTGCAACCAAGTCCAGGTGAAGGTATATCCCTTGTTTCTCTAGTATTCAAAGTTCTTCAATTCTCACCTGAGATTGTAGCTAACCTTTACTTCTCCATTTGTAAGGTTATAGGTCATCCTTCTCTCTCATCTCCTCCCCTACCGATTCCTCAAAGCTTGGGCCCTGCTACAATCACTATGGAGTTGACCTCCGTGTTCGTGGGACTGGTAGTTCCAAGACTCCCCTCTAGCTCTGTACTTGAACCTGATTCAGAGAGAATCTCTACTTTGGTGGGATTGGATGATGCTTCCTAGTCCCTGGGGAAGACATAACTATAACCAGAACCTTGGTTTTGATCGAATCCATTTCCATGGTGGAGAAGTGGAAAATTGACATGTCGAAGGTCAAGATTAAGACTGAGCCTGGTCTTGATAAGCCTAATAACATTGAAGACCAAAATACTCTTCTCGTACTCTCCTATCACTAACCATCCTCCAAAATGTGGCAGCATGAATGCTACTATGAAGACTTTCAAGCTCCCCAGCAGCCGTCTTGGAGATCCTTCCATCATTATTTCTGAAGGCGACACAATCCCTTTAAGAGGTAGCACACCAAAAGATGACAAGGACTAGAAGAGGCCTTGTAATGGCTCAAGCAACAAGGCTGAGAAGAAGAAGAAGAGCTAGAAGAAATAGACTTCTTAGCTATCCTCTGGTGAAGACAAGATAATTTTTATTTGTTCGTTCAGGATATATGTTTTTGTTTTTCCTTTCGTTGTACATAGGTGTGTTTGTATGGAAGCGGCCCCATAGTATCCATGTTAAAAGTTAAAGCAATGAAAGACTACTTTCTTTAGTAATCTCAGTTCCGTTTACTTTTCCGCACTATTATATTTTGTACTTGCCTATGTACTACTGCCTGCATATATAATATAATCGTTTGTGCTGCAATTTATCCATATTATATATGTCTATCTCTGTGTAATGCTTTTATTTACTGCAACTTTGTGCATATAAATAAAATTCTTGAAATTACTTTAGTTATTTTCAATTACTCAATCCTACTTATAGCTGCTAATGTGTTCAGTTTGACTAAACAAAGCTACAATTTAACAAATTCTGCAATTATTCCTATTTATTTTAGATCAAGTATCCTTCGACCTTTAATGAGTTATAGATAATCCAAGTTCCATGTGATTCCTTGTCTTCGAGGAACAATGAGTTAAACATTTATCTCCTAACATCCCTAATCTTGCCGATAATCGAACGTGATTGGTGTTATCTATAACTTTACACTGTGAAACCTTGGCAAAGAGTATCCTGCTAAGCCGTGAGTTAAACCATAACCTTTATGCAGTTCTATCACATACCAGGACTCATAGTTCTAAATGCAAAAGAATGTGCACAGCTCTCCGACCTTGCCAATATCTGGGCATTGGTCGGAAATTAACCACGTATGGAATATTATTCAATTGCCTCCGATACGATTGACTCTCCCGGCCTTGATCCTAGATTTGAGGAGTCTAGTTTTTCAGTTTTCAATGACCATCCTTACTTATCATCAGCCGAGCATGTCCCGCTAAGATGCAAGCATAGTCATGAATATCCCAACTGTAGATTGGTTCATATATTCGAGAACCTGTGCCTTTGGATGCCTATCTCTAGGTATCTACTCTCAATCCCACCTATCTTCGGGTATTGATCAAGAGTATCCGCTGACCATCATCGCTTATGCTCGGCCCAGCATATCCTGTAAGGCCGCTAGTATGATCAAGAAATTTCTATCAATGCGCTATTTTCTATCTCTAGAAACCGGCGCTTTTTGTTACCTACCCCCTCCCTCATAGATATCCTTTGTTGACCTTGCCTATTATTAAGCAAAAACCAATGTCGGAGGAATATGGTCAAATTATCCAATCGACCCTTATGGTCAGATCCCTTTATCCAAATCTTGGACTAAAGGAATTAGTACTAGATTGCACTGGTAATCGCATAGTACAGGATTTTGCTTACAAGAACACGATTCCATTGGTTTAAAATATTAACTTTTATCTGTAAACAAAAAATGTGGCAAGTCTTACCTTGTTACTTTTCCCTCAGAATCCTTGGGTGGCTTATTTATAGAAAGTAAATTAAATAAAACTAAATAAAATAGCATGGCGAGTCGTTATTCCAGGCCCTCGAAGTGGGATCTCGTCAATAGTGGCCAGCTTAAACGTTCCGTCTCTAAGATTTTGTTTAATTGCATAAGGACCTTCCCAATTCAGATCATGTGCCCCTGTACCTGGGAGAAATCATTTCAAAATGAGATCCCCTATTTCAGAGGTACGGTCCCGAACCTTAGTCTTAAAGTATCATGCTACTCTTTTTTGGTGAGTAGCAAACCTTAATTCTGCTTCCTCCCTTTTCCCATCAATCAAATTGAGGGGCTTAAGAAAGAGCTCATTGTTTACCTTTGGATCGTAATGCCTTTTACTATGAGAAGGGACTTCCAATTCTATTGGGACCATAGTTTCTGATCTGTAGGCTAAAGCGAATGGTGTATGTCCAGTCGTAGAGTTATGGGTTATCTTGAAGCACATAATGCCAATGGAAGCTCATTGACCCAACTGCCATTTGCTTCCGTGAACTGTTTCTTCAAGGTGGACTTGATGATTTGGTTCACCAAAACCCTTTTCCATTTGCCTATGGATGTGCTACCACTTAAAAGCTTTTCTCAATCTTGTATCGGTTTAGAAATCCTTAAACTATGTACTTTCAAACTGAGTTCTATTATCCTCTATGATCTTCTGGCATATTCCAAGCCTACAAATGATATTTTCTGTCACAAACTTGATCACCTTTTTTTGTGATCACGGCAAGTGTTTATGCTTCGGCCCTCTTCATGAAATAATCCACCGCAACTATTGCATACTTAACTTCTCCTTTCACCATTGGTAGCACGACAATTATGTCAATTCCCTACACCACAAATAACCACGGGCTAATAATTTACGTTAACTCCATCAATGGGGCTCTTGGGACCTTCCCAAATCTTTGGCAATGTTCTTGTCGCTTGGTGTAATCAATTGCATCATGATTTATTATTGCCAGAAATATTCATAACAAAGTACATTTTCGCTAAAGTCTACCCCCCGGTGTGGTTGCCGCAGCTACCCTCATGAATTTCCATGAGTATTTTCCTAGTGCACACCTAAGCAAAGGGGTAAAGAATCCTCTTCTATGCAGTACTCCTTCTTGCATCATGAACCATGGTGTTTTTCGAAGGAGTTTCTTTCATTCGTTCTTGTCACTTTGGAGAATTCCTGTGAGTAGATAATCCTTGATTGGAGTCTTTCATTTCTTCTCTTCTTCCACTGTCTCCAAAATCCACTCGGTATCCATCTGGTCTACACATGGAGCTATCAAAACCTCTATTGGAACCAAACCCATCACATATGCCTCCCCAAAGCTAGTCAATTTGGCCAATGAATCAGCTTTTGTGTTCTCCTCTCTAGGGATGTGTGTAATCGTATAATGCTCTACATCATCCAACAGCTCCAGTGCCTTCGTCAAGTAAGGAGCAAGTTTCATACCCTTAGCTTGATATTCCTTCCTTACTAGACAAACCACAACTGAGAACCACTGAATATCTGTAGTGTCCTTATCCCTATCTCCTTTGCTATCCTTAGTCCCGCTATAAACACCTCGTACTGAGCCTCGTTTTAAGTCATAGGGGATTCCAACTTCAATGCATAACAAATCGATCGTCCTTCCAGAGTTACAAGTACTAGTCATGCACCTAACCGATGTTCCTTCGACGCTCCATCCACAAACAATTTCCAATAAGGAAGTGTGACCATATTCTCTTCCTCTTCACCATCTCGTGCGGTAAACTCTGTGATGAAGTCCGCTAACGCCTGGCCGTTTATCGCTCTCCTCGGATGGTAAGTAATAGCATACCGACTTAATTCGATATCCTATTTCAGTAATCTCCCTGACGTCTCAGGTTGATACAACACCTATTTCGAGGGCTGATCTGTTAGCACCTTAATTGGATGAGCTTGAAAATAAGGTCCTAACTTCCTCAATGCAATAAGTAAGCAATATGCGAGTTTTTCCAACTTTTGGTAACTCTTTTTCAGCTTCGGCGAACAGCTTGCTAATGTAATAAACCGTCCTTTGAATTCTCACCACCTCACGTACTAATGTTGTGCTTAGTGCATGAGCAAACAATGCCAAATAGTGAAACAAGTCTTCTCCATCCAATGGTTTGGATAGAATCGATGGTGTTTCCCTATCCTTAGTAACTCCTCAAAGGCATTCTGATATTTCGTCGTCCATTCGAAGTTTTTCTTTCCCTTTTTGTGGGCGTTGAAGAACGTATGCATGCATTTATTTGTTGCCTTTGAGATGAACTAACTCAATGCGGCAACCTTAATGTTCAAGCTCTATAACTCATTCTTCATGGTTGGGGCACTCACATTCTTCAAGGCGTTAATCTACTCCGAATTAGCCTTAATACCCCTTGAATTTATGATAAATCCTAGAAATTTCCATGATGCAACTCCAAAAGAGCATTTTAACATATTCAGCTTTATTTCGACTTCCGCAATACATTGAGCATCTTAGAAAGGTTGTCCATGTGATTCCTCGGTAGTCGTGATTCATGAGCATATCATCTACGTACACCTCCATCATCCATCCCGATTTGTTTCCTAAACATGGAATTTACCAACCTCTAGTATGTAGCTCATGCCTTCTTCAAACTGAACAACATTACTTGGTAACAATACAATACCAAATCCATTATGAAGCTTGTTCCTAATCTGGCACGTGCATCGGTATATGGCTATAACCATAATAACTATCCAAGAAAAAGAGCAACTCATGTCTTGTGGTCCCGTCTACCAACCGGTCAATCTTAGGCAAAGGAAAGCTATACTTCGAGTATGCTTTATTCAAGTCAGAGTAATCAATACAAGTCTGCCATTTTCCATTTGATTTCCTGACTAACATAGGGTTCTATACCCATTCCAGGTATAAAGCATTGAGAATAAAACAGTTCGCGTTTAGCTTACCTACTTCTTCCTTCAACGCGGTGGATCGCTCCGGACCCAGACCGTGCCTCTTTTACTTTACGGGTGGAAATTAGGGTCTGCATTCAGTGAGTAGCACACTATCTTTGGCAATACCCCGCACATAGCCAAATGTGTCCAAGTAAACACATCCAAGTTTACTCGTAAAAAGTTAACCAACTCCTTTCTTAATCCTGTGCTGAGTTGAGATCCGATCTTAAGAGCCCGAGTAGGATCAATCATAAGGATCAGAACATTGACCATCAGCTCAACCGTTGCTTCCCACACTTCCTTTGACTTCTTCATGGGATCCATAGACTTATCAAACCTTCTACAGTTCCCAGGCTAGATCTTGGGCTTTATTGCTATGCTTTCGAGTTTCTAAAGCAGAGGATCCTCTCTACGTTCTTGCCTTTCCCCCATCACTTCGCCTCTCATGGCTCAGTGACATAATGTTACCTACCTACGCTCTAGTCTCCACTAATTGATTCAACCCCATTCTCCATGGGTAAATTCATCATTAAGCACCAAGGAGCCAGTGCTATGCTAAAGTCAGCCAGGTTTGGTCAGCTCATAAAGGCACTGTATGTCGAATATTCATCTACTATAACAAACTTTTGAATTTGCACCACCTTGCGATCCACATCTCCTAACTCCATGGACAAATCCAGTATCCTAATTGCTTATTTTGCCTCGCCTATAAACCCTTGAATCCTTGATTACATAGGCTTGACATCCTTCATATTGATCTTCATTTGATCAAATGTTCTTTAGAATAATATAGTTGCAAAACTTCCGTTACCACTAAAACCCGATGTATCGTAGCCGGGCCAATAACAACCATAATCACCATTGGATCGAAGGTGAGCGCTTCGACTCCATTAGAATCCCTATCCCTGAACACAATGTCATCTGTTGCGATCCTTTGTTGCTTAGCCAAAGCTCTGTCCTCTATGGAAAAGCAACTCTCTGTGGTACATGCTTCAACGAGCTTGTATACCGCTCTATTTCCCTTCAGCTTTTCTCTACTGGATGAGGTCTTCCTTTTATAGTATTTGTGACTATCCTTCCATCAGTTCGCCTGGGCCTTCCTCCACTGGTCCAGGTTGATTTCCTTCAGAAGTTCACCCTTGAGGTCCATATTATGTCCGCCATCCTGCAGCTCCCTCACATACTATTGTAGCTTTTTCTTCCTTATTAATTCTTTGATAAAATCCCTAAGATGTTGGCAATCGTTCGTGTTGTGTCCATGAGTTTCATGGAAATAACGGTACTTTCTTGAGCGCCGCTCTTCCTTGGTCGCCTCCCTCCTAGACAACTTTTTATACCTTTTCGTGCCTTGCGTGGCAAGGTATATATTTTCCAACATATCATTCAAAAGCATATACTGATCAGGCCTCATATTCCTCTGGCGCTTTTTAGCTTCATTTTTCCTGCCTCCAGAGCCCTAATTTCTCTTCTTCTAGTTATTATAATTTCTAACATTTACTACCATATTACTTGAAGTCTCACCGATTTTTTTAATCACCACATTACTTTGAGTCGCCTCCTTCGACTGTTCACCATCAGCCTTTTCTATAGCTCAACTTTGTTCTTCTAATCGCAAAAATGATTGGTCTTTCGATGGAAATCCTCCATTGTCATCAGTTGCTTCATTTTTAGCCATTTTCCATAGTCTATGTCCGGATGTATGCCCCGAACTAATGCCATATTCACCAAAACTTCCTTTGGATTATTAACCTATGTTACTAAAATATTAAATCTGTTTAAGAACCCCTCCAATGACTCCTTAGGTCCTTGAGAAAGGCTCGACATAGACATCACGTCCTTATGCCCAGCAGTGTGGAGCTTAAACTGCTCTAGAAATTTCTTTGCCAACTCATCGAAAGTAGATATAGATTTCGGCATAAGCCGAGCAGACCACATCGATGCAACACCTTCCAGGAAAATCGAAAAACATATACATCAAACTACGTTCGTTGCCCTGACACTATCCATGTCACAAATCGCACCTCTCGATACACCAATCCAAAAGATAGGGTGACTTTTGGACTCACTCCGATGCCAAGAAGTACGAGCTATCAGGTTTTTATAACATTATAGAGACTAAGAATAAATAGATATGATCTAAGATATACTACACTTTAAGAACTCACATTGAAAGGAACAAAATATAAATATAGAAAATATCCATCTCATAAAATATCTCAAAACACGGTCTTAGAAAATAGTACGTAGTCAAATACAGAGTACATGGAAATACAACCTATAGTCTGATAAAATATTAAATAATGATGAGATAGACAGTTGCGTGTAGAGTAAATAAAAGGATAAGCAACTCCTATGATGAGCTTGCCTCTCCACTTACTGAAATCGGGCCAATAACCTGCTGCCCTGTCCTTCTGTGGTAGGGAAAAGAAAAAAGGGTGGGTCAGACAAAAGTCCGGTGAATGAGTACATGTTTAATATATGGTGATCATGTGCAGTTGACTTTAATTCTACTATATATGACCTAGGGTGCTCAATAAGTGTCTGTGTATTCCTAGGGTCCTTTACCTAAGGGTTTTTATTTAATACACACCTACACTGACTACTAGTGCAAGCCCTACAAGGTCCGATCGAACTATGGGTCAAACCTCAATAACTAACTATCGGCTACAGCTATTAGAGCTACTCAACATAGGGTCATTCTACAACCTTACCGCGTGGGACTACATCTCATATTACTATTACACGTAACTATCCCGCATAAGTTTCCCTATTATTTCCACATGGGAATAAATTTCCCACACTACGACTACATGTACCCTAACTATGCATTAAGGGGGAACCCAAAACGCCGACATGCCGGTGTGTCTCATCATCTGCATCGTGTCCACCTCTCAATGGTAGTTTGCGCCTCTTATTGCATACGTCGGGATCCATTAACAACACAGTATCACATCGCATCAATATCCGTGCATACCAAGGAACTCCCATTGTTTGGGAGTGCACACTTCATCACCTATCAATTAGTGATGCGCGTACACCGTAGAACCTCCTGTAAGTGTCATTTGCAATAGAATCACCCCTATTTGAATAATCGACCCTGATTGGGTAAAGAGCATTTACCCAACCCCGCAATGTCCTAGCATCTTCTCATAGAGGAATAGTTTCCCTACTATCTCTAAAGTCCATATACGTATATAATATAACTATACATTCTACTAATATTTTTATTTTCAACCGAGGCCTTAGATCGAGGTTCAGATTACACATCCGGGTCGTCTACTGATCGACTGCTCTACCCTATCTTTCAACTGCTCAGGTTGGACGGTTAACTGACCGTGGAGTAAATTTTACAGTTTTCTTTGCAGTTTAGTCGATATTGAATTTTTTATTAGTTTTGTATGTTCTGAAACTTCGACAGTGAACCCTAACTTCCAATTTACATTGACACGATCTTTGCAATTTATTCTTACCCAATTTAAATTCATAGATTTAAACAAGTTTAAAAAGATTAGTTTAACTTATCATTAAAAATTTATAGAGATTTTTACTTTATTTAAACAGGGATTTAATCTAGGTTAATTCATATTTAAGGTTTACATCTTTCTAATTTACCATCAAATTAAGATGTGTAAAATTAGGGTTTACAATTTAATTACTAACATCCTAAATCAGATAGTGTAAACTAAAATTAATTTTAATTAATCAACTTATTAAAAATGTTCACACTGACCTCGGGTCCAAGCTTTAACTCTATCCTTCGTTCAAAGATTGACACCTGATAGCTTGCCCCCTCTTGATCTTATCTATTTGTATTATTTTTATTTTATTTTGTTTTGTTTTATTTTTGATGAAATTTTTGTAAGTGGAGGAGAAGAGATTTTGACAGAGTTTCACTATACTGTCAATTTTCTAATGAATTATGATTTAGGTTAGGTGTATATTTATAGTGGTTCTAGATTAATATGGAGCGTTGATTTTTCCTAGTAGGATATTTTCTTTTATCTCGGATGCTCATCATTTACTTTACACGCAAAATCTTTGGTTCAATCACGCTCATCCATTTGGCGCTCCAAATCCACGATCTTCGACATCAATCGGTCGACCGCTTATAAGGATCGATTGACCGCTACTGGTCGACCAATGGACCCTAGGGATCGACAACTTTGGTTGTTTTATGTAGGAATGTTATACATTTTAATTTATTTTTTCCCAAGTTTTAGAACACTCATAACTTCTCCATATTAACTCCAATTACAAAGTGTTATATATGAAAATCGTCGAAAAAAAATTGCTACGAACACTGGTGCAAGTTTCATAGCCAAGATCGAACGTTTGTGAAAACTCTATTTTTACCGTTGTTTTATTTAATTAAATTTTTTAATTAAATTTTAATTTTAATTTTAGGGTGTTACGTTCTCCCATTTTAAAAGGATTTCATCCCCGAAATCTCAAAGGACAGAAAAAATGTAACTTGTACATGGAACAATCGATAGCTGCAACCATCTACTCATCCATCATCCAGGGGCAATCATTGTCCTTAGCAAATTTCTACTGCAATATATGTATATTCAAGTATGAAATGAATGTGAACCTATAATAATAGAAATAGTAGGCAGTCTCCTAATCTCATCGACCATCTATCATGTAAGTGCTCATGCCATATATCCAAGATGTATACAACATCCTAAGTAAATACACTTCCAATTCTACATGTATGCATAACCATTCAATCCATGTGCAGCATCCATATGCCTAGTACTCAAAAAGATAAAGAAAATAAACAAGAGATGATGCAAGTGTGTGCTATCTAGAGAGTATATTTTCTAATTATCTCCAAGAAATAATCCAAATAATACATCCGCTAGCATCCATCATCCATAACATGCCCAAATGTTATGTTTGCAACCATTCCTACTATCCAATGGTTCCCACCTAAAGGGGTATACCAAGCTAAGTCCTAATGCATAAGTAATATACACCTATTAAATTTAAATCAGAAACTTACCAGAAAAGAGTTATGGGTGGGTAGCTTGGATCTTCTCCTCAGGCTCCTATGTATTCTCCGCTGGATCATCTCCCCATTGGATCTTAACAAGTTAGATTTTTTTGTTGCAGGATCCCTTTGTACCATGATCAAGAATATAAGTGGGGGCACAAAGAACAAGTGACTCCCTCTCTATTTCCACCTCTTCTAGCTGACTCAGCTCGACTACAGTAGCTGAATCATGCAAGCACTTTCGGAAGTGCGACAGATGGAAAAAATGATATACTCCTGCCAACTTATTAGGAAGTTACACTCTATATGCCAACTTCACTATCCAAACACAAATCAAAAAGGTCCTACGAACCTCGATGCTAGCTTCCCCGAATTACCAAATCTCATAACGTGCCTAAGCAGTGAGACCATCACAAATACCATGTTGCCCACTGCGAACTCTAACGTTGTATGTCTCTTGTCAGCATATGCACATCTTGCATGGTTTTCATTCTTCTACGGATCAAGTCCATTTCCTTTGATATCTCCCTCACCATGTCTAGCCCAAGAATAATCCTACCCATAGTGTCCCACAAACATTACAGTGATCTTTAGGGTCTCCTGTATAGCGCCACAAATGGTGCCATCCCAATGCTCGCCTGATAGTTGTTATTATAGGTAAACTCCACCAATGATAAATGATCCTCCCAAGAGCCTCCAGAATCCAAGACGCACGTCTGAAGTATGTCCTCCAATACCTAATTCAGTTTCTCCATCTGTTCATCTATTTGTGGGTGATAAGTGGTGCTTAAGTTTAACTCGGTGCCCAAAGCCTCCTGTAGACTCATCCAAAACTCGATAGTGAAAAGCGGATCTCGGTTGCTAACGATACTAGTAGCGCACTCCTAACCGAAATAAAATGAGCGCATTTGGTTAGTTGATCAACTGTGACCCAAATACTCTCATTCTCTCTCATACTCCTTAGTAAACCATCGATGAAATCCACAGAAATACTCTCCACTTCCATTGAGAAATATCCAATGGCTGCCATAGTCCTCCCGGCTTCTTCTGCTCTGCCTTTATCCTTTAGCATGTTGTATATCGAGTTACATACTCCGCTACATGCTTCTTCATTCTTAGCTAATAGAAGACTCTCTTCATGTCATGGTACATTAACCCCATAATGAGAGGAACACATGAACTACCATCTCTCCGCAACCACTTTTCGAGTCAATGGAAAAATGACTCAAATAACTCGACTACTCTCCTCTACCAAGCTTCTCAAAAATATCAACTAACTCCTTATCTTGCTTCTGACTGGACCCAATATGTTCCATGAGTGTAGGCTGCACATCCAAAGCTGCTAACAATCATGGGGTATTTTTTGATGATGGTCGGTAATCAAGTGTAGAAATGAACTCCAAATGCTTCCCTTCCAAGAACAAAGGACTTAATACTGCATGTTGTCTACTCAAGGTGTCAGCCACCACATTGCCCTTGCCTAGGGTGTATGAGATATCGGAATCGTATGATGCTAAAAACTCCATCCACCTTTGCTGCCTTAAATTCAAGTCCTTCTAGGAGAAAAAATACTTTAGAGACTCGTGATCCTTATATAGCCCAAAATACTCTCTTAAAAGATAACGCCTCCATTACTTGAAAACTTCGCCTTCAACTTATTCTCACGAAGTGCATTGAGCACTTCTTCTAAATGTAACATGTGCCCTTCCTTGCTCTTCGAAAGACTAAAATGTCATCCACAAATACTACGATGAACTTGTTAAGCAACCCTCTGAAAACTCGGCTAATCAAGTCAACAAAGTAGGTGGGTGCATTGGTCAGACCGAAGGGCTAAGCACTCATAAAGTCCGTTAGGTGTACGAAATGTACTCTTCTAGATACTTTCCTTGGCTACATGCAACATGTGGAATCCAGTAGCCCAACCAAACTATGAGACCACCTTCGGTCCAACCAACTTATCAAAGAGATCGTCTATACGGGGAAGTAGATATTGATTCTTCTTTATTAGTTTATTTAAAACCCTATAATCAACGTAAATTAAGCCTCAGAGAACCACCTTCCTTGGTGGCATGATGACTGGTGCTTCCCATTCTGAAATGCTCCTCCCAATGAAGCCTTATGCAACAGCTCATTCACCTGTTTGTTCAACTCACGTCTCTCCTTGGGAGCCGTATGCCTCAAGGGTAAGGCAACAAGTTTGGCATTTTCTACAAGGTAAATTCAAAACTCGATCTCTCACTGTGGTGGGAGACCGATAACCTCAAAAAAGAAATCTGGGTAATCTCTAACTACAAGCACTGAATCTTGCTCGTCATATGATAAGTCTAATGTATATAAATAATTCAACATAACTGATACTCGGGGATCGCAATAAACCTCCAAACTACGCCCACTACATGTACTCAACCTAACAACCTTCCTATCACAATGTAGGATAGCCCCATGCATAGTAATCTAATCCATGCCTAATATCAACCCAAACACAGAAAATCTTAAGATAAAAGCACCGCAATTGAACTCGAACCCTAAAATGAAAATTTTCAAACCCCTACATACCATATAAAAATAGGCCTACCCCCACAGTGTTTGAAAAAACTATAAGGTCCATAACTATGCTAGTATCTAAGTGTAACTCATCCACAAATCTTATAGAAATGAAACAATGTGATGCTCGGTTCCAAATAATGTGTGATAAATAAACTAGATAAGGTCAATGCACCTTCTATTACGACCTTCTTTCCCTTATCTACAATTGGCCGCACATTCGAGTTAGGTACTACATCTAGTGCATAAGCTAGGCACCTAAGTAGAGGTCTTCTGAGATGCTGGACACTACCGCTTCACGTGCCCGAACTAATTACAATTATAACACTTGATCTTCAAACTTTTTGTCTTGCACTCCTTCATGAAATGTCTCTTCTTTCCAGACTTCTCGTAATGCATATCCTTCTAATTGATCTTTCCCATGGGTCTAAATCCCCCCTTACGCTTATTCTACTGTTGTGCTTTTCCTCTATTCTTCTTGAGTTCTTCATGTGCTTCCTCCTTGGAGACGGTATTCAATAAGGCAGACTCCATTGGACCCTCATACGTAGCACCATGGGAATATGACTTAGAGCTAAACCTTGAAGCGGTTGGTTCAACCCTTTAGGAAACTTCAAAGCCTTTTATGTGGGGTATTGATAAATTCCATCTCGACCTAGCCAATTTGTTGAATTGATAGATATACTTCTTTACTAACATGTCTCCTTACTTCAGATGAATAAACTTCTCCGACTGCACTCCCTCTTCAGCTCTAGATAGAAATTCTAACTTAAAATGTCTTCAAAACTCCTCCCAAGTTATCTCTCCTCCACTAGACTCTGCCTTAACTACCTCCCACCGACCCAAGGCCTCCCTCTGTAACTGCCAAGTAGCTAATTACCTCCTCACCTCATCAGCAAGACCCATCAACCCAAAATCCCCCTCGCAATTAAAATACATGTCCTCGAATCTACATATGACTCTGTCCCAATATACGGGTTTCCTCTAAGGCTCACAAAATCCTTACATAACTTAGCAAAATCGACGACGGATGGGTGAGCAGGAACTACACCTATCACTCTTTCTGTGGGTCCTCTAGTAGGATTGTCATCGGCTTGTCCTCTTGATTGAAAATACAGACGAAACCAAATCGAGACAATCACGCCCAAAATATTGGCTGCATCGCCTGAACCTGAACCTATGGGATCGCTCATCTTCTATCTGTGACTTTTAATAATTTATTAGCAACTTTCCTAGATCGCTGATCTTCTATATGTTTTCTTTTTTTGAAATTTTTTATGTATATATAATTTGAAAACTCACTTTGAAACTTTCTAGAAAAACATTTTGTAAAATGATATTTTTCTGAAAACTTATCAAGTACGTTCTCTGAATACACCTCTATCCCTAAGGAATTCTGAATCTGGCTCTTATACCAAATGTGACAACCCCCACTTATTGACACACCAATCCAAAGCCTAGGGTGACTTTCGGACTCGCGTCAGTGCCAAGAAGTATGAGCTATTGGGTTTTTATAACATTACACAGACTAAGAATAAATAGATATGATCTAAGATATACTACACTATAAGAACTCACAGTGGAAGGAACAAGATATAAATATAGAAAATATCCATCTTAGAAAATATCTCAAAACACAGTCTCAGAAAATAGCATGTAGTCAAATACAGAGTGCATAGAAATACAACCCATAGTCCAATTAAATACTAAGTAATGATAAGATAGACAGTTGCATGGAGAGTAAATAACAGGATAAGCGACTGCTGTGATGAGCTTGACTCTCCATATATTTAAACCAGGCTAATCATATGTTGCTCTATCCTCATGTGGTGAGGAAAAGGAAAAAGGTGGGTTGGACAAAAGTTTGTTTAATGAGTACATGTTTAATATATGATGATCATGTGCAGTTGACTTTAATTCTACTCTAAGTGACCAAGGGTGCTCAAGAAGTGTCTGTGTATTCCTAAGGTCCTTTACTTAAGGGTTTTTATTTAATACATACCTACACTAACTACTAATGCAAGCTCGTAAAAGGATCAAACTATGGATTGAATCTTAATAAATAACGATCGGCTACAGCTACTAGAGCTACTCAACATAGGGTCAATCTACAATTTTCCCATATGGGATACATCTCATATTATGACTACGGGTAAATATCTTGGATGGGTTTCCTACTATTTTTGCATCGGAATAAATTTCCCACACTACGACTACACGTAGCCTAACTACGCATTGAGGGGGAACATGAAACTTGACTCGTCAGTGTGTCTCATCATATGCATCTGTATCCACCTCTCAATGGTAGCTTACACCTCTTATTGCATGCACCAAGATCCACTAACAACACAATATCACATCGCGTCAATATCCTTGCATACCAAGGAACTCCCATTGTGCCGGGCCTACAAACTTATTCTAGCATCAATTAGTATAATGTGTCTAACGTAGAACCTCTTGTGGGTGCCATTTGTGATAGAATCGCCTCCGGTCTAATAATCGACCCCCATTGGGTAAAAAGCATTACCCAACTCCGCAACCTCCTAACGTCATCTCATAGGGAACTAGTATCCCCAATATCTCTAACATCCACATATGTATATAATATAACTATATAGTATGTACTATTAATATTTTTATTTTCAACCCGAGCTTTAGGCCGATGTTTAGATTACGCATCTGGGTCGTCTATCGATCAATCACTCTACCCTAGCAATCGGCTTCTCAGGTGAACGATCGACCGGTCGTAGAGTAAATTTTAGGCATTTACTTACAATTTATTCGATTTTAAATTTGTTGTTAGTTTCATCAGTTCTGAGACTTCGACAGTGAACCTTAACTTCCAATTTATAGTAGTACAAGCTTTGCAATCTACCCTACTTCTTATCCAATTTAAATTCATAGATTTAAACAACTTTTAATATATTAGTTTAACTTATCATTAACAATTTATAAAGGTTTCTACTTGATTTAAATAGGATTTAGTCTAGATTAATTCCTATTTAACATGTTTACATCTTTCTAGTTTATCATCAGATTCAGATATGAAAAATTAGGGTTTACAATTTAATTACTAACATCCTAGATCAGATAGTATATACTAAAATTAACTGTAATTAATCAACTTATTAAAAAAATTCCCACCCACCATGGATCCAAGCTCTAACTCTATCCTTCATTCGAAAATTGACACCCGGTATGTAACAATTTTGTTTTCAAAGCCATTGTATTGAACAAATTTTAATTAAAATAAAATATTCGAATTTGATTTTTATAATTATTATTTTTGGAATTAAATTATTATTCAATTAAATACTATTTAGTAAAGGATCTTATTATAATAAAAATTGAATTGGTTAATAAATTCCTTTTTGGATAATATATTGAAATTCAAATAAAATGTTTTAATGAATATAAACTATTTTTAAAGTATAAATAATATTTTTATCATTGAAATACCAAGAGAATAAATTCATTTATGTCAATATATTGAATAGTTAAATAGAGTGAAACAAAATTGAATTGAATGGAATTGTGTAGTTATCGAGACATCTTGTATGAAGTGAAATATAGATCGATCAAATTAAATTAAAATCATTCATAAATGAATGAAGGGGTTATTCAAAAGAAAATAGAAGAAGAAATGTGGTTGAATTAAATTAAAATGCCCAGCCCATATTCTTCCTTTCCTTGCAAACGAGTAAGTCCCTTAACATCATTTCCTAACCCATTTTTCTCAAAATCGACCCTAATCCCCAAAATCGAAGTTCAAGAAATGAAAAAGAAGAATAACACACATGTTTGCGTGAGTGTTGTGGTCGCCTAGGGAGGGAGCCACGTCTACGATTGATGGAAGGCTGGAGGCGTGGTCGTACATCACGACCTGGGCCGGCATCTTAGAGTGAGGTGAAAAACTAGGTATCACGATTCTGACAATGGATGAAGTCGCGATGTAGTGGCAATGAGATGGGGGTGCTTGCGACTTGAAGGTGCATGTGTGCCCAGTAATGGAAGGAAAACGGCTTTGACGTGGAGATGCTCTACGGAGCGAACTCCAAAGTTAAATGAAAGTCTATACGGGGTGGATCGTGTAGTGTATATGCAAGTATATGTGGCAAAATATATGATGCAACTAAAACAATATTAATCTAAGTAAATAAGAATAATCACACCAGGGATTTTATACTGGTTCGGACCTCCCGCCCTACGTCCAGTCCCGAAGCTCCTCTTTGGAATTTCCTTTCACCAAATAACCCTCACTTCACCCGGAGGAACAGGTTTACAATAGCAGAGTTTCTTTGTCAACTGTGTGTTCTCTATTACACGAATTTTGACTATATAGTACAAATGCTTCCAATATATATCTAGAGAGTATTGTCTATGAGGAACTGTATATTTGGAAGAGTAGAATACAAGTATAGATTGCTAGAGATCAAGAGTATATGATAGAGTGTATAATCAGATAGCATAAGTAAGTATGGTTGTCAGGTGTGTTTTCTTTCTCTTGATTCTTAATGATATATATATATAGTTGTAGAGAGGTTCCTTGAGTAGTTGCATCTATTAACAAGTGTTCTATGGTCGCTTCTGATGTTGATGAAGAGTTGCAGCGAAGAGAAGCGAAGATGTCTTTTCAAATGCGGCAGTTGTAATTTGAATGTCAACAACCGAGTTCAGTTTTAGACATCTGGAATATGTCTCAGACGTCTGGCTCTTTATATTTTTTTGTGTACATAGTACCTTTCAAACATCTGAGTATATTAACCAGACGTCTGATTCTGTCTGGTTTGTAATCCAGAGGATTTATTCAGACGTCTGGCTAGTGCACCCAGACGTCTGAAAACTGTGCATGTTTACTTTGTGCATCTATCTTGTTGCTCCATCGATCCTATTGACTTGTAGTCTCTTGTAATGTTCTTTGAGCCTTGTTCTTGTCTTTCTAGTGATGTTATTCTAGCAAGTTCTTGTATATATACATATATATGTATATTTGATTTTCATTGTATAGTTGTTGTCATTAAAACCATGAATTTGATTTCCTAACAATCTCCCCCTCTTTGATGATGACAACTATACAATGTACTTATATGTAATTTTTATAAATCTCCTCCTGAATATGTGCTTTCCATTATCTCTCCCCCTTTGTCATTATCAAAAAAGAATGAGGGAATCATATTTGCAAATTCCAAAATATTTCCTTTTGTTTCTCCGAGTACTTGTAATAAATAAAAATCATTTTATGGTACCCACTTACTATGTTAGGGTCTTGGGGGTTAGATCTTTGGAAACCATACCCATTTGGGTGTGGTTGAACCTTTATAAATATAATTTTCATTATTAACTACCATATCAAAATAATCATCAATGTATTTTTCTCTATTTTTCCAATTAACAGGAACCCAAATACTTAGATAATTTTTATTCATATTTCCGTTCAATGATTTTGTACTTCTAGAGAAATTATAAATATTATTGACCATAGCAGTATTTGAATTTCTATAAGAATTTGATATAGACTTTACTCGAAATTTAGTACTAGCACTAACATTTTTTCTATACATGAAAGCGTATCTAGTGCTATTTCTACGATCAGTTTTATTATATCCTAAACCACTTTTGTCATGTAAAGGTCTAGAACTATATAAAATCATGTTTAAATCGTTTTGACCTTTTTTAAATTTTGTGACTTCAGTGTTAAGTTTCAAATTTAGCTTTGAAGTCAAAATTATTATTTTCAAAAGAAATATTACTGTTTTTCAAAATATCAATTTGCTTGTTTAATTCCGAATTTTCCCTTTTTATCGTACAGTTCTCATTTTCGAGAAGAAAAATTCGAGATTCTGAATTATCTAAAGATGATTGTAATAAATCATTTTGTCTTTTCAAATTCGTAATTTCTTTTGAAAAAAATTCCTTTCTTTATCAAAGATAGTATTTTTATTTTGCAAAATATTGATTTCCTCTAAAAGATCATTGTTTTTATCTTCTAACTGCACATTTTCTTTTTGTAGGAAATCTTTTTGTGAAACAAGTTCTTCTACGGTATTTTCAAAACATTTAGTTTTTTTATCAAAAATTTATTTTCCTCTTTTAAACTGGAAATTTCTTGCTCACAATCTTTTAACTTATCTAAAGCAATTCTATTAACTTTATTCAAGGTTTTACAATCTTTTAATAATTCATCATGTGCTAACAGAAGATCTTTATATAAAGAATCTAAGCATACCGATTGTGATCAGAGTTTAGCCATGAAGCAATTGTTTGTTTTCTCCTTTGATTCTTCTTTATTGCTCTTCCTCTTCCTATTGCCTTGAGTAGATCTCTTTACAGCCATTTATTCTAGGATGTTGTTACGGTCTCTAGAATCCCTGGCTCTGATACCAAATGAAAGTCTATACGGGGTGGATCGTGTAGTGTATATGCAAGTATATGTGGCAAAATATATGATGCAACTAAAACAATATTAATCTAAGTAAATAAGAATAATCACACCAGGGATTTTATACTGGTTCGGACCTCCCGTCCTACGTCCAGTCCCGAAGCTCCTCTTCGGAATTCCCTTTCACCAAATAACCCTCACTTCACCCAGAGGAACAGGTTTACAATAGCAGAGTTTCTTTGTCAACTGTGTGTTCTCTATTACATGGATTTTGACTATATAGTACAAATGCTTTCAATATATATCTAGAGAGTATTGTCTATGAGGAACTGTAATTTGGAAGAGTAGAATACAAGTATAGATTGCTAGAGATCAAGAGTATATGATAGAGTGTATAATCATAGAGCATAAGTAAGTAAGGTTATTAGGTGTGTATTCTTTCTCTTGATTCTTGATGATATATATAGTTGTTGAGAGGTTCCTTGAGTAGTTGCATCTATTAACAAGTGTTCTATGGTCGCTTCTGATGGTGATGAAGAGTTGCAGCGAAGAGAAGCGAAGATGTCTTTCAAATGCGGCAGTTGTAATTTGAATGTCAACAACCGAGTTCAGTTTTAGACGTCTGGAATATGTCTCAGATGTCTAGCCTTTATATTTTTTTGTATATAGTAGCCTTTCAGAAGTCTGAGTATATTAACCAGACGTCTGATTCTGTCTGGTTTGTAATCCAGAGGATTTATTCAGACGTCTGGCTAGTGCACCCAGACGTCTGAAAACTGTGCATGTTTACTTTGTGCATCTATCTTGTTGCTCCATCGATCCTATTGACTTGTAGTCTCTTGTAATGTTCTTTGAGCCTTGTTCTTGTCTTTCTAGTGATGTTATTCTAGCAAGTTCTTGTATATATACATATATATGTACATTTAATTTTCATTGTATAGTTGTTGTCATTAAAACCATGAATTTGATTTCCTAACAAATGGCAGCTAGGGTTTGGGGTGCGTATGCCTGTAAAAGGAATTTCAACAAAGGCTGGTCAAGATGAATTATTTAACTTACATTTATGTCTACTTTAGTTTGCATGCATTGTTTTGACTATAAATTACAATATTCTTTTATTATGAACGGTTGAAAAGATTGAAATACAATTGCATGTTATGGTGTGTTGAATTAAATGAATTATGTGTTTAAATTATTGCATTAGATTCGATGGTTGATTGTGAAATTGCATATATTTAAGAACCATCAAATTACATTTGATTTTGTGGTCAGATTATATGATATTTATGGATTGTTTGTTTGATCGGTGTATGCCATTTCAGTTTTATCTGATTAACTGTTTGCATTTGTTTTTAAATGTTGATGGACAATTCTGACATATGGTTTTAAATATTTTTGAAATTCTTAAATGTGATTTTCTCTATTTTGGATTCTTGTTAAAATAATTTTTGGAAATTTCATTAAACCATAAAAAAAATTAACTCATTTCCTTATTTAAATTCTAATTCGATCTTTAAATTGGTTTTATTTATTTATAAAATCCTCTAAAATCACTATTTTAATTATATTTTAAATCTGAGAATGTTTTAAAGTCAAATGAAATATACTGCTTTTTTTAATATATATATATAAGAAATTATCTTATTTCAAGTGATTTTGATTATAGTATGGGTTAAAAATATTTCCATCGTCTATTATTGGTACATTTTCAGTCTTAATGGAGATTACTTATTTCCGAAAAATATCTTTTAATGAGTTAAAAACAATGTTATTTAAGACATCGTTTGCGGTATACCTAAAGCCAATTAGTACTTAGTAAAAAGGATTCATAGATTTTAGATTAATTATACTCAATACTAATTTATGTATTCAACCTATACTATTTGTCAATAATGGTGAAATCACCTTTTAAATTCAGACAGATAGTATGGGTTCCCTCCTTGGAATTTAGTACAGAATTTAACTAGAACGTTCTCTTTACCATCAAAATCTTATTTGAAATCTTGGTTAAATTTGTGCAAAATTCCAAGTCTCTTTTCTTTCTGTAACATCCCGGTATTTTGACCATTCAAATCGACAATAAATCCACACATGTCTGACTTGAATAATTCAAAATATCAGATTGTTAATTTAAATTTGGCAAAACTCAGCATATGCAGTAAATAAATCAATCACAGAATCACAGATACAGAGTAATACAATAATACGCAGCGGAATAGATAAAATAGTAGTTCATGAAGCTACTATATAAACATCAGAGTTAGAAATAAAATACAGCAGAATATCTCAAATGCAGTGAAGTCTCCAGTACAACAGATGACTTCTCTGAACAAATCAACTAGAAGAGCTGAAAGCTGAGGCGATAGTTGGATCTCCAAAGGAAGCTCCAAACTCCAAGGGTGAGTCTCAAATGCTGTATCGCTCGGTCTGACCCGAGCGTAAAGTAAAACACAAAACACTCGAGTCAGGATTAACATTCTTATATAAATAAATCCAACTCAAGTGAAATATCAACTGAAATACAAGTAACTTAAAGGATGTTTGGGATAACCATCCTCTAAGGATCTTCAGAACTATCTACAAGATGGAAATATACATTATAACACCGTGGTCATTTCAATTAAATTTATACTTCAAAACCCAAATATCATTTCATTTCAAATATATCTATTTTCCAAAATAGTATATATATATATATTAAATGATTTAAAAGTGAAGTATTTATAATTTCCTCAAGTCTCGCAAATCGATTCAAATCAACTTCAATTTCTAAATTCAAATTTATTCGAAGCTCAATTTATCAATTTAATTCAGTTCTAAATATACCATTTATTTTCAATATATTTCAAAGTTTTAATATTCAACATTTCCAAAGTTAGGTTTAACAGTTTCATATAGCTCTTGATTTAACTCCATTATTATTTAATCAGGAAATATTCACTTAATAGATTCAATATCATTTACTAGCCTTAAATCACATTTTACTAAATATTTCCTTAAACTTTATTTAAACAAGAATTATTCATTACATTATTTAAATCAAACTCAAGTTATAAATCATATCTAAAATCCCAATTTTAATAAGCTTTAAATTGGTTTAATTAAATAAAATTCTTTACTAAATTCAAACTATCTTCCCAACCTTAACCTATTCAAATTATTACCAAAATCTATTTTGAAAAAAAAAAAAAAAAAAAAAAAAAATTTAGCTACTCATCATATTATATGTATTTAAATCAATCATTCCCATTTATATATATAATAATTTAAGGCTCAATATTTATTAAAACCATATATTTCTTTCCAAAACCATAGAATTCATTTTTCAAAATATTTATATATATATGGACCAACGGTGTTTGTATATATATTTATCATATGGTTAAGTGATACGGATATTTATCATTTCAATCCGAAATTAAATATATACGGGTAGATATCATTTCGACCCGTAATCCCAATTTCAATTCAAATGAAAATCGCTTGGGTTTATCATTTCAACCCATAACGATTTTCTCCTATTCTAAAGTCCGTTCGGGTATGTATCATTTCAACCCATAGTGAATTCTATACTAACAGGGAACTTGCAGAGTGATAACAGATAATATAAAATATAACAACCGGCATATAAATACTAGATACTGGTGTCAGATGTCACAGGTGAACATATACAGATAATAGTAATAACATGCATATAAATACTAGATACTGGTGTCAGATGTCACAGGTGAACATATACAGATAATAGCATATATAACAATTAAAATAACTACAGCATCATATTTCAATTGTCGTTTCAATTGAAATCAAATTTAATAAATACAAGAACGTTAATCGTGAGTGATTGCTCACCTTCCGAGGTTAGAGACGAAGGAGAATGAGATGAGTTACGAATCCAGGCACGAATTCCAAAGAAAAGCAAGATTGAACGCGAATTCGGTGGACAAGGCTGATAAACAGGAATAGATGAAATCAAATCAGATTTTTGCTTGATACAGACTGAAATAAAATATATATTATTCATTATATTAATTTCTCAAACCAATATTAAATTTGGAACTCATATTTAAAATAAAATATACATATGTACTTTCAAATAGATACTAAATCTAAACAAAAATATATATATATATACTTATACATTTTTTTTAAAACCACGGACCAAAGTATACCCATATACACTAATATATAAATGCTAATATAAACTGACGCACATGTTATAATTTTAAACGATACATCATATAAAAGTTAATTTATTACACTATATATACATATAAAGAACCTACCAACCGAACAACCATAATTATACTGTACTAAAAAAAAAAAATATTGTTATATAACACTGATAATACACCTTAATATATAGACTTGTATACAGTAACTTATAACGTAATATACAACAACTAACAAAGTATAGCCTATTACGTACAGCACAAAACGAACAGGTTATATAACTTTTTATATAACAAAGCATATACATCTATATACCCCATCAACTATATATGCTTATGAATATAAATTAATGCATAAACATAGGTATTAACTTTTAAACCCGTACTCCAAAGGTATCAACTTTTATCAAAATCAACATTTTTAAAGCACGTATTAAGTAAAATATTCCCATTATTATATTAAAACCAACTTTTAATTTAAGCACATACCAAGATTTAATTATTATACTGTGAACCTGCAAGCTTAGGAAAAACAAGGGTTATAGGAAGATACAACCTTTCTTGCTTTGTATAGACCTGTATTCTATAGGCAGTAACGGTAAAGAAAGTTTTTTTTTTTTCTCAACTCATATAACTATTTAAAATGTGTATATATTTGTATGAGATAAACCACTGCAACCCAAACATATACCCTGACAATGTCGAATACATATAAAACTTTATATATATACTGACCAAAGTAGAACATAACATTGTATTAAACTTACTGTAACAACATCATATAAAACTCATATATATTCCTAACATAAAATATGCATTTGTATTTATACAGTACACAAAATATGAATTACTATAACTTATATATATAGACTAACTTACAACTGAGTATTATAATCACATAGACCCCATCAAAACAGCAACCAAGTTATACAAGAACTTATATAAAATTTATGTTAAAACGTATATATTTAATATGTATAAAAGTCTATAAAATCCAACATAAAATTCATATAAACATCATATTATGTTATAAAGCTACAGACGTACATTATATATATATAATATGAACAAATAAAATACAAATATTTATATATATCTACCTAAATAAGACACACATACGCAGAACAAAACAATATCTATATATAAAAGGGAAACGTGTATATATAAGGATCGAAAGATTAACATAAATAAACAAAAGAACATATTTGTAAATAACTCAAAATCAAACACATGGAAACCGAACCTGGAGGGGACAGAGGAAGGAGTTTGGTAGGCTAGCAATGGGTGGAGGAGCTTTGACGAGGCGGAGAGCTTCCGGTCGTTGTTTGGGTTTGGTGGTGCTCACGTGAGCAGTGGGCGAGCTGCCATATTGGTGGTGGGTCTGTTGATGGCTCGGCAAAGGTCAGGGAGACGTGGAGATCGACTGGGGTTGTAGATCTGCGTGTAGGCATGGTGGAGAGTTTCGGTTGGGCAGAGCATTTTGTGTGTGAGCGAGATTAGTTCGAGCGGAGCATAAAATGAAGGAGCAGGAAGAAATGAAACTCAGGGGAGAGGAAACGAATGAAATGAGGTGGAAGTGGTTTCCACAAATGCAGATAACAGTATTTCCAAAAGATGGACCGATTATTTTTACATACTTTTCAAAACGTAAGGAACGAATTTTGAGGGAAAGAAATGTCAACGGTCACCATCTTTTTAGCTGAATAATCAAGGTAATTTATTGCTCTCGTGGGCTGCACGTTTCAATTTGAAACTGAAGGAAAGGGGTAAAGTCGCAATTCACGGTACCGCTACAACGAACAACTTATTGTTTTCCTTGCATACCGCTACTCAAAATACAGAAATAAATATACCGTTGAGATCAGCACGACGAGAGGATCAAAACGGTATACAGATATTAGTGGTACGATCATCCGACCAAAAGTCTATAATCGGTACCGAAAATGCTGCTATTCTGTCAGAATTAAGATTAACAGAGCAGTAGAAGTCCAAATTTGGAAAAACGAAATTCGCAGTCTGATTCAGAATGACCTGAATAAATTTTCTCCTGTTGACATATTTTGGTTTCGGAAAACTTTTAAATTCACTGTTCTTAACCGGTTATATTTTGAAATAAAATTTCACAGGAAAATAAACTTTAATATTATCAGATGAAAATTTACCAGTTGCTATATTAAAATATACGTATTCCAAATAGTAAATTTTTATTTTCAAATTTTATTGTTTAAAATTTCACAAATTTCTAGTTAAATATACTTTTAAAACCATTAAATTTTGCGGGTCGTTACACTCTCCACCACTCAAAACTTTTCGTCCCCGAAAAGGAAGGAGGTAGGAGAATAGAACAACTCGAAATAAAAGTAGATTGAAAGTCAAGATTAAACAATTAATTTGAACTATATAAATTTTACTTAAATTTGAAGACTTCATTTTGCAATTCAATTGTCTTTAATACTTTAATATTTTTCAACCCTTTTGCAAATTTCTTGCTTCCTTTATAAATACCATTTATATGTTTAAATGACACCTTTATAGATGTATGAAAACCATTTGAAAACAATTATTTACCTTATTACTTATATTTACAAAGAAGCTATTTGAAAACATTAAATCCATAGTTCATAATTTATTAATTCTATCTAAAATACTTTTCAAATATTATTAATAATCAATAATCATTTACTTTATATATGATTTATCTAATTGATAACCTTTAAAATATTTATAACACTAAAATTCCTATTAAACTATGTAGTCTATAATTAAACAATACTTAAAAGAATATAATCAACAAGGAAAAGAAGGAGAACTTGGAAAAACAGAATATAGGTAAATAATAAAGCTGAGCAGATAAGGTAGATTCAAAAGAATAGAATCGGGCATGAATAATTAATTCAAACCATAAGAATTTCAATTTCAAATATTAATGCAAAATTTCTTTGTTGGAAATACTTTTATGATAAATATACCTTTATAACGAAACAAATTTTCTTTCGAAAATACTTTTATAACTCGATGTTTCAACAAGTTTATCCTTGTTCCTGTAGACTCTGGTAGTGCGTTGATCAGGCGCAAAACTAGAATTCTCCAGGTACTTAGTAGACCTGTTTCAACACCCAGTGAAAATACTGGAAAAACTTTTAAAAACAGATATGGAAAGTACAATCCAATCAAAAACGAATCAAATCATGGATCGCAGATACACAATGGTTACGCCTGGGTCCCCCAGGAAACATCCGTACCTTTTAAGCATTCACTGCCTTGCGAATTTCGCCATGCAACAAAACGGTGGACCGCAGGATACATAAAAATGGTTACGCCTGGATCCCCCAGGAAACATCCATACCCCGTAAGCAATCTCTGCCTTGCGGATTACGCCACTAACACGACCATAGATCGCAGATACACAATGGTTACGCCTGGATCCCCCAGGAAACATCCGTACCTTTTAAGCAATCACTGCCTTACGAATTACGCTATGCAGTCGAGTTCGTAAGACCATGGGTAACGCCATGGAATTCGAAGGACACTCGAGTATCATATCCGGAAAACCAAAAATCAGAGAGAATAATATCGATAGAATGAATCCAAGATGTGGCCACAAATCGGATATCAAGCAGAAGGCCCTTTCCATATCTTTACTTCGAAAATATGTATCATATAGTACCTTTACAAATCACTTTCAAATATCGTACTTATATAAAATCCATTATATATAAGATTTAATTTTCAAATCAAATACTTTCCAAAATCAATAGTATATCAAATCATACTTATATAGACTTCAATTATATAAGATTTCATTTTTCAAATTGAGTACCCTTTTTCAAATCCATAGTTTTCGAATCAATTTCATACTCATACAAATCAATTTTATATAAGTTCGACAACTCCCAAATCAAGTATTTAGTAACACAAGGTTCTCAAATTTCAATTTGTTTCAATATCAGTTTAATTTCAAAATCATATACAATTTCACCAAATTATTTCTTCTCAAATTAAATATCTTTAGTTTTAAAGTTTCCAAAATAATATATTTCAAAAATAAATCCAAATTTCCAAATCAATATAATTTAAGTCAACCAATTCATTTCCAAAATCAAATGTTTTCAAAATCATCTTATACTTACATAAGGTCCATGTTATATAAGGATCAATTTTTTTCAAAATAAATTTTGTTGTATGAAGAGCCATATGGGATTGAATATCTTTGCTTTTATGGGTTATATATCTTGGTAATTTAAATTGGAAATTTTCTTTTAGTAAGCAAAGATATTCTATCCCAACAACTTTCAATTTTAGCGTCAAAATATATCAATGATATTAGAATATAAGATGTACATACATCATCATTCCGCAAAATCACATTTGATCGTTCGCTCGATCACACAAGTTCGCTTTCGAACTAGTATTGTCCATTCGACTTCCTTAATGCGGATTTCGATATGGTTTCTCGACTAGAAGCCATCAGTCTCCTTGCATAGCCATATACTATGATAGAGAATTCTAGAATCGAGCCCAAAATCCATATCCAATATTCTCCATCAAGAATCGAATGAAAAATCCTAACACGAAATGGTGTAATTCACCTCGAACTTGTGTACTCAAACCTGGATCAGATTAATTATGCGAATAAAACAGCATACGTACAACTTACGTATCTATTCCAACTTGTTAAATATATAGTTTCATGAAGATGTTACTAAGTTAAAACATTTAAACTAAATTTTTATTCAAAATATTTGAAGATCAAATTCCTCTCAAAACACTTCAAATCTAAATTTCATATCAGAAAAATTTCAAATTGCCTTATTCATTTTCTTAACAAACAGTTTCAACTTATTTAAATCATATTACTACATACTTTAACATTCATACCAACTTATATACTTTATACTTTTCAAAATTCTTAGCTTTTGAAAAGTTAACATTGATTTGGAAGTGCTCGAACCTTCAAAATAGTTGAAGAAATCGTTTTCAAATTCAAGAGTTGGAAATCAGCAACAAATTAGTAAATCAATTTTAATAGATAGGGTTATATCAAATCCAAAACTCGAGGGCTGAACACCGGCTTACTTCAAATCATTTCAAATATATATATATATACCTTTCGAATATCAAATCTTACTTCGGAATTTGAAATCAAAATTGGTTTCGCAAAATCGCTCGCGTAGCAATGCTACTAAAGTGGCCTCTCCTCCACTCTGAAACTCGAAAATCAATGTCGATGATGCGTGCACTCATCACCGAAATTATTTTCCAGCGACATAAGTGAGTTCTGGACTTCTATTTTCTCAAACTTCTTTTGAAATTTCTTCGAAACTCATTAAAATCATTTGAAACTTTTCTTATTCGGAAAATATTTTAAATCATACTATTATTATATATTTCAAAATCTTAAAACCAGTTACAAAATACCGGAGTTCAATTCTCGAATTTCAAATTTAAAATCCTTTAGTTATAAATCATTTTTATATAAATCAATTTCTTATATATATTCAAATCCTTTCAAAAATTCAAATTCTTATTTTTAAAAGGTATATATAATCCTTATCGAAAACATTTTCACTTTTATATATAGAACATAATCATACTTAAAATAATAATTTCGGTTTAGAAAACAATTTCTAAAATATAAACAAACCCGATTTTTCAAAAGGTGATTCAAGAATGGATTTCAAAACAAAGATAGAAATTCAAATTAGAGGGACTCTAATTAAATAGGATTCTGACTCGAAGATAAGTTCGAACGAAAATGAGATAATTAATTTCAAAATAGAAGATGAATACACTTATATAAATCGCGGGCGACCTTAACCGGGTCAACCGTGACTTCAAGAATATAATCGATGCGGAATCTAAGGCAAATCGACATTCGATCGCAAGAGATAGAATTCGGCATATCAAGAGATAGCAACATCTAAACCGAGTGATATATAAATCTTCGGTGATTCAATGCCAATTGTAAAGGAGTTTCACCCCTTTACAAAACATTCAAAGATCGGCGGGATCGCCTATTCTTATAGAGATCGTTCGAAGTGGAGTTATGGGATACTCCAGAATCAAAAGAATACCAATAAAGAGAGACAAGAATGAATTTTGGAACCGTAGGGAACGTTCCAAGGTTCAAAGGAAATCAAGTCAAAAGGAAGAGATTAAACTCAAACAAAAGTGATTCTGTAAATAAATTTACAATATATGCTAAGTTTCGCCTAGAACCTGGCTCTGATACCAACTGTAACATCCCGGTATTTTGACCATTCAAATCGACAATAAATCCACACATGTCTGACTTGAATAATTCAAAATATCAGATTGTTAATTTAAATTTGGCAAAACTCAGCATATGCAGTAAATAAATCAATCACAGAATCACAGATACAGAGTAATACAATAATACGCAGCGGAATAGATAAAATAGTAGTTCATGAAGCTACTATATAAACATCAGAGTTAGAAATAAAATACAGCAGAATATCTCAAATGCAGTGAAGTCTCCAGTACAACAGATGACTTCTCTGAACAAATCAACTAGAAGAGCTGAAAGCTGAGGCGATAGTTGGATCTCCAAAGGAAGCTCCAAACTCCAAGGGTGAGTCTCAAATGCTGTATCGCTCGGTCTGACCCGAGCGTAAAGTAAAACACAAAACACTCGAGTCAGGATTAACATTCTTATATAAATAAATCCAACTCAAGTGAAATATCAACTGAAATACAAGTAACTTAAAGGATGTTTGGGATAACCATCCTCTAAGGATCTTCAGAACTATCTACAAGATGGAAATATACATTATAACACCGTGGTCATTTCAATTAAATTTATACTTCAAAACCCAAATATCATTTCATTTCAAATATATCTATTTTCCAAAATAGTATATATATATATATTAAATGATTTAAAAGTGAAGTATTTATAATTTCCTCAAGTCTCGCAAATCGATTCAAATCAACTTCAATTTCTAAATTCAAATTTATTCGAAGCTCAATTTATCAATTTAATTCAGTTCTAAATATACCATTTATTTTCAATATATTTCAAAGTTTTAATATTCAACATTTCCAAAGTTAGGTTTAACAGTTTCATATAGCTCTTGATTTAACTCCATTATTATTTAATCAGGAAATATTCACTTAATAGATTCAATATCATTTACTAGCCTTAAATCACATTTTACTAAATATTTCCTTAAACTTTATTTAAACAAGAATTATTCATTACATTATTTAAATCAAACTCAAGTTATAAATCATATCTTAAATCCCAATTTTAATAAGCTTTAAATTGGTTTAATTAAATAAAATTCTTTACTAAATTCAAACTATCTTCCCAACCTTAACCTATTCAAATTATTACCAAAATCTATTTTGAAAAAAAAAAAAAAAAAAAAAAAAAAAAATTTAGCTACTCATCATATTATATGTATTTAAATCAATCATTCCCATTTATATATATAATAATTTAAGGCTCAATATTTATTAAAACCATATATTTCTTTCCAAAACCATAGAATTCATTTTTCAAAATATTTATATATATATGGACCAACGGTGTTTGTATATATATTTATCATATGGTTAAGTGATACGGATATTTATCATTTCAATCCGAAATTAAATATATACGGGTAGATATCATTTCGACCCGTAATCCCAATTTCAATTCAAATGAAAATCGCTTGGGTTTATCATTTCAACCCATAACGATTTTCTCCTATTCTAAAGTCCGTTCGGGTATGTATCATTTCAACCCATAGTGAATTCTATACTAACAGGGAACTTGCAGAGTGATAACAGATAATATAAAATATAACAACCGGCATATAAATACTAGATACTGGTGTCAGATGTCACAGGTGAACATATACAGATAATAGTAATAACATGCATATAAATACTAGATACTGGTGTCAGATGTCACAGGTGAACATATACAGATAATAGCATATATAACAATTAAAATAACTACAGCATCATATTTCAATTGTCGTTTCAATTGAAATCAAATTTAATAAATACAAGAACGTTAATCGTGAGTGATTGCTCACCTTCCGAGGTTAGAGACGAAGGAGAATGAGATGAGTTACGAATCCAGGCACGAATTCCAAAGAAAAGCAAGATTGAACGCGAATTCGGTGGACAAGGCTGATAAACAGGAATAGATGAAATCAAATCAGATTTTTGCTTGATACAGACTGAAATAAAATATATATTATTCATTATATTAATTTCTCAAACCAATATTAAATTTGGAACTCATATTTAAAATAAAATATACATATGTACTTTCAAATAGATACTAAATCTAAACAAAAATATATATATATATACTTATACATTTTTTTTAAAACCACGGACCAAAGTATACCCATATACACTAATATATAAATGCTAATATAAACTGACGCACATGTTATAATTTTAAACGATACATCATATAAAAGTTAATTTATTACACTATATATACATATAAAGAACCTACCAACCGAACAACCATAATTATACTGTACTAAAAAAAAAAAATATTGTTATATAACACTGATAATACACCTTAATATATAGACTTGTATACAGTAACTTATAACGTAATATACAACAACTAACAAAGTATAGCCTATTACGTACAGCACAAAACGAACAGGTTATATAACTTTTTATATAACAAAGCATATACATCTATATACCCCATCAACTATATATGCTTATGAATATAAATTAATGCATAAACATAGGTATTAACTTTTAAACCCGTACTCCAAAGGTATCAACTTTTATCAAAATCAACATTTTTAAAGCACGTATTAAGTAAAATATTCCCATTATTATATTAAAACCAACTTTTAATTTAAGCACATACCAAGATTTAATTATTATACTGTGAACCTGCAAGCTTAGGAAAAACAAGGGTTATAGGAAGATACAACCTTTCTTGCTTTGTATAGACCTGTATTCTATAGGCAGTAACGGTAAAGAAAGTTTTTTTTTTTTTTTCTCAACTCATATAACTATTTAAAATGTGTATATATTTGTATGAGATAAACCACTGCAACCCAAACATATACCCTGACAATGTCGAATACATATAAAACTTTATATATATACTGACCAAAGTAGAACATAACATTGTATTAAACTTACTGTAACAACATCATATAAAACTCATATATATTCCTAACATAAAATATGCATTTGTATTTATACAGTACACAAAATATGAATTACTATAACTTATATATATAGACTAACTTACAACTGAGTATTATAATCACATAGACCCCATCAAAACAGCAACCAAGTTATACAAGAACTTATATAAAATTTATGTTAAAACGTATATATTTAATATGTATAAAAGTCTATAAAATCCAACATAAAATTCATATAAACATCATATTATGTTATAAAGCTACAGACGTACATTATATATATATAATATGAACAAATAAAATACAAATATTTATATATATCTACCTAAATAAGACACACATACGCAGAACAAAACAATATCTATATATAAAAGGGAAACGTGTATATATAAGGATCGAAAGATTAACATAAATAAACAAAAGAACATATTTGTAAATAACTCAAAATCAAACACATGGAAACCGAACCTGGAGGGGACAGAGGAAGGAGTTTGGTAGGCTAGCAATGGGTGGAGGAGCTTTGACGAGGCGGAGAGCTTCCGGTCGTTGTTTGGGTTTGGTGGTGCTCACGTGAGCAGTGGGCGAGCTGCCATATTGGTGGTGGGTCTGTTGATGGCTCGGCAAAGGTCAGGGAGACGTGGAGATCGACTGGGGTTGTAGATCTGCGTGTAGGCATGGTGGAGAGTTTCGGTTGGGCAGAGCATTTTGTGTGTGAGCGAGATTAGTTCGAGCGGAGCATAAAATGAAGGAGCAGGAAGAAATGAAACTCAGGGGAGAGGAAACGAATGAAATGAGGTGGAAGTGGTTTCCACAAATGCAGATAACAGTATTTCCAAAAGATGGACCGATTATTTTTACATACTTTTCAAAACGTAAGGAACGAATTTTGAGGGAAAGAAATGTCAACGGTCACCATCTTTTTAGCTGAATAATCAAGGTAATTTATTGCTCTCGTGGGCTGCACGTTTCAATTTGAAACTGAAGGAAAGGGGTAAAGTCGCAATTCACGGTACCGCTACAACGAACAACTTATTGTTTTCCTTGCATACCGCTACTCAAAATACAGAAATAAATATACCGTTGAGATCAGCACGACGAGAGGATCAAAACGGTATACAGATATTAGTGGTACGATCATCCGACCAAAAGTCTATAATCGGTACCGAAAATGCTGCTATTCTGTCAGAATTAAGATTAACAGAGCAGTAGAAGTCCAAATTTGGAAAAACGAAATTCGCAGTCTGATTCAGAATGACCTGAATAAATTTTCTCCTGTTGACATATTTTGGTTTCGGAAAACTTTTAAATTCACTGTTCTTAACCGGTTATATTTTGAAATAAAATTTCACAGGAAAATAAACTTTAATATTATCAGATGAAAATTTACCAGTTGCTATATTAAAATATACGTATTCCAAATAGTAAATTTTTATTTTCAAATTTTATTGTTTAAAATTTCACAAATTTCTAGTTAAATATACTTTTAAAACCATTAAATTTTGCGGGTCGTTACACTTTCATCTTAGGAAAACGTGATCCTAGTAAATAAAATTAACTATCCTCTTCGTCGAGCTAGTCCGGATAGCTAGGGGGAGAAGGCAATTGGTTTCCCAAACTCTAGCCTAGAGACTATCCTTTTGTCACCCATAAGGCGGTCAAGTTATTTGATCGTCTCTAAAATTTTAAAAGTATTTGATTTATCATTTGACAAATATTTCAAAAAGATTCGGGAAGAAAACCTAAGTTTAAATCATTTATTCAACGGTTACCAAATTCCGTTGCTAAATTGTTGGTGAATAGTGATTTTAAAGCTTTATAGATTAAAACATCAATTTCATTAAATATATGCCCATTTTTATAATTCAAATTCCTTTCTAAACATTTTAACATATTTATGGAATTTATATTATATTTTTAAAGATTTAAAAATATCCATGTTAAAGAGTTGAAAACGATATTTTACGAATTGCCAAAACGTGACGATTTTGAAAACTTGATTTGGACATATCTCAAACTTTACAAAACAAAATCTTGATTTTTCTTTTTCATTTGAAAACCATACTCATCAGGGTCTGAAAAATTCTTATTTCAAAGAATCTGACTTATATTTTATACTACACATCCTTTAACTTTCCAGGTCGCGAAATCGTGAACTACCGAAATGCGACGGCTTATTTTCCACCCTCTAATCAAATTTTTTAAAACTTTTTCGAAACACTTTTAAATCATTTTAATAACATATTAAACTTTATTAAACCAATTTTTTTTTACTATTTTACTTTATTAAAATCTCATTTTCACTTTATTTCATATCTTTAATATTATATTATTATAATATTCAATTTTCATCTTTTTAATTTAAAATTCTTTTATATTAAACCATATGATATTTTTCCATGTATTTTCCACCTTTTAAACTATTATTTTCAAAATCAAACCATTTGATTTACTTTTTCCCAAATAAATTAAATACTCCTCTTTACTTTTCCAAAACCATTTTTATTTTCTAAAAACGATGTCTTTTTGATTTAAAATTCAAAAGCGGCTTGATACTCCCTTATACACACATTATTTAGGAATATAATAGGGATTATTTCTCATGAATTTACCATGGCTATTTAAAGTGATCATTTCAAATCTAATGGATATGATTTTCACATTATTATCAAAATAATTCAACTTAACTCAACCAAGTCAATATATGATTAACATAAGCAACCAATCAACTAATAATCAATCATTTTAGCATCCAAACTATGCTAATCAACCAAGTATACTTGCATAGCATCAATCATAGATAATTCTAAGTTAAATTTAAATAAGATAGAAGTGGTGCTTTCACTTTCATGATATCCAACTCTAAGTGTTTTTTAATCAACAAAATGATCCCTTTCTCCGCACCGAAGCTTTTGGAACTTACTTCCGGACCTTAGTGATTTTCGGTCGCTTGTGTGGAGGTGAAAGCTCGGCTTTGAGATGGTGGTGGTGTGGGCTGTGCACTATAATGAGGAAGAGGTGGAGTTTGGCTAACTTTTTGAAGCGATTTGATATTGTATGTGTATGAAAACAATTTTAGCAGAACTTTGAGGCAGTGTTGAAACATTTTTACTATTTTGGAAGCCATTGAACAAGAGCTATTAAGGAGTTCAAGAACAGGAAGAAGAAGAGAAGTGAAGTGAATTTGTGAAGAAAGGAAAAAGATATGCATGTGTATTTAGAAGGTAGAAATCCTTATGCTTGAAATTACAAAAACACCCCTTCCTCCCTAACTTTCAGTCGAACCCACTCCCCCTCCATGTGATTGTCTTCTCTAGATTGAGTGATGATGAGTTTGTTTTTTGAGACTTAAGGGTGAAGTTTGCATTTATATACATATAAAGAGTTTATATATAAATATGTATACTTTATTTTAGATATTTTCTTTAGCTTTGGTTTGACTAATTGTGAAGGTATATGTGTGTATATATGTATAAGCATGCATGTCTGTATGTGTATCGAATAACGTCGCAATGATTTGAAACAACTTCTGTTCGACGATAGGTCGAAAAGCCGAAAGCTGAATCCCGATCACATTTTCATTTTTTAATCAAACTATTTATTTATGTAAAAAAATTCAAAAATAAATTTATTATCATCTTTAAATAATTAAAACAAGATTATTTAAGCTATAAAACCATATTAAATAATATAATAATCCATTTATAAAAATATGACGTCGATCTGCCAAAATGCGACGAAGTTTGTATATCTTTATAAAACAAGTTTATATATTGATAAAACCATTATAAATCACTTATTATCATTATATAATAATTAAAGTGAGTTATTCATCATTTAAAAACAATTTTCTAAATATTTAAAATTAGTTAAATATTTCAATTCAAAGTGATAAAAGTACGGGCTGTTACATTCTTCCCCCTTAAAAGAATTTTGTCCCTGAAATTTAACCACAAGCCCGAACACAAAAGAGTTTACCCAAAATATTATATTTAAACATAATTCCATATGATATACACAGATTATCTGTAATATCAAATTCGATCTTCACTCGAGTATACAACTTTATTTTCGAACTATTATTGATCCATATCCTCTAGTATGGACTATGATCAAACTTCTTGATCAGAAACCCTCGTGCAAATATCCAACCACAAATCCTTATCAATGTTCGTTGTCAAAAATCGAGTGATAAATCCTTTTTTAGATCGGTGTAAACACTTTAAAGTTCCATACTCGAATCTTAGATTAGAATCGTGCGATGAAATGATCTACGTATCTCATATGTACTTAGTTATACCAAATTACTTTTTCAAATTAATTTATGAAAACATTTCATAAATTTTTTATCTTTTATTCAAACATTTTTATAAAGATGTTTCTTTATATATAATCAAAAATTTCTATCTTCTTCCCAAAGAAATGGTTTCAATTTAAAAGATAAATTATCTTTTATAATAAGCTCCTTATATTATAATATACTCCCTTTAACCAATATTAAATGCAAACATCTTTATAAAAATTAACAAGCGCTAATTAATCTATCAATTAATGATTCACATTACCTTTTTTATTTTAGAAAATTATATAGATCGAGTAACTCAAAAATGGTACCAAGGAACTGGGTACTACCAATAGTATCATATATTCCCTTAACAAGAAGAGGAATACTTAAAAGAAGTGTTTACCATCTGAACACATCTCTTGTCCATTTTTAGTTACTTTCGAGCCATTCGAACTAGTTAATTATCATATTCTTTTTAAAAATACACAAATTTAAATTTTCAAAAAACTCTTTATAAAACACGTTTTATAAATCTAATTTATAAAATCACTTATTTTTATAAAACATTCGTAAAATCCCATCCAAATGTTTTAAACCTTTTCGTATATCCCAAATATTTTTAACCCTCATTTAGAAGATATCTTTAAAAGTTGTTCTTCTTATTTAAATACTCTTTTTAAAAGTTTCACAAAAACATAGCTTTTAATAAAATAGGCTTTACTAAAATCTTCTACCAAGTTTTAAAACGGCACAACATCCAAAGCAAACTAAAATAAAAAAGATCTAGCAGAACAATATGCAAATAGAGTGAACAACAAAAATTTTATAGTGGTCGGACGATTCAATGGCCTACGTCCACTGTATTGTTATTGGTTATAGATTACCAGTCACCAGTACAAGCAGCCTAGAACAACTAATAGTAGCTTCCTTAGTGACTATGGTTGAGGAGAGATAGAGGATGAAGAAAGAAAATGGCCAAAAAAAGTCATTTTCCAAATTTCATAGGTGTTGTATTTATAGGGAAACCGTCCAGCAGAATTGAAGGATCTTAATATTCCATGTCTTAGTTTAGATCCAAAATGGTAGGAGGGGAAGACGAGCCCCCAAAGCCATAAAAACAAATCAGTACCGAGTAGTAGTGGTCAGTATAAATTTGATTTTTAGAGGGGAGGTCACTCCTTCTTCCCTCCTTTGGTCTTCTGTCTTTAATTCTTTATACTCCGAGAACTTTTCCTTAGAAATTATGTTGATTCCAAGAGGTTCTGATATCACTTGTACTTGTTTTCTTTCCTTCAGAGCTTCTTTGGAGTTGTAACGACCCGTAAATTTTAATAGTTTTAATAATATATTTAACTGAAATTTTGTGAAAATTTTTATTAATTAAATTTGAAAATAAAAATTTATTATTTGGAATACGTCTATTTTAATATAGCAATTGGTAAATTTTCATCAGAAAATACGGAAGTTTATTTTATTGTGTAATTCCATTTCAATTTAAATCAGTTAAAATTGATGATAATAAATTTATTTCAAAACCTGAATATTTTTCTATAGAAAATTTCTAAATCCTCTTCTGAGTAAGTCGTCATCTTTCGTTTTTCCAAATTTGAATTTCTATTGCTCCGTTTATCTTAATTCTGGCAAAATAGCAGCATTTTCGGTACCGATTATCGACTTTTGATCGGATGATGGTGCCACTAATATTTGTGTACCGTTTTGATCGTCTCGTCGTGCTGGTCTCCACGGTATATTCAACTCTACATTTTGAGATCCGGTATGCGCCGAAAAGAATAAATTGTTCATTATAATGGTACCTCTAATTATGACCGTTAGCTTTTCTTGTTTTTCAAACTCTGAACCGTGCAGCCCAAGCAGTGTAATAATTTGCTTTAATAACTTTTGCAAAATCAATGGTAATCCGTTTATATTTAGTCATGAATTCCAACGTTTTGATTTCCTCTGTTCCCAACGTAAACTTCATTCCTAGCTGTTTCCTTTGTTCTGCCTGTTTAAAATATACAATTATAAATATCTGTAACCGTCTTTTCTTCCACTTTTGCAAAATTTCCTTTCCTTTCAGAAGCTCATTCCTCAAAGATAAAAAGGAAACGTATTGTTTCCCTTCTTCTCCCACTCTTCAATTTTTGAACCAGACATCCCATTCCTCTATTTCATTTTATAGAAGTCGAGCCTAGCTTCCTCACCATGTCTTCATCTCCTCATCAAACTCGCGCGCACCCGCGACCTCCGCCGGCTCTCACCAACGCCGTGCTCCCCTCCACCCAGTGCCGACCCACCTACACGTCAGCAGCTCGAACCCATCACCGCCCTCCTCTGCCTTCTTCCCATCGTCGTTCGCCACATCGTGCCTTCCCATCTCATTGCCACTAGCTCAGCGCCTCCCAGCCTCCGCCTTGAATCCCCTCGACCTCCTTTCCTTTGTTTTGCCGGCCACCTCATCTCTAAGCCGTGCTACCCCTTCGGTCAGCCTCCACTTTATCCTTTTAGGTAATTTTCGTATCTAGTATTTTATATATAGTGTACAGTATGTTGTATATGTAAGCTTTATATAAGGTTTCAAAAAAAGCGGTTTATGTTGAAAGTTTTAATAGCCGCATATATTTTCTTTGTTGGTTTAAAAGTGACAGTATGTATTAGATTATGTTATATATTTTATATTATATAAACAGTTTGCTTACAAAGTTTATCTAAAAAGAAGCTATATAGTTTTGGTAAGGTATAAGTGTATATATATATATATTGGTATTATATTGGTTTCATCGAGTGGTATATATGACTATTTGTTTACTTGTCTGGTTTGTAGGTTTGGGTTGGTTTTAAATTTGGATATAATATATTGAGTATAAGTTATACTAGTTATTATATTGTCAGTCATATTTGTGTTTTCGAAAGTGTATAGTAGAGATTACATTATCCTACACTATATTATATTAGTTTATATTGTACCATATCATATGACTTTTTGTTTTGTTTTTCAAATGCTTATATTGCATGTTGCCTCGTGAGTTTGGATATATTGTTAAGTTTTATTATATATATTATATAATATATTAGATAGTGTATATTATATAGTAGGTATTATCTATATAGTCTGTAAAACTTATATAGTATAATATAAATGTTTATTTACTTATTAATTTGCATGAACAGTTATATAGGTGCATAGACTTTCGAATATGACCTCATCTTGGAATTTATAAGCTTCCATTTACTGTTAGTTTACGTGAATATATATCTAAAGCTGTTTTAAGTATATATTTGACTTGAAAGTTTATATGCATATATAGCTATGTTTTATTTATAATAGTGTCGGCATATCCATTATTATAATTGATTTGATACTACAATACAAAGCTATACATAGAGTGTTTCTATATATTATAGGTTGGGTATTTTATGATTTTGAAAAGTTTACATTAAATTTTACATAGATACATAGCTGTACTTAACTGTCCATTTTAGATTTTATATAATTGGTTATGAGATTATACAGTAAAGAGTGTATATATATATATAGGTTGCATAGTATATTTAATTATGGTTGTATAGTGAGTCTTCATATATGTACTATTAACCTGCATACATAAGTCTGGCTATGTGTATAAAGTTATGTGATTTATATTAGTTAAGTATACATATTATGTTAGTTCATATGTTTGGATAAGTCTGAAGTTGCAATTGCTGTTATGTTATGTGTATCTATATAGGTTGAAAGTTATTTGTTTATTTTAAATTTATAAGCTGTATATGATTTAGTAATAACCTATATATATAATTTTTAAAGTTATATAAAAAAAATTTCAAAGTTATGTATTTATGTCAAAGTTATATAATTTTTTTTTTGATTTCCTATATATATATGTCTTAATTCAAACAACGATCATATTTAGTTATATATATTTATTCAATTACACTTTATCTTCATTAATCCAGTTTTGATTGATTTTGTCCATTCCTATTTATCAGCCTTGATCGTCAATTCGTGCCTTCTTACTTTGATTCGAAATTCGTGCTTGGATCCGTAACTCGCTTCATTGTCTATTCTCTCTTGCCTCGGAAGGTGAGTAATCACTCACGATTTAACGTTCTTATATTTATTAAATCTGATTTCAATTGAAACGACAATTGAAATATGCTGCTGTAGTTATTTAAATTGTTATATAGGCTATTATTTGTAACTGTTCACCTGTGGGATATGACACCATATCCTGTTGTTTATATTATATTGTTATTGATGATATATGCCTGTTGTTGTATTTTATATTATCTGTTATCACTCTGCAAGTTCCCTGTTAGTATAGAATTCACTATAGGTTGAACTGATACATACCCGAACGGACTTTAGAATAGGAGAAAATCGTTATGGGTTGAAATGATAAACCCAAGCGATTTTCATTTGAATTGAATTGGGATTACGGGTCGAAATGATATCTACCCGTATATATATTTAAATTACGGATTGAAATGATAAATATCCGTATCACTTGACAATAGGATAGGAAATTATATACAGACACCGTTGGTCCATATATAAATATTTTGAAAATAAATTCTATGGTTTTGGAAAGAAATATATGGTCTTAATAAATGTTGATTCTTAAATGGTAATGATATATGTAGCTTTAATGATAATATTTAATTGGATCAAGATTGACCTAATACATATAATATGTTTAAGTATTTAAATTTAGATTTCAAAATAGATTTTGGTAATAATTTGGATAAGTTCAGGTTGGGAATATAATTTGAATTTAGTTGAAATTGTATCCAATAGAGAATTTATTTAATTAAACCGATTTGAAACTTATTGAAATTGAGATTTAAGATATGATTAAAACTTGGTTTTGATTTGAGTAATTTAATGAATATTTCTTGTTTAAATAAATTTAAGGAAATATTTAGTAAAAATGTAATTTCAGGCTAGTTAAATGATACTGAATTTATTAAGTGAATATTCCCTGATTAAATAATAATGAAGTTAAATCAAGAGCTATATGAAACTGTTAAATTTCACTTTGAAAATATTGAATATTAAAGCCTTGAAATATATTGAAAATTTAAATGGTCTATTGAGAACTGAATTGAATTGATGAATTGAGCTTTGAATAAATTTGAATTTAGAATTTGAGTTGATTTGAATCGATTTGTGAGACTTGAGGAAATTATAAATACTTTACTTTATAAATTATTTAATCTATATATACTATTTTGGAAAATAGATATTTTTGAAATGGAAATGGTATTTTGGTTTTTAAGTATAAATAAATTTGAAATGGCCATGGTGTTATAGTGTATATTTCTACATTTTAGATAGTTCCACAGATCCTTAAAGGATGGTCATCCCAAACATCCTTTGAGTTACTTGTATTTCAGTTGATATTTCACTTGAGTTGGATTTATTGATATAAGAATGTTAATCCTGACTCGAGTGTTTTGTGTTTTGCTTTACGCTCGGGTCAGACTGAGTGATACAGCATTTGAGACTCACCCTTGGAGTTTGGAGCTTCAATTGGAGATCCAACCATCGATTCAGCTTTCAGCTTTTCCAGTTGATTTGTTCAGAGAGGTCATCTATTCGTACTGAAGACTTCACTGTATTTGAGATATTCTGTTGTATTTTATTTTTAACTCTGATGTTTATATAGTAGCTTCATGAACTACTATTTTATCTATTCTGCTGCGTATTATTGTACTACTCTGTGATTCTGTGATTCTGTGATTGATTTATTTACTGTATATGCTGAGTTTTGCCAAATTTTAAATTAACAATCCACTATTTTGAAGTATTCGAGTCTGACATGTGTGGATTATTATCGATTTGAATGGTCCAAAATAGTGGGATGTTACAGTTGGTATTAGAGCTTTGGCTCTAGGCAAAACTTAGCATATATGGTAAATTTATTTACAGAATCACTTTCGTTCGAGTTGAATCTCTTCCTTTTGACTCGATTTCCTTTGAACTTTGGAACGTTCCCTGCGGTTCCAAAATTCATTCTTCTCTCTTCCTATTTGTATTCTTTTGATTCTGGAGTATCCCATAACTCCACTGAATGATTTGTAAAGGGGTGAAACTCCTTTACAATTGGCATTGATTCACCGGAGATTTATATATCCCTCGGTTTAGATGCTGCTATCTCTTGTTATGTCGAACTCTATCTCTGGCAATCGAATGTCGATTTGCCTCAGAATTCTGCACCAATCTTATTTTGAAGTCACGGTTGACCCTAGGGTCATTCGTGATTTATAAAAATACATCTATCTTGTATTTTGTAATTTAATTACCTAATCGTCGATTGAGCCTATCTTCGAATCAGAATTCTATTTGATTAGAGTCCCTCTAATCTGAATCTCTATCTTTCTTTTGAAATCTATTCTTAAATCATCCTTTGAAAATCGGGCTTGTTTGTACTTTAGAAATTGTTTTATATGTCGAAAGTATTATCTTGATAAATATGATTTTATTCTATATATAAAAGTGAAAATGTTTTTGATAAGGATTATATATACCTTTTTAAAATGAGAATTTGAAGTTTTGAAAGGATTTGAAGTTTTGAAAGTTATATAAGAAATTGATTTATATAAAAATGATTTGTAACTGAAGGGTTTCAAATTTGAAATTTGAGAAATTGAACTCCGGTAATTTTGAAAATTAGTTTTAAGATTTTGAAAATATATGATAATACGATTTGAAAGTATTTTTCCGAATAAGAAATGTTCAAATGATTTTTAATGAGTTTCGAATGATTTCGAAGAAATTTCAAAAGAAGTTTGAGAAAATAGAAGTCCAGAACTCACTTATGTCGCTGGAAAATAATTTCGGTGATGAGTGCACGCATCATCGACATTGATTTTCGAGTTTCATAGTGGGGAGAGGCCACTTTAGTAGCATTGCTACGTGAGTGATTTTGCGAAATCAATTTTGATTTCAAAATTTTGAAGTATGATTTGATATTCGAAAGATATATGTATATGTATTTGAAATGATTTGAAATGAGCCGGTGTTCGGTCCTCGAGTTTTGGATTTGATATAACCCTATCTATTAACATTTATTTACTGATTTGTGGCTGATTTCCAACTCTTGAATTTGAAAATGATTTCTTCAACTATTTTGAAGGTTCGAGCACTTCCAAATCAAAGTTAACTTTTCAAAGCTAAGAAATTTTGAAAAGTATAAAGTATATAAGTTTGGTATGTATGTTAAAGTATGTAGTAATATGGTTTAAATAAGTTGAAACTGTTTTGTTAAGTAAATGAATAAGGCAATTTTAAATTTTCTAATATGAAATTTAGATTTGAAATGTTTTGAAAAGAATTTGGTCTTCAAAATATTTTGAATAAAATTTAGTTTAAATGTTTTAACTTAGTAACATCTTTATGAAACTATATATTTAACAAGTTGGAATAAATATATAAGTTGTACGTATGCTGTTTTATTCGCATAATTAATTTGATCCAGGTTTGAGTACACAAGTTCGAGGTGAATTACTCCATTTCGTGTTAGGATTTTTCATTCGATTCTTGATGGCGAATATTTGATATGGATTTTGGGCTCGATTCTAGAATTCTCTATCATAGTATATGGCTATGCAAGGAGACTGATGGCTTCTAGTCGAGAAACCATATAGAAATCCGCATTAGGGAAGTCAAATGGACAATACTAGTTCGAAAGCGAACTTGTGTGATCGAGCGAGCGATCAAATGTGATTTTGCGAAATGATGACGTATGTACATCTTATATTCTAATATCATTGATATATTTTGACGCTGAAATTGAAAGCTGTCGGGTTAGAATATCTTTGCTTACTAAAAGAAAGTTTCTAATTTAAATTACAAAGATATATAACCCATAAAAGCAAAGATATTCAATCCCATATGGCTCTTCATACAGCGAAATTTATTTTGAAAATTTTGATCCTTATATAAGATGGACCTTATGTAAGTATAAGATGATTTTGAAAACAAATGATTTTGGAAATGAATTGGTTGACTTAAATTATATTGATTTGAAAATTTGGATTTATTTTCTAAATTTATTATGTTGGAAACTTTAAAACTAATGATATTTAAATTGAGAAGAAATAATTTGGTGGGATTGTATATGATTTTGAAACTGAACTGATATTGAAACAAATTGAAATTTGAGAACCTTATTTTTTACTAAATACCTGATTTGGGAGTTATCGAACTTATATAAAAAAAATTGTATAAGTATGAGGTTGATTCGAAAACTATAGATTTGAAAAGGTGCTCAATTTTAAAAGTGAAATCTTATATAATTGAAGTCTATATAAGTGTGATTTGATATACTATTGATTTTGGAAAGTATTTGATTTGAAATGAAATCTTATATATAATGGACTTTATATAAGTATGATATTTGAAAGTGATTTGAAAAGGTACTATATGATACATATTTTCGAAGTAAAGATATGGAAAGTGCCTTCTGCTTGATATCCGCTTTGTGGCCACATTGTGGATTCATTCTATCGATATTTCTCTGATTTTTGGTTTTCCGGATATGATACTCGAGTGTCCATCGAATTCCATGGCGTTACCCATGGTCTTACGAGCGCGACTGCATAGCGTAATTCACCTGGCTGGATGGCCCAGGGGTATGGATGTTTCCTGGGGGATTCAGGCGTAACCATTGTGTATCCTGTGATCTATGTAGGTCGTATTAGTAGCGAAATCCGTAGGGCTGAGAAAGCTTATGGATACGGATGTTTCCTGGTGGATTCAGGCGTAACCATTGTGTATCTGTGGTCTAATAGTCATCATGGTGCAATTCGTAGGGCTGAGAAAGCTTACGGATACGGATGTTTCCTGGGGGACCCAGGCGTAACCTTTGTGTATCTGCGATCCATGGTTAGACAAAGGTTTTGTTTGTTTTTTTTTGTTTGGATTGTACTTTCCATATCTGTTTTTAAAAGTTTTTCCAGTATTTTCACTGGGTGTTGAAACAAGTCTACTAAGTACCTGGAGAATTCTAGCTTTGCGCCTGATCAACGCACTGCCAGAGTCTACAGGAACGAGGATAAACTTGTTAAGACATCGAGTTATAAAAGTATTTTCGAACGGAAAATTTGTTTCGATATAAAAGTGTTTTGTTATAAAAATATTTTATTTTAAAGGTACTTTATTATAGAAGTATTTTTCAACAAAGAAATTCTGTATTAATATTTGAAATTAAAACCCTTATGGTTCTAAATTTATTATTCGTGCTCGATACTATTCTTTGAATCTACCTTATCTGCTCAGCTTTATTTATTCACCTATGTTCTGTTTTTCCATATCCATCTTCCTTTCCTTGTTGACTATATCCTTTTTAAATATTGTTTATTTATATACTACTTGGTTTAATAGAAAATTTTAGTGTTATAAATATTTTAGGAGTTTTAATTAAATAAAACATATTTAAAGTAAATGATTATTGATAATATTTGAAAGTATCTTGAGAATTAATAAATTTATGAATTATAGAATTAATGTTTTCAATAACCTCTTTGTAAATATAAGTAATGATGTAAATATTTGTTTTCAAATAGTTTTCATATATTTATAAAGGTGTTATTTAAACTTATAAATGGTATTTATAAAGGAAGCAAGAAATTTTACAAATGGGTTTTTTTGAAAGTTTTTAAAGCATTAAAGATAATTGATTTGCAAATGAAGTTTTCAAATGAATATTTCAAGTAAAATTTATGTAGTTTTAAATTAATTGTTTATCCTTGTCTTTCAATATATTTTTCTTTCGGGTTGTTTCTATTCTCCTACCTTCTTCCTTTTCGAGGACGAAAGGTTCTGAGTGGGGGAGAGTGTAACGACCCGTAAATTTTAATAGTTTTAATAATATATTTAACTGAAATTTTGTGAAAATTTTTAATAATTAAATTTGAAAATAAAAATTTATTATTTGGAATACGTCTATTTTAATATAGCAATTGGTAAATTTTCATCAGAAAATACGAAAGTTTATTTTATTGTGTAATTCCATTTCAATTTAAATCAGTTAAAATTGATGATAATAAATTTATTTCAAAACCTGAATATTTTTCTATAGAAAATTTCTAAATCCTCTTCTGAGTAAGTCGGCATCTTTCGTTTTTCCAAATTTGGATTTCTATTGCTCCGTTTATCTTAATTCTGGCAAAATAGCAGCATTTTCGGTACCGATTATCGACTTTTGATCGGATGATCGTGCCACTAATATCTGTGTACCGTTTTGATCGTCTCGTCGTGCTGGTCTCCACGGTATATTCAACTCTGCATTTTGAGATCCGGTACGCGCCGAAAAGAATAAACTGTTCATTGTAACAGTACCTCTAATTGTGACCGTTAGCTTTTCTTGTTTTTCAAACTCTGAACAGTGTAGCCCAAGCAATGTAATAATTTGCTTTAATAACTTTTGCAAAATCAACGGTCATCCGTTTATTTTTAGTCGTGAATTCCAACGTTTTGATTTCCTCTGTTCCCAACGTAAACTTCATTCCTAGCTGTTTCCTTTGTTCTGCCTGTTTAAAATATACAATTATAAATATTTGTAGCCATCTTTTCTTCCACTTTTGCAAAATTTCCTTTCCTTTCAGAAGCTCATTCCTCAAAGATAAAAAGGAAACGTATTGTTTCCCTTCTTCTCCCACTCTTCAATTTTTGAACCAGACATCCCATTCCTCTATTTCATTTTCTAGAAGACGAGCCTAGCTTCCTCACCACATCTTCATCTCCTCATCAAACTCGCACGCACCCGTGACTTCCGCCAGCTCTCACCAACACTGTGCTCCCCTCCACCCAGTGCCGACCCACCCACACGTCATGTAACAACCCGTATATTTGGACCATTTAAATTGACAATAATCCACACATGTCAACTTAAATAATACAAAACACGAATCATTATGGGATTATAAATACATAAATGTAAATGAGAATCAATACAACATCACAGATATAGAACAGTCACAGAATAATGCAGCGGAAAATACATCGTCATAATAGCAGTTCATGAAGCCACTACATAATATACAACAATGTCTTAACATCAAGTGACTAATACCAAAAATGTCCAACAGACTAGGACATCAATACAGAAATAGAATATAGACTGATAAAGATAAATGCTAAGGCTTCAGCATCTTCAACCAACCTTGATCAGCAAACTGGATAGCTTCAGACTGACCCGAGCATATACCAAAGAAACACTCGAGTCAGGACTCAAAATCTTATACAATTAAATCAAGTGTCAGGGAATAGTTCATAACTTAAAGATGAATAAAATAACATCTCTAAGGATCCGATAAACTATCAATATATACAATAGAATACGATAGATAGATAATGTCTAATCAGTAAAGTATGATATTAAAATAGGGTTAAGGCGTTACCATAATCCCCTTAACACATTTTATTCCCAAAAGCATATACAAGACCGTAGTTTCCCCAAAACCGGAAGTCACCAGAGGGCAATCCATATACTAAAGGTACAAACCAAAACGTAGTGGTCGCGAATAGGATAATCAGTATGACAAGGTACATGAGGCGATACCAACTAGGATACTAGTAGTTGCGTGATCCGGACTGATGTTGAGCATAGCAGCTACTACCTCAACACCGCGAAACAACCCTCCCAAATCAAGGGGTGCACCCAAATCGAATCACAAAAGTAATAGATATGGTATCGAAGAAGTGTGTCCTCTAGAGGTGGCGAACCTCAATGGCCCGGCGCGGCTCCTGTTTTAGTCATGTCAGGGGTCATCCAATGTCGTTCTCTTTCTTCAGTCAACGCATTCACCAAACCATCCACTTCGTTCTGGATCAACACTTTGCGTGTAATAGTTATTAAAGTGGTTTTCGGTATCGACAGAGAGTATGTCCATATCCGATCCCAGTCTCTTTAATAACTACGTATTTATTACTTGATGGTCATTTAAGTTAAAGTTTAAACAAATCAAAGTCCAAAAGTCAAGCTGCAAATTTGACTTCCAAAATTTGACATTTCACGATTCAATTTATTTCGGATATTAAAACCTCTTTCCAAATGCAATCTTTTAGTTCATCATTTCAGTTACCAATATAATTAAGTATTCAAATTCAATTTAATAAATCTCACTTGTTAAATTTAGTTAATACTCCAATTAATTCGGTTTTATGGCAAATTTTAGTTCACATCATTTAAACCAAATTCTATTCATTTCAATTCGTATTTACATTCATCGATACATTAACCATAATCATAAATTTGATTAAATCAATTTTATTAAATTTAAAATCATTTTAAATTTAAACTCTCACTAAATTAAATCCATAAAACTTTAGTTAGTTTCGTATTCCACTTAAGTCAAATTTTCTAAATCTCAAACTTAATTTATGTCAAGTTTCAAATCTATTTAATTAAAACCGATTTTAAATCTAAATCTAACAACCTAATAAATTTTCAAATTATTAAATTCTAACTTCCTTGTTTTTAAATCTCATTTCAAATAAATTTGCCAATTCATTTTATTCAATTAAATAGGTTTATTAATCCGTTTCAATTAAACTTCATTAATTTATTCCTTATTAATTTATTTCGATTTAATCCATAAATCAAATCCATTAAGTTCGTTACTAAATTTCCAAACAAATTGTTAAGTTCATTCCTTAATTTCAAATAGATTTCAATTTCAAAATAATTTTTGTTGACCAATCGAGTTTCTTATTTTTAATTGTCTATCCTAGGCAAAGTTGTTTAAGTGGGTATTTATCATTTCAACCCGATATCATTCAATATAAAACAAAGCATAGCAAAGGGAACTTGCAGTGTGATAACTGGGATGGTGTCAAAGTAAATAAACAAGCAATAGCAAACATACATAACAATTTAACAATTTATTCAAATAATCCCGAAATAATCATATTAACTCACATTTGTTATTATGCAAATTAATACAATTATTCCTAGAATCCTACGGATTAAAGATTATTACATTATGATTTTTACTTGGTGTCCGTTATCAAATTTCTACATCAATCGTACATATCAATTTTAATGTCACTACTATTTACCCTAATTAACATCATATTATAGTTCAACATGTTTAATCAACTTAAACAATACATGGCGTCAAATTTTAGAAATTAATAGTTTATTTCAACCAAATTTTAACAATCAACAATTTAATATCCAAATTTAATATTAAAAACAATTATCACTTGATTATCATAGCATAATAGATTGAGTCGTGCATAAAATATTCACCTTGCGTGGTTGAAGAAGATGATGGCGAAGCAAGAAAATGGATAGACTAGATAGACGACACAAGCACGAATACGAACTATAGATCAAACAAAAGATTATTCAGCAATAGTTTAATACAAGGTATATATATATCGATTTGTATATATATAAACCATATCAAACCACTAGATGCAAATCGGGTAGATGGAGCCTAGGCCTGCTGTTTCCTGGAGATTTGACCAGGCAACTAGTGCTCGGCATCAGGTAGCACCCGGCAACAAGAAAGTGTCCGGCATCCAGGAGTGATCGGCGAAGCACTTGGCATCCAGGAGTGTTCGGAGAAGCACTTGGCATCCAGGAGTGGTCGGCGAAGCACTTGGCATCCAGGAGTGTTCGGCGAAGCACTTGGCATCCAGGAGTGTTCGGCGAAGCACACGGCATCCAGGAGTGTTCGGCGAAGCGCTCGGCATCCATAGCGTTCGGCATCCGTAATGCTCGGCGACCAGGAGACTCGGCGTCAAGTAGTGTTCGGCATCAACTGGCACTCGGCGAAAACCAATGCTCAGCATCCCTAGCGTTCGGCGTCATTAGAACTCGGTGATAGGAGAACTCGGCAACAAGAGCGTTCAGCATTCCTTGGTACTCGGCGTAGTACTCGGCAACAGGAGTACTCGGCACTCCAAGGTACTCGGCATAGTACTCGGCAACGAGAGTACTTGGCATCCAGAAGACATTCAGTATGCACAACTACTCAAGGTGACAATGTCGTTCGGCCAGCGTGCACTTTTCGTTCAAGAGCTTCGGATAGAGACACGTTCGGCCTCAACTGACAATCATCCCGCACTTCCCACACATCCAGCGTATCGTTCGGCATAGAAGGACTGTTCGGCATCAGAGCGTTCGGCATACCAGGATCGGCATGCAGCGACCACTGTACTGGGGCTAGAGTGTTCGGCCATCTAGCCCATTTGGGAAGTCCAGCCCATATTTGCCTATAAATAGAGGGGCAGGGTCACAGTGAAAGGGATCCTTTTTGGGGAGAGAACACTGGGGAGACTCTGCCATTTTCGAGACTCATCTTCTCTACTTAAGCAACTTCATGCAAGCATTCGATTCACGAATTGTATTTGTAATCAGCTACAAAGAAGATCAATAAAGTTTAACCTCAAAGTGGACGTAGGCAATTACGCTGAACCACTATAAATTTGGTGTTCTTACTTTCTGCAGTTAGATTAGCATTGCCTTCTCTGTTTAATTTACTTCCATCACTTATATCTCTACACAATCTTTCTCTACGAGGTTAGTGACCAATTTTGGTGCTAACACTTTGGTGCTTTCATTGAGAGTTGAATTCTCAGACCTCAAGGATCTGCTTTGAAGCTACTGGATTGAACAAATCCCCCAAAGAAGATCCGACTCACTGATAGGACATCCGTTGATTCTACTCAGAGTTCATACCGATAACTCTACAATGGCAAGACCATATACCAGGTCAGCTTCTCATCATGCGAATGCCCACGAAACTGCTAGTGTGCAACAAGCAGGACCTAGCAATCAACCAACGATTCCGAGTGCAGGAATTGCCGCTCAAGAACAGACTCTAGTTGTCACCAGAATAGAGTTCAATGACTTGATGAGAGAACTCAGGGAAAGTAGGAGACAACTAGGAGAGCAGATGCAAGCTAACACCAACCTGATGGCACAACTCACTCAACAGCAGCAACAGAATGCTGGGGTCAATCCCGCTCCTTACTCTTCATCTGACAGCTCAACTTCCTCTGATGAACCTCCCAGGCGCAGACGCCGCAAGACTGACGCTGCACGAGCAGAAGCTGCTGTTCAAACAACTGGAAACCGTGACCAAGCAAGAGCTGGAAACTTCAGGACCGGGGTACAGACGGAGGATAGAGGCCCGGATCATCAAAATGCTAACGATGTCGAACCTCAAGATGCACGATTGGCAGACCGCCAGGAGAGGAGGCATCAGCATGGACAGGCGCGCAGAACAGACACTAACCTTCCGCCTTCGATACAGACACCAGATCTGACAGCCATGATCAGGCAGTTGATGAAGGAAAATCAGGGGTTATCGAATGATGATTGGGGAGTGTCAAGAAGTCATACTCCGTTCACGGATGTTGTGTTGCAAGCGGCGTACCCCAGGAAGTTTAGTATGCCTACTATCCCTGCGTATGAAGGGAGGACTGACCCCAGACAGCATGTCATGAGGTACGAATGGATGATGGATTCAGCTAGAGCGAATGATGCCACCAAGTGTAGGTGCTTTCCGATTACTCTATCTGGGATCGCTACTATGTGGTTCACCCGACTTCCTCCGCGATCCGTATCAAATTTCGAGGAGTTGGCAAAGAAGTTTATTGAGCAGTTCAGGATACACACTACGCGCCCAAAGGACGTGATGTCTCTGTCAAGTGTAATCCAAAATCCCGGGGAGTCGTTGAAGGAATATTTACAAAGATTCCACGTAGCAGCAACTGAAGTCAGTAATCCCAATGACCATGAAATTCTGATGGCTGTAATGAGAGGTGTGGATCTAGACTCTGAGTTTGGAGACTGGCTGGCAGGAAAACCTCCGGCTACACTAGAGCGTTTCTACTCAAAGGCACACCAGTTCATAAGAAGAGAGGAAGCTAGGTGGGTACGACGAGATAAGGCGCCAGGACCTGTCCAAGAGTCAATAAAGAGCAACATTGCTGTGAAGCAATCTGGAGACAGCTCGGGAAAGGTCCAAGTCAATGTCCAGAACAAGCCTGGGCAACCCAAGGAGTCCGGAGGAAGGAGTCAAGGGAAGAAGAGAGAAGCGGGAAAGTGGAAGTCGAGAATTCCAAGCTACAGCGAGTATACTCCGCTGAACGCGCCACTTGAGAACATCTACCTATCCACCTGCAATACTTTTCAATACAGAAAGCCACGTCCGAAAGAATCGACTGAGGAACAAAAACGGACCGGGAAATATTGTCGCTTCCATGAGACTTATGGGCACAATACGGAGGAGTGCAGACACCTACACGACGCTATTGAGAAGTTGATCAGGCAGAAGAAATTGCAAGAATTTGTGAAGGATCCACAAGAAGGAGGACAGGGAATGTCCAACCCAGGTCGTGCACCAGCTCCACGTCATCCCGAGGAGCCTGCCCGAACCGTAGGTAGACTAGTCATAAATACAATTATCGGCGGACCTCACCCCGCGGATAAGAATTGGCAAGAGATGGAGCGATATGCAAGTTCCCTGAAGCATGCCGATTTTGAGTGATGTTCGAACATGGAGGACGGGGCCCCTGCTAAGCAGCAGCGCGTAATGACAGACGATATTGTGTTCAGAAGTAGAGACGCTGATCAGATAGAGGCTCCGACCATCGACCCCATGGTCATATCTGCAATGATCGGACCAGCATATGTAAAAAGAATTCTGATTGATTGCGGGAGTTCTGTCAACATAATCTTCAAGAAGGCTTACGACCAGATGAAAATGGAAACAAAAGACCTGAAACCGTCCAAGGCTCGTATACACGGCTTTAAAGGTGCGGCAACCGATGCCGTGGAGTACGTTGAGTTACCAGTTGAACTGGGACAAGGCGAGCGTCGGAGGGTGCGGATTCTACCCTTCGTAGTTTTGGATGTGGATTCTCCATATAACGTTTTCTTGGGCCGGTCGGTCCTGGCTGAGTTTAGGGCAGCATTAGCCCCTTGGTGTTTAACTTTGAAGTTCCCGACTGACAAAGGAGTAGGTATTGTTCATGGCGATCAAGCAGCTGGTCATTCCTGTTATGTGGCTGAGCTCCGAGAAGCCCATCGGAGGGAGAAGGGAAAGGTTGCGAACAATCCCGTCTGCATCCTTAATGCGGATAATTGACAAGTAGTGCCCGAGCCCTGGCTCGGGCATAGTTCTCGGATCTTCGGAGATATAGATCCGAAGACAACGATGAGAAACCCAGGGAAGAGAAGGCGGCACCGGCTGAATTAACAATTGACATCTCAGTTAGCCATGACGACCCTTCGCGAATTCTGAAAATCGGATCACAGCTTGGTCCCGCGATGACTGAAGACCTTAGCGACTTCCTCCGGGCGAATCTTGATGTTTTCACCTGGACGCATTCTGATATGTGTGGGATTTCCCCCGCCATCACGAGTCATATGTTGAACATAGACCCGAAATACGTTCGAGTTAAACAGAAAAGGAGAGGAATGGATCCGGAGAGGTCCGTCGCTCTTGGAGAGGAGGTGGACAAACTCAAAGCAAATGGGTTCGTCCGCGACGCCCTCTACCCGGAATGGGTATCCAACCCCGTGCTGGTAAAAAAGGCAAATGGGAAATGGAGGACTTGTGTAGATTATTCTGACTTGAACAAAGCATGCCCTAAGGACAGTTTCCCGTTGCCTAGGATCGATCAGTTGGTCGATTCCACCGCAGGACACGAGCTGTTATCATTCATGGATGCATACTCCGGGTACAACCAAATCTCGATGCATGTTCCAGACCAAGAACACACCAGTTTCGTTACGAATGTCGGGCTTTATTGCTATGTAGTGATGCCCTTCGGATTGAAGAATGCAGGAGCTACTTACCAGCGTTTAGTGAATTGAATGTTCAAGGACCAGCTGGGTAGAACGATGGAAGTCTACGTGGATGACATGCTCGTGAAGTCACGACGGTCAAACGACCACATTCGAGACTTGGCTGAAATGTTCGACATACTCAGGTTTTATGGGATGAAGATCAACCCTCTGAAGTGTTCCTTCGGCGTTGCATTAGGGAAGTTTTTGGGATTCATCGTCAATGCTAGGGGAATCGAAGCCAACCCAGAAAAGATCCAAGCTATTCAAGATGTGCTAGCGCCCAGGACTATAAAGCAAGTACAGAGCTTGAATGGAAAAGTAGCTGCGCTGAGTCGATTTATATCCAGGGCAACTGACAAGTGCATCCCATTCTTCGATATAATAAAGAAAGGGAAGAGAAATATTGAATGGACGTCTAGTTGTGAGGAAGCATTCCGGAATCTGGTGAAGCATCTGGAGAGTCCACCAATGCTATCAAAACCAGTTGACCACGAAATGTTATATGTATACTTGGCTGTATCCCCACATGCGATAAGTGCGGCTTTGGTTCGTGAGGAGGATTGAGTCCAGAAGCCGGTGTACTATGTTAGCAAGCGTTTAACAAGGGCAGAGAGGAATTACCCTAAGATCGAGAAATTGGCTTATTGCTTGGTGATTGCATCACGTAAGCTGCGCCCATACTTTCAAGCACATTCAATCGGCGTTTATACCGATCAACCCCTGAGGCAAGTACTCCAACGGCCGGAAACTTCTGGAAGGTTGCTAAGATGGAACATCGAGTTGAGCCAATTCGATATCGCATACTTACCGCGGAGAGCCATCCGAGGGAAAGCATTAGCAGATTTCATCGCTGAGTTTACCATACCCATCAAACCGGATGACGACGACATAATTCCCCCCGTTCGATGGAAATTATACACTGACGGTGCATCAAACGACCGTTGCTCCGGCGCGGGCGTAGTTCTTATAACTCCATAAAACCGATCAATCTGTTATGCCCTGAAGCTCGACTTCCCGGCTACAAATAACGAAGCATAATATGAGGCACTGATCGCTGGCTTGAAGCTCATCAGGGAACTCGGGATCAAATCAATCGAAATCTTTTGCGACTCACAGTTGGTGGTTTACCAAGTACGGGGAGACTACCAAGCAAAGGGACGAAAGCTTGCTCCGTACCTTGTTCAGGTCCAAGAACTACTATCAAATCTTGAGCGTTATGACATTTCACATATCCCGCGCGAACAGAACAAAGAAGCCGACTTACTGGCTAAGTTTGCGAGTACAGGCGACGCGCAGCAAATGAGATTGTATCCTGTCGAAGTCTTGCATGCCCCGAGCATAGACGAGATGAAAGTCGATCGCGTGTTGGAAACGGAGATCGAGAAGGAATCATGGATAACCCCATTCAAACTGTACCTGACGACCGGGGCTTTACCAGAAAAAAGGAGCGAAAGACGGCAGGTCCTTCGAAAGGCCGCGCGATACGTAATGCAGGATGGGTCAATGTATCGAAAAGGATTCCCAGTCCCATTATTGCGATGCATCGCTCATGATGAGACAAAGCGGGTCTTGAGAGAGGTTCACGAAGGGGAATGTGGCGACCATACTGGGGGGCAGACGCTAGCAAAGAAGATCCTCCGCTATGGATATTACTGGCCCACCGTAAACCGAGACGCCGCAGACTATGCGAGAAAGTGTGACAAGTGTCAAAGATATGCGAAAATCCCGAGGGCTCCATCAACGGAACTCACACAAATGAGTAGTCCCTGGCCATTTGCGATCTGGGGAATCGACATAATCGGCTCTTTGCCTATATCCAAAGGTGGCGCGAAATATGTGATAGTTGCAGTCGACTATTTCACAAAATGGGCTGAGGCGGAACCTTTGGCCACAATCACCTCTAAGAAGGTCATTAACTTCGTTGTACGAAACATTATATGTCGCTTTGGCCTTCCACGCACCATCATTACGGACAACGGGATGCAATTTGAAAGCAGAGAGTTCAAAGAGTTCTGTTTAAAGTATGGCATCGAGAAGAAGTTTGCCGCCGTGGCACACCCGAAAGCTAACGGGCAAGTCGAGGCCGTCAACAAAATAATCAAGTCCATACTGAAGAAGCGTCTGGAGAAGGTTGGAGGCAAGTGGGTAGATGAACTCCCGACAGCATTATGGGCATATAGAACTACCCACAAGTCCGCGACCGGCCACACTCCATTCGCCTTGGCGTACGGCTCTGAAGCCGTTATACCCGTGGAGCTTGAAGTTCCATCGCACCGAGTGACATACTATGATCCAAGACGAACCAGAACCTCTTGCTGGAATCACTGGACTACATCGATGAAAAACGTGAAGAAGCCGAACTAAGGGCGGCAGCACATAGGCATCGAGTCAAGCATTACTACGACGACAGAGTCCGTCCAAGGATTTTCGATGTGGGTGATCTCGTTCTGAAACGAGTTTTCCCGGTACCATCACGTATGAATCCCAGCTGGGAAGGTCCGTACGCCATTGAACGGAAGCTTGGAGAGGGAACATTCAAGCTAGCGACCGTTGATGGCACGACACTCCCCCGAGCATGGAACAGTGAACATCTACGGCACTATTACATTTAGCATGTTTCCTTTCTTATTTTAGACACTGTTATTTCCTACATGTTTCCGTTCAGTCATAACATAGTTTCTTTTTAAAGTTGTAATCAAGAAGTTTAGTTGATTTTCATTAATAAAGGCTTGAGGCCGTATTTTCCATGAATCACTAACGTTTCTGTATCTCACAGTTGAATGACGAACTACATTATCTTGTACGACGTACGGACTCGTATAAACAATTTAAAATCTCAAATCTCCGAATCCCCAGAGCGCGGATCGGAGTACTCTAAGTCCCCAGAGCGCGGACTAGAGTATAAACGATTTCAAATCGCCGAATCCCCAGAGCGTGGATCAGAGTACTCTAAGTCCCCAAAGCGCGGACTAGAGTATAAACGATCTCAAATCTCCAAATCCCCAGAGCGCGGATCGGAATACTCTAAGTCCCCAGAGCGCGGACTAGAGTATAAACGATTTCCAATCTCCGAATCCCCAGAGCGTGGATCGGAGTACTCTAAGTCCCCAGAGCGCGGACTAGAGTATAAACGATCTCAAATCTCCGAATCCCCAGAGCGCGGATCTGAGTACTCTAAGTCCCCAGAGCGCGGACTAGAGTATAAACGATTTCGAACCTCTGAATCCCCAGAGCGCGGATCGGAGTACTCTAAATCCCTGGAGCGCGGACTAGAGTATAAACGATTTCGAACCTCCGAATCCCCAGAGCGCGGATCGGAGTACTCTAAGTCCCCAGAGCGCGGACTAGAGTATAAACGATTTCAAATCTCCGAATCCCAAAGTGCGGATCGGAGTACTCTAAGTCCCCAGAGCGCGGACTAGAGTACAAACGATTCCAAATCTCCGAATCCCCAGAGCGCGGATCGGAATACTCTAAGTCCCCAGAGCACGGACTAGAGTATAAACGATTTAGAACCTCCCAATCCCCTGAACGCGGATCAACTCACTCTAAATCCCCGAAGCACAGATTTAGAAAAAAGGTCCAAGTACTCGAAAATGTGGAATAAGGAATATGCCACGTCCGGAGATGTTTGAACAACATGAAAATGGACAGGGAGATAAGGCAACTCATAAGAACTTGAGTTATGGCTGTAATTAGTCATCAAACCAAAGAAAAGAAAGAGAATCATTCGAACGAAAAAGAAACTAAAAACTTTATTCGATCAGTCCAAAATAGGGTTACATGATCACTCCTACAAAATTCAGACCTGTCTATACAAACTACAAGCTACGGAAGATAAAAGCAATTACAAGACTTAAGCAAGAAGCTCGTTGAACGAGTATATCGATTATTTCTTCGATGTCTTCTTCTTGTCTTCCTTCGTCTTTTCCGATGACTCCTCTCCCTCACGCTTTTTCTTGGACTTCTTGCTTGCTAAGGAAGCGGAGTCAGGAGTAGGAGACGGAACATCTAGTGGTTTGGACCTGCCCGGGAGGATGATTTTCAAAAGTCTGTTCCGTGGGTCGGTAAGTTCCATGTTCAACTTTGACCTCGGCCTTTTTCTTCTCCTCTTCGGCAAGGCGGTCCTTCATGCTCATATGCGAGGTATGCTCAGAGGCGCCGGTGATTTCAATTTCATCATCCCCTTCGGCAGGAGATGAAGCGTCGAGCTTATCATCATCCAGCGCCCCGATCACCTGAGCATCGGGACCAGGGAGTACTCCCGCGTGGACAGCATCGCTTGTTTTCCCTGCCTCCTCCTTGACGTCATCGCTCCTCGGAGTTGGCTCGGCGTCAGAACAACCTGCACAGGAACATAAAGAATGAGCGTTAGAACGATTAGCCACTGCTGAAAAAAGACGGGATCTTTCAACTTCTAGAGAAAGAAGAATTTACTACCAAGTTCCGGTTGGCTATCGGTGGCGCGTGGGGTTTCACTCTCCAGGATAGGGGATAGCACATGAGCACCGAGCCCGGGGTCTTCGGGGTCATAACCAACATGCTGCTCGAATGGATCAAGTGTCGGCCGACCGGCCGATTGGGCAGCGGATTGAGCAACAGTATGAAGAGCAGTAATATTGGCCCCAGACGGGCCAGCTTCATCATCTTTCTCTTTTGGAAGGGGAGAGCCTTTGCTGTAAAGCGCCAATGCTGCGGATAAATCCAATGGCTCATTCCCCCTAAGGAACTCCTTCGCCAAGGCCTCCTCATCGACCTCTTCGGAGCCTGACTCAATCTTCCTGATCTTTATCAAAGTTTCCCAGGCCTCAGCTAGGGACTCAAGGTAGCCGTCGCCCAAGAATGTTAAGTCGCGATGCATAAGGACGCGGGCTCCATATTCAGCAATCAACGGGTCAAACATGCTTTTGACCTCTTCCCTGTCGGCTTCCGCGGCCGCCTCGAGGCGAGAGTCAATCTCCTCTGCAGCTTTTCTTCTGCCCTCCTCACGGGCCTCATCCTTCATTTTCTCAACCCTGGCAAGTTCGTCATCGAGCTTCGCTTTCAGGAGACGAGTAGCAACGATTTCATCACAGTATCGTTGTGATTCTTCTTGAGCAGCTACCTTGTCCTCCTTCTCCTTGGAGAGTAATTCTTTCAGCTCTCTGACTTGCACGACGAGCGCATCCCTCTCTTTTTGGACAGAGTCTTTCTCTAGGGCGAGGGCACCGCTGCGCTGGACTGCTTCGTCAAGCTCTTTTTTGTGGGTCGCCTCTAAACGAGTAACTGCCTCAGCAGTATCTTTTGCGCTTTGTTCGGCGGCTTCCAGCTTCGACTTATACGAAGCGAGCTCTTCGTCTTGGAGTTTGATGATTTTCTTATCGCTGCCAGACTCCAGATTCAGACGATCAATCTCGTGTTGACGCTCAACGGATACTTCCAAGATCTTCTCCACCAAGTGCACAAACGCATCATGTTGAACATAAACGTCGTTATTGCAGGCAATGGCACTCTGCTTCACATGCCCGGGAATGTGATGAATGGCCGGGAGGAACTTCAGACCATCGAAGCAAATTTTTGGAAACTTGGCCTTAAGATCGACCATCTTTTCCGCAACAGTTGGGTCCACCGCAGGAGTAGGAGGAGGAGGCTTTGAGAATTCCGCTCTTTTCCGTTGCTCTCGAACTTGCCTTGTACTCGATGAACTGGAGTGTTGTTCTCGAGGAGCATCAGATTGATAACCCTTTTGTAAAGACATCTCTCTATCTGGCTCAGTTGGAGGAGGAAGATCGCGGGGCTGGGAAGATTGAGAGTGTGCCTTCTTGCGGTGAGACGACCCGCAAGGACGATTGTCCCTATCTTCATAATCGCCTCTGTCCCTGCGTCTGCCTGAACCAGAATCCCGTCCAGAGTGATGAAATACAGAAGAGCCCTGAAGGCGATCGAGACCGTGAGAACGCCCCATATCACCTGTAAAGAATGGAGATAACAACGAGTTAAGGAAAATTCACAAGATAAGAAAAAAGACTTGAAGTATATTATGGAATGCGCATGTGCGTGTGTGTCCTAGTGTTCCCCCCGACGGACCCGTTCGTTTATCTTTGCTAATCGGAGTGGTGTCTCCTTGGGCCGGGAGTTGAACTCCTGCATTGCCTCTCGCAGGCGAAGAAAATTTGAGAGCTTCAGGATCATCGAACCCGTAATTAAGTAAATCATCGGGAATGGACAGGTTGGACAGACCCCTTAGAGAACTTTCCAGATGCTGTGAGGAAGCCTCTTTCTCAGGCGGGATAGGCGTAACTTTTGAAGTGCCACCAACTTTCTCTTTTTGAACTGTATATTTAAACTTCTTCTTTCCCTTCGAAGGGGAGGATGACGTCTCAATATTCTGAACTTCGATTGTCGGATTCCAAGCGGGACCCACGTTCTCGCCTTGAGTCTCAGGAACATCATCTTCTCTGCGCTCACCTTCTCCGTGCGTATCGGGAGTGCGGCGCGACGACGATCCGGCCTGTTTTTTTCCTTTACCGGACGGAGGTCTGGGAATGGTGACACCCTCTGGAAGGCTAATCCGACGACCAGGGGCTAGCAAGCCAAACCCCGACAGTGATTCATTTGAAATGATAGTCCGGATGTCTCGATCCTCAGCAGGAAGAGCTCTAATGGCTTCAACAGCCTCAGAATATCCTTGGCCTTCCGAACGCGGGTTGATACCTGAAAAGATGAAATGAAGAGTTAGGAAAAGCATGACTTCGATTAAATACGAATAGTGACTCAGCAGAGAGACTTACTGCCTTCAACCCATCTCCTAGCGAAACCAGAAGGGCAGCGCACATAGAACCATTCCTGTTTGTACAGGGCAAATTTACTACATGCCCCTGTCAAGACCTGGCATTTGTGATATGGCTCGAGGAACATAAAGGAAGGACTGTCTTTCCGTCTCTTGAACATATAAATGTATCTGATATCACCGGCAGTTGGAGGTCTGGAGAAGACGGCCATGAAAAGTAAGTAAGTCCCATATAAAAATGCATGGCCGTTCGGGTGCAGCTGCGACGGAGCTATGTCTATATACTGCAGTACATCCCGGAGAAATAAATTGAATGGAGGCATGCTGCCCATCCAACACATGAACTTGTTGCAGGTAGTGTACCCGACTGGGGGCAGATGAGGACGATCGTGTCTCGAAGGAACTAACACGTCGGCAAAAGGAATCCCATGAATGGAGCATATCCGTCGCAGAGCAGCTTCGTTGATCTTCGAGGCTTGTGAATCGATCGGATTGTCTAGTAGGATGGTTGCCTCCAGAGCATCAGGTGCCAAGTTATGAGCAGGAGAAGTCGATGGATTAGAAGTATCAGCGGCTCCTTGCCTTGATGACGGCCCAGGCCTGTCGGATATGGTGGCAGAGCTAGATTTTCTCGACATCCCCAATAAATAACGAACCTGGCTAAGTGCTTGAGAAAACTATACTTAAAAAACGTTGAACGTTAGAATTAGCAACACGAGTTTTCCCCCCACGTGGTGTGTGAACTAGTGCAAGCAATTGTGTACAAGCGATAAGAATCTAAAGATTTCAAAGATATAAAAATGAGCTTCGAATCGTTGCCTTCGAAGACCGTCATCGCTGACCGTCTCAAAGAGCCCGCCTGGTGGTGATTACAGTTCCAGATTCAAAAAACATATGATTTATAAAGTAACCGGCCTAAGTGTAGTTTTACATTTATACTGTTCGGCATTTGAATGTTGTTCGGCAATTGTATTGTTCATCCTAAGTATAGGTCAGCATGTATGTTTGTTCGACATGCCACAGTGTTCGGCTAAAGGCCTTGTTCGGCTAAGTCTGTGTTCGGCTAAAGGCCTCGTTCGGTTAAGTCATTTTCCAGTTAAAAGTCCTGTTCGGCATTCAGATTGTTCGGCCAAGGTATAGTGTTCGGCTTTGTTTTGCTCGGTCTGGGTTTTGTTCAGCTAAGTTATTGTTCGGCTTGGGTTTTGTTCGGCTAAGTTATTGTTCGACATTTTAGTAAGTGTTCGGCTTTGGATCGTTCGGCTAAGTTGTTGTTCGGCGTTCTAGCGAGTGTTCGGCCTTAGTTTATTCAGACGAAATACTATTCGGCAGCCTCTATCATTCGGCGCATGACAACATACGCCGAACCATAGCTATGCCATCCAACACCCTTACCACCTCCAACGTTTTCCTTTTCCTTCTTTTTTGACTTTGGTTCGGCGCGATGGAGCTAAAGCCACATGTGCAAACACCTCAAATCCTTCCTCCTCACCTCGCATTATCGTTCGGCAATGAGGGCAACCTACTCGAAAGCTTTTTACATGACAAACTTGACCATCTCATTTGAAACCTATTCGAGTTATACGAGGAGCAGTACCTAGATTGCAGTTAGGAGCTTAGGAAGGAATGTTCAAGTTGTAAATCTGTTCGGCTAGAGAAAATTGCAAATCTTGGAAGAGTGACAGAAATGAAAAGGTAAAGGAGAAGGGACGGGAAGGACCTGGTTATATAGAGGGAGGTAGAAGTTGAAAAGGCTATACCCGGTAGAACCGGTCAATACCAGAGTGTTCGGCATCAAAACGAAGTGTCGTTCAGCACATGAGAGTTGTCCGGCTTCGAACGTATCGTTCGGCGTCCAAACCACGCTCGTCACGCACCTTCGTCACAGGCATTCTCGAGAAGGCATCATCAAGGGAAATTGAACCAGATTCAAAGCGCATCACGTTCGGTCACGTGATACACTTTGGGGGGCAAGTGTTTCCTGGAGATTTGACCAGGCAACTAGTGCTCGGCATCAGGTAGCACCCGGCAACAAGAAAGTGTTCGGCATCCAGGAGTGATCGGCGAAGCACTTGGCATCCAGGAGTGATCGGCGAAGCACTTGGCATCCAGGAGTGGTCGGCGAAGCACTTGGCATCCAGGAGTGTTTGGCGAAGCACTTGGCATCCAGGAGTGTTCGGCAAAACGCACGGCATCCAGGAGTGTTCGGCGAAGCGCTCGGCATCCATAGCGTTCGGCATCCGTAATGCTCAGCGACCAGGAGACTCGGCGTCAAGTAGTGTTCGGCGTCAACTGGCACTCGGCGACAACCAATGCTCAGCATCCCTAGCGTTCGGCGTCATTAGAACTCGGTGATAGGAGAACTCGGCAACAAGAGCGTTCGGCATTCCTTGGTACTCGGCGTAGTACTCGGCAACAGGAGTACTCCGCACTCCAAAGTACTCGGCGTAGTACTCGGCAACGAGAGTACTTGGCATCCAGAAGACATTCAGTATGCACAACTACTCAAGGTGACAATGTCGTTCGGCCAGCGTGCACTTTTCGTTCAAGAGCTTCGGATAGAGACACGTTCGGCCTCAACTGACAATCATCCTGCACTTCCCACACATCCAGCGTATCGTTCGGCATAGAAGGACTATTCGGCATCAGAGCATTCGGCATACCAAGATCGGCATGCAGCGACCACTGTACTGGGGCTAGAGTGTTCGGCCATCCAGCCCATTTGGGAAGTCCAACCCATATTTGCCTATAAATAGAGGGGCAGGGTCACAGTGAAAGGGATCCTTTTTGGGGAGAGAACACTGGGGAGACTCTGCCATTTTCGAGACTCATCTTCTCTACTTAAGCAACTTCATGCAAGCATTCGATTCACGAATTGTATTTGTAATCAGCTACAAAGAAGATCAATAAAGTTTAACCTCAAAGTGGACGTAGGCAATTACGCTGAACCACTATAAATTTGGTGTTCTTACTTTCTGCAGTTAGATTAGCATTGTCTTCTCTGTTTAATTTACTTCCATCACTTATATCTCTACACAATCTTTCTCTACGAGGTTAGTGACCAATTTTGGTGCTAACACCTGCGATTTCGGATCAGCTACAACTGTCAAGCAAGCGAAACAACATCTGAGATAATGTAACTCAGTAACTAACTAGTAAATAACGTGACTTATGCTACTTCACACATACTATCACTGCTTCCTACTAAATCACCATATATATAGAACTAGCAACAGTTTTTTTTGTTTTTTTTTACTGACACATATAAACTTATAAACTTGTACTTTACTAAATATATAAACTATTATGCAACTGTACAGCACTTTGCAATTTTAGCTTCATATATATACAACTGTACCCTATAAACTTAAATTTATGTATAAAATTTTTATATCTTTATACTGCATATAACAATTTAAACAAAAGAGACATATGACTTTATATTAAACTTTATAAACAACATAGGAAGCTAAACTATCATCAGCCAAGCTTTCATATACCAACTAACATATACACTTATATTTTTCAACAACTCTTTTTATATATCTTAATGTAAATATACAACATGTTTATACTTCTCATTTTTTTCATGGTCTGGGCCAGCAGGGGACTCGAGTGCGGCAGGGTGTTGTAGTGCGGCGCGAGGACCGTGGAGGCGGAGGTAGGCGAAGCCAGGTAGGGGTTGGTCGAGGGTGTGGACTGAGGGGAGCGGAGGGGTGCAGGTGGGCACGTGGGTGGCCGGTAGAGGTGGAAGGCGGGCTGTAGGGGGTTTGAGGCCGGTAGTGGGGTGCGAACTGGGTGGAGGCTGCATGAGGTAGTGGGGCGGAGGGGACAGCAGGATGGCGGGGAGCTGAGGGCAGTGGAGGCGGGGTACGGGCGAGTGGCGGGGCAGGCGGAGGGGACGGGGCTGTGGATGGGCACGGAGCAGGTGGGCGGAGGGGTACGGGGCGAGCTGGGGCAGGGGCGGAGCAGGCTGGGGCAGGGGCGGAGGGCGATGCTGGGGAGCAGGTGGGCGAGGCTGGGGCGGAGGGCGAGCAGCTGACGGAGCTGGGGAAGTGGTTGGGCGGAGTGACTGGCGGGGAGCAGTTAGTGGCGGAGCGGGTGGGGAGGCGGAGGCCGGTGGTGGGGCGGAGTGGCTGCATGGCGGAGGCAGCTGTGGGCAGGTGGTGGAGTTTGTTTCTAGAGGAGGAGTTTCAAAATAAAATAGAGAGGAGGAAGAAGGAAGGAAGAGTAGTGGAGTGTTCATAATCTGGGGGGGACAAAATATAAAAGAAAGATATAACAAAATGATGAAGAGGAGGAAGAGAAAAATGCGTACCCAAGAAGTGGTGCAATAAATGAAGGAAGAGGAATTAATGAAGGCAGAGGGCAGATATATACAGAGAAGCTCAGAGTGCAAAGGTCAATGCAATGATGTTTTTGCATAGTGGTGGCTATTGGGTTTCCAAGACAGCTGAATAGACTCCTTGAATTTTAAACGTTGGAAAGTTGGGTACAGGTTTGTGCTGCGTAACGGACCAGTTTGTACTCCGTTAACCAATTTATAATTTGCAACGCCGAACTCCGATTGACACAAACAAATATACTGTTATGATCAGCGCGACGAGGCGGACACAACGGTATAAAGATATTGGTGGTTTGACATTGTTTGCGAAGTGGTAAATCTTATTGAACCATTTTCTCGAGCGACATTTTAACTAGCAATTAAAAGCGGAATTTGACGAAACGAAATGCGCCGTCATGATCAGAATATTTTTCTTATGCAATATTGTGAAAAATATTTGAGTTCGGACGATAGAAAATTTACACAAAAAATTTAAACTAATATGTAACTTCGGCGAGCGAAATTTACTTCAATATTTTTCGACGAAATTTGACGTACGCCTATGTCTATCTAGGCGCATTCCAAATGTGAAGTTTGAATGGCAACGGAAGTTGTTTGTGAATATTTGAAATTTCTATTACGGAGAATGCAGCAAAACACCGAAGAATAAGATCGACGGAGCTAAAGATGTCCGAATTTTGAAAAACGAAAAATGACGTCTTTGTCAGAAGATGATTTAGAATTTTTCTATGTAAAGATATTTTAGGTTCGGAAGATAAAAATTTCGCGTTTTAAAATGAACTGACGTGCAATAAAATGCGAACGAAATTTACTGCGGTATTTTCCGACAAAACTTTACCCATATCTATAACCATCTAGGCGCAATTTAGAAACAAAGTTTGGACGTTGATTGAAATCGTATGTAAGTTTCACATTTTATATTAAAATAACGGTTCTAAAATTTTTAAAATTGGGTCGGAATTTCAGGGTCGTTACATTCTCCCCTACTCAAAACTTTTCGTCCTCGAAAAGGAACAAAGTAAAGAGTGGAAGAACAGATAACAGAGATACAATGGATTCAGAATAGATTATTGAATATAGTAAAGAGTATAGAATGGAATTTACCTTCAACAAACAATTCTGGATTAGAATCTCGGATACTCTCCTCGGTTTCCCAAGTGCAATCACGGTCATCGGGACTCCATTGGACTTTGACTAGGCTAACCGACTTCCTTCTAAGTTGCTTTGTATCCCTATCAACAATGCGAAGTGGTCTCCTCTCTATAGTCAAATCCGGCTCAATATCAACCTCATCTAACTGAGCAATAGGGATGGTCATGGATGGATCATGTACAACCTTCCGAAGATGGGAAACGTGGAATACGTTGTGCACGCCCTCAAATTTCTCCGGCAATGCAACTCTGTAGGCTAGTGTACCAATTCTCTCAGTGATAGTGAATGGTCCAACAAATCTAGGAGCGAGCTTCCCTCTATGACCAAATCGAATAACATTCTTCAAGGGTGATACCTTAAGGAATACCTCATCCCCAACCTGGAATTCTAAATCTCTTCTACGCCTATCGGCATAGCTCTTCTGTCTATCCTGTGCGGTCTTCATCTTTCTTCTGATTTCATTAACCTTCTCGGATGCTTCTATAATCATATCCGGGCCAAGAATTAATCGATCACCAGGCTCAATCCAACAAGCTGGCGATTTGCATGGCCGTCCATATAAAGCTTCGAACGGTGCCATATCGATGCTTGCCTGAATATAAATGTGGTTAAAATTTAATTCAAATTTACTCATTCAAATTGAAATTTTTGATTTACCTGATAACTGTTATTATAAGTGAATTCAACCAAATGGAGATGGTCTTCCCAAGATCCACCGAAATCAATAATGCAGGCTCGGAGCAGATCCTCCAAAATCTGATTCACCCTTTCAGTTTGGCCATCTGTTTGAGGATGATAAGCTGTGCTCAGATTCAGTTTAGTGCCCAAGACGTCCTGAAATGCCTTCCAGAATTTACTAGTGAATAAAGGGTCTCTATCGCACACAATACTAGATGGAACTCCATGAAGTCTAACAATCTCTCTCATATATATCTCGGCCAAACTCAAAGCAGTACGAGTGGTCTTAACAGGAATAAAGTGAGCAGATTTGGTCAACCTATCAACGATCACCCATATACTCTCGTTACCTTTTCTGGTCCTCGGTAATCCATCAATGAAGTCCATAGAAATCTGATCCCATTTCCAACACGGAATCTCCAGGGGTTGAAGTAATCCTGCCGTCTTCTGGTGATCGCCCTTAACTTGTTGGCAAGTGGTGCATCTACTGACATATATAGAAATATCCCTCTTCATCCCACTCCACCAATATAAATGCTTCATATTTCGGTACATCTTAGTAACACCAGGATGAAATGAAAGTGATGACTGATGGTTTTCTTTAAGCACTTCTTGTCTCAATCCATCGACATTAGGAACGCAAACACGATTGTCAATCCTCATAACTCCATTACTATCTATCTGTGCTCCCACTTTACTGTCGGCATTTCCAACTCTACCAAGAACTAACTCCTTCATGCGATAGAGCAAGGTGTCCTCATATTGCTTAGCTTTGATGCGATCCACAAGAGATGGGGAGATAACAAGCTGAAATAGCATGCCTTCTACAAGATTACAACATGACAATGCTTTGCTACGGCTCAAAGCATCAGCTACAACATTTGCTTTCCCAGGAGTATAATTGATGTCGAGATCATATGCAGCTAAGAATTCGAGCCATCGGACTTGTCTCTGGTTCAAATCCTTTTGAGAAAAGATATATCTCAAGGACTTATGATCAGTGAATAATTCAAATTTAGTTCCCAAAAGATTATGCCTCCACAGTTTCAAAGCAAATACAACTGCAAGAAGCTCTAGATCATGAATTTCATAGTTTACTTCATGGATCTTCAACTGGCGGCCAGCATAAGCAATAACCTTTCCGTTTTTCATAAGAACAGCGCCTAAACCTTCTCGGCAAGCATCTGTATAGACAGTTAATCCTTCACTTCCATCGATTACCGCAAGAACTGGGGCTGAAGTTAACTTACACTTCAACTTAATAAAAGTTGATTCGCACTTCTCACTCCAAATAAACTTGACATCCTTTTGGGTTAAAGCAGTGAGTGGGTCAGAAATCCGGGCAAAGTGCTCAATAAATCTACGATAATAGCCGACCAAGCCCAAGAAGCTACGGATATCAGTAGGAGTTTTGGGAGTCTCCCAATCCTGTAGATAAATTTTAAATTAGAAAGGGATAAGAGGAATTGAATAGAAATAGCGAATAGGATAGAACTTACATTGATTACGGTGATCTTAGCTGGATCGACCGAAATCCCATTTTCAGAAACTATGTGGCCCAGGAATCTCACTTCGTCTCGCCAAAAGTGGCATTTAGAGAATTTGGCCTTAAGCTGATGATTTCAGAGCATTTCCAGAACATAAGCAAGATGTGTCTCATGCTCCTTCTTGTCTTTGGAGAAGATGAGAATATCATCAATGAAAACAAGAACAAACTTGTTAAGAACATCGCGGAAGACTCGATTCATCAAGTCAACGAAATAGGCAGGTGCGTTGGTCAAACCGAATGGCATAACCAACCATTCATAGAATCTGTTTTCGGTACGGAAAGCTGTTTTATGAATACTATCTTCTGCTACTCGGAGTTGGTGGAACCCAGTGGCGAGATCAAGTTGGGAGAAAACTTTAGCTCCATGGAGCTGATCGAATAAATCATTGATGCGAGGCATCGGATAGCGGTTCTTGAGAGTGCGTTTGTTCAGCTCCCTGTAATCAACACACATGCGAAGAGACCCATCCGACTTGGTGACAAATACAACTACGGCGCCCCATTCAGAACAACTTCTCCTAATCAAACCCCTAGCAAATAGATCATCAATTTGAGTTTTAAGTTCATCTTTTTCTTTAGGAGCCATCCTTCTGTGAGGGAGAACTACGGGAGTAGCTCCAGGAATAAGGTCAATACGGAAATCGATTTCTCGTTTAGGTGGTAGGGAGTTGACCTCTCCAAATACATCGGGAAATTTCTGAACAATAGGGGTAGTACTAAGATCATCCGGGTGAGCATCAAGAGAGAATATGAAGCTTCCGGCATATTTCTGCGGTGATTTGCATTCAATGACAAGCGGTAGGCCCTTGTCATTGACTAGAGAAACAGAACGAGCCTTGCAAGAAATAACAGAATCGAATTTCCTTAACCAATCAGCACCTAACAAGATGTCAAATGCTGCGAAGCCAAGTACATAAAAATCCCAAGTGAATCGATATCTCCCATACAAGAGCACAACCTCTTTACAAATTCTACTGAGGTTGGCAAGTCCTCCAATAGGGTTGGAGACGCATAAGGAAGTAGTAGCAAGAGTAGGTTCTAATTTGAGCTTATTGCAAAGATCAATAGATATGAAGCTATGAGAAGCACTAGTATCGAATAATACCCTAATAGGTAAATCATGTAATGAAAAAGTACTTCGTAAGGTACATTGGTCATCCTGAGCAGGCGGTGTAGGAGTGGTGATAGAAAATACTCCAGATGGTGTGCCACGCTTATGCATTGGGCAGTCTTTCTTGGAATGACCCGGCTGGAGGCAGACATAGCATAAATCTTTCCTAGTCGTAGAAGGTGGTGGAACAGCAGCTCCGGTAGATGGACAACTATTAGCATAATGGCCCTTCTTATCGCATTTGAAGCAAGTGATATTAGCAAGGTCGATTGGGCTTTTCTGAGCATATCCCAATCCTGTAGTCTTCTGCCAAGCTTTCTTTTGTTGATCAAAGTTCATCTTCCTCTTCCCGAGCTGGCTAGAGGAGGGCTGAGTAGGAGTAGCCTTGGCAGTAGGTCCCCTAGGCTTTGCCTCATATCTAAGAGCATAGTCAACAAGCTCTGTGAAGGTGCAGTGAGTGTGGCCAGTAAGCAAGTCATAATACTCTGGTCTAGCTCCCAAAATGAACTTCTCGTTCTTTAGAAGGGGTGTATCAATCAATCCCGGGCCGAACTTGGAGAGTTCGTTGAATTTCCTCTTGTACTCAGAAAAAGTCATACTGCCCTGCTTAATATCCATAAAAGCTCTATAAAGTTGGGTTTTCCCAGCAGCTGGCATCCATTGTGCCGAGAAAGTATCCCTAATCAAAAGATAGGCAAGATGAATAACATTCCAAGATTAAAAGAAGAATTTAGACTACGGAATCCAATTAAATTTTATACCTAAACTGGGCCCAAGTGATGGTGTTCTCCTCGATACGAGAAGTAACTGATTCCCACCAATCTTGCGCGGCATCCTGAAGTTGCCAGGCAGCAAGCTGACTATTCTGAGCATCAGTGATCTCTAGACCAAAAAATATCTTCTCTAAGCCTTTAAGCCATTGCTGAGCCTCAATAATGTTCTCGGATCCAGAAAACTTAATTCCTCCCAGCTGTGTATACTCCTTACCAAGAATGGTTAATTTGACAAGAGCTGGAGCGACAGGTGCAGCCTGAGCAGGACCATGGCCCCTTCCACCCCTATGGTTTCCTCTGGTACCCATCCTGAAATACCAAAGAGATTGTTAAAGCCAAATGATAGAAAATTATAGAATTTTTAAGGAAAGTCTAATCAACGATTCAAAGAAGTTTGAAATGAAAGGATTTGGATATTGAATCGATTCTCCTCATTCTAGGGTATTGCTACCCTATCTCTAATGAGTTTATATATAATCCCAAACTAAGGTTTTTAGGGAAACCGAAGCTCTGATACCAACTGAAACAACCCGTATATTTGGACCATTTAAATTGACAATAATCCACACATGTCAACTTAAATAATACAAAACACGAATCATTATGGGATTATAAATACATAAATGTAAATGAGAATCAATACAACATCACAGATACAGAACAGTCACAGAATAATGCAGCGGAAAATACATCGTCATAATAGCAGTTCATGAAGCTACTACATAATATACAACAATGTCTTAACATCAAGTGACTAATACCAAAAATGTCCAACAGACTAGGACATCAATACAGAAATAGAATATAGACTGATAAAGATAAATGCTAAGGCTTCAGCATCTTCAACCAACCTTAATCAGCAAACTGGATAGCTTCAGACTGACCCGAGCATATACAAAAGAAACACTCGAGTCAGGACTCAAAATCTTATACAATTAAATCAAGTGCCAGGGAATAGTTCATAACTTAAAGATGGATAAAATAACATCTCTAAGGATCCGATAAACTATCAATATATACAATAGAATACGATAGATAGATAATGTCTAATCAGTAAAGTACGATATTAAAATAGTGTTAAGGCGTTACCATAATCCCCTTAACACATTTTATTCCCAAAAGCATATACAAGACCGTAGTTTCCCCAAAACTGGAAGTCACCAGAGGGCAATCCATATACTAAAGGTACAAACCAAAACGTAGTGGTCGCGAATAGGATAATCAGTATGACAAGGTACATGAGGCGATACCAACTAGGATACTAGTAGTTGCGTGATCCGGCCTAATGTTGAGCATAGCAGCTACTACCTCAACACCGCGAAACAACCCTCCCAAATCAAGGGGTGCACCCAAATCGAATCACAAAAGTAATAGATATGGTATCGAAGAAGTGTGTCCGCTAGAGGTGGCGAACCTCAATGGCCCGGCGTGGCTCCTGTTTTAGTCATGTCAGGGGTCATCCAATGTCGTTCTCTTTCTTCAGTCAACGCATTCACCAAACCATCCACTTCGTTCTGGATCAACACTTCGCGTGTAATAGTTATTAAAGTGGTTTTCGGTATCGACAGAGAGTATGTCCATATCCGATCCCGGTCTCTTTAATAACTACGTATTTATTACTCGATGGTCATTTAAGTTAAAGTTTAAACAAATCAAAGTCCAAAAGTCAAGCTGCAAATTTGACTTCCAAAATTTGACATTTCACGATTCAATTTATTTCGGATATTAAAACCTCTTTCCAAATGCAACCTTTTAGTTCATCATTTGAGTTACCAATATAATTAAGTATTCAAATTCAATTTAATAAATCTCACTTATTAAATTTAGTTAATACTCCAATTAACTCGGTTTTATGGCAAATTTTAGTTCACATCATTTAAACCAAATTCTATTCATTTCAATTCGTATTTACATTTATCGATACATTAACCATAATCATAAATTTGATTAAATCAATTTTATTAAATTTAAAATCATTTTAAATTTAAACTCTCACTAAATTAAATCCATAAAACTTTAGTTAGTTTTGTATTCCACTTAAGTCAAATTTTCTAAATCTCAAACTTAATTTATGTCAAGTTTCAAATCTATTTAGTTAAAACCGATTTTAAATCTAAATCTAACAACCTAATAAATTTTCAAATTATTAAATTCTAACTTCCTTGTTTTTAAATCTCATTTCAAATAAATTTGCCAATTCATTTTATTCAATTAAATAGGTTTATTAATCTGTTTCAATTAAACTTCATTAATTTATTTCGATTTAATCCATAAATCAAATCCATTAAGTTCGTTACTAAATTTCCAAACAAATTGTTAAGTTCATTCCTTAATTTCAAATAGATTTCAATTTCAAAATAATTTTTGTTAACCAATCGGGTTTCTTATTTTTAATTGTCTATCCTAGGCCAAGTTGTTTAAGTGGGTATTTATCATTTCAACCCGATATCATTCAATATAAAACAAAGCATAGCAAAGGGAACTTGCAGTGTGATAACTAGGATTGTGTCAAAGTAAATAAACAAGCAATAGCAAACATACATAACAATTTAACAATTTATTCAAATAATCCCGAAATAATCATATTGACTCACATTTGTTATTATGCAAATTAATACAATTATTCCTAGAATCCTACGGATTAAAGATTATTACATTATGATTTTTACTTGGTGTCCGTTATCAAATTTTTACATCAATCGTACATATCAATTTTAATGTCACTATTATTTACCCTAATTAACATCATATTACAGTTCAACATGTTTAATCAACTTAAACAGTACATGGCGTCAAATTTTAGAAATTAACAGTTTATTTCAACCAAATTTTAACAATCAACAATTTAATATCCAAATTTAATATTAACAACAATTATCACTTGATTATCATAGCATAATAGATTGAGTCGTGAATAAAATATTCACCTTGCGTGGTTGAAGAAGATGATGGCGAAGCACGAAAATGGATAGACTAGATAGGCGACACAAGCACGAATACGAACTATAGATCAAACAAAAGATTATTCAGCAATAGTTTAATACAAGGTATATATATCGATTTGTATATATATAAACCATACCAAACCACTAGATGCAAATCAGGTAGATGGAGCCTAGGCCTACGATTTCGGATCAGCTACAACTGTCAAGCAAGCGAAACAACATCTGAGATAATGTAACTCAGTAACTAACTAGTAAATAACGTGACTTATGCTACTTCACACATACTATCACTGCTTCCTACTAAATCACCATATATATAGAACTAGCAACAATTTTTTTTTGTTTTTTTTTTACTGACACATATAAACTTATAAACTTGTACTTTACTAAATATATAAACTATTATGCAACTGTACAGCACTTTGCAATTTCAGCTTCATATATATACAACTGTACCCTATAAACTTAAATTTATGTATAAAATTTTTATATCTTTATACTGCATATAACAATTTAAACAAAAGAGACATATGACTTTATATTAAACTTTATAAACAACATAGGAAGCTAAACTATCATCAGCCAAGCTTGCATATACCAACTAACATATACACTTATATTTTTCAACAACTCATTTTATATATCTTAATGTAAATATACAACATGTTATACTTCTCATTTTTTTCATGGTCTGGGCCAGCAGGGGACTCGAGTGCGGCAGGGTGTTGTAGTGCGGCGCGAGGACCGTGGAGGCGGAGGTAGGCGAAGGCAGGTAGGGGTTGGTCGAGGGTGTGGACTGAGGGGAGCGGAGGGGTGCAGGTGGGCACGTGGGTGGCCGATAGAGGTGGAAGGCGGGCTGCAGGGGGTTTGAGGCCGGTAGTGGGGTGCGAACTGGGTGGAGGCCGCATGAGGCAGTGGGGCGGAGGGGACGGCAGGGTGGCGGGGAGCTGAGGGCAGTGGAGGCGGGGTACGGGCGAGTGGCGGGGCAGGCGGAGGGGACGGGGCTGTGGATGGGGACGGAGCAGGTGGGCGGAGGGGTACGGGGCGAGCTGGGGCTGGGGCGGAGCGGGCTGGGGCAGGGGCGGAGGGGATGCTGGGGAGCAGGTGGGCGAGGCTGGGGCGGAGGGCAAGCGGCTGACGGAGCTGGGGAAGTGGTTGGGAGGAGTGACTGGCGAGGAGCAGCTGGTGGCGGAGCGGGTGGGGAGGTGGAGGCCGGTGGTGGGGCGGAGTGGCTGCATGGCGGAGGCGGCTGTGGGCAGGGGGTGGAGTTTGTTTCTAGAGGAGGAGTTTCAAAATAAAATAGAGAGGAGGAAGAAGGAAGAGTAGTGGAGTGTTCATAATCTGGGGGGGGACAAAATATAAAAGAAAGATATAACAAAATGATGAAGAGGAGGAAGAGAAAAATGCGTACCCGAGAAGTGGTGCAATAAATGAAGGAAGAGGAATTAATGAAGGCAGAGGGCAGATATATACAGAGAAGCTAAGAGTGCAAAGGTCAATGCAATGATGTTTTTGCACAGTGGTGGCTATTGGGTTTCCAAGACAGCTGAATAGACTCCTTGAATTTTGAACGTTGGAAAGTTGGGTACAGGTTTGTGCTGCGTAACGGACCAGTTTGTACTCCGTTAACCAATTTATAATTTGCAACGCCGAACTCCGATTGACACAAACAAATATACCGTCATGATCAGCGCGACGAGGCGGACACAACGGTATAAAGATATTGGTGCTTTGACATTGTTTGCAAAGTGGTAAATCTTATTGAACCATTTTCTCGAGCGACATTTTAACTAGCAATTAAAAGCGGAATTTGACGAAACGAAATGCGCCGTCATGATCAGAATATTTTTCTTATGCAACATTGTGAAAAATATTTGAGTTCGGACGATAGAAAATTTACACATATAATTTAAACTAATATGTAACTTCGGCGAGCGAAATTTACTTCAATATTTTTCGACGAAATTTGACGTACGCCTATGTCTATCTAGGCGCATTCCAAATGTGAAGTTTGAATGGCAACGGAAGTTGTTTGTGAATATTTGAAATTTCTATTATGGAGAATGCAGCAAAACACCGAAGAATAAGATCGACGGAGCTAAAGATGTCCGAATTTTGAAAAACGAAAAATGACGTCTTTGTCAGAAGATGATTTAGAATTTTTCTATGTAAAGATATTTTAGGTTCGGAAGATAAAAATTTCGTGTTTTAAAATGAACTGACGTGCAATAAAATGCGAACGAAATTTACTGCGGTATTTTCCGACGAAACTTTACCCATATCTATAACCATCTAGGTGCAATTTAGAAACAAAGTTTGGACGTTGATTGAAATCATATGTAAGTTTCACATTTTATATTAAAATAACGGTTCTAAAATTTTTAAAATTGGGTCGGAATTTCAGGGTCGTTACACATCAGCAGCTCGAACCCATCACCGCCCTCCTCTGCCTTCTTACCATCACCGTTCGCCACATCGTGCCTTCCCATCTCGTTGCCGCTAGCTCAGCGCCTCCCAGCCTCCGCCTTGAATCCCCTCGACCTCCTTTCCTTTGTTTTGCCAGCCACCTCATCTCTAAGCCGTGCTACCCCTTCGGCCAGCCTCCACTTTATCCTTTTAGGTAATTTTTGTATCTAGTATTATATATATAGTGTACAGTATGTTGTATATGTAAGCTTTATATAAGGTTTCAAAAAAAGCGGTTTATGTTGAAAGTTTTAAGAGCCACATATATTTTCTTTGTTGGTTTAAAAGTGACAGTATGTATTAGATTATGTTATATATTTTATATTATATAAACAGTTTGCTTACAAAGTTTATCTAAAAAGAAGCTATATGGTTTTGGTAAGGTATATGTATATATATATATATATATTGGTATTATATTGGTTTCATCAAGTGGTATATATGACTATTGGTTTACTTGTCTGGTTTGTAGGTTTGGGTTGGTTTTAAATTTGGATATAATATATTGAGTATAAGTTATACTAGTTATTATATTGTCAGTCATATTTGTGTTTACGAAAGTGTATAGTAGAGATTACATTATCCTACACTATATTATATTAGTTTATATTGTACCATATCATATGACTTTTTGTTTTGTTTTTCAAATGCTTATATTGCCTGTTGCCTCGTGAGTTTGAATATATTGTTAAGTTTTATTATATATATTATATAATATATTAGATAGTGTATATATTATATAGTATGTATTATCTATATAGTCTATAAAACTTATATAGTATAATATAAATGTTTATTTACTTATTAATTTGCATGAACAGTTATATAGGTGCATAGACTTTCGAATATGAACTCATCTTGGAATTTATAAGCTTCCATTTATTGTTAGTTTACGTGAATATATATCTAAAGTTGTTTTAAGTATATATTTGACTTGAAAGTTTATATGCATATATAGCAATGTTTTATTTATAATAGTGTCGGCATATCCATTATTATAATTGATTTGATACTGCAATACAAAGCTATACATAGAGTGTTTCTATATATTATAGGTTGGGTATTTTATGATTTTGAAAAGTTTACATTAAATTTTACATAGATACATAGCTGTACTTAACTGTCCATTTTAGATTTTATATAATTGGTTATGAGATTATACAGTAAAGAGTGTATATATATAGGTTGCATAGTATATTTAATTATGGTTGTATAGTGAGTCTGCATATATGTACTATTAACCTGCATACATAAGTCTGGCTATGTGTATAAAGTTATGTGATTTATATTAGTTAAGTATACATATTATGTTAGTTCATATGTTTGGATAAGTCTGAAGTTGCAATTGATGTTATGTTATGTGTATCTATATAGGTTGAAAGTTATTTGTTTATTTTAAATTTATAAGCTGTATATGATTTAGTAATAACCTATATATATAATTTTTAAAGTTATATAAAAAAAAATTTCAAAGTTATGTATTTATTTCAAAGTTATATAATTTTTTTTTGATTTCCTATATATATATATATGTCTTAATTCAAACAACGATCATATTTAGTTATATATATTTATTCAATTACACTTTATCTTCATTAATCCAGTTTTGATTGATTTTGTCCATTCCTATTTATCAGCCTTGATCGTCGATTCGTGCCTTCTTACTTTGATTCGGAATTCGTGCTTGGATCCGTAACTCGCTTCATTGTCTATTCTCTCTTTCCTCGGAAGGTGAGTAATCACTCACGATTTAACGTTCTTATATTTATTAAATCTGATTTCAATTGAAACGACAATTGAAATATGCTGCTGTAGTTATTTAAATTGTTATATAGGCTATTATTTGTAACTGTTCACCTGTGGGATATGACACCATATCCTGTTGTTTATATTATATTGTTATTGATGATATATGCCTGTTGTTGTATTTTATATTATCTGTTATCACTCTGCAAGTTCCCTGTTAGTATAGAATTCACTATGGGTTGAAATGATACATACCCGAACGGACTTTAGAATAGGAGAAAATCGTTATGGGTTGAAATGATAAACCCAAGCGATTTTCATTTGAATTGAATTGGGATTACGGGTCGAAATGATATCTACCCGTATATATATTTAAATTACGGATTGAAATGATAAATATCCGTATCACTTGACAATAGGATAGGAAATTATATACAGACACCGTTGGTCCATATATAAATATTTTGAAAATAAATTCTCTGGTTTTGGAAAGAAATATATGGTCTTAATAAATGTTGATTCTTAAATGGTAATGATATATGTAGCTTTAATGATAATATTTAATTTGATCAAGATTGACCTAATACATATAATATGTTTAAGTATTTAAATTTAGATTTCAAAATAGATTTTGGTAATAATTTGAATAGGTTAAGGTTGGGAAGATAATTTGAATTTAGTTGAAATTGTATCCAATAGAGAATTTATTTAATTAAACCGATTTGAAACTTATTGAAATTGAGATTTAAGATATGATTTATAACTTGGTTTTGATTTGATTAATTTAATGAATATTTCTTGTTTAAATAAATTTAAGGAAATATTTAGTAAAAATGTAATTTCAGGCTAGTTAAATGATACTGAATTTATTAAGTGAATATTCCCTGATTAAATAATAATGAAGTTAAATCAAGAGCTATATGAAACTGTTAAATTTAACTTTGAAAATATTGAATATTAAAGCCTTGAAATATATTGAAAATTTAAATGGTCTATTGAGAACTGAATTGAATTGATGAATTGAGCTTTGAATAAATTTGAATTTAGAATTTGAGTTGATTTGAATCGATTTGTGAGACTTGAGGAAATTATAAATACTTTACTTTATAAATTATTTAATCTATATATACTATTTTGGAAAATAGATATTTTTGAAATGGAAATGGTATTTTGGTTTTTAAGTATAAATAAATTTGAAATGGCCACGGTGTTATAGTGTATATTTCTACATTTTAGATAGTTCCACAAATCCTTAAAGGATGGTTATCCCAAACATCCTTTGAGTTACTTGTATTTCAGTTGATATTTCACTTGAGTTGGATTTATTGATATAAGAATGTTAATCCTGACCCGAGTGTTTTGTGTTTTGCTTTACGCTTGGGTCAGACTGAGTGATACAGCATTTGAGACTCACCCTTGGAGTTTGGAGCTTCAATTGGCGATCCAACCATCGATTCATCTTTCAGCTTTTCCAGTTGATTTGTTCAGAGAGGTCATCTATTCGTACTGAAGACTTCACTGTATTTGAGATATTCTGTTGTATTTTATTTTTAACTCTGATGTTTATATAGTAGCTTCATGAACTACTATTTTATCTATTCTGCTGCGTATTATTGTATTACTATGTGATCCTGTGATTCTGTGATTGATTTATTTATTGTATATGCTGAGTTTTGCCAAATTTTAAATTAACAATCCACTGTTTTGAAGTATTCGAGTCCGGCATGTGTGGATTATTGTCAATTTGAATGGTCCAAAATAGTGGAATGTTACAGGAGTTGTTTACCTACTCTTTGAGAAATGCACCTCGAGATGATCACTCACATAACTATCCATGCACCATAGCTTCAGAAGTCCATAAGGGGCGGAAAAATTGATTAGTACCATCTAGAAAGTGGTTGGTAGCGAGCTCTTCCCTTAGCTCCAATTTTATTCCAAGTTCTCTGGTCCATTCCTATTATCCGTCCAAGCATGTTCCCAAGTCGGTGAATCATTTCGTCTTCGTCTTGACGACTGGATTCATTTAACGGATGCTTGGTTAAAAAGCCAGATAACAACATCCCTTGCCACAAACTCTACAAATCATTCGTCAAAGCATAAACGCTAACACAAAATATAATAAGCAACACATGAATCATGCATATCATAATATTAACCATTATTTATGAATTTCAGAAAACATAAAACCACACATATAAGAATATGTGATTATTACACATATTCTAATAAATGTTTAGTTAATAAAACATTATTCAAAGTTTTGTTTGAAATTAGGTCAACAAATAAAAGTAGGGTTTTATGTTGAAAATGGATCTAAATTTTTTTTAAAACATATCACAGCATATATGAGTAAAAGACTATAAACCACTCACCAAAAGATGACTATATCACCCAAAATCTATGAATCTCCTCAAATAGGACATGAGTAGCAATAACACACCAACAAATTGCACTAACGAATCATTTAATGATAGCTCATGAAATATCTAGGCCTTTTCTTCTTAATCTAACAATTTCTCTTCAAAAATTGTGTTTTTGATTGATTATTGTTGAAGGGAGTTTAATGGTAGTTTAGCGATGTTTCGAGATTTGAAAATAATGACTATGGTAGTTAATACAATCCTAACTTATCTATAAATTCCGAAATTAACATCCAACAAGGGTTTTTGGTCTTTTGGGCCAAACTATAATATCTTCCTAAATTTAGTACTCAGGCTTAAAGCATAAAAGAATCATAACATTCGAATGGTTGGACCAAATCACTATTATATAATTCTAAATTCTAATAGTGTTAAATTATACATTTCCCAAAGTTTCAGATAGAAATAAATTCATTTGATTATGTTAATCATACTCTATGTAATTCTACTTGAAAGTGTTGGTTGGTAAAGTTAGCATATGGACAGAGCATGGCTTGAATAGATATTTGTGTGCCATATGACCTGGTTTGTTACAGTTATAACAAAAAAACTGCACAAATCATTCTTTAAGGGTGCTTGTTGTTGTCCATTTTGGTTCCTTAGAGGGTTCTCATTCTTATTATTACTGTGCTTGTTGTTGTTCTTTGGATTTAGCTTGCATTTCCGATTGTTGAAGTATTTTAGAATTAGTTTAGAACTGCAACATGAACTTCTTAGTGTTGTTTTTTAAGATAACGAGCACATTATCTTTTTGGTATTGCTTTTGAGATTCTTCTTTAATAAGGAGGTGGTTGATCAAACACTCAAAGGGAAATACTGTAGTCTTATGCCAAAGAATGGTTTAAAAATATTTCCAACAAAGTGGTAATTTATCTATCAAAACAACAACCCAATATTGTTCATCAAGAGTCATACCTTCAGAGATAATTTCATGCAAAATTTTCTGAAGCTTACATGATTGCAACTCCAATTTGTCATTTGTCATCTAGTATTTAAGGCAGCGACTTACTGAATACTTTTTTGCTCTCGCTTCTTCGATATTATGTTTCTTCTATAGTGCCTATCAGATCACTTTTGTTAACTTGTATGAGTTGCAGTAATCGTATAGTTCGTTGCACAATTAGGAATGAAATTCTGGTAGAGGTAGTCATTTTCGATCATGAACATCGGCTCTTTGTTTTCATCATCATTGGATTCCTTAACGAGAATGTGCTTCTTAGTAGTTAAAACATAAATGACCTTTTTCACTATTAGGAAAAACTGCATCTTCTATCTCTATCAGTTGTAATGGAGTCCCTTAAAATGAAATTGTTTATTTGTGTCGAAGGAATTAAAGTAACAAAATTCGTCGAGTATCGTCATGGTTCTCAAAATGTCCTAAAATTTGTTGTTGTAGAACTATTGCAAGCGAATATCTGGGTAAGCCACGATCAATGTCACTTTCTTTATGTCGCCAAATGATTCTATCTGAAATGGACAATGTAGACTAACAACCACAACATCCTTAATATAATACAGCCCAAGCTTTTAATTGAATATTCCTTTGCATAGAGGAAAATCGATCACACATCAGCTTTAGTTTGCTCAAGAAAATTGAGAATTTGTAATGGTTAGATTTAGGAAAAAATGGAAGAAAGAATGTTTGTTGTTCTCTCTTTTGGATATCAATCATTTATTAAATAGGAAATAAAAGAACATATTTATCGAGTGGGGGGAGGAGAGAAATCGTATCGATGTAAATATAGTACGGTGTAGATATATAATAGATATCATTTTCAAAAAATTAAAAAAACATGTTTTGAAAATTACCATTTATTTTAAAATAGTTTTCTTTCAAAAATATAAAATGCTATACTACACTGCCTCAGCTTGATCCCAGTCCAATCAAGGCGACTTGGTCGGAAAAATTGATGGCGTTCGCATGTGGTGTTCATGCATGACACCCCTCTTCAACCTAAATGAAAACATTGAGTTCCCAAAGGGCCTAATAAAGTGTGTTAGAATATATATATATATATATATATATATATATATATATATTCTTTAAAGACTCGAAAAACCAAGCTTCAGTTGTAAACTCTAAGAAGGTGTGAATAGTTATCCACTAACCAATAGTCTGCCCAAATCCATGTGTATATTTTAATGGAGGAAGTGAATTGGTAGGAATGAACCCATAGCCTCCAGGATGAGTGCCGCATGTCCTAAATAAATGCACCGCTCCAACGAGTAGTTATATACATACAAACCTATATATATTTCTTCTTAATTTTCTAGGATGTAGGACTATGGAATCTCACTGCACTTATCTACATTTTTAATAATTTACAAGTTTTATAAAAAAATTCAACAAAATATTTTGAGGTAATTTAAGTAACAAGGTGAAGTGTAGTTTGGTTGGTAGCTATGTTTTTCCTTTAGCTTAGGTTGACAACCATAGATAGTGGAAATATATGTTAAGAATTGGGATAGCGTAGTGGGATATAAAATTGGGACATAATTGGTTACATAATATATCTCAACTTTTAGATCTCATTATGTTTTTGTTTTAGTAAAGATCTAGTGAATATTCAATGGTTGAAATCTATCCATGTATTTGTTTGTAAATTTTCCTACTACATTAAAAAAATATCTTATATTAGTAATCTAGTTTTAGTTCAATTACCTTAAAAACATATACAGCATATAAGATTGTTATCTAGGGTTGTGCACAACTGTTCACACCTTCTCAAAGTTTACAAGCAAAGCTTGGTTCTCTGAGACTTAAAAATAAAAATATAAGATTGCAACTTATAATTGAGAAAGTTCACATAGTAAGATGCATGCTTTGGTTTTAAAACTTAGAAGTGACTATTTTCAAAACATAACTTAGTTTTTCTACATTTAATATATGAGCTGAAATTTTATTACATATCTAGGTTTTTTTTAGATTTATCAACTTAATCAAATTTCTTGACCAGCTACTTCTATTCATAGTTGTTAAGATTAGAGTTGCATTGGGAGATTATTAGCCAACTAATTATCAATAAAACTGCATTAGAGATTTATAGCAAACTAATAATTCATAAAGTTGCACTGGGAGATTAATAGCCAATTACTTATTCATAAAGTTGCATTGGAAATGAAATGTCTTAACAACTAATATAATGTACATTCTAATATTATAGACTGATGTATGATCAAATTTGTAATGCAACCCATTCCCCATAAAATAAAGTAAAAATATAATAAAAAGAGTAACGATCCTTGTTTGTCCCTCTTCCAAGTATAAATTAAAATTTTACGTTGTTTACTAAAAATACTAATATAATTAGTATCGATGTCTAAAAATGCAAGCACAAGATGACAAACCTAAATGGTTCAAGTGAAGCTTTACAACAATCAAATTTTTTATGGACAAAATTATGACTTTTTGGTGTGTGAAAATGAAGTATTCATTTCTTGCGATTAATTTGTGGGATATAGTAGAAAAGCGAGTTGGAGAGCTCAAAGATGAAGAAGCTTATGCACCATCGAGAAAAAAGAGTCAAAGAAGCGATGCAGAAGATGCAAATGCCTTATCCATGCTGCATAGTGTGGTTATTGATTTGGTGTTTCCATGAATCATGATGGTAAGTAATGCAATTAAAGCTTGGTAGATTTTAAGAAACAAATATCAAGGAGGCTCAAAGGTTAAAGCTATTAAACTGCAAAAACATAGAAGAGAATTAGAAAATATAAAGGTGAAAGAAAACAAAAAATAAACGAGTTTTCCAATAGATCTAATGAGCTTGTAAATCAAATGAAGTTATATGACGAGGATGCTATAAATAAAAAGATGATGGAAATATTATGATTTTTTGCTAGAAAATTTTGATACGCTTGAGGCAGTGATTGAAGAAAAAAAAATTTAGAGGGGTTAAAGCTTGAAATTTTAATGGGTTCTTTGAAATGGTTTAAGAAAAGATTGAATCAATACTTGGAAAAATCAATTGAGAGTGCGTTTCTGACGCAGCGGATATTACAAAACAAATGTAGATCGATGAATGTAGCAATCGATGGATTGGTGAATACTGAAATGCCCAAATTCGTTGATCCGAAGATACCGAATTCTAGCTATCCCGAACTCGTTGATCGCGCACGATACCGGGTTCAAAGATCTTCAATTCTTCAAGCGTTGATCAAGCGCACTTGATTCCACGAATCGGCTTCTGCAATCGTTGAATCGAGCGCACTCGATTAACCGAAAGAGGAGATAGGAGATTACACTTAACTACCAATTGGAATGAAAGCACAAAGCTAACAAAAGAGAATTTTATTCAAAAATCAACAACCTTTACAAATGAGAGACTCGGCCTATTTATAGGCGTTCAACTTTACAACAGAAATTTCATCAACTCTTAGGTCGGTTCCGACTTAGCACGACTCTCCGACTTACGACTCAAAGGAAAACAGACAACATATGACTTACAAATAGACGACATATGAAAACAGACGACATATGAAAACAAACGACATACGACTTATAACAGATGCGACTCAACATATATGTATATTACAAACGACTCACGACTTATAAAAGTTGCGACCTATGACTTAATATAAGTCGGTAACGACTTATCAACAGCTCCAGCTTCCATCAACGGCAGAGATTAACTCGGCAGAAGAATCAACAATAATAAGCTTCAGCGACTTAAAAACATGCGGCATCCCAGATCAGCGACCTAAAGAAATCAACGGTAGAGATTAACTCGGAAGAAGAATCCACGCTCCAGTCTTCAGCGACTTAACTCCTGACTCGTTAGGTCGTTCATGACCTAATACTTCACCAATTTGCTCTGCCTTTCCTCTGTGTGACTCGATAGGTCGGTTAGACGACTTAACTAAGTCGTAACTCGGTATCGATTTATCATCTGTTCCGTTAAGTCGTACATCAACCAAAACTCTACCCTTGAGTCGTTGCCGACTTAAGCCTTCGCATTTTTCAACTTGTGTTGCTCCTATAGCTTTAGGTCGTAACCCAGCACTTCCCTTAGGTCGTAACCCGGCACCTCCTTTAGGTCGGACACGAGTTAACTCGGTAGGTTGCTTGAATGTTTTAAACTTCCCCTCATTAGGTCGTGAGCGACCTAGGACTTCTTCCCTAAGTCGTGAACGACCTAAACCTTGTGAATTCGTAGCTCGCACTGCATCATCCTCCCCAGGTTGAGAGAAATTCGTCCTCGAATTTGTAAATTCTTCCACATCCAATTGTTCATTTCCATAAAATGGTACGAGATGCTTAACATTGAATACGTCACACGTGTACACATCCTCCGGCAGCTTCAACTTATAAGCATTTTCATTAATCCGTTTTATGATTTCGACAGGACCAATTTTTCTGGCTTTCAACTTGTTATAAGCGCCCACTGGAAAACGATCCTTTGTTAAAACTGCATAAACCCAATCTCCTTCATTAAATTCAACATTTCTTCGCTTCAAGTCTGCCGATCGTTTGTATTTCTCATTTGCCTTTTCCAATCGTTCTTGAACGATCCTATGACACTCTGTCAATCCTTCAACAAAATCAGCAGCTCGTTTGACTGTCTTATTTGGTTGTGGTATGACTGTTAACTCTAACGGCCCCTTCGGTAAACTCGAATATACAATTTGAAATGGACTGAACCCTGTACTTCGATTCATTGCATGATTATGAGCAAATTCTGCCTGACATAACTTCACATCCCAACTCTTTAGATTGTCTTGCACAAGACATCTCAACAAATTTCCCAATGATCTGTTCACAACCTCAGTTTGTCCATCCGTTTGCGGATGATAAGCACTACTAAACTTCAGCTTCGTTCCCACCATTTTCCACAAACTTAGCCAAAAATGACTCAGAAAACGAGTATCCCTATCCGACACAATAGATTCTGGCAATCCATGAAGTCGATATATCTCTTTGAAAAACAACTGAGCAACATGAACAGCATCCGCCGTCCTCTTACAAGCAATAAAATGTGCCATTTTCGAAAATCGATCAACCACCACATAAATGGAATCATTACCACGCTGCGTTCTCGGCAATCCCAACACAAAGTCCATACTCACATCAACCCATGGTTTAGTTGGAACAGGTAACGGCATATATAACCCAGCATTAGTCGCAGTTCCTTTCGAAACCTGACAGGTATGACATCGCTCCACAAACCTCTCCACCTCTTTCCTCATCGATGGCCAAAAGTAAGATTGTGAAATCAACTGTAATGTACGGTCTCTCCCAACATGTCCTTCTTCATGTAGCTCTTTTACAATCTTCATTCTCAAACTAAAATCAGGTATGCATAATCGATTTCCTTTGAACAGAAAACCATCTTCCATCAAAAACTCATCCGTCTTTCCCTCCTTGACTTTATCAACAAACTTCGCAAAGTAAGGATCATCGACAAATAATTCCGGTAACACATCAAACCCTGTCACCTCAACCTTCAGTGTAGTCAACAAATGACTCCTCCTACTCAAAGCATCAGCCACATGATTCGTCACCCCTGACTTGTGTTTAACAACAAAAGTAAACTGTTGCAGATATGCAATCCATGATGCATGTCTTGCTGAAATCTTGTCTTGCCCTTGCAAATGTTTTAATGCTTCATGATCAGTGTAAAGAACAAACTCTTTCTAAAATAGATAATGTCTCCAATGTTTAATAGATTGCACAACAGCATAAAATTCCACATCATATGTACTATATCTCATCTTTGCTCCTGATAACTTCTCGCTAAAGTATGCAATTGGACGTCCCCTCTGACTCAATACTCCTCCAATCCCAACCTTGGATGCATCAGTATGTAGTTCAAACACTAGCTGAAAATCTGGTAATATTAGAATTGGTGCAGACGTCAAGAGTTCTTTGATTCGATCAAAAGCAACTCCTGCTTCCTCCGTCCATGAAAACTGTTGGCCCTTCATACAATCAGTAACAGGCGCCATCACACTACTAAAGTGTGGAATAAACCTTCGATAAAATGAAGCCAACCCGTGAAAACTACGAACTTCCGTTATCGTCTTGGGCTGCGGCCAATCTCTGATAGCTTCAACCTTACTTTGGTCAACCTGTATTCCTTCTTCCGACACAACATACCCCAGAAATAAAACACTCCTCGCCATAAAGACACACTTCTTTGTAGCAGCATAGAATTGTTCTTCACGAAGAATAATTAACACTTTCTTCAAATGTTGAACATGTTCTTCTGTACTCGCACTGTAGATCAGAATATCATCAAAGTAAACCACCACAAATTTCCCAATGTACGGTCTGAAAATTTGGTTCATCACCCTCATGAATGTACTTGGTGCATTCGATAGACCAAACGGCATTACCAGCCATTCATATAATCCTTCCCTCGTCTTGAATGTTGTCTTCCATTCGTCCCCTGGTCTAATGCGAATCTGATGATAACCGCTCTTCAAGTAAATCTTAGAAAAGATTACGGACCCACTGATTTGATCCAATAAGTCATCAAGCCTCGGCATCGGAAATCTGTATCTGACTGTGATCTTATTCAATGCTCTACTATCTGTGCACATCCTCCACGTTCCATCCTTTTTGGGTACCAATAAAGCTGGTACAGCACAAGGACTTAAACTCTCCTGCACACGCCCCTGTTCAAGCAATTCTTCCACTTGCCTCCTCAATTCTTCATGTTCCTTTGGACTCATTCGATAATGTGGTCTGTGTGGCAACACGACACCTGGAACAAGATCTATCTGATGTTGTATATCCCTCAACGGTGGTAACTCCGTTGGTAACTCCTCTGGAAATACATCGTCAAATTCTTTCAAAACTGGCTTCGCTTCTTCCGGAATTTCAACCTCTTTACTGCTCTCTCGCCCAATTAATAAAAATACTTCAGGCTCCCCCTCTACTTCCTTCACAAACTCCTTCAAAGATAACAAAGTTTTAAGTTCTTCAATCTCCTCCAACTTGTTTTCTTCCTGTTGTCGCTTCTTTGGAACTAGAGTAATCTTTGTGCCTTCAAACATAAAACTGTAACTGTTGGTACGCCCATCATGTTGCACCGCCCTATCATACTGCCACGGTCTCCCCAGCAGCAAATGACAGACATCCATATCTACCACATCGCACCAGATTTCGTCCTTATATTTCTTCCCAATTGAAAACTTCACACAAGCCCTTCGTCCAACCTTCACCTCCCCGCCTTTCCTCAACCAAGCTAGCTTGTATGGTTTCGGATGTTTCTCAGTCTTCAATGCCAACTTCCTCACAGCTTCTGAAGAAATTATATTATCACAGCTTCCAGCATCAATAACAAATTTGCAAACCTTCCCCAGAATGGTACATGTTGACTGAAAAATATTGCTCCTCAACCAACTACAATCCTCCTCTTGCTTTGGTGTTAAACAGGACCTCTTCATCATAAGATTGTAACCTTCGTCTCTCGTCACTTCTTCTTCCTCCTCATCAGGTGGTGAATTGGAACATTCAGCTTCTTCATCCTCATCCTCAACCTCCGCTATCATAGCTCTCTTCTTCGGCTTCGGACATTCGCTACTTTTGTGGCCCATTTCTTGGCAATTATAACATTTGAAACCATTATTGACTTTCGCCTTCCCAACCTCATTCACAATTGGTTTTGCAACAACTTTTGAAATATTAGAACTTCCACTAACACCCTTCACTTGATTATTGGAATTTGTAAACATACCACCTCCTCGCCGTCCCTGCTTCTCCCAAGCCAACGCTTTCTGATGTGCTTCCGCTACAGATCTGGGATCAAACATGTTAACCATATCCTGAATCTGCATTCGCAATCCCCCAATGAATCTAGATGTCAGCTGCTCTTCCGTTTCCATAATATCATTTCTCGCAATAAGTTGATAAAATTTGTCAGCATAGTCATTCACAGATTTCGTTCCTTGTCTCAAGTTCTGCAAACGTTGATACATCAAAGATTGATAATTGTAAGGTAAGAACGTTGCTTTCATCAATTTCTTCATCTTCTCCCAAGATTCAACTTTTGACTTTCCCATTCGTTCACGTGTAAGTTTGGTTTGCTGCCACCATGCTAAAGATCTACCCCTCAACCTCGTAGCAACCAACTTCACTCTACGATGTTCTGGAACGTCCTTGAAGTCAAAAATCTCCTCAACATTAGCCACCCAATCTAGAAACTCCTCCGCTTGCATACCACCTTTGAATTCAGGAATTTCAGTCTTCATCCCCGATTCCCACTTGTTATCATATTCAGAGTGATTTCTTCCTTGTCCTCATCCTTGTCCTTGAACACTACCACCATCATACTCCTCTTCAAAATCAGATGTATATCGTTGTCTATCTCGTCCACCCACATCTCTACTACCTTCACGCCTACCACCATCATCCCTTCTATCTACATTCCTCCGTTCACGATCATTCATGTTCTTCCCACGCCTTTGATCATCATCAACACTTCTGTCTTGATTGGAATGTGGCGAGACTCTACTTCCCCCATGGTTGGATTCAGGTGAAACCCTTCTCCGATTTTGATTCATCTCTAACATCATCTTCTCTAATCGTCCAATTCCTTCGTTAAGCTTTTCACTAAAATTTTCATTGATTCTTTGCTCCATCTCATCGGCTTCTTCTCTTCGATACAAAGTTTCTACGTTTTGGTGACGATTAGCTCTTCTCGGCGGCATACTTGAAAACTTTACAAACTCTTCAAATTCAAACACAATTCGAACTTTGATCCAAAATAAAATGGATCGAAAACTTCCACTTTTGTTGCAACTTCGCGATGAACACGATGAACACAACTTCTCCAAATCACAAATCCGATCTTCAAACTTCAATACAAAGTCGAACAACTTCAACTTGCTCTCGGCCGTGATAAACAAAACTCAAATCTTCAAAATGATTAGGCTCCAAGTCTCGATCTAGCTATGATTGGCTAGAACAAGCTCTGATACCAAAACTGACGCAGCGGATATTACAAAACAAATGTAGATCGATGGATTGGTGAATACTGAAATGCCCAAATTCGTCGATCCGAAGATACCGAATTCTAGCTATCCCGAACTCGTTGATCGCGCACGATACTGGGTTCAAAGATCTTCAATTCTTCAAGCGTTGATCAAGCGCACTTGATTCCGCGAATCGGCTTTTGCAATCGTTGAATCGAGCGCACTCGATTAACCGAAAGAGGAGATAGGAGATTACACTCAACTACCAATTGGAATGAAAGCACAAAGCTAACAAAAGAGAATTTTATTCAAAAATCAACAACCTTTACAAATGAGAGACTCGGCCTATTTATAGACGTTCAACTTTACAACAGAAATTTCATCAACTCTTAGGTCGGTTCCGACTTAGCACGACTCTCCGACTTACGACTCAAAGGAAAACAGACAACATACGACTTACAAACAGACGACATATGAAAACAGACGACATACGACTTATAACAGATGCGACTCAACATATATGTATATTATAAACGACTCACGACTTATAAAAGTTGCGACCTACGACTTAATATAAGTCGGTAACGACTTAATATAAGTCGGTAACAACTTATCAACAACTCCAGCTTCCATCAGCGGCAGAGATTAACTCGGCAGAAGAATCAACGGTAATAAGCTTCAGCGACTTAAAAACATGCGGCATCCTAGATCAGCGACCTAAAGAAATCAACGGTAGAGATTAACTCGGAAGAAGAATCCACGCTCCAGTCTTCACCGACTTAACTCCTGACTCGTTAGGTCGTTCACGACCTAATACTTCACCAATTTGCTCTGCCTTTCCTCTGTGTGACTCGATAGGTCGGTTAGACAACTTAACTAAGTCGTAACTCGGTATCGATTTATCATCTGTTCCGTTAAGTCGTACATCAACCAAAACTCTACCCTTGAGTCGTTGCCGACTTAAGCCTTCGCATTTTTCAACTTGTGTTGCTCCTATAGCTTTAGGTCATAATCCAGCACTTCCCTTAGGTCGTAACCCGGCACCTCCTTTAGGTCGGACACGAGTTAACTCGGTAGGTTGCTTGAATGTTTTAAACTTCCCCTCGTTAGGTCGTGAGCGACCTAGGACTTCTTCCCTAAGTCGTGAACGACCTAAACCTTGTGAATTCGTAGCTCGCACTGCATCATCATACCAAAACTGATGCAGCGGATATTACAAAACAAATGTAGATCGATGAATGTAGCAATCGATGGATTGGTGAATACTGAAATGCCCAAATTCGTTGATCCGAAGATACCGAATTCTAGCTATCCCGAACTCGTTGATCGCGCACGATACCGGGTTCAAAGATCTTCAATTCTTCAAGCGTTGATCAAGCGCACTTGATTCCGCGAATCGGCTTCTGCAATCGTTGAATCGAGCGCACTCGATTAACCGAAAGAGGAGATAGGAGATTACACTCAACTACCAATTGGAATGAAAGCACAAAGCTAACAAAAGAGAATTTTATTCAAAAATCAACGACCTTTACAAATGAGAGACTCGGCCTATTTATAGGCGTTCAACTTTACAACAGAAATTTCATCAACTCTTAGGTCGGTTCCGACTTAGCACGACTCTCCGACTTACGACTCAAAGGAAAACAGACAACATACGACTTACAAACAGACGACATACGACTTATAACAGATGCGACTCAACATATATGTATATTACAAACGACTCATGACTTATAAAAGTTGCGACCTACGACTTAATATAAGTCGGTAACGACTTATCAACAGCTCCAGCTTCCATCAGCGGCAGAGATTAACTCGGCAGAAGAATCAATGGTAATAAGCTTCAGCGACTTAAAAACATGCGGCATCCCAGATCAGCGACCTAAAGAAATCAACGGTAGAGATTAACTCGGAAGAAGAATCCATGCTCCAGTCTTCAGCGACTTAACTCCTGACTCGTTAGGTCGTTCACGACCTAATACTTCACCAATTTGCTCTGCCTTTCCTCTGTGTGACTCGATAGGTCGGTTAGATGACTTAACTAAGTCGTAACTCGGTATCGATTTATCATCTGTTCCGTTAAGTCGTACATCAACCAAAACTCTACCCTTGAGTCGTTGCCGACTTAAGCCTTCGCATTTTTTAACTTGTGTTGCTCCTATAGCTTTAGGTCGTAACCCAGCACTTCCCTTAGGTCGTAACCCGGCACCTCCTTTAGGTCGGACACGAGTTAACTCGGTAGGTTGCTTGAATGTTTTAAACTTCCCCTCGTTAGGTCGTGAGCGACCTAGGACTTCTTCCCTAAGTCATGAACGACCTAAACCTTGTGAATTCGTAGCTCGCACTGCATCAGTTTCAATTAAAACTCAATGTTGGAAGGTAGCCCCAAAAGTATGAATAAAGAGGATATATGGTAGGTAGAGTAGAAAGAAGTGGTAAAGAAAGAGGAAGCAGTCCAAGAGACTGAAGTGGAAATATTTTTGAAAGAAGATTTGGTGGACAAGAATCTACAAAATGGTGCGGAATTTGTAAAAAAAGAGCAATGGTAAAAAATATGGTTGATTCAATGAAAAATGACAATATTACAATTGTAAAGATTTTGGTCACTTGCAAAAATATTATGGATTGATGAACAAGCAATGAGCCAACCTTGAAACTGAAAAGGAATAATGATTCAAGTTTGTTCTATGCCTCTTTGAGTGCATCAAAGGCGTTAAGGGATACTTGCTTTTCAACCTCAAATTATTTCAATGAATCTTAATGATACCCGTATAGTGGTTGTACGAACCACATGACTTCAAATGAAAAAATCTTTATTGATGGAGAATTTAAACACAAATGTGCGAATGGGAAATGGAGACTTGGTTAAGGTGGGGGAAAATAAGTATGGATACAATGAAGGGATCCAAGTTCGTCCATAAAATTATAAGTAACAATCTGCCTTTCTTACTTCTAAAGACGACACTTAATACATTCACGGTATTCATGTCCGAACATCTAGGTGTCCAAAAGGCAAGTCGTTAGGGTAAAAGAAAAGAAAAGATAAGAAGAAAGAAACATAGAATCTCACAGCGCAAGGCAATCATATATAATAGAACATAAGATAGTACATATGGTCACTTCCCAAAATGAAACATCAGAGTCACAACGAGTACTAACTTTGGCCAGAGGCAGTTATAATTTCCTACCCCACAATGCTAATACAAAATATACATACACAATAGAAATAAAATAGATAACTAGCTAATGCCAAAGCCACCTGCTCCATGCTCCTCCAAAATGCATCTGTCAGAACCTATACTTCTTGGCTACTGATATAAATATGAGTACCCAAGAGTTTTAGGGAAAGAAAGAAAAATTCCGGGTCAGACATGGGTCTGGTGTGATTTAATTCCAAACAACTAAACTTTTATATTTTTAAAACTCTTTAAAAATAAAGGTACCTCATAAGACCACGCCGCACATAAACATGGACGGGTTTTACCTTCCGCTAACCAAACCATTTTTATAGAAAATCCAATGATATTATAATAATGACTAGGGTTTAGAATAAATATTGAGCATAGCTAAAATGATTACACAAATTACCTTCCAGCATAATAGGTATACAACTAAGTCTGTAAAGGCACTTATTAAAGAATGGATTTCTTACAATGACAAGGCTACTGGGATACCACCTGCTACAGTTCACCTATAGAAAAATGTAACGACCCCAAAATCCACACAGTTAAACTGACAATAAACCATACATGTCTAGCCCAAACTGAATGGAAAACCGGAACGTTATGGGAAAGAAAGAAGAAAGAAGGAGAGAAGAGAAGAAGAAGAAGAAGAAGAAAGAGAAACCAAAAACAAATACAGAATCTCACAATCGCAGCGGAACAACATATATATAATATAAATGATCTTTATAAAAAGAGAAACTATAATCGTTAATATTCATACATCAGTCAGAGTACACCAGCCAAATCAAAACCATCAGCCTGGGCAATTATAATAACCTTTCCTCACAATTGCTGATAATTTAAACAACAATGCAGTGGAAAAAAACATATACGTGGAATACGACTTGAAGACTTCCAGCTCTCCTGCTGAAGCTCCAAAGCATCCAAATCTAAATCTGTAAATATACTCGGTCTGACTCGAGCATTTAAAGGGAAGAACGTCCGGATTAGTCTGGTAAAGCAGCGTGAGAAAACACATCTCAAATTTATTTTAAAGTTATCAAAACTTTCCTCTATCAAAAAAAAGTATCATGTAAGACCGTGCCGCACATAAACACGGACGGGTTTTTACAATACGATAACCAAAACATTTCATATCAAATCATCCGATATTATACTAGTGTCTAGTATACAAATAATATTCAAATAGCCGAAATTGTTACATTGGCTAAATTTGACGGCGTAATAAGTTTACAAACAAACTGGCAGGCATGTAGTGGAGAATGGATTCCATACTAATGACAAGGTAAGGGACTACCTTCCGACAGTACATCTCTAGAAAAATGCACCTATGGTCCAGATACTGAATGCCTAAACCAACACAGAACCGGCCTACCCCTTGCTAGATAGTACCGAATATGACATCACCCCGGTCATTACCGACTTATCCGAGAGCTCTCATCACATACACTACATTAATTTAATACCCGACGTCATAGCGGGAATAAATATATCTAGAAAGGTGATGACCATATCCTTATGAGAGCGACCCACATAGCCATGCCGCTTCTACCCTGTTTTTGTCATTTCCGGGTGATGAGGCATAAGGTCACGATTACCTTTCACATAGCACATTCCACTTTGAATGCCACATTGCCATTCCTTCGATCACTATTGACTTTCATGAAGATACAACCTCTGAGCTCGTACGTCTCAGAGAAGGGTGTTAAGCTAAAAGAAGTTGCCTTCTCCGCCACCAAACAAATGTACGTTTGTAAAAGTCAACGACGTAATCTCAGAAATGCAATGTCGGACATCCATCAATACAAGTTGTCCAAAAACAGGACAAACCGAAGGCACTCTCCTACCACATCCTGTCGGGAATTACCCCTAGGATTAGTAGCGAGAAGTCCTTGCATATCGTAGATTTTCATAACAAAGCACTACTGCCACCATACATACATGATATGGTAAATTTCACCCCGAGGGACTAGTGGCAAGTAGCCCTGCATCATGAAGATCTCCGTCTTCAAAATCATAATCATAAACCTGCACTTTCGAACGCATACATTGGTCCGAAGTGGTTCTCGGATAAATCCGACCCCGGTCCCTCCGAACCAACAACGATAAAAAGGCCAAATTTGATAGTCGGTTATTTAACTATCAAAGCAGCAAACAATATCTAGCACATAAGCGGTCACTAGGCAATTTAATTAATCTTTTATTAACTAAATCACTTTCTAAATATTTCCTTCAAATTATCTTTTAAAAAGATATATCTTCAAAACCATTTCAAATCTTCGATATTGGAAAACATTTCCATATACTTATATCAAAGGTATAAGTATATTCACAAACCATTTCATTTTCAACACTTAGAAAATATCTTCATATACTTAAATTCATAATAAGTATTTTTACAAATCATTTAAGGAAAACTCCATATTTTCCAAAACACGCTTTATTGGGTCAAAACGAATGTTGCGTAAAACATCGTTACGACAACCCAAAACATTAGTACAGGGATTTAATTAATTATATATATATATAATCCCATATACTATATAAAAAAATTCCTTTCGAAAAATCATTTACTATAACAACAGTGTTATAGTCCATGCCTTCCATAACTTCTCCGAAAATGTCTATTACAACAATAAATGTTAAAATCTATGTTTCTGATACATATCTCATTTTAAAACATTTTCCAAACTATTAGTTTCCATTTGGAATTATTACTTTTAAAACTTCGCTTTTAAAGGTTATCACTTTAAAACCATTGACTTCATCAAAAATCATTATTTTCAAAACAATCCTTCGAAAGATTGTTTTAAATTTCCAAAACTTTACTGTAAAACGATAAATTACTTTTTAAAGCCATTACTTCATCAGAAACATTACTTTCAAAACAATCTTTTGAAAGATTGTTAAACTCTTAGAACTCAAGTATATTTCCTTTATATAAAAATTCATATTTAAAACACAACATAAATCATTTCCATATTTATTATAAACTATGTTTATATATTTCCTTTCTATTTTATAAAACTTCTATTTTATAAAATCACTTTTCTAATAAATTCTATTTATAAATCATTCTTTTATTAAACTCATTTACTATCAAATTCCATTTATAAACCTATTTCTTTATAAATCTAATTTATTTATAAAAATCCATTCATAAACCCATTTACCGAATACTTTCAAATCCATTTACAAAAATATTTATAAATTCCAATTATAAATCTATTTCTTTATTTATAAAATATCGCTTTTAAAAAATCCTTTATAAAATATTCAAAAATCACTATATAAAAATATTTCACAAAAACCATAATTTTATAATGTCAAAAATCATACTTTTTATTTGTTTAAAAACAAATTCCTCCTTTTAATAATTTAAAAATTATTAAAACATAAACTACCAAAATCACTTGAAAATCATTTCAATTCAAAATCACTATTATATAGTATTTTAAAATACTAAAAATATGGCCCAGTGATAACATAACACTAAATAGCAAAACAAATCCATGTCATCAAATATGACATCCATCACATCATATATCAGCATATATATGAATATAAAATCTACAGCGTGAGGAATCCTGTTGGATCCCTCCAACCTGTAATCCTGCATCAAATACAGCATATAATCAAATAATATAAAAATCAACCGCTTCAAGGCAGGATTCCTATACAAAGGGTCATCCGCTCATACACGGGAACGTAATAATGTCTCATCCGCTCCAGGGGCGGGATATATCCAAACCAACTAATAACTATAGTATATCATCCAAAGAAGCAACAATCATCATAAATAAAAATATTTTCCACTTATATAAAAATATAAGCAGGCCAGAGAGGCGAGTTAACTCACAAAAATTCCAAAAGTCGCCAAAGCTCTCCGTTTTGAACTAAAATTGAACGGTCGTCCAATTTAACTCAAAGTTCTTACTATCTCTGAATTCATCCAATCCAACTCCAGAGCGTAGTGCTCGCTGATACAAACGCAACGCAACTTGTTTCGCTTGAAACAGACCTCGTAAGAGAAAGTTATGAATTAATTAATATTGGATATCATTAAATTAAATTAACTTAAATTAAAATAGAAATTTAAATCTTTACCATGTTTCTCTTCCCTCCCTCATGTTTCTGACTTACGTGTGCACGAAGAAACCACCCACACGACCACAGCCATCGACGCGCGCGCCACTCCAGGGGGTCGGCGGCACATCAGACTCCGCCACGACATGCGCCTCCCCTAGAGCCACCATCGCCTGCGACGGCACCACCTCCGCCGCCGCCATCTTTGCACAGTTCGAGAAAAACGCATTGGCCTTCATGGCTAGATTTTGGCGAACTTGAGTCATTTCGCCTCGATCCAACCATACATAACGTAGATCTCATCATGCTCTTCATCTTTTCTTTTGGAGTCATTATATTTCATTGAGTGGATTGGGAGATATTAAGAAGAGAAGAAGGGAAATTTTCGGCCACTGATTGGAAATGTAACGACCCGTAAATTTTAACTATTTTTATAACGTAATTTTTTGTGAAAAATAAACAATAAATTTTTTAAATGAAAATTTGATATTTGGGATACGTCTATTTAAATATAGCAAATGGTAAATTTTCATTGCAAAATATGAAAGTTAGTTCTGTTGTGTAATTTTCAATTTCAATTTAAATCGGTTAATTTGATGAAAATAAAATATTTTCGAAATCTGAATATTTTTATATAATAAAAATGTAGATCATTTTCTAAGTGAGACGTCGTATTTCGTTTCGCCAAATTTGTACTGCTATAGCTCCGTTTATCTTTTTTTCAGTGTTTTAGCAGCATTTTCGGCAGCGAAAATCGAATTTTGATAACTCGATCGTATCGCTGTTATCTATGTACCATTTTATTCGTCTCGTCATGCCGATCTCTGCAGTACATTCATTTTCGTAATTCGGAGTCCGGTACACGGCGAAATCTGCAAAACGTGTAGTTGTATCGGTACCGTTTTGAGCCCTTTTTATTTCCCGTAACCATTCATTTATCCATCGGCTGAAAACAAACAGTCATTTGTTTTAATATTCCTGATTTCACATGTCTGACTTTCACTATTCTCTAGGTTCAATTTATTATTCTCTGGTTCGTTTCTATTTCTCTCCTTACTACTCATTTTGTCTTCTTCTCTCGTATGAAAGAGAAAATAATAATAATAATAATAATAATAATAATAATAATAATAATAATAATAATAATAATGACATATATATGAAAGCAAATTATATTCTTCACCACGCTGCATTGAAACCCACTTCCCACAGCCTACACGTCATAGCACCATCCGCCCCTTGTTCAAACAAACCCCGACTCCCCATCTGCTGTAAAGCCTGAAACAACCACTCTCCTCCAATATCCAAGAGCAGCCCGCAATAGCCCTGCCAAGCATCAGCCTCTAGCCTGTGTCATGACCTCGTCAGCCCTTGCAACCCGACCCCACCGTATGTTTGCCGGAACAACCCATATCCACAATGGGCCTTATCGCCACTCCAGCAGATCCCGCCTCTTCCTAACTGCCTCGACTTCCCCTTGCTTCACCGAGCAGCTTCCGCCCTGCCACTGCCGTGTCGAGCGATGACCTATCCTTCCCTTCATTCGCCTGCCACATGAACCCACAACTCGATCTACACCTATGCTCGACAAGCATCAGCTGCCTGGGTATATATTTGCATGATCTTGCTTTGCTATTACATAAAATTTAATACGTTTTAAATATTAAGATTTTAAATTAGATTTTGTAACAACTAATATATATATACTATGTTTATTTGAAAAAAAAAGAAAAAAAGGAATGATATATATTATAGGCTTTCGTATATATTGAGTTTGAGATTCAAGCTTTTATATATATATATATATGTACTTATACATAGTGGTCTTGTTTAAAGTATTTATCATGTGTTTAAAATATATATTTAAATTTATGTTAATATTTTGAAATAGTTTTGTAATAGCTTTAGTATATTTTATGTTTAATATTCATTTAAAAATTTTGATAAGAAATATATGAGTTTTATAAATTTGAAAGGAAATATACAGGTTTTATAAATTTTGATTTGAAATGAAATATATATATATATATATATTCATATGTATATTTTTGTTTCCACTTATATCAAGTTAATTTTTGATTGTTTTCATCGATTCCAAGTTATCAGCTTTGTTCGTCGAATTCTTGTTCACTCTGCTCTGCTTTGGAAATTGTCGTTTGGCTTGGTCGATTGTCTAGTTCGTGATTCAATTCGTAGCTTGTCGATTTGTCAAATTTCTCTAGCCTCGAAAGGTGAGCGATCACTCACAATTAACATTCTTATATTTAGTAAATTTAATTCATATGAAATGACGATTGAAATATGCTGTTAAATTTGAATTGTTAAGTTATTTAATTGTTAAATATGATATGCCATTATCTGTAATTGTTTACCTATGACATATGACACCATAACCTGTTGTATATATTATATTTAATTTGTTACTGATGATATATGCATGTTGTTGATATGTTATATTATTTGTTCTCACTCTGCAAGTTTCCTGTTAGTTTAGAAATTCCCTATGGGTTGAAATGATACATACCTGAACAATTTTATAGATTAGGGAAAATTGTTATGGGTTGAAATGATAAACCCAAGCGATTTTATTGAAATTTTGGGATTGCAGGTTGAAATGATATATACCCGTAAAATATTTAAATTGCGGATTGAAATGATAAATATCTGTATCACTTGACCATAGGATAGAAAATTTTATACGGACACCGTTGGTCTATTTTTGAAAAATGATTTCCAAAGTTTGAAGGAAATATATGGATTTTAATGGATATTGATTTTTAAATTATAATATATATTTTTTATTTTTATATGTGTAAAATTTAGATTTTTAAAATTTTATATTTGAAATTTTTAAATTTAAAAGTTAGTTTTGAAAATATAAATTTTAAGATTTTACTTATAAATTTATTATTTTTAAATATATAAAAAATAAAATTTAATATAAAATAAATTTTAATAATAAGATTTAATTAAATAAAATTTAAATAATTAGTATATATATAATATGTTTAAGTATTTATATAAAATTATATTGATATTTTAAAATAGATTTTGTAATAAATTTAATAAAGTATGGTTGGAAAGATAAATTTAAATTGATTTGAAATATTATTTGTTTGAGAATTGGATATAAATAATAATTGATTTGAACTTATTAATTTTGAGATTTTAAGAATATGATTTTATAACTTTATAACTTTATTTTGAGTAAGGTGATGAAATGAATATATTCAAATTTAAATAAAAATTGAAATTGAATATTTAAATTTGATTTAGGTTTGAATTTGGGATTTTATTTAAATGTTCGTAAAAGGTGATTAAGTGAATGTTTCAGAATTAAATAAATTGAGTTAGATGTTTAATATTTTGATTTTGATTTAAATTTGTAATCTGGGATTTTATTCAAATGCTTATGAAAATGATAAAATGAATATTTTCAAAGTTAAATGAAATTAAAGTTGAATTTTGAAATATAAATGAAATTTATCATATTGAGTCATTGTGAATTGTTTGAATATTTAAACTTTGAAACCTATTGAATTTGAAAGTGATTTAAATTCGCAGTTCAAACCTACAATTGAAACCGATATAGATTTAAAGTGGTTTAATGAGAATTTGAATTTAAATTTTGAACTGAGACTGATTTAAATTGAATTTTGGAACTAAAGTGGATTTGAATTGATTTGTGAAATTGGAAGAAATAATTCTAATTATAAAGTATTTTTTGTATATAAACTATTTTTAATATATAAACTATTTTAAAATATAAACTATTTTAAATCTATAACCTATTTTAAATATATAACTATTTTTAATTTATAACTATTTCAATATATACACTACTTTCAATTTTTAAACTGTTTAAGTTGGAACTGTTATGATTTAGATTTAATGGATTTAAATGCAAATATTTTGATATGATGGCTTAAACTATTATGTGGTTATGATTTTGAAAGTGAATATGATTTTGAAGTAAATAATGGTGTCGAAAGTGATATGATTTTGAAAATGAATAGGATATTTTGATATGAAGTATGAACTGTTTGAAATGTTTATAAAGTGATTTTATAAATGACCACGGTGTGAAATAAGCGTTTGGTTGTTAAAAAGACCGGGATCGGATGTTGTCATACTCTCTGCCAATACCGAAAACCACTTTAACAACTGTGTACGCGGTGGAGATTACAGAACGAAGTAGGATGGTTTGGCGACGATTCTGTATGAGGTATTAACGCAGCCCTGACTCCCGCGAGTCAGCTTGATGTGACTAAAACAGGAGCTATACCTGGGCCAAGTGAGGTCGAACCTCCAATTGAGCATGCTTCTTCGATGCCATTCTATTACTTTGTGATTTGATTGGGTGCACCATTGATTTTGGGAGTGTGTCTCGAGGTGGGCGGTAGTGGCTGCTATGCGTTACCACCAGCCCGGTTCTGCAAAACGGTAGAATCCTACCCTAGGCATTGCCTTGTGTGCCTTGTCACATGCCTTATCGCGCCTTCTACGAGTTTGTTTTGTACCGTACCTATGGAGTGCTCCCTGAGTAAACCACCGGTTTGGTGGAGCTTACAGTATCTGTATAGACTACAGGAATATATAAAATGTGTTAAGGGGGATATGGGTAACGCCTTAACGCTATTTTAATAGTTTACTTTAGACATTATTTATGTAGCGTATCGTACTATATATGTAGATAGTTTAATGGATCCTTAGAGGATGGGAATCCCAAACATCCTTTGAGTTATTTGTATTTCGGTTGACATTTCACTTGAGTTGTATTTACTGGTATAAGAATGCTAATCCTGACTCGAGTGTTTTGTGTTTTGCTTTATGCTCGGGTTAGACTGAGTGTCACAGCATTTGAGACTCACCTTCGGAGTTTGGAGCTTTGCTTGAAGATTTGTCTTTGTCTATTCAGCTTTCCAATTACTTCAGTTTATTCCAGTTGTTTTGTTCAGACTTATCATTGGCATTTGTATTAGTAACCTCTGTGTATTCTAGATATCTGTTGTATTTTACTTTAAACTCTAATGTTTATATAGTAGCTTCATGAACTACTATTTATCTATTCCGCTACTTATTGTTATATTACTCTGTGTCTGTGATTCTATGATTGATTGATTTACTATATATGCTAAGTTTTGCCAAATATAAATTAACAATCTGTCATTTTAAGCAATTCAAGTCTGACATGTGTGGATGATTGTCGATTTGAATGGTTCGAAATGCCAAGTCTGTATAGTTGGTATCAGAGCTCTGGTTTAGGCAAAACTTAGCATATGGAGTAAAAATTAATTACGGAATCATCTTCGTTCGAGCTTGAAAATCTTCGTTAGGATCCTCCTGAATTAGGATTTCTTTTGAATTTTAGAACTCTCCCCTTTGTTCTGAAATCCATTCTTGTCTTCTCCTATCCGTGTTCCTTTTGATACTGGAGCATCCCATAGCTCCATTTCTATCGATCTCTATAATAAATTTGACCATATATTGCCACTTCAATTGGCAATTTCATCCTTTCGAGTGACTCATCCCATCGGCAGTTCCGCCAACCTCAGTATGATTTGTAAAGGAGTGAAACTCCTTTACAACAGGCACCGATTTACCAAAGACTACGATTTCCTCGGTTTTGATGTCATTATCTCTTGCAATGCCCGAATCGTTTCTCTAGTAGACGACCTGGGTAATTTTCTTGTGGTTGTATGTCAATTGCCTCAGGATTTGCTGGCAGTTTTATCTTTTCACTTAATGCTCAGCCTAGTGATCTCAACTCCACTCGATAGTCAGGGATTATCCTGATGTTTTGGTGAAGTCACATCCCTCCCATTTAAGCGGGAAATTGAATTCTGCATCGATCTTGTTCCTAGAGTTCGACCTGTTGTCCTTCCTCCCGAACGAATGGTTTCTATGAATGGTTAGTCCTGCCCTTTGGATTAACCAAAGCTCCTGCCTTCTTAGTCGATTTCATAAATCACATTTTCTGCGATGTTCCCAGCAAGTTTGTCCCCATTCTCTTTGATGATATTCTAGTCTTTTCTAAGTCTCGGTTGACCCGGTTAAGGTCGCCGCGATTAATATAAGTCTATCCATCTTTCCTCTTTTGTAATTTAATTATCTTATCTTCTTTATTAGAGTCCCTCTAAAATTGAATCTCTATTCTTGAATCATCCTATAAGGAAGTGTATTTATAATTAATATAAAAATGTTTTATATTGTGTGCTTGAGTTGTTAAGTCTGAATTTTGGGTTTTAATCATTTCGTTTGGCCAACGCTATCGATAGGAATTCCGAAACACTTGAACAGAGCAAACTGACACAATATTGTTTTCGAAATTGGTAATGAAATAATTTTATGATTATATTTTATATGTAAAAGTAAAATTTTATGAAATTAAATAGTTAAATGAATTGGTTGTTAGAAAAGATAGTACTAGATTATCATTTATTATTTTGTCAACATTCCTAAACCATTAATTATCTTGTATGTTGTAAGGAGATGAAATTTTAAAAATATGGTCTATAAATTTGATTTGCAAATAAAATGAATTTAAATTAAGAATTTGAGAATTAAATTTTCGGTGCTTTTAAAAATTTGGTTTTCAAAGTTTTGAAAAAAATACATATAATTATTTGAAAGTATTTTCGAATGGAAATTGTTTCCAAAAGAATTTTAAAAGAAGTAAGTTAGTACTCTTCTCTTTTGCCGTTGGAAAATAATTTCAGTGATGACTGCAGCATCATCGACATTCATTTTCGAGTCTCGGAGTAGAGATACCACTTAGTAGCTTTGCTACATCTTTTGTTTTGGAAATGGATTTGATTTGAATTTCTTGAGTATGATTTGATGTACAATATATATATATATATATATATATATATTTCGAAATAGTTTGAAGTGAAACCGAAAATTCGATTCTTAAATTCTATGTAAAGTAATGGTTTTTAGTTATTGAAATGAAGCAAATTTTGAATAGTTGGAGTGTCTTAAATGGAAGTGAAACAACTTGAATGGTTGAACTAGGAAAACAAAACTTTATTTGTATAATACTAAATTTCATTCTAAAACATATATATAACTTACCTAAATTATTCAATGAGTTAAAATGTTTATGTGAATGTAACTGAAAGTTATACAAGAGAACTTAAGTAATAAAATGTTCAAACTAAATTTTTGCTTAATAAAAATATTGTAAATAAATGGTAAATTTGTACAGTGTTCAATTACACTTAGAAACATTTATAAAACTTACTTGAAAAAAAAGAGTTAGAATGTAATGAGAACTTATAATTGAATAGTATACAATAAAATATAAGTAATAAGATGCTTAAAAATGTAACTTCTTTAAAGGAATTTATAATAAAAAGAGTGGTTATAATAAATATTTATACACTTAAATTATGTTAAGTGAAATAAATTGAAAAATAAATGAAGAATACTGTTTAAGTAAATAAATATGAACAAAGAATGGTTGAACTGAATTTTTAAGTGGAATCAACTTAAGTGAAGTCAAATGGATTTAATAAATAAGTTAAACAAAATAAAATTTGTTTTGAAAAGAGAATTTGTAACGAATGCTAATAAACTAGAATTAAATAAATTGAATGTAAACCAATGAATATTTATTGATTGAATAAATGGATTGAAACCAAATTTATTTAATATTAATCAATTTAAAACTAATGAAAAATATATGGTTTTGAATTGATTGTTGTACCTAATGGGATGTATTTTGAATCTATATTTCCTCTTTGTTGTTTCTATTCTCCTACCTCGTTCCTTTTCGGGGACGAAAAGTTTTGAGTGGGGGAGAGTGCAACGACCCGTAAATTTTAACGATTTTTATAACAGAATTTTTCATGAAAAATAAACAATAAATTTTTGAAATGAAAATTTGATATTTGGAATACTTCTATTTAAACATAGCAAATGGTAAATTTTTATTGGAAAATATAAAAGTTAGTTCTGTTGTGTAATTTTCAATTTCAATTTAAATCGGTTAATTTGATGAAAATAAAATATTTTCTAAATCTGAATATTTTTATATAATAAAAATGTAGACCATTTTCCAAGTGAGATGTCGTATTTCGTTTTGTCAAATTTGGACTGTTATAGCTCTGTTTATCTTATTTTCGGTGTTTTAGCAGCACTTTAGGCAGCGAAAATCGAGTTTTGATAACTCGGTCGTATCGCTGATATCTATGTACCAATCTGTTCGTCTCGTCGTGCTGATCTCCGTAGTATATTCATTTTCGTAATTCGGCATTTGGTACGCGGCGAAATCTGTAAAACGGGTAGCTGTATCGGTACCGTTTTGAGCCCTTTTGATTTCCCGTGACCATTCATTTATCCATCGGCTGAAAACAAACAGTCATTTGTTTTAATATTCCTGATTTCACATGCCTGACTTTCACTATTCTCTAGGTTCAATTTATTATTCTCTGGTTCATTTCTATTTCTCTCTCTGCTATTCATTTTGTCTTCTTCTTTCGTATGAAAGAGAAAAAAAATAATGACATATATACGAAAGCAAATTATATTCTTCTCCACTCTTCATTGAAACCCACTTCCCACAGCCTGCACGTCATAGCACCATCCGCCCCTTGTTGTTCAACCAAACCCCGATTCACCACCTGCCGTAAAGCCCGAAACAACCACTCTCCTCCAATATCCAAGAGCAGCCTGCAACAGCCCTGCCAAGCGTCAGCCCCTACAACCCGACCCCACCGTATGTTTGCCGCAACAACCATAGCCACACTGGGCCTTATCGCCACTCCAGTAGATCCCGCCTCTTCTTGACGGCATCGACTTCCCCTTGCTTCATCGAGCACCTTCCGCCTTGCCACTGCCGTGCCGAGCAATGACATGTCCTTCCATTCATTCGCCTGCCACATGAACCCGCAACTCGACCTCCACCTATGCTCGACAAGCATCAGCTGCCTGGGTATATATTTTCCTGATCCTGCTTTGCTATTATATAAAATTTAATACATTTTAAATATTAAGATTTTAAATATTAAGATTTTAAATTACATTTTTAAAAAAATAATATATATATACTATGTTTATTTGAAAAAGAAGAAAAAAAAAAGGAATGATATATATATATTATTATAGGCTTTCGTATATATTGAGTTTGAGATTCAAGCTTTTATATATATATGTACTTATACATAATGGTCTTGTTTAAAGTATTTATCATGTGTTTAAAATATATATTTAAATTTATGTTAATATTTTGAAATACCAAGCTGTGACGCCCCACCTCGAGACCCACATTAACAAAGAGTATTACTAGGTAATACTATCTGCTAATGAATAGGGCTGGATAGGAGCGACCATCTATAGCCTTGTCTTAAGTATCTATTGAATACGTCGACAAATGCCATATATTTTTTCTATCTCAAGTGGATCGACATATCCAATAAATACTTAATACAAAGCCATAGGTGGCTATAGGATCTATCAGAACAAAATACAACAACTCAAATGTAAAACACATCACAAGACAGCAGATAATCCCATATATACACACATATACATATACATCACAGAGTATACAAAATGATACATCACATAGGTGGTATGACGACCACAATACAAACACGAGTCAAAAGAATATACATATCAGAGTAGCAAACCAAAAAGGACTACACAAAAAGCTATAACAAAAAGAGCTAGCAGAATAGAGTCCATGCGGAAGCAGAATAGGCTAAGTCCAAATGTACCTAACCTGAAATACCTCGGTCTGACCCGAGTATAAAATACACGGGTCGGTCTAGCTAAACAAATCAGTTAACAAAGATAAGCGATAATATGAGCATAAGGATAATGTGATAATATTCTTGAGTGAGAAGGGACGACTAAAGTGTATGATTACATCAAGTGATAATATGGTATCACTACACAAACATATAATCTCAAAAGAGATAAAATAACCCATAAAACGCTAAAAGTAGCAAGCCTCATATCATCGGCATTCATAAAACATCAAATATGGTTTAGAGAAAAACTTAAACCCGCCACCTTGGCAAACCCAAAACATGCATAAAGAGATCCCATCTCAAACACGCCATAAGGCAAATATATCTCCAAAGAGGAGACTAAAATCTCAAGTAAACGCCAAAAGGCAAATCCCATATAACGTCGGTGTAGGCAATTCAAATCTCAAAAATAGAACTTTCAAGGGTTCAAATTCCCAAAAGGTAATCGCCACAAATATATATCGAATGGTTCAAAGGAACAATTCCGGAAAGGGGCGATACACTAGGGAAAATAGTCAAAGAAACCATCTCAAAAGTGTTTGCACGTGCATGTGGCTGAAGCCTGGCCAAGTATTGTTATCTCAAATAGGTACCTCGCCCGAAGGCAAAACGCCGCAATGGCAAATACGCCGCAATGGCAAATACGCCGCAATGGCAAACGTCTCGAAGTCAAATACGCCGCAATGGCAAACGCCGCAATGGCAATGACCCGAAGGTCCAGTACTGGCACGCCACAATGGCAAATGTGTCACAAACTCTCGAATAGGAACCCGAATAGTGTTAACGTGCGTCCCATACCACACGTTCGCACTAATCGGTTTACTAACTGCCAGTAAATTTCACACTCAAAGCAGTAAAAATAGTTTAGCTTATCTCATCGGTAAACTCGACCCGAAGATCAAAACGATCAAACGGACAAGTCAGGAATTAACTGATAAGATAAACGCACGTGTCCCATACCACGTGTTTTACCAAACTATTTAATTCTCCTTCTCATTCACTCGAATAGTGCAGTGTATTTTATATATAAAATAATTTATTGAGAAAACAAGCTTTTAAAACCATTTTCCGCAATCAATTTTGAAGACGATATTTGAAAATTTCCTTATTATAGAGAATAAATAGATTTTATAGCTTAAAATAATTTAAAAATATTACATAATAATTATTTTAAATGCCAATTTATTTCAAAAATTATTTCAAAATTGTTTGGAAAAATCTGTGCTTGAAATCAAAGAAATCACTCAAAACTGTCATTCAAATTCAATTCAAATTTGAATTTCAAATTCATCAAGACTTGGCTAGCCTATTGATAGACATCATAGCCCTCAAAAAATTTCAGAAATATCACAAAAACATGTAGTAAAAGTCAAAAGTCGAACGGAAAAAGAACATAAAAACGCTTAGGCAAAATAATACCCCAGGTCTGAAATCTCCTCTGGGTTTAACTTTCAGACATAAAACAGGTGGCCGAACGACCTCTGATTGAGCTAAAAATTGGTGTGCACAAAGTAGAAAACTTCATCTTTCAAAAAAAAAGAATCAATGAATTCCGGAAGAAAATGAAAAAGTTTCGCTGTCTCAAACATGGACTCAGACCATGTTTGTAACAGTTCAACCAGAATGTGCCCAGGCCTGAAAATCCATTCTGGGTTCAACTTCCAGGCATAAAACAGAGCAACAAACGGCATCAGATTGAGCTCAAAATTGGTATGCAAATAGTAGAAAACTTTATCTTTTAAAAAATCATGCAATTTGGATAAAGTATAAGAAAGTTATAATGTCTCAAAGTTGAACCCAGGCAGTGTTTTCACTGTAAAACTCTGGGCAAAAACAAAAAATGAATCACCAATTCGATAAAGAAACGAAAGAGATATGTTGTCTCAAACATGGACTCAGGCCATGTTTGCAGCAACTCAAAAAACAAAATGTGTACAGGTAATTTCCAGGCTGTACATTGATTTTGCAGTGCAGTTTTTAAGCATCAAACGAATATGTTTTGCAATGAAATTTGGCATACGTATACAACAACACACAGGCTATCAACTGAAGAAAATCCGGTAGCATTTCATTGCCGGAATTGGGAGAAAATGACGTGTAAAGTGACACACAAACTCATTTTTCACAGAAACAAAACATGAACATAAAATCAATATATTGAAGCTATTTTTGGTTAGATTTTGGCATTTTGATGCATGGCTTCAGCTAGCATTTGTGAGTTTTGATACTCACCTTGTTTTTGAAGTGCAAAACCCGGATTTAGAGCTGAAAGATTGAAGTTTTGGCTTGAATTTGATCTTCAGGAACCTGTACGGGAAAAAGTAGATGCATGCAACAAAAGAATTTACTGTAATCAGAAAACCCATTCTCAAACTTGGATTTTGATGAAACTATTTAGGTTTTGGATTAGATTACCTTTGAATTTCACTTTAGATTAAGAAAAATAGCAACTTGTCTGAAGAGATTGAAGTTTGAAAGCTTTGTATTAAAGAAAATGGTGAATTTCTTATTTCAGGTTGTTGAGGAAGAAGGTGGGATAAGTTATGTACGTACAGTAAAGTTTTCTCATTTCTTATTTCTGATTTAGGTGGGCTAATGGGCTTTGGATCCAAATTAAAGAAGAATTAACAAGCTTATGTTAATTTAAATCACTCATTTAAACCAAATATGCACATTAATACCCTATGTAAAATAAAACAACACATTTTCTACTAGTTTTCTCTACTAACAATTTATGCAAACATACTTACATATTAAATAAAATACTTTTCATCATATAAAAAGATAATTTTAGTTTTAAAAAAACATTTTTATTAAAATTAACCCTTATTTTACAAAAATACACAATTTACACAAATGAATGAACAAATCCTTATTTATTTTTTTTGAGAAAAATGTGTGATCCTCTAATAAAAGAGGAGAGCACACATGAAACTATATATATAACACATCATATGGTGCTGCCAACATGCCTGGCAGGTGACATATCAATGGACTAATAATAAAACAGGTACCCCTAAAATGAGCTCCGGCAAAGCCACCGCCCATTTCACCCCAATACCAAGCTCCGGCATGGCCACCGCCCGATAATGAGGTGTTAGAAGTACCTGGAAAACTGAAAAAAGGATCAAAAACCAGAGATGCTGGTAATCTGCACCATCTAACAGAAGGCTCTATGAAGCTGACTCTGAGGAAAAGGCTAATCTGAAGAAGAAATTGATCTATAGGGAAGAACTCAACTCTGAAGATCGCCAGATGCAATCAATACTCCTGGAAAAAGCAATCCTGAAAACCTGAAAAGAGACACTAGCAACCTATTTAATCCAGACCTGAAACAAAACTAGGAAACAAATTAGTAAAAAGCACATATATGTATATAAATAGAATTTATATACATATATGCTGGAATAAAAATCTAAAAAGATACCCTTTATGGACCCACAATAGAAAGCAGATTGTTATACACCGAATTATCAACATTTAAATTTAAAAAATTATTAGTATAAATATTATTAATGTCAAAATTATTATTGTTATGTTTGAAGATATTCAAATTATTACTAACCTTATTAAGATATACCTTAAAAAAATTATTTTTGGCTAGTTTATATTTAGGATTAGAGATCCAATTTAAGCAGAAAGATGAAATTAAAAATATCAATTTATTAATGTGATTAATGTTATTATTAAATATTCTTTGATTTCTTTCAAACCAAATGAACCAACTAGATATGGTGAATAAAGTATCAATCAAGTATCTATTATCCTTGTTAAACTTAAATCTAAAAGAATTCCAATAGAAAACACAATCAGTAATTCTAGTACTAATATTAAATTCAAAAATATTAAGGGTATTAATGAGAATAAAATGAGTGTCCATACAATCATAGTAAATATGTTTAATATCTTCTAAATGAATATTACAAAAATAACATTTATTATCAATACAAATATTTTTCCATTTTAAAAATTCAATAGTATTTAATTTACCATGAATAATAAGCCACATGTGTAATTTAGATTTAGGAGGAGCATTTGATTTCCAAATAAATTTAAAAAAAAACTATTAGAAACATCTGAAAAGTTGATAAATCTATAGAATGAGTTAGTGGAATATTTTTTGCTCTTATCCCATTCCCAACTCATATAATCATTATCATTATCGATATTATAAAGATTTAGTCTAGCATGAAGCAAATTGAGCTGTCTAAGAGTTGGACCTACTAAAATTCTATTAAAACTAAAATTCCAAGAAGGGTCATTTTCAGAATCAAAAACTTCAGATATAAATGCAAATTTGAAATTACAAATATCATATAATTCTGCAAACTCATTCCTAAGAGGAGTGGTGGAAATCCAACTATCATGCCAAAAAGATGTATTATTACCAGAGTGAACAATAATATTAATACCTAAGTTAAAAATTTCTCTACAATTTAAAATGGATTTCCAAAAATAAGATTGCTTACGAGAAACCGATGGACTAATCTGATAAAGATTATTATTACCATTATAGTAATAATTAGAAATAATCTCCTTCCAAGTGGCATTGTCATTGGTATTTCTAAATTTCCATAACCATTTACCAAGAAGAGCCAAATTCATATTACGTAAATTAATGACTCCTAAACCACCATCTTTTTTGGATTTACAAATGGTTTCCCAATTAACAAGACATTTGATGCTACTGTTTGAATTATCGCCACTCCAAAGGTAATCTCTTCTAATCTTATCTATTTTATCTATCACCCAATCAGGAAAAAGATGCATAGTCATCCAATAAATTGGGAGAGCTGATAAAACAGAGTTAATTAAAACAAGTCTACCTGCTCTTGATAGAAGTCTTCCATTCCAGTTAGAAATCCTTTTTTTGATTTTATCAATTATAATTAACCAATCATCATGTTTAAGTTTAGTGGGTCTAATAACAAAGCCTAGATAATCAATCGGAAATTTCATAGTTTTACAGTTTAATGTATTAGCAACTAAATTTTCAACTTTCTCAAAATCATTTAAAACTAAAACAGAACTTTTATCAAAGTTTATTTTTAAACCCGATAAAAGCTCAAAACTATAAAGAATAAACTTAAGAGTAATTATGTGTCTAGGAAGATGAGAGGAAAAAAGCAAGGTATCATCTGCAAATTGAAGGACTGATACACCATAACTTGATATATCATTACCTATATTACCCAGAGAACCATTATTGACTGCTATTTTAATAATCTTAGCAAAAACATCAGCAGCTAGGTTAAAAAGAAGGGGCGATAGAGGGTCCCCTTGCCTTAAACCTCTCTTAGATTGAATTTTATTACCTAAAATACCATTAACCATAATTGTAACGCCCCACTCTGAGACCCACTGTAACAAAGAGTATTATGGGAGTAATACTGTCTGCTAAAGCGGAGAATAGAGTATAGTGGAAGCGACCATTTGTAATCAAGCTATAACTATCTACTAAATACGTCGAAAGGATGGTATCTATATATATTTTTCAAGTGGTTCGACATATTCGGTAAATACTTATAACGAAATTACAAATGGCTAAAGATCTATCAGGACAAAGCATAATAATAAATGATAAAACATCACAGAACAGAATCACATAACAGATATAAAATCCCAGAACAATACATCGTCAATACAGATCCAAATATCATAAGTGGGTACAAAGCCACTACTAACACATGTGATTCAAAAATATGTACATATCAAAGTCTGAATAATAACATAAGCGGACACTAAGATAAGCTATCTCAAAAGCATAGCAGATAAGTCCAAAGCGGAAGCACAGAAGCTAAGTCCAGAGACCTAACCTGAAACAACTCGGTCTGACCCGAGCGAAAACACTCGGGTCGGGCTAGCTAAACAATCAGTAATAACTGAGATATATAATAATGCGGTATATAAATAAAACAGTACTTATCCAAAGAGAAGTATATTATGAACCACATGAATATAATGACGATCCCTAATCATCAATAAACAATAAAAATCTCCAAAGAGAAATCAACACCAAAGTGTAGAATAAATAAATCGCCTCATATCATCGGCGTAGCCAAAGCCATAAAAAGATGCCCATAGGCAATAATCCCAAGAGTGACCAGAGTCTGTAATCAATGCCCAAGCAAAGATCGATGCTCCAAAGAGCAATGGGGATATACTAAAAAGTCAATGAAATCCAACACTGAAAAGCAGTGTCCAGAGACACTGTGAATCCACAAGGCAATCGCACTTACATCGTATGGTTCCATAAAACCAACACTGAATGGCGGTACTCGAATGGATATAAAAAATCATCAAATAATACCAATATTGCACGTGCACCGACTAGAGTCGTTGTTGCCAAGTACTGTAGAGTTGTGATCGATCACTCGCACAGATGCGGAACGCGCGAGACGGCAAGATCCTTCCCAGAAGGATAAAGGCCCAGAGGCGCATGCCGAAAAATAAACTGCTCCATAGAGCAGGTGTCCAGAGACGGTTGCCCAGAGGCGTGGTGACCCAGAGGTGTACTGGCCCTCTGGGTCACCACGCCTCTGGGCAACCGTCTCTGGACACCTGCTCTATGGAGCAGTTTATTTTTCGGCATGCGCCTCTGGGCCTTTATCCTTCTGGGAAGGATCATGCCGTCTCGCGCGTTCCGCATCTGTGCGAGTGATCTATCACAACTCTACAGTTGTAACGACTCGGATTTTTCGCGTTCGAAAATCAACATCCATACTTTACATCGTACTCGAATGCCGCAGATTCGACCGTTCAAATCTGATTCGCCGGAGCTATAACACAATTAAGTAAATAACACAGCGGAAGAAAAGAATAATACATTGATATATAATATCTGATACAACAGAGTGATACAATGAATATCAATATACATCAGAGATATGATACAAGAAATAGCAGCGGAAAAGAAAAGATAACAACAGCAGCGGATAATCTCCATCTTCAAAGCGCCAATCCATAAATAGCTCGAACTCCCAATAACGAGGCACAAAGATAAGCAAGTGCAGTCCGATCCAAAGACTGAACTAGCTCCAGATAATCTACTGAATCTGAATATCTGAAAAACCAAACTCTAGACTGCTCGTGTAGAAAAAATTTGAGCATCCAGAGTTTAGGAAATAAACAATAAACTCCGGATCAGTCATGGGACTGGTGTGAGCAACAAAAACAGTTTATCTTTAAAAACAAATAGCAGAGAATTTTAAAGTCAATTCGTAATGCTTTTGGAAAATGAAACTACCATAAGACCTCCCACCACACACACAATGCAAACACAGAATTGGAGGAGATTTCTTCTTATGATAGTCAAAGATGCTTACTACGCAAAATCAAATCATTTGATATTATTACTAGTGCATAGTGCAGAAAACAAATTTCGAAAGTAGAATATAATTCTTAGCCAGCATAGACATTTCGCACTTATGCCTACTATAGCTACCATGTTCAATAGCAGGTTACCACCACATTCCATGGCAGGTAATACAACTAATACCGTACAAGGTTCGTATTTGGAAGATGGATTTCCAACAAATGGTCAGGCTAAGAAACTTCCTATTCCACGAAAGAAACGCCTCTGGAGGGACGTTCTGAGAACCACACCGTTCTCTGCCAAACAAGGCCGGCAACCCCTTTTCCCAAGGGATAAAAGAAACCTCAGATATGCCACCCCCGGTCCTTTGGGACCTTTAACCGAGGCGCCTCGAATCCAACATCACACGTCATAAATAAAGTGTGTCCACATGAGTAAGTATCTGGGCTCCATACCATGATACTACCCTTTTCCAGAAGGAATGGTCATACCCTAGGGGAGCTACCCCTGAAACCTTGCCGCAACATTCCTGTTTCGACCATTACCGGGTTGTGAGGCTCAACGAAGTCTCGTCCACAAAGCTACGCTTTTTCAAAAAGCCACGTTTTGGGTCAACAGATGATCAACCTATGATCACAAAGATAAATGATCAAACAAATGATCATATCACAAATGATCAAACACTGATCATCACACAGCAACACTCAGCATGTCACATTACCAAATTGGGATATATCGCTGATAAATTTCAACTACACAACCTCTGAGCTCGTACGTCTCAGAGAAGGGTGTTAAGCTAAGAGAATAAATTCTCCGCCACCAAACAGATATGTATTTGAAAGAAATCGGCTTTATATCTCAAAGTGTAATGTCAGACATGTAACCATACAAGTCTGTTCCGGGATCGAACAGAACCGAAGGCACTTCTCACGAAGCCCTTGCAATTCCGGATAACTTTCAATCACGTCCGGACTTCCCGTCACAAAAAGAGTGATATAAATCTCTATACCGGCGCGACTCAGTGCAGAGACATTCGACAGGTTGTCCTTTCATTTTCGAAAATATCCGGTCTTCAACACCGGTCTTCAAATGCTATCCATATACGACGTATCACTATTCGGAATGAGTTATACGACCCAAATGTCCTTTCCCGGCTAACCCGAATAGTGAGCGTAATATTTAAAAACATATGGATATAGGGATTTCAATTAAGTCACAACTTAAACCCAAACTTTCTTTACAAATGGTTTATCAAATTACCATTTTAATCTTTTTAAACAAAAAGATTCAATTCACAAAGTTCACTTAATTTCACAAAGATTCATTCACAGATTTTCCAAATCGATTCCCATTTCAGTTTAATTAATTCGTTAAATCTTTAAATCAAAGATTTAACTTATAGTTTTCAAAACAATTTCATTTCGAATGGGTTAAACAAATCATCATTTTAAATCTGTTAAAAATAGACAGATTTAATTCATAGCTTTCAAAAAGAATTCATTCATAACTTGGAAAATCCATTTTTCAATTCACTTGAAATTCCTTTAATTTAAACTGGAATTTCTTTTCTTATCTAAAAGCTTTTATCATTTGAAAACAACAGTATTCAATTTGGAAATCTGATTCATTCATACGAGTTGAAATCCTTGGTTTAAATTCAAATTCCCAAATTAATACTTTAAAAATGGTTTAATTCATACAAACACATTTATATCATCTTTTATCCCTAGTTTCCAAATCATAGATTTAATTTCAAACTTGAATTCAAATTTAAATCTAATTATTTAAATTTTCAAAACTCGATTAAGTTATTCAAAATAACTTTTATCTTTGAAATTCCATTTCAAAAGTTTTTTTCATTTTTAATCCAAATTTCTAATTTCAAAATCAATTGAAATTAAAATTTCAATTTCAAAAACATCAAATTTAAATTATCTGTGACTTAACCGATTTCCACGTGAAATCCATATTTGTGTGTGTAACAGTGTGGTCCAGGGGTTTAACACACAATAGTGCAACATCAATCATCACATATCAGAATACAGAAATATAGTTGATAAACGATATAAACTATATCGCTTATCGTTTAGGCACAGATCACAGATATATAAATATCACAGATAATAAATTACATCACAGATTAAAACACAAATCAGGGTATATCACAATCATCACATATCAGAATACATCCAGTAATTATTCATCAATTACTTTCCTAAGTAATTATATCTCCCAATTATCAAGTGATTTATCCCAATTAATTAAACTTAATTAATTAACTCAAATTAATCAATTACTCAATTAACTAAAATGGGTATTTAATACCTTAATTACTTCCCATTTTTAATTACGCTTAAACAATTACAATGTTGATCATCGAATTAATTAATCTAATTAACTATTAAAAATCAATTTTATTAATTAATTATAAAATAATCTAGTTAATGACCTTCATTAACAACTATAAGTTACTATTCTAAAGTAATTAACTCATATTAATTATTAATAAGTTTAATTTACCATCTATAAATTAATTAAAGTCTAATCCATGATTTTAATAACATATCAATTACTTAACTTTTAATTAAATTCTTTTTCAACTTATAATTTCAAATTAATTACTTAATTCATTATTTAAACTTTAATTAATACCTTTAAACTTATAGTTACAAATTTAATCAATATAATTTTCAAAATATCTACTTATTTAAGAGTATTTAAATTTATAACTTTTCTTTTTTTTCAAAAATCTGGAGTTAACACTTAAATTAAACTCAGTTTAACTTGATTTAAAATTTTAAAACTTAATAATTTAAAAACTGTAAATTTTGCACTGTTTAAAACTGGTTCAAAGTTCTTAAATTTAAGCTTCACAACCTGAAACATCCTATTTAAAAATTGATCTATGTTTTAAAACTGAAACAGACATGTCTTCAAAACCTGAAATTTACTCACTGGCTCACCAACCCATATTGCTTCGAGAAACCCTTCCCCTGCTTCGAGTCCAGCTCGTGATTTTCCCAAGTCTTCCCTGAGAATAACCCACGCAACCATTTACAGTTTTCGACCTGTAGCATACCATCTCTCCATCACTACACTACTTCGAATTTTCTTCGTCCCTGCTTCGAGTATAGCTCTCGAAATACTTGAGTTCCTCCCGAGTCCTAACTGCACCACCCAAAAATGACAGTCATCCCAATGTGTACGTGCACGTGCACAGTACTTCGCCAACGATCATCTCCAGCCAACCCCACGTCGTCGAACAAGTCGATGCTCCTACCCACATCCATTCCCGATCATCCAACTTCGACAAAATCTCGAAATTCAAAATCGAGCTTACTAACCCAAAACTGGAAACACTCGAGCAAGCATCGCCTCAATCCTGTCAACACTTCAATCACGCCGCCTCGACCACCGGAAGCGCTGAAATTCCGGTCACGACTCCATCGACCACCCAGCTATCATCACGCCAAAACTCACCGCACTCGATCAACCACACGTGCCGTGGTGATCGATTCACCCAAAACAGTAAAAACTAGGTCACCAGACTTCATCAACCCCCCATCGCCACCCCCGAGCTTTGATCATCCTCCAGGCATTTTTGCCTCACCCCTTGATCACTCCACTACTACAGGCACGACCCTCAAACATTCCGATCTACTGTGTTGCCAGAGGCAACCCAAAATCCCCAAATTGATCAAACATGAACTGCACCTCATCCCTTAATCTAAAAATCGTAATGTTTGGTTTAAAAAACATATTATAGGCTAAAGATTTCACTTGTGATCCTGAATCAATAAATAAAAATGTTGGGTTTCCTTCTATTTAAGTTTACCTGTTGTCTTTGATTTCCCAGAGTAAGTTTAATGTTCTTTAACTTAATTTTAAACTTTAAAACTTAACTTTAAATTCGAGCAAACATAACTTGTTTAAATCCTGGGTCTTAACAACAAGTAGATCAAGCAGAATTAAACTTTTAAATCAAACCTGAGTTTGAAATTTTAAATACAGGGATGTATTATAAGATCATACAACATGCAGATATCCTATTTCACAAACACACAAAATTATATCCATATATAAACACAAAAACATCATTATCTTCCTACTGAAATCAAGCCATCCAGATACTTAAGTATTTTAAAGAAAAAGTTACTCACCGAAAAATAAGATTTTGTTTAAAAGGTTGCTCACCTTGAAAAATGGCAGAGAAGAACAGAGAAAGATTGAGGCTTGAAGGCTGCAGTTTTGAACTTGCTTTTAACTTGCTTTGAATTGAGTGATGTTTGCTTTGATCAGTTCTGGTTTGCTTTGAGTTGTTATTCAAGTTGAAGTTTGTTTTAAATATGAAATAATGTTTTTTTGCTTCATATTTTTTTTTCTCAGTTTCGAATGAGACTGATATGTATAAAGAAAGAAGATGGTGGGTATGCTATTACTTTGTACAATATGATGTTTTATATGTTTATACAGAAGTATGGCTGAAGTGATCTCTCTACATACTTACACTATTTAACATTGTACAAATTCATATTTATTTACTTGCCTTACATCACTTTACTCGGCTGAGGTAACAAGTTTGGGGGCTGCATTTATGAGCTTGTACATTTGTTTTGTTACTTTGTTGTTTGAATTATTTCTTTAGATACATAGATATCTTCTTTACTTTGATTTACTTTCTAAACTTTCCACACCAGATTCTATTTACCTGATTTGTTTAAATGTTTATTTTAAATCTACATACTATGTTTACAGCTTACACTTTCTTGTCTTCATTTTAAATTGAATTTGAGATCCTTTTCTTTTGTTTTTAAAGTGGTGGCTGCTTTTATTATGTTTTTGTTGACTATACTTTGTTTTGTTTATTTACTTTTTTTTTGTCTAGATTGACTATGCAGATCTAATTGTTGATGAGATATGGTTTTTATATTTTAAATGTATATTTCTTTTGTTCCATTGTCTTATTTTATATTTTAAAACCATTTATTGAAGATTAAATTTCAAATCCAATATATAAATATATGTTCACATATATACAAATTTACAATATTTTTAAGATTCAAAATGATGTATACAGAATTTATATGTATTCGGGGAAACTCGCTCCAATTTTCTAATTAATTTACAAATTTTTATCCAAAAATTTATTTAGTTACTCAATTTAATTCAAAAATTCATTTAATTATAAATTTAAATAAATTTAAATCTAGGGTCGTTACAACAGTACTTGGCAACAACGACTCTGGTCGGTGCACGTGCAATATTGGTATTATTTGATGATTTTTTATATCCATTCGAGTACCGCCATTCGGTGTTGGTTCTATGGAACCATACGATGTAAGTGCGATTGCCTTCTGGATTCACAGTGTCTCTGGACACTGCTTTTCAGTGTTGGATTTCATTGACTTTTCAGTATATCCCCATTGCTCTTTGGAGCATCGATCTTTGCTTGGCATTGATTACAGACTCTGGTCACTCTTGGGATTATTGCCTATGGGCATCTTTTTATGGCTTTGGCTACGCCGATGATATGAGGCGATTTTATTTATTCTACACTTTGGTGTTGATTTCTCTTTGGAGATTTTTATTGTTTATTGATGATTAGGGATCGTCATTATATTCATGTGGTTCATAATATACTTCTCTTTGGATAAGTACTGTTTTATTTATGTACCGCATTATTATATATCTCAGTTATTACTGATTGTTTAGCTAGCCTGACCCGTGTGTTTTCGCTCGGGTCAGACCGAGTTGTTTCAGGTTAGGTCTCTGGACTTAGCTTCTGTGCTTCCGCTTGGACATTATCTGCTATGCTGATAGATAGCGCTTTTATTTGTCCACTATTCCGCTACTCTGTTATTATTCAGACTTTGATATGTACATATTTTTAACCCACATGTGTGGGCAGTGGCTTTGTACCCACTTATAGTATTTGGATTTGTATTGACGATGTATTGTTCTGGGATTTTATATCTGTTATGTGATTCTGTTCTGTGATGTTTTATCTTTTATTATTATGCTTTGTCCTGATAGATCTTTAGCCATTTGTAATTTCATTATAAGTATTTACCGAATATGTCGAACCACTTGAAAAAAAAAATAGATACCATCATTTCGACGTATTCAGTAGATAGTTATAGCTTGATTACAAATGGTCACTTCCACTATACTCTATTCTCCGCTTTAACAGACAGTATTACTCACGTAATACTCTTTGTTACAGTGGGTCTCAGAGTGGGGCGTTACAGTTTGGTATCAGAACCTGGTTTCAGGAATAAGCATAATAAACACAGAACAGATACACTTAGTACAATACATTTTAAATTAGATCCGAATTAAATCAAATCCCTTCCTTATGTTTATTGATAGATAAGTTAGGAATATGTATAGGAATATGTTATATTCCGTAGTATTCCTTAATTAATTATCTATCATTGAATCATGTCGTAACGGTCGACGTATTTAGTAGATAGTTATAGCTTGATTACAAATGGTCGCTTCCACTATACTCTATTCTCCGCTTTAGCAGACAGTATTACTCCCGTAATACTCTTTGTTACAGTGGGTCTCAGAGTGGGGCGTTACAATAATATTACAGTTGCCAGTTTTAAGCAAGTTCATGATCCAGTTAATCCATCTATTACTAAAGCCTCTAGCATGAAAAATATCTACAAGAAAATCCCAATCAACCGAATCGAAAGCTTTAGCGAAATCTAATTTTAAAATAGCACAAGTAATGTTATTCTTACAACAATGATTAATATATTCTTGAACTATTGCCACTCCATCAGTGATATTCCTTCCTTTAATGAATGCTGATTGAGAACAGTCAATTAGGTCATTCATTTTAGTATTAAGTCTATTAGCTAAAACTTTAGAAATAATTTTAACGGAGCAATTAATCAATGAAATGGGTCTAAAATCATTTTTAACTTCAAAAATTTTAAAAAAATTATTTTCTTGCATAGAAAAATATAGTAAACCATTTCAAACTAAATTTTATGACCAAAACTCATTTTTAAACCAAATTTCACCTTTTTATTTAAATAAAAAACCTTTAAAAATTAAATACTTCATTTAAAAATTATTAAAAGAAGTAATTGGCAATAATTAATAAAATTATTGCATTTTCTCCAAATAAAAACCATTTTCCATTTATTATTAACCCAAACAAATAAAATAAATCTTTTAAACTTTATTTTCATATTTTATTTCCCAAAATTCATTGTTTATTCCAAATAAGCAATTTAAAATCTCCAATTTTAATTTTAGTTCACAATATTAAATCATGTGAGAAATGCGGATTACGGATCTTAAGGCTAGTATAAACACTAGAGGGGGTGAATAGTGTTTTAAGGAATTACTAATTCTTTTTGAGTTTATGTTAATTTAAACACAAATGTATACAATATTCAGACATAGATATGATCACAGATTCAAACACAGATGCAAATATAAAGTAAAAGCAGTAAAGGAAAGAACACACCGGATTTTATACTAGTTCGAAGTTACCCTACATCCAGTCCCGCACACAAGTACGGATTTCCTTTCAAAAACAATCTTTACAATTACAACCCTCGATTTCAAGGCCACGAGGTACACCACTCCAGATTCACAATCCTCTGGGTAGAGATACTTGATTTTCCGGGCAACAAGTTCACCCAATTGATTTCCTAGGCTACAATCACACCTTTTCTCACTTGATTGATTTCCAAGGCTACAATCACACCTTTTCTCACTTGATTGATTACAAAGAAGCCTATAAATCTGAATAGCACTGGGATCTTGTTGAGATAGTGATAGAGAATCAAACCAGAAATGATCTAATTAAATTCAATGGTGATTTCGGCAGAGTAATGGTAAGAATATATATAAAGAAATGTGGAAGAAGAAGAGGAGTGAAAACTAGAAAAATATTGTTAAAAATTCGTTGAAAACATCCCATATTTATAGAAGAACAACAGCCATGTCTATTCGTGAAAGGTTATGGCGAATAGACACTTCTTTTGAAATTCAAATTTTTGAAACCAACTGCCACTATGTCGACATGGGTATCTTGGGTATGTTGACATCCCAAAGGAAATTTTGGTGATTTGTTTTTCTTTGAAAATTACTTCTATCTTATATTAAAACTATTTTAAACTTTATAAATATACTTAACTATAGTTAAAATACATAAGTAAATATAGAGAATAATATATATAAAATTTTACTATAATTTTATATTTAAATCTAAGTATAAATATATTATAATTAAAGATAGTTTAAAACAAACGAAGTTTAAAACAAGAGTTTATTTAAAAACAAAATCAAAGAATATTTTAAGGCTAAAACATCTTTTTGAAAATCATTTGAAAAGATAATTTTTAAGGCTAAAACATTTTGAAAAGCAGTTTTGAAAATCATTTTGAAGTAGTTTTGCAAGCTTCTTCCTGTAGAATATCTCATCACATCAGGACTCGAGAACTTGTACAAAACCAGGATGTTCATGGGTTTGTAAGCCACTTGTCGTAGGTTTGTAAGCTACTTGTCGTGGGTTTGTAAGCCACTAAAAAGGTAGAAATGGGTTCCATCCCAAATGAAATATGGAGTGAATATTTCAGTGCTATTATGAAGTTTTAACATAATTCTAGACTCAATACTTATCTTATATTATTAAAATCTTGAACTCTTGATAACTTGATTTCTTGATACTCATGAGTCTTCAATCTTGATATTTTTAATCTTTAAATTCATCAGTCTTGTATCTCTATATTATACAGTCTTCATTCTTGATACTTGCATGGTTAAATCCTACATATACATATATATCTAAACTATAATGTTAGTATTTATATTTTATAATCTTATTCTAAGGTTGTTGTCATCAAAACCATCATCTCAAGGACTAACAATCTCCCCCTTTTTGATGATGACAACCTTTGTTTATAAAATATTATTTCTATCCTAATGACTCCCCCTAAAACTAATAACTCCCCCTTAATCTATGCCTAACTATCCTATATTTTATACTTCTCCCCTTTGTGATCAACAAAAACTAACTCCAAACTATATAACTCCCCCTTAGTCTAATATTAAATGATTATAATGATAGTGTTATCATAAATAATCAACACTTAAATCTAAAACTAAAACTTTAGTCCTAAATTACAAACTCTCCTAACTAAGAATCTATATATAATAATATTTGTAATATAAGAACACAAATCATTTATATTGTTATATTTACATGAGCGTAGAGAACGTAAGTAAAAACATACAACAATAGGAAAGAGGAAAGAGAAACTAATGCGTGTCCTTAAAAATGGGAGATCTATGAACCGAACAATTTGGATAGTGGAAACAGAAATTTCCACGTTGTTCGACAAGATTTCCATCTTTGTCAAAGCACACTTCGCCAACGCAAATGACTTTGTCGTTATCTTCAGCGTGCTCTTCTTCCATGGGGGCTTCTTCTTCTTCTTCCTCGATGTCCTCTTGCACTTGATCTCCTGAAGACTCTTCATCAATCAAGATCGGATTAGCATGATTGTCCATTAGAAATTTTTGCAAATTTCTAAGAATTTTGCCTTGCCGTTCTTGTTCTTTGGCCATTCTAAGTTGCACCACTTGAATTTTAGTCATTAGTTGCAGTGCATCCTTCAAAGAGTCCTCCATTTTCGTCAGTCGTGCAAGTGTAGTTTGTTGAAACGGTCTAGAAGTAGGACAAGGAAACGAAAAGATTGAATTTTTGTTTGATTTGGAAGAGGAGGCCATTGTTTAAATGTTTTCAGAAGATAGAACAGAGAAAGAAAAGAAAGAATGATCCAATTTTCGAAATAAGAAGAATATATAATCACTTATTTGAATTTTAGTAGGAAAAATTCAAAAATAAAAAATCGTTATATGTCGACATGGTTAGGAGGGGGATGTCGACATGGTGCTTGATATTTTTACTATTTGAATTATTTTTAATTTAATTTTTAATTATACTTTGTTATTTATAATTTATATTTTATATTTCAGTTATTGAACAAATACCTAATTCTCTTCTTAATTTAGTAAAAATAGATTCATTTAAGGGTTTTGTTAATATATTAGCAATTTGATTCTCAAAATTGATATAATCGAGAGTAATTACTTCCTTACTTATATTATCTCTAAGAAAATGATGTTTGATATCAATATGTTTAGTTCGAGCATGATGAGTAGTATTTTTTGATAAATTTATTGCACTAGTATTATCACAATAAATTGGTGATCTTGAGATATTTAAACCAAAATCTTTTAAAGTTTGTTGCATATATATTACTTGAGAACAAGCTAAAGCAGCAGAAATATACTCTGCTTCAGTTGTTGATAAAGAAACTGTGTTTTGCTTTTTACTAAACCAGGAAATCAGAGAATGCCCCAAAAAGTGACAAGTTCCCCTTGTACTTTTTCGGTCTGACTTACAATCAGCATAGTCAGCATCACAGTAAGATATTAATTCAAAAGAATCATTTTTAGGATAAAATAAGCCATAGTCAATGGTGTGTTTAATATATCTTATGATACATTTTACAGCTTTTAAGTGGGTCTCTTTAAGTTGGGATTGATATCTTGCACAGAGGCAAACGCTATGCATGATATCAGGTCTACTAGCAGTGATATAGAGTAGTGATCCAATCATTCCTCTATATAATTTTTGATCTACATCTTTCGAGAGATTTTCTTTACTTAGGTACTCATTGGTTGCCATGGGAGTGGGTTTTCCACTTGCAGTAGTCAAACCAAATTTACTAACTAGGTCTTTAGCATATTTTTCTTGACTAATAAAGATACCATTATCTAATTGTTTTATTTGTAATCCTAGAAAGAAGTTTAATTCACCCATATTACTCATCTCAAACTCTTTAGTCATTATTTCAGAAAATTCTTTATTCATTTCAAAATTAGTTGATCCGAAAATGATATCATCTACGTAAACTTGTACTGGTTGAATATCATTTTTATTTCTTTTAATAAAAAGAGTATTATCTACTTTACCAATTTCAAAGTTTGATTGAAGTAAGTAAGATCTTAGTCTATCATACCAGGCTCTAGGAGCTTGTTTTAGACCATATAGAGCTTTCTTAAGTTTGTAAACATGATTTGGAAATTTTTCATTTTCAAAAAGTGGTGGTTGTTCAACATATACTTCTTCTTTTACAAATCCATTTAAAAAGGCACTTTTAACATCCATTTGAAATATTATAATTTGTGAAAGCAAGTAGAATCCTAATGGCTTCTAATCTTGCTACGGGAGCAAAGGTTTCATCAAAATCTATTCCTTCTTCTTGACAATAACCTTGAGCGACTAACCGGGCTTTATTTCTAACGACCTTACTTTGTTCATTCATTTTATTTTCATAAACCCATTTTGTTCCAATTATAGTTTTATTTTCAGGTCTTGGAACAAGTTCCCAAACATCATTTCTAGTGAATTGATTTAATTCTTCTTGCATAGCTAAAATCCATGAATCATCAGTTGATGCTTCTTTTGGATTTTTGGGTTCAATAGTTGATATAAAAGCTACATTGCTCATTTTACTTAGTTGATTTCTAGTTGTAACAACAGATTGCATATCTCCTAGAATATTTTCTATGGGATGATCTTTTAAAAGTTTAATCCTTTTATTAGGATGATTAAATTCATTATTAGTTTCAATTGACTCTTGATTTTGAGTAATTAAATCCTTTTCATCATTTGTCTCTACAAAAATTTTGGGATTTTCATCGAATGAAACATGCATTGTTTCTTCAATGGTGTTAGTTCTTAAATTAAACACTATGTATGCTTTGCTTCAATTAGAATATCCGATAAAGATACCTTTGTCGGATTTAGGATCAAATTTATCTAAGTCATCTTTTGTATTTAAAATAAAACATTTACTTCCAAAAATTCTAAAATAAGATACCTTAGGTTTCTTTCCGTGAAGAAGTTCATAAGAGGTCTTATCAGTTAAAGGTCTTATTAAGATTCTATTTAAAATATAACAGGCGGTAGCAACTGCTTCTGCCCAAAAATGTTTTGGTAAATTACTATCTGAAAGCATAGTTCTCGCACACTCTTGAATCGTTCTATTTTTACGTTCTACTACTCCGTTTTGTTATGGAGTTCTTGGAAATGAAAAATTGTGAGTTATCCCCTTTTTATTGCAGAATTCCTCAAACTTTTCATTTTCAAATTCACCACCGTGATCACTACGGATGGTTATAATTTATACAGAAAGTTGATTTTGAATCCTTTTGTAAAGTTCTTAAAACATTCAAAAGTATCACTTTTATGTTTCAAAAATACTATCCATGTAAATCTAGAATAGTCATCTACAATTACAAAAACATATTTACTGTGATTTATTGACTGAATTTGAGATGGACCAAATAAATCAAGATGAAGTAATTCAAGAGGTTTTTGAAGTTGAAATCATATATTTTAATTTAAAGGAACTTTTTCTAAGTTTTCCTAATTGACATGCATCACATAAACTATCTACTTTAAAATTCATTTTAGGGAGACCCTCTTACTAGATCATGTTTTGACAGTCTAGATAAGAGTTTGAAATTCAAATGCCCAAATCTCTTATGCCAAATCCAAGGGTCACTTGTATTTGCCAAAAGACACAAGTTATCATTTGAAACTTTCATACTAAGAATATAAATATTCTTTTTCCTAATTCCCTTAAATATTATGGTTGAATTATTATCTTCAATATGACACTTATCTTTTTCAAATTTAATTTTATATCCTTTATCGCAAAGTTGACTAATACTTAGCAAATTATGTTTCAGATTCTTAACTAGCAAAACGTTAGTAATAATAGGAGTTTTAGAGTTACCGACATTGCCGATGCCAATCACATATCCTTTTGAGTTGTCTCCAAGATTAACCAATCCTCTGTCTTTGTATATTATATCATTCAGCATATCCAGATTACCAGTCATGTGTCTAGAACATCCACTATCGAGTATCCATTTATTCTTTTTGATCTGCACAATTTGTCCATTATGGATTGATTCCTCATCACCCATAAAACATGTTTTGTGACGACCGCCCATGACCCCTGCACCGAATCTAAAGATAAAGCGCTGTAAAGTGTGCTAGGCGACCATGGATGATTGTCAAGGTAAGAATAAAACAACAGAATCTATCGTATTACTCACAGCGCATGGACAAAATACAATAGAACATAAGTATAGTGAAGCTTTACAGAACAAAATGACATCATATAAAACTCCAAAACAGTTGAATACAAGCATCCACATAGTCAGTACATCCAGCCTCACTACAAAACTCTCAGAGAATACAAAACAGCGGAATATCCAGTACATATAATAAGAAGATAATATGCAACCCTCTAGCTCGTCTTCGATATCAGCTTCGTGAGAAGAGATCAGCACCTGTCACCTGCTACCTAGTCTGCCCGTCCCAAAATGGACGAACAGCCCAAGGCAATAAGAATTAAAACATAAAGCCTTGAGTCAGACAACAGTCTTAGTGAGCAGTAAATTAACTAACAACATACCAAAAGAGCATAAAGGAAAAGGAATAGGAATACAACCCTCCCACTCCAACCTCATTCTACAGTGATAGCCCCCAGACACACACTAAGCAGAAGCAAACATAGCAGAGCATACAATTTAAAGTAAAGCTACTATCACTCGAGTCAAGGGCGATGTTTTCCAAGTACCAAGGCCTAAATCAGATAAGCACCCAGAAAATACCGCTCTTGAGTCCGAGTGACGATACAACCAAACATCCATGACTCTGGCTATCACTGTTACCATTGCTTCGATATCACCGTTAATTGAATGACCGGCACATTCTTTCAGCCGTCCGTCAAGGGCTAATGAAAACCCCGGTTCTAGACATAACTCCCGCACGTCGTCGCAGCCCGTGCCTAGGACTATCGAATCTGCCCAGAGTACTCGACCATCAACAGTTGGCCGTTGGGACTATCGAATCTGCCCAAACGTACCCTTGCTTAGAGCATGCTAGAACCTTCAACAACGATGCTATCCAAGCCTCCTAGTCATCCTCCTCGACGACTATTCTCATATCCATTCATTATCCTCAACTCGAATCATATCACCGAGTTATCAACATGCTTGGAATGATCCCGTCTGGATTAGACCAAGTCTTTATCATATGATGCCTCGCTTCATTACATCCTTGCAAAGCTTCATCTCAACTTCACATCATCAAATCTATGCATAAGAGCTTCATCATCCCGCTACATATGCCACGAGCAGCTTTTTCCAATTCAAGAGCCTTTCCCTTAGCTTTTGAATCATCTTCGATCTAAATCTAATCATCAATCATCTAGTTCATAACAATCAATCAAATCAAACATCAATCCAAACAATCAAGCATTCAAATATGATCTAAGTAGACAATTATAACAATAATGGCATTTTCGTAATTAAAGAGTTGAAAGTCCAATAAGCATGAAAACATGGATTATCTCTCTACAAACTTGATGAATGAGCTTGCATAGGTTAACATATGATAAAATGGATGTAACATCATCATAAACAATGGATCTATAAGGATCTACACATAGGATGAAGAAAATGCATGGAAATCTCTATTTTATCACCAAAACGAGCCAACAATCCGATATACTCCTTTGGATCCGTGTGAGAGATAATCACCACTCACCAAATCACCTAAACAACCTCAAATCAATATACTTCAGATCTGGACAGCAAAGGATCAAGCTTGATCTATCACAAATCCGCTTCAAATGAAGAAATCTCTCTTGAAAAGATGAAGATCTTCAATCTAAGCTCTTGAATCTTCAATCTTGATCTTCGATTTGGATGGATGGAAGCACTAGATTAGAGTGGAGAAAAGAAGTGAAGAAGTGTAGAAGTCGAGCTCTCAAAATGGCAGCACTTCGTCGCTTCAAAATCCGGATCCCAAAAAGTGAGAACAACCCCTCCTATTTATAGCAGAAATTTCCTTAAGTCGCTTAACTCGGCTATCTCCCTAGGTCGTTTCCGACCTAAGCCTCTCCGACCTAAGACTCTCCGACCTAACAGAAGCACAACAACTCCTCAGCGACCTAACACCTGACGACCTAAAGCAATGCGCTTTCCTTCGACCTTCGACCTAGTTGGGTTGCGACCTAACAACTTAGACTTCTACGCGACCTAACACAACATACGACCTAACAGATAGATCTACGCGACCTAACACAAACTATCCTAGCGACCTAACAACTTAGCAACCTACGCGACCTAACAGTGTTACGACCTAACACATAGCCTAACTCCTAAGGTCGCCAACTTGTTAACTTCTTAGGTCGCCAACACGGAACCACTAGGTCGCTAACTCGGAACCACTAGGTCGCTAACTCAGAACCACTAGGTCGCTAACAAGCTAACCCCTTAGGTCGCTAACACGGCAACTCCTAGGTCGCTAACAACTAGTTTCCTTAGGTCGCTGCTGACCTAAATATACTAACTCGGCACCACTAGGTCGCTCATCCCTAGGTCGTTAACTTCTGGGTTTACTTAGGTCGCTACCAACCTATCTCTTAGGTCGCTAACACCTTAACTCGCCAGAAACTCTAAAGTCTCCTACCTTTTAGGTCGTCTACGACCTAAACCCTTACCATCCATCACACGACCTAACTCCAAACCTTAAGGTCACCAATCCCCAACATTCTTAGGTCGGTCACGACTTTATCTCCTAAGTTGCCAACAATACTCAACTAACCTCTAGGTCGCGTACGACCTAGGACTTAGACAAATCTGCCTAAAAATCTGAAATGACATGAAAGTGCTAAAATTCCAGATTTTGACGAACATGTCGATCCGTAAAAATACGGGTCGTTACATTCTCTCCCCCTTAGAAATTTCGCCCCCGAAATTCCAAGCAATCAAAACTATTCTGTACGCCTACCATCCATAACAATCAACAAACCATGCATCCAATTCTAACTTAGCGTACAGAATTCTAAAACTTAGAACAAGTTACAATATCGCGAGATGAGACGACACCTTAGGGCCATACCTTGAAGAGTTCAGGATGAGCTGCCTTCATCCTCTCTTCCACTTCCCACGTACAGTCGTTATCATCATCACTCCATTGTATCTTGAGCAACTTAACTATCTTCCTCCTAAGCTGTTTCGTGTCGGTTCCAACAACACGAAGCGGCTTACGAGGTCTTCTACCGACTGGGTCAACTTCTAAGTCTTCACAGCTATCAGCAGAAACCACTGTATTCGAGTCGTGCACATACTTCCGTAGATAAGATACATGAAAAACATTATGCACACCCGACATCTTCTCAGGTAACTCCAACCTATAGGCGAGCTTTCCAATTCGCTCGATAATCGGGAATGGTCCAACAAATCTCGGAGTCAATTTACCTTTCTTCCCGAATCGGATAACATTCTTCAGTGGAGAAATCTTCACAAAAACCATATCTCCTACGTCGAATTCCAAATCCTTCCGACGCTTATCAGGATAACTCTTCTGACGGTCTTGGGCTGCCTTCATTCGTTGCCGAATGATCTCTATGCAGTCTGAAGTCTGTCGAATCATCTCTGGCCCAAGCATCAGCTTTTCTCCTGTTTCTAACCAACATGTCGGAGAGTTACATGGTCTTCCATACAACGCCTCATATGGTGCCATACCAATGCTTGACTGGTAACTGTTGTTGTACGCAAACTCCACCAAATGAAGGTGATCTTCCCATGATCCTCCGAAATCCAAAACACAAGCTCTGAGGAGATCTTCCAAAACTCGGTTGACTCTCTCGGTCTGACCATCTGTTTGGGGATGATAAGCTGTACTCAAACACAACTCGGTTCCCAAAACTTCCTGGAAGCTCTTCCAAAATCCACTAGTGAACAATGGATCTCGATCGCTCACTATACTCTTCGGAATACCATGGAAACGAACTATCCACTTAACATACAACTCAGCCAACTTTGAGGCGGTCCTAGTCGATCGAACAGGAATGAATCGTGCACTCTTAGTCAAACGATCCACAATGACCCAAATTCCTTCATTTCCCGTTCTGGTTCTAGGCAATCCATCGATAAAATCCATCGACACTTGTTCCCACTTCCATGTAGGAACTTCTAATGGCTGAAGCAATCCACTAGGCTTCTTTTGTTCAGCCTTTACCAACTGGCAGTTCATACATTTGGAAATAAAATTTCCAACATCCTTCTTCATACCTTCCCAGTAGTAGGTTCTCTTCATATCCCGATACATCTTGTTTCCACCTGGATGAATTGTCAACTTCGAGTGATGACTTTCCTTCAGAACTTCGCTCCTCAATTCATCTATATCGGGAACAACTAGTCGTCCTTGCTTTCGAAGCCAACCCTCTCGATCGACCTCGAATCCTTTATCCTTTTCTGAATCCAATCCAAATTCCAAATCACGGATAATCTTGACAAGCTTATCATCTCGCTTTTGGCCCTCGCCAATCCTTTCCACAAGAGTGGGTCTTATCGATAAGTTTGCCAACATCTCAGGTTCCAATTCACATCTAGGCCTGAAGTCAAATCCAGCTAAATACTCGAGACTCTTCCATTCTGAAAACATGGTTCCCAATCCTGCATGTCTTCGACTTAACGCATCTGCCACTGCGTTACCTTTTCCCGGAGTATAAGCTATACCAAAATCATATGATGCTAAAAACTCTAGCCAACGTTGCTGCCGAAGATTCAAATCCTTCTGGGAGAAAAGATACTTCAACGACTTGTGATCTGTAAACAACTCGAATCGAACTCCCAATAGATAGTGTCTCCACATCTTCAGAGCAAAAACAATCGCCGCTAGCTCCAAATCATGAGTCGGATAATTCCTTTCATGCGGCTTCAGTTGTCGACTGGCATATGCAACAACTTTATCCTTCTGCATCAGCACTGCTCCAAGTCCAGTACCACATGCGTCGGTGTAAACCACCATCTCATCATTCCCACTTGGAATAGTCAAAACAGGAGCACTCGTCAATCTCTCTTTCAGGATTCCGAAAGCTTGCTCACACTTAGCATCCCAACTGAACACTTGATTCTTCTTCGTCAATCCTGTTAACGGTGTAGCTATCTTGGAGAAGTCTTTGATAAACCGTCGATAATATCCTGCTAATCCAAGAAAACTTCTCACATCGGATGCATTCTTAGGTCTAACCCAATCCTGGATTGCTGCCACCTTAGCGGGATCAACCGCTATTCCACTTCCAGAAATCACATGGCCTAAGAACCTCACTTCACTCTTCCAGAAGTGACACTTCGAAAACTTAGCCTTCAGCTGATGTTTCCGTAAGATCTCCAAAACAATACGCAAGTGCGTCTTGTGCTCTTCCTCCGTTCTGGAATAAATCAGAATATCATCCACGAACACAAGTACGAACTTGTTCAACTGATCTCTGAACACCCTATTCATAAGATCCACAAAATATGCTGGCGCGTTAGTCAATCCAAACGGCATTACCAGCCACTCAAAGAAACCGGATGGTGTCCTAAAAGCAGTCTTCGGCACACTATCCTTAGCCACTCTCAACTGGTGAAATCCCGTTGCCAAATCCATCTGAGAAAACACCTTAGCTTCGTGAAGCTGATCAAACAAGTCATCTATTCTCGGCAATGGATACTTGTTCTTCTTAGTCACCTTATTCAGCTCACGATAATCGACGCACAATCTCAACGATCCATCTGCCTTGGTTGCAAACACAACTGGTGCACCCCACTCGGACACACTACGCCGAATGAATCCTTTCTGTAAAAGGTCATCAACTTGCACCCTCAACTCCTGCTGTTCCCTAGGCGCCATCCGCCTAAGAGGCATCACAACAGGTCTGGCTCCTTCAACTAGATCTATACGAAACTCGATCTCTCTATGCGGCGGCAACCCTTTGACTTCGTCAAAGACATCCTCGAATCCATTTGCGATTGGCACTAAAGACAGTCCATCCCGTGGAACAACTAGCGAATACATGAAGCTCATGAAGACGCCTTCCTCATGCTTACATCGTATTACAATCTTTCGCCCTTCCACATTCTCGACTGTCACCTCTAGCCTCTCACAATCAACCTTAGCCGCATACTTCCTAAGCCAGTCCATACCCAAAATAATTCCGAACCCCGCAAAGTTCAGAACAAAGCAATCACAAACAAAAGAGCAACCATGACTCGACACAACTAGACCACGGCATAACATACACAAACAAGACGAACCCCCAACTGGATTAGTCACAACCAATGGCCTATCAACAATATCCGGTTCCAAACCTAACCGGCCTACTAGTTCATTACAAACAAATGAATGCGACGCTCCAGTATCAAACAGAACTCTAACTGGAACACCACATAGGAAAAGAGTACCTTGAACAACCACACTCTTTCCCTTCTCTTCAGCAGTAGGAGCTTTTGAAGATGAAGGAACAGCTCCCAAAGCATAAGCTTGCACAATTTGCCTGTCCTTCCTTGGTTCTGGACAATTCTTCCTGAAATGCCCCGGCTTGTCACAGTTGTGACACTTCATCGGTGCCTTCGGATTCTTACAATCCTTAGAGAAATGGCCCTTCTGCTGACAATTGTAGCAAGTCACCTCGCCTTTCGGCTTCTTCTGGCCATCCCTACCCTTCTGCTGCTGCTGCTTCCTCTTCTGGTTTCCACCCTGCTGTGGTTTAGATTCTCCCTTGGTAACAGCAACAACAGGTCCTTCCTTAGGAAACAGACTCTCATGCCTAAGAGCTTTCTCCACAAGCTTCTCAAATGAATCGTCCAAATGATCCACCAACTGTCTCCCAAGATAACTATCCAAGCCGGTCACAAACTTCTCATTCTTCTGATAAGCAGATTCAATATATGACCGAGCATACTTGGACAAAGCTTCAAACTCAGAAACATACTCAAGAACAGATCTCCCTCCCTGCTTGAGCTCCACAAACCTCTTGAACAGAACAGACTTCTGAGCTGTAGAAATGAACTTGGCTTCAAATCTAGCTTGGAATTGCTCCCAAGTAATCTCTTCCTCCGCAGTATTGATGGTAATAGAGTTCCACCAATCAGAGGCTCTCCCTTGAAGCTGCCTTGATGCCAACTTCCTCTTAGTCGCATCATCAATCCCCAAATCACCAAAGATCCTTCTACAAGCATCTATCCACCTCTGGACCTCAATAGTAGATTCTGTTCCCAAGAAAACCTTCCCTCCAAGAGCAGTATAATCCTTGCACAACTTAGCAAAATCCACTGGTTTCGGAGTTTGAACTTGAACTCCAACATCAACTGCTGCCCCCGGAACTGGTATCCTTCTCATGATCGAAGTCATCATAGCTTCGAACATGGCTGCATAATCAGCAGTCTCTTCAGTAGCACGGCCTTCCCTAGCAGCTGGTCTCCCTCTTCGACTCATTCTCAATATCTATAAAAAGGAATGATTAGAACATCTAGAGAAACAACTGCATAAAGGGCACAACTCTACTAAGCTACTATATTATGTATAGTAATCATCCATCAAAATACAATTACGTCTCTCATACGTAGTTACGACAGCGAGCGTTGGGTAAAATCGATTAACCAATGCTCTGATACCAAATGTGACGACCGCCCATGACCCCTGCACCGAATCTAAAGATAAAGCGCTGTAAAGTGTGCTAGGCGACCATGGATGATTGTCAAGGTAAGAATAAAACAACAGAATCTATCGTATTACTCACAGCGCATGGACAAAATACAATAGAACATAAGTATAGTGAAGCTTTACAGAACAAAATGACATCATATAAAACTCCAAAACAGTTGAATACAAGCATCCACATAGTCAGTACATCCAGCCTCACTACAAAACTCTCAGAGAATACAAAACAGCGGAATATCCAGTACATATAATAAGAAGATAATATGCAACCCTCTAGCTCGTCTTCGATATCAGCTTCGTGAGAAGAGATCAGCACCTGTCACCTGCTACCTAGTCTGCCCGTCCCAAAATGGACGAACAGCCCAAGGCAATAAGAATTAAAACATAAAGCCTTGAGTCAGACAACAGTCTTAGTGAGCAGTAAATTAACTAACAACATACCAAAAGAGCATAAAGGAAAAGGAATAGGAATACAACCCTCCCACTCCAACCTCATTCTACAGTGATAGCCCCCAGACACACACTAAGCAGAAGCAAACATAGCAGAGCATACAATTTAAAGTAAAGCTACTATCACTCGAGTCAAGGGCGATGTTTTCCAAGTACCAAGGCCTAAATCAGATAAGCACCCAGAAAATACCGCTCTTGAGTCCGAGTGACGATACAACCAAACATCCATGACTCTGGCTATCACTGTTACCATTGCTTCGATATCACCGTTAATTGAATGACCGGCACATTCTTTCAGCCGTCCGTCAAGGGCTAATGAAAACCCCGGTTCTAGACATAACTCCCGCACGTCGTCGCAGCCCGTGCCTAGGACTATCGAATCTGCCCAGAGTACTCGACCATCAACAGTTGGCCGTTGGGACTATCGAATCTGCCCAAACGTACCCTTGCTTAGAGCATGCTAGAACCTTCAACAACGATGCTATCCAAGCCTCCTAGTCATCCTCCTCGACGACTATTCTCATATCCATTCATTATCCTCAACTCGAATCATATCACCGAGTTATCAACATGCTTGGAATGATCCCGTCTGGATTAGACCAAGTCTTTATCATATGATGCCTCGCTTCATTACATCCTTGCAAAGCTTCATCTCAACTTCACATCATCAAATCTATGCATAAGAGCTTCATCATCCCGCTACATATGCCACGAGCAGCTTTTTCCAATTCAAGAGCCTTTCCCTTAGCTTTTGAATCATCTTCGATCTAAATCTAATCATCAATCATCTAGTTCATAACAATCAATCAAATCAAACATCAATCCAAACAATCAAGCATTCAAATATGATCTAAGTAGACAATTATAACAATAATGGCATTTTCGTAATTAAAGAGTTGAAAGTCCAATAAGCATGAAAACATGGATTATCTCTCTACAAACTTGATGAATGAGCTTGCATAGGTTAACATATGATAAAATGGATGTAACATCATCATAAACAATGGATCTATAAGGATCTACACATAGGATGAAGAAAATGCATGGAAATCTCTATTTTATCACCAAAACGAGCCAACAATCCGATATACTCCTTTGGATCCGTGTGAGAGATAATCACCACTCACCAAATCACCTAAACAACCTCAAATCAATATACTTCAGATCTGGACAGCAAAGGATCAAGCTTGATCTATCACAAATCCGCTTCAAATGAAGAAATCTCTCTTGAAAAGATGAAGATCTTCAATCTAAGCTCTTGAATCTTCAATCTTGATCTTCGATTTGGATGGATGGAAGCACTAGATTAGAGTGGAGAAAAGAAGTGAAGAAGTGTAGAAGTCGAGCTCTCAAAATGGCAGCACTTCGTCGCTTCAAAATCCGGATCCCAAAAAGTGAGAACAACCCCTCCTATTTATAGCAGAAATTTCCTTAAGTCGCTTAACTCGGCTATCTCCCTAGGTCGTTTCCGACCTAAGCCTCTCCGACCTAAGACTCTCCGACCTAACAGAAGCACAACAACTCCTCAGCGACCTAACACCTGACGACCTAAAGCAATGCGCTTTCCTTCGACCTTCGACCTAGTTGGGTTGCGACCTAACAACTTAGACTTCTACGCGACCTAACACAACATACGACCTAACAGATAGATCTACGCGACCTAACACAAACTATCCTAGCGACCTAACAACTTAGCAACCTACGCGACCTAACAGTGTTACGACCTAACACATAGCCTAACTCCTAAGGTCGCCAACTTGTTAACTTCTTAGGTCGCCAACACGGAACCACTAGGTCGCTAACTCGGAACCACTAGGTCGCTAACTCAGAACCACTAGGTCGCTAACAAGCTAACCCCTTAGGTCGCTAACACGGCAACTCCTAGGTCGCTAACAACTAGTTTCCTTAGGTCGCTGCTGACCTAAATATACTAACTCGGCACCACTAGGTCGCTCATCCCTAGGTCGTTAACTTCTGGGTTTACTTAGGTCGCTACCAACCTATCTCTTAGGTCGCTAACACCTTAACTCGCCAGAAACTCTAAAGTCTCCTACCTTTTAGGTCGTCTACGACCTAAACCCTTACCATCCATCACACGACCTAACTCCAAACCTTAAGGTCACCAATCCCCAACATTCTTAGGTCGGTCACGACTTTATCTCCTAAGTTGCCAACAATACTCAACTAACCTCTAGGTCGCGTACGACCTAGGACTTAGACAAATCTGCCTAAAAATCTGAAATGACATGAAAGTGCTAAAATTCCAGATTTTGACGAACATGTCGATCCGTAAAAATACGGGTCGTTACATGTTTCATGCACATCATAAAAACCTTGTGAAAGATTTGACTTTGAATATAGATTATATGCAGACTTATGATACAATGATGATTTGAATATTTTTAAACAAGTATTAACAAAATTTTCAAATATAGCCATTAAAATTTTTTCAAAATTCAGATTATGAAACTTTGAGAACCTTGCTCCGATACCAAATGTGAGAAATGCGGATTACGGATCTTAAGGCTAGTATAAACACTAGAGGGGGGTGTATAGTGTTTTAAGGAATTACTAATTCTTTTCGAGTTTATATTAATTTGAACACAAATGTATACAATATTCAGACACAGATATGATCACAGATTCAAACACAGATGCAAATATAAAGTAAAAGCAGAAAAGGAAAGAACACACCGGATTTTATACTAGTTCGGAGTTACCCTACATCCAGTCCCGCACACAAGTACGGATTTCCTTTCAAAAACAATCTTTACAATTACAACCCTCGATTTCAAAGCCACGAGGTACACCACTCCAGATTCACAATCCTCTGTGTAGAGATACTTGATTTCCCGGGCAACAAGTTCACCCAATTGATTTCCTAGGCTACAATCACACCTTTTCTCACTTGATTGATTTCCAAGGCTACAATCACACCTTTTCTCACTTGATTGATTACAAAGAAGCCTATAACTCTGAATAGCACTGGGATCTTGTTGAGATAGTGATAGAGAATCAAACCAGAAATGATCTAGTTAAATTCAATGGTGATTTCGGCAGAGTAATGGTAAGAATATATATAAAGAAATGTGGAAGAAGAAGAGGAGTGAAAACCAGAAAAATATTGTTAAAAATTCGTTGAAAACATCCCCTGTTTATAGAAGAACAACAGCCATGTCTATTCGTGAAAGGTTATGGAGAATAGACGCTTCTTTTGAAATTCAAATTTTTAAAACCAACTGCCACTATGTCGACATGGGTATCTTGGGTATGTCGACATCCCAAAGGAAATTTTGGTGATTTGTTTTTCTTTGAAAATTACTTCTATCTTATATTAAAACTATTTTAAACTTTATAAATATACTTAACTATAGTTAAAATACATAAGTAAATATAAATAATAATATATATAATTTTACTATAATTTTATATTTAAATCTAAGTATAAATATATTATAATTAAAAGATAGTTTAAAACAAATGAAGTTTAAAACAAAATTTTATTTAAAAACAAAATCAAAGAATATTTTAAGGCTAAAACATCTTTTTGAAAATCATTTGAAAATATAATTTTTAAGGCTAAAATATTTTGAAAAGCAGTTTTGAAAATCATTTTGAAGTAGTTTTGCAAGCTTCTTCCTGTAGAATATCTCATCACATCAGGACTCGAGAACTTGTACAAAACCAGGATGTTCGTGGGTTTGTAAGCCACTTGTCGTAGGTTTGTAAGCTACTTGTTGTGGGTTTGTAAGCCACTAAAAAGGTAGAAATGGGTTCCATCCCAAATGAAATATGGAGTGAAGATTTCAGTGCTATTATGAAGTTTTAACATAATTCTAGACTCAATACTTATCTTGTATTATTAAAATCTTGAACTCTTGATAACTTGATTTCTTGATACTCATGAGTCTTCAATCTTGTTATTTTTTATCTTTAAATTCATCAGTCTTGTATCTCTATATTGTACAGTCTTCATTCTTGATACATGCATGGTTAAATCCTGCATATACATATATATAAACTATAATGTTAGTATTTATATTTTATAATCTTATTCTAAGGTTGTTGCCATCAAAACCATCATCTCAAGGACTAACAAATCATAACTACCGTTATAGTTTAATATTTATAGTTAATCTCCAAAACTAGAGTTGTTACAGATGAACACAAGGACGAACTTATCGAGATATTCCTTGAAATTACTTGTACACACTTTGTTTTCTGAGTTGCTGCAAATTTTCAAATTCAACAAGACTTGGCTAGCCTATCGATAGGCATCATAGCCCTCAAAAATTTCAGAAATATCACAAAAACATGAAGTAAAAGTCAAAAGTCGGACGGAAAAAGAACATAAAAACGCTTAGGCAAAATAATACCCAGGTCTGAAATCTTCTCTGGGTTCAAGTTTCAGACATAAAACAGGTAGCCGAACGACCTTTGATTGAACTAAAAATTAGTGTGCACAAAGTAGAAAACTTCATCTTTCAAACAAAAAAAGAATCAATGAATCCCGGCAGAAAATGAAAAAGTTACGCTATCTCAAACATGGACTCAGACCATGTTTGTAACAGTTCAACAAGAATGTGCCCAGGCCTGAAATCCATTGTAATAGCTTTAGTATATTTTATGTTTAATATTCATTTGAAAATTTTGATAAGAAATATATGAGTTTTATAAATTTTGAAAGGAAATATACAAGAGGTATAAATTTTGATTTGAAAAGATATATATATATATATATATATATATATATATATATATTCATATCTATATTTTTGTTTCCACTTATATCAAGTTAATTTTTGATTGTTTTCATTGATTCCAAGTTATCCGCTTTATTTATCGAATTCTTGTTCACTCTGCTCTGCTTTGGAAATTGTCGTTTGGATTGGTCGATTGTCTAGTTCGTGATTCAATTCGTAGCTTGTCGATTTATCAAATTTCTCTAGCCTCGAAAGGTGAGCGATCACTCACGATTAACATTCTTATATTTAGTAAATTTAATTCACATGAAATGATGATTGAAATATGCTGTTAAATTTGAATTGTTAAGTTATTTAATTGTTAAATATGATATGCCATTATCTGTAATTGTTTACCTATACATATGACACCATAACCTGTTGTATATATTATATTTAATTTGTTATTGATGATATATGCCTATTGTTGATATGTTATATTATTATTTTTCACTCTGCAAGTTTCCTGTTAGTTTAGAAATTCCCTATGGGTTGAAATGATACATACCGGAATGATTTTATAGATTAGGGAAAATCGTTATGGGTTGAAATGATAAATCCAAGCGATTTTATTGAAATTTGGGGATTGCGGGTTGAAATGATATATATACCCGTAAAATATTTAAATTGCGGATTGAAATGATAAATATCTGCATCACTTGACCATAGGATAGAAAATTTTATACAGACACCGTTAGTCTATTTTTGAAAAATGATTTCCAAAGTTTGAAGGAAATATATGGATTTTAATAGATATTGATTTTTAAAATATAATTTATATATATATATATATATTATTTTTATATATGTGTAAAACTTAGATTTAAAAAAAATTATATTTGAAAATTTTAAATTTATAAGTTAGTTTTGAAAATATAAATTTTAAGATTTTTCTTATAAATTTATTATTTTTAAATATATATAAAATAAAATTTAATAATAAGATTTAATTTAATAAAATTTAAATAATTAATAAATATATAATATGTTTAAGTATTTATATAAAATTATATTAATATTTTAAAATAGATTTTGTAATAAATTTAATAAAGTATGGTTGGAAAGATAAATTGAAATTAATTTGAAATATTATTTGTTTGAGAATTGGATATAAATAAGAATTAATATGAACTTGTTGATTTTGAGATTTTAAGAATATGATTTTATAACTTTATAACTTTATTTTGAGTAAGGTGGTTAAATGAATATATTCAAATTTAAATAAAAATGGAAATTGAATATTTAAATTTGATTTAGGTTTGAATTTGGGATTTTATTTAAATATTCATAAAAGGTGATTAAGTGAATGTTTTAGAATTAAATAAATTGAAGTTAGATATTTAATATTTTAATTTTGATTTAAATTTGTCGTTTGGGATTTTATTCAAATTCTTAAAGAAAATGATAAAATGAATATTTTCAAAGTTAAATGAAATTAAAGTTGAATTTTGAAATATAAATGAAATTTATCATATTGAGTTATTATGAATTGTTGAATATTTAAACTTTGAAACCTATTGAATTTGAAAGTGATTTAAATTCATAGTTCAAACCTGGATTTGAAACCGATATGGATTAAAAATGGTTTAATGAGAATTTGTATTTAAATCGTGAACTGAGACTAATTTCAATTGAATTTTGGAACTAAAGTGGATTTGAATTGATTTGTGAAATTGGAAGAAATAATTCTAATTATAAACTATTTTTTATATATAAACTACTTTTAATGTATAAAATATTTTAAAAAATAAACTATTTTAAATCTATAACCTATTTTAAATATATAACTATTTTTAATTTATAACTATTTCAATATATATACTACTTTCAATTTTAAACTGTTTAAGTTGGAACTGTTATGATTTAGATTTAATGGATTTAAATGAAAATATTTTGATATGATGGCTTAAACTATTATGTGGTTATGATTTTGAAAGTGAATATGATTTTGAAGTAAATAATGGTGTCGAAAGTGATATGATTTTGAAAATGAATAGGATATTTTGATATGAAGTATAAACTGTTTGAAATGTTTAAAAAGTGATTTTATAAATGACCACGGTGTGAAATAAGCGTTTGGTTGTTAAAGAGACCGGGATCAGATGTTGTCATACTCTCTGCCAATACCGAAAACCACTTTAACAACTGTGTACGCGGTGGAGATTCCAGAACGAAGTAGGATGGTTTGGCGACGATTCTGTATAAGGTATTAACGCAGCCCTGACTCCCGCGAGTCTGCTTGATGTGACTAAAACAGGAGCTATACCTGTGCCAAGTGAGGTTGCACCTCCGATCGAGCATGCTTCTTCGATACCGTTCTATTACTTTGTGATTTGATTGGGTGCACCATTGATTTTGGGAGTGTGTCTCGAGGTGGGCGGTAATGGCTGCTATATGTTACCACCAGCTCGGTTCTGCAAAACAGTAGAATCCTACCCTAGGCATTGCCTCGCGTGCCTTGTCACATGCCTTATCGCGCCTTCTATGAGTTTGTTTTGTACCGTACCTATGGAGTGCTCCCTGAGTAAACCACCGATTTGTTGGATCTTACAGTATCTGTATAGACTACGGGAATATATAAAATGTGTTAAGGGGGATATGGGTAACGCCTTAACGCTATTTTAATAGTTTGCTTTACTTTAGACATTATCTATGTAGTGTATCGTACTATGTATGTAGATAGTTTAACGGATCCTTAGAGGATGGGAATCCCAAACATCCTTTGAGTTATTTGTATTTCAGCTGACATTTCACTTAACTTGTATTTACTAGTATAAGAATGTTAATCCTGACTCGAGCATTTTGTGTTTTGCTTTATGCTCAGGTCAGACCAAGTGTCACAGCATTTGAGACTCACCTTTGGAGTTTGGAGCTTTGCTTGAAGATATGTCTTTGTCTATTCAGCTTTCCAGTTACCTCAGTTTATTCCAGTTGTTTTGTTCAGACTTGGCATTTGTATTAGTAACTTCTGTGTATTCGAGATATCTGTTGTATTTTACTTTAAACTCTGATGTTTATATAGTAGCTTCATGAACTACTATTTATCTATTCCGCTGCTTATTTTCATATTACTCTGTGTCTGTGATTCTATGATCGATTTATTTACTGTATATGCTAAGTTTTGCCAAATATAAATTAATAATATGTTGTTTTGAGCAATTCAAGTCTGACATGTGTGGATGATTGTCAATTTGAATGGTTCGCAATACCAGGTCGTTACAGGAAAGAGGCGGCTAAGAACAACTAGGGTTTAGTTTTGTGAGCGTTTCAAGTCTTATATAGAAAATATCCAAACACTATTCACGTTGGAAATTTTCAAACTCCAAACTAAGCGTGCCGCTTAGCGTTCTATATTTTATACCCCTATTCCGAACACAATGAAATATGTATCGGAAGCCAATTCCATCATATACGGAAGTTAACTTTCAAAATCGAATTATTTTAATCAAAATTCCTTTAATTAATTTCTACGTGTTTCAAGCTCGCACGGTCAAATGGTAAGTCCAATTGACACGAAACTTGAAATCTCATAATAACTCACTATTACGGATCCAATGAAACTAGTTTCGTCGAAATCCGAGACAGTGTCAAAAATGACTATTTTACTTGTCAAATCAAAACGAGTAATTTCCGATTTTTATTTATTCACTTTTTAATCAATTTTAAAGTTCACTAACTCCATTCTAATTCAAATAGAACTTAAATCAACTTTAGAAAAAAAAATTCATTCATTTTAAATCCAAGATTCAATTTTTCAAATAATTTCAAATATTCAAATCAAACAATTTAATTATCAAATAAATCACTATATTTGAAATATAAGTTATTTAACTTATAAAATTTACTTTTAAATAATTAAAATCAATTAATTATTCCAATTTCAAATGACTAAAATTCTGGGCCATTACATTCTTCCCCCTTCAAAAGAATTTCGTTCTCGAAATTACCTGGTAAGAAAGATGTCACAAAACCCCATTAGCTTTTCGAAACAATTAGTTAAAACTTCTTATAAAAACTTTTCTAAGTCTTAAAATTCATTCATAGTTATCTTCCAAAACCAACTAATTCGATTCATCCTAACTTACAGCTCAAAATCAAAACTTTAGTTATCAAAAATTTTTCCAAAATTCTCAAAAAATTTCTAATGCCTTAAATTTTCGCCAGCGTCTCCTTTGCGTGGTTCGATCGGAAAAAATCACAATGTATATAATCATAAATATACATCTCATCTTTGAGGATGAGGCATCCCGTAGGAAAAAAGTGCAAAAGTACGATATGTAATCCGAGATACGTACCTTTTATATTTATCAGTAAGTATATATTAGCAATATAACGCGAAAGCGAGCTCCAATGCGAAGCATACGCCATCTGCACATACTAATCACTCAACAATCCATGAGAACAAATATATGGAACGTAATATCAATATATAACATAACTATACAATAACTACATGCAAATGAAACATATACAACAAAAGAAATCATCAAACAAATGATATCAATTCAATTCATTCATAACCATATCAAATTGCATTATCAATATCAACCTTTAATTTATACTTTCATTTACATTCAATTTCTCACGTTCAATTGATTTACATTCCATTATTTACATTCCAATTATTTACATTCCAATTATTATCCTTCAATTCATTAACTTTCAATCTCATTTACATTCACCATTCACTTTTATTTAATTCACGTTCATTTACATTCACGTTCATTCTTCACTTAGTATATTTCTTTAATACTAATAACATTTAATAACCATTTCATAAAATTCTTACTTGAGTTACTATAAACTTTTTATATACAACACTTATGTTTATCTTCACTTCACAACTAAGTTCATATTCAATTTTAACAAACCGCATTCCCAACATATTCCATTCACTAATTTATTTCATTAGTTCAATTCAATTCATTTTGCAACTTAAGTTGAATTTCATCTTATAACTCAAATCTAGATTCGTTTCATTAATTTATTTTATTAGTTCATTCCATTAATTCATTTCGTTATCACATCAATTTTATTTATCCCTCCCATTTAACTTTACTTAAGTTAACTTCCATTAATTTATTACAAATCAAATTCATTTTCATTTAACTTTGCTTAAGTCAAATTTCATTTTCAAATTTCATTTTATTTAACTTAACTTAAATTTCATTCCATAGTTCAATTATCAAATTACTTCTTTAACATTCATATTCAATAAATTTAAAATTTTGTTTGAACTTATTAATTCTCAAGATCTATAAGTTATACCACTTATTTACTTCAAATTTTCATGAATATTTTACTTAAATTTATTCACATGCTCTAATTTTAATTCATGGTTATATAAACACTTTACAACTTAAGTGCTCATTTCACTAACTCAATTTATTTAACTTTACTCAAGTTAAATTTTTATTTCGTAACTCAATTTTAAACATTCTTTTCTTATCTATACCATTTTCAAATTATAAGTTCAAAAACTCATTTCTCACATTTATCAAATCACATATTGGGTTTTAAAATCAAAACTTGTTTTATCAAAACAAAATTTCAATAGTAAATTACTAAGGTAGCAATCCATAACTTAGAAACTTGAAAATGAATACTAATGATGCTGCAGTCATCACCCGAATTATTTCCCAGCGACTGTAGTGAATTCAGTGTTTTTTATTTTCTTTTAAATTTCATTTTTATTTGTGAATCACAATTATAAATTTATACTTATATAATTTCACTTATTTAACTTTTCTTATATAAGACGATTTTATAATTGTTTATCTTTGCTTACAATTATAATGATAATAATTTTTATTTTAAACACAACAATAAACAGCAAATGATAATAATCAAATATTATCATTCACTAACACCAAACACACCATATATAACTATAATAATTCCTAAAAAAATTATTCTTTTATATATATAATATAATTCAGGTAGAATTATTTCATTTACCCAATTTCAAAAAAAATACTATGTCAAATTGCTATGTTCGAGTGTTTAGAGATCCCAATTGATAACATTAGCTAGGCGCATTGATCAGAACCCATAAACCACTCAACAAATCAACTAACACAATATAAAACATTTTTATATCACTAACAAATACGCACTCATATATATAATACACTCAAACTCATTCTAGGGTGCTACTGACCCTATCTATAACGAGTACCCATTAAAGCTTAAGAATTCACTAAACTTAAGCTCTGATACCACATATAACGACCCCGAAATCCACACAGTTGAAATTGATAATAAACCACACATGTCCGGCCCAGACTAAATGGGAAACCGAAATGTTATGAGAAAGAAAGAAGAAAGAAGGAGAGAAGAGAAGAAGAAGAAAGAGAAACCAAAAACAAATACAGAATCTCACTGTAACGCCCACGGATTTTGCCCGCTCGAAAATCGACATCCATACTTTACATCGTACTCGAATGCCATAGATTCGACCGTTCAAATCCGAGTCGCCGGAGCTTATAACACAGTTAAGTAAATAACACAGCTGAAGAAAAAGAATGATACATTGATATACAATATCTGATACAATATCTGGTACAACAGAGTGATAAAATGAATATCAATATACATCAGAGATATGATACAAGAAATAGCAGCGGAAAAGAAAATAGATAACACCAGCAGCGGATAATCTCCATCTTCAAAGCACCAATCTAGAAATAGCTCGAACTCCCAATAACAAGGCACAAAGATAAGCAAGTGCAGTCCGATCCAAAGACTGAACTAGCTCCAGAAAATCTACTAATCTGACTATCTGAAAAACCCAACTCTAGACTGCTCGTGTAGAAAATTTTTGAGCATCCAGAGTTTAGGAAAGAAACAATAAACTCCGGATCAGTCATGGGACTGGTGTAAGCAACAAAAACAGTTTATCTTTAAAACAAATAGCAGAGAATTTTAAAGTCAATTCGCAATGCTTTTGAAAAATGAAACTACCATAAGACCTCCCGCCACACACACAATGCAAACGCAGAATTGGAGGAGATTTCTTCTTATGATAGTCAAAGATGCTTACTACGCAAAATCAAATCAAATCGTTTTTGATATTATTATTAGTGCATAGTGTAGAAAACATTTCGAAAATAGAATATTAATCTTAGCCAGCATAGACATTGCGAACTATGCCTACTAGCTACCATCTAAACAGTGGGGCGCCACCATAAGTAAATGGCAGGTTCTACAACTAAAACCGTACAGAGTTTCATATTGGGAATTGGATTTCCAACAAATGGTCAGGCCAAGGAACTTCCCATTGCCACATGGAAACGCCTCTGGAAAGACATCCCGAGAACCTAATCGGATCTCTGCCAACACAAGGCCGGGTTACCCCTAATTGGGTAACTACTGTCACGAGTATGCCATCTCCCGGTTGTAACCAACCTTTAACCGGGGGCCCAGCAACAAATCACAAAGTAAGATATATATATATTTGCGACATCCACATAAGTTAAGTATCTGGGCTCCATACCATGATACCACTTCTATCCAGAAGGAAATGAACATACCCTAAGGGGCGCTACCCCCAATAACCTTGCTGCATCTTTCCTGTTTCGACCATTCCGGGGTGTGAGGTCCGACGAAGTCTCGTCCACAAAGCTACGCTTTGGCACAAAGCCATGCTTTGGGTCAACAGATGATCACAAAGATAAATGATCAAACAAATGATCATATCACAAATGATCAAACAATGATCATCACTCAGCAACACTCAGCATGTCACATTACCAAATTGGGAATATATCGCTGATAACCTTCAACTACATAGCCTCTGAGCTCGTACGTCTCAGAGAAGGGTGTTAAGCTAAGAGAATAAATTCTCCGCCACCAAACAGAAATGTATTTGAAAGAAATCGGCTTTATATCTCAAAGTGTAATGTCAGACGTGTAACCATACAAGTCTGTTCCGGGTTCGAACAGAACCGAAGGCACTTGTTACGAAGCCCTTGCAATTCCGGGTATTCATAATCTCGATCGGATTTCCCATCACTTAGGGGATCTCTATACCAGGAGCTACCCAGTGCAGAGACAATCGATAGGTTATCCTATCGTTTTCGCGAACACCCGGTCTTCAACACCGGTCTTCAAATGCTATCCATATACGACGTATCACTTATTCGGAATGGGTTATGTGACACAAAGGTCCTCTCCCGGCTGAACCGAATAGTGTGTGTAATATTCAATAACAAATGGATAATGGGATTTCAATTAAGTCACAATTTATTACCCAAAACTTTACTTCAAATGGTTTAAACACATTACCATTTTAATCTTTTTAAACAAAAAGATTCATTTCACAGATTTCACCCAATTTCACAAAAATTCATTCATAGATTTCAAAACAATTTCCATTTCGAATGGTTTAACAAAACATCATTTTAAATCTGTTAAAAATAAACAGATTTAATTCATAGCTTCCAAAAAGAATTCATTCATAACTTGGAAAACCATTTTTCAATTCAATCTTGAAATTCCTTTAATTAAATTGGAATTTCATTTCTTATCTGAAAGCTTTTATTCTTTTAAAACAAACAGTTTTCATTTTGGAATTCTGATTCATTTATACGAGTTAAGGTTCTTGGGTTAAATCCAAATTCTCAAAATTATACTTTTAAAATGGTTTAACTTCATATAAACTCATAAATAAGTTGAACAGCCTTTTTAAACCCTAGTTTCCAAATCATAGAATTCAATTTCAAATATCGAATTCAAATTTAAATCAAAATATTTAAATTTCAAAACTCAATCAAGTTATTCAAAATAAATTTTATCTTTGAAATTCCATTTCGAAAGCTTTTCATTTTAAACCCAAATTTCCAATTTCAAAATCAATTGAAATTAAAATTTCAATTTCAAAAACATCATATTTAAATTATCTGTGACTTAACCAATTTCCACGTGAAATCCATATTTGTGTGTGTATGGTGTAGTCCAGGGGTTTCACACAGTAGTGCAACATCATCAATCATCACAGATCAGAATATAGAAATATAGTTGATAAGCGGTATTAACTATCACGCTTATCGTTCATTCACAGATCACATATATATATCACAGATAATCAATTACAGATCACAACATAAATCAGAATATATCATATAGCAACATATATCAGGGATATTAAACAATTTATCCATTCAATAAAATCCAAACATCCGTAGGTAGGATCAAGTTAATTATCTGATTGATTTAAATCAGATCAATTTCTATAAATAAATTACTAATCCTGGTTAATTAATCATTAATTACAAATCATTTTGATTAATTATTCTTTAATCATTTATTAATTAACCATAAAAAAAAAAAAAAAATTAACCTTAAATTACAATTCATCAAACTTTAATTATTTAAATAATTTTAATTATTTAACTCACCATGTAATTAATTATCTTTAAATTAATTACTTAAATTAATTATTCCTCAATTAATTAGCATTCCTTAATCACCTTCATAAATTAATTATCCTTAATTAATCATTTCTTAATTACTTGGTTAATCAAACTTAAATCATTAATTAATATCTAATTTATAATCTTTAATGACCAATTCATTATTCCTTAATAAATTAATCTTAAACCTTCATTAATTAATTTATACCTTTAATTACTTATTTAATTAACCCAAATCAAAAATAAATTAAATAATTAAATTCCCATTTAATTAACTTAATAGTTTAATGAATTCCAAATCATAAATCCCTAATTTAAATTTTAAGGAAAACATTATTAAATAATTTAAAACTTATAGTAAGTTCTCAACTTAACATAAATCAACATTATTTACTTTGAAAGTTTCAAAATTCACTTAACATTGTAAATTCGAAATTTTATTGGGCTTAATCCAATTTTTTTTTAACAAAACCCGAGTAAACCCAGGTTCGTACTCGAGTCACCCTCGGGTTCTTCTCATCTTTTCCCCGAGTCTCTTCCCTTTCTTCTCCGTGCTTCCTTCTTCTACTTTTTTCATTTAGTTTACGCAAATTTAAATTTTAACAATAGGTAACAACACTCACGCATTCGAGTACAACACCGAAGCACTCACCCCTTGGACTCGAGAAATAACTCGCGACACTCACATCCCTCAACACTGACACCAAGCGATAACGTGCACGTGCACTATCGCCTCTGGCCATCAGTGACTGTTGCGGCCATCTTCAACAACCACACGTACTCACTCGACCCTGACACAGCACCCAGATCGCACACACAACCCATGAATCAAAATCGAGCTATCCAGGTTTCGAAACCATTATTGAATCAAAATCGAGCAAGTTTGGTTACAATCTAGAACTCAACTGCTCAACCAAAACCACCAAGCACCGCCACCAACGACCACCTGAACTCACGCCATCCATACCAGAGCTGCATCATGGCCTCCTCGCCACATTCCCCCACCCGTGATCGCTTAAATCACAATATCGAAGATGAGAACAACTCTCGACCATCATGTACAAAACACAGGGGTTAAACCCTAAATCAATTTAAATCTCCAACCTCGATGGATAAAAAATTTACCTCGCATTTTTCCTATGATCTATGATGTTAATACTAGCTTAAATTCAAGTTTCAACATTTTAAATCGGATCAATAACCTGAAATTTGCAAAAATGTAATTTTTGTTTATATACAAACTACACCTTAAATACAAATGTAAAAATCTTCATTTTCGTTTTAAAAATCATCAATTTCACTAAGCATTCAAGTTATAAACTTGAATTAGATTTTTAAAATAATTGAATTTATCAATTTATTGTTTGATTACCTGTAAAACAGTATTACAGTTGTTATTCTTTTCAAAGGTAGTTTAAACATCTTCAAAAAAAATCTGTATTTGAGTTTACCATCTTGTTTCAGTTGAAAACTTTGAGCTTAATAATGATTTGATGAGAATATATCGAATTTAGAAGAAACTATACATCCTGTATACATCATCAGAGGAGTACATAGCATCACAAAACATATGTTCAAACTGAAGCACATATAGCCCAAATTATCAATAAATCTTGAACTATTTAAATTGCCTAAAGCTTGTAAAAAATCATGTTTTACTCATAGGTAGAGGAAACAAAGAAGGTTTGCTCACCTTGTCAAAGCAGAGACAGAGCAGAAAACAAAGAACAGAGGGGCTTTGAACAAAATTCTGGAAATGCTTTTGATCTGCAATGACTTGTTTTTAGCTTGTTTGATCTACTACTTGCTTTGCTTCATGAATTTGAAGTTAAATCTAGAACTCGCTTTTCAAATTTGATTGTAAATTTGAAATGATTTTGTTTGTCTGGTGTGTAAAATTTGAAGCTATCAGATTATAGTTTTCAGAACACTGCTCGGGCTAAAATGAAGAGGAAGTTTGATATATAGTAGGAGTTTACGGTATATTATTTGTACAAAAAGCATGTTTGCATTAATGAGGTTGTACAAATCATACTTTCCCTCCTTCATTTCAGTTGCACAAAGCATGAAGACATTTGTTTTGGTTTTGATTATTAAACAAGATCTCGGCTGATATGTTGCTTTGGTGGCTTGCATTAATGACTTGTACAAAGTATATATATTTATTTGTACAAAGATATTGTATGTAGATATTTCTTTTATGCTGATAGATTTTCTTTCGCTTGCCTGCGCATCTATTACAGGCTACATACATATTTTTACTTGCCTAGCTTGCATTCTTGACCAAGCAAGATTTTATTTTGGAGGCTAATATTTTACTTATTTCATTTTTATACTGACTTTGTTTGCTTTGTATTTAGATACCTTCATATTTCTTTTTCTTGCATTAATTATCTTTCTTTTATTTTAAAACTTAAACTATCAAATATTAAATTTACTTATTATTATTTTCATACATATGTTTCTATTTTTGTTTATTCTTTTACTTTGTCTCATTGCTTAATAATATATATATAAATTCCTATAGTTAATATGTCGTTAAAATTTTAACAAATGTGTTTATTTTATATACATCTATTTCTATTTCTAGTTTAACATCTATTATTATTTAACTCTAATGCTAATTATTTTTATTATAAATGATTTATACAGAATTTATTTTAATTCGGGGAAACTCGCTTTCATTTATAATTAATTTTACAAATTTTTATTCAAAAATTCATTTAATTATCAATTTAAATAAATTAAAATCTAGGGTCGTTACAAACTTCCCCCCTTAAAAGAATTTCGTCGTCGAAATTCGCAGGCACGAAAACAACACAGAGATAGACAGATTCGATCTCCTATAATTCCTCAAACTTAAGATATGAATTCCAAACTCAAATCGGAATACCCAAAGTATATACCAACTTGTCCCTCTTAGGACTTCAGTCTTCACAAGAAATTTCAATAAAATTTCAAATTTGGTTTCAAACGATATCATTTTATTGATTTAGTTCAATTTTATCCTCATATTCTATTAATCAATTTACCTCAAATTAAAATTTCCAATTTCAAATTCATTAAGGTTTAAATCAAAAGGCTGGTAAGAAACCGATGAAGATACGAAGTAAGGATCTTCTACAACGATTTGTAGAACCATCATCACACTGAAACTTCTTCTTGTAGTTGGTACGAAGAAATGAAAGGAATTTGAAAACGAATCAAAGGATATTGATAAGAAAGTTGTTTCCACTGTTGCAGGGTATTGACCATTTATAGTCGTATTCCCTTGTCCCCTATCTCGTCCTCTTCTTGCACTCATACTCACTATCAGTGGTTAGTAAGAGAATTTACTGAGGTATACGGATAGATATCTTAGGGATACTCATTCTAGGGATACTTCACCCTATCTCTAATGAGCTACTTAATGTGTTATACTCCTGAGCTAAAGTTCAACCTTAGCTCTGATACCAAATGTAACAATGAGCGGTCACAACTGGTAGGCTTTTCAACCATCCCAGCCCCACCGTGGCTTACACTGATATCCCAAACTTGCTTTTATGGCCAGCCTCTCGACTGTCACGGCCTCTGCCTAACCAACCCCGTAAAGAGGACGTGTAGGGGTAAGAGTCTCCCGTTCGCCACCAAACTGCGAAGCGAGAATCCCCCATCACGTTTCACCTAGATAAGCAAGACTGGTGTGTAAAATTTGAAGCTATCAGATTATAGTTTTCAGAACACTGCTCGGGCTAAAATGAAGAGGAAGTTTGATATATAGTAGGAGTTTACAGTATATTATTTGTACAAAAAGCATGTTTGCATTAATGAGGTTGTACAAATCATACTTTCCCTCCTTCATTTCAGTTGCACAAAGCATGGAGACATTTGTTTTGGTTTTGATTATTAAACAAGATCTCGGCTGATATGTTGCTTTGGTGGCTTGCATTAATGACTTGTACAAAGTATATATATTTATTTGTACAAAGATATTGTATGTAGATATTTCTTTTATGTTGATAGATTTTCTTTCGCTTGCCTGCACATCTATTACAGGCTACATACATATTTTTACTTGCCTAGCTTGCATTCTTGACCAAGCAAGATTTTATTTTGGAGGCTAATATTTTACTTATTTCATTTTTATACTGACTTTGTTTGCTTTGTATTTAGATACCTTCATATTTCTTTTGCTTGCATTAATTATCTTTCTTTTATTTTAAAACTTAAACTATCAAATATTAAATTTACTTATTATTATTTTCATACATATGTTTCTATTTTTGTTTATTCTTTTACTTTGTCTCATTGCTTAATAATATATATATATATATATATTCCTATAGTTAATATGTTGTTAAAATTTTAACAAATGTGTTTATTTTATATACATCTATTTCTATTTCTAGTTTAACATCTATTATTATTTAACTCTAATACTAATTATTTTTATTATAAATGATTTATACAGAATTTATTTTAATTCGGGGAAACTCGCTTTCATTTATAATTAATTTTACAAATTTTTATTCAAAAATTCATTTAATTATCAATTTAAATAAATTAAAATCTAGGGTCGTTACACTCACAATCGCAGCGTAACAGCATATAATATAATATAAATGAGCTTTATAAAAAGAGAAACTATGATCTTTAATGTTCATACATCAATCAGAGTACACAGACCAAATCAAAACCATCAGCCTGAGCAGTTATAATAACCCGTCCTCATAATTGCTGATAATTTAAACAACAATGCAGCGGAAAATAAACATATACGTGGAATACGACCTGAAGATTTACAGCTCGCCTGCTGAAGCTCCAAAGCATCCAAATCTAAATCTGTAAATATACTCGGTCAGACTCGAGCATTGAAAGGGAAGAACGCCCGGATCAGTCTGGTAAAGCAGCGTGAGAAAACACATCTCAAATTTATTTTAAAGTTATCAAAACTTTCCTTTATCAAAACAAAAGTATCTCGTAAGACCTGCACATAAAGATGGACGAGTTTTTACCTTACAATAACCAAAACATTTCATATCAAATCATCTGACATCATACTAGTGTCTAGTATATAAATAATATTCAAATAGCCGAAATTGTTACATTGGTTAAATTTGACGGCGTAATAAGTTTACAAACAAACTGGCAGGCACGTAGTGGAGAATGGATTCCATACAAATGACAAGGTAAGGGACTACCTTCCGACAAAACATCTCTAGAAAAATGCACCTGGGGTCCAAATACTGAACGCCTAAACCAACACAGAATCGGCCTACCCCTTCCTGGATAGTACCGAATATGACATCACCCCGGTCGTTACCGACCTATCCGAGAGCTCTTATCACATACACAACATTAATTTAATACCTGACGTCATAGCGGGAATAAATATATCTAGAAAGGTGATGACCATATCCTTATGGGAGCGACCTGTATAGCCCTGCTGCTTCTACCCTGTTTTTGTCATTTCCGGGGGATGAGGCATAAGGTCACGATTACCTTTCACGTAGCACATTCCACTTTGAATGCCACATTGTCATTCCTTCGATCACTATTGACTTTCACGAGCATACAACCTCCGAGCTCGTACGTCTCAGAGAAGGGTGTTAAGCTAAAAGAAGTTGCCTTCTCCGCCACCAAACAGATGTACGTTTGTAAAAGTCAACGACCTAATCTTAGAAATGCAATGTCATACATCCATTCATACAAGTTGTCCAGGAACAGGACAAACCGAAGGCAGTCTCCTGCTACATCCTGTCGGGAATTACCCCTAGGATTAGTAGCGAGAAGTCCTTGCATATCGTAGATTTTCATAACAAAGGACTACTGCCACCGTACATACATGATATGGTAAATTTCACCTCAAGGGACTAGTGGCAAGTAGCCCTCATCATGAAGATCTCCATCTTCAAAATCATAATCATAAACCTGCACTTTCGAATGCATACATTTGTCCGAAGTGGTTCTCGAATAAATCTGACCATGGTCCCTCCGAACCAACAACGATAAAAAGGCCAAATTTGATAGTCGGTTATTTAACTATCAAAGCGGCAAACAATATCTAGCACATAAGCGGTCACTAGGCAATTTAATTAATCTTTTATTAACTAAATCACTTTCCAAATATTTCCTTCAAATTATCTTTTAAAAATATATATCTTCCAAACCATTTCAAATCTTCGATATTGGGAAACATTTCCATATACTTATATCAATGGTATAAGTATATTCACAAACCATTTCATTTTCAACACTTAGAAAATATCTTCATATACTTAAATTCATAATAAGTATTTTTACAAATCATTTAAGGAAAACTCCATATTTTCCAAAACACGCTTTATTGGGTCAAAATGAATGTTGCGTAAAACATCGTTACAACAACTCAAAACATCGGTATAAGGATTTAATTAATTATATATATATAATCCCATATACTATATAAAACATTTCCTTTTGGAAAATTATTTACTATAACAACAGTGTTAGTGTTATAGTCCATGCCTTCCATAACTTCTCCGAAAGCGTCTATTACAACAATAAATGTTGAAATCTACGTTTCTGATATATATCTCATTTTGAAACATTTTCCAAACTATTAATTTCCATTTGGAATTATTACTTTCAAAACTTCGCTTTTAAAGGTTATCACTTTAAAACCATTGACTTCATCAAAAATCATTATTTTCAAAGCAATCCTTCAAAAGATTATTTTAACTTTCCAAAACTTTACTTTAAAATGATAAATTGCTTTTTAAAGCCATTACTATATCAAAAACATACTTTCAAAACAATCTTTTGAAAGATTGTTAAACTCTTAAAACTCAAGTATATTTCCTTTATATAAAAATTCATATTTAAAACACAACATAAATCATTTCCATATTTATAAACTATGTTTATAAATTTCCTTTCTATTTTATAAAAAAATTATTTTATAAAATCACTTTACTTATACATTCTATTTATAAATCATTCTTTTATTAAACTCGTTGACTATCAAATTCCATTTATAAATCTATTTCTTTATAAATCTAATTTTTATAAAAATCCATTCATAAACCCATTTACTGAATACTTTCAAATCCATTTACAAAAATATTTATAAGTTCCAATTATAAATCTATTTCTTTATTTATAAAATACCGCTTTTAAAAAATCCTTTATAAAATATTCAAAAAACTCTGTATAAAAATATGTCACAAAAACCATATTTTTATAATGTCAAAAATCATACTTTTTATTTGTTTAAAAACAAATTCCACCTTTTAATAATTTAAAAATTATTAAAACATAAACTTCCAAATCACTTGAAAATCATTTCAATTCAAAATCACTATTATATAGTATTTCAAAATACTAAAAATATGGCCGAGTGCTAACATTGCACTAAATAGCAAAAAAATCCATGTCATCAAATATGGCATCCATCATATCATATATCAGCATATATATGAATATAAAATCAATAGTGTGAGGAATCATGTTGGATCCCTCCAACCTGTAACCCTGCATCAAATACAGCATATAATCAAATCATATAAAAATCAACCGCTTCGAGGCGCGATTCGTATACAAAGGGTCATTCGCTCATACACGGGAATGTAATAATGTCTCATCCGCTCCAGGGGCGGGAATATATCCAAACCAACTAATAAATATATTTTATCATCCAAACAAGCAATAATCATCATAAATAAAAATATTTTCCTACTTATATAAAAATATAAGCATGCCCGAGAGGTGAGTTAACTCACAAAAATTCAAGAAGTCTCCAAATCACTCTGTTTTGAATTAAAATTGAACGGTCGTCCAATTTAACTCAAAATTCCTACTATCTCCGAATTCGTCCAATCCAACTCCATAGCGTAGTGCTCGCTGAACGACGCAACGCAAATTGTTTCGCTTGAAACGGACCTCGTACGAGAAAGTTATGAATTAATTAATATTGGATATCATTAAATTAAAATAGAAATTTAAATCTTTACCCTATTTCTCTTCCCTCCCTCACGTTTCTGACTTACACGCGCACGAAGAACCCACTCACGTGACCACATCCATCGATGCAGGCGCCACCTCAGGGGGCCGGAGGTCCATCAGACTCCGCCACGACATGTGCCTCCCCCAGAGCCACCATCGCCTACGACGGCGCCACCTCCGCCGTTACCATCTTTGCGCAGTTCGAGAAAAACGCATCGGCCTTCATGGCTAGATTCTGGCGAACTCAAGTTGTTTCGCCTCGATCCAACCGTACATAACATAGATTTCATCTTGCTCTTCATCTTTTCTTTTGGATTCATTTGATTTCATTGAGTGGATTGGGAGATATCAATGAGAGAAGAAGGGCGATATTCGGCCATTGACTGGAAAGAGGCGGCTGAGAGCAACTAGGGTATATTTTTGTGAGCGTTTCAAGTCCTTATATAGAAAATATCCAAACACTATTCACGTTGGAAATTTTCGAACTCCAAACGAAGCATGACGCTTGACATTCTATATGTTATACCCCTATTCCAAACATAATGGAATATGTATCGGAAGCCAATTCCATCATATACGGAAGTTAACTTTCATAATCGAATTATTTTAATTAATATTCCTATAATTAATTTCTATGTGTTTCAAGCTTGCACAGTCAAACGGTAAGTCCAATTGACATGAAACTTGAAATCCTATAATAATTCACTATTACGGATCCAATGAAACTGGTTTCGTCGAAATCCGAGACACTGTCAAAAATGACTATTTTTACTCGTCAATCAAAACGAGTAATTTCTGATTTCTATTTACTCGCTTTTTAATCAATTTTAAAAGTTCACTAACTCCATTCTAATTCAAATAAAACTAAAATCAACTTTAGAAATTGTTTTTCATTCATTTTAAATCCAAGATACAATTATTCAAACAATTTCAAAAAAATATTCAAATCAAATAATTTAATTATCAAATAAATCACTATATTTGAAATATAAGTTATTTAACTTATAAATTTTACTTTTAAATAATTAAAAACAATTAATTATTCCAATTTCAAATGACTGAAATTCTGGGTCGTTATAAAAAAGTACTGAGGCCTCGCATGGACACCTTGCAAATCGGGACTAGCATACACCTTACTGGATAGTACTGAATATGTCATAACCCCGTTGTGATCAACAACCATACCCGTCACTAGCATGCTTAATCTGGAAATATCGATCTAGATCGGGTGATGATCATACCCTAATAGGTGCGACCTACATAGCCCTGAAGCATATTCCATGTTTTAGTCATTCTCGGTTGCGAGGCTTAAGGCTACGTTTACCTTTTCATATAGCAATCCCACTTGGAATGCTAACAATGCCATCCAGTCGACAATGCAATGCTAGATTCGTCCAAACAAGTTGTTTAGGATATGAACAAACCAAAAGCACTACTTCTACTACATCTATTCTAGAATCACCCTCAGGATTAATGGCAAGCAGCCCTTGCACTTCAAAGATCTTTGTCTTTGATTTCATCATCTTTGAGATGTTTCTAATTTTAATGCTTACTTTGGATCGAACTGGTTTTTGGATTACTCATGCTTTTTCGATCACGGTCTCTTCGAATCAACATTCGATAATTTTAAAATGGGTCAAGTCATCGATAGTGGACAAATCCACTATCTAGGGTGTGTATAGATTTGCATATGAAAAATAAGACATTTTATACTTATCCTCACTTCCTGATTTCAAGTAGTACTATCCCTTGATTAACAATAAAGTCGGACAAGTTAGAAAACTATCCTTGCCACGACGTACATTCTTACTCCTCATAATAGAGACGAGTTTTCATACCTCGGAATTTAGTGTTCAGTATATGATGAAGTACCTTCCATATACTTAATTTATCATGAACCATTTATTGAAATTAACCCTCTTATACTTATCACATTTTGACTTTTCTATCCCTCGCCTAGAAAGTCAAGTTCTAGATCTCAGGGATAGAGGAAAATCTACTCATTGGATTTTAGTGCTAAATATAAGATGGCTTACTTTTAATAAAACCTGTCAATGTTTTAGCATACATATCACATAAGTTTGGCTACTTAATGGCACAGACAAGAAAATCCTTATATTTAAAACCATTCTTTAAAAAAAAACAGTTTCTTTTAAACAAACCGACCTTTGAAAATAAAGTGATTTAATATTTAAAATATTTATTTAATTGATTAATAATAATTTAAGACTTTTATTTAAATAATAATTAAAACTTTATTTAAATAATAATAATTAAACCTATACTTAATTAATAATTAAACCTTAATAATTAAATAATAATTATTGAAAATATTTTAATATTTCTTTTTAATACTTATAATATCTTTTAAAAGACTTTTAAAAATATTTAAAGTAAAAACTCATTTTAGTTTACACAAAAGTTACAAATTTACAAACTGCATCCATAGCGACTAACGCTATACAGACCAAACTTTCAAACTTGTTTTATATATCGAAAAAGCCTTTACATCTTTTCCTTTTATATTTAAATTTCTTAAATAACTTTGTATAAAGGTTTTGAAACCCAAAAATAAAGTTTGGAAACTTTTAGAAAACAGTTCAAAAAGACAAGGAAATAAACAAATTTTAAAACACACTAGGTCTAGATGTCGACAATAAACTAATTCAAGTGTTAACTTTCCTTTCAAGATCCAAACATCCATATACATAAGCACATACATACATACAAGGGTCACTAACATCTGCAAAGTAAAGAAAAGATATTACTTGTACATTATCACTTAAATACATCGACTACATTTTCCATTTATCACAAATCATCACATATAAATGCATATATGTATAAACACAAGCAACATTACTTTTAAAACCAAACATCTAACAACTATGATTATCACCAAATATAAAGTTTAAAACCTTATTTTCAAAGGTAAGATTTAATTACCAAAACCTGTACGAATCAAATCAAACTATCACCACACTTTGCACCATACTCGAACTTAGTTTTTCCATTGTAAAAGTTTGATTTTTAGGAGCCTAAAATGGCTAAATATGTTCGACCTAGGGTGAAGAGGGCTTGGCCTAGATTGAGGAAGGTGGGTTTAGGCTTGCTTTTGGAAGTTAAGAGAAGTAGAGGGTAAAAGGAAGGTTTTTGAGTAGTTTTTAAGGATTTAAGAGGAAAAAAGAAAGGATTTTTAACTTAAGAAAAATTTTAAGAAGCCGTGGAAGGTAAGATGAAAGCTTGAAAATAGGGAGTTTGAAAATAGATGAAATGAAATAAGAAATGGAAAAAAAATAAAGTTGTTTGATAAAAAATGGAATATGAAAATTACTTATTTGCCCTTTAACCCTATACCCTCTGTAACGGCCCACTTTTCCGTACAGTTTAAGCTGACAATAAACCACACATGTCTAGCCCAAATTGAACAGAAAGGCGGATAGTTAGCGAAAAAGAAAGAAGGAAGAAAATAAGAAGAAAACTAAACAACATAGAGTCTCACATCGAAACGAATAATCTATAATATACCATAAATCTTTACACAAAAACAAAACTGTAATATATGTATATACAAACATCAATCAGAGTATACTAACCTATTTCAACCTGGACAGTTATAACAGCCTATCATCACAATTGCAGATAACACAACAATGAATACAGCGGAAAAATAACCATCTATGTGAATACGTCTCAGGGCTTCCAAGTCGTCCCTTGAAGCTCCAAGCATCCAAACTAATTTGTAATATACTCGGTCTGACCGGAGCATTATAATAAAATAACTCCCAAGTCAGTCTGGAAAACCAGCGTGAGAAAACACACCCAACTGGATTTAAAGTTATAAGAAATCTTTGAAATCAAAAGGTATCTCATAAGACCACGCCTTACATAAACACGTCGGGTTTTTACCTTACGATAATCAAAACACTTTTACAGAAAATCCAGTGATATTATAATAATGCCTAGAGGTTCAAAGTAAAATATTAAAATAGTTGAAATGCTTGCATCTCACATTTCAACATAGTTGGGCACAATCAAAACCGTACGGCGCTTAATGGAGATGGATTCCATACAATGACTAGGCACTGGGTATCACCTATCACGGTACGCATCTAGAAAATGTACCGAGATCGAACCTATCGATCCCTGCCAACACAAGACTGGCCTACCCCTGACTGGATAGTACCGAATATGTCATAACCTCGGTTGCTTTGCAACCCTTTTTATCGAGATCTCATGTGCAACCAATTCATAAATATGTAGATGTATCTAGAAGGGTGACAACATACCCTAATGGGTGCGACCCACTTAACCTTGCTGCATCTCCACTGATTTTCAGTCATTCCCGTTTGATGAGGCTTGAGGCTACGATTACCTTTCAAGAAATTTACACTTAGAATCACCCTCTAGATTAAGTCCGTTCTGGGTCTGAACGAAACCGAAGGCACTATTCCTACTACATCCATTTTGGAATCACCCTCTAGATTAGTAGCGATTAGCCCTTGCACTTCAAATACCTATCTTAGATTCCCTGCTCTTCACGATGTCTTCACTTCGAAACACATTCCTTGGATTGAAGTGGTTTTCGGATAACATATCTGATCCCAGTCTCTCTGAAACAACGTTCGATAATTTTCGGTAAACTCAACTCCGGTTCTCTAGGAAATAAACAAACAAAGATAAGATCAGAGATCACCTCCTAACCATTAGTGGACGGATTTCCTTATCTTCGTCCTAGAAGAATGAAACGAGATTTATACGTACGGTACAACAATATCGGAGATGACCGTGCCATATAACTCACGTGTTTCTCTTAGATATTTCCAAAGTTACGTTGGGTCTATTTTCGATAGTCGGTTATTTGACTATCGACTAACAAAAATTCAATCATGAATTTATTTCATAAGGAAAACCAATATTCGTTACGCATATAAGCGACCATTAGCCTCGTTTTATAAATCTTTTACGAATAAAAACCACTTGTTTGTATAGGAATACTTTTACAAGATATATCCACCGATCCCTATATTTTCAATACTTATAAAATATCTATATACTTATCTCAACAGTATAAGTATATTCACCAAACTGAGAAAGATTCTCTTTTTATTCGACTCTCAAATCATTTATAAATTTTCTTACAATTCTCCATACCATTTATAAATCATTTTATAAACCTCCCAAAAACCATTTATAATCCTTTTATAAAAATTCAATCCCTTATAAGCATCCAATACATTTCAAAAATCACTTATAAACCCTTTCTGAAACCATAAGCCATTTATAAATACTTCTTTTATAAATCTGTAAACCTGTTTCTAAATTTTCCAATAAATATCTAACTATTTACAAACTCTTTCTCCTTGCCAATAAACTTTCCTTAAGTCTTCAATCCATTTTATAAATTTCTTTATAAAATGCAAGTCTTTCAACCTTATTCATAGTCTTAGAAACATTTATAAATAATTAAAGTCATTTACTTCAAAACATTATTATATAATAATAGTTATTAACAATGAATATTATAAATAAATGGAAATCATTAACTTTAAATATCTTAAACTAATAATTATTCTTTCCAAATTATTGTTTAAGAAATAATAATAATAATAATTAATCTTTACCATTTTATAAATAATAAAAATAATTTAGTTTAAAACCTTATTAATAATCCTTATTATTAATTCCAAACCATAATTATTTTTAAATAATTAATCACTTAATTTATTAACCTTTTTATAAATTCTTACAACGTATAATCTATAAACAAATAACTTTTAAACAATATTAAAATAATTAAATAACTCTAAAATAATATTAATATGATTATATAACTTTAAACAGTATAATATAATTAAATAACATTTTAAAGAATATTATTATAATTAAATAACCTAAAATAATATTGATATAATTAAATAACTTAAAAACACTATTAATATAATTAATTAACTTTAAAAGCAATATTAATATAATTAATTAGATAATCCTTAGATAAATATCTCCGGAACCTAATTTCGGATTTTCAAATCGTTTCTTATCTCCAAAAACCAATTCTGACTTAATCGGCAATTTGCAGTATTTTTAAAATACTAATTTGAGGCCAATAGCCACCCAACACTTAACCAATATCGATATTGATTTTATATCACTACTGGGTTTTCTTTTCAAACATATAACGATGTTATAACCACAGTGTCCACAATCATATTTATTTCCCAATAACCCATATAAAGGAAAATATTACTGAAACAATATAATTCAATAATAGTGAGGAATCCCGTTGGATCCCTCCAACATGTTTCCCTGCAACCACAGATGTTATATAATCACAAAAATATAATCACCGCTTCGAGGCGGGATATCGCAAAATAAAAAGGTCATCCGCTATTATGCGGGGCGCATAGTGTCTCATCTGCTCCAATAGGCGAGAATATTCAATCCAACTAATATAATATAGTAATTCAACCAAACAACCATTCAACAATTTTAAACAACTATAAATCATACTAGTTATCCAAAAAGGTGAGATTAACTCACCGAAATTTTCTATTATCGCCGAGGCATTCCGGTTTGGAACTAAAATCGAACGACGTTCGATTTAGCCCAAAATTCAACAGTCTCCAAACCCGACCAAACTAGTTCCATTGTGAAGCCTACGTCATGAAGAGCGCAACGCAAAAATCCACGTCTCAATTTGACCTCGTATGAACAAGTTATAATATTTTTAAGTTATCGATTTAATTATATAAAATTAACACAACTAATTACCAACTTCACTTTAATTACCATTATGCCATCTTCCCAAAACCACTTCTCCAGTTCCTGTAACCATAAATGTGGACAGAAATGTGCACGTAAACACGGCCACCGCTCCATTATCTGACGATCCGAGACCACCCACGCATCTCTCTTTGGACCCGCTTCCGACTGCACCCCACCACGTCGCCACCAGTGCCCCGCGCCAGAACCCGACCCATGTACCCAAAAAATAACGCGCGCATCTAGGCAAGAAAAGTAGCGACACTTTTCGACGCTGAACTCAACCAAATTTCACCGCAATGTAGCCCTCTCCTCCGTGATCACAAGGCCACTCTCCGACTCGCCGATCGATGCTCCATGCTCCGATAATCGCCAACCTTAGTTTCGAACACCAAAATTTGTCGTTGTAGAAACTCGCTGAAACTTCACTAAAAATACTACATCACTTGACGATTCCAACGACGCTAACGTTGCCTTCCAGTTCGAAGTGGATAGAGAGATATCTTTTTTTGAAGTTTATGAACAATATTTCCTCTTTGCTGATTTTTGGAAATAACTCGAGCGACACTCAATGAAATCGAGTGCCGTCAATTTTTAAAAATCCTATGGACATAGACGAGCAACTTTATAGTTGAGAGTTTTGGCAAATATCAAACAGATTGGGAGTAAATGATTTTTGAAGTTTTGAAGGGAGTATGTAATCCCTTTTTTCCCTTTTCTTCTCACTGTAAACTAAAGAGGAAGAAGGGAGGGAGGGAGACCACATTTTTAAACAGGTGAGGAGGTACGATCATAGCTAGGTAGAGTGGCTGATGTGAATGGTAGGCGCGGCTGATGTGAAGGGAACAACGGCTGTGGTCAAATCAATGAAAATATATTATTTAAAATCAAAATATCTAGATTTTTAATTTCAAACTCCGATCGAGATGTGCCGCCTGGCGTTCCTAATGTTATACCCCTATTCCAAACATAATGGAACAAGTTTCGGGATCTAATTTGATTGTATGAAGAAGATAGCTTTTTGAACCCAATTATAATATTAAATTTCCGATATTAATTTCAATGCGTTTCTATCCTGTACGACCAAATGTGTAACACCCCATATTTTTATAACATTATTTGGGATATTTAATTTGCTAAAATTAAATAAAATAATGTGGAGATTAATGGATTGAGACTTGTTTTAGCTAAGGGTAGCCGTGTCATGATAGTGTGTTAATTTATATAAAATAACCTAAACAAAGGTGTTTGGAAATGACAAGGGCAATATGGGAAATAGGTGGAGCTTATACCCTAAACCCTTAGGAGATAGAATGCTCACATTCATTCTCATTTCTATCAAACTAAAAATACTAAGGTCGGCCACCATTTTTACTCTCAAGAAGAAGATTAAAGCTAGGATTCAAGAGAAGGGAAATAATCAACTAAATCAACATCAAATCTCACATCTATAATCTCAAAGTTAAGGTAAATAATTACTACATCCCATATTCTTTTGGTTTTCGGTTTTAAGACTAAGATCTGAAATATTTTTGTAAGTAATTGCTATGTTTTGAGGATTAAAGTTATATATATGTTGTTGGTGAAATTATACATGTTCATACTTGTTTTTATGATATGTTTGACATGAAAACCCTATTTAATGACATCCGAATGTCTTGAAAATTTAAATATAGATATGGAATAATATTTTAGAGATGAGTTTAGATTTTCATAATTTTTTGATTTATTATGGATTTTATATTAATTTTCTAGTGAAGGGAATTATTTATTGGGTTATAAATTATTTTCGACTAAAATAATAATCTTTTGGGTTTGAAATTTTAATATGTTAGGCAATATATTAAAATAGATTTTCTGGGATTTTTCTAGATTTATGCTAAGTCATTTGATGAATATACAAAATTATTTAAGGTATGAGACTTAAATGTTTTATATATTTAATTAAGGAGAAGGGCATTTTGTAAAATAAAATGATTATTTAATTTTAGTAATAGCGGCAGCACATTTCTAAAAAGTGTTTATTAACCAATGGAAATTTGAAAAACAAAGGTAGGTTAGTTGAAAAGTTTCTTTTTTAAATTAAGAACAACAATCACACTTCTTCCATATTTCAGCCTATATGGCAACAGACCTTTTGCCCCAGATCTTTCGTCACAGTCGAAAGGTTAGCTCTCGACAAGGTGAAAGTTCAATGCATAAGGTATCAAATATTCCGGTACGTAATGAATTGAATAAAGTCGAAAGGTTCTGAGCCGAAGGGTTGAGGGCTAAAAAGGTTGGGATATATTTGTTTTATAAATCAAAAGCTTTCGCCTGCTTTGCTTTCAAATTTGAGCTTTCGACTTGGTTGCCTTTATCAACCAAGTCAAATTATTTAAAAGAAAGATTTTAAACCTTCAGAAATAGTTGATAGGTTCCTGCTGCTTTCACTATTGCTTGGTTTTGAAACCTTCCGACGTTGCCTAAGGGTTTCTACTGCTTTACATAAAGGTTTTGTTTTGAACCTTCCGATCTAGTCGAAAGGTTTACTAGTTTTTAAAACTAGCCATTTCTCCAAATGCATTCAAAAGGAAGCTTTCGACTTAGGTGATTTACCCTTGTTTTATAAAGTATAACCCAAAGCTTTCGAAAGGTTGTTTCCAATGAAGTCGAAAGGTTTTTAATGAAGGTTTTCCACCTGTTTTAAATTGGACCCAGAAAAGTTTTCGAAAGGTTGTGTTAAAGAAGATTTAATGCTTTTGAAAGGATTTGTTTACTGAATGGTCTTAAAAGGGGTCGAAAGCAAAGCTTTCGAAGGGGTCTAAAGCCAAGCTTTCGATGGAGTCGAAAGGTAGCTTCCGACTAGGTCGGAAGGTTTAGTTTCTGAATGATTTCGGAAGGTTTTAAATGGAAGGATTTTCAAATATTTTCTAAGGCAATGTTTCAAGTCGTTTTAAAATAGGATGTCTAAGGTTTTATTGCTTTTGAAAGGTTTGAGGTTCAATGGTTTCGAAGGGTTGAGTTTCAATAGTTTCGAAAGGTTTTGGATTTCTAAGGGTTTTGAGGGTACCAATGGAAACAATAAATGAATATGACCTAAGTTAGGGATACTGATGGAAATAGGTTAATCATAGGGCTAACTTGATATAAATAGAATCATGGGGTTAACATGATATATATGTGTGGAATCTTGGGGCTAACATGATACAAATAGATTCATGGGGCTAGCATGAGTCAAAAGGCAAATTCAAATAGAATCATGGGGCTAACATGATACAAATATAATCATGGGGCTAACATGATATAAATAAACTCATGGGGCTAACATAAGACCATTAAATTCATGTGGATAACATGAAATGATTGGGTTCATGGGGGCTAGCATGAATCAAGTGGTAAAATGATGGGTTCATAGTCGTCCTAGGAAAACTATGTGATGTGAGATGGATAGTCTACATCAACTTTAGCGAAATGAATGTGGAATAGGTAGTCCCTCTTTGATATAATAAGACTCTAATTGGGGATGGGGAAATCCTATTTGTTTTTAAGTATGTGTATCACCATAATGTTTTATAAATACATGTTTTAGCCATTGTCGAAGCAGGGGCACAATATATGGTTTTATGAAAGGTTTTGCAGAAGATTTGTTTTAAAAGGATGTTAGTGAGGGGAAATCCGTTCCGCTAAGCGGCGTGGTCTCACTTAACATGTTTAACCAGGATGTATAGTATTATTCATACCAGGCTTCATGTCTGACTCGAACTTTATGTTTTCCCCTTAAACTGTTGGGTGCTCATAATTAATTTGAGTAGGCTGAGGGATTAAGGTCATTTTCAGGTTTTAGTAGGATGACGAATAAGCTACCGAAGGCATGCAGGAGGCAAACAGATATCTATTTAGGAGTTACAGTTCTTGTTGTGTTTTGTTGGATTTTCCACTGTGTTGTTTTGTATTAGGTCTATTATGACCATATGACTCTGATCAACCAAGGGGGTACCTTCATATATCGCTCTTGGCGTATTTTGTTATAATTATATTTGATCTGTGCTTGGGAACGATTTGGGATTATGTGTTGTGAATGTGAAACAATTGGTTTTGAAATGTAATGAAGTAAAAATTTGTTTTGAAGTATGTGTTTTGTTTCATATTCGAGTGCTTCTGATATTATTGATACCATTAACATAGCCGTATTAAGTCACTGGAAGCTAATACTATATATGACTGTAGCATTTGTAGTGCTTAGTTTTGGGCCTCTAGATAAGGGATGTTACAGCTTGGTATCAGAGCATGGTCTATGAAATACTTTAACTGAAAATGATTTTTGAAAATATAATCCTTAGAAATTAGAGTTAAGATCGGGGTATGGGGTAACGCTATAGTAACGTACTTGTATTTGCTATATATATAAGTATACGCTATATCTCTAGACTCCTATCTTAGTTAGGCTATTCATCTCTATCTCAAGAGGTTTGAATGCAGATATGGAAGGAAGAAGAGGCAGATTAAACCTTAGAGGAGATAGCACCACTACTAATGGAAATGCCCGACCAAATGCCAGAAGGGTTCCGCTCAGGCTCAAGCTGAAAATGTGGGTGCATGGGTTCCTCAAGTGGATGTGGGAGCCTTGTTTAGTTTTTGACAAACATTTTACAAGCAGGAGCTACTGGAAATGTTGGTGGGGAAAATCCTGTAGTTTCAGTTGGATATAACCATGCTAAACTGAGTAGAGACTATATCAGTCTGGGAGGAAAGCCGTTTGCCGGAACGGAAGATGTCGTTGAAGTAGAGAATTTGTTGTTGAACTGTGAAAGGATCTTTACATATCTAGGCTTGAATGATGGGGAGAAGAGAAGGCTAGCCTCAAGAGGTTGCAAGGGTTAGCGCTTCATTGGTGGAACAGTGTGACAGTCGGAGTGCCAGAGGAAGAGTTGACTTGGGCTGACTTCAGGAGGAGGTTTGAGCAAAGGTTCTTGTCTGAGGTAGACAAGTCGGCGTTAATGAGGAAGTTTATGGATCTTGTCCAAGGGCAAATGTCTGTGATCGAGTATGCTACTAGGTTTGATGAGCTATCTCGATATGGTTATGCTTTGGTTGACACGGATGTTAGAAAGAATGAGAGATTCATTAGAGGATTGAGGCCAGAGCTTGCAGAATGACTATGGCCCATATCCGAGATCCTTCTAATGTGGTAGTGGAGATGGCTATTTTCCATGAGGAAATGCTTGCTGTTTCAGTTAGGGAGAAGCCCATTGAATTCAATGGTCCTCGGGAGAAGAAGAGGAAGTTCTTTAAGAAGAAGGGCGATAAGAAAGAAGGAGCCGCCAAGAAAGGGAAAGCAGATATAGTTTGCTACAAGTGTGATAAGAAGGGTCACTACGCTAATGAGTGTCGTTCGGGAGATGGAAAGTTGGTTGTGGGGAATCAGAATGTGCAATGCTATAATTGCAACCAGATGGGGCATTACAAGAACAAATGTCTTGAAGCCGCTAAGGCAGGAAAAGGAAAGGTCTTTGCTTTGGAGCCATCATCCTCTAAGCCAAATGCTGCTGAGAAAGGAAAGTCTATGATGGAAAGTACGCTTTTGATCCTTGGCATACCAGTTAGGGTATTGTTTGATACCGGAGCATCTCATTCTTTTATTTCTCGATGTTTGGAAGATAAGCTTAACCTAGAACCCTCATATCTAGTTACTTCCTTAAGGGTTGCAAATCCGATAGGAGGATATGCAACGCTTGGGATGAGGTGTAACCATTTAGAGTTTGATTTGCTAGGCCATACTTTTGAGTGCTATTTGCATGTGTTTTACTTTGGGGGATTTGGAGTTATCCTTGGGATGGATTGGTTAAGTAAATACGATGCTAGGATATTTTGCCATGATAGGAAAATATCACTTAGTCACCCGGATTGTAGTGATCAGATAGTTTATACCGCAGAGAACCCTAGTTGTGAAGTGAATGCTTTATTGGGTATTATGGAGTTAGAAGATGATTTGCATCGAGTCTTTGTAGTTAGAGAATTCGCAGATGTGTTTGAGCCGATAACTGGGTTGCCACCGAAATGAGTCATTGAGTTTTGGATCGAATTAGTTCTTGAAGCAGAACCAGTGAGTAGACCGCCAAGTAGAATGACTCCCACCGAGATGAGAGAGTTGAAGATGCAGTTGGTGGATTTGGAAGGTAAGTGTAACGACCCGTAAATTTTAACTGTTTTAATAATGTAATTAGTTGAAATTTTGTGAAAATTTAAACGATAAAATTTTGAAATAAAAATTTGATATTTGGAATGTGTCTAATTAATCATAGCAACTGGTAAATTTTCATCAGATAATTTGGAAGTTTATTTTCTAGTGTAATTTTATTCCAATTTTTATCAGTTAAAATTGATGATAATAAAAAGTTTTCCAAATCTGAATATTTTTACATAGAAAAATTCTAATTCATCTTCTAACTAAGACATCATTTTTCGTTTTTCCAAATTCGGACTTCTTTAGCTCTGTCGATCTTATTTTTCTGCGTTTTTGCTGCATTTTCCGCTAGTAGAAAATTCGAATTTTTATAATTAAATCATACCACTGATATCTGTATACCGTTTTGACCGTCTCGTCGTGCTGATCTCTGTAGTATATTTGTTTGTGTGATTCGGAGTCCGGTACACGGCGAAAGCTACGAAACGGTTAGCCGTGCCGGTACTCGTTTTAAACCCTTTTGTTTTCCTACGTCCCTTCGTTCTTCGTGATAAAGCTGTCAGCCACTAACAATTAATAATACATAGAATTCAACCACTGGCTTTTACTATTCCAACGTTTCACTTTGAATTGCGGTCGGCCATTCATTTTCATTTGCTAACTCTTCCCGTATACTTCACTTCTTTTGTTCTCTGCCTTGAAAAGAGAATATGTATACCATATTTATTTATTTTATTTTTTTTAAAGCAGACACTCCATCATTTTTGTGTTGCCTCTCCCGTCTCTTTGCCTTGCCTCTCCCCGCTCATCCCCTACCTGTTCTTCCCTCCCTAGATCATCACCGAAGCCACCTCAAACTTGACCGAAGCTGTCGCTTCAACCGAACGTTTCCCAGCCACATTTGCCGAGCCGAGCCTCCTCACCCATTCCCTACGCGCAACTCGACAACCTCATCAATGTCAGCCAACGCCAAGCCATGCAACTTCCCACCTTCAATTCGAGCGTGAGCCACCAATCCCCTCCCTCTTCGGCCAGTGCTGCCTGCGCCGACCATTCGCCTTCCCCTTATCTACGTCGCGCCAGTGCTCAAGACTGACCATCCAGACCCTCCATCCCGCAGTCTCACAGCCCTCTTCGACCAAGGTCACTAACTCATCCATTTGAGCTTGTAAGTAATGTATATATTGAGATATTTGCATAGTGTCAGTATATTTATATCTCAGGCATATGATTATATTACAGTCATATAATGTGTTAGATTTTATGTTGGTTATATACATATTCAGTATAAGTTTTGTAATCGGCCGTTTATGTATGTATTATAATATGTTGTATATATTATAAAGTGACGTCATTTTATATGAAAAAAAATGTTAGTTGGATATAAAGTAACATCAGTAATATACGTATGTTAATCTATGTTATTATATATATATTTGGTAGTTACATAAGGGTTAGTTTATATTGTATAACTTTTGATATATGTTATATTATAATTTGGTCTATCAGTTTACAGTATGTTAATTTTATAATGTACTAGATGTTTATATATTTTGGATGCTGTTTGTGAAAGATATGTATATATCTGGTTTTATATGCGTGTTAATTTATAGTAAATATATGTTTTAAAATTATCAGTTTTGTTTATATGGTTAGTGTATACATATTACTAGTTAAATTGTATGTTTATTTGAAATTTACGTAAGAGTATTGATATTTTTACCATACATTTCTAAAGTCTAATATATAAATGTGTAACCAGCTATGATATAGTAATATGCAAGTCTGATTATATATACTCCGTTAGTTTATATATTATATATGTTAAAGATTTGTCTGTGATGTTTTGATTTTCTAAGGTATATGTGCCTTGCTGAGTGGAAGAAAATATAATAAGTACTAGCTATATGATTGATATATATATAATTATCTCGATTTTAATATATACAGAGATATATAGGTCCTGTTGTATAAGTTTGCTACTCATATTTTGATATATCAATATATGTATATATAGTTTATATAGGATACACTATACGAAAAGTTATATAGTTTATATAGCTAAGTAATGTTATGGTTGGATATATAAGTAATTATTCAACATATTATGTATATATATATATTGGACTGTAATATATGACCTTTAGTTATATAAATATATATATTAAACTATTAAATTTTGATGTATTGATTCAAAATTTATTATTATATATATGTCGATTTTAATATTTGAGTTTTAGTTTAAAACAATAATTTTGAAATACATATACATATTTAATTTAATATGTGTTTGAAATTTAAAATATGATTTTATATAAATAGTATATAGATTTATACATATAAGTTCATTCATACCATTTATCATCATCGATCCAGTTCTGATTTGATTTCGTCAATTCTTTATCTATCAGTTGTTCGTCGAATTCGTACCCATCTCACTTCGCTTTGGAATTCGTGCTGGGATCCGTAACTCATCTCATTCCCGTTCATCTCTAGCCTCGAAAGGTGAGAAATCACTCACGATTAACGTTCTATTATTTATTAAATTTGATTTCAATTGAAACGACAATTGAAATATGATGCTACTAGTTATTTACATTGCTATATATATGCCATCATCTGTATCTGTTCACCTATGACATCTGACACCATTATCTGTTATTTATATTGCTATATACATGCCATCATCTGTATCAGTTCACCTATGACATCTGACACCATTATCTGTTATTTATATTGCTATATACATGCCATTATCTGTATCGGTTCACCTGTGACACCTGACACCATTATCTGTTATTTATATTGATGATATATGTCTGTTATATTATTATCATATCTGTTATCACTCTGCAAGTTCCCTGTTAGTATAGGATTCACTATGGGTTGAAATGGTACATACCCAAACGGACTTTAGGATAGGAGAAAATCGTTATGGGTTGAAATGATAAACCCAAGCGATTTTCAATTGAATTGAATTTGGGATTACGGGTTGAAATGATAGATATATACCCGTATATAATTTAAATTACGGATTGAAATAAGAAATATCCGTATCACTTGACCATAGGGTAGAAAATTTTATACAAACACCGTTGGTCTATATATATATATATATATATATATATATATATATATATTGAAATGATTTCTATGGTTTTGAAAAAAAAATATGGTTTTAATAAATATTGATTTTAAAGATTTATTAAAGTTGATTTGGATCAATATAAAAATATGTTTTGAGTATTTATGTAAAATTTATATTTTCAAATATAAAATTTATAATGTTTCAGGTTGAAAGATAAATTTGAAATTGATTTGGAATTCTTAATTATTTAATAATTATACTTAAATAAGTTTGATTTGAAATCTATTAAATTTGAAATTTTAAGATATGTTTTATAACTTGAACTTGATTAAAAAGTGGCTTAAATGAATATTTCAAACTTATATAAATTTAAATGGGATATTTTGTTTATATAAATTTGTAAACTGAAATTGTATTTAGATGTATTGAAATGATTAAAGAAATATCTCAGAAACTAAATGTAATGAAATTAAAATTAGATATAAATGGAATTATCAAATTTAGTTTTTGAAATGTGGAATATTTAAAGCTTTGAAATATATTGAAATTTAATGGTTTATTTTGTGTTTCAAATTTGTATTTGAAATCGTTATAATTCGGAATGATTTATTGAGAATTGAATTGAGTCGAAATTTATGAATTGAGATTGAATTAAGTTGAATTTGGAAGTCGAGATAATTTGAATCGATTTGTGAATTTGTGGAAGCTATTTTATTGTATAAAGTATCTTTAAACTATATCTACAACTATTTATATTTTACTTTATAAATTATTTTAATATAAACTATTTTATATAAATCATTTTCAATATATATTATTTTATTATAAACTATTTCAACTTATAACTATTTTATATAAACTATTTTTATTTGATAAACTATTTTATTATATACACTAATTTTAATATCTAAACTGTTTAAGAGGAAAGTGTTATGAATTCCAAAATGTTATGATTTCAAACTATAGTTTCAAAGTGTTATGAATTTCAAGGTTTTGATTTCCAAAGTGTTTTGATTTTAAAAGACTTACGATTTTGAAAGCGATATAACTTTGGAAAGTGATATGATTTTGGGAATGGATTTATTTGAAGTGAAAGTGATATCGTATTGATATGGTTTTGAAATGGCAATGATATTTTGGTTTGAAATATAAACTATTTTGAAAGTTTATTAAATGACCAATCGGTGTAATAATTACGTAGTTATTGAAGAGTCCGGGATCGGTTAAGGACATACTCTCTGTCTAAACCGAAAACCACTTTAATAACTATTATACGCGGAGTGTGATCCAGAATGAAGTGGTTGGAATGATGACGTTGCTGGATTTGAAGAAAGAGAACGATAATGGATAGCCTTGACACTTGTGTCAAATTAGAAATGACTTAACAGGAGCCGTGCCGGGCCAGTGAGGTTAGCTACCTCTAGCGGACACACTTCTTCGTAAACTACTCATTACTTGTTTTGATTGGTGCGCACCCTTGATTTGGGATTGTTGTTTCGCGGTGTTGCGATCGTTGCGACGATGCGTTTTCACCAGTCCGGATCAGGCAAACGGTAGTTTCACTACCTTGGGTATTGCCTCATGCGCCTTGTCATACTCGTATCCCTATGCGCGACCACTATGATTTGTTTTGTGTTATACCTATGGAGTACTCCCTGATAGCCCACTAGTTTACGGTGAAGTTTACAGTGCTGTATAGACTATGATGCTTATATAAAATGTGTTAAGGGGGATAATGGTAACGCCTTAACACTATTTTGATACTTTATATTACTGATAGGCATTATCTACTTAGCGTACACTACTACATAGTAGATAGTTTAATGGATCCTTAGAGGATGGTTATCCCAAACATTCTTTGAGTTACTTGTATTTCAGTCGTTATTTCACTTGAGTTGGATTTATTGATATAAGAATATTAATCCTGACTCGAGTGTTTTGTGTTTTCTTTATGCTCGGGTCAGACTGAGTGATACAGTATTCGAGACCCACCTTTGGAGTTGGAGCTTCGCTTGGAGATCCAGCTATCTATCCAGCTTTCAGTTATTAGTTGATTCCAGTGATGTATTCAGATCTTGTATTTGACTATTGTATTGAGATATCTATGTATTCGAGACCTCTGCTGTATCTTGTTTAACTCTGTTATATATATATAGTAGCTTCATGAACTACTATTCCTTTGTTTCCGCTGCACTAATGTTATATTACTCTGTGTCTATGATCTGTGATTATTTTATTTGCTGTATATGCTGAGTTTTGCCAAATTTTATTTACAATCCATTGTTTTGAATTATTCAAGTCCGGCATGTGTGGATTTATTGTCGATTTGAATGGTCCAAAATAGTGGGTCGTTACAGTTGGTATCAGAGCTCTGGTTTTAGGCAAAACTCAGCATATAGAGTAAAATTCAATTACAGAATCACTTTCGTTCGAGCTTGAATACCTTCTTCTTTGACTCGGTTTCTTGGAATTTTGGAACGTTCCCTTCGGTTCCAAAGTCCGTTCGTGTCTCCCCTATTCGTGTCTTTTTGATTCTGGAGTATCCCATAACTCCACTTCGAATGATCTCTATAATGGATCGGCGGTCCCGCAAATCCTAGAATGATTTGTAAAGGGGTGAAACTCCTTTACAACAGCATTGATTTGCCGAGATTTCTGTATCCTCAGATTAGATGCTACTATCTCTTGTTATCCCGAACTCTATCTCTTGTGATCTGATGACGATTTGATTCAGAATTTTGCATCGATCGTATTCTTAAAGTCACGATTGACCTGGTTAAGGTTACCCGTGATTTATATAAATTTATCCATCTTCCAATTTGAAATTCAATCATCTTATCTCCCTATCGAGTCTATCTTTTAGTTGAATTCTATTTGATTAGAGTTCCTCTACTTTGAATCTCATCTTTTCTTTGAAATCCATTCTTGAATTATCGAGTGAGGGAGTGTATTTGTAATTAATATTAAAATGTTTTATATATTGTGTTGTTTGAGTTGTTGATGTTGATTTGGGTTTTCGATCAATTCGTCTGATCAACGCTATCGATAGGATTTCCAAAACACTTGAATAGAGCAAACTGACACAATATTATACCAAATTTGGTAAATTGAATAGATTCGTATGATTATATTATATATATATATAAGTATAGGATTTTGTGGAATTAAATAGTTAATTAAATTGGTTGTTTGAAATGATAACATTTGATTATCATTTATTGTTCTAAATGAATTTATAAACATGGTTTATAAACTGATTTGGAATTGAAATGAATTTAAATCAGAAATTTGAGAATTTAATTTCCGATGATTTCAAACTTTGGTTTTAAAGTTTTAAATGTGTATAAATTCAAAGTATTTTCGAATATAAATGAATTTCAAAGAATTTTAAAATTTTTAAATCAGTACTCTTCTCTTTTGTCGCTGGAAAATAATTTCGGTGATGACGGTCACATCATCGACATTCATTTTCGAGTTTCGAAGTGAAGAGACCATTCAGTGGCTTTGCTACACTTTTGTTTTGGAAATTGAATTTGATTTGAATTTCTGTGGTATGACCTGATTTATTATATATATATATATAAATTAATTTTGATCTGATATATACTATATATATTTATCTCAAAATAGTTTGAAGTAAATCGGAGATTTAAATTCTTAAGTTTATGATTTAAAGATGATTTCAATTATAAACTGAAGTCAAAAATTTTGGATAAATATTTAAACTTGAAATAATTGAATTTGAAAATTTTATTTGTATAGTACTAAATTGCATTTCAATATAACTTACCTAAATTATTCAGAAGTTAAAATGTAATTGGATAATATACAATATAAAATGATTTTATAAATAAAATTTGAGTGTTTATAATAAATGTCATACACGTAGATTTTAATTATAAAAAAATGCTAATAAAGATGATAGAATAATAAGTTAATTGAATGAGATGAATATAATAAATTTTGTTCTCAAAGAATTAACAAATTGAAATTAGATCAACTTATGGAAATACCTTAAATTTAAACCAATTATTGAATGTAAATTAATTTAAATTGAAATTTATATGGTTTAAATTAATTTATATGGTTTAAATATATGTAATAAGATATATTAAGTGGAATAAACTTAATAATAATTTGGAATAAAAGAATTAAATGTGTTGAATAAATTATGAGTACAATAAATGATTGTACAAATTGATGATTTAGAAATTATTAATTGAGAATGACTAGATAATAAGATACTGAATTTAGAAATAGATAGATTGATTTAACTTAAGTGAACTCAAAGGGATTTAACCAAATTGTTAAATATTAATTAATTTAAATTTAAATTTATATGGTTTAAATTAATTGTTTTACTTGTATTCCAATCTATTTTCTTTCTAGTTGTTTCTATTCTCCTACCTCCTTCCTTTTCGGGGACGAAAAGTTTTGAGTGGGGGAGAGTGTAACGACCCATAAATTTTAATTATTTTAATAACGTAATTAGTTGAAATTTTGCGAAATTTTAAACGATAAAATTTTGAAATAAAAATTTGATATTTGGAATGCGTCTAATTAATCATAGCAACTGGTAAATTTTCATCAGATAATTTGGAAGTTTATTTTCTAGTGTAATTTTATTCCAATTTTTATCAGTTAAAATCGATGATAATAAAATGTTTTCCAAACCTGAATATTTTTACATAGAAAAATTCTAATTCATCTTCTGACTAAGACGTCATTTTTCATTTTTCCAAATTTAGACTTCTTTAGCTCCGTCGATCTTATTTTTCTGCGTTTTTGCTGCATTTTCCGCTAGTAGAAAATTCGAATTTTTATAATTCAATCATACCACTGATATCTGTATACCGTTTTGACCGTCTCGTCGTGCTGATCTCTGTAGTATATTCGTTTGTGTGATTCGGAGTTCGGTACACGGCGAAAGCTACGAAACGGTTAGCCGTGCCGGTACTCGTTTTAAACCCTTTTGTTTTCCTACGTCCCTTCGTTCTTCGTGATAAAGCTGTCAGCCACTAACAATTAATAATACACAGAATTCAACCACTGGCTTTTACTATTCCAACGTTTCACTTTGAATTGCGGTCGGCCATTCATTTTCATTTGCTAACTCTTCCCGTATACTTCACTTCTTTTGTTCTCTGCCTTGAAAAGAGAATATGTATACCATATTTATTTATTTTATTTTATTTAAAGCAGACACTCCATCATTTTTGTGTTGCCTCTCACGTCTCTTTGCCTTGCCTCTCCCTGCTCATCCCCTACCTGTTCTTCCCTCCCTAGATCATCACCGAAGCCACCTCAAACTTGACCGAAGCTATCGCCTCAGCCGAACGTTTCCCAGCCACATTTGCCGAGCCGAGCCTCCTCACCCATTCCCTACGCGCAACTCGGCCACCTCATCAATGTCAGCCAACGCCAAGCCATGCAACTTCACACCTTTAATTCGAGCGTGAGCCACCAATCCCCTCCCTCTTCGGCCAGTGCTGCCTGCGCCGACCATTCGCCTGCCCCTTATCTCGGCCGCGCCAATGCTCAAGACCGGCCATCCAGATCCTCCATCCCGCAGTCTCACAGCCCTCTTCGACCAAGGTCACTAACTCATCCATTTGAGCTTGTAAGTAATGTATATATTGAGATATTTGCATAGTGTCAGTATATTTATATCTCAGGCATATGATTATATTACAGTCATATAATGTGTTAGATTTTATGTTGGTTATATACATATTCAGTATAAGTTTTGTAATCGACCGTTTATGTATGTATTATAATATGTTGTATATATTATAAAGTGACGTCATTTTATATGAAAAAAAAGTTAGTTGGATATAAAGTAACATCAGTAATATACGTGTGTTAATCTATGTTATTATATATATATTTGGTAGTTACATAAGGGTTAGTTTATATTGTATAACTTTTGATATATGTTATATTATAATTTGGTCTATCCATTTACAGTATGTTAATTTTATAATGTACTAGATGTTTATATATTTTGGATGCTGTTTGTGAAAGATATGTATATATCTGGTTTTATATGCATGTTAATTTATAGTAAATATATCTTTTAAAATTATCAGTTTTGTTTATATGGTTAGTGTATACATATTACTAGTTAAATTGTATGTTTATTTGAAATTTACGTAAGAGTATTGATATTTTTACCATACATTTCTAAAGTCTAATATATAAATGTGTAACCAGCTATGATATAGTAATATGTAAGTCTGATTATATATACTCCGTTAGTTTATATATTATATATGTTAAAAATTTGTTTATGATGTTTTGATTTTCTAAGGTATATTTGCCTTGCTGAGTGGAAGAAAATATAATAAGTACTAGCTATATGATTGATATATATAGAATTATCTCGATTTTAATATATATAGAGATATATAGGTCCTGTTGTATAAGTTTGCTACTCATATTTTGATATATCAGTATATGTATATATAGTTTATATAGGATACACTATATGAAAAGTTATATAGTTTATATATCTAAGTAATGTTATGGTTGGATATATAAGTAATTATACAACATATTACGTATATATATATTGGATTGTAATATATGACCTTTAGTTATATAAATATATATTAAACTATTAAATTTTGATGTATTGATTCAAAATTTATTATTATATATATGTCGATTTTAATATTTGAGTTTTAGGTTAAAACAATAATTTTGAAATACATATACATATTTAATTTAATATGTGTTTGAAATTTAAAATATGATTTTATATAAATAGTATATAGATTTATACATATAAGTTCATTCATACCATTTATCATCATCGTTCCAGTTCTGATTTGATTTCGTCAATTCTTTATCTATCAGTTGTTCGTCGAATTCATACCCATCTCACTTCGCTTTGGAATTCGTGATGGGATCCATAACTCATCTCATTCCCGTTCATCTCTAGACTCGAAAGGTGAGAAATCACTCACGATTAACGTTCTGTTATTTATTAAATTTGATTTCAATTGAAACGACAATTGAAATATGCTGCTGCTAGTTATTTACATTGCTATATATATGCCATCATCTGTATCTGTTCACCTGTGACATCTGACACTATTATCTGTTATTTATATTGCTATATACATGTCATCATCTGTATCTGTTCACCTGTGACATCTGACACCATTATCTGTTATTTATATTGCTATATACATGCCATCATCTGTATCTGTTCACCTGTGACATCTGACACCATTATCTGTTATTTATATTGCTATATACATGCCATCATCTGTATCTGTTCACCTGTGACATCTGACACCATTATCTGTTATTTATATTGATGATATATGTTTGTTATATTATTATCATATCTGTTATCACTCTGCAAGTTCCCTGTTATTATAGGATTCACTATGGGTTGAAATGATACATACCCGAACAGACTTTAGGATAGGAGAAAATTGTTATGGGTTGAAATGATAAACCCAAGCGATTTTCAATTGAATTGAATTTGGGATTACGTGTTGAAATGATAGATATATACCCGTATATAATTTAAATTACGGATTGAAATGAGAAATATCCGTATCACTTGACCATAGGGTAGAAAATTTTATACAGACACCGTTGGTCTATATATATAAATATTTTGAAATGATTTCTATGGTTTTGAAAAAAAAAATATGGTTTTAATAAATATTGATTTTAAAGATTTGTTAAAGTTGATTTGGATCAATATAAAAATATGTTTTGATTATTTATGTAAAATTTATATTTTCAAATATAAAGTTTATAATGTTTCAGGATGAAAGATAAATTTGAAATTGATTTGGAATTCTTAATTATTTAATAATTATACTTAAATAAGTTTGATTTGAAATCTATTGAATTTGAAATTTTAAGATATGTTTTATAACTTGAACTTGATTAAAAAGTGGCTTAAATGAATATTTCAAACTTATATAAATTTAAATGGGATATTTTGTTTATATAAATTTGTAAATTGAAGTTGTATTTAGATGTATTGAAATGATTAAAGAAATATCTCAGAAACTAAATGTAATGAAATTAAAATTAGATATAAATGGAATTATCAATTTTAGTTTTTGAAATATGGAATATTTAAAGCTTTGAAACATATTGAAATTTAATGGTTTATTTTGTGTTTCAAATCTGTATTTGAAATCGTTATAATTCGGAATGATTTATTGAGAATTGAATTGAGTCGAAATTTATGAATTAAGATTGAATTAAGTTGAATTTGGAAGTCAAGATAATTTGAATCGATTTGTGAATTTGTGGAAGCTATTTTATTGTATAAAGTATCTTTAAACTATATCTACAACTATTTATATTTTACTTTATAAATTATTTTAATATAAACTATTTTATATAAATCATTTTCAATAAATATTATTTTATTATAAACTATTTCAACTTATAACTATTTTATATAAACTATTTTTATTTGATAAACTATTTTATTATATACACTAATTTTAATATCTAAACTGTTTAAGAGGAAAGTGTTATGAACTCCAAAATGTTATGATTTCAAACTATAGTTTCAAAGTGTTATGAATTTCAAGGTTTTGATTTCCAAAATGTTTTGATTTTAAAAGACTTACGATTTCGAAAGCGATATAACTTTGGAAAGTGATATGATTTTGGGAATGGATTTATTTGAAGTGAAAGTGATATCGTATTGATATGGTTTTGAAATGGCAATGATATTTTGTTTTGAAATATAAACTATTTTGAAAGTTTATTAAATGACCAATCAGTGTAATAATTACGTAGTTATTGAAGAGTCCGGGATCGGTTAGGGACATACTCTCTGTCCAAACCGAAAACCACTTTAATAACTAATATACGCGGAGTGTGATCCGGAATGAAGTGGTTGGAATGATGACGTTGCTGGATTTGAAGAAAGAGAACGATAATGGATAGCCTTGACACTTGTGTCAAATTGGAAATGACTTAAACAGGAGCTGTGTCGGGCCAGTGAGGTTAGCTACCTCTAGCGGACACACTTCTTCGTAAACTACTCATTACTTGTTTTGATTGGTGCGCACCCTTGATTTGGGAGTATTGTTTCGCGGTGTTGCGATCGTTGCGGTGATGCGTTTTCACCAGTTCGGATCAGGCAAACGGTAGTTTCACTACCTTGGGTATTGCCTCATGTGCCTTGTCATACTCGTATCCCTATGCGCGATCACTACGATTTGTTTTGTGGTATACCTATGGAGTACTCCCTGATAGCCCACTAGTTTACGGTGAAGTTTACAATGTTGTATAGACTATGATGCTTATATAAAATGTGTTAAGGGGGATAATGGTAACGCCTTAACGCTATTTTGATACTTTATATTACTGATAGGCATTATCTACTTAGCGTACACTACTACATAGTAGATAGTTTAATGGATCCTTAGAGGATGGTTATCCCAAACATTCTTTGAGTTACTTGTATTTCAGTCGTTATTTCACTTGAGTTGGATTTATTGATATAAGAATGTTAATCCTGACTCGAGTGTTTTGTGTTTTCTTTACGCTCGGGTCAGACAGAGTGATACATTATTCGAGACCCACCTTTGGAGTTGGAGCTTCGCTTGGAGATCCAGCTATCTATCCAGCTTTCAGTTATTCAGTTGATTCCAGTGATGTATTCAGATCTTGTATTTGACTAGTGTGTTGAGATATCTATGTATTCAAGACCTCTGTTGTATCTTGTTTAACTCTGTTATATATATAGTAGCTTCATGAACTACTATTCTTTTGTTTCCGCTGCACTAATGTTATATTACTCTGTGTCTGTGGTCTGTGATTATTTTATTTACTGTATATGCTGAGTTTTGCCAAATTTTATTTACAATCTATTGCTTTGAATTATTTAAGTCCGGCATGTATGGATTTATTGTCGATTTGAATGGTCCAAAATAGTGGGTCGTTACAGTAAGAGTTTTATCTGACCAAGTAGTTTATCATGGGGAGCTGTCGTTGTATTTACTAAGAAGTCAGACGGATCGTTGTGGCTATGTATCGATTATCGTAAGTTGAATGAGAAGACGATAAAGAACCGATATCCATTGCCAAGAATTGATGATTTATTCAATCAGTTAAGTGGAGCCAAGGTATTCTCTCAGCTGGATTTGGCGACGAGATTTCATCAGCTTAGAGTGGCAAAGGATAGCATTCCTTTGACGATGTTTAGGACAATATATAGATCGTATGAATGGTTAGTTATGCTATTCGGACTGACTAATGCGTCGGCATTCTTTGTGGATCTGTTGAATAGGATTTTCCGAGAGCACTTGGATAGATTTGTATTGGTCTGTATAGATGACATTTTGATATACTCTAAGGATGAGAAGGATCATGAAGTTCATCTTAGAGTTGTGCTCGAAACGTTGAGGGAGCATCAGTTGAAGGCTAAGTTTTCTAAGTGTCATTTTTGGAAGAAGGAAGTGAAGTTCCTTGGTTATGTCGTCTCAGAGAAAGGGTTGTTTGTAGATCCAAATAAGATTGAGGCGGTGAATAATTGGAAGAGACCCGAGATGGTGACCGAGATTAAGAGCTTTCTTGGATTGGCTGGATATTATTGAAGATTTATCAAGGATTTTTCGCGGATAGCTGCACCGATGACTAAGCTTACGCAAAAAGATTTGAAGTTTATATGGACTGATAAGTGTGAGGAAGCATTCCAGACCTTGAAACACTTATTGACCCATGCGCCGGTGTTAGTGGTTCCGGAGGGGAATCAAGATTTGGTTGTTTATACTAATGCGTGTGGAACTGGATTGGGAGATATGTTGATGCAAAGAGGTAAAGTGATTGATTATGCTTCTAGACAGCTCAGACCACATGAAGTTAGGTATCCAACGCATGACTTGGAGTTAGCTGCCATTATATTTGCTTTGAAGGTGTGGAGGCATTATCTTTTGGGAGAGCGATTTGAGCTTTATACATATCATAAGCTGTTGAAGTACTTGTTCTCTTAGAAGGAGTTGAACATGAGATAGCAGAGATGGTTGGAGTTTATTGTTGCTTATGATTTTGGAATTGAGTACACACCCAAAAAAGGAAATAAGTTGCGGATGCACTCATCCGGAAACATCAGAATGCAGTATTGGCTATGATTGCTGAGTGGAAAGATTTGGAAGCTTTATCAGCTTGTAGAGTGCGGTTTAGATCCAAGGAAGGTTCTAGTACCGGAAGTGTTGTATTGTCTTGGTTAGAAGTTAGACCGGTAATGATTGAGAATATAACTTCTAAGCAAGAGGAGGATCCAATTTTGGCTGAACGGATCAAAAGGTTGAGAGAAGGAACAAAGAGCAATGACCTAAAGGATTTCAGTCTTGACCAAAATCGATAGTTGAGAAAGAAAGGAAGGTTGTGTGTTCCGACTGTAGAAAACATGAGGAAGGAAGTTTTGGATGAGTGCCATCGATCGAAGTTCACTATCCATCTAGGAGGAACGAAGATGTATCAAGATATGAAGAGAAGTTTCTTCTGAGAAGGTATGAAACGGGACATTGGTTTGTGTGTTAAGCAATGTTTGAATTGCCAGCAGGCAAAGGCTGAACACCAGAAACCAAGTGGATTGCTTCAACAGTTGGAAGTTCGAAGTGGGATTCTATCTCTATGGATTTTATTGATGGGTTGCTAGGATCTAATGGAGGGAATGAAAGTATATGGGTCATAATAGATAGATTGACTAAGAGTGCCAATTTCATTCCAATAAAGCCAACTAGGACGACACCTATTTTGGCGAAGTTATTTATGAAGAATGTAGTTAGACCGCACGGGATTCCTAGTAGTATTGTTAGTGATAGAGATTCTTTGTTTACTAGTGAGTTCTGGAAAAGTCTACAGGAAGCATTAGGAACCAAGTTCAACATGAGTACTGCTTACCATCCACAAACTGATGGGCAAACGGAAAGAGTTAACAAAATCTTGGAAGATTTGTTAAGAGCTTGTGTATTGGATTTTGGGGGATCATGGGAGGACCATCTTCATATAGTCGAGTTCTCGTATAACAATGGTTATCATACTAGTATTGGGATGGCACCGTTTTAAGCTTTGTATGGAAGACCATGCAAGTCTCCCATATGTTGGTTAGAGACCGGGGATAGGTTGGTTCTTGACCCGGATTTGGTGAAGAAAGCTGCGGAGAAGATTGAGTTAATCCGGGCTAGGATGAAGGAAGCTCAATCTAGGTAGAAATGTTATGCTGATAGAAGAAGGAAAGATTTGAAATTTTTTGTCGGAGACTATGTGTTTATTAAGGTTCACCGATGAAGGGTGTGATTATATAAGTCAGGAAAGTTAGCACCCAGATTCATTGGTCCTTTTTGTATTGTTGAGAGGAGCGGGAAACTTGCTTATATAGTAGAGTTACCGAGTAGTTTGGCTGGAGTCCATGATGTTTTCCATGTTTCTCATCTTAGGAAATGTGTTAGAGACCCGGAGACTACTATAGCACCTACAGTTTTAGAAGATTTAGTAGTAGAACCGGATTTGACCATAGTTAGAAAGCCGATTCAGATTGTGGCCGGAGATGAGAAGAAGTTGAGGAATAAGACAGTTAAGTTAGTAAAGGTTCAGTGGAGTGACGATGCTAGAGACTGTACTTGGAAAACGGAGATCAGGATTAGAGATACTTATCCTGACTTGTTTGATGGTATGTTTTATCTTTGATTGTTTTGATGTGTACCTTATCGTAATTTCGAGGACGAAATTCTTTAAGGTGGGGAGTCTGTAACACCCCATATTTTTATAACATTATTTGGGATATTTAATTAGCTAAAATTAAATAAAAGAATGTGGAGATTAATGATTGAGATTTGTTTTAGCTAAGGGTAGCCATGCCATGATAGTGTGTTAATTTATATAAAATAACCTAAACAAAGGTGTTAAGAAATGGCAAGGGCAATATGGGAAATAAGTGGAGCTTATACCCTAAACCCTTAGGAGATAGAATGCTCATGTTCATTCTCATTTCTATCAAACTAAAAATACTAAGGTCGGCCACCATTTTTACTCTCAAGAAGAAGATTAAAGCAAGGATACAAGAGAAGGGAAATAATCAACTAAATCAACATCAAATCTCACATCTATAATCTCAAATCTAAGGTGAATAATTACTACATCCCATATTCTTTTTGTTTTCGGTTTTAAGACTAAGATCCAAAATATTTTTGCAAGTAATTGCTATGTTTTGAGGATTAAAGTTATATATATGTTGTTGGTGAAATTATACATGTTCATGCTTGTTTTTATAATATGTTTGACATGAAAACCCTATTTAATGACATCCAAATGCCTTGAAAATTTAAATATCGATCTAGAATAATATTTTAGAGATGGGTTTTGATTTTCATAATTTTCCGATATATTATAGATTTTATATTAATTTTCCAGTGAAGGGAATTGTTTATTGGGTTATAAATTATTTTCAGCTAAAATAATAATCTTTTGGGTTTGAAATTTTAATATGTTAGGAAATATATTAAAATAGATTTTCTAGGATTTATCCAGAATTTTCTTAAGTCATTTGATGAATATATAAAATTATTTAAGGTATGGAACTTAAATGTTTTATATATTTAATTAAGTAGAAGGGGCATTTTGTAAAATAAAATGATTATTTAATTTTAGTAATAGTGGCAGCACATTTCTGAAAAGTGTTTATAAATTAATGGAAATTTGACAAACAAAGGCAGGTTGGTTGAAAAGTTTCTTTTTTAAGTTAAGAACAAAAATCACACTTTTTCCATGTTTCAGCCTATACGGCAACATACCTTTCGCCCCAGACCTTTCGTCACAGTCGAAAGGTCAGTTCTTGACAAGGTCAAAGTTCAATGCATAAGGTATCAAATATTTCGGCACGTAATGAATTGAATAAAGCCGAAAGGTTCTGAGCCGAAGGGTTGAGGGCCAAAAAGGTTGGGATATATTTGTTTTATAAGTCAAAAGCTTTCGCCTACTTTGCTTTCAAATTTGAGCTTTTGACTTGGTTGCCTTTGTCAACCAAGTCAAATTATTTAAAAGAAAGATTTTAAACCTTCAGAAATAGTTGATAGGTTCCTGTTGCTTTCACTATTGCTTTGTTTTGAAACCTTCCGACGTTGCCTAAGGGTTTCTACCGCTTTACATAAAGGTTTTGTTTTGAACCTTCCGACCAAGTCGAAAGGTTTACTAGTTTTTAAAACTATCCATTTCTCCAAATTCTTTCGAATGGAAGCTTTTGACTTAGGTGATTTACCCTTGTTTTATAAAGTATAACCCAAAGCTTTCGAAAGGTTGTTTCTAATGAAGTCGAAAGGTTTTAAAAGAAGGTTTTCCACCTGTTTTAAATTGGACCCAGAAAATTTTCGAAAGGTTGTGTTAAAGAAGATTTAATGCTTTTGAAAGGATTTGTTTACTGAATGGTCTTAAAAGGGGTCGAAAGCAAAGCTTTCGGAGGGGTCTAAAGCCAAGCTTTCGATGGAGTCGAAAGGTAGCCTTTCGAAGGGGTCGAAAGGTAGCTTCCGACTAGGTCAAAAGGTTTAGTTTCTGAATGATTTTGGATGGTTTTAAATGGAAGGATTTCCAAAGATTTTCTAAGGCAATGTTTCCAGTCGTTTTAAAATAGGATATCTAAGGTTTTATTGCTTTCGAAAGGTTTGAGGTTCAATGGTTTCGAAGGGTTGAGTTTCAATGGTTTCAAAAGGTTTAGGATTTCTAAGGGTTTTGAGGGTACCAATGGAAACAATAAATGAATATGACCTAAGTTAGGGATACTGGTGGAAATAGGGTAATCATGGGGCTAACATGATATAAATAGAATCATGGGGTTAACATGATATATATATATATATGGAATCATAGGGCTAACATGATACAAATAGATTCATGGGGCTAGCATGAGTCAAAAGGCAAATTCAAATAGAATCATGGGACTAACATGATACAAATAGAATCATGGGGCTAACATGATATAAATAAACTCATGGGGCTAACATGAGACCATTAAATTCATGGGGCTAACATGAAATAATTGGATTCATGGGGGCTGGCATGAATCAAGTGGCAAAATGATGGGTTCATAGTCATCCTAGGAAAACTATGTGATGTGAGATGGATAGTCTACATCAACTTAAGCAAAATGAACGTGGAATAGGTAGTCCCTCTTTGATATAATAAAACTCTAATTGGGGATGGGGTAATCCTAGTTGTTTTTAAGTATGCATATCATCATAATATTTTATAAATACATGTTTTAACCATTGTGGATGCAGGGGCACAGTATATGGTTTTATGAAAGGTTTTGCAAAAGATATGTTTTAAAAGGATGTTAGTGAGGGGAAACCCGTTCCGCTAAGCGGTGTGGTCTCACTTAACATGTTTAACCGGGATGTATAGTATTATTCATACCAGGCTTCATGTCTGACTCGAAGTTTATGTTTTCCCCTTAAACTCTCGAGTGCTCAAAATTAATTTGAGTGGGCTGAGGGATTATGGTCTTTTTCAGGTTTTAGTAGGATGACGAATAAGCTACCGAAGGCATGCAAGTGGCAAATGGATAGCTATTTAGGAGTTACAGTTCTTGTTGTGTTTTGTTGGATTTTCCGCTGTGTTGTTTTGTATTAGGTCAATTATGACCATAGGACTCTGATCAACCAAGGGGGTATCTTCATATACCGCTCTTGGCGTATTTTGTAATAATTATATTTGATCTATGCCTGGGAACGATTTGGGATTATGTGTTGTGAATGTGAAACAATAGGTTTTGAAATGTAATAAAGTAAAATTTTGTTTTGAAATATGTGTTTTGTTTCATATTCAAGTGCTTCTGATATTTCGGATACCATTAACATAGCCGTATTTAGTCGTCAGAAGCTAATACTATAGATGACTGCAGCATATGTAGCGCTTAGCTTTGGGCCTCTAGATAGGGGATGTTACAAAACGATACGTCTGATCGCTATGGAATTTGGTGACGGAATATAATTCATTATTACGGACCCAGTGACACTAGTTTCGTCGAAATCCGAGACAGTGCCCCGGAATGCTATTTTATATGTTAATTAAAACGAGTTATTTTCAAAATTAGCTAAATCATTTTTGAATCAATTTTAAAAGTTTTAATATCTTCATTCTTATTAATAGAATTTAATAAGATTTTAAAATAATTTGTTTACCTAACTTAAGATTCCATTATTTAACCAATTTCAATTATTAAATTTAATAATTAAATTATCCAATAAATCACTATCTTTGAAATTCAAGTTATTAAATCTATAAAATTAACTTTTCAATAATTAAAATTGATTAGACATTCCAAATACAAATAACTAAAATTCTGGTTCGTTGCACTCTCCATACTTTAGTGCCACCTCACCCTATCCCTTACCCATTGTATACGCAACCTCCCCCTCTTGTCCATCACTTCATCAATTTTGTGATGTGATATTACCATTTAGACATTTTTTAAATAAAAGAAAAGGAAAATCGTCAACTTTTAGGTGATGAAAAATCAAAAATCTGAAAAACGATTTTTGGTCACATTTTCGATTTTTCTCCAAACTAATTATTTTTGTAAATCAAAATTTAAAACAACTTCACCATCATTAGTTATTTTTTAAAAGAGGTTTATTTGAGCTATAAAATCCGTTAATTATTAATTTAAAAATATACCTTGCTTTTTTCTTCCCACTTGCCTAGACACATTATTACTCTTTAGTTTATTTTATATAGTTTTGAACTACTGTCAGGTTTAGAAATAAATTTTGATAAAAGTTCAGTTTTAGTATTAAATGATTTTGAAAAAGTTGAAAATTTAGTTGCTAATACGCTTAATTGTAAAACTATGAATTTTCATTTTGATTATCTTGGTTTTTTTATTAGACCTACTAAACTTAAACACGATGACTGGTTTATTATCATAGATAAAATCAAAAATAGGATTTCTAATTGGAATGGGAGATTTTTATCGAGAGCGGGTAGATTAGTTCTAGTATGCTCTATTTTATTAGCTCTCCCGACCTATTGGATGTCTATGCATCTTTTTCCAGATTGGGTGACTGATAAAATAGAAAAAATAAGAAGGGACTTCTTATAGAGTGGGGAAAACTCTAACAGCAGTATTAAATGGTTAGTAAATTGGGAAACTTTTTGTAAATCCAAAAAAGATGGTGGTTTAGGAGTCATTAATTTGCGTAACATGAACTTGTATTTGCTAGGTAAATGGTTATGGAAGTTTAAGGTTATTAATGATAATCCTATTTGGAAAGAAATCATTTCTAAATATTACTATAATGGTAGTAATAATTTATATCAAATTACTCCTACAGTCATATGTAAACTATCTAATTTTTGGAAATCTATTTTATAATGTTATGACATTTTTAACCTAGGCACTAATACAATAGTTCATTTAGGTAATAGTACTTCTTTTTGGCATGATCGTTGGATTTCCGTTATCCCTCTTAGGATAGAATTTAAAGAGCTTTATGAAATCTGTAATTTTAAGAATGCTTTAATTATAGAAGTTTTTTCTCCCGAAAATGACCCTCCTTGGAATTTTAGTTTTAACAGAATTTTAGTGGGTTCAACTCTTAGGCATCTTTCTTTGCTTTATGCCAGATTAAATCTATATAATATTGATAATGATAATGATATTATTAGTTGGGAATGGGATAAGAGTAAGGAATATACTTCTAATTCTTTTTATAGGTTTATTAACTTCTTGGGTGTAACCAATAGCTCTTTTAAATTTATTTGGAAATCTAATGCTCCTTCTAAATCTAAAATTCACATGTGATTAATTATGCATGGAAAACTAAATACTATAGAATTTTTAAAAAGAAAAAAATACGCAAATTGATAATAAATTTTATTTTTGTAATCTGCATTTTGAAGAAATTAAACATGTATACTATGATTGCTTGGATACTTATTCCATTCTGAATAATACCCTCAAAATCTTTAACTTTAGTATAACAACTAAAATTTCTAATTGCGATTACTACTAGAATAGTTTTAGATTTAAGTTCAAAAAGGATAATAGATTTTTACTTGACACTTTATTCATTATAATTTGTTGGTATATTTGGTTTGAAAGAAATTAGAGAATTTATAAAAATAATAATAATCATTTTAATAAATTGGTTTTTATAATTTCTTTATTTTGTTTTAATTGGATCTCTAATTCTAAATATAAATTAGCTAAAAATAATCTTTTTAAAGAATATCTTAACAAGGTTAATAATAATATTAAGCTATTTAAACATAAAAACAATACTTTTGACATTAATAGTTGTAGTATTAATACTTTTTTGAATTTAAATGATGATTTCACTATGTATCATAATATCCTTTTGATCAAAGATCCATAAAGATAATTTTTGATTTGTTTTAGTTTTTGTTTGTTTTTGTTAATTTATAAATCTTTAAGTTCATTTGACCATGGATTCTTTTTAGTCTTTTTTCTAATCTTTATTTTATTCTGTCTTATTAGCCTAACTTTTGTATCTTTTCTTTTATTTCATTAATACATATACATGTATATAAATTTCATTTATATACACATATGTGTATCATACTAACTATTTTCTTTAGTTCCTTTTGCTGATACAGGTTTGGGCTAGATCTGGTGTTAGTTTCTTTTTGCAGGTTTACAGGATTGCTGATGGCAGGATTGCTGTCTGTAGTGAGGGGTTCTTCTTAGTACATCTTTACCTTCATTATGGCGTTCTATTTTATGGAGGATTCACTTTTCAGCTAGGCGCTCCTTCCAGTTTTACCGAGTCTACAGAGTGGCGATTTCCATTCCAAATCATTCGCAGTTCCATTTCAGATCTTTTGCATTTCCATTTCTTCCGAGTCAGCAGCATGGAGTTTCCTTCTTAGATGGAGCTGGTTTCCAGTATCATTGGCTTTGTGATGTTCCATTATTTTTTAGGTACTTCTAACACCTTAATATCGGGTGGTGGCCATATCGGAGCTCGGTATTGGGGTGTAATGGGTGGTGGCCATGCCGGAGTTCATTTTAGAGGTACTTGAGTTTTCTTTGATACTTTTACTGAGATTAGCTACCCGCCAGGCATGTTGGCAGCACCTTATCTTGTGTGATTTATACATATTTACATGTGTGCTCTCCTCTATTCTAGAGGATCACAAATTTTTCTTACCTTCATAAAAGAATTTCGTCCCGAAATCAACACATAAAAGATAACTCAAAATAACTCAAAATGACATATATTATCTATGATAAAACACATACAAAAGATACATACTAAGCAACTACATCATAAACGGTGAGTACACAATCCACACAACAAGAAAACAAATATTTTATCATCAACAAGGAATGTGCTTCCTTCATTTTGTCTTCAGTCCCCCAAGTGAAATCTCTGGAATCTTCACTCCATTGAAGCTTAACCAATATCACGACCTTACTATGCAATCGTTTCGCATCTCGATCCACAAGGTGAATTAGATGCCCAATCATAGTTAAGTTTGGTTCCACCTCTAAATCTTCTTGAACAGATGGCTTAACAATAAGTGATGGATCATGCATATACTTCCTCAAGTGTGACACATGAAAAACAGTATAAACTCCAGACAATCTTTCGAGCAACTCATCTCTATAGGCAAGCGGCCCGATCCTCTCAAGAATTCAAAAAGTTCCAACATATTTAGGCGACAACTTCCCCGCTCTTCCAAATCGAACAACTCCTCTAATCAAGGAAACCTTCACAAACACAAAGTGTTCGACAGGAAATTCCAAATCCCTTTGCCTTCGATTGACATAGCTTTTCTATTGATCTTGGGCTTCCTTCATCCTCCTTTTAATCATAGCAACCTTATCCATAGCCTCCCTAATCATATTTGGTCAAATCAGTAGTCGATCCCCGGTCTCCACCAAACACGATGGTGATTTACATGGCCATCCATAAAAAGCTTCATACGGTGCCATGCCAATGCTTGCTTGATAATTGTTGTTACAAGAGATTCCACTAAGTGAAGATGATCCTCCCACGATCCTCCAAAGTCCAAGATACATACTCTTAAAAGATCTTCCAAGACTTTGTTGACTCTTTCTGTTTGACCATCTATTTGAGGATGATAGGCTGTGCTCAAACTTAGCTTTATTTTCAAAGCTACATGTAATACCTTCCAAAACTGACTGGTAAAGATCGGACCTTGATCAACTACAATGCTAATTAGAACTCCATGCTGTCGGACAATCTCCCTCATATAAATCTCTTCCAAAGTTGCTGCATTCCTCGTCGGCTTTACTGGAATAAAATGAGTACTCTTGATTAGCCGATCCACAATGACCAAAACTCCTTCATTACCTTTCCTTGATCTGGGAAACCATCAACAAAATCCATTAACACTTGCTCCATTTCCAATTCGGAATTTCCAATGGTTAGAGTAAACCAGTAGTTCTTTGGTAATCGTCTTTGATTTGCTAATAGTTCGCACATCGACTGACATAGATTGAGATATCCCTCTTTATTCCCTTCCACTAGAATACCCGCATTATATCCCGATGCATTTTCAAAACACCGGGATGGATACTCGACTTGGATCGATGACATTTCGTTAAAACTTCCTGCCTAAGACCATTGATATTAGGAATACATATTCTCTCATTCATCTGAAACATGCTCCAATGGTCCATCTCAAAGCTCGAACAATGACCTTCCTCCATGTCCTTGATGATCTCCATAAAGCGACCATCTTCCCTTTGTTTGCTTGCAATCCTTTCTAGAAGAGTCGAAGTAACTTCCAAAAGAGAACAAACTGCATTCCTGCTCAGAGCATCTATTACCACGTTTGCTTTTCCTGGCGTATATAAAATATCCAAGTCGTATGTTGCCAGAAATTCCAACCACCGCTGCTGCCTTAAATTCTAATATTTCCGTGTGAAATGATACTTCAAGGACTGATGATCCTGTAGGATCTAGATTAACCCTAGAGGGGGGTGAATAGGGTTATAGCAAATTTTCATGAATTTACTGAATTAAACACAATAACAAACTGCAGAGAAGTAAATATGCTGAAAAGTAAATCACACACAAAATTTACCCAGCTTCGGCAACCCCTGCCTACTGCTGCATTCCCAGATTTCTATTAGAATTAAACAGTCTCCCGCTTACAAACACTCTAACAGACTCGCACACCCTACTACCGCCTATAGAGTTTTGCAAACTCGCACACCCTGCTTACTGAACTAATCCTAACTAGACAATCTGACACAACCTAAAACCTAGGTGGTGATTTACCCAAATTTGATTCGAAAAGTACAGAATTTAAATTCAAAAACAAATTTAAAACAAAAACCCTAATTTATAAATTCTAAAGCCCAAAGCAAATAAAGGACCGGCCCAAATAAGTAATGAATATCCCTTTCTTTTTTCTTTGCCCGTTCCTTTTCTTGTATGTGATAGTGGCTGCTTAGACTTGTGAAAAATGGTGGCTTCCTCGTTCGTTCCTCTTTACGCTCTAAAATTAGGGCTTGTATTCGAAGATGCCGACTTTATATTGATCGATCGAATTTGATTCCACGATGTTTGTTGCTCTGTCGATTGACGTCTCTTCGTAGCTTGGCTTCGGCTGCTTCTCGATTGTTGATCGAATTCGACTCCTGACTTTGGTATGTAATTTTTGCCTTTTGTTCTCTGGATTAATTGCTTGAATTCGATACTATTTATTACCGATGATGATTGGTATTTATAGGGTTCGAAACCCTTTATTCTCGTTCGTATGAATCTGCTTGAATTCGTCAAATGATTTTGCTTGGCCGCATGATAATGTTTGAACGTTTGAGATGATTTATGACCTTTTCTTATGCGTATATTTTGCTTTTCTATTACGTGATGATCACGGCTTGGGTTTTGAAACGTTCGATCTTTCCTTGATCGATACGGCAGAAACTTTCCTCTTTTATTTTTGACTTTTTCAAATTGTACATGGTTTCCACGGCATCGACTTTGATCTGTTCCTTTGATAATGAACTGTTGACTTCCGTTTTGACTAACTTGATTTTGGGTATGTGAATCCACGACTCTGTATTAACTTCGGCCATCACCATTGCTTTGATATTGTCTCTGCTGCATACATGTATTCCTGTGGCATGGTCGTGGTTTTGAAGTCTCTGTCATTTGTTGATTTTGTTCTTTGGTTCCTGTATGTCGACTCTGGCCATTTACATTCTTCCCTGAAACCATTTCGACATGTCGCTTGATTTTGTGCACTTGCTTCTCTGACTCTTTATTGACATGTAGTCTTTGTGTAGTTTGTGACTTCGGCATTTGTACGGTTGAACTTGCTACTGTTTGTTCTGACTTGTTCAATTGCTCATGGCTTCGACTTGAGTTTTGCAAATACCTGACTTGATTCGATTTCGTGATTTCCTGGTTATTTGATATAGTTCGAACTTGTTTCTGGTTGTCTTCGACATTGGCTTAACTCTTTGATTTGGAACTTTGAGTTGTTGACTTCAGTCACTTGACTTTGTTTATAGTTGTTGCATTTGGACTGGATTGTGTCACTTGTATTTGTTGAGCTTGGTGTTGTACTGTGCATAGCATTGTATTTGTTGAGTCACTGTTGAGTTGGGCTTGATACTGTGATAATGTTTGACTTGGATTTTGTTGAGTAGCTTCTTTATGAAGCTTGTCTGGTTCACGATAATTCACTGTCATCTGGATGCATTCACTTTATTTATATGTGAACTGTTTTGATGTTACATTTGGTGTTCTTGAAGTCAAGTCTGCATTGCTGTCGGGTTCGGTCATGTTCATTTGGGTTTCACTGTGACCTGGATTGCAGTCTCTTTTCCATACTGCTATGTTGTGTTTGTATTGACTTCATGTAGCATTTGAGATTGATGTGCACTGTGTATTTGATAGCCTCAAGTCTGATTTGGTGCTTTGTTGTATTAGTGTACTTCATTTACATTTGCTTGTAGCTGCTGTCCATTTTGGTTTTGCTAGCTGTACTTGTATTCACTTGAACTTGAGTTCATTGTGTAGCCTGGTTGCTTTAACCTTCTGATCTGGTGCCATCTGGTGCCTCTGAATTGTTTGTTGATTTAGCTTGGTCGACACTTTGTACTTCTGGTTTGTTGAGACTGGTCATTCATTTTACTGTTGTCTTCATTGTTGTATTGAGTTGAGTCATGATAGCAGTGACTTGACCTCTATTGCCCTGTGTTGAATCCAGCTTAAACGCTCGGGTTTGACCTTGTGCTTATGATGTGACTTTATTTATTTTGCACTTGAGTTGAACCCGATAATTTGGGTTTGACCTGTGCTCACCTGTTCCTGTAAATTTATCAAGTGTATATATATCGGTGTGCACGGCCTTGTGGCATGTACAGTGATACACTGTGCATGTCACATTGTTCGTGTGTGATGAATTCAAATGATGACGAACAACCCAAATAACTGAGGCAAATATTACTTTCAAAATTCATATTTTGTTTTATACTGCAAAAACATTTTATTTTCAATTTTACTGCGTCAATGTATATTTCTGCAGATTGCTCAGATGCTGGATTCACATTGGAATGAAGTTGAAGATAAATACGAGTGTGAGTGATATGTAGTGAGGAACAGATGTAACTATGAAATTGTGATGTAATTGTACTGTGACTGAAATTGTATAGTTATAGTGAGAGCTTGAAATTGTACTATCAAAATTGTAATAAATATTTGTTTGAATAAAATATTCGTTTGAATTCCAATTCTGTGTTATTTATTTTATTCAGCAAATATTTATTTTATCTGTGAAAAAATAAAATAGTACAATATCAAATACATTTAAATGAATGTATATATGTTTATTATCATCAAACAAAAAATCATATACATGCATATTCCACAGATCCGTGAAGAGCTCGAACTTTTCACGCAACAAGTAATGCCTCCACATCTTCAATGCAAACACTACGGCTAATAACTCCACATCATGTGTTGCATAATTCTTCTCATGAGGCTTCGGCTGCCTACTAGCATAAGAAATAACTCTATCGTTGCGGTGATGCGTTTTCACCAGTTCGGATCAGGCAAACAGTAGTTTCACTACCTTGGGTATTGCCTCATGTGCCTTGTCATACTCGTATCCCTATGCGCGATCACTACGATTTGTTTTGTGGTATACCTATGGAGTACTCCCTGATAGCCCACTAGTTTACGGTGAAGTTTACAATGTTGTATAGACTATGATGCTTATATAAAATGTGTTAAGGGGGATAATGGTAACGCCTTAACGCTATTTTGATACTTTATATTACTGATAGGCATTATCTACTTAGCGTACACTACTACATAGTAGATAGTTTAATGGATCCTTAGAGGATGGTTATCCCAAACATTCTTTGAGTTACTTGTATTTCAGTCGTTATTTCACTTGAGTTGGATTTATTGATATAAGAATGTTAATCCTGACTCGAGTGTTTTGTGTTTTCTTTACGCTCGGGTCAGACAGAGTGATACATTATTCGAGACCCACCTTTGGAGTTGGAGCTTCGCTTGGAGATCCAGCTATCTATCCAGCTTTCAGTTATTCAGTTGATTCCAGTGATGTATTCAGATCTTGTATTTGACTAGTGTGTTGAGATATCTATGTATTCAAGACCTCTGTTGTATCTTGTTTAACTCTGTTATATATATAGTAGCTTCATGAACTACTATTCTTTTGTTTCCGCTGCACTAATGTTATATTACTCTGTGTCTGTGGTCTGTGATTATTTTATTTACTGTATATGCTGAGTTTTGCCAAATTTTATTTACAATCTATTGCTTTGAATTATTCAAGTCCGGCATGTATGGATTTATTGTCGATTTGAATGGTCCAAAATAGTGGGTCGTTACAGTAAGAGTTTTATCTGACCAAGTAGTTTATCATGGGGAGCTGTCGTTGTATTTACTAAGAAGTCAGACGGATCGTTGTGGCTATGTATCGATTATCGTAAGTTGAATGAGAAGACGATAAAGAACCGATATCCATTGCCAAGAATTGATGATTTATTCAATCAGTTAAGTGGAGCCAAGGTATTCTCTCAGCTGGATTTGGCGACGAGATTTCATCAGCTTAGAGTGGCAAAGGATAGCATTCCTTTGACGATGTTTAGGACAATATATAGATCGTATGAATGGTTAGTTATGCTATTCGGACTGACTAATGCGTTGGCATTCTTTGTGGATCTGTTGAATAGGATTTTCCGAGAGCACTTGGATAGATTTGTATTGGTCTGTATAGATGACATTTTGATATACTCTAAGGATGAGAAGGATCATGAAGTTCATCTTAGAGTTGTGCTCGAAACGTTGAGGGAGCATCAGTTGAAGGCTAAGTTTTCTAAGTGTCATTTTTGGAAGAAGGAAGTGAAGTTCCTTGGTTATGTCGTCTCAGAGAAAGGGTTGTTTGTAGATCCAAATAAGATTGAGGCGGTGAATAATTGGAAGAGACCCGAGATGGTGACCGAGATTAAGAGCTTTCTTGGATTGGCTGGATATTATTGAAGATTTATCAAGGATTTTTCGCGGATAGCTGCACCGATGACTAAGCTTACGCAAAAAGATTTGAAGTTTATATGGACTGATAAGTGTGAGGAAGCATTCCAGACCTTGAAACACTTATTGACCCATGCGCCGGTGTTAGTGTTTCCGGAGGGGAATCAAGATTTGGTTGTTTATACTAATGCGTGTGGAACTGGATTGGGAGCTATGTTGATGCAAAGAGGTAAAGTGATTGATTATGCTTCTAGACAGCTCAGACCACATGAAGTTAGGTATCCAACGCATGACTTGGAGTTAGCTGCCATTATATTTGCTTTGAAGGTGTGGAGGCATTATCTTTTGGGAGAGCGATTTGAGCTTTATACATATCATAAGCTGTTGAAGTACTTGTTCTCTTAGAAGGAGTTGAACATGAGATAGCAGAGATGGTTGGAGTTTATTGTTGCTTATGATTTTGGAATTGAGTACACACCCAAAAAAGGAAATAAGTTGCGGATGCACTCAGCCGGAAACATCAGAATGCAGTATTGGCTATGATTGCTGAGTGGAAAGATTTGGAAGCTTTATCAGCTTGTAGAGTGCGGTTTAGATCCAAGGAAGGTTCTAGTACCGGAAGTGTTGTATTGTCTTGGTTAGAAGTTAGACCGGTAATGATTGAGAATATAACTTCTAAGCAAGAGGAGGATCCAATTTTGGCTGAACGGATCAAAAGGTTGAGAGAAGGAACAAAGAGCAATGACCTAAAGGATTTTAGTCTTGACCAAAATCGATAGTTGAGAAAGAAAGGAAGGTTGTGTGTTCCGACTGTAGAAAACATGAGGAAGGAAGTTTTGGATGAGTGCCATCGATCGAAGTTCACTATCCATCTAGGAGGAACGAAGATGTATCAAGATATGAAGAGAAGTTTCTTCTGAGAAGGTATGAAACGGGACATTGGTTTGTGTGTTAAGCAATGTTTGAATTGCCAGCAGGCAAAGGCTGAACACCAGAAACCAAGTGGATTGCTTCAACAGTTGGAAGTTCGAAGTGGGATTCTATCTCTATGGATTTTATTGATGGGTTGCTAGGATCTAATGGAGGGAATGAAAGTATATGGGTCATAATAGATAGATTGACTAAGAGTGCCAATTTCATTCCAATAAAGCCAACTAGGACGACACCTATTTTGGCGAAGTTATTTATGAAGAATGTAGTTAGACCGCACGGGATTCCTAGTAGTATTGTTAGTGATAGAGATTCTTTGTTTACTAGTGAGTTCTGGAAAAGTCTACAGGAAGCATTAGGAACCAAGTTCAACATGAGTACTGCTTACCATCCACAAACTGATGGGCAAACGGAAAGAGTTAACAAAATCTTGGAAGATTTGTTAAGAGCTTGTGTATTGGATTTTGGGGGATCATGGGAGGACCATCTTCATATAGTCGAGTTCTCGTATAACAATGGTTATCATACTAGTATTGGGATGGCACCGTTTTAAGCTTTGTATGGAAGACCATGCAAGTCTCCCATATGTTGGTTAGAGACCGGGGATAGGTTGGTTCTTGACCCGGATTTGGTGAAGAAAGCTGCGGAGAAGATTGAGTTAATCCGGGCTAGGATGAAGGAAGCTCAATCTAGGTAGAAATGTTATGCTGATAGAAGAAGGAAAGATTTGAAATTTTTTGTCGGAGACTATGTGTTTATTAAGGTTCACCGATGAAGGGTGTGATTATATAAGTCAGGAAAGTTAGCACCCAGATTCATTGGTCCTTTTGGTATTGTTGAGAGGAGCGGGAAACTTGCTTATATAGTAGAGTTACCGAGTAGTTTGGCTGGAGTCCATGATGTTTTCCATGTTTCTCATCTTAGGAAATGTGTTAGAGACCCGGAGACTACTATAGCACCTACAGTTTTAGAAGATTTAGTAGTAGAACCGGATTTGACCATAGTTAGAAAGCCGATTCAGATTGTGGCCGGAGATGAGAAGAAGTTGAGGAATAAGACAGTTAAGTTAGTAAAGGTTCAGTGGAGTGACGATGCTAGAGACTGTACTTGGAAAACGGAGATCAGGATTAGAGATACTTATCCTGACTTGTTTGATGGTATGTTTTATCTTTGATTGTTTTGATGTGTACCTTATCGTAATTTCGAGGACGAAATTCTTTAAGGTGGGGAGTCTGTAACACCCCATATTTTTATAACATTATTTGGGATATTTAATTAGCTAAAATTAAATAAAAGAATGTGGAGATTAATGATTGAGATTTGTTTTAGCTAAGGGTAGCCATGCCATGATAGTGTGTTAATTTATATAAAATAACCTAAACAAAGGTGTTAAGAAATGGCAAGGGCAATATGGGAAATAAGTGGAGCTTATACCCTAAACCCTTAGGAGATAGAATGCTCATGTTCATTCTCATTTCTATCAAACTAAAAATACTAAGGTCGGCCACCATTTTTACTCTCAAGAAGAAGATTAAAGCAAGGATACAAGAGAAGGGAAATAATCAACTAAATCAACATCAAATCTCACATCTATAATCTCAAATCTAAGGTGAATAATTACTACATCCCATATTCTTTTTGTTTTCGGTTTTAAGACTAAGATCCAAAATATTTTTGCAAGTAATTGCTATGTTTTGAGGATTAAAGTTATATATATGTTGTTGGTGAAATTATACATGTTCATGCTTGTTTTTATAATATGTTTGACATGAAAACCCTATTTAATGACATCCAAATGCCTTGAAAATTTAAATATCGATCTAGAATAATATTTTAGAGATGGGTTTTGATTTTCATAATTTTCCGATATATTATAGATTTTATATTAATTTTCCAGTGAAGGGAATTGTTTATTGGGTTATAAATTATTTTCAGCTAAAATAATAATCTTTTGGGTTTGAAATTTTAATATGTTAGGAAATATATTAAAATAGATTTTCTAGGATTTATCCAGAATTTTCTTAAGTCATTTGATGAATATATAAAATTATTTAAGGTATGGAACTTAAATGTTTTATATATTTAATTAAGTAGAAGGGGCATTTTGTAAAATAAAATGATTATTTAATTTTAGTAATAGTGGCAGCACATTTCTGAAAAGTGTTTATAAATTAATGGAAATTTGACAAACAAAGGCAGGTTGGTTGAAAAGTTTCTTTTTTAAGTTAAGAACAAAAATCACACTTTTTCCATGTTTCAGCCTATACGGCAACATACCTTTCGCCCCAGACCTTTCATCACAGTCGAAAGGTCAGTTCTTGACAAGGTCAAAGTTCAATGCATAAGGTATCAAATATTTCGGCACGTAATGAATTGAATAAAGCCGAAAGGTTCTGAGCCGAAGGGTTGAGGGCCAAAAAGGTTGGGATATATTTGTTTTATAAGTCAAAAGCTTTCGCCTACTTTGCTTTCAAATTTGAGCTTTTGACTTGGTTGCCTTTGTCAACCAAGTCAAATTATTTAAAAGAAAGATTTTAAACCTTCAGAAATAGTTGATAGGTTCCTGTTGCTTTCACTATTGCTTTGTTTTGAAACCTTCCGACGTTGCCTAAGGGTTTCTACCGCTTTACATAAAGGTTTTGTTTTGAACCTTCCGACCAAGTCGAAAGGTTTACTAGTTTTTAAAACTATCCATTTCTCCAAATTCTTTCGAATGGAAGCTTTTGACTTAGGTGATTTACCCTTGTTTTATAAAGTATAACCCAAAGCTTTCGAAAGGTTGTTTCTAATGAAGTCGAAAGGTTTTAAAAGAAGGTTTTCCACCTGTTTTAAATTGGACCCAGAAAATTTTCGAAAGGTTGTGTTAAAGAAGATTTAATGCTTTTGAAAGGATTTGTTTACTGAATGGTCTTAAAAGGGGTCGAAAGCAAAGCTTTCGGAGGGGTCTAAAGCCAAGCTTTCGATGGAGTCGAAAGGTAGCCTTTCGAAGGGGTCGAAAGGTAGCTTCCGACTAGGTCAAAAGGTTTAGTTTCTGAATGATTTTGGATGGTTTTAAATGGAAGGATTTCCAAAGATTTTCTAAGGCAATGTTTCCAGTCGTTTTAAAATAGGATATCTAAGGTTTTATTGCTTTCGAAAGGTTTGAGGTTCAATGGTTTCGAAGGGTTGAGTTTCAATGGTTTCAAAAGGTTTAGGATTTCTAAGGGTTTTGAGGGTACCAATGGAAACAATAAATGAATATGACCTAAGTTAGGGATACTGGTGGAAATAGGGTAATCATGGGGCTAACATGATATAAATAGAATCATGGGGTTAACATGATATATATATATATATATGGAATCATAGGGCTAACATGATACAAATAGATTCATGGGGCTAGCATGAGTCAAAAGGCAAATTCAAATAGAATCATGGGACTAACATGATACAAATAGAATCATGGGGCTAACATGATATAAATAAACTCATGGGGCTAACATGAGACCATTAAATTCATGGGGCTAACATGAAATAATTGGATTCATGGGGGCTGGCATGAATCAAGTGGCAAAATGATGGGTTCATAGTCATCCTAGGAAAACTATGTGATGTGAGATGGATAGTCTACATCAACTTAAGCAAAATGAACGTGGAATAGGTAGTCCCTCTTTGATATAATAAAACTCTAATTGGGGATGGGGTAATCCTAGTTGTTTTTAAGTATGCATATCATCATAATATTTTATAAATACATGTTTTAACCATTGTGGATGCAGGGGCACAGTATATGGTTTTATGAAAGGTTTTGCAAAAGATATGTTTTAAAAGGATGTTAGTGAGGGGAAACCCGTTCCGCTAAGCGGTGTGGTCTCACTTAACATGTTTAACCGGGATGTATAGTATTATTCATACCAGGCTTCATGTCTGACTCGAAGTTTATGTTTTCCCCTTAAACTCTCGAGTGCTTAAAATTAATTTGAGTGGGCTGAGGGATTATGGTCTTTTTCAGGTTTTAGTAGGATGACGAATAAGCTACCGAAGGCATGCAAGTGGCAAATGGATAGCTATTTAGGAGTTACAGTTCTTGTTGTGTTTTGTTGGATTTTCCGCTGTGTTGTTTTGTATTAGGTCAATTATGACCATAGGACTCTGATCAACCAAGGGGGTATCTTCATATACCGCTCTTGGCGTATTTTGTAATAATTATATTTGATCTATGCCTGGGAACGATTTGGGATTATGTGTTGTGAATGTGAAACAATAGGTTTTGAAATGTAATAAAGTAAAATTTTGTTTTGAAATATGTGTTTTGTTTCATATTCAAGTGCTTCCGATATTTCGGATACCATTAACATAGCCGTATTTAGTCGTCAGAAGCTAATACTATAGATGACTGCAGCATATGTAGCGCTTAGCTTTGGGCCTCTAGATAGGGGATGTTACAAAACGATACGTCTGATCGCTATGGAATTTGGTGACGGAATATAATTCATTATTACGGACCCAGTGACACTAGTTTCGTCGAAATCCGAGACAGTGCCCCGGAATGTTATTTTATATGTTAATTAAAACGAGTTATTTTCAAAATTAGCTAAATCATTTTTGAATCAATTTTAAAAGTTTTAATATCTTCATTCTTATTAATAGAATTTAATAAGATTTTAAAATAATTTGTTTACCTAACTTAAGATTCCATTATTTAACCAATTTCAATTATTAAATTTAATAATTAAATTATCCAATAAATCACTATCTTTGAAATTCAAGTTATTAAATCTATAAAATTAACTTTTCAATAATTAAAATTGATTAGACATTCCAAATACAAATAACTAAAATTCTGGTTCGTTGCACTCTCCATACTTTAGTGCCACCTCACCCTATCCCTTACCCATTGTATACGCAACCTCCCCCTCTTGTCCATCACTTCATCAATTTTGTGATGTGATATTACCATTTAGACATTTTTTAAATAAAAGAAAAGGAAAATCGTCAACTTTTAGGTGATGAAAAATCAAAAATCTGAAAAACGATTTTTGGTCACATTTTCGATTTTTCTCCAAACTAATTATTTTTGTAAATCAAAATTTAAAACAACTTCACCATCATTAGTTATTTTTTAAAAGAGGTTTATTTGAGCTATAAAATCCGTTAATTATTAATTTAAAAATATACCTTGCTTTTTTCTTCCCACTTGCCTAGACACATTATTACTCTTTAGTTTATTTTATATAGTTTTGAACTACTGTCAGGTTTAGAAATAAATTTTGATAAAAGTTCAGTTTTAGTATTAAATGATTTTGAAAAAGTTGAAAATTTAGTTGCTAATACGCTTAATTGTAAAACTATGAATTTTCATTTTGATTATCTTGGTTTTTTTATTAGACCTACTAAACTTAAACACGATGACTGGTTTATTATCATAGATAAAATCAAAAATAGGATTTCTAATTGGAATGGGAGATTTTTATCGAGAGCGGGTAGATTAGTTCTAGTATGCTCTATTTTATTAGCTCTCCCGACCTATTGGATGTCTATGCATCTTTTTCCAGATTGGGTGACTGATAAAATAGAAAAAATAAGAAGGGACTTCTTATAGAGTGGGGAAAACTCTAACAGCAGTATTAAATGGTTAGTAAATTGGGAAACTTTTTGTAAATCCAAAAAAGATGGTGGTTTAGGAGTCATTAATTTGCGTAACATGAACTTGTATTTGCTAGGTAAATGGTTATGGAAGTTTAAGGTTATTAATGATAATCCTATTTGGAAAGAAATCATTTCTAAATATTACTATAATGGTAGTAATAATTTATATCAAATTACTCCTACAGTCATATGTAAACTATCTAATTTTTGGAAATCTATTTTATAATGTTATGACATTTTTAACCTAGGCACTAATACAATAGTTCATTTAGGTAATAGTACTTCTTTTTGGCATGATCGTTGGATTTCCGTTATCCCTCTTAGGATAGAATTTAAAGAGCTTTATGAAATCTGTAATTTTAAGAATGCTTTAATTATAGAAGTTTTTTCTCCCGAAAATGACCCTCCTTGGAATTTTAGTTTTAACAGAATTTTAGTGGGTTCAACTCTTAGGCATCTTTCTTTGCTTTATGCCAGATTAAATCTATATAATATTGATAATGATAATGATATTATTAGTTGGGAATGGGATAAGAGTAAGGAATATACTTCTAATTCTTTTTATAGGTTTATTAACTTCTTGGGTGTAACCAATAGCTCTTTTAAATTTATTTGGAAATCTAATGCTCCTTCTAAATCTAAAATTCACATGTGATTAATTATGCATGGAAAACTAAATACTATAGAATTTTTAAAAAGAAAAAAATACGCAAATTGATAATAAATTTTATTTTTGTAATCTGCATTTTGAAGAAATTAAACATGTATACTATGATTGCTTGGATACTTATTCCATTCTGAATAATACCCTCAAAATCTTTAACTTTAGTATAACAACTAAAATTTCTAATTGCGATTACTACTAGAATAGTTTTAGATTTAAGTTCAAAAAGGATAATAGATTTTTACTTGACACTTTATTCATTATAATTTGTTGGTATATTTGGTTTGAAAGAAATTAGAGAATTTATAAAAATAATAATAATCATTTTAATAAATTGGTTTTTATAATTTCTTTATTTTGTTTTAATTGGATCTCTAATTCTAAATATAAATTAGCTAAAAATAATATTTTTAAAGAATATCTTAACAAGGTTAATAATAATATTAAGCTATTTAAACATAAAAACAATACTTTTGACATTAATAGTTGTAGTATTAATACTTTTTTGAATTTAAATGATGATTTCACTATGTATCATAATATCCTTTTGATCAAAGATCCATAAAGATAATTTTTGATTTGTTTTAGTTTTTGTTTGTTTTTGTTAATTTATAAATCTTTAAGTTCATTTGACCATGGATTCTTTTTAGTCTTTTTTCTAATCTTTATTTTATTCTGTCTTATTAGCCTAACTTTTGTATCTTTTCTTTTATTTCATTAATACATATACATGTATATAAATTTCATTTATATACACATATGTGTATCATACTAACTATTTTCTTTAGTTCCTTTTGCTGATACAGGTTTGGGCTAGATCTGGTGTTAGTTTCTTTTTGCAGGTTTACAGGATTGCTGATGGCAGGATTGCTGTCTGTAGTGAGGGGTTCTTCTTAGTACATCTTTACCTTCATTATGGCGTTCTATTTTATGGAGGATTCACTTTTCAGCTAGGCGCTCCTTCCAGTTTTACCGAGTCTACAGAGTGGCGATTTCCATTCCAAATCATTCGCAGTTCCATTTCAGATCTTTTGCATTTCCATTTCTTCCGAGTCAGCAGCATGGAGTTTCCTTCTTAGATGGAGCTGGTTTCCAGTATCATTGGCTTTGTGATGTTCCATTATTTTTTAGGTACTTCTAACACCTTAATATCGGGTGGTGGCCATATCGGAGCTCGGTATTGGGGTGTAATGGGTGGTGGCCATGCCGGAGTTCATTTTAGGGGTACTTGAGTTTTCTTTGATACTTTTACTGAGATTAGCTACCCGCCAGGCATGTTGGCAGCACTTACATGTGTGCTCTCCTCTATTCTAGAGGATCACAAATTTTTCTTACCTTCATAAAAGAATTTCGTCCCGAAATCAACACATAAAAGATAACTCAAAATAACTCAAAATGACATATATTATCTATGATAAAACACATACAAAAGATACATACTAAGCAACTACATCATAAACGGTGAGTACACAATCCACACAACAAGAAAACAAATATTTTATCATCAACAAGGAATGTGCTTCCTTCATTTTGTCTTCAGTCCCCCAAGTGAAATCTCTGGAATCTTCACTCCATTGAAGCTTAACCAATATCACGACCTTACTATGCAATCGTTTCGCATCTCGATCCACAAGGTGAATTAGATGCCCAATCATAGTTAAGTTTGGTTCCACCTCTAAATCTTCTTGAACAGATGGCTTAACAATAAGTGATGGATCATGCATATACTTCCTCAAGTGTGACACATGAAAAACAGTATAAACTCCAGACAATCTTTCGAGCAACTCATCTCTATAGGCAAGCGGCCCGATCCTCTCAAGAATTCAAAAAGTTCCAACATATTTAGGCGACAACTTCCCCGCTCTTCCAAATCGAACAACTCCTCTAATCAAGGAAACCTTCACAAACACAAAGTGTTCGACAGGAAATTCCAAATCCCTTTGCCTTCGATTGACATAGCTTTTCTATTGATCTTGGGCTTCCTTCATCCTCCTTTTAATCATAGCAACCTTATCCATAGCCTCCCTAATCATATTTGGTCAAAGCAGTAGTCGATCCCCGGTCTCCACCAAACACGATGGTGATTTACATGGCCATCCATAAAAAGCTTCATACGGTGCCATGCCAATGCTTGCTTGATAATTGTTGTTACAAGAGATTCCACTAAGTGAAGATGATCCTCCCACGATCCTCCAAAGTCCAAGATACATACTCTTAAAAGATCTTCCAAGACTTTGTTGACTCTTTCTGTTTGACCATCTATTTGAGGATGATAGGCTGTGCTCAAACTTAGCTTTATTTTCAAAGCTACATGTAATACCTTCCAAAACTGACTGGTAAAGATCGGACCTTGATCAACTACAATGCTAATTAGAACTCCATGTTGTCGGACAATCTCCCTCATATAAATCTCTTCCAAAGTTGCTGCATTCCTCGTCGGCTTTACTGGAATAAAATGAGTACTCTTGATTAGCCGATCCACAATGACCAAAACTCCTTCATTACCTTTCCTTGATCTGGGAAACCATCAACAAAATCCATTAACACTTGCTCCATTTCCAATTCGGAATTTCCAATGGTTAGAGTAAACCAGTAGTTCTTTGGTAATCGTCTTTGATTTGCTAATAGTTCGCACATCGACTGACATAGATTGAGATATCCCTCTTTATTCCCTTCCACTAGAATACCCGCATTATATCCCGATGCATTTTCAAAACACCGGGATGGATACTCGACTTGGATCGATGACATTTCGTTAAAACTTCCTGCCTAAGACCATTGATATTAGGAATACATATTCTCTCATTCATCTGAAACATGCTCCAATGGTCCATCTCAAAGCTCGAACAATGACCTTCCTCCATGTCCTTGATGATCTCCATAAAGCGACCATCTTCCCTTTGTTTGCTTGCAATCCTTTCTAGAAGAGTCGAAGTAACTTCCAAAAGAGAACAAACTGCATTCCTGCTCAGAGCATCTATTACCACGTTTGCTTTTCCTGGCGTATATAAAATATCCAAGTCGTATGCTGCCAGAAATTCCAACCACCGCTGCTGCCTTAAATTCTAATATTTCCGTGTGAAATGATACTTCAAGGACTGATGATCCTGTAGGATCTAGATTAACCCTAGAGGGGGGTGAATAGGGTTATAGCAAATTTTCATGAATTTACTGAATTAAACACAATAACAAACTGCAGAGAAGTAAATATGCTGAAAAGTAAATCACACACAAAATTTACCCAGCTTCGGCAACCCCTGCCTACTGCTGCATTCCCAGATTTCTATTAGAATTAAACAGTCTCCCGCTTACAAACACTCTAACAGACTCGCACACCCTACTACCGCCTATAGAGTTTTGCAAACTCGCACACCCTGCTTACTGAACTAATCCTAACTAGACAATCTGACACAACCTAAAACCTAGGTGGTGATTTACCCAAATTTGATTCGAAAAGTACAGAATTTAAATTCAAAAACAAATTTAAAACAAAAACCCTAATTTATAAATTCTAAAGCCCAAAGCAAATAAAGGACCGGCCCAAATAAGTAATGAATATCCCTTTCTTTTTTCTTTGCCCGTTCCTTTTCTTGTATGTGATAGTGGCTGCTTAGACTTGTGAAAAATGGTGGCTTCCTCGTTCGTTCCTCTTTACGCTCTAAAATTAGGGCTTGTATTCGAAGATGCCGACTTTATATTGATCGATCGAATTTGATTCCACGATGTTTGTTGCTCTGTCGATTGACGTCTCTTCGTAGCTTGGCTTCGGCTGCTTCTCGATTGTTGATCGAATTCGACTCCTGACTTTGGTATGTAATTTTTGCCTTTTGTTCTCTGGATTAATTGCTTGAATTCGATACTATTTATTACCGATGATGATTGGTATTTATAGGGTTCGAAACCCTTTATTCTCGTTCGTATGAATCTGCTTGAATTCGTCAAATGATTTTGCTTGGCCGCATGATAATGTTTGAACGTTTGAGATGATTTATGACCTTTTCTTATGCGTATATTTTGCTTTTCTATTACGTGATGATCACGGCTTGGGTTTTGAAACGTTCGATCTTTCCTTGATCGATACGGCAGAAACTTTCCTCTTTTATTTTTGACTTTTTCAAATTGTACATGGTTTCCACGGCATCGACTTTGATCTGTTCCTTTGATAATGAACTGTTGACTTCCGTTTTGACTAACTTGATTTTGGGTATGTGAATCCACGACTCTGTATTAACTTCGGCCATCACCATTGCTTTGATATTGTCTCTGCTGCATACATGTATTCCTGTGGCATGGTCGTGGTTTTGAAGTCTCTGTCATTTGTTGATTTTGTTCTTTGGTTCCTGTATGTCGACTCTGGCCATTTACATTCTTCCCTGAAACCATTTCGACATGTCGCTTGATTTTGTGCACTTGCTTCTCTGACTCTTTATTGACTTGTAGTCTTTGTGTAGTTTGTGACTTCGGCATTTGTACGGTTGAACTTGCTAGTGTTTGTTCTGACTTGTTCAATTGCTCATGGCTTCGACTTGAGTTTTGCAAATACCTGACTTGATTCGATTTCGTGATTTCCTGGTTATTTGATATAGTTCGAACTTGTTTCTGGTTGTCTTCGACATTGGCTTAACTCTTTGATTTGGAACTTTGAGTTGTTGACTTCAGTCACTTGACTTTGTTTATAGTTGTTGCATTTGGACTGGATTGTGTCACTTGTATTTGTTGAGCTTGGTGTTGTACTGTGCATAGCATTGTATTTGTTGAGTCACTGTTGAGTTGGGCTTGATACTGTGATAATGTTTGACTTGGATTTTGTTGAGTAGCTTCTTTATGAAGCTTGTCTGGTTCACGATAATTCACTGTCATCTGGATGCATTCACTTTATTTATATGTGAACTGTTTTGATGTTACATTTGGTGTTCTTGAAGTCAAGTCTGCATTGCTGTCGGGTTCGGTCATGTTCATTTGGGTTTCACTGTGACCTGGATTGCAGTCTCTTTTCCATACTGCTATGTTGTGTTTGTATTGACTTCATGTAGCATTTGAGATTGATGTGCACTGTGTATTTGATAGCCTCAAGTCTGATTTGGTGCTTTGTTGTATTAGTGTACTTCATTTACATTTGCTTGTAGCTGCTGTCCATTTTGGTTTTGCTAGCTGTACTTGTATTCACTTGAACTTGAGTTCATTGTGTAGCCTGGTTGCTTTAACCTTCTGATCTGGTGCCATCTGGTGCCTCTGAATTGTTTGTTGATTTAGCTTGGTCGACACTTTGTACTTCTGGTTTGTTGAGACTGGTCATTCATTTTACTGTTGTCTTCATTGTTGTATTGAGTTGAGTCATGATAGCAGTGACTTGACCTCTATTGCCCTGTGTTGAATCCAGCTTAAACGCTCGGGTTTGACCTTGTGCTTATGATGTGACTTTATTTATTTTGCACTTGAGTTGAACCCGATAATTTGGGTTTGACCTGTGCTCACCTGTTCCTGTAAATTTATCAAGTGTATATATATCGGTGTGCACGGCCTTGTGGCATGTACAGTGATACACTGTGCATGTCACATTGTTCGTGTGTGATGAATTCAAATGATGATGAACAACCCAAATAACTGAGGCAAATATTACTTTCAAAATTCATATTTTGTTTTATACTGCAAAAACATTTTATTTTCAATTTTACTGCGTCAATGTATATTTCTGCAGATTGCTCAGATGCTGGATTCACATTGGAATGAAGTTGAAGATAAATACGAGTGTGAGTGATATGTAGTGAGGAACAGATGTAACTATGAAATTGTGATGTAATTGTACTGTGACTGAAATTGTATAGTTATAGTGAGAGCTTGAAATTGTACTATCAAAATTGTAATAAATATTTGTTTGAATAAAATATTCGTTTGAATTCCAATTCTGTGTTATTTATTTTATTCAGCAAATATTTATTTTATCTGTGAAAAAATAAAATAGTACAATATCAAATACATTTAAATGAATGTATATATGTTTATTATCATCAAACAAAAAATCATATACATGCATATTCCACAGATCCGTGAAGAGCTCGAACTTTTCACGCAACAAGTAATGCCTCCACATCTTCAATGCAAACACTACGGCTAATAACTCCACATCATGTGTTGCATAATTCTTCTCATGAGGCTTCGGCTGCCTACTAGCATAAGAAATAACTCTATCGTTGCGGTGATGCGTTTTCACCAGTTCGGATCAGGCAAACGGTAGTTTCACTACCTTGGGTATTGCCTCATGTGCCTTGTCATACTCGTATCCCTATGCGCGATCACTACGATTTGTTTTGTGGTATACCTATGGAGTACTCCCTGATAGCCCACTAGTTTACGGTGAAGTTTACAATGTTGTATAGACTATGATGCTTATATAAAATGTGTTAAGGGGGATAATGGTAACGCCTTAACGCTATTTTGATACTTTATATTACTGATAGGCATTATCTACTTAGCGTACACTACTACATAGTAGATAGTTTAATGGATCCTTAGAGGATGGTTATCCCAAACATTCTTTGAGTTACTTGTATTTCAGTCGTTATTTCACTTGAGTTGGATTTATTGATATAAGAATGTTAATCCTGACTCGAGTGTTTTGTGTTTTCTTTACGCTCGGGTCAGACAGAGTGATACATTATTCGAGACCCACCTTTGGAGTTGGAGCTTCGCTTGGAGATCCAGCTATCTATCCAGCTTTCAGTTATTCAGTTGATTCCAGTGATGTATTCAGATCTTGTATTTGACTAGTGTGTTGAGATATCTATGTATTCAAGACCTCTGTTGTATCTTGTTTAACTCTGTTATATATATAGTAGCTTCATGAACTACTATTCTTTTGTTTCCGCTGCACTAATGTTATATTACTCTGTGTCTGTGGTCTGTGATTATTTTATTTACTGTATATGCTGAGTTTTGCCAAATTTTATTTACAATCTATTGCTTTGAATTATTCAAGTCCGGCATGTATGGATTTATTGTCGATTTGAATGGTCCAAAATAGTGGGTCGTTACAGTAAGAGTTTTATCTGACCAAGTAGTTTATCATGGGGAGCTGTCGTTGTATTTACTAAGAAGTCAGACGGATCGTTGTGGCTATGTATCGATTATCGTAAGTTGAATGAGAAGACGATAAAGAACCGATATCCATTGCCAAGAATTGATGATTTATTCAATCAGTTAAGTGGAGCCAAGGTATTCTCTCAGCTGGATTTGGCGACGAGATTTCATCAGCTTAGAGTGGCAAAGGATAGCATTCCTTTGACGATGTTTAGGACAATATATAGATCGTATGAATGGTTAGTTATGCTATTCGGACTGACTAATGCGTTGGCATTCTTTGTGGATCTGTTGAATAGGATTTTCCGAGAGCACTTGGATAGATTTGTATTGGTCTGTATAGATGACATTTTGATATACTCTAAGGATGAGAAGGATCATGAAGTTCATCTTAGAGTTGTGCTCGAAACGTTGAGGGAGCATCAGTTGAAGGCTAAGTTTTCTAAGTGTCATTTTTGGAAGAAGGAAGTGAAGTTCCTTGGTTATGTCGTCTCAGAGAAAGGGTTGTTTGTAGATCCAAATAAGATTGAGGCGGTGAATAATTGGAAGAGACCCGAGATGGTGACCGAGATTAAGAGCTTTCTTGGATTGGCTGGATATTATTGAAGATTTATCAAGGATTTTTCGCGGATAGCTGCACCGATGACTAAGCTTACGCAAAAAGATTTGAAGTTTATATGGACTGATAAGTGTGAGGAAGCATTCCAGACCTTGAAACACTTATTGACCCATGCGCCGGTGTTAGTGGTTCCGGAGGGGAATCAAGATTTGGTTGTTTATACTAATGCGTGTGGAACTGGATTGGGAGCTATGTTGATGCAAAGAGGTAAAGTGATTGATTATGCTTCTAGACAGCTCAGACCACATGAAGTTAGGTATCCAACGCATGACTTGGAGTTAGCTGCCATTATATTTGCTTTGAAGGTGTGGAGGCATTATCTTTTGGGAGAGCGATTTGAGCTTTATACATATCATAAGCTGTTGAAGTACTTGTTCTCTTAGAAGGAGTTGAACATGAGATAGCAGAGATGGTTGGAGTTTATTGTTGCTTATGATTTTGGAATTGAGTACACACCCAAAAAAGGAAATAAGTTGCGGATGCACTCAGCCGGAAACATCAGAATGCAGTATTGGCTATGATTGCTGAGTGGAAAGATTTGGAAGCTTTATCAGCTTGTAGAGTGCGGTTTAGATCCAAGGAAGGTTCTAGTACCGGAAGTGTTGTATTGTCTTGGTTAGAAGTTAGACCGGTAATGATTGAGAATATAACTTCTAAGCAAGAGGAGGATCCAATTTTGGCTGAACGGATCAAAAGGTTGAGAGAAGGAACAAAGAGCAATGACCTAAAGGATTTCAGTCTTGACCAAAATCGATAGTTGAGAAAGAAAGGAAGGTTGTGTGTTCCGACTGTAGAAAACATGAGGAAGAAAGTTTTGGATGAGTGCCATCGATCGAAGTTCACTATCCATCTAGGAGGAACGAAGATGTATCAAGATATGAAGAGAAGTTTCTTCTGAGAAGGTATGAAACGGGACATTGGTTTGTGTGTTAAGCAATGTTTGAATTGCCAGCAGGCAAAGGCTGAACACCAGAAACCAAGTGGATTGCTTCAACAGTTGGAAGTTCGAAGTGGGATTCTATCTCTATGGATTTTATTGATGGGTTGCTAGGATCTAATGGAGGGAATGAAAGTATATGGGTCATAATAGATAGATTGACTAAGAGTGCCAATTTCATTCCAATAAAGCCAACTAGGACGACACCTATTTTGGCGAAGTTATTTATGAAGAATGTAGTTAGACCGCATGGGATTCCTAGTAGTATTGTTAGTGATAGAGATTCTTTGTTTACTAGTGAGTTCTGGAAAAGTCTACAGGAAGCATTAGGAACCAAGTTCAACATGAGTACTGCTTACCATCCACAAACTGATGGGCAAACGGAAAGAGTTAACAAAATCTTGGAAGATTTGTTAAGAGCTTGTGTATTGGATTTTGGGGGATCATGGGAGGACCATCTTCATATAGTCGAGTTCTCGTATAACAATGGTTATCATACTAGTATTGGGATGGCACCGTTTTAAGCTTTGTATGGAAGACCATGCAAGTCTCCCATATGTTGGTTAGAGACCGAGGATAGGTTGGTTCTTGACCCGGATTTGGTGAAGAAAGCTGCGGAGAAGATTGAGTTAATCCGGGCTAGGATGAAGGAAGCTCAATCTAGGTAGAAATGTTATGCTGATAGAAGAAGGAAAGATTTGAAATTTTTTGTCGGAGACTATGTGTTTATTAAGGTTCACCGATGAAGGGTGTGATTATATAAGTCAGGAAAGTTAGCACCCAGATTCATTGGTCCTTTTTGTATTGTTGAGAGGAGCGGGAAACTTGCTTATATAGTAGAGTTACCGAGTAGTTTGGCTGGAGTCCATGATGTTTTCCATGTTTCTCATCTTAGGAAATGTGTTAGAGACCCGGAGACTACTATAGCACCTACAGTTTTAGAAGATTTAGTAGTAGAACCGGATTTGACCATAGTTAGAAAGCCGATTCAGATTGTGGCCGGAGATGAGAAGAAGTTGAGGAATAAGACAGTTAAGTTAGTAAAGGTTCAGTGGAGTGACGATGCTAGAGACTGTACTTGGAAAACGGAGATCAGGATTAGAGATACTTATCCTGACTTGTTTGATGGTATGTTTTATCTTTGATTGTTTTGATGTGTACCTTATCGTAATTTCGAGGACGAAATTATTTAAGGTGGGGAGTCTGTAACACCCCATATTTTTATAACATTATTTGGGATATTTAATTAGCTAAAATTAAATAAAAGAATGTGGAGATTAATGATTGAGATTTGTTTTAGCTAAGGGTAGCCATGCCATGATAGTGTGTTAATTTATATAAAATAACCTAAACAAAGGTGTTAAGAAATGGCAAGGGCAATATGGGAAATAAGTGGAGCTTATACCCTAAACCCTTAGGAGATAGAATGCTCATGTTCATTCTCATTTCTATCAAACTAAAAATACTAAGGTCGGCCACCATTTTTACTCTCAAGAAGAAGATTAAAGCAAGGATACAAGAGAAGGGAAATAATCAACTAAATCAACATCAAATCTCACATCTATAATCTCAAATCTAAGGTGAATAATTACTACATCCCATATTCTTTTTGTTTTCGGTTTTAAGACTAAGATCCAAAATATTTTTGCAAGTAATTGCTATGTTTTGAGGATTAAAGTTATATATATGTTGTTGGTGAAATTATACATGTTCATGCTTGTTTTTATAATATGTTTGACATGAAAACCCTATTTAATGACATCCAAATGCCTTGAAAATTTAAATATCGATCTAGAATAATATTTTAGAGATGGGTTTTGATTTTCATAATTTTCCGATATATTATAGATTTTATATTAATTTTCCAGTGAAGGGAATTGTTTATTGGGTTATAAATTATTTTCAGCTAAAATAATAATCTTTTGGGTTTGAAATTTTAATATGTTAGGAAATATATTAAAATAGATTTTCTAGGATTTATCCAGAATTTTCTTAAGTCATTTGATGAATATATAAAATTATTTAAGGTATGGAACTTAAATGTTTTATATATTTAATTAAGTAGAAGGGGCATTTTGTAAAATAAAATGATTATTTAATTTTAGTAATAGTGGCAGCACATTTCTGAAAAGTGTTTATAAATTAATGGAAATTTGACAAACAAAGGCAGGTTGGTTGAAAAGTTTCTTTTTTAAGTTAAGAACAAAAATCACACTTTTTCCATGTTTCAGCCTATACGGCAACATACCTTTCGCCCCAGACCTTTCGTCACAGTCGAAAGGTCAGTTCTTGACAAGGTCAAAGTTCAATGCATAAGGTATCAAATATTTCGGCACGTAATGAATTGAATAAAGCCGAAAGGTTCTGAGCCGAAGGGTTGAGGGCCAAAAAGGTTGGGATATATTTGTTTTATAAGTCAAAAGCTTTCGCCTACTTTGCTTTCAAATTTGAGCTTTTGACTTGGTTGCCTTTGTCAACCAAGTCAAATTATTTAAAAGAAAGATTTTAAACCTTCAGAAATAGTTGATAGGTTCCTGTTGCTTTCACTATTGCTTTGTTTTGAAACCTTCCGACGTTGCCTAAGGGTTTCTACCGCTTTACATAAAGGTTTTGTTTTGAACCTTCCGACCAAGTCGAAAGGTTTACTAGTTTTTAAAACTATCCATTTCTCCAAATTCTTTCGAATGGAAGCTTTTGACTTAGGTGATTTACCCTTGTTTTATAAAGTATAACCCAAAGCTTTCGAAAGGTTGTTTCTAATGAAGTCGAAAGGTTTTAAAAGAAGGTTTTCCACCTGTTTTAAATTGGACCCAGAAAATTTTCGAAAGGTTGTGTTAAAGAAGATTTAATGCTTTTGAAAGGATTTGTTTACTGAATGGTCTTAAAAGGGGTCGAAAGCAAAGCTTTCGGAGGGGTCTAAAGCCAAGCTTTCGATGGAGTCGAAAGGTAGCCTTTCGAAGGGGTCGAAAGGTAGCTTCCGACTAGGTCAAAAGGTTTAGTTTCTGAATGATTTTGGATGGTTTTAAATGGAAGGATTTCCAAAGATTTTCTAAGGCAATGTTTCCAGTCGTTTTAAAATAGGATATCTAAGGTTTTATTGCTTTCGAAAGGTTTGAGGTTCAATGGTTTCGAAGGGTTGAGTTTCAATGGTTTCAAAAGGTTTAGGATTTCTAAGGGTTTTGAGGGTACCAATGGAAACAATAAATGAATATGACCTAAGTTAGGGATACTGGTGGAAATAGGGTAATCATGGGGCTAACATGATATAAATAGAATCATGGGGTTAACATGATATATATATATATGGAATCATAGGGCTAACATGATACAAATAGATTCATGGGGCTAGCATGAGTCAAAAGGCAAATTCAAATAGAATCATGGGACTAACATGATACAAATAGAATCATGGGGCTAACATGATATAAATAAACTCATGGGGCTAACATGAGACCATTAAATTCATGGGGCTAACATGAAATAATTGGATTCATGGGGGCTGGCATGAATCAAGTGGCAAAATGATGGGTTCATAGTCATCCTAGGAAAACTATGTGATGTGAGATGGATAGTCTACATCAACTTAAGCAAAATGAACGTGGAATAGGTAGTCCCTCTTTGATATAATAAAACTCTAATTGGGGATGGGGTAATCCTAGTTGTTTTTAAGTATGCATATCATCATAATATTTTATAAATACATGTTTTAACCATTGTGGATGCAGGGGCACAGTATATGGTTTTATGAAAGGTTTTGCAAAAGATATGTTTTAAAAGGATGTTAGTGAGGGGAAACCCGTTCCGCTAAGCGGTGTGGTCTCACTTAACATGTTTAACCGGGATGTATAGTATTATTCATACCAGGCTTCATGTCTGACTCGAAGTTTATGTTTTCCCCTTAAACTCTCGAGTGCTCAAAATTAATTTGAGTGGGCTGAGGGATTATGGTCTTTTTCAGGTTTTAGTAGGATGACGAATAAGCTACCGAAGGCATGCAAGTGGCAAATGGATAGCTATTTAGGAGTTACAGTTCTTGTTGTGTTTTGTTGGATTTTCCGCTGTGTTGTTTTGTATTAGGTCAATTATGACCATAGGACTCTGATCAACCAAGGGGGTATCTTCATATACCGCTCTTGGCGTATTTTGTAATAATTATATTTGATCTATGCCTGGGAACGATTTGGGATTATGTGTTGTGAATGTGAAACAATAGGTTTTGAAATGTAATAAAGTAAAATTTTGTTTTGAAATATGTGTTTTGTTTCATATTCAAGTGCTTCTGATATTTCGGATACCATTAACATAGCCGTATTTAGTCGTCAGAAGCTAATACTATAGATGACTGCAGCATATGTAGCGCTTAGCTTTGGGCCTCTAGATAGGGGATGTTACAAAACGATACGTCTGATCGCTATGGAATTTGGTGACGGAATATAATTCATTATTACGGACCCAGTGACACTAGTTTCGTCGAAATCCGAGACAGTGCCCCGGAATGCTATTTTATATGTTAATTAAAACGAGTTATTTTCAAAATTAGCTAAATCATTTTTGAATCAATTTTAAAAGTTTTAATATCTTCATTCTTATTAATAGAATTTAATAAGATTTTAAAATAATTTGTTTACCTAACTTAAGATTCCATTATTTAACCAATTTCAATTATTAAATTTAATAATTAAATTATCCAATAAATCACTATCTTTGAAATTCAAGTTATTAAATCTATAAAATTAACTTTTCAATAATTAAAATTGATTAGACATTCCAAATACAAATAACTAAAATTCTGGTTCGTTGCACTCTCCATACTTTAGTGCCACCTCACCCTATCCCTTACCCATTGTATACGCAACCTCCCCCTCTTGTCCATCACTTCATCAATTTTGTGATGTGATATTACCATTTAGACATTTTTTAAATAAAAGAAAAGGAAAATCGTCAACTTTTAGGTGATGAAAAATCAAAAATCTGAAAAACGATTTTTGGTCACATTTTCGATTTTTCTCCAAACTAATTATTTTTGTAAATCAAAATTTAAAACAACTTCACCATCATTAGTTATTTTTTAAAAGAGGTTTATTTGAGCTATAAAATCCGTTAATTATTAATTTAAAAATATACCTTGCTTTTTTCTTCCCACTTGCCTAGACACATTATTACTCTTTAGTTTATTTTATATAGTTTTGAACTACTGTCAGGTTTAGAAATAAATTTTGATAAAAGTTCAGTTTTAGTATTAAATGATTTTGAAAAAGTTGAAAATTTAGTTGCTAATACGCTTAATTGTAAAACTATGAATTTTCATTTTGATTATCTTGGTTTTTTTATTAGACCTACTAAACTTAAACACGATGACTGGTTTATTATCATAGATAAAATCAAAAATAGGATTTCTAATTGGAATGGGAGATTTTTATCGAGAGCGGGTAGATTAGTTCTAGTATGCTCTATTTTATTAGCTCTCCCGACCTATTGGATGTCTATGCATCTTTTTCCAGATTGGGTGACTGATAAAATAGAAAAAATAAGAAGGGACTTCTTATAGAGTGGGGAAAACTCTAACAGCAGTATTAAATGGTTAGTAAATTGGGAAACTTTTTGTAAATCCAAAAAAGATGGTGGTTTAGGAGTCATTAATTTGCGTAACATGAACTTGTATTTGCTAGGTAAATGGTTATGGAAGTTTAAGGTTATTAATGATAATCCTATTTGGAAAGAAATCATTTCTAAATATTACTATAATGGTAGTAATAATTTATATCAAATTACTCCTACAGTCATATGTAAACTATCTAATTTTTGGAAATCTATTTTATAATGTTATGACATTTTTAACCTAGGCACTAATACAATAGTTCATTTAGGTAATAGTACTTCTTTTTGGCATGATCGTTGGATTTCCGTTATCCCTCTTAGGATAGAATTTAAAGAGCTTTATGAAATCTGTAATTTTAAGAATGCTTTAATTATAGAAGTTTTTTCTCCCGAAAATGACCCTCCTTGGAATTTTAGTTTTAACAGAATTTTAGTGGGTTCAACTCTTAGGCATCTTTCTTTGCTTTATGCCAGATTAAATCTATATAATATTGATAATGATAATGATATTATTAGTTGGGAATGGGATAAGAGTAAGGAATATACTTCTAATTCTTTTTATAGGTTTATTAACTTCTTGGGTGTAACCAATAGCTCTTTTAAATTTATTTGGAAATCTAATGCTCCTTCTAAATCTAAAATTCACATGTGATTAATTATGCATGGAAAACTAAATACTATAGAATTTTTAAAAAGAAAAAAATACGCAAATTGATAATAAATTTTATTTTTGTAATCTGCATTTTGAAGAAATTAAACATGTATACTATGATTGCTTGGATACTTATTCCATTCTGAATAATACCCTCAAAATCTTTAACTTTAGTATAACAACTAAAATTTCTAATTGCGATTACTACTAGAATAGTTTTAGATTTAAGTTCAAAAAGGATAATAGATTTTTACTTGACACTTTATTCATTATAATTTGTTGGTATATTTGGTTTGAAAGAAATTAGAGAATTTATAAAAATAATAATAATCATTTTAATAAATTGGTTTTTATAATTTCTTTATTTTGTTTTAATTGGATCTCTAATTCTAAATATAAATTAGCTAAAAATAATATTTTTAAAGAATATCTTAACAAGGTTAATAATAATATTAAGCTATTTAAACATAAAAACAATACTTTTGACATTAATAGTTGTAGTATTAATACTTTTTTGAATTTAAATGATGATTTCACTATGTATCATAATATCCTTTTGATCAAAGATCCATAAAGATAATTTTTGATTTGTTTTAGTTTTTGTTTGTTTTTGTTAATTTATAAATCTTTAAGTTCATTTGACCATGGATTCTTTTTAGTCTTTTTTCTAATCTTTATTTTATTCTGTCTTATTAGCCTAACTTTTGTATCTTTTCTTTTATTTCATTAATACATATACATGTATATAAATTTCATTTATATACACATATGTGTATCATACTAACTATTTTCTTTAGTTCCTTTTGCTGATACAGGTTTGGGCTAGATCTGGTGTTAGTTTCTTTTTGCAGGTTTACAGGATTGCTGATGGCAGGATTGCTGTCTGTAGTGAGGGGTTCTTCTTAGTACATCTTTACCTTCATTATGGCGTTCTATTTTATGGAGGATTCACTTTTCAGCTAGGCGCTCCTTCCAGTTTTACCGAGTCTACAGAGTGGCGATTTCCATTCCAAATCATTCGCAGTTCCATTTCAGATCTTTTGCATTTCCATTTCTTCCGAGTCAGCAGCATGGAGTTTCCTTCTTAGATGGAGCTGGTTTCCAGTATCATTGGCTTTGTGATGTTCCATTATTTTTTAGGTACTTCTAACACCTTAATATCGGGTGGTGGCCATATCGGAGCTCGGTATTGGGGTGTAATGGGTGGTGGCCATGCCGGAGTTCATTTTAGGGGTACTTGAGTTTTCTTTGATACTTTTACTGAGATTAGCTACCCGCCAGGCATGTTGGCAGCACTTACATGTGTGCTCTCCTCTATTCTAGAGGATCACAAATTTTTCTTACCTTCATAAAAGAATTTCGTCCCGAAATCAACACATAAAAGATAACTCAAAATAACTCAAAATGACATATATTATCTATGATAAAACACATACAAAAGATACATACTAAGCAACTACATCATAAACGGTGAGTACACAATCCACACAACAAGAAAACAAATATTTTATCATCAACAAGGAATGTGCTTCCTTCATTTTGTCTTCAGTCCCCCAAGTGAAATCTCTGGAATCTTCACTCCATTGAAGCTTAACCAATATCACGACCTTACTATGCAATCGTTTCGCATCTCGATCCACAAGGTGAATTAGATGCCCAATCATAGTTAAGTTTGGTTCCACCTCTAAATCTTCTTGAACAGATGGCTTAACAATAAGTGATGGATCATGCATATACTTCCTCAAGTGTGACACATGAAAAACAGTATAAACTCCAGACAATCTTTCGAGCAACTCATCTCTATAGGCAAGCGGCCCGATCCTCTCAAGAATTCAAAAAGTTCCAACATATTTAGGCGACAACTTCCCCGCTCTTCCAAATCGAACAACTCCTCTAATCAAGGAAACCTTCACAAACACAAAGTGTTCGACAGGAAATTCCAAATCCCTTTGCCTTCGATTGACATAGCTTTTCTATTGATCTTGGGCTTCCTTCATCCTCCTTTTAATCATAGCAACCTTATCCATAGCCTCCCTAATCATATTTGGTCAAAGCAGTAGTCGATCCCCGGTCTCCACCAAACACGATGGTGATTTACATGGCCATCCATAAAAAGCTTCATACGGTGCCATGCCAATGCTTGCTTGATAATTGTTGTTACAAGAGATTCCACTAAGTGAAGATGATCCTCCCACGATCCTCCAAAGTCCAAGATACATACTCTTAAAAGATCTTCCAAGACTTTGTTGACTCTTTCTGTTTGACCATCTATTTGAGGATGATAGGCTGTGCTCAAACTTAGCTTTATTTTCAAAGCTACATGTAATACCTTCCAAAACTGACTGGTAAAGATCGGACCTTGATCAACTACAATGCTAATTAGAACTCCATGCTGTCGGACAATCTCCCTCATATAAATCTCTTCCAAAGTTGCTGCATTCCTCGTCGGCTTTACTGGAATAAAATGAGTACTCTTGATTAGCCGATCCACAATGACCAAAACTCCTTCATTACCTTTCCTTGATCTGGGAAACCATCAACAAAATCCATTAACACTTGCTCCATTTCCAATTCGGAATTTCCAATGGTTAGAGTAAACCAGTAGTTCTTTGGTAATCGTCTTTGATTTGCTAATAGTTCGCACATCGACTGACATAGATTGAGATATCCCTCTTTATTCCCTTCCACTAGAATACCCGCATTATATCCCGATGCATTTTCAAAACACCGGGATGGATACTCGACTTGGATCGATGACATTTCGTTAAAACTTCCTGCCTAAGACCATTGATATTAGGAATACATATTCTCTCATTCATCTGAAACATGCTCCAATGGTCCATCTCAAAGCTCGAACAATGACCTTCCTCCATGTCCTTGATGATCTCCATAAAGCGACCATCTTCCCTTTGTTTGCTTGCAATCCTTTCTAGAAGAGTCGAAGTAACTTCCAAAAGAGAACAAACTGCATTCCTGCTCAGAGCATCTATTACCACGTTTGCTTTTCCTGGCGTATATAAAATATCCAAGTCGTATGCTGCCAGAAATTCCAACCACCGCTGCTGCCTTAAATTCTAATATTTCCGTGTGAAATGATACTTCAAGGACTGATGATCCTGTAGGATCTAGATTAACCCTAGAGGGGGGTGAATAGGGTTATAGCAAATTTTCATGAATTTACTGAATTAAACACAATAACAAACTGCAGAGAAGTAAATATGCTGAAAAGTAAATCACACACAAAATTTACCCAGCTTCGGCAACCCCTGCCTACTGCTGCATTCCCAGATTTCTATTAGAATTAAACAGTCTCCCGCTTACAAACACTCTAACAGACTCGCACACCCTACTACCGCCTATAGAGTTTTGCAAACTCGCACACCCTGCTTACTGAACTAATCCTAACTAGACAATCTGACACAACCTAAAACCTAGGTGGTGATTTACCCAAATTTGATTCGAAAAGTACAGAATTTAAATTCAAAAACAAATTTAAAACAAAAACCCTAATTTATAAATTCTAAAGCCCAAAGCAAATAAAGGACCGGCCCAAATAAGTAATGAATATCCCTTTCTTTTTTCTTTGCCCGTTCCTTTTCTTGTATGTGATAGTGGCTGCTTAGACTTGTGAAAAATGGTGGCTTCCTCGTTCGTTCCTCTTTACGCTCTAAAATTAGGGCTTGTATTCGAAGATGCCGACTTTATATTGATCGATCGAATTTGATTCCACGATGTTTGTTGCTCTGTCGATTGACGTCTCTTCGTAGCTTGGCTTCGGCTGCTTCTCGATTGTTGATCGAATTCGACTCCTGACTTTGGTATGTAATTTTTGCCTTTTGTTCTCTGGATTAATTGCTTGAATTCGATACTATTTATTACCGATGATGATTGGTATTTATAGGGTTCGAAACCCTTTATTCTCGTTCGTATGAATCTGCTTGAATTCGTCAAATGATTTTGCTTGGCCGCATGATAATGTTTGAACGTTTGAGATGATTTATGACCTTTTCTTATGCGTATATTTTGCTTTTCTATTACGTGATGATCACGGCTTGGGTTTTGAAACGTTCGATCTTTCCTTGATCGATACGGCAGAAACTTTCCTCTTTTATTTTTGACTTTTTCAAATTGTACATGGTTTCCACGGCATCGACTTTGATCTGTTCCTTTGATAATGAACTGTTGACTTCCGTTTTGACTAACTTGATTTTGGGTATGTGAATCCACGACTCTGTATTAACTTCGGCCATCACCATTGCTTTGATATTGTCTCTGCTGCATACATGTATTCCTGTGGCATGGTCGTGGTTTTGAAGTCTCTGTCATTTGTTGATTTTGTTCTTTGGTTCCTGTATGTCGACTCTGGCCATTTACATTCTTCCCTGAAACCATTTCGACATGTCGCTTGATTTTGTGCACTTGCTTCTCTGACTCTTTATTGACTTGTAGTCTTTGTGTAGTTTGTGACTTCGGCATTTGTACGGTTGAACTTGCTACTGTTTGTTCTGACTTGTTCAATTGCTCATGGCTTCGACTTGAGTTTTGCAAATACCTGACTTGATTCGATTTCGTGATTTCCTGGTTATTTGATATAGTTCGAACTTGTTTCTGGTTGTCTTCGACATTGGCTTAACTCTTTGATTTGGAACTTTGAGTTGTTGACTTCAGTCACTTGACTTTGTTTATAGTTGTTGCATTTGGACTGGATTGTGTCACTTGTATTTGTTGAGCTTGGTGTTGTACTGTGCATAGCATTGTATTTGTTGAGTCACTGTTGAGTTGGGCTTGATACTGTGATAATGTTTGACTTGGATTTTGTTGAGTAGCTTCTTTATGAAGCTTGTCTGGTTCACGATAATTCACTGTCATCTGGATGCATTCACTTTATTTATATGTGAACTGTTTTGATGTTACATTTGGTGTTCTTGAAGTCAAGTCTGCATTGCTGTCGGGTTCGGTCATGTTCATTTGGGTTTCACTGTGACCTGGATTGCAGTCTCTTTTCCATACTGCTATGTTGTGTTTGTATTGACTTCATGTAGCATTTGAAGTTGATGTGCACTGTGTATTTGATAGCCTCAAGTCTGATTTGGTGCTTTGTTGTATTAGTGTACTTCATTTACATTTGCTTGTAGCTGCTGTCCATTTTGGTTTTGCTAGCTGTACTTGTATTCACTTGAACTTGAGTTCATTGTGTAGCCTGGTTGCTTTAACCTTCTGATCTGGTGCCATCTGGTGCCTCTGAATTGTTTGTTGATTTAGCTTGGTCGACACTTTGTACTTCTGGTTTGTTGAGACTGGTCATTCATTTTACTGTTGTCTTCATTGTTGTATTGAGTTGAGTCATGATAGCAGTGACTTGACCTCTATTGCCCTGTGTTGAATCCAGCTTAAACGCTCGGGTTTGACCTTGTGCTTATGATGTGACTTTATTTATTTTGCACTTGAGTTGAACCCGATAATTTGGGTTTGACCTGTGCTCACCTGTTCCTGTAAATTTATCAAGTGTATATATATCGGTGTGCACGGCCTTGTGGCATGTACAGTGATACACTGTGCATGTCACATTGTTCGTGTGTGATGAATTCAAATGATGACGAACAACCCAAATAACTGAGGCAAATATTACTTTCAAAATTCATATTTTGTTTTATACTGCAAAAACATTTTATTTTCAATTTTACTGCGTCAATGTATATTTCTGCAGATTGCTCAGATGCTGGATTCACATTGGAATGAAGTTGAAGATAAATACGAGTGTGAGTGATATGTAGTGAGGAACAGATGTAACTATGAAATTGTGATGTAATTGTACTGTGACTGAAATTGTATAGTTATAGTGAGAGCTTGAAATTGTACTATCAAAATTGTAATAAATATTTGTTTGAATAAAATATTCGTTTGAATTCCAATTCTGTGTTATTTATTTTATTCAGCAAATATTTATTTTATCTGTGAAAAAATAAAATAGTACAATATCAAATACATTTAAATGAATGTATATATGTTTATTATCATCAAACAAAAAATCATATACATGCATATTCCACAGATCCGTGAAGAGCTCGAACTTTTCACGCAACAAGTAATGCCTCCACATCTTCAATGCAAACACTACGGCTAATAACTCCACATCATGTGTTGCATAATTCTTCTCATGAGGCTTCGGCTGCCTACTAGCATAAGAAATAACTCTACCGTGCTACATCAGAACTGCACCCAATCCCATACCATATACACAGTCAACCATCCACCTCCATCTAGAATAGCTAGAACCGGAGTGCTAGTCAACCTCCTCTTCAACTCAACAACGCTTCCTCAAACTTCAAAGTCTAAACAAACTTCTCATCTTTCTTCGTCAACTTGGTCAGGTGCGAGGCAATCTTGGAGAAGTCTTGGATAAACCTTCTATATTATCTGGTCAAGCCTAAGAAGCTTCGAACATCCGTTGGAGTCTGCATTGTCTTCCACTCTAGAACAACCACTACCTTTGCTGGATTAACTAAAATGCCATCCCCCGACACAACATGTCCGAGGAACCTTACTTCTGACTGCCAAAAATAACACTTAGAAAAAATTTCTTTTAAAACATGCTTCCTTTATGTCTCCAGGACTACTTCCAAATGGTGTTTGTGTTCATTCTCGGTCATGGAGTAAATAAGGATGTCATCTATAAAGACTAACACAAACTTATTCAACACATCTCTAAAAACTCGATTCATAAGATCCACCAAATAAATGGGTGCATTGGTTAGCCTAAAAGGCATAACCAACCACTCAAAGAAATTATATGTTCCTCTAAATGCTGTTAAGGGTATACTGTCCTCCGCTACCCTTAACTGGTGAAATCCTGTAGCAAGGTCCATTTGGAAAAATAATCGAGCACCATGGAGTTGGTCAAACATGTCGTCTATACATGGTAAAGGATACCTTTTCCGAATGGTCTTCCTGTTCAGCTCCTTATAATCCACAAAAAGTCTCAAAGAACCATCAGACTTTACAACAAAAACTATCGTTGCTCCCTAACTTGAGTGACTTGGCCTAATCAGTCCTCTTCTTAACAAATCATCTGTCTAATCCCCTAACCCCTTATCTCTCGGGGCCATTTTACGAATAGGTTGAATAACAGGTTTCCAACCGAGAATTAAGTCAATACGAAACTCAATCTCCCCATATGGGGGTAAACTGTTAACTTCTTTAAAAACATCAGGGAAATCCTTAACAATTGATGTCGACCCTAACTCTTTTTGGGATGATTCTAAGGCATAAAGGAAACTACTCATTCGCTTGTCTGGTTCATCACATGATACTTCAACTTCCCTTCCCGTCCTTCATTTCAACACTACAGTCCTCTCACCACAATCTAAGACAGCTTCATTCTCTGACAACCAATCCATAACGAGTATAACGCCAAATCCCATAAAATCTAGAACAAACAACTGCATGAAAAATGGTGGATATGATAAGTAATTTGCACAGTCTCACAAACCATGCACAAATTAGTTACACCTCCAATGGGGTTAGACACACAAATAGGGGTTTCTACAATTCTTGAGGAAAGTTGCAATTTACCTACCGATTCTATAGAAATGAAACTATGGTGACCCCTGGTATCAAACAACACTCGTACAAAAATGCCGTTAATAATTAAATTACCTTCAAGAACTCCTTTTCCTTTCACATCCCTTTAGGTCGATGGTTCATCCTTAATGGTATAAACCTTGGCTTGCTGGCCCTTCTTTATTAACGGACAATCCTTAATGGCATATGCTCTGGTTGCTGACAGTTGTAATAAGTGTCTTCTGAACCATTAGAGCGGTAGATCCCGCCTGCTGCTTTGAAGCTTTAGAATTCTTACAAAACCTTACCAGATGGCACTTCTGTTTACACTGAAAACATTCAACATCCTTGAACTTGTTCCCATGATCTTCTCCTGACTTTCCCTTCCACTGCTTCTTCCACTGCAGTTTAAACTTCCTCTTGTTCGGGCTATTGTTATTGTTGTTTGGTGCTACCGCCAGCTTCTTCTTCTCCAAAACTTCATACCTCAAAGCCATATCTACCAAATCCACAAAAGAACCCTTCAGATGGGCAGTCATCTTCTCCTAGAATCCTTGTCTCATTCCCATCACGAACATCTCATTTTTATTAAGTGGGGTATCAATTAACTCCTGGCCATATCATAATAGCTCATTAAACTTAGTTTCATACTAAGATGCTGACAAATTTCCTTTCTTAAGATCTAAGAAACTCCTATACATACGGGTCTTTCCTGTAGTGGGTATGAACTGCTCTTCAAACACCTCCTTAAATCTAGCCCAAGAAAAATCATTCTCTGGAACATTTGTTGTAACGGTGTTCCGCCATGCCGTCTCTCCATCTTGCAACTGTCAATATGCTTAGAATCGCTTCTGCTCATTTGAAATATCTAGCCCCTTAAAAGTATTCTTGCGAGAATGAAGTCAAGTTTGGACTTCGATTGTGGATTGCGTGCCCTTAAACGGCTTTCCTCTTAGATTAGTATAGTCTTTGCATAGAGCTGCAAATTTCACACTTGGCCGCACTAGTGCTGCCTCTTCAACTACTCCAACTCTTCCAACATTCGGAGCTCGACCATTGGTGGTCATGGTGCTACTAGCTCCCAGACCTCATCTTGCCCTATTACTCATTCTTACTACCTGGATATAGTAAGATAACGTTAGAATACTTACACGAGATAATCTTAAGGGAAATGATACCAAATCAAACATATCAAAGCTTATTTAAATAAATCAAATATATATATGGTACAAACTACAAATACGTGCTCTCATAGACTAAACTCATTTTAGGGTATTACTAACCCTATCTCTAATGAGTTGGCTCTAACCAAGGCCTAGGTGTTCGCTCAACCTAAGCTCTAATACTACATGTAACAATCCTTCATCTTCGATTTCATCCTCTTCGAGATGTTTTCAATTTGAATGTTTACATTGGTTCGAAGTGGTTTTCGGATAACTCTTGCTTATTCGATCTTAGTCTTTTTCAACCAACATTCGATAATTTTAAAATGGGCCAAGTCGTCGATAGTGGACAAATCCACTATTTGGTGTGTGTGCAGATTTATATATGAATAATAAGATATTCTATACTTATCCCGACTTTTCGATTTCAAATAGTATAATCCCTTGATTAACAACGAAGTCAGACAAGTTAGAAAACTATCCTTGCCTCGACATACATTCTTACTTTTGGGGATAAAGGTGAGTTTATATACCTCAGAATTTAGTGTTAAGTATATAATGAAGTACCTTCCATATACTTAAATTATCATGACCCGTTTATCAAAATTAACCTCTTATACTTGTCGCCTTTTTGACATTTCGACTTCTTTATTCCTCGCCTAGAAATTCAAGTTATAGATCTCATAAATAGAGGAAAGTCTACTCATCGGCTTTTAGTGCTAAACAAAATATTACTTACTTTCAATAAAACATGCCAATGTTTTAGCATAACTTATCGTATTTTTTTGGCTACTTAATGGTACAGACAAGAAATCCCTAGTATTTAAAACTATTCTTTGTAAAGAAAGTTTTTTTAAGGAAAATGAGTGATCCTCACAAGGAGGAGAGCACTCATATAATTTTACTCGACACTTAACAAGGAGCTACCAACAAGCTTGGCAGGTAGTAAGAACCCCCTCATACAAATAAAAAAAATAAAAAAAAACCTCCCAAAACCCTATGAAACTAATGACTCTCCCTAAACAACCTACTCTAACAAGCATCTAAAGCCCGAAACATCTCCATGAAATGAGCATCCATCTATAACAACTCCCACAACCACATCCGCAACATCAACACCTGACAAAGCCTCAAAAATCACACCGCATCTACTCAAGCCGCATACGGTCTCCAAAACAACAAACACTAAAAACTCCCCCAATTTCCATCAGCCCTCATACAAAAGACCTAAAAGCTATAAGTTTTAATCGAAGACTTCTTTTAACATTAACTGCTAAATAACTCCTACTATTTCTTCTACCAGAATTGGAAGTATGAGAAGAAACACATGCATGGATAGGAGAAGGTGTAGACCTTCTTAAAGATGCAAGGCAGCGGTACAAAATAAATTTAAAACCTCCAATATGATAATATACAGACCTTTCCACATCCATAAAATCTTTAACTGGCATACACGCAAAAGAATCCACAACAAAATCCTTTTCATGCATAACTGATCCCATGGACCCATCAGCAACATCAAAGCTTGCTTAACACCATCAAACACCCTGACATCACCACGTTTCCAATCTCAACAGCATGCAAAACTGATCCCATGGACCCCTCGGCAACATCAAAGCGAGCCTTATCATCATCCAAACACCCTGACTTCACCACATTTCTAACCTTTCCATCCTTTACAACAGTATCCATCCAATTAACAACTTCAACATTTAACTGTTGAAACAAGCCATGCTCTGATTTACCATCAACGATCCCTACTGAAGATAGAGCAACCGAATTCACACTGTCCACTTCCCTATCAAAAACTGAACTCAAGATGAAATTAGACCATCATCTTGTATAGTAAAGACAGTATCAACATATGCATACTGCGGTATCCCATATCTGACCAAAAGTAACCTAACCTCATCTGAAATTTGATTACCCAAAGGCCATTTCAAACCGGGAGCAACCAAAACAACAAAGTCGTTCATGGACCTCAATCTTAATTCTGATCTGATATGTCACTGTGCATATCATTGATTGAAGCGCACATGGGTGAGATCTGATTTAAAAAATCAACTGAGACTACATGAATAACCAATAAATTTTTATCGAATTCACCTACAACATCTCCATCCAAGCATTTGGTCATAACAGTGCTATCCACCATAGAACCCAACAATATATCAGTGTGCACGTTCATGACATTATTCTTGTACATAACTCCATATCCCAATTCGAAAAAACAACACCTACATCAGAAAGTCTAACCAAACTATCACGAATAACTCCATTCACATCTTTAATCAAACTCTGATCTGAGATACCACAAACTGTTTCCCGAATTTGACTAGAGCAAAAAACAGAATCATCCAAGTCACTTAGGCCATCAAAACAATTAGAAGTAACAATCTCACGATTCCCTTTTTTACAAGATTTAGCCATATATTTTTTGTTCTTAGATTGAGCAAACAATGAACTTCCTCCTATAAAAGATTAGCACCAACAAACTTAAAACTCGAATTCACTTCTTGAGTGTTAGAATTCAAATTGGGCATCATAATCTCTGGATCATGTAACAACAGATCTGAACATAAAAGATCAGTTGAATTATCTCTCAATAACACCAAATTATCATCAACCAGGCCACTAGAAAACCCATTATAACCATTAGAAACTAACTCATCACCAACAACTGAAACATTTCCATCCAAAGAAGAATCAGAAACCCCAAAATAATCTACAGGATCTCTAAATTTCTCTCTATAATTTCTACCAATATTGACCGCGTTGATCACATCAAAATGCTTGAACAAATCTTCCAAGAATTCAATCCCTTCATTCCTCTGAATCCAAAGATCATCCAATAAAATTCTCTTAAGCTTCATACACTTTATATAAATAAAAAACCATGGTCAGTGATAGAAAGCTTTTTCCGATCGCTAGAAAAAGGATTGGATTTCATCGAACAGTTGTTTTTTATGCCCAAAGAAACCGCAACCGAAACACCTAATAGAATCACGACAATCCTTAGCTATATGAGATAAGTCCCCGCATCGAAAGCAAAATCTTTTCCCTCTTCTGGAATCGATCCAGTTCTTGAATGAAAGTTTACGGTTGAAAGATTGAGAAGAAGGAAATGTTGATTCCTTGGCAACTTGAGCATAAGAACGATTAGACGATGAATTGAAATCAAAGAAGGGATTTGAACTGGAAAGATTGGAGAAGCAGGGATGCGAAAATGAAAAAGGTGAAGTCAAGAAAGAAGAAGCGGCATTCGCCATTTGAATCCCTTCAATATCAATATTCTTCTTTATAAAGAAAGTTGCTTTTAAATAAACCAACCTTTGGAAATTTTAATATTTAAAATCTTTGTTTAATTAATTAATAATAATTTAAAGCTTTTACTTAAGTAATAATTAAATAATAATTAAACCTTTATTTAAATAATAATAATTAAATCTTTACTTAATTCATGACTAAATAATAATTAAACCTTACTTAATTAATAATTAAATAAAAATTATTGATAATATTTTAATACTTATAATATATTTTAAAAGACTTTTCAAAAATATTAAAAAGTAAAAACTTATTTTAGTTTGCATAATAGTTGTCGATTTACAAACTACATCCATAGCGACTATCGCTATACGGACCATAATTTTCAAACCTGCTTTATATACCAAATAGCCTTTAAATCTTTTCCTTTTATATTTAAATTTCTTAAATAACTTTGTAAAAGGTTCTGAAATCCAAAAGTAAAGTTCGGAAACTTTTAGAAAACATTTCAAAAAGACAAGGAAATAAATAAGTTTTTAAACACACTGTATCTCAATGTCAACAATAAACTAATTCAAGTGTTAACTTTCCATTCAACATCTAAACATCCATTTACATAAGCATATACATATATCCAAGGGTAAGTAACATCTCTAAAGCAAAGAAAGGTTATTACTTGTACATTATCACTTAAATACATCAACTACATTTTCCATTCATCACAAATCATCACATATAAACGCATATATGTATAAACATAAGCAACATTACTTTCCAAACCAAACACTAAAAACTATGATTATCACCAGATAAAAGGTTTATGAACCTTATTTTCAAAGGTGAGATTTACTCACCAAAATCTATACCAATCAAATCAAACTACCACCATACTTTGCATCGATACTCGAACCTGGTTTTTCCTTGTAAAAATTTGATTTTTAGGAGGCTGAAATGGCTAAATGTGTTAGGGCTAGGGTGACGAGGGTTTGTCCTAGCTTGGGGAAGATGGGTTTGGGCTTGTTTTTGGAAGCTAAGAGAAGTAAAGAGTAAAAGGAAGGTTTTTGAGTAGTTTTTTATGGATTTAAGAGGAAAAAGAAGAGATTTTTACTTAAGAAAAAATTTAAGCAAGCATGGAAGACAAGATGAAAGCTTGAAAAAAAAAGCGGGGAGTTTGAAAATAGAGAAATGAAATAAGAAATGGAAATAAAATAAAGTTGTTTTTATATAAAATGGAATATGGAAATTACCTATCTGCCCTTCAACCCCATACCCTCCATACTTTAGTGCCGCATCACGCTCTTCCTTACCCATTCTACATGCAACCTCCCCCTCTTCTTCATCACTTCATCACTCTTGTGATGTGATATTATCTTTTACACTTTTTTTACAGAAAAGAAAAGGAAAAGTCTACTTTACCTTTTAACTTTAAGTAAATTATTTTACCATATTTAACTCTAACCATTTCTTAACTAAAGCATAGGTTACTTATACATGTGTGTGTGTGTGTACTCTAGTGTACACAACATTTTCTGACAACTTTTGACAATGAAAAGTCGAAAATCTGAAATACGATTTTCGGTCGCATTTTTTATTTTCTTTAAACTAATTGTTTTTATAAACCAAAATTTAAAACAACTTCAGCATCATTAATTATCTTTTAAAAGAGGTTTATTTGAGTTATAAATCCATTAATTAATTATTTAAAAATATATAAATATTCATATTTAAAGTGATTAAATTATAGGTCGTTACATTATGTATGTCTCATATGTTAGTTCCTAAGATGATGGTTTTGATGACAACAACCTTAGGACTTGTTATAAAATATAAATACTAATATTCTAGTCTACATATATATGTATATGCAGGATATATATGCAGGTACTGAAGAATGAAGACTATACAGTATAAAGATTCAAGACTGAGTATAGAGATTCAAGACTGACGAATTCAAGATTGAAGAAACCAAGACCGAAGACTCATGAGTATCAAGAGTTCAAGATTTCAAGAGTTCAAGAGTTGAAGATATCAAGATAAGTATTAGAGTCTGGATGTATGTTAAAACTTCATGATAGCACTAAAATATTTATTCGGATTTTAATTGTGGAATGGAATCCACCTTCTCGCTTTAATAGTGGGATGGAACCCACGACCTCTTTAGTGGGATGGAACCTACGACCTTCTCTAGTGGAATGGAATCTACGAAATTTTCAAAATGATTTATTTTAAATATTTTTCAAAAAACTTTTCAAAAGTCATTTCTCTCGGTTTAAATATTTTAGTCTTAAATTATTTTTATCATCTTTTATATTTTGATTTCAAAATCATCTTTTGTTTTTAAACTATCTCCTGGTTTTAATATTATAAGTTTTAAAATCTCAAAATATATTCTATACTTAGTTTTTAATATTACTTTTATATTATAGACAATATATTTTTAAGATTATTTTTTAAATCTCTTTTATAAGTTTAAACTATATTCAAAATGGTTTATAAACTTCAGAAATTGTTTTGACAAGTTTTAGAATAGAAATCATTTTTAAAGAAAAATCAATTTTCAAAATATACATGGGCATGTCGACATAGCCCATCCCCCTATGTCGACATGGTGGCCGTTTATTTCAAAATTTAAAGTTTCAAAAGAAGTGTCTATTCGTCATAACCTTTCGTGAAAGGACACGACTATTGTTCTTCTATAAATACTTGATGTTTTGAACGAATTTTTACTCAAGTTTTCTTAGTTTTCTCTCCTCTTTCTCTTCCATTCTTATTTTCAAATATTCTTAACAAAACTCTACCGAAATTCTAAGTGAATCAAACTCGGTCATCTCTAGTTTGATTCTCTGTCACTCTCTATCAAAGATCCCAGTGCTATTCAGAGTTGTAGGAACATTTGTAATCAAAGAAACGTATCGAGTCTCTCTATCTATCAAAGTGATATTGGAAACTGTGTGATTGTGGCCTGTAAATCAATTGGGTGTGACTGTAGCCCGTAAATCAATTAGGTGATCTTGTAGCCTGGTTAAATCAAGAGAGTTTGCCCTGGACTCAAAAACAGGAGGGTGTATCTCGTGGCCTTAAAATCGAGGTTGTAATATCGCCATTATATTTGAAAAGAAATCTGCACAAGAATTGTGTGGGACTGGATGTAGGATAACTCCGAACCGGTATAAAATTCTGGTGTGTTCTTTCCTTTACCGCTTTTATTTACTATTTGCATCTGTGTCTGATTCTGTGATTGTTTCTGTGTTTGTGAATTGCATTTGTTTGGGTTTAATTTGAAAATTTTTCGAAAAGATTCATAAAATTAATTAAACACTATTCACCCCCCCTCTAGTGTTAATTCTTCATTAAGATCTGTAATCCGCATTTCCTACATTGGTATCGGAGCATTGGTTTTCAAAGTTATAATAATCTAAATTTTGAAAAAGTTTAAAATGGCAATTTCGGAAATTCTGTTAACACTAGTTCAAAACTGTCCAAATCATCATTATCTCATAAGTTTGCATATTGTTATTATAAAAAATCAAGTTATCTACCAAATTGGTGTGTTGTGCAGGAACAGATGTGTTGTATGGCATTTAATGAATCAACACTCAATGGACAAATGGTGCAAATCAAGAAAAACAAATATATACTTGATAGTGGATGTTCAAGACACGTGACTGGCAATCCAAAGATACTAAATGACATAATTTATGAAGATGGAGGACTGGTCAACTTTGGAGACAACTAAAAAGGATATGTGATTGGCATAGGCAATGTCGGTAACTCTAAAACTCCTACTATTTCTGATGTTTTGTTAGTTAGGAATCTAAAACACAATTTGCTTAGTATAAGTCAACTTTGTGATAAGGGGTACAAAATTAAATTTGAAAAGGATAAGTGTCACATTGAACATAATAAATCAAATATTATCTTTGAAAAAATTAGGAAGAAAAATATTTATATACTTGGTATGAAAATCTCAAATGATAACCTATGTCTTTTGGCTAATATAGGTGACTTGGATTTGGCATAAAAGATTTAGGCATTTGAATTTCGAACTCTTAACTAGACTTTCAAAACTTGACTTAGTAAGAGGTCTCCCTAAAATTGATTTTAAATTAAATAGTATATGTGATGCTTGTTAATTAGGAAAACTTAGGAAGAGTTAATTCAAATTAAAAGATATGATTTCAACTTCAAAACCCCTTGAGTTATTTCATTTAGATCTATTTGTTCCATCTCAAATTCAGTCAATAAATCACAGTAAATATGTTTTTGTAATTGTAGATGATTATTCTAGATTTACATGGACAATTTTTCTGAAACTTAAAAGTGATGCTTTTGATTTATTTAAAACTTTTGCAAAAAGAATTCAAAATCAACTTTCTCTAAAAATCAAAACTATTCGTAGTAATCGCGGTGAAGAATTTGAAAATGAAAATTTTGAGAATTTCTGTAATAAAAAAGGAATAACTCATAATTTTTCCTTTCCAAGAACTCCACAACAAAACGGAGTGGTAGAGCGTAAAAATAGGATGATTCAATAGTGTGCAAGAACTATACTTTCAGATAGTAAATTACCAAGAAATTTTTGGGCTAAAGCAGTCGCTATAGCTTGTTACATTTTGAATAGGATTTTAATTAGACCTCTAACCAATAAAACACCATATGAACTTCTTTTCAATAAGAAACCAAAGGTATCTTATTTTAAAGTTTTTGGAAGTAAATGCTTTATTCTAAATACAAAAGACAATTTGGATAAATTTGATCATAAATCCGACAAAGGAATCTTTATCGGATATTCTAATAGAAGTAAAGCATACAGAGTTTTCAATTTAAAAACTAACACCGTTGAAGAAACAATGCATGTATGTTTTGATCAAAATTTCAAAGATTTTGTTCAAATAAATGATGAAGATGATTTTGTTACTTTAAACAATGAATCAAATGAAATAAATTGTGAAATTATTCATCCTAATAAAAAGATCGGGCTTTTAAAAGATCATCCTGTATAAAATATACTAGGAAATATTGAATCTGTTGTTAGAACTAGAAATCAACTAAGCAAGACGAGTAATGTAGCTTTTATATCAACTATTGAAACCAAAATCCAAAGGAAGCATCATCTGATGATTCATGGATTCTTGCTATGCAAGAAGAACTGAATCAATTCACCAGAAATGATGTATGGGAACTTGTTCCTAGACCCAAGGACAAAACTATAATAGGAACTAAATGGGTTTATAAAAATAAAATGAATGAACAAGGTGAGGTTGTTAGAAATAAATCTCGGTTAGTCATGCAAGGTTATTGTCAAGAAAAAGGAATAGACTATGATGAAACCCTTGCACCCCTAGCAAGATTAGAAGCCATTAGAATTCTACTTGCTTTCGCAAACCACAACAATTTCAAAGTATTTCAAATGGATGTCAAAAGTGCATTTTAAAATGGTTTTGTTAAAGAAGATGTTTATGTTGAACAACCCCTACTTTTTGAAGATGAAAAGTTTCCAAATCATGTTTACAAATTAAAGAAAGCTTTACATGGTCTGAAACAAGCTCCTAGAGCCTGGTATGATAGACTAAGATCTTACCTATTACAATCAAATTTTGAAATTGGTAAAGTAGATAATACTCCTTTTATTAAAAGAAACAAAAATGATATCCAATTAGTACAGATTTATGTAGATGGTATAATTTTTGGATCAACAAACAATGAAATGAACAAAGAGTTTTCTGAAATAATGACAAAAGAGTTTGAGATGAGTCATCTGGGTGAACTTGCTTTCTTTTTAGGATTGCAATTAGATAGTGGTATTTTCATTAGTCAAGAAAAGTATGCTAGGGATCTAGTTAGTAAGTTTGGTATGACCGTTGTGAGTGGAAACCCCACTCCTATGGCAACCAATGAAGCCTTGAATAAAGAAGACATGTTAAAAGATGTTGATCAAAAACTATATAGAGGAATGATTGGATCGCTACTCTATATAACTGCGAGTAGGCCTGATATCATGCATAGTGTCTGTCTCTGTGCAAGGTACCAATCTCAACCCAAAGAGACCCATTTAAAAGCTGTTAAACGTATCCTAAGATATGTTAAACACACTTTAGACTATGGCCTATTTTACCCTAAAAATGATTCATTTGATTTAATCTTGTAAATCAAACCTTAAAGTACAAGTGGAACTTGTCACTTTTTAGGACATTCTTTGGTTTTCTGGTTTAGTAAAAAGCAATATACTGTCTCACTATCAACAACTAAAGCATGATATATCTCTGCTGCTTTGGCTTGTTCTCAAGTTATCTATATGCAACAGACCTTAAAGGATTTTAGATTAAATATTTCAAAATCACCAATTTATTGTGACAATACAAGTGCAATAAATTTATCCAAAAATCCTACTCATCATGCTAGAACCAAACATATTGATATCGAACATCATTTTCTCAGAGATAATATAAGTAAAGAGATTATTTCTCTTGAACTTATCAACATTGAGAATCAAATAGCTGATATTCTGACCAAACCCTTGAATCAATCAACCTTTACTAAATTTAGAAGAGAACTAGGTATGTTATTTGCTATATAACTGATATATAGAATATAGATATAGTAACACATATATTTAAATAAATAAAGAAAAATGAAATTATCAAAATTTCCATAAGGATGTCTACATCCCCCTACCCCCATGTCGACATACAATGATAAAATTTGAAATTTTGATTTTCCCTCTAAAATTAGTTTGATAGTTATATATTCTCTATATTTCGAATTCTTCTGTCTTCCACTTCATTTCTCTCTGTAATAAACTTCTGAAAATATAAAATAATGGCCTCCTCTTCCAAATCAAACCAAAATGCGACCTTTTCTTTCCCTTCTCCTAATTCTGGTCCATTTCAACGAACTACACTAGCCCGAGTCATAAAGATAGAGGAAACTTTGAAGGACTCTCTACAAATGATGACTGAGTTGCAAGTCATGCAAATAAAGATGGCTAAGGAGCAAGAGAAACAGGGAAAAATCCTTAGAAATTTGCAGAAATTTCTAATGGATAATCATGCAGACCCGATCGTGATTAAAGATGACTCCTCTAACATTCATATTCATAATCCATTAGAGGAAGATGAAGAAGAAGAAGCGCAAATGGACGAATATGATAAAATTATTTGCGTTAGAGAAGTCTGTTTTGATAAAGATGGTTATTTAGTCGAACAACGTGGAAACTTTTGTCTCCATTACCCAATTGTTCGATTCGCAATTCACCAATTATCAAAGACTCTCATCAGATTATTTTTATGATAATGTTTTTATATATTGTGTGTATTTGTATATTTGTGTATATGTTTCATATATATGTGTGTAATATAACAGCATATATAATAAACTTATATTTACGTTTCGCTTAATTATACTTCGTTATTAGTATTTATTTCCATAAGTATTAGTTTAAGGGGGAGTTATGTAGTTTAGGCTTAGTTTTTATTGATGGCAAAGGGGGAGAATTATAAAATAGGTTAGATAGGCTTAGATTAAGGAGGAGTTAGTAGTTTAAGGGGGAGTTGTTGGAGTAAGGGGGAGTTAGAGTTGAATCAGAGTTTTGTGGAGTATATTTTATAAACAAAAGTTGTCATCATCAAAAGGGGGAAGATTGTTAGTTCCTCCTGATATGATGGTTTTGATGACAACAACCTTAGGACTAGTTATAAAATATAAATACTAATATTCTTGTCTACATATACATGTATATGCAGGATATATATGCACGTACTGAAGAATGAAGACTTTACAGTATAAAGATTCACGACTGAATATAGAGATTCAAGACTGACGAATTCAAGATTGAAGAAACCAAGACCGAAGACTCATGAGTATCAAGAGTTCAAGATTTCAAGAGTTCAAGAGTTCAATATATCAAGATAAGTATTAGAGTCTAGATTTATGTTAAAACTTCATAATAGCACTAAAATCTTTATTCGGATTTTAATTGTGGAATGAAATCCACCTTCTCGCTTTAATAGTGGGATGGAACCCACGACCTTCTCTAGTGGAATGTAATCCATGAAATTTTCAAAATGATTTATTTTAAATATTTTTCAAAAAACTTTTTAAAAGTCATTTCTCTCGCTTTAAATATTTTAGCCTTAAACTATTTTTATTGTCTTTTGTATTTTGATTTCAAAATCATCTTTTGTTTTTAAACTATCTCCTGGTTTTAATATTATAAGTTTTAAAATCTCAAAATATATTCTATACTTAGTTTTTAATATTACTTTTATATTATAGATTATATATTTTAAGATTATTTCTTAAATCTCTTTTATAAGTTTAAACTATATTCAAAATGGTTTATAAACTTCAGAAATTGTTTTGACAAGTTTTAGAATAGAAATCATTTTTAAAGAAAAATCAATTTTCAAAATATACATGGGCATGACGACATACCCCATCCCCCCATGTCGACATGGTGGCCGTTTATTTCAAAATTTAAATTTTCAAAAGAAGTGTCTATTCGTCATAACCTTTCGTGAATGGACACGACTGTTGTTCTTCTATAAATACCCGATGTTTTGAATGAATTTTTACTCAAGTTTTCTTAGTTTTCTCTCCTCTTTCTCTTCCATTCTTATTTTCAAATATTCTTAACAAAACTCTGCCAAAATTCTCAGTGAATCAAACTCGATCATCTCTAGTTTGATTCTCTGTCACTCTCTCTCAAAGATCTCAGTGCTATTCAGAGATATAGGATCATTTGTAATCAAAGAAGCGTATCGAGTCTCTCTATCTATCAAAGTGATATTGAAAACGGTGTGATTGTGGCCTGTAAATCAATTGGGTGTGATTGTAGCCCGTAAATCAATTAGGTGATCGTGTAGCCTGGTTAAATCAAGAGAGTTTGCCCTGGACTCGAAGGCAGGAGGGTGTATCTCTTGGCCTTGAAATCGAGGTTGTAATATCGACATTATATTTGAAAAGAAATCTGCATAAGAAATTGTGTGGGACTGGATGTAGGGTAACTCCGAACTAGTATAAAATTCCGGTGTGTTCTTTCCTTTACTGCTTTTATTTACTATTTGCATCTGTGTCTGATTCTATGATTGTTTCTATGTTTGTGAATTGCATATGTTTGGGTTTAATTTGAAAAGATTTCAAAAAGATTCATAAAATTAATTAAACACTATTCACCCCCCCCTCTAGTGTTAATTCTGCCTTAAGATCCATAATCTGCATTTCCTACATCGGATTTGACTCAAAAATTTCCAAATGTTGGACAATTCATGGAGCATGGTTATTCTTTTGTATTTGACAACAATTGATGCATTATTCAAGTTAAGAAGGAATGAATCTCAATCACAACATGGATGGAGATAAAATGGATTTTTTTCTTATCAGTTTAATGCATATGAGTTAGAAAATCTTGATAATGATGACTAATGACTCATGCTTATGGCATAAAAGACTTGGGAATCTAGACTTCCAAAGGATGAAGTTATTACACCAGAAAGCATGGTTTTTGGAAAGATTGAGAAAAAGATGAAATTCGTGAAGGGTGTGCACTTGGAAAGCATCACCAACAACTATTCCCAAAATGGGTTATTTGGAGAGCAAAAAGGCCACTAGAATTAGTTTATATTAATATTTTTGGACTGATGCACTACACCCCATCACACTCTTAAAATAAGTACTTTATTCTTTTCATTAATATCTTACAAGAATGACTGAGGTGTGTAATTTATGATATAAAAATATAAAGTTCTTAAAATCATCAAAAAAATTCAAATTCTTTGTTGAAAAATAAAGTGGAAATTTTATTAAAGTTTAAGAAGTGATAATGGAAAAGAGTATACTTCAAAGGAATTTAATAAATTTTGTGAAGTGTTGATAGATAATTGACCATTGGTTATATATACACCCCAATAAAATGGTTTGTCTAAAGGAAAAGTCAAATGGTGATGGAGAAATTGATGTTGCATAAGAAAAAGCTTCCTAAAATATTTTGGATCAAAGAGATTTTTGTTATATATTTATTAAATCGGTGTCCAACGAAGACCATGTGGAACGGATACCAATTAAAGCTTGAAATGAGAAAAAAGCACTGGAGATACATTTGAAGGTATTTGGGTGTGTTTGCTTTGCTCAAATACCAAAAGAATTGAGATAAAAACTTGATGAGGCGAGTGAAAAATGTTTTTTCGTTTGTTATAGCTCACAATCAAAGGGTTGTCAATTGTACAACTTGAAGATAAAGAAGTTCTAACATGTCGAGATGTGTTATTTAATGAAGAGGATACCTGGAATTGGGAGAGTAAAGAAGTTGATAGAAGTATTATTGTCCCAATCCTTTTACCACAAAAATCAACCCATGAAAATGAAAAAGTTCTAATCTCACTACCATTACAAAATGGCCGACCCTCAAGCTTTAGTTCATCGTTGCCAAATTCAACTCCAAAGAAGATGCTGGGTTTGAGCAATGTCCATGCAAGGTGCAATTTTTGTTTGATTGAACTTGAAAATTTTGAAGTCTCCATAAAGGAAACATGTCTATGCAAGGTGTAATGGCAAAGAATCCATGTTTTCATAATCAAACATGAAACATTGCTATCAAGTATCATTTCATTGGAGATGCAATTAAAGATGGAGAAGTTAAGCTTGATTACTGCAAGACCAAAGAACAGATTGCAGATATCTTCATAAAGACACATCCTACTTCAAAGTTTCAACAAATAAGAGAAGCATTTGGAGTTTGACTGCAACCGAAGGGGGAAATGTTAAGAATTAAAGTTGCACTTGGAGATTAAAAGCTAGTTAATTAACGTAAAGTTGCATTGGGAGATTAATAGCTATTTGCTCAAAAAATGGAAAACCACAGTTTTATGTACATCAATTTATTTAGTTCTAGAGAGCAAATGAAAATATATTTACAATAAAGTAAAGTGCAATAAAATAAGGAATACACAGATTTATAGTGTTTTGACTGAATAATGCGCACACCTACTGCACATAATCGTTACTTTTTATGTAGAGCTCTAGTACAATGTTGGAAATATAAAATACAAATCCAGTGTGCAAAGAAAAGCAAAATAGTTCCCCAAGTTGATTAGTGCGGTATTTCTTGTTCGGTTCGGTATTCATAGTTCAGAAGTCAAGTGTTCTCTCACTTTTGCATCATTACTGTTCATACCTTAGGGTATATATAGGTGTAAGAATATACAGTGGCTAGTTTGATTGTCCCGAAAAATAGGCAATTTCCATATATAACTATTTAGCTCGGTATGTTTGGTTCTGTAGTCATCTTAGTCCGATGGTTCAATGGTTTGGTAGTTCCTTGCTAAACCACTTTTCATATCTGTTAGTTTCCTACCAAACCAAATTTTCAATTTGGTAGTTAGGGACTACTAGAGCATTTAGTTAGTTTCCTCCATCGAACCATTCCCCTTCCCGTTTGTCGAATGAAATACTTATCTTCTCCAAAACTTATGTTTTCCCTCTGATTTTACTCGACCTATCTCTTGACCTTGTTGCCTTGATCTTATGGTCGAATATTGACACTCCAATTATGGACTTTCTAGCCATTTCTGTGCTCCCTAACATCCTTTTGCATCTACTATGTTATGGGTGAAAACACCCACAACACTTGCCTCGAACGCATACTTTCATGAATACAAAGTGTGTTTTGGTTCATCTAGGTTTACCTTACTTCTTTCTGAGTAACATGACTTGGTTAAGGCTAGTGATTGTGGTATGTTTGCTCTATATGGTTACCAAGTTGTTTCATTTCTTTTTTCAACGTTATTGTGCTAACTTATATGGGATCAATCGCCAACAAGTTTGGTATCGTAAACGGTTTCAGTTGAAATGTATTTGTGACCCAAGCGTGTAAGTCCTTGTTAGCTTATTAGCAGTAGTCCACTAATGTATACATGGACACATCCTCTTTAAAATATCTAGGGAGATTAGATTTATTAATTTAGGGAACATATCCCCTTTAAAGAATCTAGGGGGATTTGGTTTGTATTTTAGAAGTACATCCCTTTTGAGTGTCGAAAAGGGATCCAACTTCTTAGTTTCAGGAAGCAAATCCCTTTCAAGTATCCAAAAAGGGATTTGACTTCTTAATTCTTAGAACACTTCCCATTTTGGGTGTCGAAAGGAGATTCGGTTCCATGGTGTTTAGGACACTTCTCCTTTTAAATATCGAAAAGGAGATTCAGTCCCATTGTTTCTAGAACACATCTCCTTTTTAAGTTTCAAAAAGGAGATTTAATTCTAGGGTATAGTAATATTCCCTTTAATAAGTCTAGGGAAATTCATTCCGTAAGGTAGTGTAAAAATATTCTCTAGGAGAATTTGTTTCACAAGTAGAGTGTATCCAGTTCCTTGGTTTTAGGTTCGAGTAAGTTCGTCTACACCGTTAAAGTGGGAATACCTACTATACCTAACAAAACCATCCTAGGGGGCTAGTGGTAGATAGTAAACTACCTATTTTAATGGTGGTATTCCAACCGTAGGACAATTGAATCAGTACTCCCAATTAAATCCTGTCCAAACCTATTAGGGTGCATCAAAGTCGGCTGCCCTCTATCCGTAGTCGTCCTTCCCGTCTAGTTCTCTATCATCAAGAACTTTAATGTGTATGGGCTATAATTGTCTATTTTGGAGAGGATGTGACGACCATCTGTCATAGCTTTACATACCCTGTTCCTATAATTCAGTAAAACATAATGATCTTCACACCCTTGGGCCATCGCACATCCAGTTATAACGATCATTGCATATATTCATAACAAAATGCAACTTTATTTTAAGAATGACATATTTATTAATCACCGCAGCATAGCTGCCTCCGTTACATGATAAAAACATTCGAATAAAGAAAAAAAGTTATAAAAGATATAACGACAGAGACTTTGTGCATTCCTTGCCTTTTTGAATATTGCTTCGTCCACTGTGTTAAATATGTAAACTCTAGTTCTCAGATCCATGTGGATGACATATGGTCCTTCCCAAATTGGGTCCAATGACCCCACTGAGGGAAAATTCATTTCAAGGCCAAGTCACCTTTCTCAAGGGGATGATGTTTTACTTTAGAATTATATTGCTTTGTTACCTTCTACTTGTGTGTTGTGGCTTTTAAGGCAACTTTGTCCCGTTTTTCTTCAATTAGATCCAAAGACTTGCTTATCAATTCCTTATTTCCACTGGGTCATAGTGGATACACCAATGAGATGGGACCGCCATTTCAAAGGGGTGCATGGATTCCTAAGCCGTAAACTAAGGTGATGAGAGTATGTCTAGTTGCAGTTTTGTAAGTAGTATAGTACCCTCAGAGTGGAAGTCATAATCCATCGACCCAAGCTCCCTTAGCTCTTTTCGGTCGCTTTTTAATGAGTGTTTAGAGAACCTTATTCACCACTTCAAGTTCATCTAATTTTTTTTTTCACTTTTACTTTATAGTAGCATTTAATGATTTCGATAAATGATTATTTACATCATTTTATTTTATAAAATGTTTTATAGTCCAACATTTATTAAAATGGTGTTATGGTAACTGGAAAATTTGAGTATAATATGTAATTTTATAGTGTTACCTTGTATGACTTTTTATATTTTAGTGTTATTTATAAGAGTATTACGTGCTCTGCATTCGTACAGACTAACTATGTTACGATGCAATATTATGTTTATATACTTTTCCATGATTTAGTGCTACATTTCGTTATTATTTTGTTCCACTTCCGATTTTTACACGTTTGCTTGTATTGTTTTGAATTGTATTTTTTCGGTCAACTATATTGTATTTTGTACAATTTTTCAATTTTATTGAAATATTTTATTATAATGCCAATATATGATACTACTACCTGAAAATAACAACAGCAGCAGCAGCAACAACGATAATTTTTTGTTGAAATATTTATTAAAGCCATCGTATAATAACATCTTGTACCTACTGCAATTTTAAATTATATTGTTTCATGTAATGATACTTCATAGCATCATTTTTGTAGCTGATGCTACATTTTTGCTATCAACAACTGACAATGAAGTGGTGTAAAAGGATCCAAAAAATGTTGTTATGGTAAGGCGGTGAACCCAATCAAGATGACGAAACAAGTGTATAGGTGATTCAACATGGTGAGATTTGGATGAATTTAGAGTTCTACGGTTAGTTGGTGGTTTTGATTAGTGGTTAGAGAGTGGTGGGGCGGCTTATGTGGCTATTGCAGGAAGAGTGACCACATTAGTGAGCATTTGTGGATAACTATGGAAAGATAAGGCAATAATAAAATGTATTTAGGAAGAATTGGATTGGAAAGAATGCCACCTTGGCGAATGTAGAAAAATTGATGACCTATAAATTAAAAATTGAATTTTTTTTGAACAAACTCTTTAAGTTTTAAAATACACAGCCATCCTTTATCAAAAACAAGTTTTAAAAAACACAATTGTTTTTTTATTTTGGTTAAAATGCAAATATTTGCACTTTAAAAAAGTACAAATATTTATAGCTTAAAGGGCAAACATTTGCAGTTTAAATACAAATATTTATATTTTAACCACAGATACTTACAATAAAAAATGCAGATATTTACAAAACAACGCAAATATTAGCACTTTAAAAAAAGGTTAAAAAATAGTTTTGGTCATAAAAGAAAACGTTATGTTTAGATATAAACTTCAAAAAGCACGATTTTTTTGCCGAAAAGTTAGGATGTATTTAAAACAGGTTTTTAAGAGCATTCCCAATAGGGTGAGTAGGGAAAAGTCAATTCTCGCGTTTTCAACCCCCACCCACCCCAGTCAAAGAAAACACAAAGCCCCAAGCGGGCTTTGTGCTTGTTCTTAGTCGGCTTTATTAAAGCCAGCTAAGACACTTAGTTGCGGATCGTAATCCACGGCCGTTGGATTGCGATCCACGAGAGGCTATGGACTGCAATCCACTGTGTATACTTACCCGGCTTTAATAAAGCCGGCTAAGTGTACACATGGTAGTCGGGTACCCTATTTCGACCACACCATTCTACTTCCGCCTCCCCTATTATTCTTCCAACTGAGATCAAACCAGAAAATAACAAAGAGAGGTAAAAAATATGAGAAGAGTGTGAAGGATTATCCGAGACAGCGGTAGCAGCAGCAATGGAAATGTTCCAAGAGAAGAAGAAAACTCCCCTACCAAAGGTACAGGAGGTCGGTAAAGCACCGTTATTAGGCGAAGACGCTTGGCGAGAAATATAAGAGATGCGGTTATGGAATTCCATATCGTTCAAAATTTGGGAGTTGATAAGGATTTGATCAATTTTTATAAACTTCCCAACAACGAAGTACACGTCAGCACGTGGGTCGAAGATTCTGTAAGGCATCTACTTTAGATTTTTACTTTTAGTTAAAATTGTAGAATATAAATTGAAGATGTGTCCTAATTAAAATTAGGCTCGTCGTGAGCGTACTCGTGGCTCTTGGTCTAGTGTAATCCGCCTTTATAGATCTATTCGAGCAGTTGATGCCGACAACATTATTCACACTTTTCCTTGGAATAAAGGATTTGGAATTTCTTGAATACGTGTTCACTTAATTACTCCTCATTTATTTAAGTTTTTTTTTAGTATTTCCAATAACCGTAAATTGCTTTAATAGGTATTGAAAATCTATTAAATTTGATTGTTCAGTTGTGTGGTGGTTTAGCCGTATGTTGGTGGAAGACCACTCGTGCATTTCATTTTAGTTTTGGAGAGTTAGGTATAACCCCTTTAGACTTTACTATTCTTATCGGTTTAAGCATCGGACGTGGGAAGACCTTACCATATGATGAGGAATACCGGCAATTTGGCCGTTTAGCTAGTGTACTTCCACATCTTGACTTACAAGTTGAATTGTCATCCGGACTACAGAGTAGATGTAGTTACATTAGACAATCAACCTATGAATTGATACATAATTATAACTGAGAAAACGATTTGAAGATTGCTCGACTATTTATTTTGTACATGATGGGAAACATATTCTTTTCAAATCCGTCAAACACGTTGCCAACTGGAAATGTTGCAGCTGTTGCAGAGTTATCATTTGATACTCCGACTAGATATGATTGGGGGACTCCCATATTAGCTTATCTGTATCACTCTTTGGATCATTAATGCATTGTTAGGTTGAGATCCACGTCGATTACAGGGTTTTGGGAGATTTTGTATTATTGGTACTATGAGTACTTTCGCAATTTGACTTACACGATCCTAGACTCTGCACTACCCTTATTCTTCCCCCAAGTCAGAGCTTGGGGCTCGCGAGAACCGCATAATGGTGCAAGAAGGCGATGCACGACATATTTTTGTTGTGTCCCGAAATCAGATTAAGTTACGGACCACACGAGAGAGTATTGTGTGGCATCCGTATGAAAATTCTCCCTTTATGACCAACGAGAACGTGATGCACCTTGGATTCCTGTATGCTAGACGTTTTCCATTAGTATCATCTCCTCACTAGTGGTTGTTTCTAGTTCCTTTGCGAGCATAGTTGGAGACAGACCTTGGACAGTGATTATGTTCCTTACGATCCACACCCAGATTCACCATTTTTGAAGGTGTATCCCAACGCTGCTTTACAGGCGCATGCAGATGAGTAGTGGCCGGCTTGTTACTTCATTATCACCGACTTAGATTATGCATCGTTTTGGCATTGTTTTTACACTCCACTGCACACAACCAGATTTGTACATGCTGGAGTTATTGATTTGGTAGGACCTTCGGGCATTTGGAGTGGTGTTATCTCCCCAGTTTTACAGGACCTTACATAGAGGACTCTAATATATCCTTCTCCACACCCATCACAGACAACAGATTTTGGTTAGACAGTTGGTACACCTACGACGTTGGGAGTTGATAAATATATTGATATTCCTCGGCTTGAGATTTTGGAGTATCCAAATCCAACTACGTATTCATATGAGGATTTATTTTAAATGCAGATGGGACTACGCCAGGCCAATTACGTTGAGCATCAATGGAGCATAGATGAGTTGACTGCTCGTATTAACGAGCTTACTACTATTGATTGGCAATGATACCACCCTACACCCAGAGTAGGTGATGACAGTGATGCAATTGGTCTTTAGGATAATGAGTATCAGTTTGATGAGCCGTAGATTATGTCTTTTTCACATATCAGTGTTTGTATTTACTATCAGTGTATTATCAGTGTTTGAGATTTACTATCAGTGTATTATTAATGTTTGTATTTACTATTGGTTCATTATCGATGTTTGATATTTAGTATCAGTGTATTATCAGTATTTGAGATTTACTACCAGTGTATTATCAGTGTTTGTATTTGCTATCGGTGTATTATTAGTGTTTGAGATTTACTATCAGTTTATTATCAGTGTTTGTATTTCATAACTCATGTCAGTGTTTGTATTTGTATTTGTATTTCATATCTAGTATTAGTATTGGAATTTGGATTTCATATTTTGTTTAAGTGTTTGTACTTTATTTTGTGAAGGAACAAACACACTTGTGTTTGTTTCTATTCAAGTTCATGGATGTTTGCCACGTGGTCGTTCAGATTGCACTTGATTCATGAGACGTGGATCATGAATTTCTATTTAAGTGAATGTTTTGTATTAAAATTGACGATATCTTTAATAATTCACAACATCTTCAATAATCTTTAATGGTAAATGAAAGGTGGACTCCACATGATTATTTGGTACTAATCAAAGCGTACATAGAAAACCAACTGTAGACATATGGAAGAGGAGTTGAAGCAAGAGTTTTGCGTTACTATAAATGAAGTTTTTAATAATCATCCTGATTGTAGTTTAATTCAAAAGATTCTGGAAACTCGGGGTACTTATATCATGTTTACTAGAGCTTGTCGAAGATACAGAAGCATTATAAATATAGTGGAGGAAGAAGACCTATTTCAGTTAACACGAGCTACGTGATTCACGATATCTGTGGGAGTATCACATTGATTTTTTGGACATGCTGCATATGATCCATGCATTAGGTATGTTAGACAATTTGAATGATGTTTGAGTTAGTTAAGTAAGTTATTTAGGTTAATTACCTTCAGCAAGTTCTGTGTACTTTCAGCAAGTTCTATGTACTTTTGAATTTAAGTTAAGTCTGTATTTTCAAATTCAAGTATTCACTTAAGATAAGAAAAACATTACAAGCTTACTTAATTAAAACATTACAAACCAGACTTAACTTACTGAGAAACAAGACAACAAACCATAAACCAAGACAACATCATAGGAAACAAACAAGACAACCGATGATTAAAAATACTGCCTTCGACCACTTGATAAGTTAATTGAATCCAGTGTCCTGTTAAGCGTTTAAATTTGTTCTTCAAGTTCAGTAGCATATACAGCTAGTCGGTGAGGTAGAGGATCATCAAGCCGTTGCCAAAGTTCACAATCATCGGGAAAATTGCGACATCTATAATGGCGTCGACCGATGTCGGTTCTGTTTCTTATAACAAAATACAGAATAAAAACCTATAGTCAGAGTAGATTTCTCCAGAGTTAACCTCTTGATCCGTGTGAGGTACTAGGTGGTGAATTTCATTCCTTCTTTGTCTTCTCCCGTTATGGCTACGCCGCTCTGCTATTTGACATCTACCATCCTCCAGCTACATGCGCTCTTGCAATTCTATCTCATGCTGTCTTACATCAGCATTGTGTCTTTCCTTCGTTTCAATATACCACTCGGTTGGTGGTTGAGGGGAGGATGTATTCGGCGGGGTATTGTGTCGTAAAGGACCTTCGTATAAGTACGAGGAGGGCAAAGAAATATGAGTGTAATCCACCATTTTTATATTTACTGCTATGATATGAATAAAGAGAAGCATAATAAGCAATACGATATATATATATATATATAGCATATTACATTAACAAGGCCGACATTCATGAAAAACAGTGCAACGTGGCTACAGCGTCCGATATGACCGGACATTAACATTCTATCTCTACCAACAATGCCGGCGTTCGTAGAAAGTAGTGCAACATGGTTATAGTGTCTGATATGACCAGACACTATGCTATTATGTCTCTACTAATACAAGGCTAGCAATCTTGGAAAGCAGTGCAACATGGCTACAATGTCTGATATGACCGGACATTGTGACATTCTGTCTCCACTAACAATGTTGGCATTCGTGAAAAGTAGTGCAATGTGGCTACAATGTCGATATGATTGGACACAGGGCCATTCTCTCTCTACTAATACAAGGCTGACATTCTTGGAAAGTAGTGTAATGTGGCTACAGTGTCCGATATGACCGTACATTGTGAAATTCAGTCTCCACTAATAATGCTGGCATTCGTTGAAAGCAGTGCAACGTGGCTACAGTGTCCGATATGACCGGACACTGTATCATTCTATCTCCACTAATACAAGTACGTGATGGGGTATCCAAGAAAGATCATGTTATATTATTGTATTAAAGGAAAGGAAAAAGACAAAAAACGTGGACCATAGATGCTGCCTCCATGTGATTAGTCAATATGGCTAGTTGCACAACAACAATCAATGCCCTCATGTGATTAATCAATGCCGCCTCCATCTGCATTTCCATTTTCTATCATTGTTGTTCCATCTTATGTCCATTGCATTATACAGTATTTTTCGATGGATGTTATCTCCATTGAATAAAATGATCTTATAAATAGAACCAAAGGATTCTAATAACATACTCATTCAATCTTCTAAGCTCATCATCACCATTCTTCTAGCTATATTAAATGAGTAACCTAAAAAGATTATGGCGCTTCTCATCCTTGTCTTCATCGTCGTCGTCAGCTTCAAATGATTTCATTAAACATTGTATTAGTCAATAAAGATGTTTGCTACCGAAGTGATGGATTTAATGGCCTATGAAAATGCTTAAAGCTCTGCTTCAACCCAAGGAGGTAGTGTTGTTGAAAGGAGAGACTTGTGCTATGAGAAAGACTATGATGGCGGTCATAATCAGCTGATCATGGATTATTTTATGGAAAAACCTATGTAGGGGGATGTAGATTTCCGACGAAGATTTCGTATATCAAAGACTGTCTTTAATCGGGTTCTCGATAAATTAATCGAAACAAACATCATTTTCATCCACAGAAGATATGGAATCAATGAATTAGGAATTTCTCCACTGCAAAAGGTTACGACTGCACTTCGCATGATATCATATGGAACTTCTGGGGATTCGTAGGATGGCAAAGTGTGAATTGGAGACTCAACGGCAGTCTTATGTATGAATTTTTTTTTGCAAAACTGTTGTTTTACGATTTGGTGAAGAATATCTTCGGTCCCCAACCCCTCGTGACATTAACAGATCGTTAGCAATGAGAGCTTAATGTGGATTTCCACGTATGTTAGGTAGCTTCGATTGTATGCATTGGAGGCGGAAAAAACTGTATGGTTGCATTGCAAGGCTAATACACAAGACACTGCAAAAAGGCAACTCTGGTATTGGAAGTTGTTGCTTCGTTCGATTTGTATATATGACATGCTCTTTTTGGAGCACCAGGTTCACTGAATGATATTAATGTTCTATGATAGTCATATGTATTTAATGACTTATGCAATGATGTAGCATCTCTATGCAATTACAAAATAGAAGACAAAGATCATTCAATGGGTTATTACGTAGTAGATGGAATTTATCCAAAATGAAAAACACTTGTGCAAGCATACAAAAGACCAAATAACGCAAAAAAGCCAAATTCATCAAACAACAAGAGAATTTGAGAAAAGACATTGAACGAGCATTTGGAGTACTTCATGGTAAGTTTCATATATTAAGAAAAGAGGTACACCACCACGATCCGGCGGTATTATCTTATATCATATACTGTTGTATTGTTTTACATAATATGATCATCGAAGAAGAATGTGGTGGATATGAACTTCAACCGAGTAACTAACCAGACATTGCTGTGACATTTCAAAAAAAAAACCTTACAAAGACCTAAATACTTTTGTCGAATACATGCAAAGAATCGAAGACATTCAAGATCCACAAGCTCGTCTTGTTTTAAGACAAGAACTAGTGGAACACTACTGGGAACATATAGGAACCCATTAGTAAAAGTGATGTTTGGATTAACCGTGTGATCTTTTTCTCTAGTATGTTTTACTTATCTATTGTACTAAGATGTTGTTGACGTGTTGCTATTGACGTGTTGTAGTAGTGTTTGTATTTGAATTTCTAATATCTAATGTAGTAAGTTGTTGTTGACATGTTCTTGTTGAATAGCGTTTGTATTTGAATTTTTAACATCTATCGTACGAAGTTGTTGTTGACGTATTGTAATAGTGTTTGTATTTTAATATTTATTGTACTAAGTTGTTGTTGACGTGTTAATAATAATAACAACGGCGAGAATGACAATAAACAATAAAATAGCAACAACAACAACAATGGCAATAACAATAGCATCAACAATGACTACAACTGAAACATAAACAATCACGATAACACTAACAATGACAATAAAACTAACACTAGCGGAACAAATATAAGATGCAATAATAAGATACATAGTACGCACCTAGTTTCCAACAAACCCCCATGACGTCTATGGTACTCCTCAATTTGCTTCTCCTTATACAACCTTTGGACTGGATTGAGTTCATTTAGGTTGCAACTTAAAAGAGCCAATCACCAGCTCTTTGTTGTCGAGCTAAATCTTGTTTTCTTAACTCTAACTCATCAATTCTTAACTGTTGTTTTTCATCATGACGTCGTTGTTTTTCCTTTACCCTCTCAAGTCTCTTTGCTTCTTTTACTTCTATGTATAATTTATTTGCATTTTCAGCGGTCGCTATACGCTCACCAATTCATAGCGTGCGCTCTAATCGGCAGTGGTTTTTTCCCCTTGTACTTTCCTTGAGGCCTACCACCTATACTAGTAGTGAATGGGGTGTCTTCATGTTCATCAGAACTATCAGGACTAGATTCATCGCTCATCTTTCTAAGAAGAAAGCACAATACCAAGTATTCTTGTCGCACTCGACTCCATTTTTTCTCCGTTAAGAGAATGTCGTAGCAATGTTGTATGTTAAACGATCGATTATTATGTTCAACCATATACAATGCATTTTCTTGACTAAGCTGTAGATGATGAAGTACTATTAAAAGAATAAAACACGAAACTTGATAATTTGAACTAAAAATTTAAAATCATTACCAAATTTATGTCGTTTGCCCCACTTTGTTATCTTGCTTTGAACTACTACTAAATTTGCCCCACTTTGTTCAAATTTGAACTACTACTAAAAATTTGAACAGAAATCCAAGATGAACTTTCACTTTGGCTCGTATCTTTCTTAGTGTCTTTAGAATATTCAACCCAACTGAATGCTAATTCAGCTTGCTCGTCTGATGCCCATTTCCGTATTTTTGGGGCATTTGGTGGATTTTCACGTTCTGCATTAGGAGATTCATTAATATTGATTCCTAATGTTTGCTTTTCCCTTGCTTGAGCGGAAGACAAATTATGATTCCTATAAATATTTTCTTTTTCGCAGTTTCATCGCCCTTGAATTGCGTTTCTTGGTTTCCCCAATTGTTGTCTCCAAATTTATTATTTAAATTTCTTGACAAATTTTGAGAACGATAAGGCAACACTGACCGTTGTTGGCTATTGGGAGGCACATAGTTTTGATCATAGTTATAGTTTTGTTGAAATGAGGTATTCTGCGAATAATTCGAATTTTAAGAATTTTGGTAACGGTACGAATTTTGTTGGAAATGGTAGAAATTCTGATTTTGTTGAGGATGATATGAATTTGGAGCTTGTTGGGCAAAACCAAAATTTGAATTTTGATTTTGTTGTTGAGAATTTTGAGAATGATATTGATTTTGACTATACTGAGAATTGAGCATATTCTGATTGAATTGAGTCGGATTCTGATTATCGGGTCTGAGTTGTGATAGAAAATTGGGATATGAAGATTTTTGAGATTTCCCTTTTTTATTTTTTGTCATTTATGAGATTGTTTGTAGATAATTGGTTGAAGAGAGTTAGAAATGTAGAAGAAATGGTGCAAGTAAAATGTTGTAATGAGTAAATTATATAGAGTAGGAAGGAGGGGGAGAGACAACAGTCATAAAAATGATCGTTGCCACAATGCGGCTTTAGCCGCCTATAATAAAGCCGGCTAAGCTTAGCCGACAACCTTCTGGGTTGCTTTGCCAACCTTCCGGGTTGCCAAAGCAACTCAGAATTGGACAACCGACCCCTTGTTGGGGTCGGTGGCATCTCAACCAACTCACGGTTGGGAATGCTCTAAAGAGAGTTTTTTTATTAGGTTGAGCGGTCGGTCAGTTTTGAGGTAAAAAATATCAAACCGAATTGGAATTAAAAAACTCAAAACAAAACCGAAATGAACCAGATTAATATCGATTAATTCAACTGTTAACCGAACAAGAAATATTTGTTATTATTCAACCGATTTAATAAAAAAAACATTAATTTATGTTTGAAAAGATTTTATTCAATATTTTTTTATGTTTACAATAAAATTTTACCTATTTTTAGTAAGTGAACTTTATATTTTATCACTAATCCAATTATTAAATGTATTACAATAACGTAAAATTTGATGACAAAGTTCGGTTAATTCGATTAAAACAAATAATCAAATAAATTTATTTTATAAATGGATTTAGTTTCGTAACCGAACCAAACTGATCGAAATGAAACGGTTCTGTTGGTTATTCGGTTCTAGCCAAGTATTGATCACCCCCAATCTTTTGTGTATCAAACTTCAAAATAGAGGGCATATTCCTCAACATTAAAAATTCCGCCAACCACATTCACATTTTAAACAAAAACAATGTAATTTGGGGAATTGACGCTTGATTTTTATTTTTGTTTAGTATGGTGTAAGGGCACAATGAAAAATGCTTATAAATACCATGATAAAAAATAATAAATACAATAAAATTTATATGTTGCCTAATACCAAATCCTTTTTACACGACTATCAACCACCGATCGAATCAATTTGTACGGCAAACAACCGTTGATCAACATCATTTTTCACGGCCATCAATCATCGAATTAAATCGAAATTAATGTCTTTGTCGGCTTCTTAAAAATATGATATTATGAAGAATGTAAACGGGAGCTGTTTGGTATTTTTTAGCTATGGAATTGGTAATAACGAGTGTTATGGCACGCGCTTTGCGCGTGAATTGTTTTTTTCGTAAATTTTATATATTTAGATCAGTCAAAAAAATGGTTTTTCATTTTAAAGTGGTATTACAAAGAAACCCTGCGAACGTTAACAGCATCGTTATTCTTTCTTTTCCTCTCGTTAAACCCGTCTTCTGTCTTCTCAATTAAAATCTGAAATTAGGGTTTTCTACATTCTACGCCGCCTTTTCCTAGGTCTGTCCGTTCTCCACCACAGCTCAATCTCGCCGCTGCCTCACAGGCCCTCATAATTTTGCCGCAGCTCCATCTGCCTTTTCCCTCTGAAGCTGAAGGTAAAATTCCGGGTTAATTTCTGTTATGAATAATTATTTTATGGTTCCATTGTGTCCTGTGTTAAATTGATTCTCTCTTGGTTGACAATTGCTTATGATTTAATCGTATCCTGGTTTTATTGCGCGTTAAATTGCGTATTTCTGCGTTATATCTATTTTTCTTCAAATGTTCACTTTTCTAGAGTTAATTGTTTATGTTCACCGTCCACAAAAAAAAGGCTAGAAAATATGGTATTTTATATAGAAATAACAAACTGTGTTTGCTAATTTTCTCAAATTGTCATTACCCTCGCCTAGGTCGAAAATTATGATATGAGAGTAATGGGTTAGCTGTGCATAGGTTTAGGATGCAGTTAAAAATGAAAGACGTAAACAGAAAAGAGAAGGACAACAAATAAAAATGCGGATTTTTGGTTTCACACAGAATAAAATAGCCAGCGAATGATGGTTCAATAGGCGAGGGGTGTTTTTTACCATTAAATAGCACAGTTGTATCTTTCTGCAAATTCTAATTTGTGTGTATGCCTTAACCCATCAATATAACCAATCGGTAAGTTCATATATTGACAGACTAACTTTGTAAACAGGGTATGTAAATTTTACTCTGTCAGAAAGTTGTAATTTTGATAGTTTTAAAATATGAATAGCTGCAACTCTGCGGTGTTGATGGATTAAATTTGATATAGTTTGAGATAACATATTTTGAAAAGTTGTATGAATAACGAATGGAATAAGGTATAGTGCAAACTGTACACGTCCCTTTAAATCAAAGAACAAGCAAATGGAGGAGATGGAAAAGTTACAAGTCTATTTTTGGGCAGATTAATATACAATGCTATATTTTTACATCGTTTCTTTAGAAAATGTTGAGCTTAAGATAATCGATCTCATGACTTTAAGATAAATTCTGGCTTCCAAACTATCAGGATGTTTGAAAACTCTCACAAGTTAGTACGAGTAGGTAGATCCACACACTGCACGGCCCACACCATACATCACAAATCACATGCACAGATGCAAGTACCTGCATACATGTACTGCATTTACCATACACTAACAATTGGAAAGCCTTGTAGAGTGTAATGTAGTTATTTTTCCTATTCCCTGATGTTTCTGTTTGCATAGCCAGGCATTTTAGCATGCGTTATTTCTATAATTTATGAAGGTGCATTGTAACATTTATGTTCACTGGATAAATTTGTTAGTTTTTTTTAACATTTTAATATTTAGAGCGCATGCATAATTATTTAATATAATACTACTTTGTATTCTGGAGTAATACGATTTGCATTGTTGCACATATGATATCTGCTTAATGTATTACAGCCAATTTTTGTTCAGTATCCATGTTTCAATTAAAACTGTTCTGCCTATTCTCATTTGTTCCCTCGATTCTTTTTTCTCCTTTTAATTTTTGATTGCATTTCGTATTATGTATCCCTATCGTTCTCTTCCTTATTACGGTTTACTCTCTAGAAACATTCACAACTCATTCTGTTATTGTGAATTTCATCCAATAAGAGTTTTGTCAATTTTGCAGGTTTCCTTTTAAATCTTGCACACCATTTTTTTCCTTTTGAATGCTTCTGCATAGTTCTATGTACGATTCTAACTTAGAAAATTATAATAGTAATGGGATTTTGTTACCTCTTTATAGTAGTCTTTCATGCTATGCAATTGAAAAATGCTGGTTACAATAGACATATATATATATATATATATATGTATATGTGTATGTGTATGTGTATATATATAATATAAGTTTTTACAGCAATTTTCTTGCTGTTGCATGCTAATTAATAGTGTTAAATGTAAATATGTATTATTGTTGATTCAAATTTTTTCATCAGACCGAACTTACTAATTGTAGAAAATGGACAATCTTAACACACCTCTGTTGCATCCACCACTGTATATCGATTATGAAAGTGGGAACTCTAGATTATGCATAATGCAATATCTTTGAACTCAGGATGTAAACAAATATTATTCGTACAAGATATTGATGTTGCCATATTTGAACTTAGATTTTAAAAACGTTTGTGAATGAAGTCTGTTTCTGTAAATTTTACTTTATTTTGTGTGCAAAATTTATGTCTTTTTCAGTCCTGCCGTACTACTTGTGATTTGTCTTCCTATTAGAGCTGAAGAAATTCAGTCTGTCAAAGTAACATGGGATCTGATGATTTCATAAGTATTGAACCCATTATTGGTTCTAATGAGGAAGATGATGGTCACAATGCAAGTGCATCGGGAGAGGATGGTGAAATAAAAGAGGGTGAACATGAACAAGACATGGATCTTGAAAGTGATCCAGAAACATTTTTTGTTAAAGAGAAGAATTTACTAGAAAATGTGGACACAGAGGAGGCACATAAAACAATTCAACTTGAAAAGATTTTGGAAAGTGAAGTCGGTATTCACAACCAGGTAGATGGAGGCTGTATCCTATTAATGTGGTAATTTTTTATGAACTATCAAAATTCTAACTATTCACTTATTACCAAGCTATCAACTGTGTATTGAGATACCAAAGACTTGTCTTTGCTGATTTTAATTAATTTTTGACTGATATTTTCAAGGTGTTGCTACTTTGAAAACACAGCTCGCTCTATAAAGTGTGCTCAATTATCATTGAAGATTGATTTATTGTCAATTCCATCCAGTCTATTTTATGCAGTATATAATTTCATGGAAGTTTTTTGAACATCCTGTTTCTTTTGACCGTGCCCATTATTTTTTTCTTCTCTTCGAATTGTTGTCTTGTTTTCCTTGATTATTGAATTACTAGCTATAAAAGGAGTCAAACGAGCTCGAACGACTAATGAAGATCAACAACCATGTGTACATGTATCCTACAAGTCACTAACAAAGTAAGTTTGAGGCATGCAATTCCTTAGAACTTTATTATTTTACGCTGATTATTGTGCATATTGTGACATATAACTCAGGTTCAATATTAGTTTAGAGTTAAATTGTATTTCTTTTATTTCACAAATCTGAATTATAACATTTTTTATATGGGCAGAGAAAGTAAGAAAAAGCTTATAGAGCTAATGCAGCAGTGGTCTAGGTGGCATGCCGAAAGCATATCTTGTAATGTATGTTAATTCTTGAATTTGATAGTTCTGGTGTGTTGTGTTTTAGTTTAGTTCTCTACTAATCCTCCTTCTTTACATGGTGTTATCCATGTTATTGAAAACTACATGTTTTTTAATTACAAAGATGTAGTGATGCCATGGGTTGCTATAATTATTTGTCTACATGCCCATCACAATTAACCATATCCCAAAAGTCCATATTTTTTAGTTATTCAAATACTCACAATACATTTTTTTCTTCAATATTACAAAATTAGCACCAACTTGTTTTTATATTTTAACCAGCCAAAAAGTGCAAGACATTTCCGTTGTCCTAAGATGCGTTCTTTTATACATGCTCTCTGTGCTAACTATTTGGCTTTTTATTTTTTATTTTTTTAGTAAATGGACTATGCAATTTTCAGTTACTTCTGTATTTACGGAGATAATTTGCACATTTACACAGTAGTCCATTTTTTAAAAGTGCAAAATGTTTGCACTTTTAAAAAATGTACAAAAATATGTTTATTCCTTACATTTTGATTCCAATGACTTCATCATTTGACATTAGAAAGTTAGTTCTGTGTAAACTGCATCAATCTGCACTTTTATTTCATAGTTTATAAGCAACTTTTAATAAGCGCAAAATGTACACTTTCGTAATATATTTTAGTATATTTTCAGTACGGATGTTTTGATTTTATATGTTCAATAATGTAGTATTAGTATGCAAATTTAGTTATATTTAAACTTTATGCATATAACTTGTTCTTTACATAATGCTTAATTTATATTTCCGGAAATTGCATAATGTTTGCACTTCTCAAAAATGTATATAATATGTTATTTTCCCTACTTTTGTTGCAAAGTATTTAGAATTTTGCATTTCAGAGTTTACTTTGTAACCTGCATACAAACTCACACTTTTATTTTGGCTGTATTTACTTTTTAAAAGTGCATATTGTTTGCAATTTTGCATTTTCGTAAATGTTTTAGTTTCATACTTTTTTACCGTTAAGTATTTTGATTTATTTTTGAGTCAGTTCTGCAAAACTTACGAATTTGCACTTTATTGTTTATATGCAGAATGTTTTTATTTTGCATTTTCCACATTCAAAAATGTGGAATGTTTGCACATTGACCATTATTTGATTTGTGTAGTGACATTTTCTTTAAGTAATTCAAGCCGTGGCAATTTAGAAATTAAAAGTGGTGGCAATTTATAATTATTACAATCTTGTAAAATATGGACATTTGATGGGGGTTCATTTATTTTTTCCTTTCAATACAATTTCATTAGTTATGAGGACATGCCTCCAAATTCTCTTCTAATCATCTCTTCTACATTGTGTCTATGTACCACAACACAAAATTTGATCTTGTGATGCTATATATTTTGATAGTGTATAACGTTGGATCTGATTTTGAATTAATTATGTACCACAATACAATTTCATTAATTATGCATCGTTCCCATGTTTCAGTACAATGTTTTCTAATTTTGAATATGATGCCTAATAGGTCTCCTCTGAAGAGAAATTGGAATGTGGTACAGAAACATTTTTTCCTGCTTTGCATGTGGGGTCAGAGAAGGCTTCAGTGGTATATTTTCTGTACTTTGAACAAAATATGATCCTATTTTATGCTTATATTTATGTTACCAGTGAGTTGCCTCAGTTTTTTTACTCATAATTTGTGAGTTTATATTAGAAGTCTGATATTATAAGCGAGGTATAAAGGGGATAATATGTCAATATCGTACATTCAAAATCATCATCATAGCATAAACAAACCAATTCCTGGTTTTCAAATTATTGATTGCATAGACTCGGTGCATTGAATTCATCAAAAAATTCAATTTTAATAGAGTGGGTGCTTAGATGAGGTAATAAACGGTGAGCTAAATATGGATGAGGGAATTTGGGAATATCACAAGTTTGACAGTTCTAACTCGTGATCTCTCTTTTCATTAGGCTAGATAACCTGCCATTCTTTACCAGTACTGCTGATTTTTTTTAAAAAAATTCATCATCGCTTCTTTTGAGTATTTTTGCATTTAGCAGTTTAATGTATCCATAAATAACGCAGCATAGTTTTGTAAGCTGGATCATGTAACATTTTGCTTTTGTTGATTTTCTTCATTTAGATTTTATTTTTTAGCTCAAGTCTATGTGAAGATTTGAAACTAAATTCCTGAACTTACAATATTCAATCATGTTTCTTTTACTAGTCATTTTGGGTAGACGCTCAAGCAAGGAATGAAGATGTAGAGAGTATTCAACTTGATAACGACTCAGTCCCTCTATATGATCGTGGATATACATTGGGTTCAACTTCTCATGGTGGTTCAGCCGATGCTGAAAGGTAGGCATATGCATCACAAAATCACATGTATTTTTTTGTATATCCTGTGGTTGAAGGCAAACTTAAAGGATTAATAATATACGTGCGTGTTTTTGTGTGTGTATATATTGTTAACCTAAAAAATGTATCAATGTCTGGAAATCGGATGAAAGCACCAGTTCAGATTAAAAGTAAAAGACAACAAAAAAGTAGATAAGAATACACAGAAATTTTTATAGTGGTTCGGTGTAATCTTCGGTCTACGTCCACTTCAGTCTATTTTATTAGTTGTTCTCTCTTTGAATTACAACTAGTTAGATCCGATCTGGTCATGATCTAGTGGATTTCAGATTTACAACAGAGTTAAGAATGTTATTTGGGAAGAATCGAAGTGAAGAAAGTGTACTGGAAGCTCCAAGTCCAAGAGTATTGAAGAAAATCCTGCGAAAAGAAGATTCTTTTCTGGTAGCAGGTAGGTTGGTTTTTATATAAGAATTGGGCAGCATAGAGTCAAAGACCCAATAGCAATTAAGCCCAGGAGATGGCACAAAGTCATGGTAGAAGACCCAGGCCGACCCGAGTCAAATCCTAAACTCGCGCTGAGTTAAGGTCCTTAACTCGGTGCTTGCCCTAATCATGGTGAAACTTTCCCAAGCCCCTCTTATGTCTTTTCTAAGTGCTCTCGTCAAATTTCAAGTCATTTCGATTCCGTTTCGATGTTCCCCTTAACTCGGGGTTGATTTAATTGGTGAGGCCAAACCACTCCAAACCTTTTCTAAGTCCTTGTGTTTTCTAAGTATATATGTCAAATTTTAAGTCGTTTCGTCTCCGTCTCAATCTTCTGCATTCAGTTGAAGATGCTTCAGTGTTAACTCGGTACCAATTCAAATCCTTAACCCGTCGAAATCCTTAACTCGAGGTTGACTTAAGGCCTTAACTTGGGGGTTGACTTAAGGCCTTAACTCGAGGGTGAGTTAAGGACTTAGCTAATTTTTCAACCAAACTTCTCGAGCTTAATTCTCTAGTCTTTCTCAGGGTGCTTCCAAGTTTGTGAATCATTATGCCTTTGCGTTGACCTTCTAAGTCCAGTTGGAACATGCTTTGCTAAAAAGCGGGTTTACACTTACGAAAGTACGCCTTTGGAATGTAAGGCGTGCTTTGCTCAAGAACAAGTTCTAATAATCAGTCTTTGGTAGTTGAGCTCTTCGACTACTTCAATCTTTGTGCATTATCCAGTTCTTTTGGATTCTTTTATCAATCTCGGGTCATTCCAAACCTATTACAACCTAAGGCTCTAGACTCTAACTAAGTGTAATCTAGACATTACAATCATTTCGATTTCATTTGGAGTTATTACATCACATATCTCTTATTACATCACATATCCCGTGTTCATCCAAGATTTAACTATTTTATAGTAATTACAAGGCGTTAAATCCTTTTATCAAAATCAAATCTGTTTCCGTTCTAAGGTTCGATCTCTCCGGATCGTTTTTTATTCAAATTAATGCGTGATCTCTCCGGACCGTTGTTTGAGTTGAGATGACGATCTCTTCGGATCGTTTAATGTTTAATTTATGAGGATGATCTCTTCGGATCATTTAATGTTTAATCTATGAGGACAATCTCTTTGGATCGTTTAATGTTTAATTTATAAGGACGATCTCTCCGGATCGTTTATTGTTTAAGGTTTCAATCTCTCTGGATCCTTGCCGAGTCCGTTCCAGGCATTAAAGCTCATCATAGATCCAAATCGATCATGCCTTCGAGTCGTGGTGGCATTGCTTAAGTTTGTTTTGCTCTAACTCTAGATGCTCTCGCATTGGTTACAGGTTTTTTGTTCTGTGTTTCAATCGCTCCAACTACCCTTTGATGTCCAATTCTTTGGAAAAATCCATCTAGTTTCTGTTATCTAGCCATTAATCCATTCTCCATCTTCTTCATCATTTTCTCCATCTCCTCTCTGATGACATAGACAGATTGATTAGAATTTGAAGACACCTCATGGCTGCCCTCAAGTTGTGGTTGACTTTCTCCATCTTTAGATCTGGTATTCGGCCTCTTCATCTCCTCCAAATCCTATATTTAAGCTTCAAGTCTTCAGATCTAGCTTTGTTCACAGTGAAAGCACCAAAATGGTAATCCAAAAAAGTGGTCGTTTTCCTCCAGCCTTAGATCTAGTGTTCATTATCTTCATCTTCTCCAAGTCTTCAGATCTAGCTTTGTTCACAGTGAAAGCACCAAAATGCTAACTTAAAAAATGGATCAACACCCGAAAATCGGTTGAAAGCACCCGTTCAGATTAAAAGTAAAAGGCAGAACAAAAAGCAGATAAGGACACACAAAAGTTTGTAGTGGTTTGGTATAATCTTCGACCTCCGTCCACTTCAATCTATTTTATTAGTTGTCCTCTCTTTGGATTACAACTAGTTAGATCCGAATTCCAGTGAATTGCAGATTTACAATGGAATTAAGAATGTTATTTGGGGAGAATATAAGTGAAAAAAGTGTAATGGAAGCTCCAAGTCCAAGAGCGTTGAAGGAGATAAGGTGAAACTTTCCCAAGCCCTTCTTTTACATTTTCTAAGTGCTCTCGTCAAATTTCAAGTAATTCCGATTCTGTATCGATGTTCTCCTTAACTCGGGGTTGAGTTAAGGCCTTAACTCATGGTTGGGTTTAATTGGTGAGGCCAAACCACTTCAAACCTTTTCTAAGTCATTCCTTGTGTTTTTTTAAGTGTACATGTCAAATTCTAAGTCATTTCGTCTCCATCTCAATCTTCTACGTCCAGTTGAAGATGTTTTAGTGTTAACTCGGTACAACTCAAATCCTCAACTCGTCGAAATCTTTAACTTAGGGGTTGACTTAAGGCCTTAAACTCGGAGGTGAGTTAAGGACTTGGCCAAGTTTTCAACCAAACTTTCTAACCTCAATTCTCTAGTATTTCTCAGGGTGTTTTCAAGTTTGTGAATCATTATGCTTTTGCTTTGACCTTCTAAGTCCAGTTGAATCTACTTTGCTAAAAAGCTTGTTAATGTGTGTGTATTCAGGTTTCATCATTGGTTCAATATAACATGAACTTGGAACACCACTCCCTCTATTTCCATTTGCATTTCTCCGCTAACACATGATACAAAATTTGTTTGTCCCACACATAATATACTTGATAATTAGCTGACATGCATCTAAGTTTGTGACACATTTAACAATAAGATTGAAGTTACAATTATCATGATAGCCATATTAGTATCAATTTTTTCCAGTTGACATGCATCTAAGTTTGTGACACATTTAACAATAAGATTGAAGTTATAATTATCATGATAGCCATATTAGTATGAATTGTTTCTTAAGAATACTGCTTTTTGATAGCTTACTTATTACAATGTTTCAAAAAATAGCGTCAGAAGTTGTAATAAAAGTGCTAGGTTTTTCTTGGAAGTAAAATATAAAGTAAGAAAGTGTAAAAAGGTTGTTAGATGATACCCATTTCCTTAAATACATCCTCGAGTAATTTCAAAAACAAAAATTAACTTTGTCATAGTTCCACTCCGAGTTATGATGTTATGATTATAACATTATAGCATTCTCCTAACCAGTAGGAAGCTATCGTGTAGAGCATGCTGAGATGGTGTAAATTCGATGCATTTTTTAATCCAATCGATCATTAGAGGATAGCATACTCTATGTTCTGACTTTTTTATCAGATAGACCACAGTACCATACAAAGCTAGAAACTTGTTAGTTGTAAATCCAATAGCAAATTCTGCCGTTTACTTACCGTGCATTCAATGCATTTCATTTGGGGTCACATAATTAGCAGGGTTGAGAACGTTGAAGCTTCCAGATGCTTTAATTGTGGGTCTTACAGCCACTCACTAAAGGAATGCCCAAAGCCTCGCGATAATGCTGCGGTCAACAGCGCCCGGAAACAACACAATGCAAACCGTAAATTTACTCCTCCCTCTCTAAGCTACAGTCGATATTATTTGGAACCGAAAGCTAAAGGAAAATATCATGATTTGAAACCTGGAGTCCTTGGTCCTGAAACAAGAGAAGCCCTTGGAATCGGGGTAGGTATTTTCAACTTCTACTTTCTAATTTGGGATAGCTTCTCTCTCTCAATGGTTTATGAATGTGATAGAAGCATTATCAAACTTTTAGATCAAATCAGATGATCGAGACCATCATTAAAACAATGGAGTTGTGAGTTTCGGCCTTATCGATTTATGTTTATCCTTTGGACTTACCTATTATACATACATGCACGCGCGCGCGCACGCGTGTGTGGAATTTTGTAACTAGATTTATTGACACCTTAAAATCTTGTACCTCTTTTGCATGATTAATATCATTGATTAATTCAATCCAGTGGACTAGATTTAGTTGCAAATAGGGTGCTCAATTTCAATTTTGAGAGTGTTGCATCCTAGCTCATGTACATACGCATGTATTGAAAGTTAGCATAATTTTAAGACAGATTTTTAATATTGTAAGGTTTCAATATCTCAAGCTCTATATTCTAGGCCTAAAAATCACAACTTTCAATAACTGATATTTGCAAATATGCTTATGCGTGGCTGAAGTAATGTTATTAATGGATAGAATTGGATTATTTGAATGCAGAAACTCGATCCACCACCATGGCTAAACAGGATGCGCCAACTTGGCTACCCACCAGGATATTTAGGTACCCCAACACTTCATTTATTTATTTCGATGGCTGCATTCCCCTCTCTCTCTCTCTCTCTTAAGTTTCTAATTTTGAAATGATACACAGATGTAGAAGGTGCTGATAAGCCATCTGGAATCACTATATTTGGAGAAGAAGAAAAGGAAGCCAAACTAGAATACGAAGATGGAGAACTGCCAGAGAAGGCTGATTCGGTCCCGGCAGAAAAGAAAATGACAGTTTTATTTCCTGGGATCAATGCACCGATCCCTGAAGATGCAGATCGTTTCCTTTGGGAAACAAGTGCGGTTTCTTCCAGAAATTGGGATTATTATGATAAATCAAGTTGGTTGGTCAATAATCGTTACAAAGATAATCAGTACAAAGATCACCAGTACAGGGATTATGGCCAGCCTGCACCTCCTGGTATAGAGCATGGTTATACCTTTTCATCAAGATATAACAGCAGTCCTTATGACCTTAGTAATTATAATAATAGCAATGGTAACAACAGTAATTCCCCGTATGGGTCACATAGTGCTAGCCTTAGTAGATCGCTTTCTGATCGTGGCTGGCACAATTTGGCCGATGATTTTAGTGGTTCCCGACATCGTCCGAGTTCATCTAGAAACCATGATCAGGATCAACGTTACAATGATAGACGGCATCATAGGAGCTGATAGTTTCATTGTAGCTGACATGCTATATTTTGATTTTATACATATTTGGGAAAGCTACTGCTGTAAGTGTTATTTTTTGTTGAAATTTAGCTGACTTTATTTTATACTTCAAGGACCCTTTTTATCCATATTCAATTAGCTCCAAGATCATAATTTTTGGTCCAAATAGTACATGGAAAAGTGGGAGATCGATGGGAAGAAGAAGAAACGTGTTTTTTACTAATACAAATTTTATTACCTAATTCTGTAACTGTTACATAGCATAAGTTTTGGCGTAAGTTCAATGATATGTTGCCTTGATCTTAAGTGGCTGCTCCTTTTATGAAGTATACTTGTTTTGTGCAGTCGAAGTAGAGATCCAACTTGGAATCACCATGACTTGAATGGCGATGGTGGGATTCAACCCTCACTTTGAGGGATGTTAATTAGGCTTCAAATTTATTTTTCAGTTTCTGACCTTTAAATGTTGATCAAATTGTACTTTGATCATGGACTCTTTGCTAACGGCCGTTGCTTGTTTGTTTAATTTGATTTAATGACATGAGTTAAAACGTAGAGCGTATAGGATAGATTACCTATGGAAATTGTAATGGAGATCTCCAAATCGAAATCAGATCAAATCAACTTGGGTTAAGTTCTGTTGAATTTGGATGAATCATCAATGTCGTTTTCTTCTCGAATGGAAGATTCGGTGTATAGGTTCTTAATTTTCAATCATTAGTTATTGATTATTTTTCCACAGCCTTTTCTAGTGCTTTTACATCAATTTGAGTTTTATCTTTCTGTCTGTTACTTTCCATCATGCTTTTAATTGCGTCTTACCTCTTTCTTCCCTTCACTTTTTGAATATGGGATCCTAGATATTCAAACATATATAACTTATTAATCATAAGGTGAGCATTTTATTCGGTTGGTTTTTGTTTGGTTTATTTGGCTGAATATTGGATCCTAGATATTTAAACATATATAATTTAGTTAATTGGTTTTTGTTTTCGAATTTAGTTGCTTTATCGATCGGTCTTAGTTTTTAATATATTAGAAACTAACAAACCTATAGAATCGAATGTAAAACTTAAATTATTGTGAAAGAGCATAGTTATCAATGTCAATATCATCATCATCGTTTTAGCAATTTTATTTCCATTTTTGATTTATATTAATATATTTAGAAGAGTAATTAGTTTAGGTAAATTACAAAATCATCACATAAACACGTGTATAGTGTGATTCTTGTGTTAGCAAATATACAGCCCAAGTTATGTTGTCACCAACCAATCAGACCAAATTTATTGAACCAATAACCGAACTGAATTATTTTGGTTCGTTTGGTTTTGATTTTGAAAAATATCAGGCTCCGTTTGGTTTGTCGTTTTTAGTTTTGTGTTTTCGTCTATACAAAATCGCGTTCTTTGTATGTATAGTTGAAAAACAAACAATTTTAAAAAATGAAATTAACATATAAAATTGAAAACAAGTTTATTTTGTTTTTCGTGTTTCGAGAGATAATAAAAACACGGAGAACAATCAAACTCTTTGGTTGTCCGTTGGTCGTTCCAACGGCTAAGAATTATAAATCTTCTTCTCTTGTTTCTTGTTATTTCTTAATGCAAATTAAAAACATAAAACTCAAAATAAAAAATGAAACCAAACGGACCATCAGTTTTGAAAAAACGTGGAAAGAAGAAAAGAAAATTATTACTTGTACGCATTAACTGGTGTTGTTACTAGAAGCATACCGATTATAACAAATTTGAGCAAAATCTTGAAACAGATCGAGATTACATACTGGATGCATAGTTTGGACCAATCCGATTAAACATGTGACCTGTTGGGCGAAACTAGTCTAATTATTATCATAATATGTTCAATTTCCAATGCAGTTCACACTGAAGCTTTTTTTCTTAAACTTGGTTCTATTCCCACTAGATATGAACCATCAACTTTAAATGTGAGCGACACATTCTAATCAAAGAGTAGCATAATATGTTAGATTTTCTTCTTACCGTGCTTAGAATAGAACCAAAATGGATGATTCTTTTTGATATTTCAATATTAGTTTTCATGCCATTAAAAGTTACTTTTTGCAGATGGCAATATACAATTATTATTTTAAATATTCACATTCTTTTTTTCTAACTAGAAAATAAGATTGTTAGAAGAACATTTAGTTGTATTCGTTCTAACACAAAGGCTCAAAATTTCTAGCTTAATTTTTTTTTAACAGGTATTACTGAATACAATAAAAGAAGTGTTATTGGATATAATAAAAGAACGTTTCTTTTTAATAAACAAGGTTTTTTTCTTGATTTTGTCATTGGAAAATTCATATAGAAACTCCAGACGTTTCATATCTTAACTTAGTTTCAACATTACCCTACAATCATAATAATAATTTAAAGAAAAACTAACAAAATATGAAAAGAGAGGTTTTGGCTTAAAGTGTTTGTTTTGGGAAAACAGGAGTCTTACACCGTTCACAAAAAAACATTGTAAATCAATTCTCAGTTTTCACATTTCTACGATTTTTGAGATGTTAAAATCGATGCTTATTTTTTTCCAACCATTATCGAATTTAATAATTTCTGAATGTTTTATAAATGTCAAATTTGAATTGTGTAAACACTAAAACATTGTTATTTCTATAACAATATTGCTAGTATGCTAGGCAAATATTTGACACATTATACTTGATTATATCTAGTTTGTAAAAAATTTAAGTGCAATTATTTGTAAGTGTTACACTGAATATATACATAAAATACTTGCACTATAAATTTAATATATGGATGTAATTATGCAAAATAAAATAAAAATAGAATTCATCTTTATATAGATAATTTGCATGTCAAATATTTGAAAAATATTTACTCTTCGACTCTTTGCATTACCAAAAATTTACTCGGTAAACATTCGCCCTATTGTCATGGTTTGAACTTTAACTGGATTTCCTGCCACCAATAGTTTACTACATATCAAAATCTATACCCAGCGGTACAAACCTTTCTTCTCTATCAGAAAATTCTAATTTTGAAGTCGTAATTAAAACCCTAAATCCGATCAGTAGAGGCTTGAAAGATTTAAGGATATGCCTATGGACATTTTATTTTTGATAACAAAAACGGTATTTTTTTGAAGCAGATCATTCATTTTGATGTCTCGAGATTCGAACCCATGATCTTTAGGACCTCGGCCTATATAGCCATACCACTGCCACTTGAGCTAGTGGTCCTTAGGTATGCTATGGGCAATTATGTACTTTACTTATCTAACTCAGCTATTGTAAAAATTCTTTTCGTAATCAAAGTAATTTTTTGTTTTATTTCTTTTGTATGCGTTTTAATGTGTGTGTATATCGAAAATGTATGATAGTTTTATTTTCTTGACCATAAACACCACAAAGGAAAACAGCCCATACTGGCGTACAAGACTGTTGCTCAAATTCTCACAAGTATAATAAGCCAGAAAACACAAACAAGCCCGACCGACCTCAAGTCGACCCAACGCTTCTAAGCACGACCCAACTCATGGCGGCTTGCACTCAATCTGGCTCCATGTCAGCCAATCCACTTAGCAGCACACCAGGACTGTAGTGATAGTTATGGGAATGCCACGGGGGCAATTTTGTAATTGACTGTGAATAATCAACTTTGGAAAAAAATCTCGTTCGAAATAAAATGGATTTGTCTTTCTATTATATACTTGATATGATGTGCTATAATATTTATCTATTTAAGTATGTTTAATAGAAAATCCACAAATGATATGTTTTGTAATAGTAATTACAATATGTTTAATCATGAGCAATATATCACAATAAAAATAAACATATCGTTTTAAATATTCCTAGTCAAGATATATCGAGATTGGATATTGATATATCCACTGAGACTAGAGTATGTAATGCTCTCCAAATGTTGGACAGTGTATTATTCATGGCTGCTGGGGGCACCAAGGGGTTACGTACTGATAGTTATTGGATAACTATGCAATGACTCACTCGATAGTTTTCATGTTGGTTAATTTAACTAAGGTCAAATAGAAAATATCAAAGTGACAACAATACACATGCTGATGATATTTTTCATCAACATCGGAGTTATGATAGTGCACCTGAAGAGCAAAGGTTACTTGCTAATTACTAGGCTTAATGATGGAAAAATGAGGGAAAAAAGCATTTAACGGTAAATGAGACAAGAGGTGAAGTGGTTTGGCGAAGCTGCCTATGTCCACTATGATGTTCTCTTACCATACGACTCTCATTATATGAGAACAATACGAAAAGATGATGTGCCTGAGACTAATGAAGCTGCTTCTCTCGGAGAGCTATTGTATCAAGAGATTTGAGTGGCGGATTACGGGTTCCAACCTTCTGGGCCCCAACCAACCGGGATCCCAACAAACCGGGCCCTTACCCCTTTGAATGGTCATGCATGAGGTTTTTAAAGTAGTTGAAATGATGTTTGAACGACTAATTGTGCTGCAAAACATGTGTGAAGTGCGCTTGGCCATTGATCTGGCTGATTGGACTTGATTAGAGGCAGTTGACGAAAGAAAGGAATGCGTAGCAGAGATGAAGGTCAATAGAAGAACTGTACCAAAGGCATGCTTTGCCTTGCTTTGCATTAAATGTGTTTGTACTTGCAGTATTCTTGTGGAAAATTGAACATGCTTCTCGTTAGAAGTAGGCACACCTTGTTAGTCTATGAGATGATGGTTTTGATGACAACAACCTTAGAATAGATTATAAAATATAAATACTAACATTACAAGTTTAGATATATATGTATATGCAGGATTTAACCATGCAGGTATCAAGAATGAAGACTGTACAGTATAGAGATTTAAGATATAGAGATAGAAGACTCATGAGTATCAAGATTATCAAGAGTTCAAGTTTCCAAGATAAGTTATATAGTTAGGAATATTGTTAAAACTCATAGAAAGGCACTGACATCTTAAAATCTATTTTATTCGTGGAATGGAATCCACTTCGTGCTCGTTAAAGGGATGAAATCCTAAGTAGGATGGAACCTACGAAAAAATCTAGTGGAACATCTTTTTGTATCCACTTACTTTTATTTCAAAATGACTTTCAAAATATATAGCTTGTTTTTCAAAATGATTTTAAATATTCCCGTTTAAAAACCAAAATCATCTGTCCTGGTTTTTCAATATATTTTAGCCTAAAAAATATCCTTAGTTTTAAATATTCTTAATTTTAAATATCTTTGATTTTAAATTATTATCCTAAGTTTTTAAACTACAATTTTGATATTAATATATTTAGCTGTTTTATATATTTATACTTAAGATTTAAATATAAAATTATAGTTAAATTATGTATATATTGTTCTTTATATTTACTTATGAATTTCAACTAAAGTCAAGTATATTTATAAAGTTTAAAATAGTTTTTATATAAGATAAATGTTATTTTCAAAGAAATTCAAAACATCAAATTTGGCTGAGGGATGTCGACATGCCCATTGACACCATGTCGACTTAGTGACAGTTGAGTTCAAAATTCAAATTTCAAAAGAAGTGTCTATTCGCCATAACTCTTCACGAATGGACATGACTGTTGTTCTCCTATAAATAGGGGTCGGTTTCAACGAATTTTAAAACACTTTTCTCTGATTTAACTTCTCTTCTTCTTCTCCACTTTCTTATTTACAAATTACACCATTACTCTGCCGAAATCAATATCGAATCTAACTAGATAATTTCTGGTTTTGATTCTCTCCACTATCTCTACAAGATCCAAGTGCTAATCTGAGTTATAGAATTTCTGTAATCAATTGAGCGAGAGAAGGTGTGATTGTATCCCTGGAAATCAATTGGGTGAACTTGTTGCCTCGGAAATCAAGTATCTCTACCTAGAGGATTGTGATTCTGGAGGGTGTACCTCGTAGCCTTGAAACCGAGGGTTGTAATTGTTGAATTGAGTTTGAAAGGAAATCCGTACTTGTGTTGCGGGACTGGATGTAGGGTAACTCCGAACCAGTATAAAATCCGGTGTGTTCTTTCCTTTACTCCTTTTACTTTATATTTGCATCTGTGTTTGATTCTGTGTTCATATCTGTGTCTGATTAGTGTATACATTGTTAACAAAGTAAGATAAACTCAAAAAGATTAACAAATTTCTTTAAACACTATTCACCCCCCTCTAGTGTTAATTCTAGCTTTAAGATCCTTAATCCGCATTTCTCACATTTGGTATCAGAGCTTTGTTTTCAAAAGTTTCATAATCTGAATTTTGAAAAGTTTTAAAATGACTATTTTTGAAAAATCTGTTAAAACTAGTTTAGAATTGTTTAAATCATCATTGTTCCATGAGTCTGCATATGAATATTATTCAAATTCTAGTTGTCTACCCAAATTTTATAATGTGCAGGAAAGATGCTTTATGGGTATTAAGGAATCAATCCACAATGGACAATCTGTGTAGATCAAAAGGAATAAGTGGATACTTGATAGTGGATGCTCTAGATACATGACTGGTAATCTGGATATGCTGAATAATATTATATACAAAGACGGAGGACTGGTTAACTTTGGAGACAACTCGAAAGGATACGTGATTGGCATCGGCAATGTCGGTAACTCTGAAACTCCTATTATTACTAATGTTTTGCTAGTTAAGAATCTGAAACACAATCTGCTAAATATAAGTCAACTATGTGATAAAGGATATAAAATTAAATTTGAAAAAGATAAATGTCATATTGAAGATAATAACTCAACCATAATATTTGAGGGAACTAGGAAAAAGAATATTTATATTCTTAGTATGAAAGTTTCAAATGATAACCTATGTCTTCTGGCAAATACAAGTGACCCTTGAATTTGGCATAAGAGATTTGGACATTTGAATTTCAAACTCTTATCTAGACTGTCAAAACATGGTCTAGTAAGAGGTCTCCCTAAAATGAATTTTAAAGTAGATAGTTTATGTGATGCATGTCAATTAGGAAAGCTTAGAAAAAGTTCCTTTAAATTAAAAGATATTATTTCAACTTCAAAACCCCTTGAGTTACTTCATCTTGATTTATTTGGTCCATCTCAAATTCAGTCAATAAATCATAGTAAATATGTTTTTGTAATTGTAGATGATTATTCTAGATTTACATGGACAATATTTTTGAAACATAAAAGTGATACTTTTGAATGTTTTAAGAACTTTACAAAAAGGATTCAAAATCAATTATCTTTAAAAATTATAACTATTCGTAGTGATCACGGTGGTGAATTTGAAAATGAAAAGTTTGAGGAATTCTGCAATAAGAAGGGAATAACTCACAATTTCTCATTTCCAAGAACTCCACAACAAAACAGAGTAGTTGAACGTAAAAATAGAACGATACAAGAGTGTGCGAGAACTATGCTTTCAGATAGTAATTTACCAAAACACTTTTGGGCAGAAGCTGTTGCTACCGCCTGTTATATTTTGAATAGAATTTTAATTAGACCTTTAACTGATAAGACACCTTATGAACTTCTTCATGGAAAGAAACCTAAGGTATCATACTTTAGAATTTTTGGAAGTAAATGCTTTATTTTAAATACAAAAGATAATTTGGATAAATTTGATCCTAAATCCGACAAAGGAATCTTTATCGGATATTCTAATAGAAGTAAAGCTTATAGAGTATTTAATTTAAGATCTAACACCATCGAAGAAACAATGTATGTTTCGTTTGATGAAAATTTAAAAGATTTTGAAATTACAAATGATGAAGAAGATTTAATTACTCAAAATCAGGAATCAACCGAAATTAATAATGAAATTAATCATCCTAATAAAAGGATTAAACTTTTAAAAGATCATCCTATTGAAAATATAATAGGAGATATGCAATCTATTGTTACAACTAGAAATCAACTAAGTAAAATGAGTAATGTAGCATTTATATCATCTATTGAACCCAAAAATCCTAAAGAAGCATCAACTGATGATTCATGGATTTTGGCTATGCAAGAAGAATTAAATCAATTCACTAGAAATGAAGTTTGGGAACTTGTTCCTAGACCTGAAGATAAAACTATAATTGGAACTAAATGGGTCTATAAAAATAAAATGAATGAACAAGGTGAGGTTGTTAGAAATAAAGCACGATTAGTCGCCCAAGGTTATTGTCAAGAAAAAGGTATAGATTGTGATGAAACCTTTGCTCCTGTAGCAAGATTAGAAGCCATTAGGATTCTACTTGCTTTCGCAAATCATAATAATTTCAAATTATTTCTAATGGATGTTAAAAGTGCATTTTTAAATGGATTTGTAAAAGAAGAAGTATATGTTGAACAACCACCACTTTTTGAAGATGAAAATTTACCAAACCATGTGTACAAACTTAAGAAAGCTTTATATGGTCTAAAAAAAGCTCCTAGAGCCTGGTATGATAGACTAAGATCTTATTTTTTACAATCAAATTTTGAAATTGGTAAAATAGATAACACTCTTTTTATTAAAAGAAATAAAAATGATATTCAACTAGTTCAAGTATACGTAGATGATATTATTTTTGGTTCAACTAACTTCGAAATGAATAAAGAATTTTCTGAAATAATGACAAAAGAGTTTGAGATGAGTCATATGGGTGAATTAAACTTCTTTCTAGGATTGCAAATAAAACAGTTAGATAATGGTATTTTTATTAGTCAAGAAAAATATGCTAAAGAACTAGTTAATAAATTTGGTTTGACTACTGCGAGTGGATAACCTACTCCCATGGCAACCAATGAATATCTAAGTAAAGAAGATTTCTCGAAAGATGTAGATCAAAAGTTTTATAGAGGAATGATCGGATCATTGCTCTATATCACTGCTAGTAGACCTGATATCATGCATAGTGTATGTCTCTGTGCAAGATATCAATCTCATCCTAAAGAAACTCACTTAAAAGCTGTAAAACGTATCATAAGATATATTAAACACACCTCTGATTATGGCTTATTTTATCCTAAAAATGATTCATTTGATTTAATATCATACTGTGATGCTGACTATGCTGGATGTAAATCAGACCGAAAAAGTACAAGTGGAACTTGTCACTTTTTGGGACATTCTCTGGTTTCCTGGTTTAGTAAAAAGCAAAATACAGTTTCTCTATCAACAACTGAAGCAGAGTATATTTCTGCTGCTTTGGCTTGTTCTCAAGTAATGTATATGCAACAAACCTTAAGAGATTTTGGATTAAATATCTCAAAATCACCAATTTATTGTGATAATACTAGTGCAATAAATTTATCTAAAAATCCTACTCATCATGCTCGAACTAAACATATTGATATTCGACATCATTTTCTTAGAGATAATATAACTAAAGAAGTAATTACTCTCGAATATATAAACTCTGAGAATCAAATCGCTGATATCTTAACCAAACCATTAAATGAATTTATATTTATTAAATTAAGAAGAGAATTAGGTATTTGTTCTATAACTGAAATATAAAATATAAATAACAAGTATAATTAATAATTAATATTAAAATAAATCATAGAGTTAAAGTATAAGGACCATGTCGACATCCCCTAGGAAGACATGTCGACATATAACATTTTTATTTTTATTTTAAATTTTCCCACCAAATTTCAAAAATGTAGTTATATATTCTTCTCTATTTCGAATTCTTATTCATTCTCTTTGTTTTCTCTTCATTTTCTATTCTGAAATATATAAAATAATGGCATCTTCCTCTAAATCAAACATAAAATCAACTTTCTCATTCCCCTCTCCTACTTCTGGTCCATTCCAATGCTCTACTCTCGCACGTGTAACTAAATTGGAGGAGTCTATGAAGGATACTCTTCGGATGTTGACTGAAATTCAAGTGACTCAACTTCGTATGGCGAAAGAGCAAGAGAGGCAAGGCAAGATTCTTAGGAATTTACAAAAATTCCTAATGGATAACCAGACCAACCCTATCTTGATCGATGAAGACTCTTCACTCAATCAAGAACATGAGGTCAGCGACGAAGAAGAAGAAGAACCAATGGAAGAAGCACACGAGGAGGATGATGACCAAGTAGTATGCGTTGGAGAAGTGTGTTTCGACAAAAATGGGAATCTTGTTGAACAACGTGGAAATTTCTGTTTCCACTATCCAAACTGTTCAATTCATAAATCTCCTATGTTCAGAAACACACATTAGTTTCTTCTCTTTCTTTCCGTTGTTATTTATGTTTTTATGTTTTTCAAATGCAAATGTAAATACAACCATACTCGAAATAAATAAACTCGTGTTCTTATATGTGTTAGTATTATTGTGAATTCTTAGTTAGGATAGTTAATAGTTTAGGATTACATTTTAGTTAAGTATTGATTATGTATGATAACACTATCATTATAATCACAAGTAATGTAGTCTTAGTTTCAAGGGGAGTTATATAGAGTTATATTGTTTGGAGTTATCTAGTTTAGAGTAAGTTTTTGTTGATGACAAAGGGGGAGAAGTATAAAATAGGATAGTTAGGCATAGATTAAGGGGGAGTTATTAGAAGTATTAGGATAGAAGTGATATTTTATAAACAAAGGTTGTCATCATCAAAAAGGGGGAGATTGTTAGTCTATGAGATGATGGTTTTGATGACAACAACCTTAGAATAGATTATAAAATATAAATACTAACATTACAAGTTTAGATATATATGTATATGCAGGATTTAACCATGCAGGTATCAAGAATGAAGACTGTATAGTATAGAGATTCAAGATATAGAGATAGAAGACTCATGAGTATCAAGATTATCAAGAGTTCAAGTTTCCAAGATAAGTTATATAGTTAGGAATATTGTTAAAACTCATAGAAAGGCACTGACATCTTAAAATCTATTTTATTCGTGGAATGGAATCCACTTCGTGCTCTTTAAAGGGATGGAACCCTAAGTAGGATGGAACCTACGAAAAATCTAGTGGAACATCTTTTTGTATCCACTTACTTTTATTTCAAAATGACTTTCAAAATATATAGCTTGTTTTTCAAAATGATTTTAAATATTCCCGTTTAAAAACCAAAATCATCTGTCCTGGTTTTTCAATATATTTTAGCCTAAAAAATATCCTTAGTTTTAAATATTCTTAATTTTAAATATCTTTGATTTTAAATTATTATCCTAAGTTTTTAAACTACAATTTTGATATTAATATATTTAGCTGTTTTATATATTTATACTTAAGATTTAAATATAAAATTATAGTTAAATTATGTATATATTGTTCTTTATATTTACTTATGAATTTCAACTAAAGTCAAGTATATTTATAAAGTTTAAAATAGTTTTTATATAAGATAAATGTTATTTTCAAAGAAATTCAAAACATCAAATTTGGCTGAGGGATGTCGACATGCCCATTGGCACCATGTCGACATAGTGACAGTTGAGTTCAAAATTCAAATTTCAAAAGAAGTGTCTATTCGCCATAACTCTTCACGAATGGACATGACTGTTGTTCTCCTATAAATAGGGGTCGGTTTCAACGAATTTTAAAACACTTTTCTCTGATTTAACTTCTCTTCTTCTTCTCCACTTTCTTATTTACAAATTACACCATTACTCTGCCGAAATCAATATCGAATCTAACTAGATAATTTCTGGTTTTGATTCTCTCCACTATCTCTACAAGATCCAAGTGCTAATCTGAGTTATAGACTTTCTGTAATCAATTGAGAGAGAGAAGGTGTGATTGTATCCCTGGAAATCAATTAGGTGAACTTGTTGCCCCGGAAATCAAGTATCTCTACCTAGAGGATTGTGATTCTGGAGGGTGTACCTCGTAGCCTTGAAACCGAGGGTTGTAATTGTTGAATTGAGTTTGAAAGGAAATCCGTACTTGTGTTGCGGGACTGGATGTAGGGTTACTCCGAACCAGTATAAAATCCGGTGTGTTCTTTCCTTTACTCCTTTTACTTTATATTTGCATCTGTGTTTGATTCTGTGTTCATATCTGTGTCTGATTAGTGTATACATTGTTAACAAAGTAAGATAAACTCAAAAAGATTAACAAATTTCTTTAAACACTATTCACCCCCCTCTAGTGTTAATTCTAGCCTTAAGATCCTTAATCCGCATTTCTCACATTTGGTATCAGAGCTTTGTTTTCAAAAGTTTCATAATCTGAATTTTGAAAAGTTTTAAAATGACTATTTTTGAAAAATCTGTTAAAACTAGTTTAGAATTGTTTAAATCATCATTGTTCCATGAGTCTGCATATGAATATTATTCAAATTCTAGTTGTCTACCCAAATTTTATAATGTGCAGGAAAGATGCTTTATGGGTATTAAGGAATCAATCCACAATGGACAATCTGTGTAGATCAAAAGGAATAAGTGGATACTTGATAGTGGATGCTCTAGACACATGACTGGTAATCTGGATATGCTGAATAATATTATATACAAAGACGGAAGACTGGTTAACTTTGGAGACAACTCGAAAGGATACGTGATTGGCATCGGCAATGTCGGTAACTCTGAAACTCCTATTATTACTAATGTTTTGCTAGTTAAGAATCTGAAACACAATCTTCTAAGTATAAGTCAACTATGTGATAAAGGATATAAAATTAATTTTGAAAAAGATAAATGTCATATTGAAGATAATAACTCAACCATAATATTTGAGGGAACTAGGAAAAAGAATATTTATATTCTTAGTATGAAAGTTTCAAATGATAACCTATGTCTTCTGGCAAATACCAGTGACCCTTGAATTTGGCATAAGAGATTTGGACATTTGAATTTCAAACTCTTATCTAGACTGTCAAAACATGGTCTAGTAAGAGGTCTCCCTAAAATGAATTTTAAAGTAGATAGTTTATGTGATGCATGTCAATTAGGAAAGCTTAGAAAAAGTTCCTTTAAATTAAAAGATATGATTTCAACTTCAAAACCCCTTGAGTTACTTCATCTTGATTTATTTGGTCCATCTCAAATTCAGTCAATAAATCATAGTAAATATGTTTTTGTAATTGTAGATGATTATTCTAGATTTACATGGACAATATTTTTGAAACATAAAAGTGATACTTTTGAATGTTTTAAGAACTTTACAAAAAGGATTCAAAATCAATTATCTTTAAAAATTATAACTATTCGTAGTGATCACGGTGGTGAATTTGAAAATGAAAAGTTTGAGGAATTCTGCAATAAGAAGGGAATAACTCACAATTTCTCATTTTCAAGAACTCCACAACAAAACAGAGTAGTTGAACGTAAAAATAGAACGATACAAGAGTGTGCGAGAACTATGCTTTCAGATAGTAATTTACCAAAACACTTTTGGGCAGAAGCTGTTGCTACCGCCTGTTATATTTTGAATAGAATTTTAATTAGACCTTTAACTGATAAGACACCTTATGAACTTCTTCATGGAAAGAAACCTAAGGTATCATACTTTAGAATTTTTGGAAGTAAATGCTTTATTTTAAATACAAAAGATAATTTGGATAAATTTGATCCTAAATCCGACAAAGGAATCTTTATCGGATATTCTAATAGAAGTAAAGCTTATAGAGTATTTAATTTAAGATCTAACACCATCGAAGAAACAATGTATGTTTCGTTTGATGAAAATTTAAAAGATTTTGAAATTACAAATGATGAAGAAGATTTAATTACTCAAAATCAGGAATCAACCGAAATTAATAATGAAATTAATCATCCTAATAAAAGGATTAAACTTTTAAAAGATCATCCTATTGAAAATATAATAGGAGATATGCAATCTATTGTTACAACTAGAAATCAACTAAGTAAAATGAGTAATGTAGCATTTATATCATCTATTGAACCCAAAAATCCTAAAGAAGCATCAACTGATGATTCATGGATTTTGGCTATGCAAGAAGAATTAAATCAATTCACTAGAAATGAAGTTTGGGAACTTGTTCCTAGACCTGAAGATAAAACTATAATTGGAACTAAATGGGTCTATAAAAATAAAATGAATGAACAAGGTGAGGTTGTTAGAAATAAAGCACGATTAGTCGCCCAAGGTTATTGTCAAGAAGAAGGTATAGATTGTGATGAAACCTTTGCTCCTGTAGCAAGATTAGAAGCCATTAGGATTCTACTTGCTTTCGCAAATCATAATAATTTCAAATTATTTGATGTTAAAAGTGCATTTTTAAATGGATTTGTAAAAGAAGAAGTATATGTTGAACAACCACCACTTTTTGAAGATGAAAATTTACCAAACCATGTGTACAAACTTAAGAAAGCTTTATATGGTCTAAAACAAGCTCCTAGAGCCTGGTATGATAGACTAAGATCTTATTTATTACAATCAAATTTTGAAATTGGTAAAACACTTTTCTCTGATTTAACTTCTCTTCTTCTTCTCCACTTTCTTATTTACAAATTACACCATTACTCTACCGAAATCAATATCGAATCTAACTAGATAATTTCTGGTTTTGATTCTCTCCACTATCTCTACAAGATCCAAGTGCTAATCTGAGTTATAGACTTTCTGTAATCAATTGAGCGAGAGAAGGTGTGATTGTAGCCCTGGAAATCAATTGGGTGAACTTGTTGCCCCGGAAATCAAGTATCTCTACCCAGAGGATTGTGATTCTGGAGGGTGTACCTCGTAGCCTTGAAACCGAGGGTTTTAATTGTTGAATTGAGTTTGAAAGGAAATTCGTACTTGTGTTGCGAGACTGGATGTAGGGTAACTCCGTACCAGTATAAAATCCGGTGTGTTCTTTCCTTTACTGCTTTTACTTTATATTTGCATATGTGTTTGATTCTGTGTTCATATCTGTGTCTGATTAGTGTATACATTGTTAACAAAGTAAGATAAACTCAAAAAGATTAACAAATTTCTTTAAACACTATTCACCCCCCCTCTAGTGTTAATTCTAGCCTTAAGATCCTTAATCCGCATTTCTTACACACCTGACTGTATCTCTTGTCGCTTTGCTCCCGCATGCCTAGGTAGTAAGATGGGCCGAGCTGGTTTGTTGAGAACATAAGGAGGATGGGGAACTGGGGAGAGCCGAGGGCACACCGAGCTAGGTGAGATGGGCTAGGCTTGAACTTGAGCGCATGGGGGATTGAGGGTTCTTCTAGGTGACATGTCGCATATTGTTAGATGACTGCAGGTCCTGGCTCAAACCAGGGCGCATGGCTAGCTTGAGCTTTATTGTATAAGGGTGTGATATAATGGTGAGACAAGCACCATGTGTCGTTGTTCACAAGAATGCAGCAGATAGAAATTGTAATAAGTGAACTTATCTGTCGTCGCTCCACAGTTGGGTAGTCCCGGCATGAACCTATGCGTCGAGTGGCTTGAAGGTTCTCCAGGATGACATGCTGCAATATGGAGTGACAGACTATCCCAGCTCGAACCTAAGTGCAAGGGGGCTTGAAGGTTCTTCAGGGTGACACACTACAACAAGGAGTGACAGGCGGTCCTAGATCGAACATAAGCACCGAGGGACCTGAAGGTTCTCTAGGGTGACACACTGAAATAAGGAGCTATGCCCAGCTTATTTCTATGCGGGCACAATATAGATGTCGGACTTCAGCGTTACTCAAGATAATAGTGTCGGTCCCAACAATAGTGTCCCATAATATATTGAGGATGAGCGGCATCGTGGGAGAGGGGTACATACCATTGCGACCGTGTATCCAATCATCGATGCACCCTAGCACGAAGGGAAGAGACGTCTCACCCAAACCCACAGGGCAGTGGGAAGTCCCCAAGAAAGGAATTGTCTTGCTGGATAGCCTGGCAGTCCTTGATAAGGAAATGAATTCTTGGTAATCCACCATTATGGATAGCCGGTCGGATAGGAAGGGAGCGGAGGCTCGCGTAGACCTGGGCAACAAAGGTCGGCAATCCCCAAACAAGGTAATGAGCACCTGATAACCCATCCTCATTGGATAGCCTTGGTGAATGTAATACCATGAAAATTTGATAAATGTTTTAATAAAATATTAAAAATAGAATAATGTGGAAATAATCAAAGTTAATTAATTAATTAAATTAAATATAAGAAGGAACAAAATGATCATTTTTCAGATGTTGGAATTTGATGATGAAATCAGCCCCATTGTGAACGTCTCGTTTATCTGAGTCGTACAGTATTTTGTTTGCATCATTTGGAATTAGTATGAAGGAGTTATGGTTGAAATTGCATCAAGTCAAATGGGCGCCAAAGCAAGGTTTCAGATTTGAATTTGAATTTGGGTGGGTAAAAGTTTCCCTCCTTCCGTTTAAGAAACTAAATCATGTACGTTCCATTTTAGAAGCTAACTCGGTCATTTTTCTTTCTTCTTCTTCTTTCTTACTTTTAAACCACCTAAGATCAAAACCTAATAACTCTCTCAAAACTTCACCGAATTAAATGAGACTAAAAGCTTTGCGAAGCTGTCATACAAGGCAATATACCAACATCAATTTGGAGGTGGAAATCTAAAGTGAGAAGACACAGTAGGCCGGACAGTAAGGATCTGGGTAGAAATAGGCATTTCGGTGGGTGATTCATTCCCTACCTAAGTATAATGCAAACATAAAATTCTAATAAAGATGTTAGGTATATTAGAGTATTATGATGTAAATTAACACTTAAATTCGGATTCAACTGGGATCGGAAGGGATTTATTTATAAACAATGGATTAGAACTAGGTTTTCATATAAATATGCTAACTAGATGAGTTTACACTTACTATGGATGAAATGAACTTTCAAACCAGGCTTATAAACTTAGGGATACGTCCTAGGTATGTTTCCAAGAAACCTAATGTGGAGCGGGGGTGGCTAGAGGTGGAAAATGATGACGAAATAACAAAAATACGATGCTGGAAACTAACAGCAAATATGCACACATGTGTACCGGTTGCACCAACCGATCTACCGGTGTACTATAATTTTGCCAGATTGAACATCGACCCTGAGGGCTCTATATAAATAAATAAATAACGATTTAAGTCTTGTTTCTCTTTTGTTTTGGAAGGCGAATGAAGGCTAGTGATAAAGTAACCGATGGTGATACAAATTGAATGAATGGTTGTGATAATTGGTTGCTATTTGAAATAAATATATATGTTATTGTGATGTGGAGATGTGATATGGTGGTGAATGTGAAACGAGAATGAGTCCGTCGCAAAGGTAGACGTTAATGGTACATGGATATGGATAAAGATATGAATGTGGATATAGATACAGATAAGGATATGAATATGAATACGGTTGTGAATACAGACCTATAATACAATTAGGTAGTCTAGGTATTGCGTTTCTCCCTTGTAGTGCTACGGCGGTCCAACGGGAGGGAGTGGATGTAAGCGACCCTGTAGAGCATGAGGCTGGTCTAGAGCGTGAGTCCAATTAGTTAGTACAAGGACAATAGACGATCCTGTAGGGCATGAGGCTAGTCCAAGGCATGAGTCTTATATGCAATCGATGCGACGATAGACAATAGGCTACCTTGTAGCATCGAGTCCAGGGATATGAATCCACATAGATGTGATGCGATATGGTTAGGGGTACATAACAGTTAGGTATGACATGGCGATGGAATGTGTGGTGGTCCAGCGATAGACTCATATCAGGTTATAGTATCATTTTTGTAGTATATGTAGAGTAGAGTATGGCTCACTCACCAGACTAATATTTGAACTACTCCCATTTTTCTTTTTTATACATATATCTAGGTTGATGGAGTCTAGTGATGAGATGGTACTATAGATAGAGATTCATTTATGTATTGTATTTATGGTATAAATAGGTGTTGTACCTGGATTTGACTCTGTGTGTGGATTGGGTTGTACTTGTATTATCCAGACATATGTATTCAACATGTTAGACATTATGGTGATATGACTATGGTATTTGTTCATGTATAATATTTTATTTACTCCGTTGTGAGACTCTGAAAGTAGTTATTATATAGTATAGCTATAATTGTATCTGATATCTGATATCTGTCTTTGTCAGTAATTGTTTATATTATCTCAACCTAACGACTCATACTTTCAGTTCTTGGGTCATCGGTGTCGGTACAGGCATCGGTCCCAGGGTCGAAAATGGCGGGTTGTTACATTTGGTATCGGAGCTTAGGTTAGGAATTGTGATAGGAATTAGAAACGCATTGAGAGAGAATATTTATATTTTCTATTGTATATATGTATGTGTATACACATATATACATATATACGAAATTTAAAGCACATGTGTTGATAAGAAATTTTGTTAACACCCCAAAGCCATATTTAAAGAATAATCAATCCCTTCGAAACCCTTTTCGAATGAATCTATAGGAAGTGCATGTCTTCGAAAGGTGCCCTTTCGAGAATGTTAATTGTTGACAAGAAACCTAGCCTACATTTTGAAGTAATAGTTTAAGAAAGAATCAACTCATTCGAAACCCTTTTTGAATAAGTCGAAAGAGTCACTAAACTTCTAAAGAAGGAACCCTTTCGAAAGCATGAGCTCTAATATCATTATGAATTTTGGTTTAAACAATTTAAAATACCCGATATGATCATTTATTTAATTTAAATAGATTAAATATGGTGGTAAAAATATACACATTTACGTGCACATCAAATAGCCCCACACTTATCTTTTTATTCTTCCTCTAATAAAGAAAAACTAAGATAAATCCGTTTTTGTAGGGAGCACGATTGCATTGAGCGTATGCAACAAGCCATTAAACCTCTGGATGTCCCCAGTAGGACAAGTGTTGTCTCGTGAGGGTTTTTAGCGGATACTACCCACAAAATCCGAATGCGATATGAAAATATTTACAAAATGCAAGATTTATTTACAAATACATGAATGCGAGTTTTTGAAAATATTTACGAATGAAGGATTTACTTTTAAATTAACACAAATAAGTTAAATATATGTTTGGTTATTATCTTGAAAATTTAAGTCATTTACTTGTCAAAATTTCCAACAAAAATGAAGTTATCATAACAAATAGACTATAGTTTAACTCGTTGTTTCGGTTGATAACACGGTGTAATTATAAAATGGATCCTTAGTTGATTATCAAAGTTTATCAAAGTGGTAATTTCATTTCTTTTCAATAACAAATCAAATCAAATAAGTTTAAATGGTGCTTGGATTTCATTTGCTTACTCTCTCTTGTTTGAAAATTTTATTGATATTAACAATATTTACATATGCCTAACTCAGGTAAACTGAGGCTAGATATATTACCCGTGCACTGCCTTGCGGACTTATGTGAGGGGAATACAGAGCATGGCGAGTGAACACACAAGTGTGAACACTTATCGACTGTAGGCGTTATTAATAAAAGAATTTTTTTATATACACACACCTAACTCAGATAAACTGAGGCCAGATATACCGATCGTGCACTGCCTTTTGGGCTTACGTGAGAAGGGTATAGAGCATGGCGAGTGAACACACGAGTGTGAACACATGACTCTAGGTGTTTTTTTAAAAATATACATATATACAAGAAATATATATATATATATTGTTTTTGTTTTTTAGGGAGAGAGTTTCGCAAAATCATCTTAGCATCATTTAATTTAGAAGACAAAAAAAAGTTATATCCTTTACTTTAAATTCACCACTTTTTAAAACAAAGATTTTCAATTAGGATATATTTCATAATTAACACGTATGAATCTTCCTATATACTAGTTAAACCATTGTTATTTGTAATCAAACTTCATTTTTATTTTTGTTAAGACAAATAAATTTTCAAAAATTTCAATTTAATAAACCAAAACCATATATTTATCCTATAGTGTTTCTTTAAAAATAAATCAAAAGAAAATTTATATTTGGGATTTATTTTTAATTTTTTTTGAGTTTTTAAAAGAAAAGGCAAAAATAAACCATGAAAAATTAAAAATGAAGATGAGTCTCCCCCCACACTTGATTTTGACTGCGTCCCCACAGTCAACCCAAGTGGAAGGAAAAAAAAACCTATATTTACATGAAGGTGAACGGTATTTACACGAGATCAGAAAGTATATCGTCAAAGCGTAAATGAAACGGTCTTCCAAAAACCGATTCATTTGTCTCGTCAAGTATACGAGACACAGCTTAAGCTCAGAAAACCAAACCATAAATGATTTCAAAGTTGAATGTTGATTTGGGAAAACGAATGTCGTTTTATTAAAAATCTTACGAGTTGTTTTATTTTCGATTATTTTCGGGGTTGATAGAATAATTGATTGAAATTCAAATTTATTATCACCAAGTTGAAGTTCAGACTTATCATTGAAAACTTCTTCAAAATTATCGATTTCAAAATCAAAATGGTGATGTAAATCTTCCCCTTCAGAATTCGACAACTCATTTTCGAAAAGTCCAAAGAATTCGTGTCCATTAAATTCGTCTTCCTTTGTTGGATTATCAACAACTTCATTGCGTATCTTAAGTTCAAAATTCAAAGTTGTTGTATTCAAATTTTTGAAATCGAGAAAAGGAAGATCGAATTTTAAATTTGGTTCCACACCCTCAAAAGAATTGAAATCCAACTCAATTACCGTGTTTTCAACAACTTCACTAAGATTGTTATTTTCTATTTCAAAAGTTGTTATTTGAAAATCGTCAATTTGGGTAAAAGATGGATTATTGTTTGACGCGTCACACATTGGAATTTGATTTTGTTGTTCACGTTGTTTCATATAAGTTTCAAACAACGAATCCGTGTGATCATCGTAAATTTCGTTCATTTGTTCAACAAAATCCAATTTATAATTATTAGCTTGAGGATTTTCGATTTGGATTTGTTGAGAACAAAATTTTTCACTTTCATCATAGTCGAGATGATTCCCATTGCCAAAATTATTTGAAAAGTGGATCACATTTTCGTTTTGATTTTGAAATTCATTTTGGAGTTCAAAATTGAATTGGCATGGGTTATACTCAAAATTGTTTGAATTTTGAAGTGAATTCAAATTTTGATTATTTTGAAAACTTTGATTTGAATCATTGCCCAAATATGAATTACACAAATCATTTATCATTTGATTTTGTTGTGTAGATATTTCAAGTAAAGACGAAATGCTCTTTTCAAGATTTGAGGGTTGGTCATCGTTTTGAAAATTTTGTGGTTCAAAATTTGAATCATTTAAACAATAGTTGTTGTTAAAATATCCATATGAATTTGGAGTGAAATCATATGGATTATATTGATTTTCACAACTATTGTAAAATTCACGTAAGTGGGGAAACTCGGACATTTTCAAGAATTTTTTTATTTTGTTTTGTTTTTTTTATAAAGGAAAAATATTTACAAATAGAATTTATTTTTCAAAAGGAAAATTGATTTTTGTTTTTTTTGTTTTTCATATTTTTTTCTTTGTATTTTAAAAGGTTTCATAATTTTTTTTTGGATTTTGGTTTTTTAAATATTTTTGGATTTTTGAAATTTCAAAGGAAAATTATTTAAAAATTTAAAGGGAAAAGGAATATTTACAATTTTTTTAGTTTTGGATTTTTAAAATTTTTTTGTTTTTGTTTTTTTGTTTTTTAAATATGCATGAACTAATGCAACTAAATGAATGCAAGGGTTAATTACAAATGATATATCCTAAGTTAACCCAAAATTGTATAATCAGACATTGTCTTAGATAAACAAGATAGTTCTCAGCCAGGTAACAGACAGGATTTATCGGTGCACCATGAATCACCGTAGCAATACAGCCGAAGGTTTAAGTACCTTCAGAGGAACAACCACTATAATATTTACGAATCACCGTAATATTTATAAATGGTTATTACTCTGCTGTAGCCTAGACACCAAGAAATTAAATTGTTCAAAGAAGACAAATTGTCAATATACAATTATGCGTTATCGATTTCTAACCGTTATTATTAATCAAAATTCTAGGATGAAATGCAAAGCAGAAATTAAACGTGTATTAACAATGCAACTGCGAATGGATTTTGTTTTTTTTTGGTTTTCTGATTTTTTTCTTTTCAAATGCAAGTAAACAACAATGCAAGACAAACAACAACAATAGATATATACAATGCAAGGCAAATGAAATTATAAATAAGCAAGCAGTTATTTTTTTGGCAAGATCAGCAAATCGAGCAATTTATTTTAGGAGGCACTTCTGCTCCTTCTGCAATTCTGCTTTGGCAACCAGTAAATAAAACAAAGATATATACACAGATTATTTATATATATCAAAGAAGAAACTAAGAAAAATGAAAACAGAACAACAATGAACCTAAAACAAAACGAATGAAACTATACAAAAGAAAACAACATTAAATCTAACTTGTTTGTTTGTTTGCTATTTTTTTTTGTATTTTTAAGGAAGAAGTAAAATAAATTAAAATGAAACAACTTGGGTTTTTTTATTAAGAAATAAAACAAACATACTAAAAAAAACTTTTTTTAGGGACGGTTTTTTTCTTTGAAAACGTAACAAAATTTAAAAGTGAAGTTTTACTTAAAAAAAAATAAAAAAATCCCCCCCTTTGTTTTTAACAAGAAAATAAAATCTAAACAAAAACTAAACAAAAGAAGTTTTTTTTCTTTTAATAACACATTAGGGCCCGGCCCAAACTAAACAAAACGCGCACTTCACTAACACCTACACAACACAGTGAATAAAACATTTCAACCAAATCAGAATTCCAAACTTTCAAACGACATTCGAAAATTCCAAACTCCGTAAATATGCAAATCTCAATCTCAATTTGTAGTTGGAAACGGCGATTGGGGATAGTGTGGCGATTGGAGTCGCGGTTTTAGGTAGCAGACGATTTGGGTTTGAGTTCGAGGAGGCGAGGTGTTTGAAGGTCGCGTGGCTGTTTGATTGACGATGATTTGGGGACTGCGATTCTCGAGTTTGGTGAGGTTGATTCGAGTTAAGATTCAGGTAAAGATGGTAGTTCCTTTTTTTTTCTTTTTCGGTTTGAATGTGGATGAGTAAGCTCGGTTGTATACTTGATGATGACTGTGGCTGTGTGAAGGTTGGAGGGGTTAAGTCCGAGGTGAAGCAAGTGTTTGATTTCAGTGATGGAGGCAAATGCAGTTGAAGTGGCTGTGTGAATGTAGTTGAAAGGGGTGCGTTGTCAGTAGTGATGAAGTAGTTTGGAAGATGATGAAGTATGGGGTAGGTTCTTGTTAGTAGCGATGAAGAAGTTTGTGATGAACAAGGCAGTTATGTACACTGCACTGGTTAATAGCAGATGACAATGGGTGGGTTTCAGCACTGTTGTGTTGTGTAGCACTGTGATTAGAGGTGCAGGCTATTCAATAATCGAAGGGGTGTTTGGCGAAGGTGGAAGTGATGGCGAGCTCAGGGATGATTATGGTTGATTTGCCGCTGTCAGGTGGAATGTTGAATCTTTGGCTGAAATAATAGGCAAGCACTTGTGCACAGAGTAGGTCTGGAGATTTTTTCTATTGCACTGAGCAGTTCTCTGGTGGATGATGGTAGAGTGTGAGAATGTGCACCCTTGTGCACAGTTTTAACAGGGAAGAAGTTATGTATGGGAGATGGTGATGTCTGGTGCAGTAGGTATTCGATGTTGTGCAGTTTTGGAGAAGTTGTTTACAGAGGAAGACGAGGAGGAAAAGTAGGCACTGGTGAGGGTTTGCTGCTGTTAGAATTGCAGTCGATTTGGTGAAGGATGGCAGTGGGAGTTATGTATGAGTGGAGTGGAATCAGTGACAATAGGCAGTGGTATGGGGTTGGAGTTGAAGAGTAGTGCAGTTGTCTATGGAAGTGAGTTGTTTGGCGACACAGAGTTCGCAGTGAACTGGTAGTGGTAATACAGGGAAGCTGTGGAGATGTGGTTGTTTGGGTGTAGTGGTAGGTTGTTATTGTAGGTTTATGATGGTTTGTCGAGGTAATATGCAGTGGGGTTGTAGTGTGCACTGATGTGCACAGTGAAGTTGTAGTGTTGCAGCAATGGAGTTGAAGTGCACAAGAGGATGGAAGACAGTGGAGAATGTTGCAGTGTAACAGAAGGCAGAAGTAAAAAGTGTCAATGGCAGAAGGGGTTTGAATGTTGTGAATTGAAGGTTGTGATAATAGAAATGTGAACTGTTGATGGTTATGTATGTTGAGTAGTTTATGTGGTGAGGCAGAAGCAAGGGAATGTTTGAGTATGGTTGAACTGGAAGGTGGGGATTTGAAGATGAAAGTGCAGTTTGATCAGAGGGGTGGAAGAATAGAAGCAACAATCTGTAACAGATAATGGAAATGTGCACAATGCACAGAGTGGAAATGCACAGACTGGAAATGCACAATGAATAGTGACAGAGAGGAAATGAACAGAAAACCAAAAACAAATGTTTTTTTAATGTAAAATGCAAACTGATGTAGAAAAAAAGGAAATGAAATATAATTTTGTAAATGAAGCTGTTCAATTTTTTTTTTGACTATGCAATGCAACTAGAAAACACGAATACACAAACAAAATTGAAACAAAAATCACTCAAACACACAACACAACACTTTTTTTTGTAAATGCACTCGACACACAAACAAAAACACTAAAAATCAAACAAAAATAATTCGAAGAATAGAAAATCAAAATCAAATCAAACTCCCCGGCAACGGCGCCAAAAACTTGTTCGTCGACGGAAATTCTATCGGATTAGAAAACCGTCAACAAATTTCAAATTAAAATATAACCGCAAGCGCATGGCGTACACTTGTAGTACGTGGCGAATACGGGTCGATCCGTAGGGAATTGATGATTTTAAAAATCTATTCAATCAAATTATACCAAAGTCGAGAGATTGTTAAGCTAGAAAAATGAGAAAACTAACAAACTACGAAGAGAAAATAGATAAAAATATGAGAGTGTAGAGGCAATTTAGAGGTAATTTCCACTCTCTAGATCATAGAAATCAACACAACATGAAATTATGATTTCTCCTTTTTGGCCATTAGTTAGTTTAATTGATGTGCATATCATAAGTATGACCTATTTGTGTTATTAATTAGCTCAACATAAGCCATCAAACTATAACACACCCCTTAAACTACTTACTAACTCATATGAAAAATGTCAACAAAGTTGAAAGCAAAATCTATTTTAAGTACGGCCTATTAACTATTAATTAGAAATATAGGCCATCAAATTTTAAGTTCAACATTCACTTCATTACCATCATCATATGTAGATGAATAGGTAATTTGTGTTAGTGATTGTTTAAGTATAGCCTATTTGGTGTCAACAATATATGCTATCAAATTAAAAGCAAAACCAACTAGTTAACCACTTCATGCATTCTCATTAAAGCACAAAAGAAGAGCATAAACATCACATTATGTTGCATCTACATACTAGAGAGCTTCATTACCCCTAAATTGTAGGGATTAGCCTCTCATATTTATTATCAAATCAACAAATGTAGAAAGCAACATGAAATAAACAAAAGGAAAAAGATAGCAAATGGAAAAGAGAACTATTCCAATTGCATAAAAGAAAATCTACACTACTTGCATAAATAAACAAATCTACTCTACTAATATGAAAGGAAATAAACAAAAGAAGAAAAGAGCATGTATTGAAAATTTCAAAAAGAAAAGATTACATAAAAGAAATGGCTAAGTATCCATGAAAAGAGAAAGAGAGCTTTCTTTTATTTTGAACCTAAAAACTAACTAAAGAGAGACTAAGAAGGAGAGGGTTACATGAAACATAAGGGGTCTTTATACATGTATGAAACCCTAATTCATATTTTTGGGGAATGCCCAAAATACCCTTGAGAAAGTGTGGAGGCCAAGTAATCATTAGCTTCTACTAATCATCATTTAAGTGTACATGAAGCCATTAATTCCATAAGCATGTGCATTAGCCTCTAATTTGTACATTAAGGTAGGTGGGTAGGTGGGTTCCTCCATTATCATGTCTTTGAATTATTTCCATCTTCATTTCTTTATCTTCACTCTTGTGCATGCATACATCTTCATGAAACCATTTGTATATAAAGCCAAATTCCTATAAAATAATATAGAAATTTCCAATTAAATTTTCTCAAATTAATATATGCACAAAAATGACCATTTTGCCCTTGGATGAAGATGAATATGTGACGATTTGAAAATAATATGAATTTTGGTTTAAACAAGTTAAAATACCCGATATGATCATTTATTTAATTTAAATAGATTAAATATGGTGGTAAAAATATACACATTTACGTGCACATCAATCCACTCCTTTTTATTTATCTAAATTGGATTACAAGTAAGAGAATTTTCCCCAAATTGACTTAGGGTTACAAGAATTTGATTTTTCTATCAAGTAAGAAAGAAATTTCAGAATCCAAAATTCGGTCCTCAAACTTGGACCCTAGGGTCGTATTTATAGATAAGGGTTGACCCCCTTCCGCATCCATCCTTTCAAAGCAAAATTGAAAAGTCTTTTCTCCCATCCTTTCGCGTCCATCCTTTAGCCTTCGCCCTTCCGCTTCCATAGCTTCGAAGGCGAATGTTTGGGTCTCTTATTATGCCTGAATTAGACCTTTTGCCTTCATTAACAACGCACTAACAACAGATATTGCTTCCATATACTTCCGGAACCTTTCGATACCTTCGAAAGGTAGGCCTCTTTTAGTAGCGAAAGGGTCACGTTTCCCTATCAATTTATTTAGATGTAAGCGGAAGCACCCCAACTCCTTCTTCTCATTTGAAACCTCCCTTGGTCGCTTTAGTCTGGCTTCATGTGGAGTTTTTTTATGCTTGCGGAAGAGTACGACCGTTTTGAAAGGTCCATCTTTGCTTTTGAAAGGTACCTGTTGGCAAAATGTTTCCTTGTGGAAGATTAACAGCGGCGAAACCAATTATTTCGAAGGGTTTGGTTCTTGTGCACGAGCCTATTATCCGATACCTTCGAAAGGTGTTTCGAACTCATATAAGACTCTTTCATGTATGTGGAATCAACTGTGTTGAAAAGATTGATTGAGGTGGAAGGGTAGCTTTGATTCCCTTTCGACTCCTTCGAAAGCTCATGTTACACTCTGCAGATGCATTAGGTGTTTGCGGCACTGCCCTAACCCCTTCGAAAGCTACTTCCGTTCCTTCGAAACACTGCTTTTGCATTGCAGAGAATCCCTTCTTTTCAATTCTTGCAAAGATTTTTCAACACTTTTATGGGCCTTCTTTTATGCCTCTATCCTTAAGTGAATTTTATGGATAACATTTTGCCCCCTTGTATGAATGAATCCTAATAACTTTCCTTTTGAACTATTTCATCCTGAATGACCTTATTTCCCTGCAAAGTTTAAAGTAGGCAACTTTCTTTATTGTTAGTTCAAAATTCATATAAAATTATGTTTAGTGATTTGTCTATAACATGATTGAAGACAATATTACATTTTTAATAATAGAATTCCTGAATTCTAAATCTGGAAATATGGAGATAAATGGACTATCATCTGGAGTTAATAAGTGATAAGAAATTCATAGTTATGAATGATTGAAGATCAAAAATCCTTGTTTGGAAATAGGAGTCCCAACATCCAATTTTGGTAATAAAGAAAAAAGTACAGAAATTAAATCCTTGTGATATTAATAGAAGATCAGGCATATAGTTTATATCTGGCATCAATAATTAAAGTTCAGAAGCTTTCTTCCGGTGACAACAATTGTCTGGTAATAAAAGTCCAAAAATTTCCATATGGAAATAAGTCATAAAAAAAACTAGGAATCCTCATTTGGAGATAAATAATAGAAGTCCAAAAATCCTCTTCTGAAAATAACTAATGGAAGACCAAGAATAATCGTTTGGTAAGAAAAGTCCTAAGATCATTATCTGGAAATGAGTCATAGAAGACTAGAAATCCCCTTTTGGGAACAAATAATTTGAGTCCAAAAATCCTTATCTGGAAATAATAGAAGGTCCGAAACCCGGATTCAGGTATTAGTACGATAGACCCAGGAATTAATAGAAGACCAGAAATCCATAATAGAGTCTTTAATAATAGAGGTCCCGAAGCCCAGATTTAGGCATTAATGCATGAAGTCCATAAATCAGTGGTAAGAGACCCGAATCCCAGATTTGGGTATAAGTGAAAACCAAAAATCAATAGTAGGAAACCCGAAACCCAGATTCAGGAATTACTAAATGAAGTCCAGAAATTCTTTTGTGGAAATCAGTCGAAGGCTGTAGATTCTTATTTGAGCGTTTTGTTATGCACCACTCTTTGGGTTTTGATTACTTTGACATGTGCCATCTTTTAGGCTCTGTATGTTGTCGTTGTTTGGTGCACCGCTTCTCAGGCTTGGACGTCTTAGTCCGTTGTTGTCTAGTGAGCTTGGTTAGCTTATCCACAAGCAGGACCCGAGGACTTACCCAACCTCCCTCCATGAGACGCTCCAGCCAGACCTTATAGGCGAGACTGAAGGCTTGTTTGGTGCCTTGGCCAGACCATAGCGTGGCGGGACCAAGGACTTTCTCCGCCCTCCCTCCAGGAAGTCCTCCAGCTAGGCCATAGTGCGGCGGGACTATATTCGTTCATTGTGAGAGGTGCTTTATTCGTTCATTGTGAGAAAATATGGTCCCAAGTGTTCCGCATTCCACATTCTAGGAACTATATTTCCATTTGGTCGACATAACTTGTAAGCTCCAGAAGGAATTACTTTGCATACGATTAGGGGACCCTCCCAGTTTGGTCCTAGTAGTCTATCTGCAGGATTTCTTATGTTTGCCATCACCCTTAGGAGTACCAAGTCTCCCTCTTGAAATGATCTTGTTTTTACTTTTGAGTTGTAGTATTTCGAGATTATCCTCTGATATTCTGCAGTCCAAATAGCTGCTTTGTCTCTTAGCTCATGTATTAAATCCAATGACTCTTTCTTCAATTCTTGGTTTGGATCAAATGCATATGCGATTCTTCGATGTAGGTACCTCAATTTCAATTGGCAACATTGCTTTACACCCATATGTTAGAGAATAAGGGGTATGACCCATTGCAGCTCTAGTGGATGTATGATAGGCCCAGAGTACAAGTGTCAATTCTTCTACCCAATTTCCTTTGGCTTTATTCAATCGCTTTTTCGAGACAGTCTTAATAGTCTTATTTGCCGCCTCAATGGCTCCATTAGCCTTTGGATGTGCCATGGAAGAAAAGCTTTTGATAAACCCATTCTTATGGCAAAATCAAGAAAACTCTTCACTTTCGAATTTTGTTCCATTATCATATATAATCTTATAAGATATCCCGAATCTGGTAATAATGTTTTTAATGACGAATATAAGCACTTTCCCAGAAGTGATTTTGGGAAGTGGTTTCGCTTCTACCTACTTATTAAAGTAGTCAATGGCCACTACATCATATTTTGCTCCTCCTTTGGAAATTGACAATGGCCCGATTAAGTCGATTCCCCATATATCGAAGGGCCATGGACTAAAGATCAGAGTTAATTGACTTGGTGGTAAACAAGGAATCTTTGAGTATTTCCAGCATCTTTCACATTTCTTTACATACTTAATAGCTTGACCTACCATTCGAGGCCAATAGAAACCTTGTCTCATTGTTTTCTTAGCTAACTTTACCCCATTGGAATGGTCTTCACAAAATACTTCATGCGCTTCCACCAATAATTTCATCCCATCCTCCAAACTTACACATCTTAAGTAAGGTAAGGCATATCCTTTCTTACAAAGAATTGCATCCATCATTGTGAAAGTCGGAGCCCGTCGTATGATTTTCCTAGCTTTCATTTTGTCAGATGGTAATATTCCACTAGTAAGATATTCTACAATAGGTGTCATCCAAGTGTTATCATAACAATTATTGGTCTTTGGATGATTGAGCTTCTTATATGGAATTTCTTCACTAATTTCTCTTCCTTTTCACTCTTGCGTCCTGGCTTGGGATCTAGTTAAAACCAGTAGTTCCTTCCCTGATTCAGGCATTTCCTTTTCAATGCTAGGATTTGCTTGATATTCTACTGGTACGATGTGGGTTTCTAGAGCTCTCCTTGAGCTAGCCAATTTTGCTAATGAATCCGCTTAAGAGTTACCTTCCCTTGGAACTTGATGTATGGAAAAATCTTCGAATAAGGCAAGCATTTTTAGCACCTTCTTAACATATAGGGCTAGTTTGACATCTTTAGTCTGATATATATGTTTTATCTGATTCACCATTAGTTGAGAGTCGCTAAAGATTTGAATCTGTGGGATTTTAAGTTGCAAGGTCAGCGTTAATCCTGCCACCATTGATTCATATTCTGCTACGTTATTTTTTGTGGCAAATACTAGCTTCATTGCATATTGTAAGCAATGCCCATCGGATGTGATTATGACGTACCCTGCTGCAGCTCCCTGCTCATTTGATGCCACATCCACAAATTGTTTCCATACGAGTTTTTGATCCTTCTCTTACTCTGATTGTTCCTTAATAAAGCTCGTACATTCATTGATAAGGCTGCTAAAGCCTGCCCTTTAATTGCTACTCGTGGATGAAATTCAATGTCATACTGACTAAGTTCAATTCACATTTTACTAGCCTCCCTGAAGTCTCAGGTTTATTGAAAACTTGTTTGAGTGGAAAGTTGGTCAATACTCTGATTGGATGCGCTTGAAAGTACGCTTTGAGTTTTCGTGCCGTTAGTATCAAACAGTAAGCTAACTTTTCTATAACTGGATACCGAACCTCAGCATCTTTCAATCGTCTACTTACATAATAAATGGGAAGCTGAGTTCCATTCTCCTCTCTAATCAGCACTGAACTAACTGCGTGTTCTGAAACCGCCATATACAAATATAGGCTTTCTCCATCCACATGGCTGGATAATATAAGGGGACTTTCTAAATGATTTTTTAATTCTTGGAAGGCTTTTTTACAATCCTCTCCCCATTCAAAATTCTTTCTTTTCTTAATCACGTTGAAGAAGGGGATGCATTTATCGGTTGCCTTGGAGATAAATCTGCTTAGGGCTGCAATTATGCCATTCAAGCTCAATACATCTTGCTAGTTTTCGGTTCTGCCATGTCTTTGAGAGCTTGAATCTGGTCAGGAATGGCTTCAATTTCTTATGCGCCAATGATGTAACCTAAGAATTTTCCGAAATGAACTCCGAAAGAACATTTCTGAGGATTCAGTCTCATTTGATACCTTCGTATTACTTTGAACATTTCTTCAAGATCCTTAAGGTGATTCTCAGCTTCATGAGACTTTACCAGCATGTCATCCACCTAAACTTCCATATTTCATCCAATCCGCTCCTTGAACATTTTGTTGACTAATATCTGATAAGTGGTTTTCGCATTCTTCAGCCCGAAAGGCATTGCTCTATAACAAAAAGTTCCCCAATCGATAATGAAGCTTGTATGCTCTTCGTCTGGTTTAAACATGGGTATTTGATTATATCCTGAATAAGCATTCATGAGGGACAATAGGTTATGACCACTAGTTGCATCAATTTACCGATTATTCTGGGTAACAGATAACAATCTTTTGGGCATTCTTTGTTCAGATCCGTATAATTGACACATATTCTCCATTTGCCATTTTCCTTTTTCACCAACACTGGATTTGCTAGCCATTTTGGATAAAAATATTCTCAAATGAATCCATTCTCAAGCAACCTTTTAACTTCCTCTTTCAAAGCATCAGATTGAACCTTATCAAATTGCCTCTTCTTTTGTCGAATGGGGATCACGTTTAGATTAATATATTTAATGCATGGCACATAACTGATGGATCAATTCCGATCATATCCGAACGAGTCCAAGCAAATGCATCTTTGTTAGCCTTGAGGAATTGAATTAAATATGTTTTCAAGTTGTCCTTCAATTCCTTTCCCACTTTAACGATCTTGGTCAAATTAGTTAGATCTATACATATCTCCTCGAGATCTTCTGTAGGTTTTATCCTCTCCGTTTCTCCTTGGCAATCTAACTCTGTATTGATCTCGCTTTTCTCTATTAAGTTGGCATCAGTCCTCTTCCTTTTGCTCCCAGATGAGATGTACCTTCCAAACACACGTTTATTTATTTTATTAGATTTTATTTTTACTTCAAATGTTGGATGTAAAAATCCATCATCTAAAGGCTGAAAAATAGTAGAGGAATCATAATAAGAAGAGTACTCCCTTTTATATTGATCAAGAGTAGCAAAATATGTTTCACAGGAGCTAAACTGTTCTCCTCGAATGGTACCCCAACCTCTTTTGGTTAAGAATTCACCATTAGATACTTTGGAGAGACGAATGCATCAACTTCATCTAATGTAGGGTGACCAAAGAATGCATTATAATATGATGGATGATCGATGATCACAAAAAGAGTTTCAAAAATTCTGCAGCATGGCAGTACTCCCATTTGCACTACCAACTTTACTTGCCCCACCGGAGTTGACCCTGTGTTATTGAACCCAAAAATAAGTTTAAGACTGGGCTCTAATTTATCTTCAGGAATGCCCATTTGATCAATGGCATGCTATAAGATGACATTGACAGCGCTTCCAGTGTCAACCAGAATCTTGGACACTATAGAGAGCCCGATTTGAGCGGTGATCATAAGAGGGTCATTATGGGGGTGATGGATTCCCTTTTTGAGTTCATGGAGTGTGACGACAAGATTCAACATTTACATGTTCAACCATGGATTTTTAAGCGGGGGAACTTCCTAGATAGAAAATACTCCTTCTTTAGCTTCCTTGATGTATTTGTTTATGGCTCCCCTACTAGTTCCCGCTGGATGTGGTCCTCCATGAATCACATCAATTCTATTCAAGGGTGGACTCAAATTTAATGGATCCTCATTTTCTAAGTTATTCACGGTAGTATTAGGGAATTTTCGTGGTCCATCGCTGGTCCGAGGCACTTGTTGTTGGTCTTGGATGAATTCTTTCAAGTGCCCTTCACGAATTAACATTTGAACGATTCCAGCCAGCCCTCGGCATTCATCAGTTTTATGGCCATTTGCTTTCTGGTAAGCACAATAATCATCCCCCTCCTTTGCTCGGGGTAATTTCTAGCCTTGAATGAAGTTGGGAAGTTAACTTTCTCTTTTGTTGTAGCATTATCAGCTTGGAAGTGGAAGTCTTGTAAATCTTTACATCCGTGAACAAAGAGATCTTTCAAAATGGTGTATTTTCTACCAGTCCTGAATGCACTACAATCAGCTTATCCCTATCATTCATATCTCTGCATTGAACCTTCTTAGGTAGTCACCCAACGATTCCCCCGGCCTTTCTTTGATGTTTGCTAGAACAATATAATCAACTGTGGGATCTTTGCATATGAAGAATTGAGCGGAGGATTCATAGGAAAATTGTTTCCATCAAGGTCTTCTCTCGATATTGACGGTACCATTTTGCGGCAGCTCCTTGAAGGGTTACCGGGAATAGCCTACACCGCACTGCTCCAAAGACATTATATAGATCCATTTGTCTATCGAAAGCCATCAAGTGATCATCGGTATCAGTAGTACCATGATATTTCATGGTTGGGATCTTGACATGAGATGGAATGACTGCTGACGTGATTTCATCCATGAACGGAGCTACTTGTTCATTGTCATTTACTCGCTCATCCAGAGTTCTTTTCCCTTTTGCATTTAGTATATCTTTGACGGCCTTCTCTGCTAGATCTTTCAATTAAGCTTCAGCGTCATGATAGCCTTTTCGATTTGGGTTGTATTCCTTTGAAGTCGAGCTTCCAGATTGTTCGAGAGATTTATCCTGTATTCTTTCTTAATGATCGACTTTAATGGTTTGATGTTCTTTTTTCTTTGACGATGTTAGGTCTACCTTGCTCTTGCCTTCGTTGGTATAATCCTTCAAGTTTTTTCTTAGGGAGACCACCTCATCCCCAGTTGTTGGTTTTGCAGTTTTGGAAGATTTCTGAGATAAAGCTACTTTTAGGAGCTCTTGCATTTCTAGTAATTGCTGCTCCAAATGCCTTATTTTTTTTTTTGGCTTAGCCAGCGGGGTTAACTGGTCCCCTACCAGTTTATTGCACGAACAATAAATGTTACAACAGAAACACAGAGAAAACAAAGAAAGAAAACATCAAGAATAAAAAAAAAGAGAAGCAAACAGGCTCATTCCCAAATAAGCAACTGGTCAGGAGTGAACACAGTTTGACAACACTGCAGATGACTGTAAATACCAATCCTGACTTCTTGCCAAAGCTCATCCCATTCCTTTCTTTTATTTTCAAAAAAATTTGCATTTCTTTCTCTCCATATGACAGTCATATATATTTTCATACAGACAGAAAGCAATCTACCCACCATGTTTCTCTTCTTAGCAACAAAGTGGAAGACATCCCAAACACCACCAGAGTTTGCACTTTGAAGGTTAATTCCAGTTTTAATCCCTATTCTAAGAAGAAGAAAAATAAGAGCAGGGCACTCGAAGAAAATATGTTCAGGTGTCTCCTCAAAACAGTCACAAAACAGGCAATTCAGAGTGCAACTCATACCATATTTACTCAGCACATTTCTAGTTAGCATGGCTTTGTTAATTACTTTCCATAGCATCAAGTTATGTTTAGGTTGAGAGTCAGTAGACCAGATAACAGAGTTCCAATTAGATGCAGGCAGAGGAGCTGAGACAGTGACATAATTGTAGACTCCTTTGATGGAATGAGGCTTCATATCCCAAACCACAAAGTCATATTTCGTTGAAGGGGAGAAGAGTTTCTGCATTTGACTCCACAGTTGCCTTAAATATTGATTACTATTGTATGGTAGAACAACCTTTCCATCATGTATGTAATCACTGGCCTTAGCATCAGTGTGTATTCCAGACTGCATAATTTGATTATAGTCACACATTGAAGACAAGATGAGGCCTTTACTTATCCAAGGATCATGCCAAAAACTAACAGAAGAATTTGGCTTGACAGGATATAGAATCATAGGAAGGAAAACAACTCTAAATTTCAATATATTTCTCCATAGCCAACTACTAGTCATGGGAATTGTCATGCACCAAAAATACTTATTCTTAATTTTGTGATACCAAGCCCAGTCAACCCATAAACTATCTCTCTTGTTGATAAGATCATCAATGTGTTTACTTATAGCTGCTATGTTCCACTTCCTAACATTAAAAACCCCAAGACCACCCAGTTTCTTAGAGGCTTCAAACATGGTAAAGGAGCATGGAAACAGTTTTCTATTATGTATGCTTCCAGTCCAAAAATATCTGTTCATAGCAGACCTAACTTGAAGCACAAGCCTGACAGGGAGAATCATAGTTCGAGCCCAGTAAACAAGGGAGGAGAAAACAGTAGATTTGATCAACACTAATCTACCACTCTGAGACAGCTGCCTGTTTTCCCAAGCATTCATAACAGAGGTGATTTTGCTGAAAAGAGGAAGACAATCAACTTTGGATATTCTTTTCGTAATTAGAGGTAGACCAAGGTACTTCATATCAGAATCCATGGATGTGAATCCAATGTGCCTCTGTAAAGCAATAGCTTGAGCATCAATGACCCCAGAAACTAACAGTGAAGATTTGTCTTGATTAATTTTAAGGCCAGTCATTCTGTAAAATTCCTGCAAGGCCTCAGTAATTGCAGTTAAGGAAGGAACCTCAGGCTTAGAAAACACCATAACATCATCAGCAAACATGATAGATGTAATATGTTGTTGAGCACACTTAGGATGATACTTAATTGTCTTCCGGGAATACCTGTTTTGAAGAATAACAGTAAAGACTTCCATAACAAGTAAGAATAAATACGAAGAAATTGGATCTCCTTGCCTAATTCCTTTACTACTTCTAAAGTTTCCCACTGGTCTTCCATTAATAACAACAGAGAAAGATGGTGTTGAGATGCACACATATATCCATGAGACAAATTTTTTTGGAAATCCCATCTCTGCCATAATCCAAATGCCTTATCTTGGCTGCATTATCGTCTCGGTTGTGCTGGGGTTGATGGCTGTCCTTGTACAACTCCCTCAAAGTTGAAATTTGGAGTGATATTTTCCTCCAAATTTGTTGTATGCATTACTTCCTTGTCCATTCAACTAAGCCTTTTTTATTTCATTTTCCTATAACAAGTCAAACATTCCATAATTAATCTATGAGGAAACAACAAGGTCGGAGGTTCAAGCTCTCCTTCTAGTGCCAAAAATGTTAATAATTTTTATTGTTAACAACCCAAAGTCAGATTTAAAGAATAACCAATCCCATCGAAACCCCTTTCGAATGTATCGATAGGAAGTGCATGTCCTCGAAAGGTGCCCTTTCGAGAATGTTAATTGTTGACAAGAAATCTAGCCTATATTTCAAAGCAATAGTTTAAGGAAGAATCAACTCATTCGAAACCCTTTTTGAATAAGTCAAAAGAGTCACTAAACTTTTAAAGAAGGGACACTTTCCAAAGCATGGCTCTACTATCATGGTGAAGATTCCTTCGAAAGGGGTTATATGTTTTGAAGTATTCAAGTGCCTTTCGAAGAAGTCATCCTAGAAAATAAAACTCTGAAAATCATACAGTAAGCTCCTTCGAAACCCCTTTCGAATGAGTCGAGTGGATCTCTATTCTTTCGATTTGACTTAATGTTCAACTTATATAAAAAATAAGATCTAAACTCAATAGGCAGGGGAAACTTATCTTGGACAATTGATTCAAATTCTATTGACACGTCGATATTAAATTATCATCATCACGTCAGTTTAATATTTAATATCATGAAACGTGATGATAATATGATTCGAAATCAAAATATCCAAGTGAATCCATAGCCTTGTATAAGTTCAAGTAGGGGTTAGGAAAATAAGTGAGTATCATGTGCAATTGGTCATTAGTCGAGCTAATGGCCAAAATGATCTTTCTCATATTCGAAATCGATATTAGATCCATGCACCCACTCCTTTTATTTATCTATATTAGATTACAAGTAAGAGAATTTTCCCCAATCGATCTAGGGTTACAAGAATTTGATTTTGCTATCAAGTAAGAAAGAAATTTCAGAATCCACAATTTGGTCCCCAAACTTGGACCCCTAGGGTTGTATTTATAGATGCGGGTTGACCCCCTTCCGCATTCATCCTTTCGAAGCAATTGAAAGGTCTTTTCTCCCATCCTTTCACGTCCATCCTTTCGCCTTCGTCCTTCCACTTCCATAGCTTTGAAGACGAATGTTTGGGTCTCTTATTATGCCTGGATTATCCCTTTTGCCTTCATTAACAACGCACTAATAACATATATTGCTTTCATATACTTCTGGAACCTTTCAGCACCTTCGAAAGGTAGGCCTTTTTTAGTAGCGAAAGTGTTACGGTTCCCTATCACTTTATTTAGATGTAAGCGGAAGCACCCCCAACTCCTTCTTCTCCTTCGAAACCTCCCTTGGTTGCTTTGGTCTGGCTTTATGTGGAGTTTTCTTTATGCTTGCGGAAGTGTCCAACCATTTCAAAAGGCTCATCTTTGCTTTCAAAAGGTACTTGTTGGTAAAATGTTTCTTTATAGAAGATTAACAACGGTGAAACCAATTATTTCGAAGGGTTTGATTATTGTACCCAAGCCTATTATCCAATACCTTCGAAAGATGTTTCGAACTCATATAAGATCCTTTCATCTATGCGGAATCAACTGTGTTGAAAAGATTGACTGAGGTGGAAGGGTAGCTTTGATTCCTTTCGACTTCTTCGAAAGCTCTTGTTTCACTCTGTAGATGCATCAGGTGTTTGCGACACCACCTTAACCCCTTCGAAAGCTACTTCCATGCCTTTGAAATACTGCTTTTGCATCATGGCGAATCTCCCTTCTTTTCAATTCTTGCGAAGCTTTTTCAACACTTTTATAGGCCTTCTTTTATGCCTCTATCCTTAAGTGAATTTAATGGATAACAATATGCACACACCCAATTACCATTCCTGTTTATTACTATCTATAAGGTAGCTGCTAATGAATCCCATTTTTACAGATAGCTGAAAATGAGTAATTCAGGTGAAACAAGAACAGAGACCAATACAGCCAAGATAAAAACCGGCATAGGGACTAGCACTCGTGTGGATATACATGATATTCCCGAAGTTAATATTCTAGTATGGTTCAGACTCTACCTTCAAGTGACGAGGCAAGCTAGTACTGTTACCTGGTATCCTGACCCGACTATATTGAACTGATTACAGACGGTAGATTCGACGGTCATCAAGAACAATAGCCATGGAGCAATGGTTGTAGGACCCAAAAGTAAAGTACGGATGGTTATACGAAGCCAGAGTTGGATGGAGTTGGTAGATAAACAATGCAGGATGCTTGAAATATGGACTTTGACTTAGATTAGCAAGGCACCGGGATGAATTAGTAGTACCATAAAGATCGGTATGGTAAGTTAGATGAGGGATCAGCATGGTCGAAGCGAGAAAGGGAACGACATGGATAAAAGTAGATGGATTAGCATGGATAAAAGTAGATGAATCAGCATGGTTTGTTGGTTTGGGAGGTCGTACTTCAACTCATAAAAAAGGGATCGGCCTAGCATATAAAAGAACTCGGCATAGATGGATGGATCGATATATTTGAATCCACCAAGGAGGGACCGACACACATTAGAGATCAAGAACATTTCTTGCATTCAACAATCAATATCTTGGGATCTGAAAGTCCAAGGCAGATGAAATTTGGAGAGCAAGGTATATGGACCCCAGGGAACCTACCCTAGGGATCGCATGTCAAATGGCCAAGAAATAAGGGTCGCATATGGCTATTTGAAGGGTTTAGCAAAAAACAGCTTACAAATGGAGTTGAACAAAAGATCAATTCATAGCATGAGCTCCACTAGTCCAAATGACTTGATATTTGAAGAGCCAACATATCTAAGCATGAAGAAGCCATTTTTGGGATCGCTGCCCAAGAATCGATCAATGAAGGGATCGGTACCGATCCCTCTTCATTGGGATTTGAGCCTAGCGACCTCTATGGTGGGCCCATATGGATTAGAAGGTCTTATAGCCGATGTTTCAGAGAGATCGGTGGTCACCCTTACCTATAAATATTGGCCTAGGAGGTCATCCTGAGGATCTTTATGCTGTTAGTTACATTAGCCTTTGTAATCAAGTTTTTTCTTACTTCTTACTGTTTGTTGCTGTAATAAAACTATTAGTGAATCAATAAAGATAATCTTCAAAGTGGACGTAGGCATGCATCACTGAACCACTATAAAGTTCTATGTTCTTGATTATTGCTCTGATTTTTCTGTTAATTTATTCTATTCCTCGGTTTTAATTTTACTTTCTTCATTTACTTCACTACATAAATCTATTCTTGAGTGTCTGTGACCAATTTGGCTGCAAACATTTTGGTGCTATCACTGAGAAACCTGATTCTCAGCTTGTAAGGATTCCCTTTGCTGCTACTGGATTGGGCAAATCCCCTGAAGGAGATCCATATTTATCTACATAAAGTTGCATATGCTACTCAGATTTACTGAAATATAAGCAAGGAGATCGGTAATGGTGAGACATACTAGATCTACTTCTTAGAATATGTATGGAAATGAGACTGCTAGCATTCAACAAGGAGGCCCAAGCAACTAACCTGCAAATTTCAATGCTGATTCGGCTAAAGTTCAGAACCATGTTGATTCTATAACTAGAGCTGAGTTACATAATCTAATGAGAGAGTTGATGGAAAGTCGTCGACAACTAAATCAGCAAATTTAGACTAATATTAACTTGATGAACCAGATTACTCAGCAACTGCGTGGGAAGGCCAGAAGGGATCCCACTCCTAACTCTTCATCGGAAAGTTCAAGCTCATTGGATGAATACCATAGGCATAGGCGTCGCAGGGTCAAAGGAGTTCACGTAGAAACATCGGAGTGCCGCTTCGCAGACTAGTATGGTCTACCAAGACCGATCGGTGCCAGTACCTCCCTAGGGATCGGTACCGATCCCTCCTCCAAAAGAGGGATTCCCCCACTACACTTAGGGAATTATGCTGGAGTTCTTCCCGGAAGCTTGGATGCTGGAGTTCGATCGAATGCTGACAAGGTACCCCGCCGGAATGACGACGAGATAAATGTTCAAGGTGCGAGGATGGTGAACCAAGAAGGCATGAAACAGCACGTAGACATTGACCGGTCCATTCACGTGAGGTGGAGCGTGACCACTGCTTAGCACCCCCATCTTGATGACAGACTTATCAGCAATGGTCATACGGTTGGTGAAAGAGAACCAAGGCTTGACTAATGATGACTGGGAAATTTCGAGAAGCCATACCCCGTTTACTGATAACGTTGTGCATGCGAAATATCCGAGAAGGTTCAACATGCCATCAATGCCTGACCTACGAGGGAAAAACCGACCCCAGACAAAATATTATGAGATACGAATGGCTGATGGATTCTTTATGAGCCAATGATGCGACCAAGTGCAGATGCTTTCCCATAACCCTCTCTGGAATAGTGACGATGTGGTTCACAAGACTAGCTCCATGGTCAATTTCGAGATTCGATGAGTTGGCAACCAAGTTTGTAGAGCAATTCCGAATGCACGCGACTCGTCCTAAAGACGTGATGTCCCTTTCCAGCGTGATCCAAGCCCCAAGGGTATCGTTGAAGGATTACTTGGAGAGATTTCATACTGCCGCCACAGAGGTTAGCAACCCAAATGATCATGCTATACTTATGGCCGTGACGAGAGGGATTGATCCGGAATCCGGGTTTAGTGACTGGCTGGCTGGAAAACCGCCTGCTACGTTGGAGCGATTCTATTCAAAGGCCACACAGTTTTTGAGGAAGGAGGAAGCTAGGTCCTCCAGGAAAATGAACATTGCAGGACCGAGTGGAGAAGTAGTACAGAGTAATATTGCAATAAAATAGTTTGATGACAGCTCCGGGAAAGTACAGATGAATTTTCAGAATAAGCCGAATAAAAAAAAGAGAGATGGAGACATGAATCGAGAGCGTACAGGATTCCAATGTATGACTATTACACGCCGCTAAACACGTCTCTGGAGAACATTTATCTATCCACTTGCAATACCATGCAATATAGGAAGCTGACTCCAAATGAGTTAATAGAAAAGTAGAAGCAAACTGGGAATATTGTTAGTTTCATGAATGTTATGGGCACAATACGAATGAGTGCAGGCATCTCTAGGATGTTATAGAAAAGTTAATTCGGGAAAGGAAATTGCAGTAGTTTGTGAAAACTCTGCATGATGGCGAATAGGGGCCATCCGACCCTAATCGAGGACAAGCTCCGCGTAGGGCTGAGAAGCCTGCACGGACCGGTGGAAAACTAGTGATAAATACGATAGTTGGAGGACCGCACTCTGCGAACAAGAGTTTAAAAGAGATGAAGTGTTATGCTAGCGCGATAAGGCATGCAGATCTTGAATGTTGTTCGAATACGAAAGATGGAGCTCCGGCAAAACAGCAGCACACCATGGTAGATGATATTAGGTTTGGAAATAGGGATGCAGACGAAGTAGAGGCTCTAACAATTAACCCGATGGTCATTTCAGCTATGATTGGTCCTGCGTTGGTGAGAAGGATTTTGATTGATTGTGGAAGTTCAGTGAATATAATCTTCAAAAAGGAATATGATCAGATGAGAGTGGAAGCCAAAGACTTAAAACCATCTAAAGTTCGTATTCATGTTTTTAATGGCATTGCAACTGAAGCTGTTGGATACGTGGAATTACCCGTTGAATTAGGAGAAGGGGAACAAAGGAGAGTGCGAATCCTACCATTTATTGTTTTGGATATTGACTCTCCGTACAATGTTTTTCTGGGCCGATCGGCCATGGCATAATTTCGGGCAGCTCTTTCCCTATGGTGTTTAACTCTGAAGTTTCCGAGGGATAATGGTGTAGGAGTTGTTTATGGTGATCAGGCGAATAGACATGCTTGTTATGTAGCTGAGTTGAGGGAAGTTCAACACAAGGAGAAGGGAAAGGGTATGGACAAAGCTGTTGTAACACCCTAGATTTTTGTAAACATTATTTAGGAGATTTAGTTAGATAAACTAAATAAAATAATGTGTTGATAAGGGGATTGAGATTTGATTTAACTAAGATAGCTGTGCCTTTTTAACTAATAAATTAAATGAAGGGTTTAAAAATGAATTAGAGGAGGGGTATTATGGGAAAAAGGCCATTCCTATATCATCTTCCTTAGGCTGTGTATTTCAAAACACACGTTCATTCTCATTTTCAAAAATTAAAAGCTTGGCCGGCCACCATTAACGAAGGAAGAAGAAGAGGAAACAAAAGAGAAGCTTAAGGAAAGCAAATTCAAATCAAACTCATTCAAATCTCAAGCTTCTTAATCATTAAAGCAAAAGGTGAATAATGTTTACATCTCTAAATTTTATGGTTTCGGTTTTAAGGTTAATTCCGAATGATTTTGCAAATGTTTTCCATGTTTTCGAATGATAAAAGATTATATATACATGTTGATGATTTATGTATGTTCATATAGATTTTATGACATGTTTTAAGATGAAAACCCTATTAAATGACATCCGTTAGCCTTGCGAATTTTTATGATGATCTAAAAGTTATTTTAGAGATAGGTTTCAATTTTCTGAATTTTCGTGGATTTGTTATAATTTTCTAAGGAAGAAAAGATTAATTTGGATTATAAAAATTATTTACGGGTAAAATAATTATTGTTTGGATTCGAAATTTTTACATGTTGAAGAGAACATATTAATTTACTTTCTGGAATTCTTCCAGAATTTTTCAAGGTGTTTTGATGGTTATATAAAATTATTAAAGGTACGAGACTTAAAATGTTTTATATAATTATAAAGGAGAAAGGGACTTTTTTAAAATTATTCAAATTTCCAAATAAGGAAAGACGGCAGCATTTTTGAATATAAAATTCTGACAACCAATCAGATTTAGACAAACAATGTAGGTGGGGTACAAAAGAACTGTTTTAAAGTACAAATAAATAGTTTTTCTTCTATTTCAACCCTTTCGGTAGAGCTTCCGCCTTCATTCTAGACCTTCCGACAAGGTCGAAAGGTATCAAACCTTTCGGCTAGGCCAAATACCAAGGCACAAGGTATCAGACAACTGGTACGTAGTGAATTGAAAGAGGTCGAACGATTTAGGGACGAAAGGTTATAGCTTTCGAAAGAGATGAAGTTTTGTTTTGGTTTAAAGAAAATACGCCTGCTAGCTTTCGACAAAGAGCTTTCGAAATTTTCAAATGGTTTAAAAGAAAAAGTTTTCGATTGGTTTTCTTTCTTGTTTTAAATGAAACCTTCTGACAAGGTTGAAAGGTATAGCTTTCAACAAGGCCGAAAGCATAGTTGCTGCTTCCTAACCTTTCGACACAGATGGAGTCAAAGGCTACCTTTTGTTTTCCAAAACTTGCCGCCTCTCTCCATTGAGTACGAAGGGTTGGTTCCAACACCAACAGTTCATTGTTTTCGAATGGTTTCGAAAGGTTTTATATAAGTTTCAAAGCAGTTGCTTTTGACTCCAATGTTTTTTTGATCCTTTTGCATAATCCAAATGTTTTAAGTCGAAACGTTTTAAAGGTTTCAAAGTAGTTTACTTTGATTGGTTTCGAAAGGTTTTCCACTGTTTTTAAACTGAACCCAATGTCTTCGAAAGGTTTTGAGTTACAATACTTTCGAAAGGTTTGTAAATGATTTATAGGGGTGGTACCCCAGGCTTTAGACAAAGTCGAAAGGTGAAACCTTTCGACTAGGTCGAAAAGAAACCTCCGACAAGGTCGAAAGGTAGGACCTTTTGGAAAGTTCGTAAGGTATTGTTTTGTAATGTTTTCAAAAGGCCAAGTTTTAAAGGATTGATAAGGCGGATGCCATGTTTTAAAGCTTGTAAAAGGAAGGCTTTATAAATGGTTTTGAAGGAGATACGTTCAATGATTTCGAAAGGTTTATCAAAGGATATGAAGGGGTTACTTTCAATACTTTCGAAGAGTTTTATAAATGGTTTTGAAGGAGTTACCTTCAATGTTTTCGAAAGGTTTATTAAAGGATATGAAGGAGTTACCTTCAATACTTTCAAAGGGTTTTATGAATGATTTTAAAGGAGTTACCTTCTATGTTTTCGAAAGGTTGTTTAAGGATTTTAAACAAAGGTTTCGAATATAAGGACTTGGCTATTGCCTAAGTGTTTTAAGCTATAAAGGACTTTTACTTATTTTAAAAGGATAGATAATCCTTATTGAACATAATCAATGTTATTTTGAGTAAAATATATATATATATATATATATATATATATATATCATGGCAAAAATAGCTTAGAGTAAAGCTAAACATATATTTTCCTTGTATATATATGATTTGACGAATTAAATCATTTTGAAAAGGTTTCAAGGAAAATTTAAAGAGCAGTTAGCTCAGATATTTTGAAGAGCAGTTAGCTCAGTTACTTTGTAGAGCAGTTAGCTCAGATGTTTGAAGGGTAGTGTAACAACCCGAATTCCAGTGGGTCTGGATTTTTCGCAAAAATGCTAAAATCCAAGCCCACCGAAGCCCGAGTTGGTTTCTGGTATCCTGCAAATAGGCAAAGACAAATATATCAGAGTTCAAATAAATATCTTATAGCGGAACTGACTAAAATATAATAGTAAATAAATACTCACCAATATAATAACACTTTCTAAACAAGTGTCTCAAAGCTGGAAAGTCTCTGCCATCTACCTAACCTGTAGGATGTTATGAGGAGGGGGTCAGAACTAAAGTTCCGTGAATGGACAAATTATACACTTCTAAGCTTAATTCTACATATACTGTTTTATTTCCATTTACTGTTATATTAGGTTCATTGGGTTTATAATACTCTCGCCTCTATGCGGGAATCGTGCCCATCTACTCCCTAGTAGATTAAAACCTAATAACCGTTATATATGTAGCTATAAGCCCAATGATCGCATCGGTCCTAGGTACTACCCATAGTACCTTCCGTATGCTCCTCGCAAAGGACTCCATCATCTTGCTCCTATAGCGTTCTGTGACTACATCTATGAAGGACTGCCTCATAAGGCCTACAATACAGATGTTTCGTCGTTTACTATGAAAACGTAAAACTGTGTTCGCAATAGCCTGTACTAATGCTCAAACATCCACAATGTACCACCCAGTGCGTACCTTGAGGACTATACATAATCGTTCTGTCTACTCCCTGAATCCCGCTTAACAAGGTCTACCTAGTACGGAACTCAGTCGAGGATTTTCTATATCTGTAAAGGACCGCTTCATTAGGCCTACAGATATTCTATTTGGCCTGTCTCTTTTCTCATCGTGGCTATGGCCCCACGCAGCCACCCCTTAACTAATCGAAAGACCTCTAAAGAGCTAAGTGGATGTGCCCTACTGTAAACAATCTAAATATCCAATTGGCTGCGCCCCTCATCCAATGTCTCGATAGTGAAAGAGTCATTGGCCTTTTGGTTTAACTATAGTCCTTCCCAAACTCGCTTCTTGGTTTGATGCTGGCCCGATATCCGCATGCGACTATCCTTTTGGGTCCTGCTCACTAAAACCTACTCACAAGTCAAGTACGGTGTCATACGAATATCCTACTCCAAACATCAACCCCTTTTGATTGCCTACAATGGTCCTGCCATGAAAAAAGCAGTCAAGGCACACTCTCTTGATGGAACATCTTAAGACCTGCCTCCGGGGGACTGCTTCGCTATGCCTACCCCAGAGGGCCACCCTAGAGTACCCTCACATCCCGTTAAAGTCTCGTACTTCCTTCTAGCCCAAAATAACTAAGTTAGACGTGCTTCTTCTGTGTTGAAATCTGTGATGAACTGCTTCGTTAGGCTCTTCATCCTTTGGGCTACTCCAAACACATCTTACTATTTTATTAGACCTACGTCTAATCTTTTACTATGTGTTTAGTTTACTTTTCTTATTCTGTTAGCTACTTATTTACCCTAATCAGCATAAGCTTGTCCCAGCCTCACCTAACTATTGTGAGACAATCAGTTCCTGATTGAAAGGGAATGTTGTTGGTAGGCCCCTGTTTCTATGTTTGCTTATTAACTTAGTGTACGTTTTTAAATAAGCCTCTCCTGTTATATCTGCTCTATTTTCTTATAAACTTAATCTAAGTCTTAAAATAAGCCTTTTCTGTTCTTTCTGCTTAATTATAACCTATGCTATAATTTTACTTGTAATTGTCACTTATGTATTCTTTTATAATCTATATATTATAAATATAATTACAAGTGTCTCTTCTCCATTCTAGCCTGTCTTCCTTTATTATGATATTGAATTTTCTTTAATTCTCTTATTTTATATGACAATCTTAGCTTGGGACTATGTCCAATTGTCTCAAATTTACTTATCATAATAACCGCTTTGCTCTTATTCTATTATCTGCGCAGTAAATGCAGATCTAGTTACATTGCTTTTAATCTTATCTAATAATTTACTTGATTTCTTCTTTACTTCCTTTAATTCTTCGCTTTATTTTCTTATATTCTAGGAAGTAGTTCTATTCTATTTGGTTGGTTACAAAAACTGTACTAAAAATCCATTTCCATATTAAATACTAAATACTAAAAGAAATGCTATAGACAATAATCCGTAATTGCAAGATATTTCTTTTGTTGTTTCTTTACTTTTTGGGTAGTGCAAAATACAGTAGAGTCTCTATTTTACACTAATTCCCTTTTTATTTCTTTTGTTCTTGCAATTACGTTTATCATTGTCTTTAAAATATTAAACCATGGAAATGTATTCTCTTCTTTAAACCAACCAACTAATCTAGCACTAACTTCCCAATCAAGTTATTAAATTTTCTCCCTTTAATTTACTTTCCCCATTTTACAGTAAATTTCTATTTTTCTCTCTTTATTTAAGTTTCTCTTACTTCACATCTAATTTCTGTAAATCTAGTATTTTTTTATTTTAATCCGTATTTGTGAATTCTTCTCTTTAACTATTTTATTCGCGTAGAAAGGAATAAAAAGAAGTTAACATTTACAGGATAAATTTCAACTTTAAAATAGATGTAAATAACAGCAAATAACTGTGAATAACTGTAAATTTATTACTTTTAGGCTTATGCCTTTCTCTAACTGTCAAGCCTAATATTATTCATATTTAATTGGATTACTATCTCCGTTTTCCATATAATAATTAAATATAAGCTTTTTTATACAATTTACAGTTTTCCACAGAACTAATTTACTGAAACAAATGCTGAAATTAAATATTAAATGGAATCCGAGGATAATATATCATAAACGTAAAAGATATATAATTTAAACCCACTCACCTGAAAAGAAAACACTCCAAGTTCCAGATCTGATTTTTAACCCAGTTCTATTATCCATAGCCTTCCCTATTGCAATCCTATTTGGAACCACAAATTGGGATTTATATGGATTTAGAAATCTGGATCTAATTGAATAAAAATAAAATAAATAAACTAGAGAACCAGACTGAGAACTTTACCTCATTCGGACGACTTTATTTGAACATCTCTATTTTAGACCTATAATTTCTATCTCCAACTTGTAATTCAGAAGGCGTAAATCTAAAATAGCTAATTTCTGAAGAATTGGAAGAGAAAGAAGAGTGACAGGGCTTACGCACCCATTTAGCAAAATATGAGTTTGAAGGCTTGCCCTGCCTCTTTATTTATAGAGAGTCAAAACAGTGTCATCCGTCCGCTTAAAACGATGCAAATCAGGCCGTTTAAAAGGGTGCAGAATGAGCGCGCTTGATTTGTTTTTAAACGTTTTATTTATTATAAACGTTTCTTATTAATTCCAATTAACTCTCATTAATTCTCTGATTAAATGCTCTTTATAACGCACGTCTATTTTGGATTTTAAACGTGCCTTATTTGTTTTATTAAATGTTATTTATAAACGTTAACTTTTAAACGTTATAAATTATAAACGTTTAACTTTTTTATGTTGCTTTTTTTTTCTAATTAATCACCATCAATTGCTTGATTAATTTTCCAATATAAAACTTATCTATTTTGAATTTCACACGTGACCAATTAATGTAAATTAATTTCCTCCAATAGCTGATTCGATTACATTGCCTGCTAATGTTAATTAATTGCCTTTAATTACTGATATCAATTAATTTCCTTTGTGATGGCAATGTTAATTAATTACCTTTATGACGCACGTCTATTTTAAAATCCAAATGCGCGTTATTTCTGGAATTTCATATGCACATATATTTATTTATAACAAATATATTTACGTACATTTACATGTATAATTATTTCTCAATACAAAACATCGAACGCCAATAACTTTTTCATATGAACTCCGTTCGAGACATATTATATATGTAAATTGATCAGAAAATCGCCACGAACATAATGGAATAAGTTTCAAGGAAAAGTTCTGACAATTCAAAAAATGCTTATTTTCACTGTTCATAATTATTTGATTATTTAATTATATAAAAATACGGGGTGTTACAGGTAGTTAACCCAAAGGAAAATTCGGGTAGTCAGCTCATTTTAAATTCGGACAGTCAGTCCATTTTGAGGGCAGTCAGCCCAGAGGACAGTTAGTTCAGAAAGAGCAGTAAACTCTGATATGAACCGATAGTTCATTTATTAGCATAAGGAATCTTGCTAAATTTTTAAGGACAGTTAGTCCAGAAAGAGAAGTCAGCTCTGATATGAACAGATAGTTCATTTATTAGCATAACGTATCTTGCTAAATTTTTAAGGACAATTAGTCCACCCTTTATACCTGTTTTGGGCAGATAGCCCATTATTTAGCAAAAAAGATATTGCTATAATTATTTTTAGGACAGACAGTCCAGAAAAGAGTAGATAGCTCAGAATTTAGAACTAATAGTTCAGATTTTAGACAGATAGTCTATTTTATTTCTGTTTTGGCATAATGGATATTTCTATATTATTATTATAATCGGCTGATCAACCAGTTTGGTTGTAGGGAAGGATTTGCAAAATATATGTTTTGAAAAGAGATATTAGTGAGAGGAAACCTGTTCCGCTAAGAGGCGTGGTCTCACTAGTTATCAGTAAACTGAGATGTAACTTGCTGGAGCACAGCTCATCATCCAATGTCTCGATAGTGACAGGTTCATTGGACTGTTGGTTTAACTCTAGTCTTTTTCGAACTCGCTTCTTGGTTTTGATGCTGGCCCGATATCCGCATGCGACTATCCTTTTGGGTCTTGCCCACTAAAACTTACTTGCAAGTACTAGGACATACGAATATCCTACTCCAAACATCAACCCCTTTTGGCTTCCTACAATGGTCCTGCCATGCAAAAAGCAGTCAAGGCATACTCTTTTGATGGAACACCTACAGACCTGCCTCTGGAGGACTGCTCCGCTATGCCTACCCCAGAGAGCCATCCTAGAGTACCCTTACGTCCCGTTGAAGTCTCGTACTTCCTTCTAGCCCAAAATATCTAAGTTGGACGTGCTTCTTCTGTGCTAAAATCTATGATTAACTGCTTCGTTAGGCTCTTCATCCTTTGGGCTGCTTCAAACGCATCTCACTCTTTTATTAGATCATAAGTCTAATCTTTTATTTTGCGCTTAGTTTAATTTTCTTATTCTGTTGGCTACTTATTTACCCTAATTAGCATAATCTTGTCCCAGCCTCACCTAACTATTGTGAGACCATTAGTTCCAGACTGAAAGGGAATGCAGTTGGTATGGGTCACTTCTATTATCTTGCTTATTAACTTAATTTAAGTCTTAAGTTTATTAAAATAAGCCTCTTCTATTGCTCTATTTGCCTATTAACTTAATTTAAGTCTTAAATAAGCTTTTTCTGTTCTTTCTACTTAATTATAACCTATGTCATAATTTTACTTGTAATTGTCACTTTTATTTTCTTTTATGTACTGTACATTATAAATATAATTACAAGCATCTCTTTTCTATTCTAGTCTGTCTTCTTTTATTATGATATTGAATTCTATTTAATTCTCTTATGTTATATAACAATCTTGGCTTGGGACTACGTCTGATTGTCACAAATTTACTTATCATAATAACTGATTTACTTTTATTCTATTATCTACGCAGTAAATGCAGAGCTTCTAGTCTTGTCTAATAATTAACTTGATTCCTTCTTTAATTCCTTTAATTATTCACTTTAACTTCTTATATTCTAGGAAGTAGTTCTATTATATTTGGTTGGTTACAAAAACCGTGCTAAAAATCCATTTCCATATTTTAATACCAAATAATGCTATAAACAATAATCCGTAACTGCAAGATATCTCTTTTATTGTTGCTTTACTTTTTGGATAGTGTAAAATACAGTAGTTTCTCTATTTTACACTAATTCCCTTTTTCTTTCTTTTATTCTTGCAATTACGTTTATCGTTATCTTTTAAATATTAAACTATAGAAATGTATTCTCTTTTCTAAACCAACTAATTAATCTATCACTTACTTCCAAATCAAGTTATTAAATTTTACCTTTTAATTTATTTTTCCCCGTTTTAGCATAATTTACTACAAATTTCTATTTTTCTCTTTTTATTTCAGCTTTTCTTATTTTACAACTAATTTCTGTAAGTCTAGTGTTCTTTCTATTTTAGTCCGTATTTGTGAATTTTTCTCTTTAACTAATTTATTCGCGTAAAAATGAATAAAAAGAAGCTAACATTTACAAGCTAAATTTCAACATTTAAAATAGATGTAAATAATTGTAAATTTCTTAATTTTAGGCTTATGCATTTCTCTAAATGTCAAGCCTAATATTAATTAAATATAAGCTTTCTTATACAATTTACAGTCTTAGCATAACTAATTAACAGAATTAATTACTAAGATAAATACTGAATAAAATTAATTAATGAGAATCTAACGATAATATATCATAAACGTAAAGGATATATAATTAAATCCATTCACCTGTCGTCCTTAGCTTTAAATCTCTATCTTCTAAAATTACTATGCCGTTCTACAACTTTTCTCCTTTAATTTGTGGCAATTCCTCTATTTTGTTCACATATATTTTATTTTGATTTATTTGGTGAAGATTTGTGAGAAATAGGAGAAAACAATGAAGAAAGAAGCCATTGTTTGCTATAAGAGAGGGATGAAGAAAGTGACGGCTGATGGAACGAATTACATTACGTTCTCTCTTAAATAGATGCAGCCCACCAATTATCTAATTAATCCTCTACTTAGTTGATCTGTGACGCCCCACCTCTATACTCACACTAGCCAAGGACACTACTGGGTAATGCCGTCAACTAGCACGAAGAATAAGGCTATTGAGGAGCGACCATCTGTGTAATTGCTTTGTGCGAGTACCGATATGTCAGATAGTATGACATACATTTCTTTTCAAGAGGAAATCCGACATATCAAATACAAACTCAAAGCTACTACATAGTGTCTATGGAGGCTTCGGAAACAAATATAGAAATAAGCATAACACAAATCAATCACATATATTCATATCACAAAGGCGGAAACAGATACGAACATAACATATAAAAGTGTACATCAAAATAGTGGTCATGCAAGATCCACTACATCACAAAGAATAGGTACACATGCAAGACAAAAGAATATGTATACATCAAGGAGTCTCTATCTCGAATGTATAATAAAAACTACTAAGCTAAAGTAGTCCGCCAAAAGTCAGATGACGGACCCAGTTAAGAAGTCAACTAGAAGCACCTGTAACACGTCGGTCTGACCCGAGTATTATTTAAGAAGAAAAATAATAAACGGAGCAGTATAGCTATAAATATCATATAAGATGAGAATGGATAAGAGATACCACAAATACATATGATAACAATAATGTCATACAGTGTCAAGTATACATTTAATAACAACAAAAATCATATAATATCTCAAATTTTCTCATACACCAAAAAGAATATAACATTCTTTAGCTTATTCACCAAACCTCAAATATTGATAAAACATATCAATGCCAATCACAAAAATCGGTGAAACACAAATTCCAGAAATCAATAATTAGAAATCCAGAAAACACAAAGAAGGGGTAGGCCTATCAAAAACGGGAGCATGAAAACTCACCAATGCGTGAATCACAATCGGGACGCTATCCCATGGTCGCTAACCATAGAGTCGGTGCAACGACGTAGTACAATAATGGTACGCCCGAGGAACCCAAAACTCAAATAAGTCGGAACAATGACGTAGTACAATAACGGTACGCCCGATGAACCTGAAACTCAAATAATTCGGAACAATGACGTAGTCCAATAATGGTACGCCCGATGAACTGAACTCTATAAAGCCCGTAGGTCGCTAGCCTATAAAAATGAGACGAAGCTCCATAAAACGAGGTACTGTCCCCCACGTGGACAAAGAGACATCGCATATCGCTAGTCTAAACCATAAAATGATCACCATTGATCAATGAAAAGTGTAGATTACACTAAGCTAGTAAATAAATGAGTTTAGCTTCATGTCCTATAACCACTGGCTTAACTTAAATCTTTACGAACAAATTGTAGATTTCCACTCGAAAATTATCACGAGAGTTCAATCGTACAAGTCCAAGAATTAACCGACGAAGTAAACGCAAGCGTTTCATACCACTTGTTTTGCTAAGTCGTTTAATTAGAATTCTCATACGTATGAGGTAAAGGTTTGTACAAACTAATAGATTGGAAAATGGTTTTTTAAAAACGAACTTTATATTTAAAATAGTGTCGAAATTGTTTTAATGAAAGAGTTTTAGTATTTTCTACTAGTATCGAAACCTTTGTATTTTAAAGTGACAAATCACAAAAATGATTGTAAAAACAACCAATCACCAAAAATTCACATACGACAATGTGAATTAAATCCATAAAAATCGATATCAAATCCATCAAATGGATATTCCCAAAAATCCAAAGAAAGAAGTCATCAAAGTCGATAATAAATGACAACAACCAATCGGATCTACAAAAATCGATAAAAATTGGAAATCCAATCAAAAACAGCCAAAATTGGAAAAATTGGCAGTTCCAAACGTCTTGGGGTTCATCCAGACGTCTGGATTTGGGTTCTGGAAATATTCCAGAAACCTACCAGACGTCTGAACTCCAACCAGACGTCTGAAAACTAACCAGACGTTTGGTAGGTTTGGACCAGACGTCTGGTCCAAGTCTCTGCCTTTTTTTTCTTTTCTGTCGTATTTTTTTTCATCTGCTGCCCTAACCAAACGTCTGGACCTTCCAACCAGATGTCTGGTTGCCTTTTCTGGGCAACAATTTACCTAGGCCATGATGGCCAAAACGATTTGGGAGCGATCAGACGAGCATTGAAGACTAGGGATTTATGCAAGTGACAACCCAGCCTTATAGGCTCTTCGATACACCCCAAATAACATGTCCAAACATCCATAGTAGGATTTTCATAAAATTGGACTTCAAAACCAAAAATTGGAAAATTCACCAAATCAATTCAAATCAAAAGCAAATGAACATGAATAGATGTTAGGAATTCATACCTAACAACAATGAAAGTTATAAATGTAGATGTGAGTTCAAAAACTCACCTTTAAACCCAAAAATAAGAATTGAGAAGCTCTAAAACAAAGGAAAGATCAACCACTCTTCAACTTCAACTCAAGAAGCTCCAATCTAAGCTTATAAGCAAATATTTCTTAAGTTAGGGTTTAGGAATTTCTGAAAATTGAAGAGAGATTGAGATGGAGAAGATGAAGAGGAAGCTTACCTAAGCTTCTCTTTGATGTCTAGAACTTGAACTTCCTAGTAAACTAGGGTTTAGGAATTTTAATTTCCCTTTCTTTCCCCCATTTTCCTTTAGCTTGAGAGTGTTAGGAAAATAGAATGAATGAAGAGGAGTGGGGTGGAGTTAGGGTATTATGTTGGGTTAGTGGGCTGAAACCCAAACCCAAAGCCCAAAATAGAAAAATAGCAAAATTATACTCAACTACAAACATATCGATGTTTATACTAAAAAAAGTTGTAAACGCCATTTTTGACTCAATGGAAGTACTCTCGAGTCCCAATTCGACTGTTTACAGAAAGTCACATTTTGGACTTTTAAATTCAACTAACGATGCTATATTTAAATAAATCGTTTAAATATATTATCGTAAAAATATGCGGGTTGTTACAAACTCCCCTCCTTAAAGAAATTGCGTCCTCGCAATACTTAAGAAGAAAATAAAAAGTAACAACCATACTAAGGCATACCAACACAAAAGAAGAAATTTTGAAATGAGAAGTTCACCTTAAGGAGCAAGAGAGAGTAAGTCCGGATGTGTTCGCTCGATGAATTCTCTAGATTCCTAAGAGCAATCCTTAGGATTTGAGGACCATTGAACTTTCACAAGCGGAACATCTTTATTTCGAAGATGTTTAACCTCCGTAGCAATGATACGAATAGGATGTTGCTCATAAGTCAAATTTGGTGAAACTTCAATTTCTTCAATTACACCGGGTTCAAGAATAGAATCAGAATCCCTAAGGCATATCCGTAGTTGAGAGACGTGGAATACGTCATGAATAGCAGAAAACTGAGCCGGTAATAAAAGGCGATAAGCCACGGAACCAATGCATTCGGTGATGGGAAATGAGCCAATATATCGAGGTGCTAATTTTCCAGACTGATTGAAACGCACAACACCCTTCATAGGTGAAACACGAATGAACACCAAATCTCCCACAGAAAATTCTAATTTCCTTCTTCGGTTATCGGCATAGGATTTTTGTCTACTTTGAGCTTCTTTCATCCTATGACGAATAAGGTCAATCTTTTCTGTGGCATCACGAATAAAATCTGGACCTAAAACCAGCTTCTCACCGGCTTCAAGCCAACACGAAGGAGATCGGCATGGCCTTCCATAGAGCGCCTCGAAAGGTGCCATACCAATACTAGATTGGAAGCTATTATTGTAAGAAAACTCAACAAGAGAAATATGATCTTCCCAACTTCCACCAAAATCAAGAACACATGCACGAAGGAGATCTTCAAGAGTTTGATTCACACGTTCGGTTTGTCCATCCGACTGAGGATGATAAGCGGTGCTAAAATTAAGCTTCGTTCCCAAAGCTTTTTGAAGACCCTTCCAAAATCCACTAGTAAACAATGGATCACGATCGCTAACAATAGAAGTAGGAACTCCATGCAATTTAACAATTTCTTTAACATAGAGTTTAACCAAAAGAGGTACGGTCTGATTGGACCGAACGGGAAGAAAATGGGCGGATTTTGTAAGTCTATCTACAACCACCCATAGACTGTCATGACCCGAACGAGAACGGGGAAGACCATCAATAAAGTCCATGGAGACTTGATTCCACTACCAAACTGGAATGTCCAAAGGTTGCAATAACCCACCGGGCCTTTGATGCTCGGCCTTTACGAGTTGGCAAGTCATGCAACGCTTAATAAAGTTAGCAATATCAGATTTCATTCCATCCCAATAATAAAGTCGTTTCATGTTCGCATACATTTTACTACTACCGGGATGAATGGTAAATTTAGAACGATGAGAATCTTCTAAAATATCTTTACGAAGACCACAAATGTTTGGCACAATAAGTCTACCAAATCTTCGAATGCCCCCACGAGCATCGATTTCAAAGTCTTTCAAACCATCAACATCAATTTTATCCCTACAACTTTGGCTAAGATGAGCCAATTCGGGATCATGCTTTTGAGCTTCAAGAATGCGGTCTAAAAGAGAAGGATGAGCCTCAAGGCTACACAAAACAAGAGATGAACATGAATTGGATTCACGATCTCGAATCTCACAAGTGGACAAAGTCTCGAGATCATTCCATTCGGATATCATCATGGAAAAAACCACTTGTTGCTTACGACTAAGGGCATCGGCAACACGATTTCCCTTTTCGGGAGTATAAAGAATATCAAGATCATAAGATGCAAGGAACTCGAGCCAACGTTGTTGATGCAAATTAAGTTCCTTTTGAGAAAATAAATACTTCAAAGATTTATGATCGGTGTAGAGAACAAATTTCTCTCCCAAAAGATAATGACGCCAAATTCTAAGGGTGAAAACAATAGCCGCGAGCTCTAAATCATGAGTGGCATATCTAGTCTCGGCAGGCTTTAATTGCCTAGAAGCATAAGCGATAACACGTTCCCTTTGCATGAGAACGGCTCCCAAACCAACACGACTAGCATTGGTATAAACAATAAAGTCTTGGTTCCCTTCGGGAATCACAAGAATAGGAGCATCAGAAAGGAGTTCTTTTAGTTTCTGAAAAGCAGCTTCACATTTGTCTGACCAAATGTATTTAACTCCCTTCTTTGTCAAACTAGTAAGAGGTATGGAAATTTTAGAAAAGTCTTTTATGAACCGACGGTAATAGCTCGCCAATCCAAGGAAGCTACGAATTTCCGTCACACTCTCCGGTCTCTTCCAATTTTGAATCGTTTCAATCTTTGAAGGATCCACGGAAATTCTGGATTCAGAAATAATATGTCCCAAAAATTTAACACGAGATTGCCAAAAGTGGCACTTGGAAAATTTTGCTTTCAATTGATTACTCCTAAGAGTTTCCAACACAATCCGAAGATGTTTTTCATGCTCTTCCTCGGTTTTAGAATAAACAAGAATATCATCTATAAAGATGAGAACAAATCGATCAAGGAAACAAATCGATCGAGGAAGTCTTTGAAAACTCGATTCATAAGGTCAACGAAATAAGCTGGAGCATTCGTTAAACCAAATGGCATAATAAGCCATTCATAAGATCCATAACGAGTACGGAACGATGTCAAAGGAATGCTATCCTATGCAATGCGAAGCTGATGAAAACCGGTTGTTAAGTCTAACTGTGAAAAGACTCTAGCACTGCTAAGTTGATCGAATAAATCATCAATCCGAGGCAAGGGATATTTATTCTTGATGGTGAAATCATTAAGCTTGCGGTAGTCAACGCAAAGCCTAAGTGTACCATCAGATTTCTTCACAAAGATAGCTGAAGCTCCTCAAGGAGAGGAACTAGAACGAATAAACTCTTTAGCTTCTAATTCGGATAATTGTTTATGCATCTCCTCATTTTCCTTATTGGACATACGATAAGGAGGACGAGTGATAGGTAGAGCTCCAGGGATTAGATTAATTCTGAACTCAATTGCTCGCTTAGGTGGTAATCCTAAAACGGGCTCAAATATATCAGGAAATTCACGAACAACGTGAATGAAGGAAATGATATCTTCCTCATCATCATTATCATCATCATGTGGATTTAGAGAATATAAGGATGCTACCGAATTGGAATCTGAATCTTTAAGAACAATAGAAATCTGCTTAACAGATTGAGGATGTCGAAGATAAATAGTCCTCTCGGGACTTAGGATGTGGGCTTCATAACGATTAAGCCAATCCATTCCCAAAATCATTCTGAAACCTAAATAGCGCATAATATGCAAATCGGCTCGGAAAGCATAATCACATAAAATAATCTTGACATCTTTACAAAGTAAACTGAGTGATGCGGATCCACCAACCGGATTCGCAATTCTCAGTGAAGTCATCAAGCTATAACATTTAAAGACAAAGCATCAATAAGTTCTTTTGATATAAAAGAGTGAGATGCACCCATATCAAAAAGAACTAGGAAGATCACGAAATATAATAATGCCATCAAGGATAGAGTGAGAAATACCTTGACCAAGAGAAGTATTACTAGGGGCTTGCACAACATTTAGCTTTCCCTATTTCTTGTTTGGAAGTTTGGGGCATGAAGATAAAAGATGAACCAAACTTTTGCAATAACGACAAAAAAGAGGTTTTGGGCACCTATTTGCATAATGGTCCTTAGAACCACAATTGTAGCATTGCCCACGACTAGAGGTAGGAGTCTTTGCTACCGAAGTTGCTTGCTTCCCTTTCTTGTTGGGATTAGGCTTGAACTTAATAGGCCTCTTCTTGTTGTTGTTTAAGTTCTGTTTGGCACCCAAAACTTCAACATCACTTTCTTTATCAGCCTCTTCAAGCCGAAGAGCGATATCAACAAGCTGATCAAAAGAAACTTCTAGTTTCAGAAGTAAAGGCTTTTTGAGGCTTATTCAACCCATAGACAAACCTCTGATTTTTCTTCAATAGGGTATTAATATACTCGACCCCATACTTAGAGAGAGATTCAAAAGATGCGACGTAATCCGTCACAGAAGATTCACCTTGAACAAGGTCAATATAGCGTCGGGCCAAAGTTACCTTTTCAGCTTCCGGCACAAACTTCAATTCGAACCTTTCTCGGAATTGCTCCCAAGTAAGATCCGCTTCAATAATTTCCGAAATCAAAAGCTCATACCAATCTAATGCTCTCTCCTGGAGCATTCTAGAAGCCACTTGGAATCGATGAAGATCAATAAGATTCATGCGAGAAAAGATGCGGTTGCACGATCTAAGCCAAGCTTGGACCTCTATAACGCTTTCGGAACCCTTAAATGGCCTTCCACCCAAATTGGTATAATCACTGCACAAGCATGCAAACCCAGATTAGGATGAGTAGGCTCTGGAATGGGGCCGACGGCTTGAGCATTCTTTACAAGATCTAAAAGCTGCTGGGCAGACATGAATACTCCATCTTGAGGAGTAGCACTGGATTGACCGGCGCTGGGACGGCCAGGTCTAACCATTTCTCTTCTTTAAGAAAGAAAGAAAGAAGAGGTAAAAGGTTATTCTCAGAATGAATATCAAACAAACTTGATTGATAAAACAAAGCATCATAAAAGAAAATAGGATAAAACGGGTCCTATGACTCGAATTAAATCCTAAGGCACGATTCCTAAGAGAGACTTAGGACAATGATCCTTGCTAGATTATTCTACATTGTTCGAAGTTTGGCTCTGATACCAAGCTGTGACGCCCCACCTCTATACTCACACTAGCCAAGGACACTACTGGGTAATGCCATCAACTAGCACGAAGAATAAGGCTATTGAGGAGCGACCATCTGTGTAATTGCTTTCTGCGAGTTCCGATATGTCAGATAGTATGACATACATTTCTTTTCAAGAGGAAATCCGACATATCAAATACAAACTCAAAGCTACTACACAGTGTCTATGGGGGCTTCGGAAACAAATATAGAAATAAGCATAACACAAATCAATCACATATATTCATATCACAAAGGCGGAAACAGATACGAACATAACGCATAAAAGTGTACATCAAAATAGTGGTCATGCAAGATCCACTACATCACAAAGAATAGGTACATGTGCAAGACAAAAGAATATGTACACATCAAGGAGTCTCTATCTCGAATGTATAATAACAAAAACTACCAAGCTAAAGTAGTTAGCCAAAAGTTAGACGACGGACCCAGATAAGAAGTCAAGCAGAAGCACCTGTAACACCTCGGTCTGACCCGAGTATTATTTAAGAAGAAAAATAATAAACGGATCTGTAACGACCCCGAATTTTAAATTTATTTAAATTAATAATTATTGAGATTTTTGAATAAAAATAGTAAATTAATTGATAAAGTAAGCGAGTTTCCCCGGATCCAAATTAAAAATTGTTAAATCATTTAAATTTAAACATTATATATATAGAATTCGAGTTTAAATCTAAGTTTAAATGGTTTATTAATAAGAAATAAATAATAATAGGTATTGAAGTAAAAATAAACATTTAAAATAGATATTTGAACAAATATAAAAAAAAAGAAAGTAAACCATTTGCTAAACCTTAACAATAAAATAAAAATAGAAGTTCACTCATATTCATAAGTAATAAAACAAACATATACATTTAAAAGAAATATACATTCAAACATATGGTGAAATGTAGTATTCAGCAAAACAAAACAAAGGAAGTAATACTTGCAACCATATGATAAGATGGCTGTAACGTACAAAGGGAACAAGAAATGCAAGAGAGTAAAGTATTTAAACAAAATAGTACTTATAAATATATATATAGCATGAACACGGCATGCTGTAAATACAAGGGAACATTTCATAACAATGCTTTCATTTAATGCCATTTACTTTAGCAACATCAAGGAAAATTTCAGCTGAGAATACATGCTTGCATTTAATGTTTTCAAGCCTACCCATCACTACAAAGTACAAAGCTTGTATAGAATAAGTATACATTACAATGATGCTCTGTACTCCACTTGAGCCTGTATGTCCTCCTTATATACATGGCAATTGTCTTGGTTTATACGTTCAACAAATTTTTGCAAAGATCAGAAAAGAAAATAAAAAGAAATAAAAGCAAACATCACCTTATTCAACAAACTGGAGCAAGGTTATTCAACTAATCAAAAGAGGGAAAGAAGATCTGGGAAGAACAAAACTGCATCCTTTAAAATACAAAAATATAAGTCTCTGTTTCCAGTTTGACAGGTGAGTAACATAATTTTGTAAAGGAATTCAAGCTTATTAAAAACTTTAATTACAAACTGCTTGTTCATGTTCCAGTGTATGATATCCCAGTAAACTCTGTGTACCCTGTAAAACATTATACAGGGATTTTAAATCGTTTTCAAAACTAAAGTTTATTTGTTTTTCACTGACAAGCCCGGGGTTTTCAAATAAATCAAGTGTTTTAATCCTTGAACAAGATTTTATAAAGCAATTAAACATACAGTAGGTTATATTTCCACTGTAACATTGTTTACAGGTGATCAAACAAAATTTGCTAAAAATTAATTGTTGTGAAATATTGATTCAGGATTATAACCTGAATCTAAACTTCAAATGATGATTTTTAAAACTTGAATGAAGATTTTTAGTTAAGTAACTCAAGAACAGTTCACATTTGAATAAAAATGGAATTTTTACCAATTTCTCGTGATTGAAACAAAGATAAATGCTTAAACATGAATTGAAGTTAGTATAGACATCAGGGTTGCCACGAAAATTATCAAAAAAATTATCCATTGCATGGATTGGGAGTTCGAGATCAAAATAGGGTTTAAACTCGAAAAATGCACAGTCTGGAAAACGTGGTCGCTGCTCCGTCTATGGGCCATCGAACTTCGAGACTCCGGTGGGGATAGCGGCGTTAGGTCGAGACGAAGCTCCAGTCAAAATTTTATGGCCTCGATGGCCAGAGGAGGTGGCACGAGATCGATTTCCGATGATGTAGCGATGGGTTCGAGTTCGAACAAAAGGCTCGATTTCGTTATGGGGATGTTAGCCTCGAGTTGATCGTTGCTATCGAGTGTAGGGTAGATGAGAAATGTGCGGAGGAGAGCGAGGTTCCCGGAGCATCGCCGTGGTGACGTGCACGTGCATGTTGATGATTCGCGTATCAGTAAAATTGGGTTGGGTGAAGAACTCGAAGAAACGTTCGAGTAGATGATGGGGATACTCGGGTTCTCCTGTACTCGAGTAGTGTTGTTTGAAATAATTTTTGTAGTTTAAAATTTAAAACTGAGAAGTACGGGGGAGGAAGAAGATTGGCTCGGGGAAATCACGAGCGTGACTCGGTGAAAAAAACTAGGTTTTACTCGGGTTATTTTAAATATGGGTTTGGCCCAAATAAAATTTAAGTTTTCTATTAACAGATTTTAGATTTGTGAAGGAAATAATATTAACTATATTGAATTAAAAACTGATTACCATTTTCAATGAATCAAGTGGATACTAAATAATCTAATTTATACTTTAAATAATTGAATTTAAAGATATGAATTGAAGTTAAATTTACCTTAAATTTTAATGTAACAATAAATTGATTTTTGGTGCAAAGTAAATTCTTAACTGATAATTAAGGTAAATAACTTTCATAAATTAACGAATTTGAAAAGAAATTAAGAATGATTTATAATTTAATTGATTAATAAACAATTAAGTATTCAAATTTATTTGTAAATTGAGCAATTGTTATTCAAACAGATTTAAAAATCGACAGATCAAATTTAGTCATTAATTAAAAATAATAATTATGAAAACAATTAATTTAAGTTAAGTATAAAGTTAATTTACACTTAAGTTTGTAGTTAATAGAAAATTCGTTTAAAATAAATCATTCGATAAAATGAAATTATTTGTTTAACTGAAAATCTTAGTTAAATTAAGATTTTAAAATGGCAGATTTAATTATTCGGTTTATTTCGAATATTAACCGATTGTATAAAATTGTCTATACAAGGTCAAATAAAGTCGAGAAAACAAACTGGAATGGAAATTGGATTGCAAATAAAAGCTAAGGTGAGATCTTCTCACTCAAAATAAATTGCAGTTATTGATTGATTTGATTGGCTGTTTGTATGTGATAGTATATATAGTATTATATATATAGCAATATATACATATTGGCATATGTATATATTGGATTGATTGATTTCCCGCACTGTATAGCGGATGAGACCCTATTGCGCCGTTAGTAAGCGGATGATTTTATAAAACCCATATACCGCGATATTCCACCTCGAAGTGGAATTGGTATTGTGCTAACGTCTTTGGATGCAGGGAAACAGGTTGGAGGGATCCAACTGGATTCCTCACCAGTATTTATTTATTTACAGATATTGATGTATATTCTGTTATCATATTGATATATGATATTTGTTGTTGTGATTGACTAATTGGTGCTGTTGCATCATCAGATTCATATTTGAAGTTTAAAAATAACGACTTTTACTTTAAAAGGATTTTTAAAGTGATTTTTTAAAAATATACGTTTCATGGAATTTTTGAATTGATTTATAAACGTTAAAATTTTAAAGTTATAAAAGTTATAATTTTTTAGTGGAATATAACCAAAGTGTCGTTTTTGAAATAAAAGTCGATTTATTTATAAAATGGTTTAAGTTGGGATTTTTGAATATTGAAAACGGTTTATTTAGAAGATTTAAAATAAAAGTTGATATTTATAACTTTAAAAATGTTGGTATTATAAAACGAGTTTTTATAACCGTTAAAATGAATTTTTAAGAATTTATAAATAAATGAAATTTATAAATTGTGAACTTATAAATGGAAATGATTTTGTAAAATAAAGGAATTATAAGTTATTAACTTATGATATGGACTGGTGTATATATATTGAGTTATAAATTGAATTGGATAATAAAAGGAGATTTATTAAATCGAAGTTGTTATGAAATATAAAGGTGAATTTATAAACGTTGTTTTATAAATTCGAAAATCAATCAAATTTGATGAATTTAATATAGAAGGTTATTAAGAAAATTTTATCCACGATTTTGGATAGTGGATAATTATTGAAATAAAATGTGTAGAAAATATTGAAATGTGGTTAGTGAAGTATATTCACGATTTTGGACAGTGAATATATTGTTAAGTAAAATGGATATTGTTTTGGGAAAGTGACATTAAAAATGAAGTTAATTGTTTTAACGATGTTTTAAAATGTGTCGAATATCGAAATCATAGATTTCAACATTCATTGTTGAAATAGACGTTTTCGAGAAATAAGGAAATGGTGGACTATAACACTGTTGTTATAGTAAATGATTTCCGAAAGGAAATGTTTTTTTTGTAGTATTGGGATTTATATATCTATCTTAAAATCCGAATCCCTATACTAGTGATTTTGAGTCGTTGTAACGATGTTTTACGTAACATTCGTTTTGACTCAAATGATTTCCTTAAAGAATGAAATATATACTTAATATTGATTTAAGTATATCGAATATTTTTCAAATGTTGAAAATAAATAAGATTGGTGAATTACTTATTATTAAATAAGTAGGGAAATGTTTTTCCAAAATGAAATGAAACGTTTTTTTAGAATTTATCTTCTTAAAGATAAATTGAAATTGAATGTTGAAAACGATTTGAAAATCGAATATCAGTAGATATTCGAAAGTATAAATTCAATATGGAATTTATAAAAGAAAGGGAAGTTGTTTAAAAATAAACGTTGATTTATTTTGAAGTGTGGAAATTATATATCTAGTAAAGATATTTTTGAAGATAAAATAATTTGGAAAATAATTTGGAATCTGATGATGTTGCGCATCTTTATTGATAGTTAAATAATCGACTATCAATAATTACCTTGAATGGTATTTGTTGTGAATTGGATAAATTTGAATGCCACACTTATTTTTGAATAAGCGCTCACTATTCGGGTTAGCCGGGAAAGGACCATGGGGTCGTATAACCCATTCCGAATATGTGATACGTCGTTATGAATTGCATTCGAAGACCGGTGTTGAAGACCGGATATTTTTGAAAACGGAAGGATGACCGTCGAGTTACTCTACATCGGCTGATCTCCGATTTAGAGGTTTTATCACCCTTAGTGACGGGAAGTCCGGACATGATTAGAAATTTATCCGGATATGCAAGGGCTTCGTGAGAAATGCCTTCGGTTCTGTTCGATCCCGAAACAAACTTGTATGGATTGTATGTCTGACGTTACAAATTGAGATATAAAGCTGATTTCTTTCAAATACATATCTGTTGGTGGCGGAGAATTTATTCTCTTAGCTTAACACCCTTCTCTGAGACGTACGAGCTCAGAGGTTATGTAGTTGAAATTTATCAGCAATATACTCCCAATTTGGTAACGTGGCATACTGAGTGTTGCCGTGAAATGATCAGTGTTTGATCATTTGCGATATGATCATTTGTTTGATCTTATATCTTTGTGATCATAGGTTGATCATTTGTTTGACCCGAAGCATGGCTTTGTAGAAAGCGTACCTTTGTGGACGAGACTTCGTCGAGCCTCACATCCCGGAAATGGTCAAAACAGGAAGGATGCAGCAAGGTTCTAGGGAGTAGCGCCCCTTAGTGTATGTCATTCCTTCTGGATAGAGGTGGTATCATGGTATGGAGCCCAGATACTTAACCTATGTTGATACTGCTTATTATGTGGTTTGTTGCGAATCGGGGATCCTCGGGAAGATCGGTTACGATCGGGGGATGGCATACGCGTGTCAGTAGTTACCTATTTTTGCAGAGGTAACCCAGCCTTGTGTTGGCAGAGATCTAACCGTAATGTTAGGTTATTTCTCTGGACGTCATTCCAGAGGCGTTCTATTCGTGGAATAGGAAGTTCCTTAGCCTTACCATTTGTTGGAAATCCAAAGAAACAATACGTGACTTGTACGGTTTTAGTTGTAGAACCTATCATTCACTTATGGTGGTCACCACTGTTTGGATGATAGCTATAGTAGGCATAAGTGCGGAATGCCTATGCTGGCTAAGATTTATATTGTACTTTCGAAATGTTTTCTACACTATGCACTAATAATAATATAAAAAATGATTTGATTTTGCGTAGTAAGCATCTTTGACTATCATAAGAAGAAATCTCCTCCAATTCTGCATTTGCATTGTGTGTGGCGGGAGGTCTTATGGTAGTTTCATTTTCCAAAAACATTTCGAATTGACTTTAAAATTATTTTGTTGTTATAAAGAATAACTGTTTACGATCTCACACCAGTCACCATGACTGACTCGGAGTTTATTGTTTCCCTTCTAAACTCTGGGTGCCCACCAATTTCCACACGGGCAGCCTAGAGTTATGTTATCAGGATATTCTGGAGCTTTGGAGATAAGCTGGATGACGAGACGTAGTATTTGTATCTGATAGTATTTATTCCGCTGTGTATTCTGTATGAGGACAAGTTTATATAACTGTCCATTGTTGTATATTAACTCTGATTGATGTATGTATAATCTGATATAGTTCTTTTGTTTTAAAAGACTAGTGATTATCTATTATATATTGTTCCGCTGCGAATGTGAGATTCTGATATTGTTATTGTTTCTGTTCTGTGTTCTCTGTTGTTTCTTCTTTCTCTTTTCTTCTTTCTTCTTCTTCTACCTTTTTCTTCTTTCTTAAACCATCATGGTTCGTATTTCCGTTCATTTTTGAGTTAATCAATGGAGATCAGTGTTTAATCAAGAGGTACGGATTTGCGGGTCATGACAGCTGGTATCAGAGCATATGGTTAAGCGACAACCCTGCTCTGTTGGGTGTTACTCATTAGAGATAGAGTCAGTAGTACTCTAGAATGAGTTGAGTGTAATAATAGATACGAGCGCGTATTTGTTAGTTAATATAAAATTGTTTTATATTGTGATGATTGATTTGTGGAGTGGTATATGGATTCTGGTCGGTATGGTCTGGACAACTCTATCGATAGGGATCTCTAAACACTTATATAGAACAATTCGGCACAGTATTGTTTTATAATGGAGTAAATGAAATAATTTTGCCCAAAACTATTTTGTATAGAAAAGAAATAATTTTCTATGAATTACTATAGTATATGGATGCTTGGTTGTTAGGAATTAATAACATTGAAATATTATCACTGTTATATTGAAATTGAATAAGAAATAAAATAATAACCAAAGATTGAAGATAAATTCATTTGACAAATGAAATTTATAAATGTGAATTGGAAGATATTTGAAAATAAAATTCATATCATAAGGTTGAGGAATTATAGGAGATCGAATCTGTCTATCTATGTTTTTTTCGTGCCTGCGAATTTCGAGGACGAAATTCTTTTAAGGGGGGAAGTTTGTAACGACCCCGAATTTTAAATTTATTTAAATTAATAATTATTGAAATTTTTGAATAAAAATAGTAAATTAATTGATAAAGTAAGCGAGTTTCCCCGGATTTAAATTAAAAATGGTTAAATCATTTAAATTTAAACATTATATATATAGAATTCGAGTTTAAATCTAAGTTTAAATGGTTTATTAATAAGAAATAAATAATAATAGGTATTGAAGTAAAAATAAACATTTAAAATAGATATTTGAACAAATATAAAAAAAATAAGAAAGTAAACCATTTGCTAAACCTTAACAATAAAATAAAAATAGAAGTTCACTCATATTCATAAGTAATAAAACAAACATATACATTTAAAAGAAATATACATTCAAACATATGGTGAAATGTAGTATTCAGCAAAACAAAACAAAGGAAGTAATACTTGCAACCATATGATAAGATGGCTGTAACGTACAAAGAGAACAAGAAATGCAAGAGAGTAAAGTATTTAAACAAAATAGTACTTATAAATATATATATAGCATGAACACGGCATGCTGTAAATACAAGGGAACATTTCATAACAATGCTTTCATTTAATGCCCTTTACTTTAGCAACATCAAGGAAAATTTCAGCTGAGAATACATGCTTGCATTTAATGTTTTCAAGCCTACCCATCACTACAAAGTACAAAGCTTGTATAGAATAAGTATACATTACAATGATGCTCTGTACTCCACTTGAGCCTGTATGTCCTCCTTATATACATGGCAATTGTCTTGGTTTATACGTTCAACAAATTTTTGCAAAGATCAGAAAAGAAAATAAAAAGAAATAAAAGCAAACATCACCTTATTCAACAAACTGGAGCAAGGTTATTCAACTAATCAAAAGAGGGAAAGAAGATCTGGGAAGAACAAAACTGCATCCTTTAAAATACAAAAATATAAGTCTCTGTTTCCAGTTTGACAGGTGAGTAACATAATTTTGTAAAGGAATTCAAGCTTATTAAAAACTTTAATTACAAACTGCTTGTTCATGTTCCAGTGTATGATATCCCAGTAAACTCTGTGTACCCTGTAAAACATTATACAGGGATTTTAAATCGTTTTCAAAACTAAAGTTTATTTGTTTTTCACTGACAAGCCCGGGGTTTTCAAATAAATCAAGTGTTTTAATCCTTGAACAAGATTTTATAAAGCAATTAAACATACAGTAGGTTATATTTCCACTGTAACATTGTTTACAGGTGATCAAACAAAATTTGCTAAAAATTAATTGTTGTGAAATATTGATTCAGGATTATAACCTGAATCTAAACTTCAAATGATGATTTTTAAAACTTGAATGAAGATTTTTAGTTAAGTAACTCAAGAACAGTTCACATTTGAATAAAAATGGAATTTTTACCAATTTCTCGTGATTGAAACAAAGATAAATGCTTAAACATGAATTGAAGTTAGTATAGACATCAGGGTTGCCACGAAAATTATCAAAAAAATTATCCATTGCATGGATTGGGAGTTCGAGATCAAAATAGGGTTTAAACTCGAAAAATGCACAGTCTGGAAAACGTGGTCGCTGCTCCGTCTATGGGCCATCGGACTTCGAGACTCCGGTGGGGATAGCGGCGTTAGGTCGAGACGAAGCTCCAGTCAAAATTTTATGGCCTCTGATGGCCAGAGGAGGTGGCACGAGATCGATTCCGATGATGTAGCGATGGGTTCGAGTTCGAACAAAAGGCTCGATTTCGTTATGGGGATGTTAGCCTCGAGTTGATCGTTGCTATCGAGTGTAGGGTAGATGAGAAATGTGCGGAGGAGAGCGAGGTTCCCGGAGCATCGCCGTGGTGACGTGCACGTGCATGTTGATGATTCGCGTATCAGTAAAATTGGGTTGGGTGAAGAACTCGAAGAAACGTTCGAGTAGATGATGGGGATACTCGGGTTCTCCTGTACTCGAGTAGTGTTGTTTGAAATAATTTTTGTAGTTTAAAATTTAAAACTGAGAAGTACGGGGGAGGAAGAAGATTGGCTCGGGGAAATCACGAGCGTGACTCGGTGAAAAAAACTAGGTTTTACTCGGGTTATTTTAAATATGGGTTTGGCCCAAATAAAATTTAAGTTTTCTATTAACAGATTTTAGATTTGTGAAGGAAATAATATTAACTATATTGAATTAAAAACTGATTACCATTTTCAATGAATCAAGTGGATACTAAATAATCTAATTTATACTTTAAATAATTGAATTTAAAGATATGAATTGAAGTTAAATTTACCTTAAATTTTAATGTAACAATAAATTGATTTTTGGTGCAAAGTAAATTCTTAACTAATAATTAAGGTAAATAACTTTCATAAATTAACGAATTTGAAAAGAAATTAAGAATGATTTATAATTTAATTGATTAATAAACAATTAAGTATTCAAATTTATTTGTAAATTGAGCAATTGTTATTCAAACAGATTTAAAAATCGACAGATCAAATTTAGTCATTAATTAAAAATAATAATTATGAAAACAATTAATTTAAGTTAAGTATAAAGTTAATTTACACTTAAGTTTGTAGTTAATAGAAAATTCGTTTAAAATAAATCATTCGATAAAATGAAATTATTTGTTTAACTGAAAATCTTAGTTAAATTAAGATTTTAAAATGGCAGATTTAATTATTCGGTTTATTTCGAATATTAACCGATTGTATAAAATTGTCTATACAAGGTCAAATAAAGTCGAGAAAACAAACTGGAATGGAAATTGGATTGCAAATAAAAGCTAAGGTGAGATCTTCTCACTCAAAATAAATTGCAGTTATTGATTGATTTGATTGGCTGTTTGTATGTGATAGTATATATAGTATTATATATATAGCAATATATACATATTGGCATATGTATATATTGGATTGATTGATTTCCCGCACTGTATAGCGGATGAGACCCTATTGCGCCGTTAGTAAGCGGATGATTTTATAAAACCCATATACCGCGATATTCCACCTCGAAGTGTAATTGGTATTGTGCTAACGTCTTTGGATGCAGGGAAACAGGTTGGAGGGATCCAACTGGATTCCTCACCAGTATTTATTTATTTACAGATATTGATGTATATTCTGTTATCATATTGATATATGATATTTGTTGTTGTGATTGACTAATTGGTGCTGTTGCATCATCGGATTCATATTTGAAGTTTAAAAATAACGACTTTTACTTTAAAAGGATTTTTAAAGTGATTTTTTAAAAATATACGTTTCATGGAATTTTTGAATTGATTTATAAACGTTAAAATTTTAAAGTTATAAAAGTTATAATTTTTTAGTGGAATATAACCAAAGTGTCGTTTTTGAAATAAAAGTCGATTTATTTATAAAATGGTTTAAGTTGGGATTTTTGAATATTGAAAACGGTTTATTTAGAAGATTTAAAATAAAAGTTGATATTTATAACTTTAAAAATGTTGGTATTATAAAACGAGTTTTTATAACCGTTAAAATGAATTTTTAAGAATTTATAAATAAATGAAATTTATAAATTGTGAACTTATAAATGGAAATGATTTTGTAAAATAAAGGAATTATAAGTTATTAACTTATGATATGGACTGGTGTATATATATTGAGTTATAAATTGAATTGGATAATAAAAGGAGATTTATTAAATCGAAGTTGTTATGAAATATAAAGGTGAATTTATAAACGTTGTTTTATAAATTCGAAAATCAATCAAATTTGATGAATTTAATATAGAAGGTTATTAAGAAAATTTTATCCACGATTTTGGATAGTGGATAATTATTGAAATAAAATGTGTAGAAAATATTGAAATGTGGTTAGTGAAGTATATTCACGATTTTGGACAGTGAATATATTGTTAAGTAAAATGGATATTGTTTTGGGAAAGTGACATTAAAAATGAAGTTAATTGTTTTAACGATGTTTTAAAATGTGTCGAATATCGAAATCATAGATTTCAACATTCATTGTTGAAATAGACGTTTTTGAGAAATAAGGAAATGGTGGACTATAACACTGTTGTTATAGTAAATAATTTCCGAAAGGAAATGTTTTTTTTTGTAGTATTGGGATTTATATATCTATCTTAAAATCCGAATCCCTATACTAGTGATTTTGAGTCGTTGTAACGATGTTTTACGTAACATTCGTTTTGACTCAAATGATTTCCTTAAAGAATGAAATATATACTTAATATTGATTTAAGTATATCGAATATTTTTCAAATGTTGAAAATAAATAAGATTGGTGAATTACTTATTATTAAATAAGTAGGGAAATGTTTTTCCAAAATGAAATGAAACGTTTTTTTAGAATTTATCTTCTTAAAGATAAATTGAAATTGAATGTTGAAAACGATTTGAAAATCGAATATCAGTAGATATTCGAAAGTATAAATTCAATATGGAATTTATAAAAGAAAGGGAAGTTGTTTAAAAATAAACGTTGATTTATTTTGAAGTGTGGAAATTATATATCTAGTAAAGATATTTTTGAAGATAAAATAATTTGGAAAATAATTTGGAATCTGATGATGTTGCGCATCTTTATTGATAGTTAAATAACCGACTATCAATAATTACCTTGAATGGTATTTGTTGTGAATTGGATAAATTTGAATGCCACACTTATTTTTGAATAAGCGCTCACTATTCGGGTTAGCCGGGAAAGGACCATGGGGTCGTATAACCCATTCCGAATATGTGATACGTCGTTATGAATTGCATTCGAAGACCGGTGTTGAAGACCGGATATTTTTGAAAACGGAAGGATGACCGTCGAGTTACTCTACATCGGCTGATCTCCGATTTAGAGGTTTTATCACCCTTAGTGACGGGAAGTCCGGACATGATTAGAAATTTATCCGGATATGCAAGGGCTTCGTGAGAAATGCCTTCGGTTCTGTTCGATCTCGGAACAAACTTGTATGGATTGTATGTCTGACGTTACAAATTGAGATATAAAGCTGATTTCTTTCAAATACATATCTGTTGGTGGTGGAGAATTTATTCTCTTAGCTTAACACCCTTCTCTGAGACGTACGAGCTCAGAGGTTATGTAGTTGAAATTTATCAGCAATATACTCCCAATTTGGTAACGTGGCATACTGAGTGTTGCCGTGAAATGATCAGTGTTTGATCATTTGCGATATGATCATTTGTTTGATCTTATATCTTTGTGATCATAGGTTGATCATTTGTTTGACCCGAAGCATGGCTTTGTAGAAAGCGTACCTTTGTGGACGAGACTTCGTCGAGCCTCACATCCCGGAAATGGTCAAAACAGGAAGGATGCAGCAAGGTTCTAGGGAGTAGCGCCCCTTAGTGTATGTCATTCCTTCTGGATAGAGGTGGTATCATGGTATGGAGCCCAGATACTTAACCTATGTTGGTACTGCTTATTATGTGGTTTGTTGCGAATCGGGGATCCTCGGGAAGATCGGTTACGATCGGGGGATGGCATACGCGTGTCAGTAGTTACCTATTTTTGCAGAGGTAACCCGGCCTTGTGTTGGCAGAGATCTAACCATAATGTTAGGTTATTTCTCGGGACGTCATTCCAGAGGCGTTCTATTCGTGGAATAGGAAGTTCCTTAGCCTGACCATTTGTTGGAAATCCAAAGAAACAATACGTGACTTGTACGGTTTTAGTTGTAGAACCTATCATTCACTTATGGTGGTCACCACTGTTTGGATGGTAGCTATAGTAGGCATAAGTGCGGAATGCCTATGCTGGCTAAGATTTATATTGTACTTTCGAAATGTTTTCTACACTATGCACTAATAATAATATCAAAAATGATTTGATTTTGCGTAGTAAGCATCTTTGACTATCATAAGAAGAAATCTCCTCCAATTCTGCGTTTGCATTGTGTGTGTGGCGGGAGGTCTTATGGTAGTTTCATTTTCCAAAAACATTTCGAATTGACTTTAAAATTATTTTGTTGTTATAAAGAATAACTGTTTACGATCTCACACCAGTCACCATGACTGACTCGGAGTTTATTGTTTCCCTTCTAAACTCTGGGTGCCCACCAATTTCCACACGGGCAGCCTAGAGTTATGTTATCAGGATATTCTGGAGCTTTGGAGATAAGCTGGATGACGAGACGTAGTATTTGTATCTGATAGTATTTATTCCGCTGTGTATTCTGTATGAGGACAAGTTTATAAAACTGTCCATTGTTGTATATTAACTCTGATTGATGTATGTATAAACTGATATAGTTCTTTTGTTTTAAAAGACTAATGATTATCTATTATATATTGTTCCGTTGCGAATGTGAGATTCTGATATTGTTATTGTTTCTGTTCTGTGTTCTCTGTTGTTTCTTCTTTCTCTTTTCTACTTTCTTCTTCTTCTACCTTTTTCTTCTTTCTTAAACCATCATGGTTCGTATTTCCGTTCATTTTTGAGTTAATCAATGGAGATTAGTGTTTAATCAAGAGGTGCGGATTTGCGGGTCATGACAGATCAGTCTAGCTATAAATATCATATAAGATGAGAAAGGATAAGAGATACCACAAATACATATGATAACAATAATGTCATACTGTGTCAAGTATACATTTAATAACAACAAAAATCATATAATATCTCAAATTTTCTCATACACCAAAAAGAATATCACATTCTTTAGCTTATTCACCAAACCCCAAAGATTGACAAAACATATCAATGTCAATCGCAAAAAAATTGGTGAAACACAAATTCCAGAAGTCAACAATTAGAAATCCAGAAAAAACACAAAGGGGGAGGCCTATCATAAACGGGAGCATGAAAACTCACCAACACGTGTATCACAATACAGGACGCTATCCCATGGTCGCTAACCATAGAGCCGGTGCAACGACGTAGTGCAATAACGGTACGCCCGAGGAACCTGAAACTCAAATGAGCCGGAACAACGACGTAGTACAATAACAGTACGCCTGATGAACCTGAAACTCAAATAATCCGGAACAACGACGTAGTGCAATAATGGTACGCCCGATGAACCGAACTCCATAAAACCTATAGGTTGCTAGCCTATAAAAATGAGACGAAGCACAATAGGACATGGTACAGTCCCCACGCGGACAAAGAGACATCGCTCATCGCTAGTATGAACCATAAAATGATCATCATTGATCAACAAGAAGCGTAAATTACACTAAGCTAGTAAATAAATGAGTTTAGCTTCATGTCCCATAACCACTAGCTTAACTTAAATATTTACGAACAAATTGTAGATTTCCACTCGAAAATTGTCACAAGAGTTCAATCGAACAAGTCAAAGAATTAACCGATGAAGTAAACGCAAGCGTTTCATACCACTTGTTTTGCTAAGCTGTTTAATTAGATTTCTCATACGAATGAGGTAAAGGTTTTTATATACTAATAGATTGGAAAACGGTTTTAAAAGCGAGCTTTATATTTAAAATAGTGTCGAAATCGTTTTAATGAAAGAGTTTTAGTATTTCTCATACGAAATCGCTTTAATATTGTAAAAACAATCAATCACCAAAAATTCACATACGACAATGTGAATTAAATCCATAAAAATCGATATCAAATCCATCAAATGGATATTCCCAAAAATCCAAAGAAAGAAGTCATCAAAGTCGATAATAAATGACAACAACCAATCGGATCAACAAAAATCGATAAAAACTGGAAATCCAATCAAAAATAGCCAAAATAGGCAAAATTGGCAGTTCCAAACGTCTGGGTGTTCATCCCAACGTCTGGATTTGGGTTCTGGAAATATTCCAGAAACCTACTAGACGTCTGAACTCTAACTAGACGTTTGAAAACTAACCAGACGTCTGGTAGGTTTGGACCAGACGTCTGGTCCAAGTCTTTGCCTTTTTTTCGTTTCTGCCGTATTTTTTTTTCATCTACTGCCCTAACCAGACGTCTGGACCTTCCAACTAGACGTCTGGTTGCCTTTTCTGGGAAACAATTTGCCTAGGCCATGATGGCCAAAACGATTCAGGAGCGATCGGACGAGCATCGAAGACTAGGGATTTATGCCAAGCGACAACCCAGCTTTATAGGCTCTTCGATACACCCTAAATAACATGTCCAAACATCCATAGTAGGATTTTCTTAAAATTGGACTTCAAAACCAAAAATTGAAAAATTCACCAAATCAATTCAAATCAAAAGCAAATGAACATGAATAGATATTAGGAATTCATACCTAACAGCAATGAAAGTTATAGACATAGATGTGAGTTCAAAAACTCACCTTTAAACCGAAAAACAAGAATTGAGAAGCTCTACAACAAGGGAAAGATCAACCACTCTTAAACTTCATCTCAAGAAGCTCCAATCTAAGCTTATAAGAAAATATTTCTTAAGTTAGGGTTTAGGAATTTCTGAAAATTGAAGAGAGATTGAGATGGAGAAGACGAAGATGATGCTTACCTAAGCTTCTCTTTGATTTCTAGAACTTGAATTTGAATTTCCTAGTAAACTAGGGTTCAGGAATTTTAATTTCCCTTTCTTTCCCCCATTTTCCTTTAACTTGAGAGTGTTAGGAAAATAGAATGAATGAATGAAGAGGAGTGGGGTGGAGTTAGGGTATTATGTTGGGTTAGTGGGCTGAAACCCAAAGCCCAAAATAGAAAAATAGCAAAATTCTACTCAACTCCAAACATATCGATGTTTATACTCAAAAAAGCTGTAAATGCCATTTTGGACTCAATGGAAGTAGTCTCGAGTCCCAATTCGACTGTTTACAGAAAGTCACGTTTTGGACTTTTAAATTCAACCAACGATGCTATATTTAAATAAATCATTTAAATATATTATCGTAAAAATATGCGGGTTGTTACATGCCTTCAGTTAATTTTTATGTGCAGCAATATACTGCCTATATATACACATTCAAATCTAGGTCAACTATTATTTCTTTTCCTTATTAATTGACATTTTCTACTTATTGCATTACAATCCTAATTAATAGCCCCATTAATAAATTAACATGTCACCTCTATTAGTTAATTTTCTTAATTAATATTTTACACATTGTAACGTTTCATTAATTGACATGTCAATTAATTCCACCATTCATTTAACATATATATTTAATATGCATATATATATATATATATATATATTATCCAGATTTGAATTTGAGCATTTATTTGTTACATTTATATAAAAAACCTCTTTAAATTGAGGGATCTGATATATATACACACGTTATATATTAATCTCCAATATTAATTCACATATTAATTAATTGCACTTTTTAGCTGATTCTGTTTGCAATGTTAATTGTTCCCCTTATTTTTTTCCTCTTACATCTAATTCTCCTAATAATTTACATTCATTACAAACATAATAAATTTGTTACTACTTTTTTTAAATATCATATGAATTAATTACAAATGTTTATAATTGATAAAATTTCCATGTTTGCATATGTAATTGTTTCTAACGCTAAAACTTCAAACGACTATAACTTCTCCATTTGAAGTCCATTCAGAAAACATTGTATATAGAAGTTGATCAGAAAATTGCCACGATCACAATGGTATAAGTTTCGTAGTCAAATTCCAACATTAGCAAAAATTCATTTTTCATTGCTTTCATAGTTATCAATTAAATTTATTTTTAATTATATATAAATGCAGGGTGTTACATTCTCCCACCCTTTAGGATATTTCGTCCTCGAAATTCGACAAGGGTAAAATTATGTAATTTCTCGCATTAAACACATCCATTTTTAGTACATCCAATTTTGCGACCATCCGTGTTCTTGTGCAAAAGTGTTATTCAATACAAAATATATGCATGTACATGAATTTATAAGCGGTACCTCCTATAGGAATGCTTTTCTTCTTTAAAAATTTATTTTAAAATATGATGCACACATCTTAAATATACTTGGAATTTCTATATGAATGCAATTATTTGAAAACTCAAAACATTTTTCATCCAATTTTTCTCACACTCCTACTAAATAAGGGTGTAGTTCAACGAATTTTAGATCCAAATCCTACCACACAACTTTTAATATTCGAATTTTAGAAAAATCTAATTTTCCGAACTCGATTTCTTATGTCAGAAAGAAGGTAGAAAACGGAAAAACTCCACATTTCTCCGTTTTTCTTTTGCTCACACCTTTCTTCGTACTTGGAATTTAGGCTACTATTCTATAAAAATCCATATTTGCTTTCCCAAGCACAGTTTACATAAGAAAGATTTTTCTTTTCAAACTTTTTTCCCAAGCTTAATTTATGGGAAAGATGTAATTTTCTTTTGCAATTCTCATTTATTTCTATTGATGTTTCTGTTGCTTTCTTTAGATCTTACCATTTTATTTTAGTTACCTTTTATCTGCTTTTACTCTTCTTTTAATATAGCAACTAAACACAGCTATCATCTAGGGCTAGGAGGTCTAGGACCATGTCCACTCTGACACAGAAAGGTCCTACTCTAGGAATCCAAGTAACTCATATGCTCCTCCTACCGCCTATTACTTGTTACCAATTTATGCTGTATTACTCATGACGAACAAGATCTATTCATCTATTCTATTCTATGCTCAAAAAGGAATAACTAAGTCTTATTTACTGAAATGGATAAGGATTTCAATCTATGTAGTCTCTATCTAAAAAGGAAACTAAGCTTGGGGAAATTTTCTCTTTACTTTCAATTTTCCCCAACTAAGGTCTACTTTTCCCAACCACATATATCTTACAATCTTACTAATATCACTTCACTATTCTTCTATAGTCTACACACATGAAGCAATATTTCTAGGTTTTCACTATTGTCTTATACACCTTACGGGAACTTTTATTATTACTACTAGGAGTAATTACTGCTATAGCCTTACACTTTTCCCATTACACCTAGAAAATGATTCCTATCTACTCCATATTTAAAAGTCTGGTTTGGTTTGGTATTTATCATTTTACTTCAAAAATTAAAGCTTCTTAATTTTTGAAACATCAAATCCCAAAATTCTTGCCTTTGAAAGTGTTATTTTGAAGTTTTCTGTTAAATTCAAAGGTACTTGGTTACTTAAAAATTTTATCTTTCCAAAAACTTATTTACTCTTCCACCAAACCATTTTTCTTTAAAACATGTCTTGCTTGTTCTTAAAACATTTTTTTTCTTGACTAAAAAAAAATGTTCTCACATGTTTTCAAAATATCTTCTTTTCATAGATTTTCAAATTTACTAAAACTAGAGTAGATAAGAACAATTATTTTATCAAAAATCTCTTAACTTTTTCTACTCTTCCAATTACTTAACCTTAAAGGAGTTTCTAACTTACTACACTTAATGGTTTTATATCTTAATGTATTGGAATTACTTTCTCTTATGAGAAACCAATAACGCTAAAACCTTCTATGAATTCTTTAAAGGAGGATTTCATGTTTATGTGAAATTATAAGGAATTTATTTTATATTTTATCGAAATAGGCTATACAAACTATGGTGCTTTCCATACCTTGTACATCTCTTTCATGTATTCCTTATAACTTGCACCAAACATCTTTATTTATGATTCATAGAAAATTATTTCATTATTTATTTCATTCCAATAGATTAAAGTATGTTTACTCTATATTCATTTACATAAGATACTTCCTACTAAATTTATTAATTTAACGTATATTATTTTTCAAAAGAACTCATTTTCAAAATTGCTTTAATATTTTCATAATTAGAAATTATTTTCATATACTTATTTAAATAATAAGTGTACAAACAAACTACTTTAGAAATTATCTCCAAAACTCATTTGGGTCAAAACAGATGTTGCATAAAACACCGTTACCACAACCCAAAAATACTAATATATGGATTTAACTAAAATAAATATTAATAAATGACATATGCTATGTAAAAACATTTCCTTTGGGAGTCACCTACTATAATAATAGTGTCATAGTCTATGCTTCCTTTATTTTTACCGAAAATATCTATTATAACAATAAATGTTGCAACCTACTTTTTTGATACTTAACACACTCTAGTTTTTAATATTTTAAAATCTTTGTTCACCTACAAGGAAACTAGCGAGCTATACATGCTCTCTAATTCTTCAAAAAGAATTTTACTTCTAATAAAATTTACATCATATAAAAACCAAATTAAATTTCATACCACTTACATATTTTTTTCTTCAAAAACCTAATATTTACTTCCTCAAATATATTAACAATTATATTTTTCAACTTTTCAATTCCAAAGGTTTCATTTTATTGGGCTAGACATAAAGTGGATTTTCTTCTTACTAAAACCTCTTATTCTTTCCAAAATAAAAAAACTCTCCCTACTATCCCTAGGGAACTTCCTGAATTCCTATAACATGTGGATATCAATCTTCTCTCAAAACATGGCTTATATGTATGCTATAAATCGGTAATTAACATAGGGCTCAACATACTTGGGTCATCCCAAACCCAACTAGCAAACTATCTAAAAATGTTCCATATGTTAAAATCTATAATTGGGTACTATTTGGATTTTAGTATATAATATATTTATATTTTATTCAAAAATACAATACGTTCACTCACTATCTACCAAGGAATCCTAAACCTAGGCTCTGATACCAAATGTAACAACCCGAATCCTAGTGAGTCTGGATTTTTCGCAAAAATGCTAAAATCCAAGCCCACTGAAACCCGAGTTGGGTATCTGGTATCCTGCAAAATAGGCAAAGATAAATATATTAGAGCTCAGATAAATATCTCACAGCGGAACTGACTAAAATATAATAGTAAGTAAATACTCACCGATAAAATAACACTTTCTAAACAAGTGTCTCAAAGCTGGACAGTCTCTGCCATCTACCTAACCTATAGGATGTTATGAGGAGGGGGTCAGAACTAAAGTTCTGGTGAATGGACAAATTATATACTTCTAAGCTTAATTCTACATATACCATTTTATTTCCATTTACTGTTATATTAGGTTTATTGGGTTTATAATACTCTCGCCTCAGTGCGTGAATCGTGCCCATCTACTCCATATTAGATTAAAGCCTAATAACTGATATATATAGCTATATTCCCCTTGACCGCATCGGTCCTAGATACTACCCATAACACCTTCTGTATCCTCCTCGCAAAGGACTCCATCGTCTTGCTACTATGGCGTTCTGTGACTATAGCTATAAAGGACTGCCTCATAAGGCCTACAATACAGATGTTACGTCGTCAACTATGAAAACGTAAAACTATGTCCGCACTAGTCTATATTAATGCTCGGACATCCACAATGTACCACACAGTGCGTACCTTGAGGGCTATACATAATCGTTCTGTCTACTCCCTGAATCCCGCTTAACAAGGTCTACCTCGTACGTAACTCAGTTGGGGATTTTCTATTTCTGTAAAGGACTGCCCTGTTAGGCCTACAATACAAATATTCTATTTTGTCTGTATCTTTTCTTATCATGGTTATGGCCCCACGCAGCCACCCCTCAACTAATCGAAAGACCTCTAAAGAGCTAAGTGGCTGTGCTCTACTGCAAACAATCTAAACATCCAATTGGCTGCGCCCCTTATCCTATGTCTCGATAGTGAAAGGTTTATTGGACTGTTGTTTTAACTCTAGTCTTTCCTGAACTCGCTTCTTGGTTTTGATGCTGGCCAGATATCCGCATGCGACTATACTTTTGGGTCCTGCCCACTAAAACTTACTTGCAAGTACTGGGACATACAAATATCCTACTCCAAACATCAACCCCTTTTGACTGCCTACAATGGTCCTGTCATGCAAAAAGCAGTCAAGGCATACTCTTTTGATGGAACACCTACAGACCTGCCTCTGGAGGACTACCCCGCTACGCCTACCCCAGAGGGCCATCCTAGAGTACCCTCACGTCCCGTTGAAGTCTCGCACTTCCTTCTAGCCCAAAACAACTAAGTTGGACGTGCTTCTTCTGTGCTGAAATCTACGATGAACTGCTTCGTTAGGCTCTTCATCCTTTGGGCTGGTTCAAATGCATCTCACTATTTTATTAGACCCTAAGTTTAATCTTTTATTTTGCGTTTAGTTTACTTTTCTTATTTTGTTGGCTACATATTTACCCTAATTAGCATAATCTTGTCCCAGCCTCACCTAACTATTGTTAGACCATCAGTTCCTGACTGAAAGGGAATGTTGTTGGTATGGGCCACTTCTATTATCTTGCTTATTAACTTAACTTAAGTCTTAAGTTTATTAAAATAAGCCTCTTCTATTATTTCTGCTCTATTTTCTTATTAACTTAATTTAAGTCTTAAATAAACCTTTTTTGTTCTTTCTACTTAATTATAACCTATGTCATAATTTTACTTGTAATTGTCACTGTTATTTTCTTTTATAATTTGTACATTATAAATATAATTACAAGCATCTCTTTTCTATTCTAGTCTGTCTTCTTTTATTATGATATTGAATTCTCTTTAATTCTCTTATGTTATATGACAATCTTGGCTTGGGACTACGTTCGATTGTCACAAATTCACTTATCATAATAACTGCTTTACTTTTATTCTATTATCTGCGTAGTAAATGCAGAGCTTCTAGTCTTGTCTAATAATTAACTTGATTCCTTCTTTATTTCCTTTAATTTTTCACTTTAACCTCTTATATTCTAGGAAGTAGTTCTATTCTATTTGGTTGGTTACAAAAACTGTGCTAAAAGTCCATTTCCATATTTTAATACCTAATAATGCTATAAACGATAATCCGTAACTGCAAGATATCTCTTTTATTGTTGCTTTACTTTTTGGATAGTGTAAAATACAGTAGCTTCTCTATTTTACACTAATTCCCTTTTTCTTTCTTTTATTCTTGCAATTATGTTTATCGTTATCTTTTAAATATTAAACTATAGAAATGTATTCTCTTTTCTAAACCAACCAATTAATCTATCACTTACTTTCAAATCAAGTTATTAGATTTTCCATTTTTATTTATTTTTCCCCATTTTAGCATAATTTACTGCAAATATCTATTTTTCTCTTTTTATTTCAGCTTTTCTTATTTTACATCTAATTTCTGTAAATCTAGTGTTCTTTCTATTTTAGGCCGTATTTGCAAATTTTTCTCTTTAACTAATTTATTCGCGTAAAAAGAAATAAAAAGAAGCTAACATTTACAGGCTAAATTTCAACTTTTAAAATAGTTGCAAATAACTGTAAATTTCTTACTTTTAGGCTTATGCCTTTCTCTAGCTGTCAAGCCTAATATTAATTAAATATAAGCTTTCTTATACAATTTACACTCTCAGCATAACTAATTAACAAAATTAATTACTGAGATAAATACTGAATACGATTATTTAACTGGAATCTAACGATAATATATCTTAAATGTAAAAATATATAATTAAATCCACTCACCTGTTGTCCTTAACTTTAAATCTCTATCTTCTAAAATTACTACGCCGTTCTACAACTTCGCTCCTTTAATTTGTTGCAATTCCTCTATTTTGTTCACATATATTTTATTTGGATTTATTTGATGAAGATTTATGAGAAACAGGAGAAAAGAATGAAGAAAGAAGCCATTGTTTACTGTAAGAGAGGGATGAAGAAAGTAACGGCCGATGGAACGAATTACATTACGTTCTCTCTTAAATAGATATAGTCCACCAATTATCTAATTAATCCTCTACTTAATTGATCCTTCAATTAATTTTTATTTGCAGCAATATACTTCCTATATGTACACATTCAAATCTAGGTCAACTATTATTTCTTTTCCTTATTAATTGACATTTTCTACTGATTGCGTTACAATCCTAATTAATAGCCCCATTAATAGATTAACGTGTCACCTCTATAACTTAATTTCCTTGATTAATATTTTACACATTGTAATGTTTCATTAATTGGCATGTCAATTAATTCCACCATTCTTTTAACATATATATTTAATATGCATATATACATATATACATATATATATACATATATATACATATATATATATATATATTTATCCAGATTTGAATTTGAACATTTATTTGTTACATTTATATGTAAACCTCTTTAAATTGAGGGATCTGATATACACACACACGTTATATATTAATCTCCAATATTAATTAATTGCACTTTTTAGCTGATTCTGTTTGAAATGTTATTTATTCCCCTTATTTTTTTCCTCTTACATCTAATTCTCTTAATAATTTACATTCATTACAAACATAATAAATTTGTTACTACTTTTTTTAAATATCATATGAATTAATTGCAAATGTTTATAAGTTATAAAATTTCCATGTTTGCATATGTAATTGTTTCTGACGCTAAAACTTCAAATGGCTATAACTTCTCCGTTTGAAGTCCATTCAAAAAACATTGTATATGGAAGTTGATCAGAAAATTGCCACGATCACAATGGTATAAGTTTCGCGGTCAAATTCCAACATTATCAAAAATTCATTTTTCATCGTTTTCATAGTTATTAATTAAATTTATTTTTAATTATATAAAAATGCGGGGTGTTACAAGCATGTTGTTGGGATATGGTAATAGCTGAAGTAGATGAGAATACTATTACTTGGAGGATGTTCAAGTCGATATTCAAGATGAAGTTTCTTTCTGGTGCTGAGAAGGACCTATCATTGGAGAAGTACATTCATCTAAAGCTGGGAGAATGATAGTTGGGGGGTATGTTAGTCAGTTTAATGTGTTAGCCCGATTTGGATTTGAGTTAGTGAATATTCCAACGAAGAAGGAATTAAAGTTTGCAAAGGGATTGAATTCACCTCTAAGGGAGTTAGCATTGAATTAGATACCTTTTGGAGCTTTGTTTGAAGGATTGGTAAAGGCAGCATTACTGAATTCTATGAATGGAACTATGGTGAAGGATCAGGAAGGAGAAGGCGAGCAATAGGGTAAGTGTAAGGGAAATGGACCATAATGAGGTCAAGGCAAAGATGGACGACTACTTGTTATAAATGTCATAAGGTGGGAGACATTGCAAAGAATTGTAGGATAGATCTTTCAAAGGGTAAATGTTATAACTGCAACTAAGTGGGACACATAACGAAGGATTGTAAGGTAGCCCCAGCTAAGAAGAAAGCGAAGTGTTATAAATGTGATTAGTTCGGACACATGAAAAGGGATTTCCCGCCCTTAAAGATGAAGGTCAGGTTGTGAAGGCATATGCTCTGGATGTCGTTCCAACCCCTAGTAAAGCACCATCGTCATCTCAGGAGAAGGGAAAGCAGATTATGACAGAATGTGTGTTGATTTTATCTGATTCTACTGTTAATACTTTATTTGACACTGGTGAATCACATTTATTTATAGCCGATGCATTAGTTGACAATTTAGCCCTTAAATCTAATATCGTACATGAGTCCATTATGATGTCGAATCCTATTAGGGATTAACCTATTTATCAATATTATGTCATAATCATAAGTTGATCATCTGTGTATTAAACTTTTTGGGGAATAGGTTGATTTTGGGAATGGATTGGACGTCTCGCAACAGGGTAGTGTTGGATTGTGGTAAGAGGATAGTTCGATTGAGAAAGGGTGAAGGAGTTGATTTGATTCTATGTTGTGAGCTCAATATTTATGTTATGGTGATATTATTATTCACCCAGTCTATCATAAGAAGGGATATCGTGTATAACCTTAGTGGAAGATTATCTTAATGTACTTAAAGAAGTTTTCGGTCTCCCTCCTCAAAGAAAAATTGAATTTTATATCGATCTCAAGAAAGACGCAAGACTGGTTGTGATGCCTCTTAAGTATATGGCTCCGAAGGAGAGAAGATATTGGGTAATCAAGTCTTAGAATTATTACAGAATGGCTTTATTTAGAGAAGTATGTCGAAATGGGGAGCGCCTGTCGTTTTTTCTATTACGGAAAATGGTTCCCTCAGGTTATGCGTTGACTATCGAGAACCGAATAAGCTGATGAAGAAAAACTGCTATCCACTGCCTCTCATTGACGACCTCTTCGATCATTAGTCGGGACGAAGGTTTTTGCGCAGTAGAATTTGGCGGCTGGGTTTTACCAGTTGAGAGTTATTGAAGATAGTATCCAAAAACTACTTTCCATACATCTGATGGATTGTTTGAGTGGTTGGTCATGTTGTTAGGCTGACAAATGCTTCGGATTATTTTGTTGATTTAATGAGTAGAGTATTCCGAAAGCAATTGAACAATTTTATTATGGTCTTTGTGTGTGATATTCTTATTTATTCTAGGAGTGAGGTAGAGCATGAGGTTCATTTGAGGGAAGCTATGGATGTATCAAGGAGAAGTCGATTGAAAGCTAAGTTCTCTACATGCCACTTTTGGAGAAATGAAGTTGATTTCCTTAGGCATGTAGTATCAACAATGGATTGGCGATAGATCCAGGGAAAGTAGCTACAATCAAGGATTGGAAGATGCCGAAGAATTCTTCAGTGGTCTATAGCGTTTTGGGTTTGTCAAGATTTGTTGGAAGTTCATTAAGGATTTTGCAAAGATATCGGCTCCTCTGACCCGTTCAATGAAGAACAACCTGATTTATACATGGAGTTCGGAGTGTGAAGTTACATTTATTCGATTGGTTGTTAACAAGTGCTCCAATTTTGGTTATCCTTAATGGCACCAAGCCATTTACTGTGTATACTGATGCATGCAGTACTGGTCTTGGTGCTGTTCTTATGCAAGAAAGAAGAGCGGTAGCATATGCGAGTAGGCAGTAGAAGAACCACAGGAGGAATTATCTGACTCATGACTTAGAGTTGGCTACTATTGTTTTTTCGTTGAAGTCCTGGAGGCATTATCTGTTGAGCAAGAGATTTGAGTTATTTATAGACCATAAATATCTCAACTACTTGTTTTCTCAAAAGGACTCGAATCTAAGACAACGATGTTGGATGGAGTTCTTATCATCATATGACTTTAGGATTTCTTATACTCTAAGGAAAGGAAATGTAGTTGTAGACGCTTTTAGTAGGAAGCATGTAGAGGTGAATATTATGCTGTTAGAGTGGAGAAGTTTGGAGTTTATATCAAAGTTTGATTTTCGACATCGATCAGAGTATGCACCTGGATTGTTAGCAGCAATGGAGGTTAGACCCACATTGATAGATCATGTTGAAGAAAGTCAAGGGCAAGATGCAATGTTGGTTGATATTATGGATCACTTAGGATGGGGTGAACTGAGTCATTTGGATTTTACTCCAAGGATCATAAGGGTTATTTGAGGAGAGATGGGAGGCTATGTGTACAGTTTTGAGGAGTTGGTATAAGAGGTTTCGGGGAAGTGTCATCACTCTAGAATGACTATTCATCCAGGATGAGATAAGATGTATCAAGGTGTGTAAATGATATTCTATTGGTCAAGAATGAAAAGGCATGTAGCTGAGTATGCGGAAAAGTGTATGACTTGCCAAAGGGTGATGGTGGAGCAAAGAAAGCCAAGTGGGCCATTACTTCCGTTAGACGTCCATAGTGGAAGTAGGAGTGCATATCTATGGATTTTATGGATGGATTACCTTGGAGCAGGAAGTAAATAAGAGCATATAGGTTGCAACAGATCATCTCATGAAGTGTGCACATTTTATTCCAGCGAAGAGTACAAGAACCGCAGTGGGTTTAGCAACTCAGTATATTAAAGAAGTGGTCCAATTACATGTAGTTACAACTAGTATAGTGAGCGGATGAACAAGTGAATTCTCGAGGAGTCTTCAAGAGGCATTGGGGATGGAATTGAGTTTGAGAATGATATATCACCCATAGACCGATGGATAGACGGAGAGAGCACATAAGGTGTTGGAGGATTTGTTTAGGGCTTGTATATTGGGCTTTGGAGGATCTTGGGAAGATCATTTACCTTTAGTGGAATTTGCATACAATAATAACTACCAGGCTAGTATAGGCATGACACCGTTTGAAGCATCATTTGGAAGGCCATGTAAATCATCTTCGTGTTGGTGGGAGTCTACGGATATGATAATTTTGGGTTCATAGATGTTTAGAGATAATGCAGAGAAGGTGGATCTAATAAGAAAGAGGATGGAATCCACGTAGGACCGACAAAAATCATATGTAGATAGGAGAAGGGAAGATTTGGAGGTTGATGTGGGAAATTTGGTCTTTGTCAAGGTTTCTCCATTGAAGAGAGTGGTAAAATCCAACAGTTTGAGGAAGTTAGAACCCAGATTTGTTGGCCCATTTCCTGTATCGGAGAGGATAGAAAGATTAGCGTAAAGAGTGGAGCTTTCGGAGAAGATGACGGGAGTCCATAACATGTTCCATGTGTCACATTTGCAAAAATGAATACATGATCCTATGGCCATAGTTACACCCAATCAGTTGGAGGAGATAGAGTTGGAGTCTGAACAGAGCTCATCTCATGGTCCGACCCGTATTATGGAATATAGGGTAAAACAACTTAGGAATAAGATAATGAAATTGGTTCGGGTGCAATAGGTAAATGACCCACGGAGAGTACATGGAAGCTAGAGGAGAAGATGAGGGTTACACATCCTCATCTCTTTTCCAGTACGATTCTCGATTTTTTTTATTTCCTCAGTTAGATTATTCTATATTAGGATTTGGATGCTTTGAATTAATTAATTGTTAGGTTTATATATATGATTAAATTTGCATTCATATGTATATATATGAGAAAAAAACTAATCATGGCGGACATGGCGACTTGGGTGGGAACGATTACGTTAGTAGAGCCACCTCCCAAACCACCAGATTCTTAGCATTGGCCACAACCTTTGCACGCCATCACCATATACTAGGAGCAGATCATGGGTAGAGGCAGTTAGAGGAGTTAATAGCTCTAAAACATAATCTCAAGATGTTGATCTCCTGTTCATTCAACCAATTATTGATAATGGCAAAGCAAAGTTTCAAATTCCTGAATCAAATAAGATAGTTGCAGAGTCTAAACAGAAGAATTTGATCGTTTCTTATGTTATCGGTAGCTAACCTTTATACGCCCAATTCAGTAAATTTATGCAAAATGTTTGGAAACTAAATGGTAATATGGATATATATTACAAATATCGTTGTTATTAGATTTGAAAATGAGGAAGATTGCATTAGAATTATCAAATCGGGACCTTATACTTTCAACTCCAGAATTGTAATATTGAAAACGTGGAAATCTGGTATGCAATTAACAAAGGACTATTTCTCCTCGATTCCAATTTGGATCAAATTGCATGACTTGGACCTAGAAATTTGGAATCGAGACGTAATAAGTAGAGTTGCAAGTACGCTGGGAAACCTATTCGAATGGATACTAATACAGCAAAGGAAACTCGGTTGCATTATGCTAGAATTTTAGTAGAAATTGATTCAGACTTTGCTTATCCTACAACAGTTCAAGGTGTTAACTAAGATGCGTCAGGTTTTGACATTCAAATATCATATAAATACATGCCAATACCATGTGAAAACTACAAAGTGTTTAGTATAGTACAAAAAATTATGGCATTTCTTTCCAATAATCATGGCAACCAAAGACTCAGATACCAGAAGCTCCTCAGGAAACTAATGATACAAATCCAAAACAGTCTAGCAGGTAATCCACTTCTCCCCTTAAACATGTAAAGGAATGTACTACATTAACATCTCAAACACACGTACCTACTACTGGAAACCATCATACTGATTTACAAAAGGGAAAATAAAAAATTAGGCTTCGGACACCTTATAGATTTTCCTGCCTTTCCTCTGTTGAGGATGATCCCTCTACATTTACTTTGTCTTCAAAGCAACCACATGAACCTTCTAAGCAAACCAGCACCAAAAGTTCAACTAGACGTCCTCTTCTATCAACTGCATACACCAAGGAATAGCCAGCTGTGATTGAAGGCACTGCAAATATTACGAATGAAAAGCTAACATACTAGAATATTGATATACATTCAGATTCTGAGGAATATACATTGGCTAATGAGGTATTAGATGATCAACAACAATTCATTGAAGAAGTGGCATAACACATTGAAGAAACTGTCAAACCAGAAAAAATCACAAAGAATACACCCCATATGTTAGAGGAAAATATGAAATATAAGAAAAAACATGAGAAACCACAAAATCCAATAGCTCCTCCTAAAAGATCAACTAGGAGCACTTCAAAAATTAAATGAATGCCTTTTCATAGAATGTTAGAGGTTTGAATACTGATAACAAAATGCTATCAGTACTCAAACTTCTACAGTCTTGTAGGCTATCTCTTATAGCCCATTTTGAGACAAAATTAAATAATATAGGGATCTAGAGGTTCTTGGCTAAATTCCCCTTACATTAGACATGCTTCCACAACAATGCTATGGGAAAAAAAGGCAGGATTCTTGTCATCATAGATGCTATAGTTTGGACCACTGTCATCTCAGATAAGGGTTACCAGAAAATTACTGATGTTTTAACTAATTATGGTGGTTTTTAGTGCACCATAACATTTGTATATGCTAGAAATTATTATTCTGAAAGGGAGAAGCTATGGAGTGAAATTATTCTCAATGCATCTTATATTCATATGCCATGGATTGCTTATGGGAACTTTAATAATGCTTTGACCTTAGAGATAAGAAGGGAGGATTGCCTATTCCTTTTTCTTATCTTACAAGTTTCAATAATTGTATTTTACAATGTGGACTTGCTCAATGTCCTTTGCAGGGTTGCAAGTATATTTGGAGAAAAAGAGGCATGAATACTAATATTGATAAAGTTCTAGTAAATCATGAATTTTTGCAGCTATGTCCAGATTTAACTGCAATTACACTACCTACAAATATAAGTGACCATACTTCAATTCTATTTAATTTCAAAGACAAGGGAAACCAAGAAAAATGCTCCTTTTAGATATGTAGAACACGGTCTAATATTGAAGGGTACCAGCAATGTGTAACTAAAGGGTTCAAAGCTTCTACATGGGATTTTTCACACATAACCTTACGACAAAGCTTAAGAAGATAAAGGAGAACTTAAAAGTGTGGAACATGAATACAAAAAAAGTTGATGCGGTTAAAAATTTACTGGACGAATATAACCACACTTTCTTACAAGTAGATGCCGATCCAGAAGACCTTAAACTGTATGATAATATGCTACACATAAATGTAGAACTGAGGCATCAAGTCAAGTTGCAACATGAACAGATGATACAAGAAAGAAAAAATTATGGCTACATGATGGGGACACAAACTCAAAGTTTTTATTTGCTGAAATGTCAACGAGGAAAAATAAAAAAAGAATTCAGTTATACAATGGTGCACTACAAACCAACTTATACAATAGAGATGTAATAGTTCAGGAATCTCGGAGTTATTTCACCAACTTATACAATGGTGCAAATGCAACTATCTTCCCACAAGTTGAGCCTAGAATGACCATAAATAATCAGGGGAAAGCTTAGTTATCCTCTTCAGTTGAACTAGAAGAAATAAAGGATACATTAAATTCAATACATGAGACTAAAAGTCCAAGTCCAGATGGTTTTACTTACAAAATATTCAAACAACAAAGGGATAAGATCAAAGAGGAATTGTTCTCATAATCATAGAAAATTTTCAATTTGGACAAATTGAAAAGAGTTTTAACCATTCCTTTCTCATAATTGTCCCAAAGGAAGCAAAGCTTCAAACACTTTCTGATTATATGCCAATTACTTGGACTAATGTTGTTTATAACCTAGTTAATAAAATATTGTGCAATGATTCAAAAAATTTCTGCCTTTTCTAATCGTAGAAACTCAGTAGAAATATTGATAAAAATAGTTTGCTTGCACATGAGCTGATCAAAGACTTTAAAACGAAAGGAAAACAAAAAATGTGCATCAAGGTTGATTTACAAAAAGCATATGACATGATAAATAGGGAGTTTACATGTCATATGCTCAAAGCAATGGATTTTCCATTTCCAGTCATCAACCTAATATATGAATGCATGTAACGACCCAGAATTTCCGTCATTTGAAATTCGAATATTTAATTTATTTTAAATATTAATAAGTAAGATTTGGAAGTCGAATTTATTTAATTTCGATATAGTGATTTAATTGGACGATTTAAATTATTTGTTTAATACTTGAAATTGTGTAAATAATTGAAATCTGAATTAAATGTGATTAAAAATGATTTATAAAGTTATATTAAATCATACTGGAGTTAGAATAATGTTTGTAAACTTTTAAAATTGAATTTAAAGTTAAATTGTGAAAACTGAATATTTTAATATTTAATTGACGACTAAAATTAGTCATTTTTCAAACAGTCTCGGATTTCGATGAAACTAGTTTCATCGGATCCGTAATGTTGAATTATTGTAAGGTTTCAAATTTCGTGTCAATCGGATTTATGGTTTGTCCGGGGCAAGCCAAAACGCATAGAAATCAGTTTAATCGGTTTAATTTAAATTTGATCGTTTATTTCCGTAACTCTCACATACGATCGAATTAGCCTTCGAAACCTATTCCATTGTGTCCGGAATGCAGGGTAAACCCTAGAAACGCCGGTCACCGCGCGAGATTTGGAGTTCGGAAAATCGAGTGAATAGTGATTTTCGGTAAATTTTCTATAAAAGGACGTTCTATTCTCTCATTTGCAAACAAAGAAACCCTAGCTAGGGTAAATAGCTTCAGCCCCCGCTTGTTTATAATCAATGGCCGAAATACTACGAACTTCATCTTCTCCGATCTCCTCATCCACACACTTTTAGGCAACGACTTCAACTAGGGAATCGAAGAGCTTCACGAGCTTGACGTATTCAACGGGTATGATCGCGAATGAAGCAGCAGGGCGTCGTCAGGAGGGCCGCGTTCGGCTGCAGCTCGAGCACGTTTTTCCACACCTAGAGATGACTGAGTGGGGCCAGCCTCTAGCCATTGGGGTGTCGCGCGAAGCTCTTCGAGATGGCGGTGTTCGATCGTCTTCTGGTTGCTTGTGTTGATCAGGATAATTGCAAGATGAAGGCGGCTCTATGGGTTTGGTTACGTACGTTTTTACTGGGGAGGAAGGAAAGCAAGTCACGGCCTGGATCTAGGGAAGGTGAAATCAAGGGCCAGGATCTGATTTAGGTTAACATGTAAAATTTGAAATGGAAAATTATTATATTTATAAATTATACAAACTTTAAATTAGCGTATCTTTTTGCTACGAGGTCGAAAAATTACGAAACAAGTTGCGTTGGAATCGTTTTGTCAAGCACTACGCAATGGAGCTGGTTTGGAGTTGATTGGAGTCAGTGAAAATTTCGAGTAAAATTAAACGCGTGTTTAATTTTATTCGAAATAAAACGCTACGATTGTTATCGGAAATTCAAGGTGAGAACTCCTCACTCAATCGAATGTTTTGTTTCGATTTAAATTTTAAATAGTTAGATTTAAAATTGCTTGATTGTGTGAATTGAATGATGATTGCTATTTATTGTGTTAAATAGACCCTATACGTCGTATATTAAGCGGAGGTTATTTATTAAAAACATATACCGCGATAATTTCACATTAAAGTGGAATTGGTATTATATATGTATATAACAATATATATATATATATATATAAATATATATATATTGGAATATGTATATATTGGAGTTGTTGATTTTCCGCATTGTATAGCGGATGAGACTCTATTGCGCCGCATAATAGCGGATAATATTTATAAATCTCGTATACCGCGATAATTTCACATTGAAGTGAAATTGGTATTGTGCTAACATCTGTGGATGCAGGGAAACAGGTTGGAGGGATCCAACTGGATTCTTCAAACATTTGAATTTATTTCAATGTTGTGTGTTGATTTATTTATAATCGCCGTGTGATTATTTATTCATAATCCGTGAATGATTATATCTGTGATTGGATTCGTTGAAGGCTATAATTTAGCTAAATGTATTTTTGGTATCGTTGGATACCAGAAATGAATGAAATTTGATTTTTGAAATTAAGATTGGAAATTTTAAGTAAATTCTTTTGAAAGAATTTGGTTGAATTTAAAAGGAAGGATTTTAAAGTATAAAGTCGATTTTTGAAATCTTATCGAATTATTTCTAAAATATGGAAAAAGGCTTTTATAAATAGTTTTTGAATAGTATTAATTGAAAGTTGAAGAATTTATTTAAAATGGAATTTTAAATGGTTTGGAAGAGAAATGAATTTATTTTAAAAGGTGATTAAAATTTAGAAATCAATTTTCAATTGATTTGGTATTTGAAAATAAATCTTTAGGGAAATCGATATGAAAATTTATTTGATGTTAAGGAAATTGATTTGTGTTGGAATGAATTTTTGAAATCAATTTTAATTGATTTGGTGTGAAGTAAATTTTGAAATCAATTTGGAATTTGATTCGATGTTTGAAATAAAGGTTTGGAAATCAATTTGGGTTTTGAAACAGATTTAGAAATCAATTTGAAAGATGATTTGGAGTTAAAAATGGAAATTTGGAAATTTAATTTCACAATGGAATTTATAAAGGAAAGGGGAATTTGTTTTAAAAATAAACATTGATTTATTTTTGAAGTGTGAAAAATTATGATTTGAAATTGGTTTTCAAAGTGATGAAGTGTGGAAATAAATTTACAGATTTGAGATGTAAATTTGAAATAAATCGATAAGGATTTATATAATTGGTTTAAATGAATGTGATTTGAAATTGTTTTCAAATGGTTGAAATGTTAAACCATATCTCGCGAAGAGATTTGAAATTTAATAATTTGGGAAAAATTATTTAAATAGGTTGATTGTTGTGAATGTTGTTGATAGTTAAATAACCAACTATCAATATTTGCCTTTGAAATGACACTTGATTTGTTTTTAAAACAAACGCGCACTATTCGGGTTAGCCGGGAAAAGACCTTTGTGTCATATAACCCATTCCGAATTAGTGATACGACAATATGGATCGTATTGAAGACCGGTGGTGAAGACCGGGTATTTTCGAAAATGAAAGGACAACCTGTCGAATGTCTCTTCACCGAGTTGCTCCGGTATAGATATTTATATCACTTTTTTTGTGATGGGAAGTCCGGACATGATTAGAAATTATCCGGATTGCAAGGGCTTTTTTGGAAGTGCCTTCGGTTCCGTTCGATCCCGAAACGGACTTGTATGGATGTGTGTCTGACGTTACACTTTGAGATGTAAAGCTGGTTTCTATCAAATACATTTATGTTGGTGGCGGAGAATTTATTCTCTTAGCTTAACACCCTTCTCTGAGACGTATGAGCTCAGAGGTTATGTAGTTGATGGTTACTAGTGATACATTCCCAATTTGGTAATGTGGCACACGAAGTGCTGTTGATAATTTGTTGATCAAAGCGTTGCTTTGTGAAAAAGCGTTGCTTTGTGGACGAGACTTCGTCGAGCCTCACAACCCAGTAATGGTCGAAACAGGGATGTTGCGGCAAAGGTTTGTAGGGGTAGCGCCCCTAGGGTATGTCATTTCCTTCTGGATAAAAGTTGATATCATGGTATGGAGCCCAGAAATTTTACCTATGTTGATTATACTTTGTAGTTGTTGCTTTGTGATTGAGGATCCTCGGATAAAGGTCGGTGACGACCGGGGGATGACATAGCTCATGTGTTAGCTACCTAGTTACAGCTTTTCAGCGTGAGGTAGCGTCGGTCTTGTGTTTGCAGAGAGCAGGTTGACTCTCAGGGCGTCTTTCCAGAGGCGTTTCTATTTCGGTGTAAGGAAGTTCCTTTGCCTGATCATTTGTTGGAAATCCAAAGAAATAATACGAACCCTGTACGGTTTTAGTTGCATTACCTGCTATGGAATGTGGCGGTAACCTGCTATTGAACGTAGTAGCTATAGTAGGCATACAATAACGGTTGTATGCTGGCTAAGATTAATATTATATTTTCGAAATGGTTTTCGACACTATGCACTAATGATAATAATATCGAATGATTTTGCGTAGTATGCATTTTTGACTATCATAAGAAGAAATCTCCTCCAATTCTGCGTTTGCATTGTGTGTGTGGCGGGAGGTCTTATGGTAGTTTCATTTCCAAAAGCATTGCGAAATTGTTTTATTTTCTTTGAGAAGATAAACTATTTTAGTTCTCACACCAGTCATCATGACTGACCTGAAGTTTATTGTTTCCTTCCTAAACTCTGGGTGCCCACCAATTTCCACACGGGCAGTCTAGAGTCAGGTTATCAGGTCATTCTGGATTCAGGAGATGCTGTGGAGCTCAGTGACGAGCTGGATGGCGAGACGTATCACTTGTATATGATATTATTTATTCCGCTGTGTTTTCTATATGAGGACAAGTTTATATAACTGTCCAGTTGGTTTTATATTGTTGTTGTAAACTCTGATGATGATGTAATGTATAAAATGATATAGTTCTTTGATTTAAAGATTATTCATTTATCTATTATATGTTGTTCCGCTGCGAATGTGAGATTCTGATATTGTTCTGTGTTTTCCTGTTGTTCTTCTTTCTTTTCCTTCTGTCTTCGTCTACCTCTTCTTTTTCTCCATAACAATTCGGTTTTCCGGCATTCGATTGCTCGGCAGTTGATACAGTGAATGTATTAATGTCGATTTTCGAGCGACGAAAAGTCGAGTCGTTACATTTGGTATCAGAGCATATGGTTAAGAGTTAACCATGGCTCTGTTGGGAATTACTCATTAGAGATAGAGTCAGCAGTACTCTAGAATGAGTGTGAGTATAATAATAAATATGAGCGCGTATTTGTTAGTGAATATAAAAGTGTTTTATATTGTGTTTGCTTATCCGTTGAGCTGTTTATGAATTTTGGTCGGTATGTGGGATGCCATATTATCGATAGGGGTTTCTAAACAATTAAACGAGGGAAGTCGACATAGTATCATTTTAAATTGGGTAAATGAAATAATTTTACCTCGATTATATTTTGTATATAAAGGAAATAATTTTTCAAAAATTGTTAAGGTGTATATATAAACTGATTGTTTGGTTGTTGAAAATATATGCATATTTTTTTTTTAGATCATGGGGAACCTTAAGATCATGGTATTCATTGATACTCACTTAAGTAAACCCCACGCCGTGTGTCTACCCCGCTTTTATTTAGTCGTCGCACACAGATGCGTAACGTTGAAACTCCCACTGATGGTTTGGCGCTGGGATTCGAACCTGCCCGGACGCAGTCATTTGGTTCCCATCTCCCAGCTCCCAAACCAACCGAGCTACGAACGGCGGGTATATATGCATATATATGAATTAATAAAAGTTGTTTGAATAAATTATATAAAAACAACAATTGTAAAAGAATGAAGTATATAAGCAACAATTGTATATGTATGGAATTATAATTGATATGATTTGCAATTGTGAAATAATCTTGTATAAGTAAAAGAAATGGTGAAATTATATGAGAAAAGGATTTATAAATGGGATTTATAAATAAAAGGAAATTTTTGAAAGAATTTAAGCACTGAATTCACTATTGTTGCCGGGAAATAATAAGGGTGATGACTACAGCATCATCAGTATCATTTTCGAGTTTCTGTGTGATTGATTTGCTACCATAGTAAATTGAAATTGAAGTTTGTTGTGATAAACAAATTTGAAATTAAAATCCAAATTGAAATTGATGAATATAAGTGAAATGAGTTTTATACTTATAATATGATTGGGAAGTTAATAAAATAAATTGTATAACTTATAAAATGAATAAAGGTAAGCAAAACCAATTGTGAAAGAATGGTTAAACAATTTTGTTAAGGAAAAACAAAATCTGAATTGGATTTATAAGTGGAAATTTAAGTTAAGTTAAACAAATGATGATTGAAATGAAATATAACTTAAGTGATGTTAAATAAAGTTGATTTTGGTATCGAAGTAAAATTAATAAAGTGAATTTATTAAATGGATGTGAACTTGAGATATGTAAATAAAAATTCAATTTTATTTGTAAAATGAATTACAATTGAATCAATAAATGGATTGAATGTTAATCAATCGAATGTGAATAAATTGATATGGAATAATGAATGTAAGTGTAAATTTATTAAAGCTAATTAAAAGTGTTGAACCAAATTGAATGTAAGTAATGTAAATTTAATAAATTTGGTTGTGTTGAATATATATTGGTTGTTATTTGATTGTTAGTTGATTGTATATAGTAAATTCATTAAGTGTTAATGAAATTAAATTAGTGAAATTGAAAGCTATAGCAATTGAATTTAAATTGAAAGTGAAGTAAATTTAAATAGAAATTGATTTGAATTGGAAGTGAACCAACCTGAATGTAAATTAGTGAATGTAAACTAATTGAAAATAGATAATTGAATGTCGTTGTATATGAATTGGTTATAAACAATTATAAGTGATGTTGAAATTTTATAAGTTGCTTATGAACCTTGTTTAGTATGCATTTCCTTTAAAATGCATGTGTTGTAGTTGTTTAAAAGAACAAAATGTTAATAACTTTATATATATGTCACTTACATATTTAAATTGAGTAAGTACATGTGCCGTGGCTGCCGTTCGGTTGATTTGGTTGCGCTAAAATGCTAAATAAATAACTGCTTTGCTTAAAAATGCTAAAAAGGTACGCCTACGCAATAAAAATAGGAAATATGAACTGTTTTTCTGCTTTTCCGACCGTGTGGGTCGATGTATACATATTTATGTCTATTGTGATCCTACTACGATCGAACCGCGCAAAGGAGACGCTGGCGATTTTTTTTGAAAATTTAAGGCGTTAGAATTTTTTTTTTTGAAAATTTTGGAATTTTTTTGTTAATGATAAGTTAATTTCTAAATTGTAATAACATATAGGAATTGAACTAGAAAATGGAAACCATTGTTTTGGTTGAAGTTAAAGGTTTTGGAAAAAGTGAATATAAAATTTTTCACTAAGTGGATTTTTGAAAAGTAAATGAATTTAGGGCACTTTTCTTACTTTGCAATTTCGAGGACGAAATTCTTTTAAGGGGGGAAGTTTGTAACGACCCAGAATTTCCGTCATTTGAAATTCGAATATTTAATTTTATTTTAAATATTAATAAGTAAGATTTGGAAGTCGAATTTATTTAATTTCGATATAGTGATTTAATTGGACGATTTAAATTATTTGTTTAATACTTGAAATTGTGTAAATAATTGAAATCTAAATTAAATGTGATTAAAAATGATTTATAAAGTTATATTAAATCATATTGGAGTTAGAATGATGTTTGTAAACTTTTAAAATTGAATTTAAAGTTAAATTGTGAAAACTGAATATTTTAATATTTAATTGACGACTAAAATTAGTCATTTTTCAAACAGTCTCGGATTTCGACAAAACCAGTTTCATCGGATCCATAATGTTGAATTATTGTAAGGTTTCAAATTTCGTGTCAATCGGATTTACGGTTTGTCCGGGGCAAGCCAAAACGCCTAGAAATCGGTTTAATCGGTTTAATTAAAATTTGATCGTTTATTTCCGTAACTCTCACATACGATCGAATTAGCCTTCGAAACCTATTCCATTGTGTCCAAAACACGGGGTAAACCCTAGAAACGCCGGTCACCGCGCGAGATTTGGAGTTCGGAAAATCGAGTGAATAGTGATTTTCGGTAAATTTTCTATAAAAGGACGTTCTATTCTCTCATTTGCAAACAAAGAAACCCTAGCTAGGGCAAATAGCTTCAGCCGCCGCTTGTTTATAATCAATGGCCGAAATACAACAAACTTCATCTTCTCCGATCTCCTCATCCACACACTTTTAGGCAACGACTTCAACTAGGGAATCGAAGAGCTTCACGAGCTCGACGTATTCAACGGGTATGATCGCGAATGAAGCAGCAGGGCGTCGTTAGGAGGGCCGCGTTTGGCTGCAGCTCGAGCATGTTTTTCCACACCTAGAGATGACCGAGTGGGGCCGACCTCTAGCCATTTGGGTGTCGCGCGAAGCTCTTCGAGATGGCGGTGTTCGATCGTCTTCTGGTTGCTTATGTTGATCACGATAATTGCAAGATGAAGGCAGCTCTATGGGTTTGGTTACGTACGTTTTTACTGGGGAGGAAGGAAAGCAAGTCACGGCCTGGATCTAGGGAAGGTGAAATCAAGGGCCAGGATCTGATTTAGGTTAACATAAAATTTGAAATGGAAAATTATTATATTTATAAATTGTACAAACTTTAAATTAGCGTATCTTTTTGCTACAAGGTCGAAAAATTACGAAACAAGTTGCGTTGGAATCGTTTTGTCGAGCACTACGCAATGGAGCTGGTTTGGAGTTGATTGGAGTCAGTGAAAATTTGGGTAAAATTAAACGCGTGTTTAATTTTATTCGAAATAAAACGCTACGACTGTTATCGGAAATTCAAGGTGAGAACTCCTCACTCAATCGAATGTTTTGTTTCGATTTAAATTTTAAATAGTTAGATTTAAATTTGCTTGATTGTGTGAATTGAATGATGATTGCTATTTATTGTGTTAAATAGACCCTATACGCCGTATATTAAGCGGAGGTTATTTATTAAAAACATATACCGCGATAATTTCACATTAAAGTGGAATTGGTATTATATATGTATATAGCAATATATGTGGAATATGCGATTATATGATCGTTATATAGTTTTTGTTTGATGATAATAAACATATATATTCATACAAATGTATTTGATATTGTACTATTTCATACTTCACAGAATAAATGACAATATACTGAATAAAATTAAATAACAACGGAATTTGGAATTCAAAAAGAAATTTTATTCATATCATTGTCATTACAAAGTTTTTGAATAGTACACACTCACACTCTCACAATAACTGTACAATTTTCTGAATACATCACAACTCGATTTTACATCATTTCCTCACTACATTTCGCTCACACTCATATTTGATCTTCAACTATATTCCAGTCCGGATTCCAGCATTTGAGCAATCTACAAAAATAGTTTCAAACGCAGTAAAATTGAAAAAGAAATATTTTTGCAAATTCAATTTGAAAGAAACGATGATTTTGAAAATATTGTTTGCCTCAGTTATTTGGGTTGTTCGCCATCATTTTTGACTGTGCAATATATGTGCATATCAGTTTTTTTTCAGGGACAGTCTCGAGTGGCTGCGATACACACGCATACATTTGTACACGTGTGCACCGCCTCGCCAACTCGAGTGCACAAGGTCAAACCTCGACAGGTTCAACTCAAGTTCATCATCACATAATCAAACTGCAACAAGACAAGGCACTATCACTCAAGACCAAATCCAACTCAAACAAGTAAACTGGCCATGACAGTGAAACAGACGCAAATGCCAAATCAAAGAACTCGAGAGACACAGCATGAATCAAAGGCAAAGCAGATACACAATGCACCAAATCAGACTAGAGAAAAATGTACAAAACCAATGAAAACAAGCTCAAAACAGTCTACAAGATCGTACATGCCACTCAGTAAAGCTACAACAAGCTATGGTGCATTTACAACTACAATATGGACACAACAACAACTACAACAGTGAATGCAAATGGGGTGCAGACCCGAACCAGATGAACATCAACAAAGCCACTGCAACCATGTGCAAGTACATAGTGTACAACAGGTGATATTACAAGAATGAACAATATCAGAGAAGAATATCACAGAGAAAATAATTCACAGAGAAGAGGATAGCAATGTCGAAGAGTATGCTACAGAAAAAAAGTCAAAGCCAATAATCTCAAAATCAAGTCAGCCCAGAAAATATATACGAATATATACGCATATGGAACAGGTCAGAGACGTGGTGAATGACTCAAATTCAACACCGTGGAGATCAAGCAAATATATACGAAAAATATACGTATATGAACAAGTCAAGGAAAATCGCAATCATCCAACAATGATCAAACGGCCAAAGCACATATTTTGAAACAATCAGACGAACGAAAATTATGGAGTTCGACTCCTATATAAACCAACATCATCATCGGCAAAAAGGTATGAGCTTCAACGACAAATCATACGAACGCAAAATAACCTCAATCATCATCGGCATATCCATAGGAGTTCGAATACAAAAATCGAAGAGCAACAGTGATAAAAATCTAACCTCGAAGCAATTGTCGAACTCATCGAAGCAACCGAAGAAAGCAACAGGAGATCGATCGAGCCAAGATAAATCGCGCACAACCAACAATCGATCGAAATAGTATCGGAGCTTCGCAAAGCCCCAATTCAAAGCGACAAAGAATCGACTTCGCCAGAGATCCAAAACCCTAAAGCTTCAAACTTGCCAGAGCAAGTGATAAAGAGGAACGGACTAACCGCAAGACAAGAACGACCAGCAATCGATCGAAGAGCCGAAGCCCTAATTTCTCCAGATCGCAAGCCACCATTTTTTCTTCAGAGAAAATTAAGGAACGGGTTAAAGAATAAAGGAAATAGGGCCGGCCGGTTTTGTTTAGGGTTAGGGATAGTATTAATTAAAAGGGTTTTTAAAAAAGGTTACTTTTGTTAAAGGATTTTAATTTTAAAAGATAAATTATTTAAAGTCCTTTGTTTTTGAAAGTTTTAAAATAGGATTTTGAAAATTCGAGATTAACTTCTCTAGGATATTTTTTCTTTGCTTCGAATTTTCAAATCAAATTTTATCGAGCAAAAAATTGTTTAATCAAGTCTATATTTTAATTTTTGCTCCGGTTTTCAAATCAGCAGTTTGTTTTTATTTTTCCAATCAAAAGCAGGGTTAATCACCACCTAGGGTTTAGGTGTTGTCAGATTGTCTAGTTAGAATTAGTTCAGTAAGCAGGGGTTGCGAGTTTGCAAAATTCTACAGGCGGGAGCAGAGTGCGGGAGCAGAGTTCGCGAGTAAGCGAAGCTCTATAGGCGGGAGCAGAGTTCGCGAGTAAACGAAGCTCTATAGGCGGGAGCAGGGGTTGCGAGTCTATTAGAGTGTTTGTGAGCGGGAGCGAGTGTTTGCGAGTCTAGTAGAGTGTTTGTGAGCGGGAGCGTGTCTGCGAGTGTCTGCGAGTCTGTGAGAGTGTTTGTAAGCGTGAGACTGTTTAATTCTAATAGAAATCTGGGAATGCAGCAGTAGGCAGGGTTTGCCGAAGCTGGGTAAATTTTGTGTGTGATTTACTTTTCTGCATATTTACTTATCTGCTATTTGTTTCTGTGATTGAATCTGTTTAAATCAAGAAAATTTGTCATAACCCTATTCACCCCCCCCTCTAGGGTTATTCTAGATCCTACAAGTGGTATCAGAACCAAGTTATTTTTATTTAACTCTAGAGTCATGAATCTATCAAATAATGCTTTTTCTGAGGGGCAATCTATTGCTAGGCCACCAATGTTTAATGGGAGTGACTATGCGTATTGGAAGGTTAGGATGGGTATTTATCTTAGTTCTGTTGATTATGATGTTTGGGATATTATCGAATCCGGATATAAACCTCCCACTATAACTGTTGGTGATACTGAGATTCCGAAACCCAAGGATAGGTGGGATGCTAATGATAAGAAATTGAAAACTACAAATGCCAAAGCAATGAACGCTTTAATTTGTGCTCTTGATAAGAATGAATTTAATAGAATTTCTCATTGTACAACTGCGCAGGAAATCTGGCATACTTTGGAGGTGACACACGAAGGAACTTCTCAAGTCAAGGAGTCTCGTCTAGCCCTGTTCAGCAATGAATACGAGAACTTTGTAATGGACAAAGGCGAGAGCATAAAGGACATGTTTGGACGCTTCTCAACCTTGGTATACAATGCTAGAGCGCTTGGAAAGGTATTCTCCGAGGTAGAGTTAGTGAGGAAGATACTACGAGTCTTACCGATGAACTTTGAGGCAAAAGTCACAGCAATACAAGAATCGAAAGATTTGAGTAAACTAAGCATGGAGGAGTTGATTGGCAACTTGATGACATATGAGCTTGAGCTAAAATCAAAGGAGGAACGCAACAACTCCGAATCAAAGAAGAAGACGATTGCCTTGAAGAGCAGAGAGGAGAGCGATGATGAAGCAGAAGATCCAATTGAAGAACTTGCAATGGCTGTCAATAATTTTAGAAAATGGTCAAGATTCGGGTCACGCAAGAAGAAAACAAATGGTAATAGGTCAAAAGATTCTGACAGTTCCGATAATGAATTGACCTGTTATAACTGCAATAAGCCTGGCCACATCAAACCAAACTGCCCACTTCTCAAAAACAACAAAGGAAAGAAAAAGAAGAAGAAGGTCTTTGCAGCAACTTGGGATGATGAAGAAGGAGAGGAAGTTTCGAATGATAACTCAGAGGAGGCTAACCTGTGTCTTACGGCAAGATCAGATTCAGAAGAAAGCTCAGTGGAATCAAGATCAGATTCAGAAGCAAGCTCAAAGGATAATGAGGTAAGAAACTATTCTTATAAAGATCTTGTTTATTTGTGCCTCGATCTTACTAAAACTGTTGAAGCTCTTGATTCTAAAAATGAAAAACTGAAATCTGATAGGAAAGAACTTGCCCGTGAAAATTTTAGGTTAGAATCTGAACTTGAAAAAATTCAAAACCTAGAATGTGAAAATTGTAAAACTTTAGATTCAGAGTTATCTAAACTGAAGAATAGCTTCGAGGATCTTGAAAAAGAAAACCTGAATCTAAAGGAAACTATTGAAACTAGGAAAAAGGATTTTGTGAATAGATGCACCTCACTTGTGTCTGAAAACTCAACACTGAAAACCAAAGTCCTAGATCTTGAGAAATCACTGAATAACTTTTCTAGAGGAGAAAAATCATTCAATATGTTATTAGGCAATCAACTGTTTGCTAACAACCGAAAAGGGCTAGGTTTTGGTAAATCACAGGTTGACGATAGTGCAAAAGGAAAGGGCATCTTTACTGAATGTGAAATGGTTGGACATCATATTGAAAATTGTAGTCATAGGAACAAGAACACGAGATTTATACAAGTTTGGGTTCCTAAGAATTCTACAAACAAACTCAATATCTATTGGAACAAGAATAAAAATACAAAACAAGTTTGGATTCCAAAGGGGGTGTATATTCACAATGCTTCTGTTACTAATGTCATTGGACCTACGAGTTACTCTAGGTCCTCCCTCCCTCTCTCTATATAGATTTGTTGGCAGGCTAGGGAGTAACTAGAATGGTTTCAAGTTTTTGGCTGTTCTAGACATATAACAGGTGATAATTTGAAGCTCCTTAGCCTAGAGAATTTTAGAGAATTGAATTGTGATCATGGAAGACAACCGCAAGTATAATTGATAAAGACTTTGCTAGCACATCAAGGGTCCTTGAGTCAATTCACATAGATTTACTTGAATCAAATGAATTTGCAAGCTTGAATGGAATTCGTTATTGTTGATTGATGATTCTTCTTGATTTACATAGGTTTATCTCTTAACCAAAAAGTCTGAATTTTTGATTATTCAAAGAGTACAAAACTTGTTAAAATGGGTCTCCACAAAACTATTCGTTATTTTTTCTGCCACTAACAATCATGGACCTATATAGGTCACATAAATCTTTTCGTGCAGGTGAGATGGCAAGCAGAGGAACAATAATAGTGTTACTCGGACTCAGACTGTTCTAAGGACACAACGGATGACTAAGCGAGATCCTCAGCCCAATGTAAAGGTGACAGAATCACCATGAACAACTTTGAGAAATATCGTAAAGGTAAAACAGGTATTGGTATATTTGAACGGTATATCAAAGGTGATTATCTGCACCATAATATTGAATCAAAATCAGTCAATATTGAGATAATAATTTTTGACTCTGATTTATTCAAAACTGTTGGCCAATCATGTCAATAACACTATGCTTGAAAATCCTTTCCGAATTATTTTTTTTTGGATGATAATACTTGATTTTGGCTTTACTCACGAGTTTCAATTATTTACACTGCTTCAATTCAAATACAAAAATGTTGCTAACTCTGTTTATGGTACTCACTTCATGGTCTGATCTATCAAAGTGAATTTGTGATAATTTGGAATAAAATTGAAAAACTCGGATGAGGATCACTGGTAATCTAGTTGATAGAAAAAGTAAGAGTTGAAAGTGATTCTTATTAATTGCATCATTTCTTTCATAGAAAATATCTGCATATTTTTCACTTGAAATAATTTTTATTTTAGCAGATTTTCCTCTTATAAAACCCCTTTGAGAAAATCATCTCTTTTTTCATATTTTCAGAGCAGACATTTTGAAAATTTGATTTTATAATCATTCTTGAATTTGATTTTAAATGACTATGTTGACTTATCAAACTCCCTAATGGTTATCGAAAAGATCAATAGTGAATAGAAAAAGTGATGAGTGTCGATATTTTTCATACATTACTCAAGACAGTATATTTAGAAGAATTTCTTTAGAATTTCATAACAAGAGTTATAAAAATTTTTCGTTGGGTAAAAATTCCATGACCATTTCTATTTCTATCATCTTTTCTACCGACCATAACTCATCAAAACTTCATATAGTATGTAAATTTGTGGTAGTTTACAAAGGAGATCATTTGTTCTTCAATTTACAATATCTTCAGATTTGTGAAAGAAGTCATTTGTGCTTCAATAAAAATAATATCCAAAGTATTCACTCTCATTTAAAAGTCCTCACGGTCATGCATGGGTGAATTACTTGGATTTTTGATTATGTGCTTCCATACTCATTTAAAAGTCCTCACGGTTATGCATGTATGGAACGCGTATCAAAATTAAGTTTTTAAACTAACAAGTTGATTCTAATCCCATTTAAAAGTCCTCACGGTTATGCGTGGTTAGAAGATACTTGCATTTTTTTAAAAAATGTGAATACTACTAATCTCATTTAAAAGTCCTAACGGTTATGCATGGTTAGTAGATATTCAAATTTCCTGAAATAAATATACCGCAAATAGACAAAACTGTATGATTTTTGATGATTTTATCTCCACCATTTCTGAAAGTGGAATATGCGTCTAACGAGAATAATTATGATTTTTGTTTGATTTTTATTGAAATTTGATATTTATATTCAATTGATGTTAATGTTAGATTTATGTCTGTCACTTCATCTCTATTTTTATAACACTGTTATTCTTTTGCTGATAACAAAAGGGGGAGAGAAAAGTTAAGATTTTGTCAAATAAAATCAAGCAAAGAAGTCAAATTTTATTTGTCTATTTATTTGACTATGCATTGATGAAGGGGGAGCTTCTATGCATTTATAAAGGGGGAGTTTTTGAGAAAATAGGAAGCATTCAAATAGGGGGAGCAAAATTGAATGATCAAATACATTTCACATGTTCAAAATCTTAAATATATGTTTGTTATCATCAAAAGGGGGAGATTGTGGAATATGCGATTATATGATCGTTATATAGTTTTTGTTTGATGATAATAAACATATATATTCATACAAATGTATTTGATATTGTACTATTTCATACTTCACAGAATAAATGACAATATACTGAATAAAATTAAATAACAACGGAATTTGGAATTCAAAAAGAAATTTTATTCATATCATTGTCATTACAAAGTTTTTGAATAGTACACACTCACACTCTCACAATAACTGTACAATTTTCTGAATACATCACAACTCGATTTTACATCATTTCCTCACTACATTTCGCTCACACTCATATTTGATCTTCAACTATATTCCAGTCCGGATTCCAGCATTTGAGCAATCTACAAAAATAGTTTCAAACGCAGTAAAATTGAAAAAGAAATATTTTTGCAAATTCAATTTGAAAGAAACGATGATTTTGAAAATATTGTTTGCCTCAGTTATTTGGGTTGTTCGCCATCATTTTTGACTGTGCAATATATGTGCATATCAGTTTTTTTTCAGGGACAGTCTCGAGTGGCTGCGATACACACGCATACATTTGTACACGTGTGCACCGCCTCGCCAACTCGAGTGCACAAGGTCAAACCTCGACAGGTTCAACTCAAGTTCATCATCACATAATCAAACTGCAACAAGACAAGGCACTATCACTCAAGACCAAATCCAACTCAAACAAGTAAACTGGCCATGATAGTGAAACAGACGCAAATGCCAAATCAAAGAACTCGAGAGACACAGCATGAATCAAAGGCAAAGCAGATACACAATGCACCAAATCAGACTAGAGAAAAATGTACAAAACCAATGAAAACAAGCTCAAAACAGTCTACAAGATCGTACATGCCACTCAGTAAAGCTACAACAAGCTATGGTGCATTTACAACTACAATATGGACACAACAACAACTACAACAGTGAATGCAAATGGGGTGCAGACCCGAACCAGATGAACATCAACAAAGCCACTGCAACCATGTGCAAGTACATAGTGTACAACAGGTGATATTACAAGAATGAACAATATCAGAGAAGAATATCACAGAGAAAATAATTCACAGAGAAGAGGATAGCAATGTCGAAGAGTATGCTACAGAAAAAAAGTCAAAGCCAATAATCTCAAAATCAAGTCAGCCCAGAAAATATATACGAATATATACGCATATGGAACAGGTCAGAGACGTGGTGAATGACTCAAATTCAACACCGTGGAGATCAAGCAAATATATACGAAAAATATACGTATATGAACAAGTCAAGGAAAATCGCAATCATCCAACAATGATCAAACGGCCAAAGCACATATTTTGAAACAATCAGACGAACGAAAATTATGGAGTTCGACTCCTATATAAACCAACATCATCATCGGCAAAAAGGTATGAGCTTCAACGACAAATCATACGAACGCAAAATAACCTCAATCATCATCGGCATATCCATAGGAGTTCGAATACAAAAATCGAAGAGCAACAGTGATAAAAATCTAACCTCGAAGCAATTGTCGAACTCATCGAAGCAACCGAAGAAAGCAACAGGAGATCGATCGAGCCAGGATAAATCGCGCACAACCAACAATCGATCGAAATAGTATCGGAGCTTCGCAAAGCCCCAATTCAAAGCGACAAAGAATCGACTTCGCCAGAGATCCAAAACCCTAAAGCTTCAAACTTGCCAGAGCAAGTGATAAAGAGGAACGGACTAACCGCAAGACAAGAACGACCAGCAATCGATCGAAGAGCCGAAGCCCTAATTTCTCCAGATCGCAAGCCACCATTTTTTCTTCAGAGAAAATTAAGGAACGGGTTAAAGAATAAAGGAAATAGGGCCGGCCGGTTTTGTTTAGGGTTAGGGATAGTATTAATTAAAAGGGTTTTTAAAAAAGGTTACTTTTGTTAAAGGATTTTAATTTTAAAAGATAAATTATTTAAAGTCCTTTGTTTTTGAAAGTTTTAAAATAGGATTTTGAAAATTCGAGATTAACTTCTCTAGGATATTTTTTCTTTGCTTCGAATTTTCAAATCAAATTTTATCGAGCAAAAAATTGTTTAATCAAGTCTATATTTTAATTTTTGCTCCGGTTTTCAAATCAGCAGTTTGTTTTTATTTTTCCAATCAAAAGCAGGGTTAATCACCACCTAGGGTTTAGGTGTTGTCAGATTGTCTAGTTAGAATTAGTTCAGTAAGCAGGGGTTGCGAGTTTGCCAAATTCTACAGGCGGGAGCAGAGTGCGGGAGCAGAGTTCGCGAGTAAGCGAAGCTCTATAGGCGGGAGCAGAGTTCGCGAGTAAACGAAGCTCTATAGGCGGGAGCAGGGGTTGCGAGTCTATTAGAGTGTTTGTGAGCGGGAGCGAGTGTTTGCGAGTCTAGTAGAGTGTTTGTGAGCGGGAGCGTGTCTGCGAGTGTCTGCGAGTCTGTGAGAGTGTTTGTAAGCGTGAGACTGTTTAATTCTAATAGAAATCTGGGAATGCAGCAGTAGGCAGGGTTTGCCGAAGCTGGGTAAATTTTGTGTGTGATTTACTTTTCTGCATATTTACTTATCTGCTATTTGTTTCTGTGATTGAATCTGTTTAAATCAAGAAAATTTGTCATAACCCTATTCACCCCCCCTCTAGGGTTATTCTAGATCCTACAATATATATATATATATATATATATATTGGAATATGTATATATTGGAGTTGTTGATTTCCCGCATTGTATAGCGGATGAGACCCTATTGCGCCGCATAATAGCGGATAATATTTATAAATCCTGTATACCGCGATAATTTCACATTGAAGTGAAATTGGTATTGTGCTAACATCTGTGGATGCAGGGAAACAGGTTGGAGGGATCCAACTGGATTCCTCAAACATTTGAATTTATCTCAATGTTGTGTGTTGATTATTTATAATCGCCGTGTGATTATTTATTTATAATCTGTGAATGATTATATCTGTGATTGGATTCGTTGAAGGCTATAATTTAGCCGAATGTATTTTTGGTATCGTTGGATACCAGAAATGAATGAAATTTGATTTTTGAAATTAAGATTGGAAATTTGAAGTAAATTCTTTTGAAAGAATTTGGTTGAATTTAAAAGGAAGGATTTTAAAGTATAAAGTCGATTTTTGAAATCTTATCGAATTATTTCTAAAATATGGAAAAAGGCTTTTATAAATAGTTTTTGAATAGTATTAATTGAAAGTTGAAGAATTTATTTAAAATGGAATTTTAAATGGTTTGGAAGAGATAAATGAATTTATTTTAAAAGGTGATTAAAATTTAGAAATCAATTTATAATTGATTTGGTATTTGAAAATAAATCTTTAGGGAAATCGATATGAAAATTTATTTGATGTTGAATGAGGAAATTGATTTGTGTTGGAATGAATTTTTGAAATCAATTTGTAATTGATTTGGTGTGAAGTAAATTTTGAAATCAATTTGGAATTTGATTCGGTGTTTGAAATAAAGGTTTGGAAATCAATTTGGGTTTTGAAAGAGATTTAGAAATCAATTTGAAAGTTGATTTGGAGTTAAAAATGGAAATTTGGAAATTTAATTTCATAATGGAATTTATAAAGGAAAGGGGAATTTGTTTTAAAAATAAACATTGATTTATTTTTGAAGTGTGAAAAATTATGATTTGAAATTGGTTTTCAAAGTGATGAAGTGTGGAAATAAATTTACAGATTTGAGATGTAAATTTGAAATAAATCGATAAGGATTTATATAATTGGTTTAAATGAATGTGATTTGAAATTGTTTTCAAATGGTTGAAGTGTTAAACCATATCTCGCGAAGAGATTTGAAATTTAATAATTTGGGAAAAATTATTTAAATAGGTTGATTGTTGTGAATGTTGTTGATAGTTAAATAACCAGCTATCAATATTTGCCTTTGAAATGGCACTTGATTTGTTTTTAAAACAAACGCGCACTATTCGGGTTAGCCGAGAAAAGACCTTTGTGTCATATAACCCATTCCGAATTAGTGATACGACAATATGGATCGTATTGAAGACTAGTGGTGAAGACCGGGTATTTTCGAAAATGAAAGGACAACCTGTCGAATGTCTCTTCACCGAGTTGCTCCGGTATAGATATTTATATCACTCTTTTTGTGATGGGAAGTCCGGACATGATTAGAAATTATCCGGATTGCAAGGGCTTCTTTGGAAGTGCCTTCGGTTCCGTTCGATCCCGGAACGGACTTGTATGGATGTGTGTCTGACGTTACACTTTGAGATGTAAAGCTGGTTTCTATCAAATACATTTCTGTTGGTGGCGGAGAATTTATTCTCTTAGCTTAACACCCTTCTCTGAGACGTATGAGCTCAGAGGTTATGTAGTTGATGGTTACTAGTGATACATTCCCAATTTGGTAATGTGGCACATGAAGTGCTGTTGATCATTTGTTGATCAAAGCGTTGCTTTGTGAAAAAGCGTTGCTTTGTGGACGAGATTTCGTCGAGCCTCACAACCCGGTAATGGTCGAAACAGGGATGTTGCGGCAAAGGTTTGTAGGGGTAGCGCCCCTAGGGTATGTCATTTCCTTCTGGATAAAAGGTGATATCATGGTATGGAGCCCAGATATTTTACCTATGTTGATTATACTTTGTAGTGTTGCTTTGTGATTGAGGATCCTCGGATAAAGGTCGGTGACGACCGGGGGATGACATAGCTCGTGTGTTAGCTACCTAGTTACAGCTTTTCAGCGTGAGGTAGCGTCGACCTTGTGTTTGCAGAGAGCAGGTTGACTCTCAGAGCGTCTTTCCAGAGGCGTTTCTATTTCGGTGTAAGGAAGTTACTTTGCCTGACCATTTGTTGGAAATCCAAAGAAACAATACGAACCCTGTACGGTTTTAGTTGTATTACCTGCTATGGAATGTGGCGGTAACCTGCTATTGAACGTAGTAGCTATAGTAGGCATACAATAACGGTTGTATGCTGGCTAAGATTAATATTATATTTTCGAAATGGTTTTCGACACTATGCACTAATGATAATAATATCGAATGATTTTGCGTAGTAAGCATTTTTGACTATCATAAGAAGAAATCTCCTCCATTTCTGCGTTTGCATTGTGTGTGTGGCGGGAGGTCTTATGGTAGTTTCATTTTCCAAAAGCATTGCGAAATTGTTTTATTTTCTTTGAAAAGATAAACTATTTTAGTTCTCACACCAGTCACCATGACTGACCTGGAGTTTATTGTTTCCTTCCTAAACTCTGGGTGCCCACCAATTTCCACACGGGCAGTCTAGAGTCAGGTTATCAGGTCATTCTGGATTCAGGAGATGCTGTGGAGCTCAGTGACGAGCTGGATGGCGAGACGTATCACTTGTATATGATATTATTTATTCCGCTGTGTTTTCTGTATGAGGACAAGTTTATATAACTGTCCAGTTGGTTGTATATTGTTGTTGTAAACTCTGATGATGATGTAATGTATAAAATGATATAGTTCTTTGATTTAAAGATTATTCATTTATCTATTATATGTTGTTCCGCTGCGAATGTGAGATTCTGATATTGTTCTGTGTTTTCCTATTGTTCTTCTTTCTTTTCCTTCTGTCTTCTTCTACCTTTTCTTTTTCTCCATAAAAATTCGGTTTTCCGGCATTCGATTGCTCGGCAGTTGATACAATGAATGTATTAATGTCGATTTTCGAGCGACGAAAAGTCAAGTCGTTACAATGCATAAGTACTCCCACCTTTTTTATCTTGATTAAAGGCTTTCCACATGGTTTTCTAGAATCTAACAGGGGATTGAGACAAGGTGAACACTATCCTTATATTTATTTTGCATTGCTATAGAGTATTTTTCTCCCAGAATGAAGGATAGTGTCTCTCAAGGGGTGCTCAGGCCTGTATCTAAAGTTCAACCAGTTATCTCACACCTACTTTATGCATACGATGTTATGATCTTTTTAGAAGCCTCTATGGAGAATGCATTCGAAATCAAACATATATTTGAAGAACTAAAACAAACTACTGGACTACAGATTAACCAGCTTAAGTCAAAGATTTATTTTAGTAAAAGTCTTGCAAACGGAAATAAAAATAACACAAGCTTTAGGCATGAATGAGGAGAATCTTCCTGCCCATTATCCTTTGAATATGTTAATGCAGCACAACTCTCCTCTCTACCATAGAGGATTACTACTAGACCGGAAAGCTTGGACAGTAACCTCCTATCCACTACTGGAAGGGCTCAGCTTATATAAAGTGTTATCACTCCTATAATTCTATATTGGTTATTAATCTATCACCTCCCTACTTCATTTATTGAGAAAATCGAGTCTCTGTTTGCAAAAATTTTCTGGGGTAGAAAACCCCATAAAATTTCATGGAACATACTGCACATACCCAAAACCGAAGGGGGCATTGGTCTACAAAGATTAACCGACTTTAGGTCTTCGATAAATCTTAAGCTAAATTGGAATCTACTTACTAACCAATGTATTTGGACCAAAAATATGAAAAATAAATATACACACATTAATTATTGGTCACTACCATTAACAATAACTGCTCGGTCATATGTTGAGAAATAGAGAGAGTGAAGCAAAAAATTTCAATAGGGTGATTACTATTGAAAACACTACTTCATTATGGTTTGATCCTTGGATCAACCATAAATTGGTTGATTTGTTAGGATGGCATAGAGTTGCAATGTTTAATATAGATAAAATGATTTCTCACATTATTCAACAAAATCAGCTCTGCCCAGACCTACTACCAGAAACAAGGGAGATTAAACATTATATTATTCCTACACCAATTAATCTACAACACCAATAAGATTGCTGAGAAATAAATGGAAAAAAAAGTTTGACTTTTCAACGGCATGGAACGCAATTCGGGACAAACATCCAATGGTGGACTAGCATCAGGTGATTCAGCATAAATTTAATGTAAAGAAAATGTCAATGTGTGCGTATAAAGTAGTAAATCAGAGATTATGGACGGTGGATCGACTATTAAATTGGGGAATCCAACTTGATAGCCGATGTCCACTGTGTCACACAGAGAATGAATCATGTGAACATTTGTTCTTCCATTATGACTACAATAGATACATCATCTCCTTCTTTCGATTGAAATTGGGAATTAGTCATCCAGCCTCTGTTGATCTTTTGAAGGAACTCCGAGGGCTTAAATCAACCTTCATAACAACATTCATCATGCAAAGTATAGCTTTTGTGGCTCTGGTTACTTCAGTATATCATATTTAGGGGGAGAGAAATATGAGACTATTGATAAAAAAGAGAGTTCGAGACTACAGCAAGCAAGATTGATTGAAAGAACTTATTTCTTTGGTGATTTGTGATTGGAATCGTTGCCATTACACTGGGGAGGCTATAATTTTCTAGGAGAGGGGGTATAGAGCTGAAAGATGAATGATGGCTGTGTGTTTTATGGTTTTTAGTTTTCTTGTTTTTTTTTATTTTGGGCTTGTTAGGTGGGCCTTGTCTTGATGGCTGTGTATTTTATTTTATTGCATGAATGTTGTATTATTTATACATTGCTGAGTTGTTGCACTCTATTTCCTTACTACCCTGGTAAGATTTTTTTAACGAGGCAAAACCAACAGCGTTCTTTATACGTATTTAGAATGCATAAGTAAGTCTACCTTTTCTAAGTTGATTGAAGGCATTCCACATGGTTTTCTAGAATCTAACAGGGGATTGAGACAAGGGGACCCCACTGTTCTTATATTTATTTTGCATTGCTATGGAGTATTTTTCTCTCAGAGTGGAGGATAGTGTCTCTCAAGCGGTGTTCAACCTTGTATCTAAAGTTCAACCAATTATCTCACACCTACTTTATGCAGATGATGTTATGATCTTTTTAGAAGCCTCTATGGAGAATGCAATAGATATCAGACATATATTTGAAGAAATAAAACAAACTACTGGACTGTAGGTTAATCCGCTTAAGTGAAAGGTTTATTTTAGTAAAAATGCTACAAATAGAGCTGAAATAACACAAGTTTTAAGCATGAATGAGGAGAATCTTCCAGTTAAATATTTAAGGGTCCCATTATCCTATGAATATGTTAATGCGACACAATGCTCCTCCCTACGACAGAGGATTACCACTAGACCGGAAAGCTGGGACAGTAATCTCCTATCTATTGCTAGAAGGGCTCAGGTAATACAAAGTGTTATCACTACTATAGTTCTATATTGGTTATTAGTATATCATTTCCCTACTTTAGTTATTAAGAAATTTGAGTCTTTATGTTCGAAAATTTTCTGGGGTGGCAAAACCCCTAAAATTGCATGGAACATATTATGCATACCCAAAACCGAAGAGGGCATTAGTCTACGAAGATTAGCAGACTTAAGGACTCAGCAAGTCTTAAGCTAAATTGGAATCTACTTACTAAGCAATGCCTTTGGACCGAATGGATGAAAAGAAAATACACACACACAAATTGTAGGTCAATGCCTATTAACAATAACTACTTAGTTACTTTGAAGCATATGTTGAGAAATAGAGAGAATGCAGCAAAAATTTTCAATAAGGCGATTACTAATGGAAAACAACTACTTCATTATGGTTTGATCCTTGGATCAACCATAAATAACTAGTTGATTTGTTGGGAGGGCACAAAGTTGCAATGTTTAATACAAATAAAATGGTATGTCGCATCATTCAACACAATCGGCTCTGTCTAGACTGTAACAACCTTGGATTCTGAGAAACAATTAATTAAAGTTTATAATTGAGATTTAATTAATTAAAATGGAAGTGAGTTAAAAATAATTTTAATTAGAGGTTTAAATTAAATCTTGAGTTAATAAAAGAATTTATAAAGTATAAATTCTTTAAAATTTCGTAATATTATGTAATCACTTAAGTGATATAAATATGAGTATTATTATTGAATTTGAAATTGGTTGTGTTAAGTATAGTTTGTAGAAAAGAAAACAAGAGAAGAAAAGAGAAAGGAGAAGAAATAAATTGGGTTAGGAGTTGTGTAAAGCCCATTTAAGCCCATATTTGTTTCATGAATCAAAATCTAGACAATTCCTTGTCTAGAATCATCTTCACACTTCACATATGTAATTCATGTACAAACTTTTCTCCATTCTTCTCCTATGCTTCATGAAACAAAATTTATTCCAAACTCTTCTAAAAATCAAAATAAATTGAAATAAAATCCATAAAATTCCAAAATTAAAATACGTTGCTCTCAACACCAAACAATGCCACTAACTATGAAGTAGATTGTATTTTGATCAAGTTTAGATGGTTGAAGAATAGTTATAATAAGCTCTAAATTTTAGTTTATAAGCAATAGAGAAGAGACTTGTTTTAAAGTATGATTTCGAGTATCAAATCAAAGTATTTTGACTTCAAAATTTTCACGTGAGTTCCATAGAGTCTTAAATTTGTTTATTATGAAAATCTTGTGTTTATATGGTTGTAAACATGATTGTGATGATATTTGTTGATGTGTTGTGTTTTGACAAATACTATGATTTAAACCCTCTTCACTATAAAATTCATATTTAATCCATATAAAGTTTATAAATCCCCAATTTTCGATATGTTGTTCTTGACACGTTCCTTCACCTCTATTCCAAATTTTATGAATTTTCATTTAGTTTTAATGGGTTAAATATGGTCATTTCCGCAAGTTTTTTTGGAAAATCTGGGCAGAAAATGCCTACTGATTAGAAATTCAAAATATACTGTAGAAAATTCCCTAAATTCTAAAATTTGGATATATTATTCCCAACTCCTTTTCTAACAACTGGTAAAAACTTCATTTAAAAATATTTTATTTTGGTCCTTCAAATACTGGATTTACAGAGATTGTTTCCTTGTTGCCAATTGTTCACAAATGTTCAACGTTTAGAATTTGCTTTCAAGATGAATATTTCTATTCTTACCTATGCTCCAGTTAATTTTAATCTCCGAAATATGATTTTAGTTTTCTTTGTGACTTCTTGTGTTATGGTGAATATTATAAAATTTTATTGCGGTCTATGAACTCACAGCTAGAAATAACATGACTCGGGATTTGTTTTTATTCGACAATCCTCGGGTTAGTCCGAGGATTATTTGCAGGTTTTAGGTATGTTTTCAGGTATGAGGTGATGGATGGACAGAGTCAATGGATTTATATGTTCATTTGTATTTGTAATTTATATAGTTGTATATTTAAATTAAATGGCTTGAAATGTATAGAATAAATTCAAATATTATATGAAATATTAAAATGTATAATATTCATTATTTGCTTCCATTAGAGTACGATGAGATTTATATGTATGTGATGCTGTTATTTTTGCATTTCTTTATCCTAGAAGCATCCACATCGCCTCATTCTTTGTGTTACTCGATAGTATTACTTAGTAATACTCTTGAGTAATATGGGTATAGAGGTGGGGTGTTACACGGACCTACTACCAACAATAAGGGAGATTAAACATTATATTAATCCTCTACCAATTAATATACAACAACAATCAAATTACTAGGAAATAAATGGCAAAAAAGAATTTGACTTTGCAATGGCGTGGAATGAAATTCGTGACAAACATCCAATGGTAGACTGGCACTAGGTGATTTGGCATAAATTTAATGCAAAGAAAATGTCTATCTGTGCATAAAAAGCAGCGAATCAGAGATTACTGAAAGTGGATCGAGTATCAAATTAGGGAATCCAATTTGATAGCCGATGTCCACTGTGTCGCACAGAGAATGAATCGCATGAACATTTGTTCTTCCGTTATGACTACAATAGATACATTATCTCCTTTTTCCAATTGAAACTGGGAATTGCTCATCCAACCTCTGTTGATCTTTTGGAGGAACTCCAAGAGCTTAAATCAACCTTCATAATAATAAGCATCATGCAAAGTACAGCTTTTGTGGCTCTAGTTACTTCGATATATCATATTTGGAAGGAGAGAAATATGAGACTATTTGATAACAAAGAGAGTTCGAGATTGTAGCGAACAAGATTGATTGGAAAAGAAGTTATTTGTTCGGTGATTTGTGATTGAAATCATTGCCATTACAATGAGAAGGAATATAATTTTCTAGAGAGAAGGGTATAAAGCCTAAGGATGAAAGATAACAGCATATTTTATGGTTATAGTTTTCTTGTTTCGTGATTTTGGGCTTGTTGGGTGGGCCTTGTCATGATGGCTGTGTATTTATATTTTATTGGGCGAATGTTGTATTATTTGTCTACTGTTAAGTTATTGCACTCTTTTTCCTTACTACTTTGCTAATGTTTTTCAAGGTGGCAAAACCAACAACGTTCTTTGTACACCACTAAATAAAGAACCTTCTTTTATATACATACATATACATACATACTTATATATATATGTATGAATGTATATATATGTGCTTATATTAGGGTGTCGTGCATCATGCCTAATATGTCATCTTATCGAAGTCATATAGGATGCATTATTTGCATTTATGCATTGTAGGGGTAGAAATTGCAAGTCCTTGATATTCATACCTATATACCATTCATATCATTTTATATATGACGTTGTTGCATAAATTGGATGTTGTGTTTATGAATTGGTTAATATACGTTTAACGAGCGAACGTTGTACTATATTTTCGTTCCTTAGTAATTCTGAGGACGAAATTTTAAGGAGGGAGAATGTAATATCCCAGAAATTTGACAAACATTTTAATAAATATTGAAAATAGAATAATGTGAATATAATTGGAATTAATGAATTAATTAATAAATTAAATATAAGGAGGGGCAAAATGACCATTTTTCAGACGTTGGAATTTAATGACGAAACTAGCGCCACTATGACATCTAGTTTTTTTGAGTCATGCAGTACTTTTCTTTGCGTTGTTTGGAATTAGTAAAAAAGAGTTATGGTTGAAATAGCATTGAGTCAAATGGGCACTAGAGCTAGGGTCTGGATTTAAATTTGAATTTCAACGAATAAAAGTTTCCCTCCTTCTATTTAAGAAACTAAATGATGTACGTTCCATTTCAAAAACTACCCTAGTCATTTTTCTTTCTTCTCGTTCCTTCTTACTTTCAAACCGCCTAGGATCAAAACCTAATAACTCTCAAAACACCACCGAATCGAGCAAGACCAAAAGTGTTGGGAGGCTATCGGATAAGGCTACGTACCAGTAGCAATTTAAAGGTGGAAATCTAAAGTGAAGGGATGCCATAGACCGAACATCGAGGATCTGGGTAGAAATAAGCATTTTGGTGAGTGATTCGTCCATCACCTTCGTATAATGAAATCATAAAACTGTAACAATATATGTTGGCTATATTAGAGTAGTATGTTGTAAATAGACACTTAAATTCAGATTCAACTGGGCATCGGGATGGATTTGTTTATGAACAATGGATTAGAACTAGGCTTTTATATAAATATGCTAAACAGACGAGTTTACACTTAAAACTGATGAAATGAATGTCCAAATCGGACTTAGAAACTTAGGGATAGGTCCTAGGTGCATTCTCAGGCAACCAGAGGTGGAACAAAAGCCATTAGAGGCAGAAAACGATGATGAAACAACAAAAATACAAAACTGAAAATTGATAGCAGATATGTGCACCGTTGCATTGGTCGCACCAACCAGCCTACCGATGCACTATAATTTTGCCAGATTAAACCTAGACTAAAAAACGCTTTGAGTCTTATTTCTTTTATCTTCTAGAAGGAAAATGGAGGCTAGTGACAAGGAAAATAATAGTGATATGAATTTAATAAATGGTTGTGATGATTAGTTGCTATTTGAAATAAATATATAAGTTATTGTGATGTGGAGACATGGTGAACATGAAACGTGAATGAGTATGTGGTGCAGGTAGACATCATGGGACATGGATATGGATAAATATATGAATGTGGATACAGATACAGATATGTATGGATATAAATACGGATGCGAATATGGACTTATAACACAGGTAGGTGTCCAGGTATTGCGTTGCTCCCCTGTAGTGCTACGATAGACCAATATGAGGGATTGGATGTAAGCAACCCTATAGGGCATGAGACTAGTCCATGGAATGAGTACAATTAGTTAGTACAAGGACAACAACGACCCTGTAGGCCACGAGGCTAGTCCAGGGCGTGAGTCCTATATGCGGTTGACGTTATGATGAACAATAGGCGACCCTGTAGCACACGAGTCGAGTCTAGTAAGAGTGAGTCTACAAAGGTATGATGCGATACAGTTTGAGGTATATAACAGTTAGGTATGACATGGCGATAGGACATGATGACCAAGCGATAGACTCATATCATGTTACAGTATTATTTTTTAGTATATGTAGAGTAGATTATAGCTCACTCACCAGACCAAAGTCAAACCCACTCCTATTATTCCTTTTTATACATATATCCAGGTTGATGTAATCTAGTGATGAGATGGTATCAGAGATGGAGATTCATTTATATATTGTATCTATAGTGTAAATAGGTGTTATATGTGGATTTGACTCTGTGTATGGATTGGGTTGTACTTGCATTATTCAGACATATGTATTCGACATTTTAGACATGGTGTGGTGATGTGACAATGGTATTTATTCCTATATTATATTTTATTTCCTTCCGCTATGAGACTCTGAAAGTAGTTATTAAATATTATAATTAAAACTGTATATGATATCTATCTTTGTCAGTAATTTTGTGTATGTGTATTATCTCACCCAAATGACTCATCCTTTTGGTTTTCAGTTCATCAACGTTGGTTTGGGCATCAGACTCGAGGTCAGAAATGGCGGGTTGTTATTGTGGAAGTGTTGAACAATGCAGGCTCTGTGGTCACTTCACAAGAGGTTACGTGGTCAGAAGTGATCTTGAGAAAGCACTGACAGTGGAGTCTAGGCGTCTTAGGACATGCGGGAGGGCATCTGGACGCCGTTGAAGGTAAGGACAAATGAGAGAACTATTTGGCGACCCATGGGAGGCTACTTCGGGCATTAACGGGAGTGCTGGGTCTTTAGAATTTCTGTGTAGGGGTGCTCGGTGAGCGGTCAAGGTTGCTGGGGGGTACATTGCCCCTGGGGGTTGCCACGAAGCGAGCTGGCCAAGACGTCTTTTTGGAGGCAGATCTCTATGTGATTGGGTGTAGCCCTCACACAAGGCGTAGGCATAGTTGTATAAGTTGGTTGAGAGTAGCAGTAATGCAAGGAGATGAGAGGATGCGTAGAGCAACTGCGCATGACATAAAGCCAAATGAGACAGTTGAGGAATCTTCTTGGTGATTGGAGGAGGTAGTGGAAGATTGTTCACTGTTGCCACTGTCGATGCTGGATGCGAGGCAGCAATCGTGGAAAGAGCTTGCACAGGAGGCTGCTAACCACATGATCGGTGGTCTGGGCCATCTTTCAAGCATATGAATGCTGACGATATTTTTCATCAACCTCAGAGTTATGATAATGCGTTGTAAAGAGCAAAGGGAAATTGCTAATCACTAGTCTTAATGAAAGAAAAATGAGGGTAAAATGGCATTTAAAGGTAAATGACACAAGAGGTGACGTAGTTCGGTGAAAAGCCTACATCTACTATGTGTTCTCTTACCAAATCGCTTTCTTTATAATTACAAGGAATGATAAGAGAATATTAAGAAAAGATCATGCGCTTGAGACTAATGAAGCTGCTTATCTCAAGGAGCTGCTATATGAAGAGATTTGAGTGGCGAATTACGGGTTCTAACCTTTCAGCCCAAACCAACAGGGCCCCAAACCAATTGGGCCCCAACCCCTTTGAAGTGACAATGCATGAGGTTCTTATAGTAGTTGAACTGATGTTTGGGCAGCTAAGATCATGCTGCAAAATAGGCATGGAGCATGCCTAGCCATTCATTTGGCTGGATGGACTTGATGAGAAATAGCTGGTGAGAGAAAGGAATGCGTGGCTGAGATGAATGTCAATAAGAGAACTATATAAGGGGCATGCACTGCCATGCTTTGCACTAAATGCACTTGTATTTTTAGTATGCTTGTGGAAAATGGAACATGCTTCTTGTCAAAATTAGGTATATCTGATTGTACCTCTTATCGCTTTGCTCCCGCATGCCTAGGAGGGAGGACGACCCGAGCTGATCTGCTAAGACCATAAGGAGGATGGTGAAAAATGAGAGCCGAGGGCTGCCGAGTTGGGTTAGACGAGATAGACTGCAGGTCATAGATAGCGATATCGAAGCTGGATCGATGTCGGGTCACCCTTGAGACAGTCTCAAGCTATGCCTGTCGGGAGATAGCTGAAGGAGAGATGCTTAAGTAAAAGGGCTGGCCCGGAGCCGGGTTTTAAGCAGGCCGGAGAGAGAGAGTCGATCGGCCATTGAGAGATGGGTCGAGCTATGTAACATCCCCTTACTTGGAGGCCCAAAACTAACGGCTACGGATGCTGCAGTCATCCGTAGTTAGTAATTCTCGGCGACCAAATACAGCGATATTAGATACATTGATATACAGAAACACAAATATGTGGAAAAAATTTAAACAGCAAACAAATTCCACATTCCATCTCAAAATATTCCAAATTGATTACATAATCCCAGTTCGCAAACCACGTTTAGATAACATATAATTATTACAAAATATGCCAAGAGCAACATATGAAGATGCCCTCTTGGTTGATCAAAGTATATAATAAGGCACTAAAACAGTTTTGCCTTTACAATCAAACACACAACGGAAATAAAAGAACTCTAATAACAAGCTTGCATCCTGCACTTCCTCGGATGCTTTATTCGTCTAAAAGAACACTTGGAAACCTCAACTCTCAAAAAACTCAAAATCAATTGAGTACCCGAGAGTTTAAGGGGAAAACAAAAACTCCGAGCCAGACATAAAGCCTGGTACGAAAAATAGTTTACCATCTCAAACCATTTAGATATCCAGTGAGACCATGCCGCTTAGCGGAATGGGTTTTCCACTCACTAGTATCCTAAAACATTTATACAACCGTATATTGTGCTCCTGCATTCACAATGGTTAAAACATAGTATTTCAAAACATTATGGTGATATGAAAAACAAGTAAATCAAATCTGGATTACCCATCCTCATTCATTCTGACTATCTGTATAAATTATAGTTTCTAGGGTTACTATTAACCAGTTAAATGTTTATGGACTATCTGTCCCATTTCATAGTTTTCATGGGATCACTAAGAACCTATTGGTAGCTCCAATATATTTTCTATTATCCTAGTTTTCATGGGCTAACTAGGAATCAATCGACCGACTGTCAATATCTTAATTCAGATATAGTTTTCATGGGATAACTACAAACCTACTGGCCCCTACTAGTATCAAATCATAGTTCTCATGGGCTGACTATGAACCTATTGGCCCTTGCCAATATCATTTGTTATACACAGTTTTCATTGGCTTGCTGCGAACCTATTGACCCCTGCCAATATCTTTAATTAAGATTTTAACATTTCTTAAGTTATATTCACTACTGGGTCAATCTAACTGGTTATTCTGCCCTTCCCCAAAGTACCGTTATGGGTTAATTACAATGTGAATAAGTATATGAAGAAGTAATACTTCTAAAATCGTTATTTATGCCATGGTATTTCCTTTTTAAAAGTGAGAGTGGGTTATTCGTTTTGAAACTTTAAAACCTCACATTCGAAACCTCTGGATAACCTCCTTCGAAAGCATAAATTTCTTTTCAAAATGTAATAAACATACCTTTCGAAGACCTTGTTATATGTTCACTTTCGAAACCAATAATACCTTTCGATGATATCAAAATATTCTTTAAAACATAGCTTTAAAACAGATAAAAGTACTCTGTTGAAAGCATTGGGTTTACTCTTTAAAAACATCCTTTGGGTCAAAATGATTATTTACGAAAGCATCTCTTTCGAAACCAATTATAAAATTGTTTTGGGGAAAAAGTTGATGGTGTCGAAACCATCTAGTCGAAAGCAAAAACCTTTAAATTGAAACTTCAAAGGATAGAGTCGAAACCCCCTTTCGACTCCATTGCCTTCGAAACACCCAACCCATTCGGAAGCATTCAGGAAAAGGCTTAACTTAAGATAAAATAGAGGTAACCCTTCGACAACATAGATGGCTTCAATGCAGTCGAAGGAAAAAATTAGCGGCTGGGTTTCGACTTGATCGAAACCAATTCTTTCGAAAGCTCTTAGTTAAGGAGAAAGGTACCCCTTCGAAAGCTATTTATAAAGTCCCTTTCGAAAGCATCACTTCCGATTATGTCGAAAGCTTTAAGTAGAACAAGGCAGGAATTTACCTTTAGAAAACAAACTAAAGTTTCGACTTTATAGGGTATCGACTCAGTTGAAAGCCCTTCAAAAACTAGGCAGGCGCTTATCTTTTTAAAAGTGAACCTTGGTTTCGACCCTGACGAAAGCATTGCTTTCGACACCCTACCTTCCGCTACTTACCAATTCACTTCGTACCAATACCATTGATACCATGTGCATTGATTTTGACTATGAGGGTTTCAACTAGAATTGTTTCGACTGAGACGGAGTGGAGGTAAAGGAGTCGAAAGGTGCCTCTGAATTAGGCGGTACAACCTTTTTCCGAAGTGCTGATTTATAGCTAAACATGGCAATTGCTTTATAACAATCCTGCTAATTGTAACTCATTGATTGGCTACTTTAAAGCTTTTCAAATGCTTAAATCGCCGCATTTATCAAATATATATCAGAATAAATATACACGGTTAAGCCTTTCCAGTTACAAAATCCTGTATTTGCAGATAAGTCCTTCTCTTGAAATAATTTATTTACCTTAGCAAATCAATTGGAAAAAATCCCCAAAAATCACAAAAAATCAATTTTATCATATAATCAAACATATTAAAATTTCAAACCCAATTTCTTCCTGAAATACTCAAATAAATTTTAAACCCAAACATATCATATTTTCCTTTAGAAATTCATAACAAATTTTCTATAGCTTGGAAAATTCTGAAAATTAAAACCCATCTCCAAAATCATGTTTTTCTTAACATAAATTTTTCCATGGCATTCGGAAATCATAAACCCTTGGTTTTCCCTTAAAACCGAGCAAATTCATAAGTATATGAATTAAAATAATTCGAACATAACTTAATTAAAGCATATCATCATCCATATCATTATAAAAACAAATTTAATCATAAATCCGAAACACATAAACATGGAATAAAATAGAGATGGTATGAAATTATTATTCACCTTAGATTTGATAAAGAATTTGAGATTTTTTGTTGCTTAATCCTCCCTAGCTTTGATCCTTAGTTTAAGATTCTAATCTTCCTCTTTTCCTCCTTGTTAATGGCCGGCTCTTAGGATTTTTGCATTTAATTTTATTTGGAGAAAAATGAACATGAATGGACAATTACAAAAGGTCATAGCCGTGTAAAATGAAAAGGTTAGTTTACTAATATGCCTATGTGTAATTTAATTAGTTTACTAACTCAATCAAGCCCATTTATTTTATTAATAAGCACAGACCTATATATATAGTTTATTCAAATCTCAATCTCCTTATCATCATTATTCTATTTAATTTATCTAATTAAATTTCCTGAATAATGTTATAAAAAATTAGGGATGTTACACGCTTCCCCCTTAAAGAATTTCGTCCTCGAGATTCAGTAAGGACCAAATACTAAACATAGCAATCATATGTAACAACTCCCAACAACCATAACAATCATACTATCCTATCTGACTAGTAATTATCTATATCAGTCTAGACATACCCTCAAAGCAGACCAGGATAAGTATCTCTAATCCTGTCCTCTGTCTCCCAAGTACAGTCCTTCTCGTTGTCGCTCCACTGAACTTTCACCAACATGACTGTCTTATTCCTTAATCTTTTCTCATCTCTAGCTACAACCCGAACTAGTTTTCTAACAAAAGTCAAATTAGGCTCTACTACTAAGTCTTCCAACCCTATCAGAGCAATAGTAGTCTCTGGATCATGCACATATTTGTGAAGATGAGACACATGAAATACATTATGGACACCTGCCATACTGCTCGGCAACTCTACTATGCATGCGAGCTTTCTAATCCTCTTTATAATTTGGAATGGACCTACATATCTTGGGGCTAACTTCCCTGACTTTCCAAATCGTATCACACCTTTCATTGGTGATACCTTAATGAAAACCTTATCTCCAACTGAGAATTCTAAGTCCTTATGCTTCTTATCTTCGTAACTCTTCCGTCTTGACTAAGCTTTCTTCAACCTTCCTCGGATTAACTCAATCTTTTCTGACACCTCTCTAACCAAATCTGGACCTAAGACTAATCCGACTCCAGTCTCTAATCAACATGCAAGTGACTTGCATGACCTTCCATACAAGGCTTCAAACGGCGCCATTCCTATACTAGTCTGATAACTGTTATTATAGGAAAACTCGACTAAATGCAGGTGATCCTCCCAAGATCCACCAAAGTCTAATACACAAGCTCTTAATAAATCCTAGAGTACCTTATTGACTCTCTCTGTGCCTATCAGTCTAAGGGTGATATGCAGTACTCATATTAAGCTTGGTACCTAATACATCCTGTAGACTCTTCCAGAATTCGCTAGTGAAAAAAGCATCTCTGTCACTGACTATACTACTAGGAACTCCATGCAGTCTAACTATGTTCTTCAGGAATAACTTAGCAAAAACAGGTGTTGTTCTGGTTGACTTAACAGGAATGAAAAGGGCACTCTTGGTCAACCTATCCACTATAACCCATATAATTTCATTATCTCTATTTGACCTTGGCAACCCGTCTATAAAATCCATGGATATCGAATCTCATTTCCGAAGTGGAATCTTTAAAGGTTAAAGCAACCCACTCGGCTTCTGGTGTTCGACTTTCACTTGTTGACAGTTTGCATACTGCCTAACCCACAAGCCAACATCCCTCTTCATACCTTCCCAATAGAAGCTCCTATTCATATCTTGATACATCTTGGTCCCTCCAGGATGAATTGTAAACTTGGATCGATGACATTCTCCAAGAACCTCTTTCCTCAAGTCCTCAATATTCGGAACACACAATCGTCCCTTCATTCTCAACCATCCTCTCTGGTCAAGGCTAAAATCCTTTAGATCATCGATCTCAGTTCCAACCTCAAGCCTTCTAATTCTCTCAGCCAACACTGGATCCTCCTTCTACTTAGAAGTAATTTTCTCAATCAATACTGGTTGAACTTCTAAACAAGACAACTTGGAGGGACTCTGACTAGAACCAGCAGTCAATCTTAACTACACATCGCAACTGACTAAAGCTTCTAAATCCTTCCACTCTGCCAACATAGCTAACACCACATTCTAATGTTTTCTTCTAAGAGCATCAACCACCTTATTACCTTTTCCGGGTGTATACTCTATACCAAAATCATAAGAAGGCAAAAACTCCAGCCATCTCTGCTGCCTCATATTCATCTCTTTCTGAGAGAATTAATACCGTAAAGACTTATGATCGGTATAAAGCTCAAACCTCTCCCCTAGGAGATAATGTCTGCAAATCTTCAACGCAAAGATCACAATTGCCAACTCCAAATCATGAGTAGGATATCTAACTTCATGTGGTCTAAGCTGCCTAAATGCGTAGCCAATAACTTTATCATTCTGCATCAATACTGTTTCTAAACCAGTTCCACATGCATCGGTGTATACCACCAACCCTTGGTTCCCGTTTGGAACTACTAACACGGGAAGAATTGGTCAGTAAATGCTTTAACTTAAGGAATGCTTCCTCACATTTGTCGGACCAAACAAATTTCACCTCCTTCCTGGTTAGCTTATTTAAGGGTGCTGTTATCCGCGAGAAATCCTTAATGAATCCTCGGTAGTAGCTAGCAAGTCCAGGAAAACTCCTGATCTCAATCATCGTCTCTGGTCTTTTCCAATTATTCACGGCTTCGATCTTATATGGATTGATTGACAATCCTTTCTCTGAAACCACTTGACCAAGAAATTTAACCTCTTTCTTCCATAAATGACACTTGGTATACTTCGCCTTTAGTTGATTCTGCCTCAGTGTCTCAAGTACCACTCTAAGATGAACTTCATGCTCTCTCTCATCCTTAGAGTAGACTAGAATGTCATCTATAAACACCAATACAAACCTATCCAAATACTCTCGGAAATTTCGGTTCATCAAATCCACAAAGAAAGCAGGTGCATTCGTTAATCCAAATGGCATCACCAACCACTCATATGAACCATACCTAGTTCGAAATGCTATCAAAGGAATACTGTCCTCCGCCACTCTTAACTGATGGAAACCTGTCGCCAAATCTAACTTGGAAAACACTCTAGCTCCACTCAATTGATCAATTAAATCATCTATTCTTGGCAAAGGATACTTATTCTTAATTGTCCTTTCGTTTAACTTACGATAGTCAATGCACATCCTTAACGACCCATCCAGCTTCGGCTGCTCCTTAAGGCGAACTGCTTGGTCTAATAAAACTCTTTCTTTCTAGATCCACTAGCAGCACCTTCAATTCCTTCATCTTAGTCGGTGTCATCCTGCTAGGTGGTCTACTTACAAGTTCAGCTCCTGGCACAAGATCTATTCTAAAATCAACAGCTCTTTTCGGTGGTAGTCCAGTGAATGGCTCAAAGACATCCGCAAACTCTCTTGCTACCCGAACGTGACTTAACTCATCTCCTATCTCCATAGTATTAAGCAAAGTACTAACACTCTGGTCAGTATTCTCTATTGAGAATATCACTCGATTATGACTATCAAAGTGTCTCGGCGATATTTCTCTATCTTGGCAAAATATCCTAGCCTCATACCTACTCAACCAATCCATACCCAAAATGATCCCGAAATCTATGAAATCAATAAAATACAAACTGCATGCAAACTTATGACCTAACAAATCAAGTTCTAGCTGGTCACACCTTAACCCTAGAGTGGCATACCCTCCTATTGGATTCGCCAGCCTTAAGGAAGTAACAAGGTAGGTGGGTTCGAAACATAATCTATCAACCAAACACTGAGATATAAATGAATGTGATGCACCGGTATCAAAAAGTGCCCTAACTGGTATACTCTGAATCAAAAACGTACCTTCCATCACAGTCTTTCCTTTATCAGCTGCGGTAGGCCTAGCTGGTCCAATATCCAAAACTTTTTCTTTGTCCTCCCTAACTGGCTCTGTACACTGATTCTTGTAATTCCCAACTTAATCACAGTTGAAGCACTTCACATTCTTCTTGGTTGCAGCTTTCTTCCTATTTCCTGACCGGCATTCATTCACGAAGTGACCCTTCTTGTCACATTTATAGCAAACTACCTCAACCTTTGACTTCTTAGCAGTATCTCCCTTCTGGGCTCCCTTCTTTTTAAAGAACTTCCTCTTCTTCCCTTGAGAACCCTGAGTTTCTACTGACTTCTCCTTAGCCCGATCAGTAAGTAACTCCTCATGGCGAATAGCCATCTCCACCACTATATTAAAAGGAACACGGACATGTGTCATGGTCATTCTAGCAAGCTTAAGCCTCAATTCCCGAATGAACCTCTCATTCCTTTTGATGTTAGTACATATAATAGCATATCCATAGCGAGAAAACTCTTCAAACATAGTAGCATACTCGACTACTAACATCTGTCCTTGCACTAAATCCATAAACTTCCTCATTAGCTTAGACTTAGAAAACTCAGATACAAACTTATGCTCAAATCTCATTTTAAAATCAGCCCAAGTTAACTGCTCTTTCGGAACTCCGGCAATGACACTATTCCACCAATGTAGTGCTGACCCCTGCAACTGTCTAGAGGACAACCTTCTCTTTTGCCCATCATTCAAACCCAAATCATTAAATATACGCTCACAATGCAACAGCCAATTCTGAATCTCTATGGCACTTTCTGTTCCCAAGAATGGCTTCCCACCCAAACTTATGTAATCTCTATTCAGCAAAACATAATTATTCCCAACTAGAGCCACATGATTAGCTCCTACTACATTTCCAGCAACACCAGCAACAACTCCAGCTTGCATCAAACCAACAAAGAACTGGTACATTGCCCCCATATCTACTGGTGGATTTCCAGCACTCACATTGGCATCAGCATTTTGATTACTAGCAATAGCCTGTCGACTTGGGTTCCTTCTAGTAGTGGTTTGAGAATTTCCATTAGTTGTGGTGCTTCCTCCACCAAGATTTCCTCTTCCGTTTCCTGCTTCCATATCTCCTTTCTCATAAATCTGCATATGAGACTTAGTACGATACAGAAGAACGGTCTAAGAGAACGGGGAATACACACTTAGGTATATATATAACCATATATCAAATACAAGTACATTATTATAATGTTAACCCAAACCCCATTCTTATTATCAGATTTATTGGATTATGTTTGGAGAATCCTATTAGGTTTAAGTTTCTTTTAAAGTTTCATAAACCTATGCTCTGATACCAACTTGTAACATCCCCCTACTTGGAGGCCCAAAACTAACGACTACAGATGTTGTAGTCATCCATAGTTATTAATCCTCGGCAAGGTTTTAAATCTCCCCGAGATCAGCCGAGATGAAAATCCGAGATATTAGCCAAAATCCGAGATTTGGCAGCTTGGTTAGTTATAAGTCTTTTAAATATCGCCCGAGACAGCCGAGATATTTGCCCGAGATATTGGCCAAAATCCGAGATTTGAAACCTTGATCCTCGGCGACCAAATACGGCGATATTAGATACATTGATACATAGAAACACAAGAATATGGAAACAATTTAAACAACAAACAAATTCCACATTCCATTTCGAAATATTCCAAATTGATTACATAATCCCAGTTCGCAAACCACGTTCAGATAACATATAATTATTACAAAATACACCAAGAGCGACATATGAAGATGCCCCCTTGGTTGATCAAAGTATATAATAAGGAACTAAAACACTTCTGACTTTACAATCAAACACACAACGGAAATAAAAGAACTCTAATAACAAGCTTGCCTCCTGCATATCCTTGGAAGCTTTATTCGTCTAAAAGAACACCTGGAAACCTTAACTCTCAACCTACTCAAAATTAATTGAGTACCCGAGAGTTTAAAGGGAAAACAAAAACTTCGAGTTAGACATAAAGCCTGGTATGAATAAGAATTTACCATCTCAAACCATTTAGATATCTGGTGAGACCACGCCGCTTAGCGGAACAGGTTTTCCCCTCACTAGTATCCTAAAACATTTATAAAACCATATACTATGCTCCTGCATCCACAATGGTTAAAACATAGTATTTCAAAACATTATGATGATATGCAAAACTAGTAAATCAAATCTGGATTACCCATCCCCATTCATTCTGTCTATCTGTCTCAATTATAGTTTCTAGGGTTACTATTAACCTGTTGAATGTTTATGGACTATCTGTCCCTTTTCATAGTTTTCATGGGATCACTAAGAATCTATTGGTAACTCCAATATCTTTTCTATTATCATAGTTTTCATGGGCTAACTAGGAACCTATTGACTGACTGTCAATATCTTAATCCGGATATAGTTTTCATGGGCTAACTACAAACCTACTGGCCCCTGCCAGTATTAAATCATAGTTTTCATAGGCTGACTATGAACCTATTGGCCCCCGTCAATATCTTTTGTTATACATAGTTTTCATGGGCTTACTGCGAACCTATTGAACCCTGCCAATATCTTTAATTAAGATTTTAACATTTCTTAAGTTATATTCACTACTGGGTCAACCTAACTGGTTATTCTGCCCTTCCCCAAAGTACTGTTATAGGTTAATTACAATGTGGATAAGTATATGAAGAAGTAATACTTCTAATATCTTTAGTTATTCCATGGTATTTCCTCTTTAAAAGTGTGAGTGGGTTATTCATTTTGAAACTTTAAAACATCACCTTCGAAACCTTTGGATAACCTCCTTCGAAAGCATAAACTTGTTTTCAAAACGTAATAAACATACCTTTCGAAGCCCTTGTTAAATGTTCACTTTCGAAACCAATAATACCTTTCGATGATATCAAAATATTCTTTAAAGCATAGCTTCGAAACAAATAAAAGTACTATGTCAAAAGCATTGGGTTTACTCTTTAAAAACATCCTTCAGGTCAAAATGATTATTAACGAAAGCATCACTTTCGAAACCAATTATAAAATTGTTTTGGGGAAAAAGTTGACAGTGTGGAAACCATCTAGTCGAAAGCAAAAACCTTTAAATTAAAACTTCAAAGGATAGAGTCGAAACACCCTTTCGAATCCATTGCCTTCGAAACCCCCAACCCCTTCGGAAGCATTCAGGAAAAAGGCTTAGCTTAAGATAAAACAGAGGTAACTCTTCGACAACATAGATGGCTTCAATGCATTCGAAGGAAAAAATTAGCGGCTGGGTTTCGACTTGGTCGAAACCAATTCTTTCGAAAGCTCTTATTTAAGGAGAAAGGAACCCCTTTGAAAGTTATTTATAAAGTCCCTTTCGAAAGCATAACTTCCGACTATGTCGAAAGCTTTAAGTAAAACAAGGCAGGAATTTAACTTTAGAAAACAAACTAAAGTTTCGACTTTATAGGGTATCGACTCAGTCGAAAGCCCTTCAAAAACTAGGCAAGCGCTTATCTTTTTAAAAGTGAACCTTGGTTTCGACCCTGACAAAAGCATTACTTTCGACACCCTACCTTCCGCTACTTACCAATTCACATCGTACCAATACCCTTGATACCATGTGCATTGGTTTCGACTATGAGGGTTTCGATTGGGATGGTTTCGACTGCGATGGAGCGGAGGTAAAGGAGTCGAAAGTTGCCTCCGAATTAGGTGGACCAACCTTTTTTTGAAATGCTGATTTATAGTTAAACATGGCAATTGCTTTATAACAATCCTACCTGTTGTAACTCATTGATTGGCTACTTTAAAACTTTTCAAATGCTTTACCATTAAATCGTCGCATTTATCAAATATAAATCTGAATAAATATAAACGGTTAAGCTTTTCCAGTTACAAAATCCAGTATTTGCAAATAATTCCTTCTCTTGAAATAATTTATTTCCTTTAATAAATTAGTTGGGAAAAGTCCCCAAAAATCACAAATATTCAATTTTATCATACAATCAAACATATTAAAATTTCGAACCCAATTTCTTCCTGAAATACTCGAAATAAATTTTAAACCCAAACATATCATATTTTCCTTTAAAAATTCATAACAAATTTTCTATAGCTTGAAAAATTCCAAAAACAAATCCCATCGCCAAAATCATGTTTTTCTTAACATAAAATTTTTCGATGGCATTCTGAAATCATAAGCCCTTGGTTTTCCCTTAAAACCGAGCAAATTCATAGGTATATGAATTAAAATAATTCGAACATAACATAATTCAAGCATATCATCATTCATATTATTATAAAAACAAATTTAGTCATAAATACGAAAACACATAAACATAGAATAAAATAAAGATGGTATGAAATTATTATTCACCTTAGGTTTGACAAGGAATTTGAGATTTGTTGTTGCTTAATCCTCCCTAGCTTTGATCCTTAGTTTAAGATTGTAATCTTCCTCTTTTCCTCCTTGTTAATGTCCGGCTCTTAGGGTTTTTGCGTTTATTTTTTATTTTGGGAAAAATGAACGTGAATGGACAATTACAAATGTCATAGATGTGTAAAATGAAAAGGTTATTTTACTAATATGCCCATGTGTAATTTAATTAGTTTTCTAAAGTTAAATTCCTACCTTATTTTACTTAAAGTTTTCGACATAGTCGGAAGTTATGCTTTCGAAAGGGACTTTATAAATAGCTTTCGAAGGTGTACCTTTCTCCTTAAAAAAGAGCTTTCGAAAGAATTGGTTTCGACTATGAGGGTTTCGACTGGGATGGTTTCAATTGAGGTAGAGCGAAGGTAAAGGAGTCGAAAGGTGCCTTCGAATTAGGCAGAACAACCTTTTTCCAAAACGTTGATTTATAGCTAAACATGGCAATTGCTTTATACAAATCCTGCCAGTTGTAACTCATTGATTAGCTACTTTAAAACTTTTCAAATGCTTTACCATTAGACCGCCACATTTATCAAATATAAATCTAAATAAATATAAATGATTTAGCCTTTCCTGTTACAAAAATCCAGTATTTGCAGATAAGTCCTTCTCTTGAAATAATTTATTTCCCTTAGGAAATAAATTGGGAAAAATCCCCAAAAATCACAAAAATCAATTATATCATACAATTAAACATATTAAAATTTTAGACCTAATTTCTTCCTGAAATACTCGAAATAAATTTTAAACCCAAACATATCATATTTTCCTTTCGAAATTCATAAGAAATTTTCTATAGCTTGGAAAATTCTAAAAATCAAAACCCATCTCCAAAATCATGTTTTTCTTAACTTAAATTTTTTCCATGGCATTCGGAAATTATAAATCCTTGGGTTTCCCTTAAAACCGAGCAAATTCATAGGTATATGAATTAAAATAATTCGAACATAACATAATTCAAGCATATCATCATCCATATCATTATAAAAACGAATTTAATCATAAATCCGAAAACACATAAACATAGAATAAAATAGAGATGGTATGAAATTATTATTCACCTTAGATTTGATAAGGAATTTGAGTTTTGTTGTTGCTTAATCCTCCCTAGCTTTGATCCTTAGTTTAAGATTGTAATCTTCCTCTTTTCCTCCTTGTTAATGGTCGGCTCTTAAGGTTTTTGAGTTTATTTTTTATCTTGAGAAAAATGAATGTGAATGGACAATTACAAAAGGTCATAGCCATGTAAAATGAAAAGGTTGTTTTACTGATATGCCTATGTGTAATTTAATTAGTTTACTAACCCAATTAAGCCCATTTACTTTATTAATAAGCACGACTTTATATATCTATTGTTTATTCAAATCTCAATCCCCTTATCATCATTATTCTATTTAATTTATCTAATTAAATTTCCAGAATAATGTTATCAAAAATTAGAGATGTTACAAGCTAAGCTTGTGCCTTGTCTTGATAGTTGAGCTAGTCGTTAGGGCTGCAGCGTGGGGAGGCTCAGGCAACAGAAGGCTTGACGTCTAATTGAGCAAAGGAACCATTGCCAGTATAGGTTGAATTTTGCTTCTCATCATGCATAGGAAACCCATTCGACTTGACTATGTGGCTGGCTTGGGAGCTGACTTGAACCCAGTCGACCTGGATTAGACTAGACTAGGCAAAGATACCTCGATTAGTCTACCTTTTTACTTATGAAAAAATTGAGTAACAACATAGTTCTCTCGACTTGAGAATACAATTGAACTTCCATGTGGACACTCCACTTTGATTATAGTTAAATCATGACACAACATCCATTGAACAACTATAGTTGGGTCCGAGTTAAAGAATTGGAAGTGAAACATTATTCAATAGAGTGTCTCCTCTGTTAAATGAGCTTAGTATCGTGTTCATCTGCAGTCAATTCAATGTTAAAGTCACTGGCTAGAGCAGTCTAGTTAATAATAATCATTATTATTAAACTACGGACTTTGTGTTTGGATTATAAATTTATATGATAATGGAATTTTGACCAATACCAAATTCCATAAGTCCTAATGTGATATATGTTTGTCGAAGAGAATTGGTGTAAATAATTGTCACTATCGGGGACCGCTTAAAACAGTAAAATTGGATTTTACTAAAACCGTGTAAGTGATAAATTCGGCCAAACTTTCACATCACTAGCTAAACTGACGAGTGAATATTAATATTTGAATTGTTTGATATTAAACGTTACTGAACTTACACCTAAGAGTCACATAACCATAATTTTGAATACTCCGAATACCACCTGATTTAATTAAATTATAATTGTTATAAACTAATAAAATTAATTAATATTTATGAAATATTAATTATAAAATTTTATTTGATTTATTTGAACCAATATTACGTATATAAAAGTTATATATGTATCAATATACGATATTAATGTGCATATGAATTGGATTTAAAATATGAATTTACTAATATGATTTGAAAAGGAAAATAGGCCCATTAGCTTACTGATGATTGGCGGTCAAATATGGAGGGAGGTTGTAATAGCCCTGCTTTCTACGCCATAAAATAATAAAATCTAATTAAAATAAAATGTTCAAATTGGATTATTAGTAACTATTATTTTTGAAAATGAACTTAACAAAATTTTATTTGATAAAAGATTTTGTTTTACTCACTTCAATTAAATTAATAAATTCTTTTTAGATAATAATTTGTAATCGATTAATATGTTTTAATTAATTATAAATATTTTAAAGGGTAAATAATATTTTATATATAATCAGAATAGTTGGAAAATAAATTTATTTTGTAATATTATAGTGAGATTAAATAGGAATAGTGGAGTATCGAATCGAATAAAATTATCTAATTATTGAAATTTTTTAAACGTGTATTAGATTTATTTAAATTGGAAATGCAACTATAAATAAATTGTAAGAGCTAATATTTGGATTTAAATGAAAGGTTAAATTAAATTGAGTTTAAAACATAATATATTACAGGCCCAAGCCTAAATTCATTTTCCTTAACCATTTCTTTCCTCTTGAATTTTTTATGGACCAATACCACTCACTTCTACTTCTCAAACCGTATCCCATAATTCGAAGGGAAACCTAAAATTCAAATCGCGAGCTACAAATAAATAAATAAAATCGAAAGAGGAAGACTCACGCCATGCGATCGTTTGACCTGGCGAGAAAGACGCAATGCTTGGTTGTGGCGAGGTAGCGAGCGACGTTGGAGAGTCGCATGGTGCTGGCGGTAGGGTCGAGCATGAGAATGATAGCATGCGAAGCCTGGTAGTGGCGGTTTTTAGTGCGAGGTGGCTAAAGGTGGCGAAGATGTTCGGTGAATCACTGGTTGTAGGCTGAAATGTAGAAACGTGAATTTCTGCAAGCATCATATCAGTGATTTTCTAACCCACTACTATACTCATTTTATCATATGCTATTCTTATATTATTCCAATAGTGGATTGTATTGCTTGGTTGATATTGAGTCATTGGATGAAATTGAATTATTTGGATATCGGTTAATTGTGTTGATTGGAAGTTTAAATTACAAATAGAACTATGTTCGTTTGCAAATTGAACTCAATATTTATTTATGTATCGATGTATGTATTTTATGGATGACCAGAGTTTGACGGAACTCTACTTGGGTAACGCGATAATATTTATAGTGATATTTGTTTGATGTGTTTATGGAGTGAATTCAATCTATGATTTATTTGTAACAACCCGAGGTTTTGTATCGATTGATCATCGTCATTAGACGATTAAATCGGTAGCTAATTACTGTTGGATTTTGTAAATCGAGTTGAAATTCTTTTTAAGAATTTTTTAAAGTTATTCGGGCTTTCAATTGAATATTGGCCCATGGTTTTTCTTGGTGCCGTGATAATATTGAATACCCGATCCCCTCATTTTGATCCTCCCTTATCATCCCTATTCGTAACCCTAAAAAACGAACGAACGAAAAGAAAATGTTAATGGCGGCTCGTCTTTCGTTCGTTCCTCTTTATCAAAATTAGGGTTTCAGTAATTCGTAGTTGTTAGGGTTTCGAGATGAAGTCGTCGCCTTTGTCGAATTGAGTGCGAGGATGCTTCAACTCCCTCCTTCAAATTGAACACGTCCTCTTCTCTTCGATCGAGTTCGACTTTGTTTTGGATCTGCGTTCGTCGAGACTAAGGTGAGTGATTTTCTTCACTCACATCTAATTTACTCTCGTTTATTCGTGAGTTTCGTTGCTTGATTTCTTGGCTACTACTACTTTGAATTTTAGTGATTTCTGATTGTTCGAACTTGCTAATTATCATTAGTTTGAAACTGTTACATGACTTTGGCCAGTTGATAATTTTTGATGATATTTTGACTTGCTTTAAACTGCTACTTTGCTCGATTTGCTTCAATGTGTTATTTATCCTGCTGCATATCACTGCATTTTCATCACTGCTGTGTCTTTTCTTTGTTGACATCGGCTTTGATTTTGCTGGCATTTTGGTTCCGTGAATTTTTTTGTTGGCTTCGGCCATCACCATTGCTTTGTATTGACCTATAGCTTGAACTTGCTATATGTTTACACAGATGCTTCACTTGTTCACTTGGTTCAAGTGTTCTTGTATTCATTCTGATCATGCTGGATTTCTTATTGTTTCGACATCTGTAGTGTTTGTGCATTTGCGGCCTGGAGTTGTTTCTTTGTTTCAGTTTGGTCTTGTTGGTTTTCTTCTGTCATTTGGTCTGGAGTACATTGGTTCATTGTTTCGACCATGCCATTTGTTGAGTTCATCAGTGACATATCATGTGCTCGAACTCTGTCTATACTTGCACACTGATTCATTCGAAGTTTAAATCTAGGTCATTGATTCAGTCTGGTTGATCGTCATATATGAAGCATTGCTTCGATTCTACCAGTTCACTGTTGAGTTCATTTGTATGATGTGCTTGAGTCTTGTTCATGTGGCTATTCACTTGAACTTGTGTCCATTTTGTAGCCTGGTGCCTTGATCATCTGGTTGAGGCTGCAGCTTGTTACATTTGAGGTCTGGTTCAGTGACTTGTGAACTGTCTTCATATGTCTTGATAGTTTGGTTTTGCATACTTAGGTTGTAACATTGAGTCATCATTTGTTTTTGTGTCATTGAGTCTGGAACTGGTGTATCATGGACTTGTGTTTGCAACTCTTGGAGATTCATGTGATGTATTGTTTATATACGTGTTTTGTTTTTGAGTTTGGGTTAGGCTGCACTTGTGTATGGCCTTACTTCTGGTTCTGATTCTTATGTTCTTCATTCTGGTTGGTCTGCATTTTTTTGGTTATTTGAATGCAGCAGCTTGCTTTGGTGTCCATGTATATAGTTGTGTAGCTTCACTTGAGTCAAGGAGATTTTTGTCAAGACTTGTTTTAGTCGTCTTGACTGTTTTCCTCATTTTTAATTACACATGTGTTGAATCCAGTTTCACAACTCGGGTTTGGCCTTGTGCTGAGGTCGAGATTTTATTTATATTACACATGAGTTGAACCCGTCTTTATTTTGGGTTTGACCTTGTGCTTGTTTGTGAATCTTCATTGTGCATTCATGTGCACTTTGTTCATCGGTGGTTACTGGGTAGACACTGTGCTAGCTCTTGCAGTTCCATCTGGTTCCTTTTGATTTGATTTGATGCTATTATTTATGATTCGTTGAGCTTTTGTGTATTTCATCACTGTAGTGGCGAGGCAGTGCATGCGTGCGTGTACTGCAGCCACAGAGAATTGGCGTTTTAAATTGATGATTTCAATTACTTGAACTATTTCTTTTATTCAATTCAATATGTTTTGAATTGTATTTTGATTGGTTTAATTTGATGATTTTGTGTTGTCTAATTATCAATTTGATAATTAGATTATGAGTTTCTAATTATTTATTTAATAATTAGATTTTGTTGTTTATGCTGTTTAATTGCCGTTTAGGGCAATTCTGTTTTTTTCTAAATTATCTTCATCGATAATCTTTTTAATTATCTTTGTTGATGATTTGAATTTGATGATTTGTGTAACACTATTTAGTGTTATATCTTCCGTTATCCGATTCTCTTATTGAAGAGTTGGATATACGAGATTTCTGTGACTGTCGTATATTTGATATTTGATTATTATTGCTTCTGTGCATTAATAACTGAGTTTGAATTAGACTGACCCGTGTATTATTTTCTTTTGAATTTAATACTCGGGTCAGACCCGAGTTATTTCAGGTTGTAGATATCTTGCTTTGGGTTGCTGTTTGAGCTATGAAGACTTTTCATATCTTTTGGAGTAGTCGTGTCATAGTATAGGTTGATATGTATTCATGTATATTAGTCGATAATGCACTTGTATATATAACTTCCAGAGTCGACTGTGGTAGTTGTATCATATGTATTGTGTCAAATGTATTGTAACTGACATCAGTTATATATATATATATATATATATATATGAGACTTTTGTTATCTGTGTTTCGCATTTTTATTATCTGTGTTATTATTATATATATTGTCCTAAACTATTATGAACCATCGTAGTTCGTTTTATACTGGAATTGGGTATGTCGATGGGAGTAAATAAATAAGAGATGAATAACGAAAAATATATACCACTCCTATCGAGGTAACCAATGCTAGTGTAAGGCCAACTATGGATGGCCGCTCCTATCCAGCCTTATTCTTCGTAATAACAGACAGTATTTCTTTTAATACTCTTTGTTATTGTGAGCATAGAGGTGGGGCGTCACAGTTGGTATCAGAGCTTGGGGTTTATGGACATAATATAAAACATAACTTGGATGGAACATGTGTTACAACTATTTGTCGATGTTTTTAGTTGTGCTTTGAGTCAAAACTAAAGTTTTGAAATTTTGATGAAATTTTTATATATCTTTATTTAAAAATAAAAGTGGAATTGTGTTTTGCTGATTGATAATTTGTGTTCTGTTATCAGAGTGCGCAGCGGAAACAGTGAGACTGTCTTCGCTGAATACAGCTGATAATCTTTTTGATTTAAAAATTAAAATATGAAATTGAAATAAATTTCATTTGTTGTTTACATAGCTGGGTTTATTTTGTTTCTTTGAAAATTTCGAATCCAATTTGAGGATTCGAAGCGATTGCAGTTATGTATTTTTGTTGAGATTTTTGCTGGTATTCTTTTATGCTAATCATATATTGATTAGATTTTGCTGTTTTGAATTATCTTCATTGAAGATACATTCGAATGATTTCTTTGTTCATTTTGTAGTACGTGCAAATTTGAGTTGCACGTTACTGTATTTATTTTACGTTGAACCGGTGTTTGGTTTAAATGTATTCTGTTGCCGTTATTTTTATAACGGGATTTTTACATCGTTGCTAAATTTTTGAAGCACGGTGTTTTGTGGCATTTTGAAGAATGAAAATTGACTGATATTACATTTTGATGTAAATTATTTTGATGAAATTTTGACGTATAAAAATTTCTGTCGCCTTGGCTTCAGTAACCGTCAAATTTTAAAAGTGGATTTTCAAGCGGTTATTCCGCAATGCTGATTTTGAGATCCGTATTTTCGGTGTTTTGAGAAGTGCAATTTTCTTTTTGAAATTGCTACTGATGTGTTGCTTTAATCACGTGATTGGAAAATCGTTTTAAAATGAAAATTGTTTAATAATTTTTTTAACAGTTTGCGCTTTCAAAAGAATGAGGAAGCGACTTAAACGATTCAAGCAAAATCGAGGACTATGACCCCTTTCTTTTACTGATTCGCTTAACTCCGGACTTGTCCAGTTGATTTAAATTTTGATTGATTTAAATTTTGATTTAAATTTGTGAAATTGTTCGAATTTATCAAGTTTAAAATACGAGAAATATATTTGAATTTAAAATTTGAGTCAGGAGTTTGAAATTGAATATTAACTCTGTATTTGAAACTCGAACTAATGACTTAGAAAAAATAAATTGGATTTAAAAGTTTTTGCTTATGTAAATTAATTGATTGATAGTTTTTAATTTAATCGAAATTCTTTTACAATTTTGTTAAAAGAGTAGATGGGCTTTAATTTTAATGTTGGCCCATATTTTTGTTGCAGCTGTGATTAAGTAACCCCTCTCCCCTCAATTTCTCATTCATTCAAACCCTAAACCTAAAACAGACGAGAAGAAAAAAATGGCGGCTTCAAAATTTTCGTTCGTTCGCTCATCTCCTTCGTTCACCGTTCGTTCAACAAACTAGAGCCGATCCCCTATTCAATATTATCTTCGGCCCCGACTTCCTTTTGGCTTGTGGAAATGGTGACTAACGAGAATTAGGGCTTCGGCGATCTCGATTTTTGGCAAATTGAAGACTTCACCGTTCGCTTCGTTTTCCTCTTCGCTCGCGTCCAATTCGATTTGTAAATGTGAGTAACTCAACTTACTCACATCTTATTCATGCACCATATGTTATCTTTGCATATGCTATGCTGTTTATCCTTGATTCAATTTCGTGATTTCCTGGTTACGGCTTGACTTTCTTTGTGACTTCGGTCTTGATGCTTGAATGCATCTGTAAACTTGGGTGTTTAGCTTTAATTTCGTGACAACTTTGGTGTTTGATTTTATTTTATTTTGTAGTTGTAGCATGTTGAACTTGTCCGAGCTTCTTCACTTGCATTTGATATCACTTGATTTTTTTGTGATAATAGTCGTCATTGGCATGACTGCCACTTCCAGTTTAAAATCTTACACTTGTATATCATTAGTAGCCACTGCCTATTTCAATTTGCACATGGGGTTTGAGTTGTAGCCTTGTCCCTGTCCACAGTTTCATTATGTTACCCCTGTAGTTGTTGATGCCTCTGTACATTTGCCTGAGTCACTTGTAATTGCTGTTACTTGTTGTTCGATCTATTTGACTTCGGCTTCCACTTTGATTTTTCTAAATGGCTTTGATGTTGCTGTTTTCTCAGATGTGATCAATTTCATATAAAATGATACTTGAAATTTTAGACTGATTCATGTATATGATCATTGATTCCATCACTTTATTATCTCGGCCGTATGATTTTATTTGAAAACTGCAAGCATGATTTTGGAAAGAAAAAAAAACAGTACATTTTATTTGTTGCACTTGGTCGATCCATTGCAGATACACTTGAGCATTTTTGTAGTCTTTACTACAACCTTTGGTTGCATATTTAATATGCAGATACACTTGATGATTTTTCTTGGTTAAGATAATTTAATTTTGGAAACTGCTGTTGTTTAAAAATATTTCGAATGTTGGTGGCACTGTCCAGTTTCACTCATTTGTTACTATTGCCTTGAACTGTCGCCAACACATTCATGTTCATTTTCTATTTAAGCGAAATTTCCAGTTCCATGTAGTTGTTGCTGGTGCCTGGTATTTGTTGCCTTCATATTCATGTACGTTAGTACTGCTTCATGTCATATACATTTTCTACTGAGATTGCACCATTCAGTTTCATGTAATCTAATGTAGATGAATGTTTTGATATTGGCTTTGCATCTCCCTCGTGTACTACCTGGGTCTGCATCCTTAATCTTGCCACTATTATGGTCTGTAGCCCATTTGCATACATTGATCTTGTTTGGTAGTGTACTCAGTTTGGCTTTCATTCAAGTTTGGTCTGTCCTGAACTTCATCTTCTGGTCTGTATTCTTGTTGGTCTAAGGCTGTTCTTGCATTGCCCACTTTGGTTTACAGTTCAATTGTTTTGATGCCATACGTTTGCTTGGCATTGATTGGTTGTCACTGCCTTGTATATCTGTTATTCGTTGGGCCTTGCTCTGTTGCCTTATCCTTGGTGCACTGTCCAGTTCATGTTGTTGGCATTGATTTGTGTCAAATGATTCACTTCCACCCGAGTCTGCGCCCTTATGCTCGAGTCTGATATTTGCATTTGGTGTGGTGATGGCATCATATAAATGTGGCGAGGCCGTGCATGCGTGCGTGCACTGCAGCCACCCAGAATTGACAGTTTTGAATTGATATTTTTCTTTGCGTCGTGATGCATTGATCTTTTATGTCGTATTGGCGAGGCCGTACACGCATGCGTGTACGGCAGCCAATCGAATTTTTGATGGTTTTAAAGTGACAATTTCGATTGTTTTAAATTGATTTAGTCGATTTGATAAATTGTTTATTTATCTCTGTTGATGATTTAAATCTGCTGATTTATTGTTTAACACTGTTTAGTGTTAAAATTTTCGTTATCCGATTTCTTTGTTAAAAGGATTGGATAGACGGGAATTATTGTGACTGTCGTCTATTTAAATTATTATTGCCTCTATGCACTAATAAACTGGTTTGAATTAGACTGACCTGTGTATTATTTTCTTTTGAATGTAATACTCGGGTCAGACCGAGTATTTTTATAGCTTGAAGATTTTCAGGCAGCGAAGTTAGAGAGAGAGAGAGAGTAAAGAATCACTTTAGTTTTCAAGAAAATTGTATTTTAAGATATTCCGCTGTATCAGTTAAATACATTGTATAAACTCTGATGTATGTATTCAAAAAGATTTATAGAAATGAAATATTATTATGCTGTGTTTCTGTGGCTGATTCTGTTTAAATTACATAAACTAAATAACAATCCGTCTTTTTGAATGTTTCGAGTTGGTTTAATTACCGACTAGAGGCGGTCAGAAAGGGGGAATGTTACAGAGTGGTATCAGAGCTTTGGTTTACACAAAGCTTAGTTTATGGCATTTAATATGAATAATTACTAGAATCACTTTAAAAGAAAATGTTTTTCGAATCTAAAGAAGTAAGAAATTGTTTTTGAGAATAAAGATTTTTAACTTAAGAAAAGTTAAATTGAATTGAATTAGTATTAATAAATATATGTTTTGAAATTTAACTAAAGGAAAGTTAAATAAATTGAACTTGATTAAGTAAATTTTTGAAATGAAAATTTAAACTTAAAAGATAGGTGATTATATAATATGAATTGGAAAGTTTAAAATTAATAAGTTGTTTAACTTATAAAATGAGGAAATTTAAGTAAAATCAGTTGTTAAAATGGTTAAACAGTTTTGTTAAGTAAAACAAAATCTGAATTTTGGATAGTGATATGAATTTGACTTTAGTAAAAGTTAAATAAAATGACTTTAGAAATGAAATATAGCTTAAGTAATGTTGAATGAGGTTGAATTTGATATCAAAATGAATTGATAAAGTGAAAAATGAATATGAATTTGAGTTATATAAAGGAAATTCAACTTTAATTGTAAAAGTGAATTAGTGAATAAACATAAAATAGAAGTGTTGTTAAGAGTTGAATGAAACTTAAGTTATGAAGTTGTGAATATGGTGAGTATAAAAAAAATTTAATCTGAATTAGAATATAAACCAATTGAAATTAAGTGTGTTGAACCAAATTGAATGTAAGCAAAGTAAATAAATTTGGTTTTGCTAGTTGATTGTATAGAAATTCATTAAGTGTTAATGAAATTGAATTAATGGAATTTGAAAGCTATGTAAATTGAATTCAAATTGAAAGATAAGTAAATCTAAATAGAATCAAATTTAATTTGAATTGAAAGCAAACTAACTTGAATATAAATTAGTGAAAGTAAACTAATTGAATATGAATGAATGTTAGTAAAATCCAATGTAAATGAATCAGATGTGATTAAATTGAAAACCAAGTCGATGAATGATTTACTAAAGAACTAGTTGATTATTTTGGAAAAAGAAAATTGATAAGTTTATATAATAGTTTAAATTGGAATTTTTGAATTATTATAAACGATTTCTATAGAAGATTTGAAAGTGTTGATATTATATTGGAACTATAAATGAGTTTATATAAGCGCTGAAAATGAAATATAAATGGATTTCATAAGTGAAGTTATAAAATGAATCGATGTTGCAAAATAAAAGAATTATAGGTAATTTACTTATGAATTAAATTTTTGATATAAAACTGAGTTATAAAGGAATGATTAATAAAGTGATTTTTATAAATTGAAGTCTTTATAAATAGGAATAGAATTTATAAACGTTGTTTATAAATCCGAAAATGACTTATTTTGATAAGTAAATTCTTATAGCTGTTAAAAGAAGTATATTCACAATTTTGGACCGTGAATATATATTGAATAAAATGGACATGTTTTGGGAAAGTGATATTTTAAAACGAAGTTAATTGTTTTAAAAGATGTTTTAAACGGCATTGAATATCGAAACCATAGATTTCAACATTCATTGTTGAAATAGACGTTTTCGAATAAAAGGAAATGGTGGACTATAACATTATTGTTATAGTAAATGATTTCCGAAAGGAAATGTTTTGTATAGTATTGGGATTTATACATCTATCTAAATTTCGAATCCTTATACTAGTGATTTTGAGTTGTCGTAACGATGTTTTACGTAACATTCGTTTTAACTCAAATAAATGTGTGAAAGAGAATGATTTCCTTAAAGATGAAAAATATACTTAATTTTGATTTAAGTATATCGAATATTTTCAAATGTTGAAAATAAATGGATTTGTGAATTACTTATTTTTAAATAAGTATGGAAATGTTTTTCCAAATATGAAATGTTGTGAATATATTCCGTAAGGGATAAATGATTTGAAATTCATTTTCGAAGTCGAAGTTGAAAAGTTAAATGAGAAATTGAACAATTAGTTCAATTTGAAATTTTTCAAAAAGATTGAATCGTAGAGTTAAAATTGAGTTTAACTTCGACATCAAAGACAATATAAGTTGAGCTTTGAATTTCAGATGATGATTTGGATTGTATGTCTAACATTTTGAATTGATGACATATCAATTGATTTCTATTAAATATATATCTGTTGGTGGCGGAGAATTTATTCTCTTAGCTTAACACCCTTCTCTGAGACGTACGAGCTCAGAGGTTATATATCGATAGACATCAATTCTGTGTTGAGAATTGACGATGTAACGTGAAATCCAAATCGAATGTGAAAGTCGATAATAAATGGAATTATGAATATGAATTGGTTTTGAGATAACCTTAAATTTCCAAATCGACTTAGAGGAAAATTTTTGAAATCCTCTATTTGTTATGGATATAGGATATGTAGGTTTTCGGAACTTATATATATGAATGCGGTAAATTTGAAAACCGTTAGTTTGGAAAGTCATTGTTATGGAAATCTTATGTAAGTTTACATGGATATGATATGTACGAAATGTGAAATGAAGTACTACATATATATGATATTATGTTTTCTAAACTGAGGATATGGAAAAGTACCTTCCATTTATTATTGGAGAAGGTATTGGAACTCGTGAAGAGTGTCCATTTGAAATTCGTAGCTACGTAGAATTTTCCATAAGTTGGAATGTCCATTTGGACTAGAATCCCTCGTGATGGGATCATGTTGATTATGATGTATGTTAGCGTAATTTGAGGGGCGAGATGCTTACAGTTACAAGCGACTCCTCTGGGATAGTGGCGCAACCGCCGGGTAAACTGCAATCTAGATGCCAAGCGAAATTCGAGGGGCGAGATGCCTACGGTTACAAGCGATTCTAATGGGATAGTAGCGTAACCGCCGTGTGGACCGCGATCTATGGCAACAACCATGGCGAAATTCAAGAGAGATGTGAAATCTACAGTTACAAGCGATTCTACTGGGATAGTAGCGTAACCGCCGCTGTGATCCATGGGGGAACGTGCTTTCCATATCCATTTTTGAAAAAGAATTTTTAAAGTATTTTCACTGGGAATTGAAGCAAGTATATTTAGTACTTGGAGATTTTTAGACCTGCGCCTGGCCAGCGTATGCCTAATGTCTGTGAGAACGAAGATGGACTTGTTAAATTTCGAGTTAGCAAGTATTTTCAAACTGTAAATAGCAAATCAATAGTTGAAATTATAATTACATAATTCCTACCTAATAAACTAAGGAAGAAGATCTTTAAAATGTTTTGAAAGTCCACAGCTTTGGAAGAGATATATTATATAAATCTCTAACATGAAGAATTTTAAGTTTGAATCTGAGTTGTAAGTCGAAATTTAGTAAAAGACTTTTGGGTTTTGATTTTAGAAAATTAATGAACAAAAGAGAAGATAAACAAAACTAGTGAGATTAAACAAATGGAATGAACTCTATATTTATTTATTTTTAAATAAGTATCGAGCTTGAAAAATTGAGTAGAGTATAAATATTAATGAAATTTTAACAACCTTTCCTTTTCGTGGATGAAAAGTTTTTAAGGAGGGAAGTTTGTAACGATCCCAAAATTTTAGATTTTTTTAAATTAATAATTTATTTAAATTTTGATTTAAATTTGTGAAATTGTTCGAATTTATCAAGTTTAAAATACGAGAAATATATTTGAATTTAAAATTTGAGTCAGGAGTTTGAAATTGAATATTAACTCTGTATTTGAAACTCGAACTAATGACTTAGAAAAAATAAATTGGATTTAAAAATTTTTGCTTATGTAAATTAATTGATTGAAAGTTTTTAATTTAATCGAAATTCTTTTACAATTTTGTTAAAAGAGTAGATGGGCTTTAATTTTAATGTTGGCCCATATTTTTGTTGCAGCTGTGATTAAGTAACCCCTCTCCCCTCAATTTCTCATTCATTCAAACCCTAAACCTAAAACAGACGAGAAGAAAAAAATGGCGGCTTCAAAATTTTCGTTCGTTCGCTCATCTCCTTCGTTCACCGTTCGTTCAACAAACTAGAGCCGATCCCCTATTCAATATTATCTTCGGCCCCGACTTCCTTTTGGCTTGTGGAAATGGCGACTAACGAGAATTAGGGCTTCGGCGATCTCGATTTCTGGCAAATTGAAGACTTCGCCGTTCGCTTCGTTTTCCTCTTCGCTCGCGTCCAATTCGATTTGTAAATGTGAGTAACTCAACTTACTCACATCTTATTCATGCACCATATGTTATCTTTGCATATGCTATGCTGTTTATCCTTGATTCAATTTCGTGATTTCCTGGTTACGGCTTGACTTTCTTTGTGACTTCGGTCTTGATGCTTGAATGCATCTGTAAACTTGGGTGTTTAGCTTTAATTTCGTGACAACTTTGGTGTTTGATTTTATTTTATTTTGTAGTTGTAGCATGTTGAACTTGTCCGAGCTTCTTCACTTGCATTTGATATCACTTGATTTTTTGTGTGATAATAGTCGTCATTGGCATGACTGCCACTTCCAGTTTAAAATCTTACACTTGTATATCATTAGTAGCCACTGCCTATTTCAATTTGCATATGGGGTTTGAGTTGTAGCCTTGTCCCTGTCCACAGTTTCATTATGTTACCCCTGTAGTTGTTGATGCCTCTGTACATTTGCCTGAGTCACTTGTAATTGCTGTTACTTGTTGTTCGATCTATTTGACTTCGGCTTCCACTTTGATTTTTCTAAATGGCTTTGATGTTGCTGTTTTCTCAGATGTGATCAATTTCATATAAAATGATACTTGAAATTTTAGACTGATTCATGTATATGATCATTGATTCCATCACTTTATTATCTCGGTCGTATGATTTTATTTGAAAACTGCAAGCATGATTTTGGAAAGAAAAAAAAACAGTACATTTTATTTGTTGCACTTGGTCGATCCATTGCAGATACACTTGAGCATTTTTGTAGTCTTTACTACAACCTTTGGTTGCATATTTAATATGCAGATACACTTGATGATTTTTCTTGGTTAAGATAATTTAATTTTGGAAACTGCTGTTGTTTAAAAATATTTCGAATGTTGGTGGCACTGTCCAGTTTCACTCATTTGTTACTGTTGCCTTGAACTGTCGCCAACACATTCATGTTCATTTTCTATTTAAGCGAAATTTCCAGTTCCATGTAGTTGTTGCTGGTGCCTGGTATTTGTTGCCTTCATATTCATGTACGTTAGTACTGCTTCATGTCATATACATTTTCTACTGAGATTGCACCATTCAGTTTCATGTAATCTAATGTAGATGAATGTTTTGATATTGGCTTTGCATCTCCCTCGTGTACTACCTGGGTCTGCATCCTTAATCTTGCCACTATTATGGTCTGTAGCCCATTTTCATACATTGATCTTGTTTGGTAGTGTACTCAGTTTGGCTTTCATTCAAGTTTGGTCTGTCCTGAACTTCATCTTCTGGTCTGTATTCTTGTTGGTCTAAGGCTGTGCTTGCATTGCCCACTTTGGTTTACAGTTCAATTGTTTTGATGCCATACGTTTGCTTGGCATTGATTGGTTGTCACTGCCTTGTATATCTGTTATTCGTTGGGCCTTGCTCTGTTGCCTTATCCTTGGTGCACTGTCCAGTTCATGTTGTTGGCATTGATTTGTGTCAAATGATTCACTTCCACCCGAGTCTGCGCCCTTATGCTCGAGTCTGATATTTGCATTTGGTGTTGCGATGGCATCATATAAATGTGGCGAGGCCGTGCACGCGTGCGTGCACTGCAGCCACCCAGAATTGACAGTTTTGAATTGATATTTTTCTTTGCGTCGTGATGCATTGATCTTTTATGCCGTATTGGCGAGGCCGTACACGCATGCGTGTACGGCAGCCAATCGAATTTTTGATGGTTTTAAAGTGACAATTTCGATTGTTTTAAATTGATTTAGTCGATTTGATAAATTGTTTATTTATCTCTGTTGATGATTTAAATCTGCTGATTTATTGTTTAACACTGTTTAGTGTTAAAATTTTCGTTATCCGATTTCTTTGTTAAAAGGATTGGATAGACGGGAATTATTGTGACTGTCGTCTATTTAAATTATTATTGCCTCTATGCACTAATAAACTGGTTTGAATTAGACTGACCTGTGTATTATTTTCTTTTGAATGTAATACTTGGGTCAGACCGAGTATTTTTACAGCTTGAAGATTTTCAGGCAGCGAAGTTAGAGAGAGAGTAAAGAATCACTTTAGTTTTCAAGAAAATTGTATTTTAAGATATTCCGCTGTATCAGTTAAATACATTGTACAAACTCTGATGTATGTATTCAAAAAGATTTATAGAAATGAAATATTATTATGCTGTGTTTCTGTGGCTGATTCTGTTTAAATTACATAAACTAAATAACAATCCGTCTTTTTGAATGTTTCGAGTTGGTTTAATTACCGATTGGAGGCGGTCAGAAAGGGGGAATGTTACAGTTTAACTCCGGACTTGTCCAGTTGAGAATGTGAATTGTTATTTTTATAAAATAAATAAAATTGTTTTCAGGAATTTTACAGTTTGCGCTTTCAAAAGAATGAGGAAGCGATTTAAACGTTTCAGCAAAATCGAGGACTATGACCCCTTTCTTTTACTGATTCGCTTAATTTCGGACTTGTCCGTTTGAGAATATAAAATGTATTTTTACGAAATACACAATTTTGCACTTTCAAGGAAACGATGAAGAGAATCAAACGATTTAGCAAAACACGTGGTATGGGACATGTGAGTTTGCTATTTCGGTTAATTCCGGACTCGTTAATTGAAATATTTGCTGTTTTGATGATTTTGATGCTTCTGTGTGCTTTCGAGCCACTATGATGGACCTTCGGGTCATATGATGGACCTTCGGGTCATATGTTGGACCTTCGGGTCATATGATGGACCTTCAGGTCAAATACCAGTACTAGACCTTCGGGTCACTCTGTGGACTTCGGGTCATTTGTTGGGCGCCAAAATTATGATAAGTACTTGGTAGGCTTCGGCCATTTGTTGATGCACGTGCGACGAACTAAAAACTCGCCATCTGATGGGATCGATCCAAGCTTTTATGTTGATTTTCTAGTCTTCTTAATTGATTTCTAGATATTTGTTGTTTCTAATTATCTGCAGGTAATTAGATATCTGATGTTATGAGATTTGATTATCGTATCGGTAATTGAATATTTGTTGATTTGAGATTTAATTATCATATCGGTAATTAAATATTTGCTGTTATGAGATTTAATTATCGTATCGGTAATTAAATATTTGTTGTTATGAGATTTAATTATCGTACCGGTAATTAAATATTTGCTGTTATGAGATTTAATTATCGTATCGGTATTTAAATATTTGCTGATTTGAGATTTCTGATTATCGTTTTTGATAATCAGATATTTGTTGTTTCTGATTATCGTTTTTGATAATCGGATATTTGTTGTTTCTGATTATCGTTTTTGATAATCGGATAGTTGTTGTTTCTGATTATCATTTTGATAATTAGATATTTGTTGATTTGAGATTTCTGATTATCGTTTTTGATAATTAGATATTTTTTGATTTCTGATTTCTGATTATCGTTTTTGATAATTAGATATTTGTTGATTTGAGATTTCTGATTATCGTTTTTGATAATTAGATATTTGTTGATTTGTGATTTCTGATTATCGTTTTTGATAATTAGATATTTGTTGATTTGAGATTTCTGATTATCGTTTTTGATAATTAGATATTTGTTTATTTGTGATTTCTGATTATCGTTTTTGATAATTAGATATTTGTTGATTTGAGATTTCTGATTATCGTTTTTGATAATTAGATATTTGTTGATTTGTGATTTCTGATTATCGTTTTTGATAATTAGATATTTGTTGATTTGAGATTTCTGATTATCGTTTTAATAATTAGATATTTGTTGATTTGAGATTTCTGATTATCGTTTTTGATAATTAGATATTTGTTGATTTGAGATTTCTGAGAATCGTTTTAATAATTAGATATTTGTTGATTTGAGATTTCTGATTATTGTTTTTGATAATTAGATATTTGTTGATTTGTGATTTCTGATTATCGTTTTTGATAATTAGATATTTGTTGATTTGAGATTTCTGATTATCGTTTTAATAGTTAGATATTTGTTGATTTGAGATTTCTGATTATCGTTTTTGATAATTAGATATTTGTTGATTTGAGATTTCTGAGTATCGTTTTGATAATTAGATATTTGTTGATTTGAGATTTCTGATTATCATTTTTAATAATTAGATATTTGATGATTTGATGTTTCCTGATTATCGTTTGTGATAATTAGATATTGGTTGATTGCTGATTTTTATTGATATGAGATTTTCTAGTCTCTAATTGAGTCTAGATTATGTTGATTTTATTGAATTGCTATTTTCTATCTATCTCTGTTGATAGTTAGAGTTTGCTGATTATGAAGTTTGTGTTTTCTAGTTAATTGTTGGACAACTAGGTATTTGCAGTTTTGCGAATTGTGATTTGTGCTTTCTAATCATCTTTGTTGATAATTAGATATTACTGTTTTGTGATTTCTGTATTCTAATTATCTAATTGATAATTGAATATTGCTAATAATTGTATTTATTCAGTTTTGATTGTTTCTAATTATCTATTGATAATTAGATTTTGTTGAGAATTTGTGAATTTCTTTTAATGAAATTGAAAGATTTCTTTGGCGTTTGTGTTTTGACCTTTATTTTTCTAGCTTAACCAGTTTATGTTAGAAAAATAATTGTTATTGACGCCTTTAATTATGAAAATTGCGGGGACGCAATTTTTATAAGGAGGGGAGTTTGCAACAACCCGAGGTTTCGTATCGATTGATCATCGTCATTAGACGATTAAATCGGTAGCTAATTACTATTGGATTTTGTAAATCGAGTTGAAACTCTTTTTAAGAATTTTTTTAAAGTTATTCGGGTTTTCAATTGAATATTGGCCCATGGTTTTTCTTGGTGCCGTGATAATATTGAATACCCGATCCCCTCATTTTGATCCTCCCTTATCATCCCATTCGTAACCCTAAAAAATGAACGAACGAAAAGAAAATGTTAATGGCGGCTCGTCTTTCGTTCGTTCCTCTTTATCAAAAATTAGGGTTTCAGTAATTCGTGGTTGTTAGGGTTTCGAGATGAAGTCGTCGCCTTTGTCGAATTGAGTGCGAGGATGCTTCAACTCCCTCCTTCAAATTGAACACGTCCTCTTCTCTTCGATCGAGTTCGACTTTGTTTTGGATCTGCGTTCGTCGAGACTAAGGTGAGTGATTTTCTTCACTCACATCTAATTTAATCTCGTTTATTCGTGAGTTTCGTTGCTTGATTTCTTGGCTACTACTGCTTTGAATTTTAGTGATTTCTGATTGTTCGAACTTGCTAATTATCATTAGTTTGAAACTGTTACATGACTTTGGCCAGTTGATAATTTATGATGATATTTTGACTTGCTTTAAACTGCTACTTTGCTCGATTTGCTTCAATGTGTTATTTATCCTGCTGCATATCACTGCATTTTCATCACTGCTGTGTCTTTGTCTTTGCTTTGTTGACATCGGCTTTGATTTTGCTGGCATTTTGGTTTCGTGAATTTTTTTGTTGGCTTCGGCCATCACCATTGCTTTGTATTGACCTATAGCTTGAACTTGCTATATGTTTACACAGATGCTTCACTTGTTCACTTGGTTCAAGTGTTCTTGTATTCATTCTGATCATGCTGGATTGCTTATTGTTTCGACATCTGTAGTGTTTGTGCATTTGTGGCCTGGAGTTGTTTCTTTGTTTCAGTTTGGTCTTGTTGGTTTTCTTCTGTCATTTGGTCTGGAGTACATTGGTTCATTGTTTCGACCATTTCATTTGTTGAGTTCATCAGTGACATATCATGTGCTCGAACTCTGTCTATACTTGCACACTGATTCATTCGAAGTTGAAATCTAGGTCATTGATTCAGTCTGGTTGATCGTCATATATGCAGCATTGCTTCGATTCTTCCAGTTCACTGTTGAGTTCATTTGTATGATGTGCTTGAGTCTTGTTCATGTGGCTATTCACTTGAACTTGTGTCCATTTTGTAGCTTGTTGCCTTGATCATCTGGTTGAGGCTGCAGCTTGTTACATTTGAGGTCTGGTTCAGTGACTTGTGAACTGTCTTCATATGTCTTGATAGTTTGGTTTTGCATACTTAGGTTGTAACATTGAGTCATCATTTGTTTTTGTGTCATTGAGTCTGGCACTAGTGTATCATGGACTTGTGTTTGTAGCTCTTGGAGATTCATGTGATGTATTGTTTATATACGTGTTTTGTTTTTGAGTTTGGGTTAGGCTGCACTTGTGTATGGCCTTACTTCTGGTTCTGATTCATATGTTCTTCTGTAACGACCCGCCATTTTGGACCATTCGCGTCCATTATAAGTGTATAGGTAGACACTCATGCCGGAGTTGAATTGCTCAAAATACCGCGTTGTTAATTTAAATTTGGCAAAACTGAACATATACAGTAAATAAATATAATCACAGATCACAGACACAGAGTAATAAATGCAGCGGAATTAAAAGAGATAGTAGTTCATGAAGCTACTATATGAATATATAAAATACATAAGAGTTTACAACAGAAGAGTAAAACGATACATCAGAGTTAAACCAGATACAACGGAAGAGTAACACGATACATCAGATACGAATCAGAATACATCACTGGAATCATCGAATACTGAAAGCAGAATAGATGGCTGGATCTTCAAGCAAAGCTCCAACTCCAAAGGTGAGTCTCGAATACTGGTACACTCAGTCTGACCCGAGCGTAAAGCAAAAACACAAGACACTCGAGTCAGGATTAACCTTCTTATATTAATAAATCCAACTCAAGTGAAATAGCAATTGAAATACAAGTAACTCAAAGGATGTTGGAATAACCATCCTTTAAGGATCCGTTAAACTATCTACTATGTAGTAGTGTACGATAAGTAGATAATGTCCATCAGTAATAATAAGATATCAAAATAGCGTTAAGTCATGGCCCATTCCACCCTTAACACATTTTTATTCCCAAAAGCATATACAAGACCGTAGTTTCCCCAAAACCGGAAGTCACCAGAGGGCAATCCATATACTAAAGGTACAAATCAAAATCGTAGTGGTCGCGCATAAATGGAATACAAGTATGACAAGGCACATGAGGCAATACCCAAGGTAGTGATACTACCGTTCGCCTGATCCGGACTGGTGAGAACGCAACGCCGCAGCGCCCGCAACACCGTGAGACAACACTCCCAAAATCAAGGGTGCACCAATCGACAACAAGTATAAGTAGTTCGAAGAAGTGTGTCCACTTGAGGTATCAATCCTCCATTGGCCCGGCACAAATCCTGTTTTAGTCATTTCCAATTTGACACAAGTGTCAAGGCTATCCATTATCGTTCTCTTTCTTCAGTCAACACGAACACCATTCCAACCACTTCATTCTGGATCATCACTCCGCGTATAGTTATTAAAGTGGTTTTCGGTTTAGATAGAGAGTATATCCATAACCGAATTCCGGTCTCTTTAATAACTTTCGTAATTATTACACCGATTGGTCGTTTTTTTATTTCAAAACCAAATCAATTTCAATTTCAAATAGAATTCGTAAATCAACATTTCATTTGTCTTTCCAAACCAATTTCCAATAATTTACGTTTCAAAACTTCCAAATTATCATTTCAGAATCTTATAATTCAAATTCAATTTCTATTTAAAACAATCCAAATATTGATTCAAGTTCGAATATAAGTTTCATTTCGAAGACATTTAAATTAAATCTTATTTAACATTCAAATCAATTTAAAATCATTTATCGATTTCATTCAATATTCGTTAAGTTACTATGTCATTCAAACAATTTCTATTAAATTTTCAATTTATTAAATCAATTCTTAAGTTCAACTTCATTAAATCAAAAACTTACAATTTCGAATTAAATTAAATTCATCAAATCAAATTCTTTACATTTCAAGTCTTACATTAATTCCAAAATATCACATTTCCATTTCTTGATAAAGAAATTCAATTTCACTTATTTACTTACTTAAATAATTTTCCAAAACTTAATTAATAAAGAAACTCAATTTCAATTATTTACGAAGTAAAATTCACTTATTCAAAAGTTCAATTTTCTTATCAAAGAATTTCAATTCAATTTAATCATTAGATAATTCAATCTTATTTAATTATTAAATAATTCACAACTTAATTATTAAATAATTTCAAAGTTTAATAATTTCAAACTCAATTATAATTTCAAACTTAATTCAATCATTTCTCAAATTCAACAACATTCTTTTCATCATTTACGTTGTTAATATTTTGTTTCAGATTTTTATATTAACATTTCTTTTCATAAAAATTCCCATTTCAACTTCATTTCAAAACCATATTATTTATTCAAATAAAATCTTCGTTTTATTTTTAAATCAAATTTATTGACCAATCGGGTTTTTTTATTTAATTCTCTATCCTAGGTCAAAGTTCAATTTTGGGTATTTATCATTTCAACCCGATTCCAATTCAATTCAAAATCATAGCATAGCAAAGGGAACTTGCAGTGTGATAACTGGGATGGTGTCAAAGTAAATAAACAAGCAATAACAACAATCAATATCAATCCAATAATCAATTCAAATAATCCTGAAATAACCGTATTAATTCGCATTGTTATTTGTACGAATTAATATAATTATTTCTAGAATCTACACTATCATTTCATGTAGATTAAAGATTATTACATTACGGTTTTCACTTGTCATCTATTTACAATTTCATACATCATCAATTTAACAACATACATTCAGTGGTTCAAAATGTAATTAAACAAATCCTACGTGTCAATAAATTCAACAGTTAAAGGGGTCATATTATACAATGTCAGTTAATCAAATTTAACATTTAATTATCCTATATCAAGTTCAATTTCATACTGTTTATCATTTTAACATTAACAATTTAACATCCAATATAAACATCAACAATCAATCAATTATCAGCCAAACTGTATTATCATCGCATAAATAATTAACAGATAATGGTGTCAGATGTCACAGGTGAACTGATACAGGTAATAGCATATAAAACAGTGTAATTAACTAACAGCAGCATATTTCAATTGTCGTTTCAATTGAAATCAAATCTAATAAATAAAAGAACGTTAATCGTGAGTGAGTGCTCACCTTTCCAGGCTAGAGAGGATATGACGATGAAATGAGTTATGAATCCAGACACGAATTTCAAAGCAACTCCAGATTTTACATGAATTCGATGATCAAAGCTGATAGGTAGGCATTGACGAAATCAAGTCAGAACAGGATCGAAGAAGATAATTGGTACGAGTGATTTATGCGTATAACTATATATAACTATATATATCAAGTCATATTCTAAATTCAACGTATATTAAAATAAGATAAATACATTATATTTATTTACAAATAAATTTAAACGCAAATTAACTAAATATATATATTCCAAATCATTGGTTTAACCAAAACCCATATATCAAAATCAACACGTATATATTAAAATTTAAAATTTAACAATATGATTTTCTTGTTATACCGCAAACAGATGAATGTAAATTTATATAAACATTACATACTTAATCTGCATACATTTTTTTTAAAAAAAAACACAAATGTAAATCAGTACTTTAAAACATGTACACATGGTTCAAAATCAAAGACACCTCTTAAAAATTTTAAAATAGAACTTTTATTGAACAAAACTGTCACATGAATATATATATAACCAAGCTTATATAATGCGACAATTACCGTCTTAGATGATATAGTTTCAAATATCTATCATACGTCAACCATTTCTTGCATATATATTAAACAATACAAAAAAATATAATATTGACCTGAAGTTGTAAATACAAATATGATAACAATATATTACATAACAACCTATTATAAATTCGAACCCCGATATATGTAATTTGTCATCAGATTGCAGACAACCGTGTAGGAGAAAAATATTACAAATGCCACTTTTATAAACTCATATATATAACACCTTAAAATGTCATAAATATACCTCATATACATATCTTAGTTTAACAAAATTTTTGGGTATTCTTGCATACGAATACGAAACAGCATAAACACTGAATGAACTCATAATATATACTGTAATACAAATTATAAATATAAAGCTATATAAACGTGGATATCTTATAAATAAACATACATATATACTTAGTAGTACAATAGAATACTATATAAACATGCCTACCAACTCACAATATGTAACAGCAAGCATGAAGATGATGAGTATCACCTACCTCATTTCAAGCCAAAGCAAGCAACGCAGCTGAGGAAGGTAAACGAGCTCGGCCACGACCGGTTAGAGCGGCGGCTCGTGTGATGTCGCGCCTGGAAACGAGGTCAGTTCTAAGGGAAGACGTGAGCAGGGTTTTCCGAGAAGGTTCTCATTCTCGGGTTGAGTTGCACGGTACAAAACGGTGGGAATTGGCGATGGGACTTGACTGTGATTCTCGGTGGAGGGTGGAAGGCGTCTAGCTAATGAGGCAAAGGTGGAGATCGGTTGGCCAACTGTCACTAGGAAGGAGGGCGTGGGCTGTGGGTGGACTTCGGTCGGAGGAGGGTAACGGAGGTGCGTTGAACTCGAAGGGCAGTGGCTCCATTACAAGGCGGCGGAGATTTGTGGCACGGAGAGGCTCGGTTGAGGTTTGGAACGGTGGCAGAGGCGGTTCAGGGGAAAGAGGCCGAGGTCGAGACGGTTCGTGGCCATGTAGGCTGCTGACGTGGGCAGAGGCCGAGAGGATGGAAGTCGATGTGAGATGAACGGCCAGGCAGTGGAAGTTGGCTACGTGATGCGATGGGAGGAGGGACGCATGAACGTGAAGGTTACAATGATGGGTTTAAGTGGAATAATGGGCTAGCAGGTTATCTCAAAAGTAAAGATAAGAGGAGGAGATGAGCTGGCGACACTTAATATAACACGAACAGTCAGTTTTCTTTTATAAAGCAATGAATAGAATAACGAACTTCAAAATAAAGTGAACCGTTAATAAATAAAATAGGAAATCGTGATAGTCATAAATTAAATTTCGAGAATGGGAAAAGACTACAGTCTATTAATAATTAGACGGCGGAATAGGAAACGAGGTAAGAAGCCAAAAGACTAAAACTGGTTACCGATACGGTTGCTATTTACCTGGATTCCGCTACGTACCGGATTCCAAAACACCGAATTGAATATACCGTAGAGATCAGCACGATGAGGCGATCAAAACGGTATATAGATATCAGTTGTATGATCGAATTATAAAATTCGAATTTTCTAATAGCGGAAAATGCAAGAAAAAGGCTGAAAAATAAGATCGACGGAGCCAAAGATGTCCGAATTTGGAAAAACGACAAACTGACATCTTGCTCAGAAGATGGTTTAGAATTTTTCTATGTAAAAATATTTAGGTTTCGGAAACATTTTATTTTCATTGCTTTTTAACTGATTAAATTGAAGTGAATTTACGCGCGAAATAAACTTTCATATTTTCGGACGAAAATTTACCAGTTGCTATGCTTAACTAGACGTATTCCAAATATTAAATTTTTATTTCAAAATTTTATCGTTTAAAATTTCACAAAATTTCAACTAATTACGTTATTAAAACAGTTGAAATTTTACGGGTCGTTACACTCTCCCCCACTCAAAACTTTTCGTCCCCGAAAAGGAACGAGGTAGGAGAATAGAAACAACCAGAAAGAAAAACAGATTTGAAATACAAAATAACAATTAATTTAAATCATATAAATTCAAATTTAAATTAATTGGTATTCAATAATTGATTTAATCCATTTGATTTCACTAAAATCAATCTCAACTATTTCTAAATTCATTATCTTATTATCCCATTTTCTTCAATTTACAATTTCTAAAACCATAAATTTTGAATAGTCTTTAATTATAATCATATTTTTTCAGCAATTTAAATTCTTCTATATTCCTAATCCTTATTAAGTTTATTTCTCTTAATATATCTTATTACATATATTTAAACCATATAAATTAATTTAAAACATCAAAGTTTCGATTTAAATTAATTTACATCTATTAATTTCTTTTAAATTCAAGGTATTTTCATATGTTGATCAAATTTCAATTTATTAATTCTTTCAAAACCAATTTATTTCATTATTAACTGAGTTTTACTTATTATCCTATCTAACTCTATTAACATTTTTATAATCCAAATTTAGTGTATAACATTTATTATAAACACTCAAATTTTATTTATAAAATTATTTTATATTGTATATTATCCAATTACATATTCAACTTCTGAATGATTTAGGTAAATTGTATTAGAATGCAGTTGAACAATATACAAATAAAATTTTTCAAATTCAATTATTCAAGTTTAAATATTTATTCCAAATTTTGGTTTTATTTATAATTAAAATCATCCTTTAACAAAATTTAAGAATTAGATTTCCGATTAACTTTAAACAATTTAGAGATATATATAATATATTTATATCAAATCAAATTAAATTTTAAAATAAGATACCTATATATATAAATCAAATTATACTGAAGAAATTCAAATCAAAATATTTTTCAAAATAAAACCGTAGCAAAGCTACAGAATAGTATCTCCACTTCGAAACTCGAAAATGAATGTCGATGATGCGACCGCCATCACCGAAATTATTTTCCAACGACAAAGAGAAGAGCACTGATTTCAACATTTTAAAATTCTTTGAAAACGGTTTCTATTCGAAAATACGTTCAATAATATATACTTTAAAATTTCAAGAACCAAAGTTTGAAATCACCGGAAATTAATAAATTCTCAAATTTCTGAATTAAATTCATTTCAAATTCCAAATCAATTTATAAACCGTATTTATAAATTTATTTAGAACAATAAATGATAATCAAATATTATCATTTCAAACATTTTTTTTTCTTTTTCTCTCTTTGTTTTTCTAGAAAAATTTACTTATATATTTATAATATAATTATACAAAATTATTTCATTTACCAAGTTTGAAAACAATATTGTGTCGGTTTGTTCTATTAAAGTGTTTTGGAAATCCTATCGATAGCGTTGATCAGACGAATCGATCGGAAACCCAAATCAACATCAACAACTCAAACAACACAGCATGTTAAAACATTTATGTATATATTAGTTTACAAATACATTTCTTTGCTCGACGATACAGAAATGAAATTTCAAAATAAGGATAGGGTTTCAAATTTTTGATGGACTCAAATCAATGAGAAATTTGATTCGAAGATAAGTTCGAAACAAAGATAAGATAATTTAATTACCACAATCGGGGGATAGATGAGTTTATTTTATTCACGGGCAACCTTAACTGGGTCGTCCGTAACTTCAAGAATAAGATCGATGCCGAATTCCAAGGTAAATCAACACTCGATCTCAAGAGATGGAATTCATGTATAGCAGGGAATAGATAGCATCGTAAACCGAGGATACAGAAATCTCCGGTAAATCGATGCCTATTATAAAGGAGTTTTGCTTCTTTACGAATCATTCTAAGATTGGCGAGACCGCCGATCTATTATAGATAACATTCAGAGTGGAGTTATGGGGTGCTCCAGAATTGAAAGAAGACGAATAGTGAAGCACACGAATGAATTTCGGAACCGAGGGGAACGTTCCAAAATTCAAAGGAATTGAGTCAAAGGAAGAGATTGAAACTCGAATGAGAGTGATTCTGTAAATACATTTACCCTATATGTTAAGTTTTGCCTAGAGCTACCAAAGCTCTGATACCAACTGTAACGACCCGCCATTTTGGACCATTCGCGTCCATTATAAGTGTATAGGTAGACACTCATGCCGGAGTTGAATTGCTCAAAATACCGCGTTGTTAATTTAAATTTGGCAAACTGAACATATACAGTAAATAAATATAATCACAGATCACAGACACAGAGTAATAAATGCAGCGGAATTAAAAGAGATAGTAGTTCATGAAGCTACTATATGAATATATAAAATACATAAGAGTTTACAACAGAAGAGTAAAACGATACATCAGAGTTAAACCAGATACAACGGAAGAGTAACACGATACATCAGATACGAATCAGAATACATCACTGGAATCATCGAATACTGAAAGCAGAATAGATGGCTGGATCTTCAAGCAAAGCTCCAACTCCAAAGGTGAGTCTCGAATACTGGTACACTCAGTCTGACCCGAGCGTAAAGCAAAAACACAAGACACTCGAGTCAGGATTAACCTTCTTATATTAATAAATCCAACTCAAGTGAAATAGCAATTGAAATACAAGTAACTCAAAGGATGTTGGAATAACCATCCTTTAAGGATCCGTTAAACTATCTACTATGTAGTAGTGTACGATAAGTAGATAATGTCCATCAGTAAAAATAAGATATCAAAATAGCGTTAAGTCATGGCCCATTCCACCCTTAACACATTTTTATTCCCAAAAGCATATACAAGACCGTAGTTTCCCCAAAACCGGAAGTCACCAGAGGGCAATCCATATACTAAAGGTACAAATCAAAATCGTAGTGGTCGCGCATAAATGGAATACAAGTATGACAAGGCACATGAGGCAATACCCAAGGTAGTGATACTACCGTTCGCCTGATCCGGACTGGTGAGAACGCAACGCCGCAGCGCCCGCAACACCGTGAGACAACACTCCCAAAATCAAGGGTGCACCAATCGACAACAAGTATAAGTAGTTCGAAGAAGTGTGTCCACTTGAGGTATCAATCCTCCATTGGCCCGGCACAAATCCTGTTTTAGTCATTTCCAATTTGACACAAGTGTCAAGGCTATCCATTATCGTTCTCTTTCTTCAGTCAACACGAACACCATTCCAACCACTTCATTCTGGATCATCACTCCGCGTATAGTTATTAAAGTGGTTTTCGGTTTAGATAGAGAGTATATCCATAACCGAATTCCAGTCTCTTTAATAACTTTCGTAATTATTACACCGATTGGTCGTTTTTTTATTTCAAAACCAAATCAATTTCAATTTCAAATAGAATTCGTAAATCAACATTTCATTTGTCTTTCCAAACCAATTTCCAATAATTTACGTTTCAAAACTTCCAAATTATCATTTCAGAATCTTATAATTCAAATTCAATTTCTATTTAAAACAATCCAAATATTGATTCAAGTTCGAATATAAGTTTCATTTCGAAGACATTTAAATTAAATCTTATTTAACATTCAAATCAATTTAAAATCATTTATCGATTTCATTCAATATTCGTTAAGTTACTATGTCATTCAAACAATTTCTATTAAATTTTCAATTTATTAAATCAATTCTTAAGTTCAACTTCATTAAATCAAAAACTTACAATTTCGAATTAAATTAAATTCATCAAATCAAATTCTTTACATTTCAAGTCTTACATTAATTCCAAAATATCACATTTCCATTTCTTGATAAAGAAATTCAATTTCACTTATTTACTTACTTAAATAATTTTCCAAAACTTAATTAATAAAGAAACTCAATTACAATTATTTACGAAGTAAAATTCACTTATTCAAAAGTTCAATTTTCTTATCAAAGAATTTCAATTCAATTTAATCATTAGATAATTCAATCTTATTTAATTATTAAATAATTCACAACTTAATTATTAAATAATTTCAAAGTTTAATAATTTCAAACTCAATTATAATTTCAAACTTAATTCAATCATTTCTCAAATTCAACAACATTCTTTTCATCATTTACGTTGTTAATATTTTGTTTCAGATTTTTATATTAACATTTCTTTTCATAAAAATTCCCATTTCAACTTCATTTCAAAACCATATTATTTATTCAAATAAAATCTTCGTTTTATTTTTAAATCAAATTTATTGACCAATCGGGTTTTTTTATTTAATTCTCTATCCTAGGTCAAAGTTCAATTTTGGGTATTTATCATTTCAACCCGATTCCAATTCAATTCAAAATCATAGCATAGCAAAGGGAACTTGCAGTGTGATAACTGGGATGGTGTCAAAGTAAATAAACAAGCAATAACAACAATCAATATCAATCCAATAATCAATTCAAATAATCCCGAAATAACCGTATTAATTCGCATTGTTATTTGTACGAATTAATATAATTATTTCTAGAATCTACACTATCATTTCATGTAGATTAAAGATGATTACATTACGGTTTTCACTTGTCATCTATTTACAATTTCATACATCATCAATTTAACAACATACATTCACTGGTTCAAAATGTAATTAAACAAATCCTACGTGTCAATAAATTCAACAGTTAAAGGGGTCATATTATACAATGTCAGTTAATCAAATTTAACATTTAATTATCCTATATCAAGTTCAATTTCATACTGTTTATCATTTTAACATTAACAATTTAACATCCAATATAAACATCAACAATCAATCAATTATCAGCCAAACTGTATTATCATCGCATAAATAATTAACAGATAATGGTGTCAGATGTCACAGGTGAACTGATACAGGTAATAGCATATAAAACAGTGTAATTAACTAACAGCAGCATATTTCAATTGTCGTTTCAATTGAAATCAAATCTAATAAATAAAAGAACGTTAATCGTGAGTGAGTGCTCACCTTTCCAGGCTAGAGAGGATATGACGATGAAATGAGTTATGAATCCAGACACGAATTTCAAAGCAACTCCAGATTTTACATGAATTCGATGATCAAAGCTGATAGGTAGGCATTGACGAAATCAAGTCAGAACAGGATCGAAGAAGATAATTGGTACGAGTGATTTATGCGTATAACTATATATAACTATATATATCAAGTCATATTCTAAATTCAACGTATATTAAAATAAGATAAATACATTATATTTATTTACAAATAAATTTAAACGCAAATTAACTAAATATATATATTCCAAATCATTGGTTTAACCAAAACCCATATATCAAAATCAACACGTATATATTAAAATTTAAAATTTAACAATATGATTTTCTTGTTATACCGCAAACAGATGAATGTAAATTTATATAAACATTACATACTTAATCTGCATACATTTTTTTTAAAAAAAAAAAACACAAATGTAAATCAGTACTTTAAAACATGTACACATGGTTCAAAATCAAAGACACCTCTTAAAAATTTTAAAATAGAACTTTTATTGAACAAAACTGTCACATGAATATATATATAACCAAGCTTATATAATGCGACAATTACCGTCTTAGTTGATATAGTTTCAAATATCTATCATACGTCAAACCATTTCTTGCATATATATTAAACAGTACAAAAAAATATAATATTGACCTGAAGTTGTAAATACAAATATGATAACAATATATTACATAACAACCTATTATAAATTCGAACCCCGATATATGTAATTTGTCATCAGATTGCAGACAACCGTGTAGGAGAAAAATCTTACAAATGCCACTTTTATAAACTCATATATATAACACCTTAAAATGTCATAAATATACCTCATATACATATCTTAGTTTAACAAAATTTTTGGGTATTCTTGCATACGAATACGAAACAGCATAAACACTGAATGAACTCATAATATATACTGTAATACAAACTATAAATATAAAGCTATATAAACGTGGATATCTTATAAATAAACATACATATATACTTAGTAGTACAATAGAATACTATATAAACATGCCTACCAACTCACAATATGTAACAGCAAGCATGAAGATGATGAGTATCACCTACCTCATTTCAAGCCAAAGCAAGCAACGCAGCTGAGGAAGGTAAACGAGCTCGGCCACGACCGGTTAGAGCGGAGGCTCGTGTGATGCCGCGCTTGGAAACGAGGTCAGTTCTAAGGGAAGACGTGAGCAGGGTTTTCCGAGAAGGTTCTCATTCTCGGGTTGAGTTGCACGGCACAAAACGGTGGGAATTGGCGATGGGACTTGACTGTGATTCTCGGCGGAGGGTGGAAGGCGTCTAGCTAATGAGGCAAAGTTGGAGATCGGTTGGCCAACTGTCACTAGGAAGGAGGGCGTGGGCTGTGGGTGGACTTCGGTCGGAGGAGGGTAACGGAGGTGCGTTGAACTCGAAGGGCAGTGGCTCCATTACAAGGCGGCGGAGATTTGTGGCACGGAGAGGCTCGGTTGAGGTTTGGAACGGTGGCAGAGGCGGTTCAGGGGAAAGAGGCCGAGGTCGAGACGGTTCGTGGCCATGTAGGCTGCTGACGTGGGCAGAGGCCGAGAGGATGGAAGTCGATGTGAGATGAACGGCCAGGCAGTGGAAGTTGGCTACGTGATGCGATGGGAGGAGGGACGCATGAACGTGAAGGTTACAATGATGGGTTTAAGTGGAATAATGGGCTAGCAGGTTATCTCAAAAGTAAAGATAAGAGGAGGAGATGAGCTGGCGACACTTAATATAACACGAACAGTCAGTTTTCTTTTATAAAGCAATGAATAGAATAACGAACTTCAAAATAAAGTGAACCGTTAATAAATAAAATAGGAAATCGTGATAGTCATAAATTAAATTTCGAGAATGGGAAAAGACTACAGTCTATTAATAATTAGACGGCGGAATAGGAAACGAGGTAAGAAGCCAAAAGACTAAAACTGGTTACCGATACAGTTGCTATTTACCTGGATTCCGCTACGTACCGGATTCCAAAACACCGAATTGAATATACCGTAGAGATCAGCACGATGAGGCGATCAAAACGGTATACAGATATCAGTTGTATGATCGAATTATAAAATTCGAATTTTCTAATAGCGGAAAATGCAAGAAAAAGGCTGAAAAATAAAATCGACGGAGCCAAAGATGTCCGAATTTGGAAAAACGACAAACTGACATCTTGCTCAGAAGATGGTTTAGAATTTTTCTATGTAAAAATATTTAGGTTTCGGAAACATTTTATTTTCATTGCTTTTTAACTGATTAAATTAAAGTGAATTTACGCGCGAAATAAACTTTCATATTTTCGGACGAAAATTTACCAGTTGCTATGTTTAACTAGACGTATTCTGTGACGCCCCACCTCTATACCCATGCTAACCAAGAACACTAGGTGTAGTGCTGTCAATTAGCACGGAGGATAAGGCTGTTGAGGAGCGACCATCCGTGTAACTTTTTTGCGCGAGCACCGATATGTCAGATAGAATAGAATGCATATCTTTTAAGGAGGAAATCCGACATACCGATATAAACACAAAGCTATCACACAGTGGCTATATATGATCTTCGGAAACAAATATAGAAATAAACGTAACACAAATCAGTCACAGACAATTCATATCACAAAGGCGGAAAGAGATATGAATATAACACATGAAAGTGTACATCAGAGTGGTGGTCAAATAAGATCCACAATAACACAAGTGAATAGATACAAGTGCAAGATAATAGAATATGTATACATCAAGGAGTCTAATCTCAAATGTATACAAACAAAAAAACTACTAAACTAGAGTAGTTAGCCAAAAGTCAGAAGATGGCTCCAGATAAGAAGTCATGAGGAAGCACCTGTAAAATCTCAGTCTGACCGGAGTATTATTTAAGAAGAAAATAATAAACGGATCAGTCTAGCTATAATTATCAGATAAAATGATATAGAACAAGAGATATGTCATAAACATATAAGATATCCATAAAAGCATACTACTACAAGTATGAAAATGATAATCAACAAGAGATTAATCAATGTCACAAGAATCTTCTCAAAGATTAAAAGAATGTCATATTCTTAATTTAATTCACCAAGCCACAATAAAATGGCATACTCATCAATGTCAATGGTAAAAGCTGGTGAAACATAAAATCCAGAAATCTCAAGAAAAGAGGATGACAAATCCCATAAACTGAACATCGACGCAACTAGAAAGATACGCCCCATGTAATGTCTAGCATCGATACACATAGAAAGATGCACCCCATGCAAGGTCGAACATCGACGCACCTAGAAAGATACGACCCATGTAATGTCTAACATCGATGCACCTAGAAAGATACACCCCATGAAAAGTCGAACATCGACGCACCTAGAAAGATACGACCCATGTATAGATGAACATCGACGCACCTAAATAGATACGACCCATGTGAGAAGTAAACATCGACGCACCTAAATAGATACGACCCATGTGAGAAGTAAACATCGACGCACCTAAATAGATACGACCCATGTGAGAAGTAAACATCGACGCACCTAAATAGATACGACCCATGTGAGAAGTAAACATCGACGCACCTAAATAGATACGACCCATGAGCCTAAACCATTAAAATGATCGTCATCGATCATAAAGAGTTTCAATATGTGTGAATCGAAATCACACCAATGAGGCATAGACTAACCTTGAAGATAAAGAGATATGTGTGAATCGAAATCACACAAATGGTGTCTAGTCTAACCTTGCAAACAAAGAGACATAGCACAATCGCTAGTCTAAATCACAAGAATGATCATCGTGATCATAAGGAAGTGTCGATTACACTAAGCTAGTAAATATAAGAGTTTAGCTTCATGTCCCATAACCACTTGCTTAACTCAAATATTTACGAACAGATTGTAGATCTGCACTAGGAAATTGTCACAAGAGTTTCAATCGAACAAGTCCATCAACTAACCGACGAAGTAAACGCAAGCGTTTCATACCACTTGTTTTGCTAAGCCGTTTAATTATATTTTCTCATACGAATGAGGTAAAGGTTTGTATATACTAGTAGATTGGAAAACAGTTTTATAAACGAGTTTGATATTGAAAATAGAGTTGAAATCGTTTTGACGAAAGAGTTTTGATATTTACTACTAGTATTGGAAACCTTTATATTTTGAAGTGACAAATCATAGAAGTGATTGTAGAAACAATCAATCATAAAAATTCACGTTCGAAGACGTGAGTAAGGTTCAAAGAAATCAATTCCCAAAACCATCAAAGTAAGAAGTTCAGTTGAACGCTTTTCAGATAAGAGCAACCTAGCGAATCACAGGTCATTCGACCTAAGGGTAAGGTCGGGGGCGACCTACGACTTAAGCCAGGGGAGCGACCTACGACTTAACAAAGTCAAGCGACCTACGACTTAAGGTCAAGCGACCTAGTGAAATAGCAGTGGGAATGTTAGGTCGGAGACGACCTACGACTTAAGGTCAAGCGACCTAAGTGGGATGCGCGACCTAAGAAAGTACGTGACTTAACAGTTTAAGGGTCTACGACCTAACGAGTTAAAAAGGTCCAACGACCTAAGAAAATTAGGGTCATACGACCTAAAGAGGTTCGCGACATAAGGTTGTTCGCGACCTAAAAGTGCACGACCTAAGGTCGTACGACCTAAGCCTTGAACGACTTAGTGGAACGAACGACTTAACGACCTAAGCCTTGAATACGAGCTACGAGCTAAGGTAGGAACGACCTAGTGAAGTTAGGTCGAGGACGACCTACGACTTAAGCCAGGGCGAGCGAGCTAACTGCAAACGACTTAAGGCCAAACGACCTATGACTTAACTCGAGGCGAACGAGCTAACTGCAAACGACTTAAGCCTTTAACTCGTGAACGACTTATGCCTTTAACTCGTGAACGACTTATGCCTTTAGCTCGTGAACGACTTATGCCTTTAACTCGTGAACGACTTATGCCTTTAGCTCGTGAACGACTTATGCCTTTAGCTCGTGAACGACTTAACATTTTGCCTGGAGATTATAGGTCGGCAACGACGTACAACTTAAGGGCCAGAACGAGCTAAAAATGGCCAGAACGACCTAGTAGCAGTTTTTCACCAAAATCACTAAATTTTGGAGTTTTTCGCCAATCCAATCCAAACCAAACGCAGATATTCATACAAATGCAATAGAGGATCATTCCCAACAGTCCCAGATAGATATAGGCAAGATGTGAGATCAAAAATCTCACCTTTTCACGGAATTTGATGAAGATGAAGCTCGGGGGCAAAGCAAAGATCAACCACAAGCTTGAATCAATGTCTTCACTTTGAATTTGGAGTTAGATGTTGAATTTGCTAAAGAACTTGAGCTTGGAATTTTAATTTCCTATTCCCTCCACCATTTTTGCTAAAGCTTCAAAGTTGATGAAGTGATGAAGAGAAGGAAGGGGTTGGGCTGAGTTAGAAGAGGTGCAGCCCAAACCAAAAGCCCAACACAAAAAGTGACGAAAATTTCACTATCTCCAAACATATCGAAGTTTACACTCAAAAAGATCGCAAACGTCATTTTGAACTCAATGGGAGTGGTCTCGAGTCCTAATTTGACCGTATGCAAAAAGTAGCTTTTCGGACTAACATCCGACTAACAATAAAATATTTAAATATAAAATCGATAAATATGCGGGTTGTTACATATTCCAAATATTAAATTTTTATTTCAAAATTTTATCGTTTAAAATTTCACAAAATTTCAACTAATTACGTTATTAAAACAGTTGAAATTTTACGGGTCGTTACATCTTCATTCTGGTTGGTCTGCATTTTTTGGTTATTTGAATGCAGCAGCTTGCTTTGGTGTCCATGTATATGGTTGTGTAGCTTCACTTGAGTCAAGCAGATTTTTGTCGAGACTTGTTTTAGTCGTCTTGACTGTTTTCCTCATTTTTAATTACACATGTGTTGAATCCAGTTTCACAACTCGGGTTTGGCCTTATGCTGAGGTCGAGATTTTATTTATATTACACATGAGTTGAACCCGTCTTTATTTTGGGTTTGACCTTGTGCTTTTTTGTGAATCTTCATTGTGCATTCATGTGCACTTTGTTCATCGGTGGTTACTGGGTAGACACTGTACTATCTCTTGTAGTTCCATCTGGTTCCTTTTGATTTGATTTGATGCTATTATTTATGATTCGTTGAGCTTTTGTGTATTTCATCACTGTAGTGGCGAGGCAGTGCACGCGTGCGTGTACTACAGCCACAGAGAATTGGCGTTTTAAATTGGTGATTTTAATTACTTGAACTATTTCTTTTATTCTATTCAATATGTTTTGAATTGTATTTTGATTGGTTTAATTTGATGATTTTGTGTTGTCTAATTATCAATTTGATAATTATATTATGAGTTTCTAATTATTTATTTAATAATTAGATTTTGTTGTTTATGCTGTTTAATTGCCGTTTAGGGCAATTATGTTGTTTTCTAAATTATCTTCATCGATAATCTTTTTAATTATCTTTGTTGATGATTTGAATTTGATGATTTGTGTAACACTATTTAGTGTTATATCTGCCGTTATCCGATTCTCTTATTGAAGAGTTGGATATACGAGATTTCTGTGACTGTCGTATATTTGATATCTGATTATTATTGCTTCTGTGCATTAATAACTGAGTTTGAATTAGACTGACCTGTGTATTATTTTCTTTTGAATTTAATACTCGGGTCAGACCCGAGTTATTTCAGGTTGTAGATATCTTGCTTTGGGTTGCTGTTTGAGCTATGAAGACTTTTCATATCTTTTGGAGTAGTCGTGTCATAGTATAGGTTGATATGTATTCATGTATATTAGTCGATAATGTACTTGTATATATAACTTCCAGAGTCGACTGTTGTAGTTGTATCATATGTATTGTGTCAAATGTATTGTAACTGACATCAGTTATATATATATATTTGAGACTTTTGTTATCTGTGTTCCGCATTTTTATTATCTGTGTTATTATTATATATATTATCCTAAACTATTATGAACCATCGTAGTTCGTTTTATACTGGAATTGGGTATGTCGATGGGAGTAAATAAATAAGAGATGAAAAACGAAAAATATATACCACTCCTATCGAGGTAACCAATGCTAGTGTAAGGCGAACTACGGATGGCCGCTCCTATCCAGCCTTATTCTTCATAATAACAGACATTATTTCTTTTAATACTCTTTGTTATTGTGAGCATAGGGGTGGGGCGTCACATATTTGGTTTAAATATTTATTTATTTTCTTTTTTCTAAAAGATGTTTGAAATGTTTTGAAAATTGTTTATAGGTTTTGAAATTTATTAAAAGTATTTTATAAATATTTTGTTAAACTTTATTCAATTTAGTTATTTTTATATTTGCAATATATTTGTAATTATAATTACAAATATTGTTTTTTTGTTATAAAATCTTTCTTGAAACCAATATTATAATATAATAAGTTTTGAATTGGTTTAAGGGAAAAATAAAATATAATGCTATTTTATAAAATATATATTATGGAAATAATAATGTTACTTTAAATGATATTTGTTATGAAGGTCACTTAAATATTTTGTAAGGTTTCAACCTTAGAAAAAATATATTCTATTGTGGATGATCATAAATAAATTTAAAATAGAACTTAATTATACAAAATTGTATAGTAATCTCCATAAATTATATTTGATTTGTTAAACGATTTTGAATGTGTTATATGTATATAAATAAAGATTTGAAAGTAAGTTATAGTTTTAAATAGTTATTTTTAGATAATATACAAATATGTGCAAATATTTAATATATAAATGTTTCACTAGTTTTATTAATTATAGAATATAAAATTAGTTTGAGGAAAAGTGTTATTACTATTATTAATTCATTGAAAAGAAATATATAGTTGGTTTTAAATAGTTATTTAGAAGTTTATATAAATTTTGAAAATAAGAAATATTTTCTGATTAATGTTTTTGATATTTCAAAGTGTACTTTCCCTGATAAGATTACTTATGGATTATTAAAGTATGCTCTAAATATATTTGAATACTCGAACTAATTGTTCAAAAGAAAGATTTTGTTGAAATTCATTATTATTACATTTCTAACTTACACTGGGATTTCTATGGATGATTTCTATATTTTATGATACTCATATTCCTATATTGATTTCGATATCATGAATAACTCATCGTTGATATTGATTTGAGTTATATACTTTAAGATGATACGGGGATGATATACTTTTATTTGATTTATGAGATTTCAATTTTGTGTTATGAGAAAATTGAATAAACGGATTAGTGATACCATCTGGTATGGGACTTTCGGTAACACTTTTCAGATTATTCATCGGACTTATGATATAGAGATATCTAGTGTGGATCGAGTATAGTTTATGAACATTGAATAATTATCCAAATAATATGCAGTGGTATAAGATGTCGTTATGTTACTTGTTTGATTATTCATTGTGAGTAAATGTCACTTGAATGGGGATTACACTCATGTGTATGTGTTACTCGGCGAGGAGTATTGTATAGTCAGGTGTTGACTTATGAGAGCCGTGTTTCAGCCTACTATTAGAGATATGCATAACTATAGGGTATGTGTACTATATGACCATCCACAGTGTGTCTAGCTTCATTTATTTTTTGAGAGTAAACCAGATTGGGTAGTATCCACCCTAGCGACCTGATCGTTGGGTTGAGCCCTAGATCCATGACACCGTTGTTGGTTATTATATTTGATGTGTATAATAAGATAGGTAGTTGTTATCCCCTTTTGTCGCATAGGCCAGCAGTTTATTACCTTTAGGGGTAAAGTCGGGTCATGATCGAGGTTATGCATAGACGAGACACTGGTGGATGGGGTCACGATGTCTGTCGAGGTAACTGAATAATATAGGAACAAACAGTTACTCTACGGTTGGTGAGTAAATCTGGGTTCTTGGAGTACGCTTACGGTAGGCAGCCATTAGTCAATCGTCTGGTTCAAGGTATGTATGTGTAGTGGATTGACATATATGTCTCTACCTATGATGAGTTGGCTATATTGGAGACTGAATGAGTCTAAAGTGTATTCTCTGTATATCAATACTCTTTTGGTTTGACATTCTAGAGATAACCTATGTTTACTAATTGTGATTTGGATTGTGATTGATTATCTTTGTGATTTGTATGGTATTGGATATCATTCAGATGATTTGATCGACTATCTCACATCATCTATAGATTAAATGATTTTGTGATATTATATTAGGGCATTGCTATGTGTTAGCCCGATTCACTTGATGATTTCATTTTCTATGATGATGTTTTATTGTATGGATGATTCACCCATTGGATATAGTATTCTTGATTTCTATTAAATTGTTTTATATTGGTGATTACATCTTTATGCATGGTTTTGGTGATAATTATGTTATGAGGTATTTTGATGATCTTTTAAGTTGTTGCAATTATAAACCATGCATACGTCTCCCTCATTATATTTTTATGTATATACTATTTTACATTGTAATCATTGAATTAAGTTGTTATGCCATGTTATCACATTTATCCTTCGAGTATCCCGTTTCACTTACATTTAACAACCCTATGATTTAGATATAGTCTGACCCATGTGTTATTTATAATACTCGGGTCAATCTGAGACATTTCAAGTACAAGGACAGTGAGACCGACTTTTATATTGGGCATAGAGGAGACTAGGATATGATATTTTGTATATCAGTCATGTATTATATAATTTCATGTATGTACATTATGGAGTTGTATATTGGACATATATATATATATTTATATATTTATGTATTATATATTATCGCTGCGCTTCTGACTCCGTGTTCTCTGTTTATATATTGTATATTATGTATTGTTCTATCCTGGAGGCACACGTGATTATTGATTTGTACCGATACTGTGTATGTATGGGTTATTTATTTATTCGTTGTTTTAATACATACCAGGGTTAGCCTAAGGGAATATTCACATGTGTGCCCCATATCACCTTATTCTCTGTATTACTCGAAAGTGTTATTTAGTAATACCCTTGGGTATTGTATAGAGGTGGGGGTGTTCCAGGAGTAGGAGGATTAGATATTTTGATATAAGGGGTTGAATTGGTGGAGAAAGAAGGGAAAAAGGCTTGATCCAGATCTCCTCTTTTCTCTCCTTCTCTCTTCTTATTTAAACTCCCCGCCATCTTCATTTTTGAGGTTACCTTTTCAAGCCCCTCTAGGTTGCAAGTTACAGCCATCTCCCTCTATTCACTCTTTAAACAAAATTAAAATTAAATCAAATAGCTTTAAAGGCACGTAGATCTCTTCGGTTACTAGCAATCTCTAAAAGGGATAGAATCAGAATCTAGGAGCTCATGATTCAACACTCTAGGTGTTATAACTAGGCCACAACTAAGGTAACTTTTGATTTATATCAATTATATATATATAATCATCTATGATATTATATATAGGTTAGAATTATTTCACAAATTGATATATGTGTTTGTTGTCACTTTAAATATGAATGTGTGAATAAAAAAAGGAGATTTTATGAATATGATCATATTCTTTTAGACCATAACCTTTATAATTTTTTTTTCAATTTAAAACTATTTAAAACATCTTAAGTTAAAATTGAATTTTAAAGCCATTATTATATGTATATAAACTATTTTAATAAATTTAATATTGTTATTTTCGTAAGTATGTGTAATTTTTTTAGTATAAACATATTATTTAAAATCGAAATGTAATTTTAAAATATTAAATTGTATTTGATACACACACACACACACACACACACATATATATATATATACATACACATGTATATTTTAAAATAAACATTTGTACGTAAAAAAGTTTCATTTTGTTTTCGTATGGAAATTTTGAATTTAAAAATAAACCATTTAATCCATACAAATTAATGTATAAAAATTGATTATTCTTAAAATAGCTATGGTTTTAAATTATTATTTATTTTATTTTATTTATAATTATGCAATATTATTGGTATTTACATATAAATTTGAATTTTATATAATATATATATATATATATTGTTTATGCATTTCTAAAAAACATTTTTTGTATGTATATATAAATATAATTTTAAAACTAAAGGTAAGATATTTAAATTTGAATTTGAATTTTAAAGGATATTTTAAAACTAGATCTAATTTCAAATTTGATTTTTCTTAATGACTAAAATTTGAAATTTAAATTGGTTTATATTTAAAGTTATATACATAATCATTTTACATATAAATCCAGCACATAAATACACTAACCTCCTGAAGATCCGACCCCCAGTCACTACTACGCTAACCTCCTAAAGATCCATGGAGGCTTCAATGCGTCAAGTTGCACCCCCACCTTCTTCAGGCTCATCAACAGCCATAATGACCAAGATGCAGGACGCTATTCCTAACCTCTGCATGATAGAGGTGAAATTTAATCATGATATTAAAGATATCCCCTGCAAATAAGCCAATCACAAATTTGGTGGAGTTACCGAGCTTGTAGAAAAACTGTTTGAGTGGAAGAAACTCGCATTTGCCCTCTCCGATATCAATAGAATCAGTTAAACAAACATTTAGTCTTTTGAGTTGGAGAGGAAGGATTACGACAATACAATAGATGATAAGAAGGGATAGTGGTTGAGCTCACAAAACAAAAGATGAAGCTAAAAGTCGGCTGATGATTCTAAAAAATTAATTGGCAAGATGTCTTATGCAAACACCAAGCCCTCACTGTAGTCAATGACCATCTTCGGAAGGCTCATCGTTAGAATGATTAGCTCATTGAACGTGTTAAAGCCAAGGATAAGGCTATTACAGAGAAAGACACGGCACTTTAGGCCAAAGACATAGAAATCCAAACACTCCAAGCCAACGTTGAAAGACTCAAGGCCAGTTTGAGAACCAAAACAGAGGAAAGTAGAAGCTCAGGTCGAGCTTGGTGCTATCGTGGTGGAAATAATTGAGCTTAAAAACCAAGCTGCAAAGGATAAAGAGGAAATGAAGTCCACCCTGCAACAGTTCTTTGCAAATGTGATTGAAAATAAAAATATAAAGTGGTTGGGAAGCAGCTATCATGTGACTTTGGCAGACACATATGACGAAATCGTATGGCATGCGACTGTATTCGTTGAAGGCCTCACCAAGGACCAGTTAAAAGCCAAATACTTGGAAGCCAACGACATCATAGCCTTAGAGAAAGGTGAGGCAATTTTGGTAGAAGAGTATGCAGTTGCAAGCAAAGCTCAAATCGAGGCTGCTTCTAGTCCTAACACATTGGGCCAATCAAAATGTTCATCTCCACAGTCCATAGAACCTATGACTTAAATTCCAAGTTCTGTAAGGGCCAACTCTAAGGCTGCTCCTACTCTGATTCCAGATTCCATCGCCATGGCAACTATTGAGCCCTACATTCATATTTCTATTTCTCAATCCATCCACTCATCAATAGAAGAGGGTAGAGTGCTATATCTCCAGCTAAAGAAACAATGACCGGTGATGTATCTCTCTCGGCTTTCCGATGTTCGAGAAGCTTCAGTTCTCGCCCGAGATCGTCACTAACTTTTACTTCACTGTTATTGAACTTATAGGTCATCCGTCGCTTCCTACTTCTCCTCCATTAATTACATAAGGCTTAGGTCTCGTTGCTATCTCCACCAAGTGAACCTTCATCACTACGTGACTAGTCGCTCCAACCCTTCCCTCCAGCTCTATCCTCGGCCCTAATCCAGAGAAGATCAAGGCTTTGGAGGGATTGGATGACACCTCATAGTCCCTGGGGAAAGACATTACTATTAGTAGTTCTTTGGGCCCTACCGATCCTATTTCCATAGCGAAGCGACTGAAGCTCGACCCATTAAAGATAAAAATCAAGAAAGAACCAAGGATTGAAGAATCTACCAGCCTAAGATAATCAGATCCTACCCTAAAGCTTCTTCTCTCAAAATCAAACCTCTAATGGGTAGCGGCACCGACGGCTCCTCGAGATCCTATGGTCCTACCATCGACAAGCCTGAAGATGCTACTATCATCACTACCGAGAGAGAGACTACACACTCCAAGGATAGCACCCCCGGGATGGGAAAACTTAGAAAAGAGGAACCCAAGGATTTAATGAAGCGTCCAATGAAGGATGATCCTAAGGGCAACAGTAAGAGAGGAAAGAAGAAGTAGGCTTCCTATTTGGTTTTTTGCAAAGGCTCCTTCAATGCCTTTTGATGTATTTCAAAGACAGTTTCCTTTGGTCTTCTTTCTGATATATTTTGTTTCCTTTGTACATAAATCAAGCTTGTGTGCAACCAACCCCCGCAACTTTTTTATGAAAAGTGGTAGTAATTAAAGATTGTTGTTTTCTGTACAACATTTGTTCGTATTTACATTCTTGCACTTTTACTTTACTTTCTTATATACAACTGCCTACATATATAATATAATTTCATGTAGTGTGATCTACTTATATTATACATTTTTGTGTCTGTGCAATTCTATTACTTACTGTACATATAAGTGATGAGGATTAATGATTGTTTAGTTATATTCCATTATATGGTATTGTTTACTATTGCCAAAATGTTTTCATTTTAGGCAAAAAAACTTATTATTCATTTTTCCATCACCGTGGCTTAACTTTGATTATTCTCGGCTGAGTTCCATCCAGTCATGAACAAAGTCATAATCGTAGGAAGGTCCGACTTCCTGCCGTTTCCTGTTTCTTGCAAATGATATTCCAAGCGTTTGTCTTTGGACACCATATTTTGATCTCGCCTAGCTTTGGGTATTGACCGAAATCGTTCATTAATCCTCATCACTTGCCATCGGCTAGGCATGTTTCACAACCGTAAGTGATAGATATTCCAGTTACTCATTGATCCCAATCTATGGTTCATATGCTTATCTTTGAGCATCAACGTTTTATCTTGGTAATCTACGTGCGTATACCGAAATAGATCCTTGATTATTGTTTTTTTATAGGTAGTCTAGCAAGTCCGACCGAGATACAAATGTGGTTGTGGGAATTCCAATTATACACCGATTCTTATCTTCGAGAATTGGTGGTACAGACGCCTATCTCTGGCTCCCAGCTCTCTATCTCACCTATCTTTAGGTGTTGATCGAGAACATTCATCAACCATCATCGCATTTCCTTGGTCGAGCATGTCCTATTAGGCCGTAAGTGCGGTCTTGACAATCTCGCTTGTACATAAGTTTCTATCTCTATGAATCGGTGCTTCGTGTGCCTAACTTCGGGCATCCTTCATTGACTTTGCCTACCTCTGGGCATTTTCAACACTAGAGGGATAAGTGCGAATTATCCGATTGACCCTTATGATTATACTCCTTTGTCCTAATCCCAGATTAAAAGAGTTAGTCGGTACCTATTTCAGGGTACCTGGTTGTACTGCTAATCATGCAACATAAGATTTTGGTTACAAGGACATGGTTCCATTGGTTCAAGAAGCTCGCTTTATTTATAAACAAAAGAAGTAGCAAGTCCTGCCTTATTACATTGCCTCGGTTCAATAGAGTGGCTTATTCATAGAAAATAAATTAAATAAATCTAAGTGAAATAATGTCGCAACAGGTCATTATTCCATGCTTGTGGAATCATGATTCCATCAATAGTGGCCAGCTTGAAAGTTCCATCTCCAAGCTTTTGTTTAATTGCATACGAACCTTCCCAATTCAGATTAAGTGCCCCTGTACCCGAGAGAACTCATTTCAAAATAAGGTCCCCCACCTTGATGGTACGACTCTAGACCTTGGTGTTGAAATGTTGTGCAACTCTTTCTAGGTGAGTAACCACCCTCAATTCAGCCTCTTCTCATTTTTCGTCAACCAAGTCGAGGGACACAAGCAAAAATTTCATCATTTATCTTAAGGTCATAGTGTTTTTTCTAATGGGAAGGGACTTCCGGTTCTATCGAAATCATGGCCTCATCTCCAAAAGCCGAAGCAAATAGAGTATGCCCAGTTGCGGACCTGTAGGTCGTCCTATAAGCCCACAATGCAAGTGGAAGCTCGTTGATGTAGTTTCCCTTGGCATTAGTTAACCATTTCTTCTAGATGGACTTGATGATTTTATTCACCACCTCCACTTGTCCTTTCCCTTATGGGTGTACTATAGTAGAAGAGCTTTTCTTGATTTTATACCAATTGTAGAAATCCTTGAACTTGATACTCTCGAATTAAGTTCCATCATCAGTTATAATTTTCTAGGGAACTCTGAATCTACAGATAATATTCTTCATCACAAAGTTGATCGCTTTCCTCATTGTGATTGTGGCTAGCATTTCTGCTTCAATCCACTTTGTAAAGTAATCCATCGCAACATTAGCGTACTTAGCTCCTCCTTTCGACATCGGTGGCACATTGATTATATCAATTCCCCAAACCGCAAATGGCCATGGTTTAACCATTTTCTAAGCTCTACGGACGAGGCTCTCAGAATTTTTGCGTATCTTTGGCACATGTCGCACCATTATGTGTAATCAGCAGCATTATGGATTATTGTTAGCTAGAAGTATCTGTAGCAAAAGATCTTCTTTGCTAAGGTCTTCCCCCTGGTGTGATCACTACAGCTACCCTCATGAATTTCCATGAGGATTTTCCTAGCTTCACCCTTGGTTACACACTAAAGCAGGAGGGTTGAGAAACCTCTCTTGTATAGCAGTCCTTCACGCATTTTGAATCACAAAACTTTATGAAGGAGTTTTCATCGTTCATTCTTTCATTTCAAGAGAGTTCCCTTCAGCGAATAATCCTTGACCAGAATCATCGATGACTCCTTTTCCTCCATAGCCTCCAAGATCTAGTCGACATCCATCTGGTTGATGCTCGAAGCTGATAAAACCTACATTGGAACCAATCCCATCAACTGTGCATCTCCAGAGCTTGCCAGCTTAGCCAGTGAATCCACCTTCGTATTCTCCTCTTTAGGGATGTGCATAATCATGTAATGCTCTTTGTTGTTCAATAGTTACAATGTCTTCGTTAGGTAAGGGGCAAGTCTCACAACCCTAGCTTAGAATTCATTTTTACCTGGTAGACCACCAACTAGGAGTCATTGAATATAGGTAGTGTCCTTACCCACAGTTCCTCTGCTATCCTAAGTCTCGCTATCAATGCTTCATACTCATCATCGTTCTTTATTGTGGGAACTCCAGCTTCAGTGCGTAGCAAATCAGACATCCTTCTAGGGTCATGAGTACCACTCCTCCCCCAGAACTATGTTCGTTGGAACCTCGTTTACAAATAATTTCCATTGAGAAAGTGAGACTGTGCCATCTTCCTCTTCTCCATCCCGAACGGTAAACTCGACGATAAAATCTACTACCGCTTATCCTCTTATCGCTCATCTCGAACGGTAAGTGATATCATACTGGCTTAGCTTGATGTTCCATTTTAATAACCTTCCCGAGGTCCCGGATCGGTGCAGTACTTGATTTAAGGGATGATCTGTTAAAAACTTCATCGTGTGAGCCTGGAAGTATGGTCATAATTTTCTTGATGCAACCAACAAGAAATAAGCGAGCTTTTCCAGCTTCGGGTAGTTCTTTTCAGCTCCGATAAATTGCTTGCTGATTTAGCATGTTGGCCTCTAAATCTTTGCCTCCTCTTGTGTAACACCCTGCATTTTTAGATAATTAAATAAACAAATAACAATGAACCGTGAAAATAAGCATTTTTGGAATTGTCAGAATATAGCCTCAAAACTTATACCATTGTGTTCGTGGTGATTTTCTGATCAATTTCCATATATAACTTGTCGAAATCCGAGTTAATATGAAGAAGTTATGAGAAGAATAAGAAATCAGAATTATATAAAAATATATTTATTTAAACGAAAAAAAGGACCATATGGGTTGACCTATAGGTCGATCCACAAATCCCTCAGGTCGACCTGCATTTCCCTCCTGGACGTAAAAACGTCTAGGAGCGAGCCGATGGATCCAAAGTTGATTTTCGTGCGATCTGAAGCGTTGTTTTCTAGATCCAACGATTCGTAGCGAGCCTAAGACGTGGTTGCACCGGATTCAATCCAAAAATCCGACGGTCTGAGATTCCCAAACTCCACTATAAATAGAACCCTAGGCCTAGCTATTTTTTCACAATCAGATTTTCTCCCAATTGAGTTCATTGCCTGAGGCTAAACCCTAAATAGAAAATATTTCTAGGGAGAATATCATTTTAATAAAAATATTAGACGCCTTAGAAGTGGATCCAGGAAGGCCGTGGATTAAAGCTAAGGACGACAAGTGAGTGGATTTAAATTACATCTCTTTTATGTTTGTGATATATAATATCGTTAGATTCCCGTTAAATATTTTAATTCAACATTTGAACTAATTTCAGTAATTAGTTCTACTTGTTAGTTATGTTAAAACTGTAAATTTTATAAGAGAAGTGTACTTATATTTAAATGTTATTTATATGGAAAAAAGAAAGGAATCCAATTAAATATAAGTAATATTAGGTTTAAAAATTATAGAGAAAGGCATTAGCCTAAAAATGAGAAATTTACAGTAAATTATGTTAAAACTCGGGGAATGAAATAAAAGGGGAAATCTAATAACTTAATTTGTAAGTTAGTGATAGATTAGTTGGCTGGTTTAGAAAAGGGAATACATTTCCATAGTTTAATATTGTAAGAAAAACGGTAAACGTAATTGCAAGAATAAAAGCAAGAAAAATGGAATAAGTGCAAAATAGAGACATTACTGTATTTTGCATTACCAAACAATTAAAGAATCAATAAAAGAAATATCTTGCAGTTACGAGTTATTGTTTATAGCATTATTTAGTATTAAAATATGGAAATGGATTTTTAGCACAGTTTTTGTAACCAACCAAATAGAATAGAACCACTTCCCAGAATAAAAGAGAATAACGCGAAGCGTTAAAGAAATTAAAGAAGAAGAAATAATCAAGTTAATTATTGACAAGACTAGAAACCAGAAATAGAAAATGTGACTAGATCTGCATTTATTGCACAGATAGTACAGTACAAAGTAAAGCAGTTATTATGATAAGTAACTTATGACAGTTGGACGTAGTCCCAAGTTAAGACTGTTATATAATATAAGAGAACTAAAGAAAATTAGTATCATAATAAAAGAAGACAGACTAGAATAGAAAAGAGACTTTCAATTACATTTATAACATATAGGTTATAAAAGAAAGAAAAGGATATAAAAGGGATAATTGCAAGTATAATTGTAACACGTAGGTTATAATTAAAAAGAAAGACATATAAGAGGCTTATTTTATCAAACTTAGATCTTGGATTAAGTTAATATGCAAAAATAATAGCAGTGGCCCGTACCGGCAGCATTCCCTTTCAGGTCTAGGACTGATGGTCTCACACGTGGGTGGTGCTGGGCATGCTGATTAGGGTAAATAAGTAGCCAACAGAATAAGAAAAGTAAACTAAATGCATAATAAAAGATTAGATGTAGGGTCTAATAAAATGGTAAGGTGTGTTTGGAGTAGCCCAAAGAGAATCTGGATAAAGAGCCTAAAGAAGCAGTTCATCACATATTTTTAGTACAGAAAGAGCACGTCCAACTTAGTTATTTTAGGCTAGAAGTAAGTACGAGACTTCAACGGGATGTGAGGATACTCTAGGATGGCCCTCTGGGGTAGGCCTAACGAAGCTGCACCCTCGGAGGCAGGTCTGTAGGTGTTCCATCAAGAGAGTATGCCTTGACTGCTTTTGCATTGCAGGCCTAATGAAGCGGACCTTTGTTGGCAGTCAAAAGGTTGATGATGGAGTAGGATATTCATATGACACCGTACTCTAGTTTACGAATAGGTTACAGTGGGCAGGACCCATAAGGATAGTCGCATGTGGGTATCGGCCATCATTAGTCAAAGCGAGTTCGGGAAAGACTAGAGCTAAACCAACAGGCCAATGATTCTTTCACTATCGAGACATTGGATGAGGGGTACAGCCAATTGGATGTTTAGATTGTTTGCAGTTGGCCACAACCACTTAGCTCTTGAAAGGTCTTTCGATTAGTTGAGGGGGGGCTACGTGGGGCCATAGCCACGATGAGGAAAGAGACAGACCAAGTAGAATATATGTATTGTAGGCCTAACGAAGCGGACCTTTACAAATATAGAAAATCCCCGACCGAATTCCGTACAAGGTAGACCTTGTTGGCGGAATTCAGGGAGTAGACAGAACGATTACATGTAGTCCTCAAGATACACACTGGGTGGTACATTGTTGATGTCCGAGCACTAATATAAGCTAGTGCGGATGCAGTTTCACGTTTTCATAGTAGACGGCGGAACATTTGTATTGTAGGCCTCATGAAGCTTTCCTTTACAGATGTAGTTACAGTATGCTCTAGTAGCGAGACGATGGAGTCTTTTTCGAGGAGGATACGGAAAGTACTATGGGTAGTAACTAGGACCGATGCAGTCTTTGGGCATGTAGCTACATATATATATTCGTTATTAGGTCTTAATCTACTAAGGAGTAGATGGGTACGATTCACGCACAGAGGCGAGAGTATTATAAACCCAATAAACCTAATATAACAAAAAATGAAAATAGAACGATATATGTAGAATTATGCTTAGAAGTGTATAATTTGTCCATTCACTAGAACTTTAGTTCTGACCCCTCCTTATATCATCCCACAGGTTAGATAGATGGCAGAGATTTTCCAGCTTTTGGACACTTGTTTAGAAAGTGTTATTACCTTGGTGAGTATTTACTTATTACTATATTTTACTCAGTTACGTTGTGAGATATTTATTTGAGCTCTGATATATTTATCTTTGCCTATTTGTAGGATACCAGACACCCAACTCGGGCTTCAGTGGATTTGGGTTTAAGCATTTTTGCGAAAAATCCGGACCCATTGGAACTCGAGTTGTTACATCTTGTACCAGTGCTGCACTCAATGCGTGAGCAGACACCGCCAAATAGATAAACGGATCTTCCCAATCCAAAGGTTTGGATAGGACCGATGGTCTTTCCATATGCCTCAATAACTCCTCGAAGGCATCCTAGCATTCCTTCGTCCAGACAAACTTCCCTTTTTTCCTTTTTGAGGGCATCAAAAAATGGTATACGCTTATCAAGTGCCTTTGTGATGAAAAAACTCGACACGACAACCTTCACGTTCAAGCTCCATATCTCCCTTCCCATGCTTCAGAGAGTTACATGTTTCGGCGTCAATCTACTCTAGATTAGCCCCAATGCCCCTTGAATTCATAATAAATCCTAAAAATTTGCCAAATGCAACTCTAAAGGAAAACTTCAATGGATTTAACTTCATCCCATACTTCCTCATAGCACCAAACATTTCTGAAAGATCATCCATGCGGCTTGTTAATAGCCGTGACTTCACAAGCATGCCATCCACATATACTTCCATTGTCTGTCTGATCTGGTCCTTGAACATGGAATTCACCAATCTTTGGTTAGTAGCTTTAGCTTTCTTCAAAACTGAACGACATCACTCGGTAGCGGTACAATCCAAAATTCGTTATAAACCTTGTGTGCTTCTGATCCGAAATATGCATCGGTATCTGGTTATAGTCGGAATAAGCATCCATGAAAGAAAGTGACTTGTGTTCGACGGTGCCGTCTACCGGTCGGTCAATTCTAGGCAATGGGAAGCTGTCCTTCGGGCATGCTTTATTCAAGTCTGAGTAATCAACGCACGTTAGCCACCGTAGATTTTCTTTCTTAACTAACATGGGGTTTGATACCCATTCAGGGTATAAAGCATCGTGGATGAAGCTGTTTTCCTTCAGCTTATCCACCTCCTCCTTTGACACAGTGAACTATTCTAGACCCAGACTATGTCTCTTTTATTTTACCGAGGGTTATTTCAGGTCCACATTCAGTGCTGACACGCTAACTCTAGCGATATCCCACATATATCCGAATGTGTCTAAGTAAATAGATCTAGGTTTGTTTGGAGAAAACTTACCAGTTCCTCCTTCGGTTCGGTGTTGAGCTGAGATCCGTTCTTAAGGACCCTAGTAGGATTATCTATATCGACCAGAGCATCCATCATCGGCTTAGCTAGTGCTGCCCGCACTTCCTCTGACTACTTCCTGGGATCTATAGACTTAAAGAATTTGCTATGGTACTCGAGTCAGGGCTTGGGTATTAATTACTATGTGTCCAAATTCTTAATGCAGAGAATTCTCTGTTTAACGATGGAGAATTCTATCAATTCGAATACCGTCGAAAATATAATAATAACCGTACGCGCATAGCATACAATCGTAGTACGTATGCGAGTACGGGTCGATCCACGGAGAAAGCAAAAATTCTAATATTACTCAATCAAATTAGCCCAAGGTTTTGAAACTGTTTAAACTAAGAAAATTGTAGAAAAACAAACTAGAGCAAAAGTGAATAAAACTACAAGATTAAAGAGCAATTTAGAGGTAAATTCTATTTCAATCATTCATATATCAAACAAAAAATTTATCCATAGCCTCTCATTTATATTTTAAGTAGAAATGAATTATCTGTTTATTATAAGCATGGCTTATTTCTACTATTAATTAGCACAACATAAACCATCAAACAGTAACACACTATTCAAATCCACTTCTAAAATCTCATGAAAATAATCATGAAATTAAAAATAAAATCTATTTTAAGCATGATCTATTTACTATGAACTAGTAACATAGATCATTAAATTTTGATTCTAGTTTGACTTTCTTTATCAAAATCACTTAGGTAAATGATCAAATAGTTTATGTTTATGTTGGATTAAGCTTAGCCTATTTGAGTTGTCAGCATAGGCTATCAAATTCACTTAAAAATAAACATAAACTACATTCATTCTTAGTTTCCATTAAGCACAAAAAAAGAGACTACAAATGCAACCATTTTATGTTGATTTAGTATGATTCATGAGAGCTTCACTGCCTCTAAATTGAAGGAGTTTAGCTTCACATAATTGAATTCATGTCAACACAAAATGATTTAAACATAAAAGGCAAGGAAAATGAGATCTATTGAAAAGAAAAGAGAGTATATATACACTTTCACATGCACATCAATTACCCCCATACTTGTCTTTTTATTCGTCCTCGAATAAACTAAAACTAGGATAAATCCATTTTCCATAGGAAACACGATTGCAATGAGCGTATGCAACAAGCCATTAAACCTCCAGATATCTCTAATAGGACAAGTCGTGTCTCGTGAGGGTTTTCAACGGATACTACCCACAAAATCCAAATGCGATATGCAAATTCTAATGCGACTACATGATGCAAGTTGTCGAAAATATTTACAGATGAAGAATCCACTTTTAAATTGACACGAGTAAGTTAGATATAAGTTTTGGTTATTATCAAGAAATTTTAGTCTTTTTACTCATTAAAACTTCCAACAAAAATTAAGTTATCATCACAATTGGATTCTAGTTTGGCTAGTTGTTTCATTTGGTAACATAACGCAACTATGAAATGAATTCTTTAGTTGATTATCAATATTTTGCAAAGTGGCATTTTTTTCTTTTGAATAACAAGTCAAATCACTTAAGTAAAGATAGTATAGGCCAGATATACCGATCATGCACTTCCTTTCGGGCTTGCGTAAGAAGAGTACAAAGCGTGGCAAGTGTACACACTTGCATACGAACACATGACTCTAGGTGTTTATTATTATTATTTTAATTTTATTTACATACACCTAACTCAGATATACCGAGGCCAGATATAACGATCATGCACTGCCTTTCGGGCTTATGTGAGAATGGTACAGAGCATGGTGAGTGTACACACTTACGTGTGAACATATGACTCTAGGTGTTTCTTATTATTATGATTTTTTTTTGAAAAGAGAGAGTTATGCAAAATCATCTTAGCACCACTTAACTTAGAAGATCAAAAATGTTATCGCCTTTACTTTAAATCAACCACTCTTTTAAACAAAGATTACAATTAGGATATACTTCGTAACTATCACCTATGAACCTTCCTATATACTAGTTAAACCATAGTTACTTGTAATCAAACTTTTCTTTTTATTTTTTGTTGAGACAAGTAATTTTTCAAAAATTTCAATTTAGTAACCAAAAACGTATACTTATTTTATCGTGTTTCTTCAAAAGTAAAAAAAATTGTTTTTGGTTTTTTTCTTTCTTTCTTATTTTTGGAAAGAAAATGCAAAAAATAAACCATGAAAAATCAAAATAAACATGAGACTCCCCCACACTTGATTTTGACTGTGTCCCCACGGTCAATGCGTGATGTAATGAGTGTAAAAAAGAAAAATATGTACATATTTACAAGAGATGGTTAAAATTTCTTACTAGACATAGCGTGGCTCATGAAGAATCATGAGCTCCTTTCGATCACTCGCCAACTCCAAGTAAGGTTTTAAATGATGACCATTGACTTCAAAAATCGATCCATCCTTAGGGTTTTCTATTTCTATGGCACCGTGTGGAAAAACAGTACATACCACGTATGGTCCTGTCCATCTTGATTTTAATTTCCCTTAGAGCAAATGAAGTCAAGAGTCATACGAAAGAACTCTGATTTGACGAAAATGTTTTTCTTAGGATTGACTTACCATTAAAAACTTCTGTTCTTTCTTTGTAAATTTTCTCATTTTCATACGCATCATTCCTAATCTCCTCTAATTCATTGAGTTGCAATTTTCTGTTTTCGTCAGCGTTTTCAATATCAAAGTTTATGTTCTTAATCACCCACAACGCTTTATGTTCAAGTTCAACAGGTAAGTTGCATGCTTTACCATAAAATAACCTAAAAGGTGACATCCTTAGATTAGTTTTATACGTAGTTCTATATGCCCAAAACACACCTGTCAATTTTTATCTCCAATCTTTTCGATTTTTATCTACAGTTTTCTCCAAAATTTGCTAGAATTAGCGATTTGAAACTTCAACTTGGCCACAAGTTTAAGGATGGTAAGGAGTGGATAATTTGTGGGTTACCGAGTATTTCTTCATTCGAGTTTCAAATGATTGATTATAGAAATGGGTTCCATTATCGCTTATTATTGTGTAAGGTGTTCCATACCTTGAAAAAATGTTTTCCTTTATGAATTTCACAACAACTTTATGGTCATTTGTTTTACATGGAATGGCTTCAACCCATTTAGAGACATAATCAATAGCAAAAAGAATGTACATATTTCTGAAAGAGTTGGGAAAAGGCACCATAAAGTCAATACCTCAAACATCAAAGATTTCGATCGTGAGAATGGGGTTCAAAGGCACCATGTTCCATTGAGCGATTTTCCTAACATTTGGTAGCAGTCATAAGTTTTAGAACTCAAATGCATCTTTGAAAAGTGTAGGGCAGTAAAAACCGCATTGAAGTACCTTTTCTGCTGTTTTCTTTGGATCGAAATGACCACTGCAAGCTTGGTCATGACAATATGAAAGAACACTCCTAATTTCGCAATCTGGGACACAACATCAAATGATTTGGTCGGAACAATACTTAAAAAAGTATGGGTCATCCCAATAGAAGTACTTGTGAAATGACCCACCTTCTGTTCCTAAAGTTTTTTTTTACATATATATGCAGTGGTCATTTAATCAAGAAAATATTACACTCTAATTTTCTTTTATCCAGGATCTTTATGCCAATATAAAAATATTGGTTTGCTCAAATCATCTTAAACTTACATATGTGAAGATATATAAGTTACTTTCTACTTGAATCAGAGTATAAAAGTTTGGAAGTAGAAATCTGTTTGGGAATCATTAAAAGAAATAATTTCTACATAGCAATAGTGATTCTAAAAACCAGGTTTTCCAAGCATACTTAGATTATTGCATAACTATTGGTTTCATGTCTCAAGACTTAGCATTTTGCATGTATTTCCATAATTTTGTTACTGTATGAACTGTGCTCTTGCATGTGCATGTGTGTGCATGTTCCTGTGTATGTGTGTGTTAGTGGGAGATTTAAGTGCCTAATTTTACCTTTTCTTGTTAGCAAAAATGACTGAGTCTACCCTATATTTGGGTTGTAAAACTTTACTGAAAATTGAGCTTAAAAACTCTTTAGTGCTGGCTTAACCCAGGCTCAATAAAATGGTCATGTTAGCCATATTCAACTTGCACTTATTCTTAAGCAAAATACATGTCATTTTGTTTTCTTTTCAAAGCAACTCAAGACCTTTATTCTGCCAGATTTTAAACATGGATTTTCCTATGTCAAATACTTGATTGTACATTCAATCCATAAATCCTTTCAATCTCAGATTTTCTACCATTATAAACTAACTGTTCTTAAAGCTTAAAAATTCCATTTCTTAGCAAAACATTTGCAAAACAAGGAACATAAGTTTCAGCTGATACACATATAGGTTCAACACTTGCAAAACAGTAATTCTAACAATACATTAGTTTTCTAAGCAAATTTAAACAAAATAGCTTAACATAATTCAGCACAAACATCTATTTTAACTTCAGCAAATCTTTAAATATAGCATCCAATTCCTTAAGCAGCTAAACATCCAAAGCCTGATCAAAGAAATTCCTACTTTCCTGCAAAATCACCATGAACTGCCCCATATAAACATGAGACACCCAATGGTGCATAAAACACACAAGGGTCAGACTAAAGTCTGGTATGAGTAATCTAACTAAAAACATGATTTTATATGACACTTATTCATATTCAAATAACTTCAAAATGGATAAAGGAACTCAATACCACTCTTGTGCATGTTTCTGTGATACATGTGCATATACATTAGTGCACAACTAATTATACATGATTCAATGGTTTAGTTCAGTGATAACAATCATAGGATCCATCCATAAAACATCATAAACCAATCAACACATTCATCAATTCAATCATCAAGCCTTTTCTACCAGATTACTGGCCATCAGGGATTTTACCCAAGCCCTCTCATGAACCTATTTCTATTGTTCACTATCACATATATTATGGTCTTTAGCTACTTTCTCTTATTAAACCACACACTACCTGGGACATATCACTGTTAACCCAGCACACTCAGGCCCCTGGGTATAAGCATACCATGTGTGAGCTTGCAATGTTCACCTTGCCAAGCCATATTTTGTAGCCCTAAGATCCAAAAGTCCTTAGTTAAATTACTAAGTGTTACTTTCCCTTTCTCATTCCTATGCTAATCCCTTCTGCATATCATATTTCAATCAGAGAAATAAACATTCAGCCAACATGTATTCATCTAGAGATTGGTAAGTCATGTTCTCATAAGCAAGCATTTAATCATGCAAACAGATGTGATTTCTAAGCATATTATTTTGTCTATGGGTTTTAATGGATCAAGTTACAAACATATGGTCATAGATATTTTTCTGGTTGTCTCCTTTTACCTCTGGTTCAATCAGACCTTTGTTAATCTTTAAGATCTGGCTAAACCACAAGTATATGCTTTGATTTGGAGAGTTCATAAAACATAGAAGCTCAGCACATGTATAACATTGCACCTCTACATTTCTTTATTTTAGTCGATATGAGACATAAGCAACAACACAATGTTGCAGCCCCACATTTTCTTTCATTTTTAGACCATATATCTACAACATAAATCCTAGGTTTTTAAGTAAATAAATGTATAAAGAAAACCCATAAGAAAAAAATCTACTTCATCTCAAAGTTAAACCACAACACAGATAACCATATTTAAACATGAAATTCATGACTCTTTTATACTGGATAAGTCACTATAAAGGGTTTTACACTTGAGCAGATCATTGACAAGCCAAATTATCAAATCATAAAAATGAACATAGCTTGCAAAAGTGAAATATAAATTTAATTAGGCTGCCTCAATATTCAGAACTTATTGCCAAAGTTTCCAGTGAGGTTACTCACCTTAATCCCTTTTTTTTCTTAAGCTTTTTGAACCCTTTTGGTCTTCTGCCTTCTTCTAATTCTAATGGCCGGTGCTCCTTATTTTTCTCTGGCTTATGTTTTATTTTTCTTTAAATGATGAAGAGCCATTATGAAAGGTCTCACTACACTAAGCCTCCTTATACAAAACCCTGGCTGCTACTAGGGTTTAGTGAAATTACCCAATGTCATTTTTACCCTATAAAACATGATCTGCCTCTCATTTTGATTCAAGAGAGAAAAGGGTATGTGGTCCTTGTTTTTATATTTAGAAATAAGCCTTATCTCTTTAATCTCACCCCGGTCATGTTATATGCATGACTCTTATTTTCCAAGGTAAAAGGATTGCTGGAAATGGATAAAGTGCTTGCTTAAGGGTTCATGCCATTTCCATGCAATTTTTGTTTTCTTCCAGCAAGTGTTTGCTTGTGCACATATATAATATATGTATGCCTATTTTGCCTAAGTCCTTATTTTCTTTCTTTAAATAATTTTAAGTACCTAAATATTTTTCTTGCAAGTATTTATTCCTGCCTAACATTTATTTTCTTTGTGCCAGACTTATTAAAGACACAATCATATCTTCATACATATGTATTTCTAAATTATTTATTCTAATTTATATATTGATTTCTTCCTATTTCATTATACAGAAAAATGTGTGCACTATCTTGTGCACATGTACATGTTTAAACCATACATTTGCAATCAGTTTCCATTCCTATCTTTCTCAATGCAATTTTTAAACAAACATAAACTAATTTAAATCATGAAATTGCTCACAAAAATCAGGGTTATCACATATACCCCTCCTTTTAGGAATTGTGTCCCACAATTCTCTCATACTTAACTTAAGTATCATCAATCCAGAAAATCAACTTTTCTTATCTCAACCCATTCTCAAGCCAATCACTTGATTAAACTCTATGCATATTAAAACAAAAATCACAATGCATATTCAATCAAAACATTCATCAGTATATATAAATTATACCTTTCATTCAATCAAACAGTTGTCGATAATCATTTCTGATTTTATCCTCCACTTCCCATGTGCAATCATTTGGGTCAAGACTCCAATGCACTTTCACTAATTTAATTTCTTTGTTTCTCAATTTCTTGATCTCTCTAGCAACTATGCCCACTGGCTCCTTTTCATAGATCATCCTGGGGTCAATCTGCACATCCTTAGGGGATTCTAGGATTGCCTCCTTATCATGAACCCACCTCCTTAGTTGAGACACATGAAAAACATCATGCATTGCTCTCATTTCTTCTGGCAACTCCAGCTTATAGGCTATAGTTCCTATTCTCTCTAGAATTTTATATGGCCCTATGTACCTAGGAATCAACTTTCCTTGTTTCCCAAACCTTAGAACCTTCTTCATGGGTGATATTTTGATAAATACATAATCCCCAACACCATATTGTACTGCCTTCCTTCTTTGATCTGCATATTTCTTTTGCCTATCCTGGGCAGAAGCAATTCTTTTTCTGATCAAAGCTATTTTCTCTGAAGTTTCCTTCACACTCTTTGGCCCTAAGACCACTTTTTCCCCAGATTCAAGCCAACTTGAGGGTGATAAACATGGTCTCCCATAGAGAGCTTCAAAGGGTGCCATGCCTATGCTACTATGATGGCTATTGTTGTATGCAAATTCAGCTAAAAAGATATGATCCTCCCAACTTCCTCCCCAATCCAATACACAAGCTCTCAACATGTCTTCAAGCAATTTGTTCACAATTTCTGTTTGACCATCAGATTGAGGATGGTATGCTGTGCTTAAGCATAAATCAGTCCCCATTGTCTTGTGAAAACTCTGCCAAAATTTTGAAGTGAAGATGGTATCTCTATCACTTACTATAGTCTTTGGTATACCATGTAGTCTAACCACTTCCTTGATAAACAACTGGGCTAGTGTACATGCATTTCTCTCTGACTTTACTGGTATAAAGTGGGCTGACTTGGTTAACCTATCAACCACTACCCAAATGCTATCATTTCCCCTCCTAGTTCTAGGCAAACCATCAATGAAATCCATTGATATACCCTCCCATTTCCACTGTGGTATTTGCAAAGGTTGAAGCATCCCTGAGGGTTTTTGATACTCAGCCTTCACTTGTTGGCAAACCATACATTTAGATACATAGGTTGCCACTGCACTCTTCATACCACTCCACCAATAATCCCTCTTGAGGTTGTGATACATCCTTGTGCTTCCTGGGTGTATAGTGTATTTGCTTTTGTGGTAAGCATCCAAGATTTCTTGCTTCAACTCATCAATTGTTGGAACACATATTCTTTTTCCTTTCTTCAAATGGCCTTGATCATTCAACTGAAAACCTTCCACTGCTTCACCATTTAATATCTAAGTTTTCTTTTCAAATAAAAATAGATCTTGGTCTTGTAACTTTACAACTTTGTTTTTCAATTCTGACTCCAGAGTGATAAAGCTTAACTTTCCCATTTCTACATGCTCACTGCATAGGCTCATGTTTTCTACATTATCACTTTCTATCTCTAAATCAGTTAACAATGATAAAGTGTTAAACTCTTCTATCATTAATCTAGCCACTTTAGCATGTTGTCTACTTAGGGCATCTGCTACTTTATTAGCCTTACCATGGGTATATAATATTTCAAAGTCATATGAGGCTAGGAGTTCAATCCACCTTTGCTGCCTCATATTCAATTCTCTTTGTGAAAATAAATATTTAAGTGACTTATGGTATGTGTAAACTTCAAACCTTGCCCCTAACAAGTAGTGTCTCCATAGCTTAAGAGCATACACTATAGCGGCTAATTCAAGGTCATGAGTAGCATATCTTACCTCACTTGGTTTCAATTGGCTAGAAGCATAAGCTATCACTTGATGTTGTTGCATCAATACTGCCCCAAGCCCTTGTCCACTTGCATCAGTATACACCACCAAGTTTTCATTCCCTTCAGGTACTTTGAGGATTGGAGCTTGCACTAGTGCTTCCTTTAATTTCACAAAGGCTTTCTCACACTCTTTAGTCCAAGTAAACACTTGATTTTTCCTAGTCAATCTGGTTAATGGGATTGAAATTTTTGCAAAATCTTTTATAAACCTTCTATAGTAACCAGCCATTCCCATGAATGATCTGACCTCAGTGACATTGGTAGGCCTTTTCCAAGCTTGCACTGCAATGATCTTATTGGGATCCACAGATATTCCTTTTTCTGATATAATGTGGCCTAGAAAATTCACTTCATTTTTCCAAAAAGTGCATTTTGAAAACTTTGCTTTCAAGTCTTCCTGCCTCAATTTCTCAAATACCATATGCAAATGATTTTCATGCTCTCTAATTGACTTAGAATAAATTAGTATGTCATCAATAAATATCAATACAAATTTATCCAAGTATTCTCTATAAATCCTATTCATCAAATCAACAAAATAGGAAGGAGCATTTGTCAAGCCAAATGGCATTACTAAAAATTCATAAAGTCCATATCTTGTGTTAAAGGCTGTATACTTAATGCTTTCCTCTTCTACTTTCATCTGATGAAAGCCTGAAGCTAAATCAAGCCTAGAAAATATTTTTGCACCACTCAATTGATCAAAGAGATCATTAATTCTTGGTAAAGGATATTTATTTTTAATTGTGACTTTATTTAATTCCCTATAGTCAATACATAACCTAAGGGATCCATCTTGTTTCTTAACAAAGACTACTGGTGCTCCCCATGATGAGCTACTGGGTCTAATAAAGCCTCTTTCTTCTAATTCAACCAATTGCTTTTTCAATTCTATCAACTCCTTAGGCCCCATTCTGGTTGGTCTTTTAACCACTGGGCTAGCTCCTGGAATTATTCTGATTGAAAACTCAACTGGTCTGTGGTTAGGAACTCCCCTAACTTCACCAAACACATCGGTATATTGATTCACTATGGGGATTTCTTCTAATGCAGGCATGGGTTTTTCACTAGACAATGCAAAAAGGTTGGCTATATTTCTATTCTTGTCTGCCTCACAAAGAACAACTACCCTTTGTCCATCAGGAATTTTCAATGATATGGTGGATGTCTCCATATTTATGATAGCCTTATATTTACTCAACCAATCAACTCCTAGAATAACCCCTATGCCCGGATATTGCAACACATATAGGTCTGAGTTAAACACATGTCCCCCTATGCCCGGATATTGCACAGACTTGTTCGAATTTTGTTAAGAAGATGTATGGGTCATCGTGTTCAAAATTGCCAAATTTCGAGAGTGTGGCAATATGATTTGAATGAATTTCAAAGTGATTACTCGTTGGGGCGGGTAAGGTGATACAAGAATAAATAGAAACTCTATCGGGAAAGATTCTATCCACGAGAGTTCGGGGAGGGTTTTCATTTGCCATCGTTGGAGGTTCGTTCATTCGGGTTAAGCGATTCGTCGTTGTGTCACGAGTCCAGGTACTCATGCAAAAGTGAAAAGATCAAGGGGAGAAAGACATGAAAATCAAGGTTAGGAGAATGAAACAAGGTTTAGAGAATGAAATGAAGTGAAAAATTCTTTTCTTTTCCTTTTTTAGAAAAAAAGAAAAATATATACCAAAAACAATTTATTTTTCAAAAGGAAGATTTGATTTGTTTTGTTTTTTTTGGATTTTATTTATTTTCTTTTTTTAAAATGTTTTTGTTTTCTTAGTTTTTGTTTTTGAAAAGATTTTTTTCTCTTTTGGATTTTTTTAAAAAAAAACTAAATTAAGTAAAATGCTTGTTATTGGATTTTTGATTTTGTTTGATTTTTTTGTTCAAAGGAAAATATTTGTTTTGCTTTTTTATGGATTTTTTTTGAATTTTTGTTTAAAAACTGATATGCACGTAAATGTGCATATTTTTACTTCCATATTTAATCTAATTTAATTAAATAAATGAGCATATAGGGTATTTTAACACGTTTAAACCAAAATTCAAATTATTTTTAAATTGTCATTTATTCACCTTCATATAGGGGCAAAAAGGTCATTTTTGTGCATATATTAATTTGAGCATATTTATTTGCACATTTTATTTTCATTTGTAGGAAAATTGGATGAAAATTACAAGAGGCTTCATGAAGAAATGTGCATGCACAAGAGAATGAAACAAATGAAGATGGAAATAAATCATTTCTTACAACATGGAGGACCTCACCTACCCACTTACCATGATCCCCTATTAAGATGGTAATGCACATGATTAAAGCTACATGCACATTTAAATGGAGGGTTATGCTAATGCTAATGATTACTTGGAGGTTACATTTCCTAAGAGGATAGTTTGGGTAGTCCCCAAAAATATGGATTAAGGTTTCAAACTTGTATAAATATCCTTTATGTTTCATGTAATGACCTCTTAGCCTCCTTTGAGCCTCCTCTTTAGTTAGTTTAGTTTAGGCTAAAAAATAAATCAAAACTCTTTTTTCCTTTTCATGGCTACTTAGACATTTTATTTTATGTAATTTCATTTTATGCAATGTTAATTCATCCTCTTTTCTATTTACATGTTCTATTTCCTCTTATGTTAGTAGCTTAGTTTCATTCCTTAGGCAAGTAGATTAGCTTTTATTTCATTTTAATTAGCTCTCTTTTTACTTTGCTTCCATTTTCTTCTTGTTTTTATTTCATGTTGAATGTACATTTGTTGAAATGATAACAAATATGAGAGGCTAAACCCCTTCAATTTAGAGATAATGAAGCTCTCTTAATCATGTAGATTCAACATTTTGATAATTTTTGATCTCCTTTTGTGCTTAATGGAAATGTTTAAATGGGTTAAAATTTGTTGTTTTAGCTTTGAATTTGATAGCCTATGTTGTTGACACCAAATAGGCTATGCATAAACAAGCTAAAATTACCTCTTCATCTACATATGATTATGGTAATGAAGTGAATTTTACAATCAAATTTGATGGTCTATATTTCTAATCAATAGTTAATTGATCATGCTTAGAATAGATTTTATTTTCAAGTTCATTAACATTTTCATGAGATTTAAAAAGTAGTTTAGTGGTTGTGTTAAAGTTTGATGGTTTGGGCTAATTAATAGCACAAATATTCCATACTTATGATAAACACATCAACTAAACTCATTAATGAATAAAAGAGAGATCATAATTTCATTTTGTTGATTTATGTGATCATGAGAAGAAAATTACCTCTAAATGGCTTTCAAGCTCTCATATTTTTATCCACTTTCTTTTGTTAGTTTTCTAGAAATTTTTAGTTAATCACAACTTCAAATATTTGGTTTAATTTGATTGAATAGAATTTTAAAATCTAAGCAATTCCCTGTGGATCGACCCGTACTCATCACGTACTAGAATTGTATGCCGTGCACTTGCAGTATTTTTAATTTAAAATTTGATCGGCTATTTTCTAATCCGATATAAAGTTAGCCGGTTAAACAAGTTTTTGGAGCCGTTGCCGGGGAATTAATATGATTTTTATTTCTATTCTTCGAATTATTTTCGTTTGATTTTATTTTGTGTGCTTTTTTGCATTTAAAAATATATATTTGTGTGTTTGTGTGATCTTTGCTATCATTTTGTTTGTGTGCATCTCTTGTTTTCTATTTACATTTGCATTTGCATATTTAGAAAAAATACACAATTTCAAAACAAAAATATTTTATCCATTGCATTTACATTTACCTTTTCTATCTTGGTTTTCCAAGTTTCATTTTTGTTTCAAAAAAAAACATACAAAAACCACACTGTTCCTATATTGTGCACTGTGCACATTTCTGTGCACTATTACCACTGTTTCATATCACCACATAGATCCAATAACATCTCCATATTCAACAACATCTGCCATATTCAACAACAACATCTACCATATTCAATACTTCCATAAACCATTCCACACTTCCCCTGACCATCACTACAGACCACGGTCGAACCACCATATACCTGCACACAACATCAAATACCCACTATATCACATAACAACCATCTACCTTCCGCTCACTATCATCATACAATCCATACTACCCTATTTCATCCCCTTGCTTCCAACCCCTCCTTGCTCCTCACTTCATCCAACTAGTCACCACCCCAACACTCATCAACAGTGCATTACTGAACTCTCCATTATCACCCATTTCTTTTCATACCATTATCACTGACCTCTACAACAGTGTCACCAACCTATCAACAGAACTGCCTCCATCTTTCTACCTTCAAATCCACCAGTCACTACTCACCTGACCAACATCCCTACTCACATGGCCACTAGTCACTCCACCAAACCACCCTTGCCACAAAAAAAATCAACTGCAAAATCCATCACATACCCTGCTATCTGTCCACTTAACTACCATATTACAGCAACACTACCATCCACGACCACCTACAACACATTTCAACATCCCAGATCAACTGCTAAGCACTACATCATCACTACTATCACATAACAACCCAAACCTGCACTACATACAAATATCATTTCTACCACAACCAACATCACACATCCCTCTGCACTGATCACAGCCACTAAGCCACAACACAACCTTACTGCTACACTGTGCACACACACAACTACCCACAGCAACTCCCTGACCTCTTTGCCTAAACATCCTCCTACGACACACCTCTGTCAGAACTTCATACTATTATCCATAAGCATCACTGTTTCCATAAAAACCTGACAATCAACTCAACCACATTACTGAGCATGTCATGGCACTGTCCCACCTGCTATAAATTCTTCCAACTACATTCATTACCCAACAACACTTCCAGTCACCTTCTCTTCAACTTCCTCTATCGAACAATCCACGAATCACCACTTCGAACGCCACTACTTCAACAAATCTGCTGCAAACTCACAACCTCAACCTCGACCAAACCGCGACCCAATCAAAACTCTCGACCATTGCCTCCCTTGCTTGATCGCAAATCGCAAATTTTCTGGAATTTGGTATTGGGATTCTTTTTTTTAACGTTGCATAGTGTATTAGTTAATTGGGCCATGTTTGATTTGTTTATTTTACTGTTTTATTAAAATCAAGTGTTTAGTTTTGAGTTAAGTCTTTTGTTTTAGGTATGTTTGAGTTAAATCTTTACCAAAAAAAAGAGTGTTGTTTTTCAATTGGTTTTAGTTTGTTTTGTTTTCACTTGTTTTGTTTTAGTTTTTTTTCTTTGATATATATATATATATAACTTGTATATATCTTGTTTTTAATTTCAGGTTGCCAAAGCAGATAAGGTGAGGAATTGCTTATTTAAAAAAAAATCCCGCTTTAATATAAATTGCTAATAAATTCTACACGCTCTATTATCGTGCCCTTATCTCTTGTTTTTATTTTGTTTTGCATTTTTGGTTGCTTGCTTTTTTTAAAAAAAGAAAATTTTCAAATACAAAAACGAAAACAAATTTCATTTGTAGTTGCATTGTAAATTCACATTTAATTTTAGTTTTGCATTTCATCTTAGAACTTGACTAATAATAACGGTTAGACATCTTAAGGGTGTCACAAGCTCATATAGGGCTTAATTGTATATTGACAAGTTGTCATCTTTTGACAATTTAATTTTTTGGTGTCTAGGCTATGACAGAGCAATAACCATTTATAAATATTATGGTGATTCGTAAATATTATAGTAGTTGTTTTTCTTTGAAGGTATTTAAACCTTCAGCTGCATTGCTACGGTGATTCGTGGTGCACCGATAACTCATGCCCGTTACCTGGCTGAGAACTATCTTGTTGGATTAAGACAAAGTGTTATTATACAATTTTGGGTTAGAGCTACTTAGGATAGAAAATTTATAATTAAGCCCTTACATTCATTTAGTTGCATTAGTTATGCATATTTTAAAAAAAAGAAAAAAAAATTTCAAAATCAAAAATTTTAAAAAAAATTGTAAATATTCCTTAACTTAGTTTTTAAATCCTTTCTTTTGAAATTTTTAAATCAAAATCAAAAATCCAAAAAAATTCTGAGTTAGTTTTTTTTAGAAAAACAAAAATCCAAAAAAAAATCTTTTCAAAAACAAATTTTTTTTGAAAAACCAAATAAAAAAACAAAAATCAAATTTCCCATTTTAAATAAATTCCCTTTGGTAAATATTTTTTCTTCTCCTTTATATAAAAAAACATTTCTGAAAATGTCGAAATTTCCCTATTCGCTAAAATTTTACGATAGTTGTGAAAATCAATATAATCCATATAATTTCACATCAAACCCTTATGGATATTTTAATGACAACTATTATACAAACAATTCGAATTTCGAACCATAAAATTTTCAAAATCATGACCAACCCTCAACTCTTGAAAATAATGTTGAAATGATTTCATCTTTACTTGAACTCTCTACACAAAATCATCAAAGGATTTTGTGTAATTCATATTTGTGCCATAACTTAAGTCAAGAATTTCAAAATAATCAAAATTTGAATTCACTTCAAAATTCAAATGATTTCGAGTATAACCCATGCCAATACAATTTCGAATCTCAAAATGAATTTCAAAATCAAAACGAAAATGGAAATAGTTGTTTAAATGATTTTGGCTATGGGAATAATCTCGACTACGATGCGATTGATAATTTTCGTTCTCAACAAGTTCAAATTGAAAATTTTCAAATTAATAATTACAAATTTGATTTTGTTGAGCAAATGAACGAAATTCACAGAGATCATACAGATTTGTTGTTTGAAACATATATGAAACAACGTGAGAAACAAAATCAAATCCCAACATGTGACGAGTCAAATAATAATCCATCTTTTAACAAAATTGACGATTTTCAAATAACAATTTTTGAAATTGAAAACGACAATCTTGATGAAGTTGTTGAAAAAATGGTAATGGAGTTGGATTTCAATTCTTTTGAAAGTGTGGAACCAAATTTAAAATTCGATCTTCCTTTTTCGATATTGAAAATTTGAATACAACAACTTTGGATTTTTAACATGATATATGCAATGAAGTTGTGAATAAATCAACAAAGGAAGATGAATTTACTGAACATAATTTTTTTGGAATTTTCGAAGATGAGTTGTTGAATTCTGAGGAGATAAATTTAAATCACCATTTTGATTTTGAAATCGATAATTTTGAAGAAGTTTTCAATGGTAAGTTTGAATTTCAATTTGGTGAAGATAAACTTGAATTTCAGCCAATTGTTCTACCAACCCCAATAATCATCGAAAATAAACAACTCATACGATTTTTAATAAAACGACATTCGTTTTTCCAAATCAACATTCAACTCCGAAATCTTTTATGATTTGGTTTTCTGTGCTTAAGCTATGTCTCTCATACTTGACGAGACAAATGAACTGGTCTTTGGAAGACCGTTTCATCTACTCTTTAACAATATATTTTCTGATGTCTTATAAATAATAATCTTTTCATTTAAATATAGGTCATATTTTTATTTTTATTTTTTATTTATTTTATTTTTCTTCTTTCACTTGGGTTAACTGTGGGGACACAGTCAAAATTAAATGTGGGGAGGAGTCTCATTTTCATTTTTTATTTTTGATAGTTTTTTTTGAATTTTCTTCCCAAAACTTAAAAAAAAATTAGAAAAAGAAAAAAAAAGAAAAAAAGGGATTTTATTTTTAATAACTTTTGAAGAAACATTGTAGGATGAATATATGGTTTTGGTTATTAAATTAAAAATTTTAAAAATTTATTTGTCTCAACAAAAATAAAAATAAAGTTTAATTACAAGTAACTACGGTTTAACTAGTATATAGGAAGATTGATGGTGGTAATTATGAAGTACATCCTAATTGAAAATCTTTGTTTAAAAAATGGCGGATTTAAAGAAAAGGATATAACATTTTTTATCTTCTAAGTTAAATGGTGCTAAGATGATTTTGCAAAACTCCCTCTTCAAAAAACAAAAAAACAAACAAAAAACAAACAAAAAAAGAAAAAATATATATTTGTATATATGTATATTTTTTTATTAACACCCAGAGTCATGTGTTCACACGCAAGTGTGTACACTCGCCATGCTTTGTACCCTTCTCATGTAAGCTTGAAAGGTAGTGCACGATCGGCATATTTGGCCTCAGTTTATCTGAGTTAGGTGTGTGTATATAAAAATTCTTTTATTAATAATGCCTACAGTCGATAGGTGTACATACTTGTATGTGCACTCGCCACGCTATGTATTCCCTTCACGTAAGCCCGAAAGGCAGTGCATGGGTAATATATCCGGCCTTAGTTTTCTGAGTTAGACATATGTAAATATTGTTAATATCAATAAAATTTTCAAATAAGAGAGAGCAAACAATTGAAATCCAAGTGCTATTCTTACTTATTTGATTTGAATTGTTATTCAAAAGAAATGAAAATCCCATTTTTGAAAAACTTTGATAATCAATTAAGGTTCCATTTCATAGTTACATTGTGTTATCAACCAAAACAACTAGCCAAATTATAGTCTATTTGTTATGATAACTTGATTTTTGTTGGAAATTTTGATAAGTAAAAGGACTTAAATTTCATGATGATGACCAGAACTTATATTTAACTTATTCGTGTTAATTTAGAAGTAAATTCTTCATTTGTAAATATTTTCAAAACTTGCATTCATATCATTGTAAATAAATCTTGCATTTAGTAATTTCTCATATTGCATTTGGATTTTGTGGGTAGTATCTGCTGAAAACCCCCATAAGACAACACTCGTCCTACTAGGAACACCTAGAGGTTTAACGGCTTGTTGCATACGCTCAATGCAATCGTGCTTCCTACGAAAACAGATTTATCTTAGTTTTAGTTTATTCGAGGACGATTTTAACATGTTTATCGTACTTCCATATTTAATCAAATTTAATTAAATAAATGAGCATATAGGGTATTTTAACATGTTTAAACCAAAATTCAAATTATTTTCAAATTGTCGTTTATTCATCTTCATATATGGGTAAAATGGTCATTTTTGTGCATATACTAATTTGAGAACATTTATTTGCACATTTTATTTTTATTTGTAGGAAAATTGGATGAAAATTACAAGAGGCTTCATGAAGAAATATGCATGCACAAGAGAATGAAACAAATGAAGATGGAAATAAATCATTTCATACAACATGGAGGGCCCCACCTACCCACTTACTATGATCCACTATTAAGATGCTAATGCACATAAATTAAAACTACATGCACATTTAAATGGAGAGTTATGCTAATGCTAATGATTACTAGAGGTTATATTTCCTTAGAGGGTAGTTTTGGTAGTCCCCAAAAATCTGGATTAGGGTTTCAAACTTGTATAAATACCCCTTATGTTTCATGTAATGATCTCTTAGCCTCCTTTGAGCATCCTCTTTAGTTAGTTTAGTTTTAGGCTCAAAAATAAATCAAAACTCTCTTATCTTTTTCATGGCTACTTAGCCATTTTCTTTTATGTAATTTCTTTTTATGCAATGTTAATTCATGCTCTTTTCTATTTACATGCTCTCTTTCCTCTTATGTTAGTAGCTTAGTTTCATTTCTTATGCAAGTAGATTAGCTTTTATTTCATTTTAATTAGCTCTCTTTTTACCTAGCTTGCATTTTCTGCTTGTTTTTATTTCATGTTGAATGCTACATTTGTTGGAATGATAACAAATACGAGAGGCTAAACCTCTTCAATTTAGGGGTACTGAAGCTCTCTTAGTCATGTAGATTCAACTTTTTGATAATTTTTGATCTTCTTTTATGCTTAATGGAAATGTTTGAATGGGTTAAAATTTGTTGTTTTAGCTTTGAATTTGATAGCCTATGCTGTTGACACCAAATAGGCTATGCTTAAACAAACACAAACACAAATTACATCTTCATCTACATATGATAATGGTAATGAAGTGAATTTTAAAATCACAATTTGATGGTCTATATTTCAAATGAATAGTTAATAGATCATGCTTAGAATATATTTTATTTTCAAGTTCATTAACATTTTCATGAGATTTAAAATGTAGTTTAGTGGTTGTGTTATAGTTTGATGGTTTATATTAGACTAATTAATAGCACTAATATTCCATACTTATGACAAACACATCAACTAAACTCACTAATGACCAAAAGAGAGATCATGGGAAGAAAATTACCTCTAAATTTCTTTTTAAACTCTCATATTTTTATCCACTTTATTTTGTTAGTTTTTTAGAAATTTTTAGTTAATCGCAACTTCAAATTCTTAGTTTAATTTGATTGAATAGAATTTCAAAATCTAAACAATTCCCTACGGATCGACCCGTACTCGCCACGTACTAGAATTGTACGCCATGCGCTTGCAGTATTTTTAATTTAAATTTTGATCGGCTATTTTCTAATCCGATGGAAAGTTAGCCGGTTAAACAAGTTTTTGGAGCCGTTGCTAGAGAATTAATATGATTTTTATTTCTATTCTTCGAATTATTTTCGTTTGATTTTATTTTGTGTGTTTGTTTGCGTTTTAAAATTTTTTTTGTGTGTTTGTGTGATCTTTGTTATCATTTTGTTGGTGTGCATCTCTTGTTTTCTGTTTACATTTGCATTTGCATATTTAACAAAAATACACAATTTCAAAACATAAATATTTATTCATTGCATTTACATTTACCTTTTCTATCTTGGTTTTACAAGTTTCTTTTTTGTTACAAAAAAAATACAAAAAAAACACTGTTCCTATACTGTGCACTGTGCACTGTTACCACTATTTCATATCACCACATAGATCCAATAATAACATCTCCATATTCAACAACATCTGCCATATTCAACAACCACATTTGCCATATTCAACACTTCCATAAACCATTCCACACTTCCCCTGACCATCACTACAGACCACAGTCGAACCACCATATACCTGCACACAACATCAAATACCCACCATATCACATAACAACCATCTACCTTCCACTCACTATCATCATACAATCCATACTACCCTATTTCATCCCCTTGCTTCCAACCCCTCTTATGCTCCTCACTTCATCCAACCAGTCACCACCCCAACACTCATCAATAGTGCATCACTGACCTCTCCATTATCACCCATTTCTTTTCATACCATTATCACTGACCTCTACAGTAGTGTCACCAACCTATCAACATAACTGCCTCCATCTTACTACCTTCAAATTCACCAGTCACTACTCACCTGACCAACATCCCTACTCACCTGGCCACCAGTCACTCCACCAAACCACCCTTGCCACCAGAAACAAAATCAACTGCAAAATCCATCACATACCCTGCTATCTGTCCACTTAACTACCATATTACAACAACACTACCATCCACAACCACCTACAACACATTTCAACATCCCATATCAACTGCCAAGCACTACATCATCACTACTGACAACCCAAACTTGCACTTCTGACCATCCACTACACTCAGATCATCTTAGATCATCTCATATCATCTCCTATCCACTCCTTAATCCCCTATCACCCCTTTCTGCCTATCAAACATCTACAACATAACTACCTGCATCTGCTATCCACTTCTGCATCTCTTATCATTTACCTATCATCTCATATCTCCTAGCCACTTCTGCATCTTGCAAACTGCCATTGTAAACTGCTACAACACTTCCACCTCAACCAAGCCTGCACTTACATCATCATCAACTACTTCAACTATTACAAAACTGCTATGTTGCCTTATCAACTCACATGCATCCCACATCAACCACAACTGCACCATACATATCAACAACCAGTCAATCACCTCTCCACACTACATACAAATATCATTTCTACCACAACCAACATCACACATCCCTCTGCACTAATCACAGCCACAAAGCCACAACACAACCTTACTGCTACACTGTGCACACACACAACTACCCACAACAACTCCCTGACCTCTCTGCCTAAACATCCTCCTATGACACAACTTTGTCAGAACTTCATACTATTATCTATAAGCATCACTATTGCCATAAAAACCTGACAATCAACTCAACCACATTACTGAGCATATCAGGGCACTGTCTCACCCGCTACAAATTCTTCCAACCACAGTCATCACCCTACAACACTTCTAGTCACCTTCCCTTCAACTTCCTCTGCCGAACAATCCACGAATCACCACTTCGAACGCCACTACATCAACAAATCCGCTGCAAACTCGCGACCTCAACCTTGACCAAACCGCGACCCAATCAAAACTCTCGACCACTGCCTTCCTCGCATGATTGAAAATCACAATATTTCTGGAATTTGTTATTGGAATTTATGAGAATTTGGTTGCGAAAATTATATATATATATATATATTTTAAACAATCGTGGAAGAACAGTGGTTTGCTGAAATTGGGATTCTTTTTTTTTAATGTCACATAGTGTATTAGTTAATTTATCCAGGTTTGATTTGTTTATTTTACTATTCTTTTAAAATCAAAAGTTTAGTTTTGAGTTAAATCTTTTGTTTTAGGTTTGTTTGAGTTAAATCTTTGCCAAAAAAAGAGAGTTGTTTTTCAATTGGTTTTAGTTTGTTTTGTTTTAGTTTTTTTTCTTTGATATATATATAAAAAAACTTGAATATGTCTTGTTTTTAATTTCAGGTTGCCAAAGCAGATAAGGTGAGGATTGCTTGCCAAATTGCTTATTTAAAAAAAAATTTGCCGCTTTAATATAAATTGCTAATAAATTCTACAAGCTTTGTTATCGTGCCCCTATCTCTTGTTTTTATTTTGTTTTGCATTATTGGTTGCTTGCATTTTTTTAAAAAAAGAAAAAATTTTAAAAACAAAACAACAACAAATTTCATTTGTAGTTGCATTGTTAATTCACGTTTAATTTCGGTTTTGCATTTTATCTTAAAACTTGACTAATAATAACGGTCAGACATCTTAAGGGTGTCACGAGCTCACATAGGGCTTAATTGTATATTGACAAGTTGTCCTCTTACGATAATTTAATTTCTTGGTGTCTAGGCTACGGCAGAGCAATAACCATTTATAAATATTATGGTGATTCATAAATATTATAGTGGTTGTTTTCCTCTGACGGTACTTAAACCTTCGATTGCATTGCTACGGTGATTTGTGGTGCACCGATAACTCCTGCCCGTTACCTGGTTGAGAACTATCTTGTTGGATTAAGACAAAGTGTTATTATACAATTTTAGGTTAGGAGCTACTTAGGATAGAAAATTTATAATTAAGCCCTTGCATTCATTTAGTTACATTAGTTCATGCATATTTTTAAAAAAAGAAAAAAAAATTCAAAATAAAAAATAAAAAAATTGTAGATATTCCTTAACTTAGTTTTTAAATCCTTTCTTTTGAAATTTTTAAATCAAAAAAAAAATAAGTTAGTTTTTTTTAAGAAAAACAAAAATCCAAAAAATAATAATAATCTTTTCAGAAACAAAAAAAATTTGAAAAACCAAAAACAAAACAAAAATCAAATTTCCCTTTTAAATAAATTCCCTTTGGTAAATATTTTTTCTTTTCCTTTATATGAAAAAAAACATTTTTGAAAATGTCGGAATTTCCCTATTCGCTTGAATTTTACGATAGTTGTGAAAATCAATATAATCCATATAATTTCACATCAAACCCTTATGGATATTTTAATGACAACTATTGTACAAACAATTCGAATTTCGAAGCATAAAATTTTCAAAATGATGACCAACCCTCAACTCTTGAAAATAGTATTGAAATGATTTCATCTTTACTTGAACTCTCTACACAAAATCATCAAAGGATAAATGATTTGTGTAATTCATATTTGTGCCATAACTTAAGTCAAGAATTTCAAAATAATTAAAATTTGAATTCACTTCAAAATTCAAATGATTTCGAGTATAACCCATGCCAATTCAATTTCGAATCTCAAAATGAATTTCAAAATCAAAACGAAAATCGAAACAACTGTTTAAATGATTTTGCCAATAGGAATAATCTCGACTACGATGCGATTGATAATTTTCATTCTCAACAAGTTCAAATTGAAAATTTTCAAATTAATAATTACAAATTTGATTTTGTTGAGAAAATGAACGAAATTCACAAAGATCACACGGATTTGTTATTTGAAACATATATGAAAAAACGTGAGAAATAAAATCAAATCCCAACATGTGACGAGTCAAATAACAATCCATCTTTTACCAAAATTGACGATTTTCAAATAACAACTTTTGAAATTGAAAACTACAATCTTGATGAAGTTGTTGAAAAAAGGTAATTGAGTTGGATTTTAATTCTTTTGAAAGTGTGGAACCAAATTTAAAATTCGATCTTTCTTTTTCCGATTTTGAAATTTTGAATACATCAACTTTGGCTTTTAAACATGATATATGCAATGAAGTTGTGAACAATTCAACAAAGGAAGATGAATTTAGTGAACATAATTTTTTTGGACTTTTCGATGATGGGTTGTTGAATTCTGAGGAGATAGATTTAAATCGCCATTTTAATTTTGAAATCGATAATTTTGAATAAGTTTTCAATGATAAGTTTGAATTTCAATTTGGTGAAGATAAACTTGAATTTCAACCAATTGTTCTACAAACCCCGAAAATCATCAAAAATAAAACAACTCATACAATTTTTAATAAAACGACATTCATTTTTCCAAATGAACATTCAACTCCGAAATCTTTTATGATTTGGTTTTCTATGCTTAAGCTATGTCTCTTATACTTGATGAGACATATGAACTGGTGTTTGGAAGACCGTTTCATTTACTCTATAACAGTACATTTTTTGATGTCTTGTATATAATAATCTTTTCATGTAAATATAGATCATATTTTTATTTTTGTTTTTTATTTTATATTTCTCCTTTCCCTTAGGTTGAGTGTGAGGGGGGGGGGTCTCATTTTCATTTTTTATTTTTCATGGTTTATTTTTATTTTTGAATTTTCTTTCCAAAACATTAAAAAAAATTATAAAAAAAAAGAGAAAAGGGATTTTCTTTTTAATTACTTTTGAAGAAACACTATAGGATAAATATATGGTTTTGGTTATTGAATTAAAATTTTTGAAAATTTATTTGTCTCAACAAAAATAAAAATAAAGTTTAATTACAAGTAACTACGGTTTAACTAGTATATAGGAAGATTGATGGTGATAATTTTGAAGTACATCCTAATTGAAAATCTTTGTTTAAAAAGTGGTGGATTTAAAGAAAAGGATATAATGTTTTTTTATCTTCTAAGTTAAATGGTGCTAAGATGATTTTGCAAAACTCTCTCTTCAAAAAACAAAAACAAAAAACAAACAAAAGAAAAAAAATATATTTGTATATATGTATATTTTTTTTATTAACACCTAGAGTCATGTGTTCACACGCAAGTGTGTACACTCGCTATGCTTTGTACCCTTCTCACATAAGCCCGAAAGGCAGTACACGATCGGTATATCTGGCCTCAGTTTATTTGATTAGGTGTGTGTATATAAAAATTCTTTTATTAATAATGCCTACAGTCGATAGGTGTACACACTTGTGTGCACACTCGCCACGCTCTGTATTCCCCTCACGTAAGCCGAAAAGGCAATGCATGGGTAATATATCCGGCCTCAGTTTTTTGAGTTAGGCACATGTAAATATTGTTAATATGAATAAAATTTTCAAATAAGAAAGAGTAAGCAATTGAAATCCAAGCACTATTTTTACTTATTTGATTTGACTTGTTATTCAAAAGAAATGAAAATACCACTTTTGAAAAAACTTTGATAGTCAATTAAGGATCCATTTCATAGTTACATTGTGTTATCAACCGAAACAACTAGCCAAAAATATAGTCTATTTGTTATGATAACTTGATTTTTGTTGGAAATTTTGACAAGTAAAAGGACGTAAATTTCATGATGATGATCAAAACTTATATTTAACTTATATGTGTTGATTTAAAAGTAAATTCTTCATTTGTAAATATTTTCAAAAAATTTCATTTATATCATTGTAAATGAATCTTGCATTTAGGAATTTCTCATATTGCATTTGGATTTTGTAGGTGGTATCCGCTGAAAACCCCCATGAGACAACACTCATCCTACTAGGGACACCTAGAGGTTTAACGGCTTGTTGCATACGCTCAATGCAATCGTGCTTCCTACGAAAACGGATTTATCTTAGTTTTAGTTTATTCGAGGACGAATAAAAAGATAAGTGTGGGGGTATTTGATATGCACGTAAATGTGCATATTTTTACTTCCATATTTAATCTAATTAAATAAATGAGCATATAGGCAATTTTGACATGTTTAAACCAAAATTCAAATTATCTTCAAATTGTCACTTATTCATCTTCATATAGGGGCAAAATGGTCATTTTTTGTGCATATATTAATTTGAGAATATTTATTTGCACATTTTATTTTTAATTGTAGGAAAATTGAATGAAAATTACAAGAGGCTTCATGAAGAAATGTGCATGCACAAGAGAATGAAACAAATGAATATGGAAATAAATCATTTCATACAGCATGAAGGACCTCACCTACCCACTTACCATGATCCCCTATTAAGATGTTAATGCACATGATTAAAGCTACATGCACATTTAAATGGAGGGTTATGCTAATGCTAATGATTACTTGGAGGTTACATTTCCTAAGAGGGTAGTTTGGGTTGTCCCCAAAAATATGGATTAGGGTTTCAAACTTGTATAAATACCCTTTATGTTTCATGTAATGATCTCTTAGCCTCCTTTGAGCCTCCTCTTTAGTTAGTTTAGTTTTAGGCTCAAAAATAAATCAAACCTCTCTTTTCTTTTTATGGCTACTTAGCTATTTTCTTTTATGTAATTTCTTTTTATGTAATGTTAATTCATGCTCTTTTCTATTTACATGCTCTCTTTCCTCTTATGTTAGTAGCTTAGTTTCATTTCTTATGTAAGTAGATTAGCTTTTATTTCATTTTAATTAGCTCTTTTTTTACTTAGCTTGCATTTTCTTCTTGTTTTTATTTCATGTTGAATGCTACATTTGTTGAAATGATAACAAATACGAGAGGCTAAACCCATTCAATTTAGGAGAATGAAACTCTCTTAATCATGTAGATTCAACATTTTGATAATCTTTGATCTTTTTTTGTGCTTAATGGAAATGTTTAAATGGGTTAAAATTTGTTGTTTTAGCTTTGAATTTGATAACTTATATTGTTGACACCAAATAGGTTATGCTTAAACAAACACAAACACAAATTATCTCTTCATCTACATATGATTATGGTAATGAAGTGAATTTTAAAATCAAAATTTGATGGTCTATATTTCTAACCAATAGTTAATAAATCATGCTTAGAATAGATTTTATTTTCAAGTTCATTTGCATTTTCATGAGAGTTAGAAAGTAGTTTTATGGTTGTGTTATAGTTTGATGGTTTATATTGTGCTAATTAATAGCACAAATATTCCATACTTAAGATAAACACATCGACTAAACTCACTAATGACCAAAAGAGAGATCATAATTTCATTTTGTTGATTTATGTGATCATGAGAAGAAAATTACCTCTAAATTGCTTTCAAACTCTCATATTTTTATCCACTTTTTTTCGCTAGTTTTCTAGAAATTTTTAGTTAATCACAACTTCAAATTCTTGGTTTAATTTGATTGAATAGAATTTTAAAATCTAAACAATTACCTACAGATCGACGCATACTCACCACGTACTAGAATTGTACGTCGTGCGCTTGTGGTATTTTTAATTTAAAATTTGATCGGCTATTTTCTAATCCGATAGAAAGTTAGCTGGTTAAACAAAAACTAAGTTAAGCAAAATGTGATTTTTTTTTACTTTTGGATTTATTTTTGCTTTTTTGGTTTTTTTAATATCCATGAACTAATGCAACTAAATGTATGCAAGGAATTAGCTACAAATTTTCTGTCCTTAGTAGCTCCTAACCCAAAATTATATAATCACACTTTGACTTAATTCAACAAAATAGTTCTTAGCCAGTAACATATAGGGGTTATCGGTGCACCACGAATCACCAATGCAATGCAACTGAAGGTTTAAGTACCTTTAGAGAAACAATCACTATAATATTTACGAACCACCATAATATTTATAAATGATTATTACTCTACCGTAGCCTAGACACCAAGAAATAAATCGTTAAAAGAAATCAGCTTGTCAAGGTACAATTTTTTCATAGATGAGCTCGCGACTCCCTTAAGTCCAACGTCTAACTGTTATTATTAGTCAAATTCTAAGATGATATGCAATTTGTGAGCCAAGGAAGGGGTGATGAAATCCCCCACCTTATGTGAAGTTGAGTATCGCCCTTAGAAAAGAAAATAAATGAAATGAATGCAAAACAGAAATTAAATTTGTATTAACAATGCAACTACAGATGAAACTTTTATTCTGGTTTTTCTTTGTTTTTTTATAAATCAAGCAACCAACAATGCAAGGAAAATAAAACCAGAGACAAGAACATTATACCAGAGCATGCATAATTATTAGCAATTTTTAAGCAACGACATTTTTATAAATAAAGCAAGCAAGTAGAGCAACACAATTATTTAGCAAGCAATTCTTCTCCTTGTTTGCTTTTGTAATTTGCAACCTGAAATTTGAAAACGATATGTATGTAGATTATTTAATTAATTAATTAATTAATTATTTTTGAAAGAGGAAAAACTTAAAACTTAGAACAAAATAAATAAATAAAAAGACAAAAGAAGAAGGAACTCAAAACACAGACCACAACAATCTCAGCCCAACACACACAAAACAAGCCCAATTCAGCCCGAAAAAAGCTCATTGGCAAACAACATTTTCAATCCAAATTCTCAACCCAAAATTCCCAAATCAAACCCGAATTAAACTACACTTACACAACACAGAAAATTGATTTGGGAAACAAAACAAAACAAAATCAATCCCAACAGCTTATAAGTTTATATGTATCCAAAAATCAAATCAATCAATATCAAAATAAATAAAAAACAACCCGATAAACTTGTCGATGGTTTGTGGTCCTTCTGGGAATCGCATTCATGCGATTAATTGAAGCTGGATGTTGAGGTTGCGGTCGCATTGGGTGATTTCTGGTTCGAGGGAGAGTTTGAGATTGGAGTCGTGATTCGAGTTCGCGATTTCAGGCTTCAGGTTGTGATTGAATATGAGAAGGAAGTTGTTGAGGTTGCTGAAATTTGCGGTTGTTGTCGATGTGGTTTTCGGCTTGCTGTGAGATGGTCACGGTTGGGATGATGTCGATTGAAGTTTGGGTTCGCTGTTGTTAGGATGTGAGGTCGTGGGTTTTGGGTTAGAGGGAGGAAAGAAGGTGAGGTTCTGATGATGATTTTGGTTTGGTTTTGATTGTGCAGAGCAAGTTGGAATTGTCGGGTTGACATATGCAGAGATATAGGTAAGTCATGGGTAGGTAGAAGAAGTCGCGAGTCTTGGTTGTGGTGGAGTTGGGTTATAGAAGATTGCAGGCGCATGTTGGTGATGGAGTCTGAAGTGGTTTTTTTTGCCGATTGCAGATTCTAGTCGAGGTAATGGGGTCTTGGGTGTTGTGGTGAGTTTGTGGTAGTATAGAAATTGCAGGGGTAATGAAGCTTAGTTCGGGTGTTTGAAGTGTATAAGTGTTCGAAGTGGAGGGTTGGTATTTGAATGTGAAGGTTGTGGTTGAATGAAGTGATGAATCGCACTGTAGTATAGTGATGGTGATGGTGATGGACGGTTGGTTGTTTGGAAGTGGAGGGCTGATGGGATTGATGTATTGGTTGTAGGTTGTAGTGCGGTGGAATTACGGCAAGTGATTGATGTGCATGTAATTGAGGAGAGGAGATGAATCGTTGTTGTGCAAGTTGTTTGGATTGCCGAAAGTGAAAGAGTGGTTGATTTGGTTTGCTAGTGTGTTTGGGCGAAGGAGTTGGGAACGTGTTGACTGTTTCAGGCAGTAAGGTGATGATTTGTTTTATGATAGAGAAGAAAGGCAAGTTGTAGGGCAGAGGATGGATGTGCAGGGTTGATTTTTAGGCAATAAGAAGTGGTTGATAATGCAGTGGGATGGGGATGGTCTGGGTGGTCTGATTTTGTGTAGGCATGAAGAAAAGGGTGGGTTGCAGGAGTCTGAGTGAAGGAAATGCAGTGAAATGTAAATCAAAATAAAATGAAAAGTAATAAGTGTATGTTTGTAGCATGAAATGAAAACAGAGAGTAGGAAATGAAATGGTGCAACAGAATATGCAACAAATTGTAACCACGGTAATGAAAACAAAAATACAAAATGCAATGCAAGAAAACAAATGCAATGAAATTTTTTTACTTTTATTTTTTAGTTAAGTGCACAAAGAACAAAGAACAAGTGTAACGAGTTAACATAACACAAATGCACAAAACAATTTTTTTAGTGAGAAATAACAAAAAACAAATTAAAAATAATAATTTGAAGAGTAAATTAAAATTAAATTGCTTTCCTCGGCAATGACGCCAAAAACTTGTTTAACGATGGAGAATTCTATCGATTAGAATACCGTCAAAAATGTAATAATAACCGCAAGCGCACGTCGTACAATCATAGTACGTATGGGAGTACGGGTCGATCCACGAAAAAGCAAAAATTCTAATATTACTCAATCAAATTAGTCCAAGATTTTGAAATTGTTTAAACTAAGAAAATTGTAGAAAAACAAACTAGAGCAAAAGTGAATAAAACTATGAGATTAATGAGCAATTTAGAGGTAAATTCATTTTCAATAATTCATATAAATCAAACACAAAATGTATCCATAGCCTCTCATTATATTTTAAGCAGAAATGAATTATGTGTTTATTATAAGCATGGCTTATTTGTGCTATTAATTAGCACAACTTAAACCATCAAACTCTAACACACTATTCAAACCCACTTTTAAAATCTCATGAAAATGATCATGAAATTAAAAACAAAATCTATTTTAAGTATGATCTATTTATTATGAACTAGTAACATAGATCATCAAATTTTAATTCTAGTTTGACTTTCATTATAAAAATCACTTAGGCAAATGATCAAATTGTTTATGTTTGTTACCACCAATTCCCACTTCAACCTTGTTGAAACTCGAATGAATAGAAGAGAAGGAAGAACAAGAGATAACAGTACAAACGAGGCCTTTCGAAGGAGTCAAAGAGATGCTAAAGGCAAGGGTCAGATGTGTTACAAGCTTTCGAAAGGGTTGAAAGCACCCTTGCGCTTCAATTGCATCCTTTTGAAAGAGATGCTTTCGCATGCATGAAGGTGTTTCAAATGGGTTGAAGAATACCATTCGAAAGCAGCTAGTAACAACCACACACATGCACACCAAACCTTTCGAAACCAAAGGTTTTGCCTATATTCAGGTTACTCAGAAAAATATTTTGTTAGAATAACCCCTTCGAAAGCATAACTAAGCATTTCAAACTGGTTGAAACCTTTCACAACTAAGAGGGGTTCCACATCTATCCGCAAGCATGTCTTCGAAAGCTACCTTCTGCGTTGAAACCCAGAGTATTTCATTACCTTCGAAACCCCAAGGATGTACCTGCCGACAAAGTCGAAAGCTCATGCTACTTCCCACTAGCAACAATAAAACAACACAAGGGGAAAAGGCGCATCCACCTCTTTCGACAAAGACGGAGGCATTCAAATCCATTCAAACACAATGCAGAGGGATGCGCAAGTGTTAAAGGTGACGAAAGGTCTATAAAGCCACCTTTCGACCAGGTCGAAAGTTCTGAGTCGAAAGGTGCCAACCCGCACCTACAGATAAGACCCTAGAGGTCTGGTTTTGGAGAGGGGAATTCATTCACTCTTTTCTTATACTTTCTTAAATTTGTAACCCTAATTTGGAAATCAGATAGGGAAGTTGATCATTTTGTACATCATGAGTTTAATGAAGATGATATTTTGATGCTTTTGGTTAGGCAATTGTTTTGAGATTTTATAGAATTCGATTGTGTTCTGCTTATGTCGACTTAATCGAAAGAATACATTTCGAGTGAGTCGAAACCTCTTATTTTACCAATACACTTAGGTTTTTAGCTCCAAACCACTACTCATCAAAAGCTCACCTTCTCAGTGAGTTGAAACCTCAAACTCAGTCAATATCCCTAGACTTAAAAGTCCAAACCGAAGCCATTAAAGAGATAAGCTTTCGACGGATTCGAAATCCATCATTTAGTCAATACCCAATAACATTAGAGCCATTCAATAGGTTACCACCATTATTTTAATAAGGTGATCGATTAATAAGCCAACAAGGTGGCTTGGAAGACTTAAATAGAAGTGAATATTAGGCTCAGGTCCCTAATAAGTTTCAAAATACACAAAAACCCCAGTAAAAAAGTATGTAAATTAAGTCCCTAGGATTAAGTTACTAAGTAATTGCATATAGTTATGCAATTATTCACTGAATAATTGCAGACATTTATGCAATTATATCCAAAAGTTGCATAAATTTATGCAATTTTTTTGGAGAACAATTTTTTTGGTGAATAATTGCGGAAATTTTCGCAAATTTTTGAAAATATTGCGGAAATTTCTGCAATCTTTTGGTGAATAATTGTGGAAATTTTCGCAATTTTTCAGTGAATAATTGTGGAAATGTCTGCAATTTTTTGATATAATTTCATAAATGTCTGCAATTATTCATTGAATAATTGCTTAAGTGTATGCCATTATTCGGTAACTTAATTCTAGGGACCTAATTTACAAACTTTTTTTTACTGGGGTTTTTGTGTATTTTGAAACTTATTAGGGACTTGTGCCAAATTGTCCCTAAAAAAAAGGATATAAGTGTTTCGACTGGGTCGAAAGGGTGGACAAGGAAGTGTTTACACAACAAAGACCTATTCAAAAGGTGAACCAAAGGAAGCAATATGATCCTAGCCTTTTCTACTTAATCAAAAGAGGACATACCTGCACTTTTGATTCTACTTTGGGGGCATTGACAAGTTTTCTTGTTAACATTTTGGCACTAGAAGGAGGGCTTGAACCTCTGACCTTGTTGAACTTCCAACTTCACTTTCCTCTAACCCAATCCTATTCCAAACCTAACTAACTTAGAATTTTCCATCATCATGTTAAACAAGATCAAAAGGTCCAGACAAGGGTCCTCAAAACCACATTTAGTTGGATTCTCCCTAAGAACGACTAATGATTCCAAACTACATGAAGAGAAAATGCTAAGATTGGAAGCTCTAAAGATTATGAAGAAGAAAAAAGCAGAATCATATGACCTAGAAAAATGGAGTTTAAACCCTTTCCACATTGGTCCCACACCTATCTTTGCCTTAGAGAAACCAAAGGATACAAGTGATAATTTGTTCAACCAAATGAGGAAAATAATTCAATTCTATACCAAAGGCACAATCTTTAAAGAATGAATGATGGCCGATTACAACGCCTTTGCACATAAAAGGCATCAAGCAACGAGTGGGACATTTCCAACACACGAACTTCAGAGGGTTTTGAAAAGAAAGTTGGTCGTTGAGGGTGAAGCTTTAGAACTAAGTAATAAAAAATCTCGAAACCATCCTCGAAAGACAAGCTTCAAATCTAGACTCCCAAAGGAATGCAAGTTGACAACATCAATCGAGAATGTTTACCTGCTAACTAAAGAAGAGCTTAACTATTGGCCATCACAAAAGAAAAAATCTAAATACGAAAGGAATCTGGGAGGATCCTATTGCCACTATCACATGATAAATGGACATGAGACGAATCAATGCCGAGCACTCGAAGGAATGATAATCAACTTTTTTAGATAAGGCAAACTTAATGGGTTCGTAAAGTGAACCTAGATGAAGTCAATAAAGAACTACTTTACTAAAGAGAATCTGCATGGTTGGGAGTGAAATACTCCTTGCACTTGGACATTACCTTAAACGGTCAAAGCCTTTGCCCGCGCTGAGTTGGCCAGGTCAAAGTGCCTTCTAGAGGGAGGTTAGAGTAAGCCTTTATCCACACCACGCTATGGCCAGGATAAAGCATCGACAAGCCCTTGGCCGTGCCACGCTATGGCCAGGTCAAGGCACCTCCTGGAGGGAGGTTAGAGTAAGGTTTTATCCACGCCACGCTATGGCCAGGATAAAGCATCGATAAGCCCTTGGCTGCGCCACGCTATAGCCAGGTCAAGGCATCTCTTGGAGGGAGGTTAGAGTAAGCCTTTATCCGTGCCATGTTATGGCCAGGTTAAAGCATTGACAAGCCCTTGGCCGCGCCACACTATTGCTATGTCAAGGTGCCTCCTGGAGGGAGGTTGGGTAAGCCCTTGGGTCCGGCTTGTGGGTAAGCTAACCAAGCGCACCAGACAACAATGGATTAAGACATCCAAGCCTAAGAAGTGGCATATCAAACAATGGACTAAGAAGTCCAAGCCCGAGGAGCGGCATATCAAACAAAAGACTAAGACGTTCGAGCCCGAAAATCGACATATCAAATGATGGACTAAGACGTCCAAGCTCGAGAAGCAGCAAATCAAGTGACACATACCCAAAGAGTGGTACAAAATAGAAGGCTCAAATGAGAATCTACAACCTTCGATTTATTCCCATAAAGAGAATTTCTGAAATTCATACCCGAATCTAGGTTTTGGGTCATTCATTATTCATAACTTCAATCATAAATGCCCGAATCAGGGCAAAGGATCTCTATTAAGAAGATTATTATGGACTTTTGGTTGTCATCAACCCGAATCTGGGTTTCCGGACTATTATTAATTACTGGACTTCACTTATTAATGCCCTAATCTGGGCTTAAGATTTCTATTATAAAGATAATTATTATGGAATTCTGATTATCCACCACTAATACCCGAATCTGGGTTTGAGAGTTCTATTATAGAGACCATTCTTGATTATCAGTTACTAAGACCCGAATCTGGGATCCATATATCTTACTATTGATTTTGGAACCTCACTTATTAATGCCCGAATCTACATCACTGGACTTCTATTACACGATCATTATCAACATTCTATTAGCTATCTTCAGAAGATAAATTTTGAAACTTCTATGATTAGATGTTTGATATTCTGTCAATATGGTAGAAGTCGGATTCTTGGTTATCTCTCATCATTACCAAAGATGTGTTTCAAAACATTTAATCATATTCAATTATAGAATTACTTTTCACCATTTATCATACATTAACATAATTATCTGTTAACTTCCGCAAGTAATGTGGATAAACTTCTATATAGATTTCAAGTTAACAATAAGGAATTGGAAGATCGGTAAAAAGGATTGGAAGATCCAGCAAATACAGAAATCATGGTACAAGATATCAAAAAGCTGATTCAAAAACAACATTATAAGAAAGGATTACAAACCAGGTGATATTTACAAAATTTTCATAATTTATGAAATTATTTACAAGTGTACGGAACAAATATATACATTTCATAAATATAAACTGTTCATAAATCTTGAACAACCTTATTTAGATTCTCAGCAATTAAAGGATCCACAATGTGATGAATTGCAATACGAAGAACTTCTTTAAGCTTCTTCTCTTTTTTCCACATCTTATCATTGTCATCAATAGACTCAATGTTGATCTTTAAAGAACGATTAAAAGCTTTGTTTGCACCTTTAAGAGTTTTATTTTCCCTTTCCAAATCAGCGATACGCTTCTGAAGAAGATACTTCTCGCGTTCAAGTTTTTGAATCTTAGCAGCATACTCATTTATGCACTGCGAGTACCTCATTTTCTGTCTCTCTTGGTTCTTCCAAGTTAATGTAAGCAAGCTCCTCTTGAGGGTCAGATCGCGTAGGGGGTTTAGGTGGGCTTGCTTCATGGATAGATGGATCGGTATTGACATTTTCTAAAGCCCTGGTGTTATCATCATCATCTTTTTCAGGAGCATCAGTGTGACCACCCCTATCGCCACCTGATACTTGACCTCCATCTACATTATCATCATTATTGTCATCATCATCATCATTATCATGATCGTCATCATCATCATCATTATCATGATCGTCATCATCATTACCGCCCTCTTCCTCATCGAATTCATCTTTATCAAATTCATCTTCAGAGTCGGAGTCAACTTCGAAGGATAGGATTTTAGAGGCATCTACCTCCACTCTTTTAGAAACTTCAACTCCCTGCTCTAATCTTCTTACTTTGTCCATCACTCTATTGACAAGAGCAGGGTCAAGTGAAGGAAAGCTTAAATCTGGGCATTTATCTATATTATCTGCGTAAGCAAGCATCATGGCGTCTTCAAAAGAATTAACAATGATGTCTTCTAGGGAAGTATCAAGGAATTGAGACACCCGTTGCTTTGCATCAGAAATAACATTGATAGCCAACTTTAGAGAATTTTTATTTTTCTTCAACTTTTTCACGAGAGATGACTGTCTTGCTACTATTCGAATTTTTTTCGTCCTTAAATTCTTTCAGGGCCATTTTCAAGGCCAAATTTTCGTCAGCAAGGAGTTGATGTGCTTTCCTCTCCTCGGAAATAATAGACTCTGAATGAGCAAGAGACGCTTTCAATCTCTCTAATTCCATCATAGCTTTGTTTTTACCTGCAGACATGGAGGAGACTAAGCTGTTTCAGTTTGAAACTTCTTCTCGAAGCCTCGATGTCTCTATGGATGATTTTAATACACTGTAACATACCTAATTTTGGATAAAATTATTCAGGAAATTTAATTAGATAAATAAAATAAAATAATGATGATAAGGGGATTGAGATTTGAATAAAATTATATAAGTGGAAATTAGCCACAAGGGTTTCTTAAGCAAGTGCAATTAGTTTCTAGGACACACAACTGAAATAATTACTTTTAAGGACAAAATGCAAAATTATTAGTTTCTAAGGCCTAATTCCTATGAAATTATGTCCTTGAAAGTAATTGTACTGCTGACTTTGTCCTTAAAAGTAATTATTCTGCTGACTTTGGCCTTGAAATTAATTTCTATGGATGTGTGTCCTAGAAACTAATTGGACTGCAAAGTTTGTCCTTCTAGTGAAATGCCCCATTATATAATAGGCCATGCTTAATAATAAAAATTTAATGGGCTTTAGATTGGTTTATAAGATAATTAATTTACACGTCGGCATAGTGGTAATTAGCCATTCTATTATACACGACTATACACATCTTATTCTTGCCCATTCACGTTCCATTTTTCCATTATTAATGAACGCAAAATCAAAACTACATAGATCCGGCCATTAACAAGGAGGAAAAAGGAAAATTTTCAATCTAAAGCTAAGGATCAAAGCTAGGAAGGATTAATCAACAACAGATCTCAAATTCCTTATCAAATTTAAGGTGAATAATAATTCATTCCATCTCTTTTTGGTTTTATAATCATATGATTTTGGATTTAAGTATTTATTTTATTTCTAAGATATATTGGATGATGATATGATTAATTTATGAATTGTTCTATTTAAACAATTTATTTGTACATGATTTTCGTATGGTTTTAAGGGCAAAACCGTGTGTTATTGATTTTAAAATTTTAATGTAAAGTTTTTATGCTAGGTAAAACAAGATTTTGGAGACAGTTTTAATTTTCAGAATTTTCCAAGCTACGGAAATTGTGTTATGAATTTTTGATGATAAATATGATGTAATTGGGTTTAAAATTTATTTTGAATATTTCAGGAGGAAAATGGGTCTAAATTTTTAATATGTTTGACTAGATGATGAAATCGAATTTCTGTGATTTTTGGGGATTTTTCCCAATTGATTTACTAGGGAAAATAAATTATTTTAAAAAAGGGACTTGTAACATCCCGGAATTTTTGACTTTCGAAAATTCGACATCGATACTCACTTTATCGACTGCCGAGCCATCGAATGCCGGAACCCGAAAAGTTATGGTTTTAAAAAGAAGAAAAAGGTAGAAGAAGAAGAAAAAGTAGAAGAACAACAGAACAACAACTGAAACAAAAACAATATTAGAATCTCACATATCGCAGCGGAACAATATATAATAGATAAATGAATAATCTTTAAAACAAAGAACTATATCATTTTATACATACATCAATCAGAGTCATATACAACAATGGACAGTTATATAACTTGTCCTCATACAGAATACACAGTGGAATAAATACTAAAATATAGGTGATACGTTTCGCCATCCAGCTTGCTTCCAAAGCTCCAGAATATCCTGATAACATAACTCTAGGCTGCCCGTGTGGAAATTGGTGGGCACCCAGAGTTTAGAAGGGAAACAATAAACTCCGAGTCAGTCATGGTGACTAGTGTGAGATCGTAAAACAGTTTATCTTTAAAATAAACAAGGAATATTTTTTTTAAAGTCAATTCGCAATGCTTTTGGAAAATGAAACTACCATAAGACCTCCCGCCACACACACAATGCAAACGCAGAATTGGAGGAGATTTCTTCTTATGATAGTCAAAGATGCTTACTACGCAAAAATCAAATTCTTTTTGATATTATTATTAGTGCATAGTGTAGAAAACATTTCGAAAGTAGAATATAAATCTTAGCCAGCATAGGTACCATTATAGTATGCTTGCTATAGCTACCATATTAAATGGCAGGTTCTACAACTAAAACCGTACAAGGCTCGTATTGTTTCTTTGGATTTCCAACAAATGGTTAGGCTAAGGAACTTCCTTTTCCACGATGGGTACGTCCCTGGAATAGACGACCCGAGAAATAACCTAACATTACGGTTAGATCTCTGCCAACACAAGGCCGGGTTACCTCTGCAAAAGTAGGTAACTACTGACACGCGTATGTCATCCCCCGATCGTAACCGATCTTCCCGAGGATCCCCGATTTCCAACAAACCACATAGATAATAATGCAGCAACCACATAGGTTAAGTATCTGGGCTCCATACCATGATACCACCTTTATCCAGAAAGAATGACATACACTAAGGGGCGCTACTCCCTAGAACCTTGCCGCATCCTTCCTGTTTCGACCATTTCCGGGGTGTGAGGCTCGACGAAGTCTCGTCCACAAAGCTACGCTTTCTACAAAGCCCTGCTTCGGGTCAAACAAAATGATCAACCTATGATCACAAAGATATAAGATCAAACAAATGATCATATCGCAAATGATCAAACACTGATCATTTCACAGCAACACTCAGTATGCCACGTTACCAAATTGGGATATATCGCTGATAAATTTCAACTACATAACCTCTGAGCTCGTACGTCTCAGAGAAGGGTGTTAAGCTAAGAGAATAAATTCTCCGCCACCAACAGAAATGTATTTGAAAGAAATCAGCTTTATATCTCAAATTGTAACGTCAGACACACAATCCATACAAGTCTGTTCCGGGATCGAACAGAACCGAAGGCACTTCTCACGAAGCCCTTGCATATCCGGATAAATTTCTAATCACGTCCGGACTTCCCGTCACTAAGGGTGATAAAACCTCTAAATCGGAGATCAGCCGATGTAGAGTAACTCGACGGTAATCCTTCCGTTTTCAAAAATATACGGTCTTCAACACCGGTCTTCGAATGCAATTCATAATGACGTATCACATATTCGGAATGGGTTATACGACCCCATGGTCCTTTCCCGGCTAACCCGAATAGTGAGCGTTTATTTAAAAACAAATGTGGCATTCAAATTCATCCAATTCACAACAAATACCCATTCAAGGTAATTATTGATAGTCGGTTATTTAACTATCAATAAAGATGCGCAACATCATCAGATTCCAAATAATTTTCCAAATTATTTCATCTTCAAAAATATCTTTACTAGATATAAAATTTCCACTTCAAAAATAAATCAACGTTTATTTTTCTAAACAGTTTCCCTTTCCTTTATAAATTCCATAGTGAATTTATATTTTTTCGAATATCTACTGATATTCGATTTTCAAATCGATTCCAATATTCAATTTCAATTTATCTTTAAGAAGATAAAATTTCAAAACGTTTCATTTCATTTTGGAAATGCATTTCCCTACTTATTTAATAATAAGTATTTCACAAATCATTTATTTTCAACACTTGGAAAATATTCTATATACTTAAATCAAAATTAAGTATACGTTTCATTCTTTAAGGAAATCATAAATTTTAACATCTATTTGAGTCAAAAACGAACGTTGCGTAAAACATCGTTACGACGACTCGAAATCACTAGTATAGGGATTTGGAATTAAGATAGATATATAAATCCCAATACTAGATAAAAATATTTCCTTTCGGAAATCATTTACTATAACAACAGTGTTATAGTCTACCATTTCCTTATTTCTCGAAAACGTCTATTTCAACAATAAATGTTGAAATCTATGTTTCGATATTTAACACGTTTTAAAAACATCTTTAAAACAATCTTTATTTTAAAATATCACTTCTTCAAAAATGAATCTATTTTATTCAATAATATATTCACTGTCCAAAATCGTGAATATAATTCACTAAACCCAATTTCAATCATTTCTACACATTTTTATTTCAATAAAAATTCGCTATCCAAAATCGCAAATATATCTTCTTTAATAATCTTCTATATTCAATTTATCAAATTCAACCGATCTCGAATTTATAAAACAACGTTTATAAATTCTATTTCTATTTTTTTAACAATTCTGATTTATAAATCTTCTTTAATAACAGTTCGATCAATATTCCATTTGAAGGCAAAAATCCAATTTATAAGTTAATTTCTTATAAATCTTCCATTCTACAATTTCATTCATTTTAACTTCACAATTTATAAATCTATAAATTTCATTCTTTTTAACTTCACAATTTATACATCTATAAATTTCATTCTTTTTCCAAATTCGTTTCAATTTGCCAATTAAATTTCTAATTGGACTTCCCACTCATTTCTTTTTAAATAAATTCCTTTTAAAGAAAATAAATTTCTTTATCTCTTTCAATCTATTTAAAAATCCAAATTTAAATTAAATTCTTCAATTTATAATCACTGTTTTATGAAATCCATTTATTTAGCATTTTCACTTTATTCTGGAATTTATTCAATAAGATTATAAAAATCAGCTTTTATACTTTTAAATTCTTTTCTTCGAATTTATTCAATTTCTAAAAATTTATTTACTTAAAAATTTCTATTTTGATTTCAAAAATTCAATTTCATATATTTTTGGAATCCAATAATATCAAACATCCATTCAGCTAAATTTTAGCTTCAAACAATTTCCAGATATCAATATGATTAATAACATCAATATAATCATTCCCAGATTCATATCACAGTATAAATAAATTCAATCAATGTGAGGGGTCCAGTTGGATCCCTCCAACCTGTTTCCCTGCATCCAAAGACGTTAGCACAATACCAATTCCACTTCGAGGTGGAATATCGCGGTATATGGGTTTTTATAAATATCCGCTTACTAACGGCGCAATAGGGTCTCATCCGCTATACGAGGCGGGAAATCAATCAATCCAATATATACATATGCCAATATGTATATATTGCTATATATATAGATATATCCTATCATATCTAATATCACAAATCCAATAGAAATCAAATCAATCAATAACTGCAAATTAAATTTCCTTTCGAGTGAGAAAAATCTCACCTTAGCCCTTTATTTTGCAATCTCATTTCCGATCCAGATTTAATTTTCTTCGTTGTATTCGACCTTGTATAAACAATTCACAATTTATTATTATTTGGACTTACCAAACAATTCATTACCGCTTAATTATTTTCCATTTTAAAATTTGAATTTGACCAATAAATCATTCTACACAAATAAGTTGGGTTTAAACCAATATTCCCTTTAAAATACCTTTATATATTTATGTTAAAAATTCCCTTATCTTTCTGTAAGATAAACAGTAACTAATTTTTACCTTAAAACCCTTAAAAGATTTCCCTATTAAAATCTTACTGCTAAAATTAAATAATATGTTATATATATATTTTCTATGTTTATTTACTTGTTCATTATATTTAAATTAAAGTAGAATTTACCTTCACTACCTCACGCTACTGGAACCACGCGACCTTGCCTCGCTCGCAACTTGCACCACCAGTTTATTTGCTACTACCGTGCCCAAGTCGATTCAAGCCCTAGCCTCGTGTGTCGCCTCGTCCCCACCTACATGCAGTGCTGCCGAGCTCCCTCTCTAAGTCGCCTCCACCCAATATGCTCGCGATTCATCCAGACTTCGACGACACCATGAACGACGCCGGAATCGCCCTGCTTGCCTCGCCACCTCGATCGAGTTCGAGATTCCTAACACCCTACATCTCGTGACTCCCACTCCACGTTTTGAGCGACAGCCTGCTCGAGTTCCTCTATGCGCCGCTCTTTCTCTTCTTCTTCCTTTTTATATATGAATTCGAATTATCTTCGCGGGATAGGCTGAACGAAGAGGACAGGGGCGCAATTTTTATCTGGCGATTCGATTTATTTGCAAGGCTAGAAATTGATTTTCGTTTGAACGAAAATCTAAAGGAGGACGAGATTAGCTTTGGGTTCCCCCTTTGGAAACGATTTCAAAATTTTCGTACTGAACGAAATTTGATTTTCATTTAAGGAAAGCTACGCGATCTGAATAGGATTGCTCTGCTATTCGTTTGGGAGGATTTCGCTGGATTTAGAAGGAAGGAATCGTTGCCTTTAAGAGGAAGGAGACGTGATATTTATTTTCTTTTTTTCTTCTGAACTGAAGAAAGGTAAGGAGAGGGGTATTTGAAAACGAAAGAGGATGGTTGGCACGATTCTCTCCGTGATTTCAAACGTGAATTTAGGCGTGGTTGAGGGGAGAACGTGTGTGTTGACTAACTTTTAAAATTTAAATTTTAAATTGAATTCGAATTTAAAACCCAACACGTTTACTTATTGTACGGTCACATATCAACTCCAGAAAATACGAAAATTGAAATCCGGTAATAACAAACTATTACGGACCCAATGGAACTGGTTTCATCGAATTCCGAGACTGTGCCCCGGAACGCTATTCTCAAATATTGATTCGAATAATAAAATTCAAAACTGAACAGAACGGTTTCAAATTCAATTCTGAAAGTTCTATTACCTTCAGAATTATCAATATAAATTTCCTAAGCCTTTGAAATATTTTTAATCGGCTCAAAACTGAAGATTCAAATTTTTTTATTCAGTATTCAATAGATTAAATTTATAATTTAATCGCCAATTTCAAAGTTATTTTCGGGATTCAAACTAAATTATCATTCAAATATTTAAAATTAATTAAATATTTTCAATTTAATTTGTTCAAAATTCTGGGTCGTTACAAACTTCCCTCCTTAAAAGAATTTCGTCCCGAAATTACAAGTCAGGAAGAAAAAGTCCTTAACTCGTCTACTATTTTTCACAATCCAATAGTTTTATCACATTTATCAAAACAAATCTTTCTATTAAAGATTCGTTATTATTTCAACTAAATTTCTGATTTCAATTATAAGTTTCAAACAACTTTGTTTACTTAACAATTCAAATTTAAATTTAAATTCAAATTTTAAACTTAAACTTTCAAAATTTTCACAAAAATTTTCTAACACTCGAAATTTTTGAAAAATTTCGCCAGCGTCTCCTTTGCGCGGCTAATACGGCACGACTACAAAACGTCCCTACGGACTCTCAGATTTCAAAAAGAAAAAGAAAAAGCCAAGCGGCTAGACAAGAAATCAGCAAATCTCATATTTAAATTTAAATACGTACCTTTTGTTGAGCAATTCAAATTAATCTTCAAATTTAAAATCCCAATTCCTTTACACCTGTATATCCTACTAGCCATTATATCTAGTTACACATTCAAACATTTTGCAAATTTCACTACAAAAATTTCCAATTCATACTTCTTATATCATCTTTAAATCTACTATTGAAGTTACACATTCAATTTTTTACATTTCGAATTTCATTTGAATTCAATTCACAATCCCAATCTAATTTGGATTCGGTTCAACTTCTGAATATTGAATTTTATCAGCTTTCTTTAATTCACAACTGCACTATTTTAAATTAGTTCCAATTACTAATTCATTACAATTCTAATTCATTTATTCACATTTGTTTTCAACATTCAGTTCTAATTCCAGTTTTATCTTCATTCAATCATCAACTTAGAAAAATTTCAATATCAGATTTTACTTAAGAATTTCGCTATTCATTTCTTAGGTTCAATATAAATATTCCATGCAGACATTATATTTATTTTCGATTTACCACTTTGGTTCATAACTACTTATATTAAACTGGATTTCCAATAACATATGAATTTTAATTCATCTTTCAATTTACATTATTCAATTCAATTCATTTGCTTACGAATTCGAAATGAATTCCAACTTTCAATTTCACTTCATTCAAATTTGTTCACTTATACTTACTTTTATTTTAACTCCATCTTTTTAAGTTAAATTTATTCTATCAAAATTCAATTTGTATAAGTTATCAACTTAGTAATATTTCATAAATATGGTATCCCAGAGTCTTACCAATATTTCAAAATCATTTTGAAAACAAATCAAATTATCTTTTGAATTTCCAAAACAAAATCCAATTTTCCGAACAACTTCCATTTAAAACAATTTGGCAGCAATTCCTCTTTTGGAAACCCGAAAATGAACACCAACGATGCCGCGGTCATCATCGAAGTTATTTTCCAGCGACCGAAAAGAGTTTAGAGCTTCTCATTCCTCCAAAATACTTTTCAAAACCTTTAAAAATTCACTTCCAAGCCAAAAAGATTTAAACTTTCCAAATCTCCAAAATTTTCAAATTCTTTCAAAACATTTCCAAATACTTCTCTGGAATTCCGTTTTAAATTACAATTCACATTTATAATTTACATTCTTTAAATTTCATTTGTATATGTGAATTTTATTTCTTAACTTTGGAGTTACGATTTGAATTTCTTATTCAATTTCAATGATAATAGATTAATATTATCACTTCTAACATCCATGCAACCATATACTATAATAATTCATAGAAAATGATTTCTTTTCTATACAAAAATAGTTTTGGGTAAAATTATCTCATTCACCCTATTTAAAACAATATTGTGCCGAATTGTTCTATTCGAGTGTTTAGAAACCCCTTCGATACAGTTTTGTAGACTGTGCCGACGAAGGTTCATATGCCACTCAATAAACCAATCATCACAATACAAAACAAATTTCATATTTACTAACAAATACGCGCTCATATTTATTATTACACTCAACTCATTCTAGAGTACTACTGACTCTATCTCTAATGAGTAACACCCAACAGAGCAGGGTTGTCGCTTAACCATATGCTCTGATACCAAATGTAACATCCCGGAATTTTCGACTTTCGAAAATTCGACATCGATACTCACTTTATCGACTGCCGAGCCATCGAATGCCGGAACCCGAAAAGTTATGGTTTTAAAAAGAAGAAAAAGGTAGAAGAAGAAGAAAAAGTAGAAGAACAACAGAACAACAACTGAAACAGAAACAATATCAGAATCTCACATATCGCAGCGGAACAATATATAATAGATAAATGAATAATCTTTAAAACAAAGAACTATATCATTTTATACATACATCAATCAGAGTCATATACAACAATGGACAGTTATATAACTTATCCTCATACAGAATACACAGCGGAATAAATACTAAAATATAGGTGATACGTTTCGCCATCCAGCTTGCTTCCAAAGCGCCAGAATATCCTGATAACATAACTCTAGGCTGCCCGTGTGGAAATAGGTGGGCACCCAGAGTTTAGAAGGGAAACAATAAACTCCGAGTCAGTCATGGTGACTGGTGTGAGATCGTAAAACAGTTTATCTTTAAAATAAACAAGGAATATTTTTTTTAAAGTCAATTCGCAATGCTTTTGGAAAATGAAACTACAATAAGACCTCTCGCCACACACACAATGCAAATGCAGAATTGGAGGAGATTTCTTCTTATGATAGTCAAAGATGCTTACTACGCAAAAATCAAATTCTTTTTGATATTATTATTAGTGCATAGTGTAGAAAACATTTCGAAAGTAGAATATAAATCTTAGCCAGCATAGGTACCATTATAGTATGCTTGCTATAGCTACCATATTAAATGGCAGGTTCTACAACTAAAACCGTACAAGGCTCGTATTGTTTCTTTGGATTTCCAACAAATGGTCAGGCTAAGGAACTTCCTTTTCCACGATGGGTACGTCCCTGGAATAGACGACCCGAGAAATAACCTAACATTACGGTTAGATCTCTGCCAACACAAGGCCGGGTTACCTCTGCAAAAGTAGGTAACTACTGACACGCGTATGTCATCCCCCGATCGTAACCGATCTTCCCGAGGATCCCCGATTTCCAACAAACCACATAGATAATAATGCAGCAACCACATAGGTTAAGTATCTGGGCTCCATACCATGATACCACCTTTATCCAGAAAGAATGACATACACTAAGGGGCGCTACTCCCTAGAACCTTGCCGCATCCTTCCTGTTTCGACCATTTCCGGGGTGTGAGGCTCGACGAAGTCTCATCCACAAAGCTACGCTTTCTACAAAGCCCTGCTTCGGGTCAAACAAAATGATCAACCTATGATCACAAAGATATAAGATCAAACAAATGATCATATCGCAAATGATCAAACACTGATCATTTCACAGCAACACTCAGTATGCCACGTTACCAAATTGGGATATATCGCTGATAAATTTCAACTACATAACCTCTGAGCTCGTACGTCTCAGAGAAGGGTGTTAAGCTAAGAGAATAAATTCTCCGCCACCAACAGAAATGTATTTGAAAGAAATCAGCTTTATATCTCAAATTGTAACGTCAGACACATAATCCATACAAGTCTGTTCCGGGATCGAACAGAACCGAAGGCACTTCTCACGAAGCCCTTGCATATCCGGATAAATTTCTAATCACGTCCGGACTTCCCGTCACTAAGGGTGATAAAACCTCTAAATCGGAGATCAGCCGATGTAGAGTACTCGACGGTAATCCTTCCGTTTTCAAAAATATCCGGTCTTCAACACCGGTCTTCGAATGCAATTCATAACGACGTATCACATATTCGGAATGGGTTATACGACCCCATGGTCCTTTCCCGGCTAACCCGAATAGTGAGCGTTTATTTAAAAACAAATGTGGCATTCAAATTCATCCAATTCACAACAAATACCCATTCAAGGTAATTATTGATAGTCGGTTATTTAACTATCAATAAAGATGCGCAACATCATCAGATTCCAAATAATTTTCCAAATTATTTCATCTTCAAAAATATCTTTACTAGATATAAAATTTCCACTTCAAAAATAAATCAACGTTTATTTTTCTAAACAGTTTCCCTTTCCTTTATAAATTCCATAGTGAATTTATATTTTTTCGAATATCTACTGATATTCGATTTTCAAATCGATTCCAATATTCAATTTCAATTTATCTTTAAGAAGATAAAATTTCAAAACGTTTCATTTCATTTTGGAAATGCATTTCCCTACTTATTTAATAATAAGTATTTCACAAATCATTTATTTTCAACACTTGGAAAATATTCTATATACTTAAATCAAAATTAAGTATATGTTTCATTCTTTAAGGAAATCATAAATTTTAACATCTATTTGAGTCAAAAACGAACGTTGCGTATAACATCGTTACGACGACTCGAAATCACTAGTATAGGGATTTGGAATTAAGATAGATATATAAATCCCAATACTAGATAAAAATATTTCCTTTCGGAAATCATTTACCATAACAACAGTGTTATAGTCTACCATTTTCTTATTTCTCGAAAACGTCTATTTCAACAATAAATGTTGAAATCTATGTTTCGATATTTAACACGTTTTAAAAACATCTTTAAAACAATCTTTATTTTAAAATATCACTTCTTCAAAAATGAATCTATTTTATTCAATAATATATTCACTGTCCAAAATCGTGAATATAATTCACTTAACCCAATTTCAATCATTTCTACACATTTTTATTTCAATAAAAATTCGCTATCCAAAATCGCGAATATATCTTCTTTAATAATCTTCTATATTCAATTTATCAAATTCAACCGATCTCGAATTTATAAAACAACGTTTATAAATTCTATTTCTATTTTTTTAACAATTCTGATTTATAAATCTTCTTTAATAACAGTTCGATCAATATTCCATTTGAAGGCAAAAATCCAATTTATAAGTTAATTTCTTATAAATCTTCCATTCTACAATTTCCTTCATTTTAACTTCACAATTTATAAATCTATAAATTTCATTCTTTTTAACTTCACAATTTATACATCTATAAATTTCATTCTTTTTCCAAATTCGTTTCAATTTGCCAATTAAATTTCTAATTGGACTTCCCACTCATTTCTTTTTAAATAAATTCCTTTTAAAGAAAATAAATTTCTTTATCTCTTTCAATCTATTTAAAAATCCAAATTTAAATTAAATTCTTCAATTTATAATCACTGTTTTATGAAATCCATTTATTTAGCATTTTCACTTTATTCTGGAATTTATTCAATAAGATTATAAAAATCAGCTTTTATACTTTTAAATTCTTTTCTTCGAATTTATTCAATTTCTAAAAATTTATTTACTTAAAAATTTCTATTTTGATTTCAAAAATTCAATTTCATATATTTTTGGAATCCAATGATATCAAACATCCATTCAGCTAAATTTTAGCTTCAAACAATTTCCAGATATCAATATGATTAATAACATCAATATAATCATTCCCAGATTCATATCACAGTATAAATAAATTCAATCAATGTGAGGGGTCCAGTTGGATCCCTCCAACCTGTTTTCCTGCATCCAAAGACGTTAGCACAATACCAATTCCACTTCGAGGTGGAATATCGTGGTATATGGGTTTTTATAAATATCCGCTTACTAACGGCGCAATAGGGTCTCATCCGCTATACGAGGCGGGAAATCAATCAATCCAATATATACATATGCCAATATGTATATATTGCTATATATATAGATATATACTATCATATCTAATATCACAAATCCAATAGAAATCAAATCAATCAATAACTGCAAATTAAATTTCCTTTCGAGTGAGAAAAATCTCACCTTAGCCCTTTATTTTGCAATCTCATTTCCGATCCAGATTTAATTTTCTTCGTTGTATTCGACCTTGTATAAACAATTCACAATTTATTATTATTTGGACTTACCAAACAATTCATTGTCGCTTAATTATTTTCCATTTTAAAATTTGAATTTGACCAATAAATCATTCTACACAAATAAGTTGGGTTTAAACCAATATTCCCTTTAAAATACCTTTATATATTTATGTTAAAAATTCCCTTATCTTTCTGTAAGATAAACAGTAACTAATTTTTACCTTAAAACCCTTAAAAGATTTCCCTATTAAAATCTTACTGCTAAAATTAAATAATATGTTATATATATATTTTCTATGTTTATTTACTTGTTCATTATATTTAAATTAAAGTAGAATTTACCTTCACTACCTCAAGCTACTGGAACCACGCGACCTTGCCTCGCTCGCAACTTGCACCACCAGTTTATTTGCTACTACCGTGCCCAAGTCGATTCAAGCCCTAGCCTCGTGTGTCGCCTCGTCCCCACCTACATGCAGTGCTGCCGAGCTCCCTCTCTAAGTCGCCTCCACCCAATATGCTCGCGATTCATCCAGACTTCGAGGACACCACGAACGACGCCGGAATCGCCCTGCTTGCCTCGCCACCTCGATCGAGTTCGAGATTCCTGACACCCTACATCTCGTGACTCCCACTCCACGTTTTGAGCGACAGCCTGCTCGAGTTCCTCTATGCGCCGCTCTTTCTCTTCTTCTTCCTTTTTATATATGAATTCGAATTATCTTCGCGGGATAGGCTGAACGAAGAGGACAGGGGCGCAATTTTTATCTGGCGATTCGATTTATTTGCAAGGCTAGAAATTGATTTTCGTTTGAACGAAAATCTATAGGAGGACGAGATTAGCTTTGGGTTCCCCCTTTGGAAACGATTTCAAAATTTTCGTACTGAACGAAATTTGATTTTCATTTGAGGAAAGCTACGCGATCTGAATAGGATTGCTCTGCTATTCGTTTGGGAGGATTTCGCTGGATTTAGAAGGAAGGAATCATTGCCTTTAAGAGGAAGGAGACGTGATATTTATTTTCTTTTTTTCTTCTGAACTGAAGAAAGGTAAGGAGAGGGGTATTTGAAAACGAAAGAGGATGGTTGGCACGATTCTCTCCGTGATTTCAGACGTGAATTTAGGCATGGTTGAGGGGAGAACGTGTGTGTTGACTAACTTTTAAAATTTAAATTTTAAATTGAATTCGAATTTAAAACCCAACACGTTTACTTATTGTACGGTCACATATCAACTCCAGAAAATACGAAAATTGAAATCCGGTAATAACAAACTATTACGGACCCAATGGAACTGGTTTCATCGAATTCCGAGACTGTGCCCCGGAACGCTATTCTCAAATATTGATTCGAACAATAAAATTCAAAACTGAACAGAACGGTTTCAAATTCAATTCTGAAAGTTCTATTACCTTCAGAATTATCAATATAAATTTCCTAAGCCTTTGAAATATTTCTAATCGGCTCAAAACTGAAGATTCAAATTTTTTTTATTCAGTATTCAATAGATTAAATTTATAATTTAATCGCCAATTTCAAAGTTATTTTCGGGATTCAAACTAAATTATCATTCAAATATTTAAAATTAATTAAATATTTTCAATTTAATTTGTTCAAAATTCTGGGTCGTTACAGGACTTCTCTGCAAATATTATTTTTTATATATGGAAGGGCTTAAACGTTATAGTTTTATGGTTTAGATCTGGTATAAATGCGGTAATTTTAATTGTAAAGATTTGAAAAGTTTTATGACAGCCAATCAATGGTTTACAAATATGAAAGTTATTATAAAGCAATTACTAAAAGAAGTAACATTTCAGCCTTTAATTTAGAAAAAGGTGTTCCGCCTCAATTAGTAGCCCCTTTCGACTCCAACGATTCCGCCCCATCCTAGTCGAAACCTACTTAGTCGAAACCCACATAGCCGAAACTAATACACAAGGTATCATCTAGTGGTACGTAGTGGATTAGAAGGAAGGCGAATGCCTTGGCGTCAAAAGGTAAGCTTCCGTTGGGGTCGAAACCCTACTTTGATTTCAAAAGTTAAAGTCTTGCCTTGTTTTATTTAAAGCTTTCAACATAGTCGAATCATCTGCTTTCGAAAGGATTTTATACATAGCTTTCGAAGAAGGTCGTCATATTATGTTGAAGCATCAGCTTTCGAAGGGGTACCTTTTTCCTTTAAATAAGAGCTTTCGAAAGGGTTGGTTCTGACCTAGTCGAAACCTAGCTGCTATTTTCCTTCTAGAGTATTGAAGTCATAAACGCCTTCGAAAGGTTATCTTTGCTTTACCTAGGTTAAGCCGCTTCCTAATTGCTTTCGAAAGGGGTTGAGGGTTTCGAATGTGATGGAGTCGAAAGAGGGTTTCGACTCTATTCTTCGAAGTTTTAATATTTAAAGGTCTTTGCTTTTGATTAGATGGTTCCGACGCCATCAATTTTTCCCCAAATTAATTTATAGTTGGTTTTGAAAGAGATACTTTCGTATATAACCATTTTGACCCAAATGATGTTTTTAAAGAGTAAACTCAATGCTTTTGGATGGGTACTTTATTTGTTTCAAAGCTATGTTTTAAAGAATGCTTTCTTGATACCATCGAAAGGTATTACTAGTTTCGAAAGGTATATACATAGAGTTTTAAAAAGAGGTTTTCTATGCTTTCGAAGGAGGTCATCCAGTGGTTTCGAAAGTGATGTTTTAAAGTTTCAAAACAAATAACCCATTCTTATTTTTAAAGGAAAAAGCATGGCATAAATAAAGATTTTGGAAATATTATTAACATTGTTATTAACCCATAAATGTATGTTAGGGAAGGGCAGAATAACCAGATAGGTTGACCTAGTGGTGAACACAAATTAAGGAATGTTAAAACCTTAAAACTAAAGATATTGGCAGGGGCCAGTAGGTTTACAGTAAGCCCATGAAAACTGTACGATATTGGCAGGGGCCAATAGGTTCATAGTCAGCCCATGAAAACTATGATTTGATACTGGCAAAGACCAGTAGGTTTGTAGTTAGCCCATGAAAACTATATCTGGATTAAGATATTGACAGTTAGTCAATAGGTTCCTAGTTAGCCCATGAAAACTAGGATAAGAGATAAGATATTGGAGTTACCAATAGGTTCTTAGTGATCCCATGAAAACTAAGATATTGGACAGATAGTCTATAAATATTTAACATGTTAATTAGTAGTCCTAGAAACTATAATTAAGACAGATAGTCAGAATGAATGGGGATGGGTAATACGGATTTGATTTACTTGTTTTTGATATCATCATAAAGTTTTTGAAATAATATGTTTTAATCATCGTGGATGCAAGAGCATAGTATATGGTTTTATAAATGTTTTAGGATACTCTTGAGGGAAAAACCCGTTCTGCTAAGTAGCGTGGTCTCACTAGATATCTAAATGGTTTGAGATGGTAAATTATTATTCATACCAGGCTTTATGTCTGACTCGAAGTTTTTGTTTTCCCCTTAAACTCTCGGGTACTCAATTGATTTTGATTAGGTTGAGAGTTAAGGTTTCCAGGTGTTCTTTTAGACGAATAAAGCTTGCGAGGACGTGCAGAAGGAAACCTTCTTATTAGAGTTCTTTTATTTCCGCTGTGTGTTTTGTTTGTAACTCTAATCTACCAAGGGGGTATCTTCATATGTCGCTCTTGGCATATTTTGTAGTAATTATATGTTATCTGAACGTGGTCTACGAATTGGGATTATGTAATTAATTTGGAATATTTTGAAATGGAATCTGTTTGTTCTTTAAATTTTTTTTTCATATTCTTGTGTTTTTGTGTATCAACACATCTAATGTCGCCGTATTTGGTCGCCGAGGATTAATAAGTATAGATGACTATAGTATCCGTAGCCGTTAGTTTTGGGCCTCCAAGTAGGAGGATGTTACAAGTTGGTATCAGAGCATAGGTTTATAAAACTTTAGAAGAAACTTAAACCTAAAAGATTTTCCCAATCATAATCCAATGAATCAAATAATAAGATTGGGGATTGGGTTAACGTTATAGTAATGTACTTGTATTTGCTATATATAGTGTATATATATAAGTGCGTATTACCTGCTCTCTTAGACCATTCTTCTGTATCTTACTAAGGCTCGTATGAATATTTACGAGAAAGGAGATATGGAAGCAGGAAATGGAAGAGAAAATCTCGGTGGAGGAAGCACCACAACTAATGGAAATGCTCGACCCACTACTAGGAGAAACCAGGGTCGACCGGCTAATGCTAGTCATCAAAATGCTGAAGTGTAACGACCCGTAATTTTACCACTTTGAAAGTGGAATATTTAATTAATTTTAAATATAGCTTTATAAGTTGAATGAACTTGTTTTAATTAGTTAAAGATGATAAGAAATTTATTTTCAAGTTTTGTTTACATAAAGAAATAGTTTGAATTAAAAACTAAAAATATGACCGGAAATTGGATCCCGAAATCTCAATGGTTTGACAAATGGAAATTGTTTTAAGTTGTTGCAACATTGTTTGTACATGCACACACACATATGTGTATCACAATTAGTCAAATCAAAGCTGAAGAAAATATCTAAGATATTTTTATAAAAAGTAAGTGAAAAAGGTAACATCTAATCACCATTAAAACATGGAAAGCAAACATCAAATCCACCATTAATGCATATCATTCCATGCTTAAGATATTTTTGCAATATGTCTTATCACATTACATCTCGTTAATGCATGCAGTTGAGTATGGTGACTAGGATTTTATGTTGAAGTGATGTGGTGTAAGAGATATTTTGATAATATCTAAGGGTAATTTAGTAATTTGCCACATTTTCCTAAGGCTATAAATAAGACCCTAAGGCTTCACAAATTCACACACCTCATTCCATCATCTTCTTCTTCTTTACCTCCACTTTAATGGCTTCCATCACCTCCATCCTCTCATCCATAGGCCGAGCCATCTAGAAGTAATAATCCAAGTGATCGTGAGCTAAAAGTTCGAGTTAGCAAAGCTACAGCCAATTTTTAGTTAGTCGTTTAAACCCGAGGTGAGTAAATTCTTTGTAACGACCCGTATTTTTACGGATCGAACATCGTAAAACTGTTGTCATTAGATTGATAGTACTGTTAAATCGTTTGAAGCTTGAGTCGAGAAGAAGCTTAAGTCGTGTAGAAGATGAGTCGAGTGGTAGTTTAAGGATTGGAGCGACTTATAGAATTGGCGACTTAAGATAGTGGCGGCTTAAGAGTTAGCGGCATAGGGATAGCAACTTAGGAAAAACTGGGCGAGTTAACGACTTAAGGGATAGGTCGGTTGAGCGACTTAAGGAGTTGTTGTAGTTAGGTCGTGAGCGACCTAAGTGGTCTTTGTTTAGTTAGGTCGTGAGCGACCTAAGTTTAGGTCGTTAGACTACCTAAAGATGTTAAGTCGTAAGTTGTTAGGTCGCATTGTCGCTAAGTCGTGTGCACATATTTTTAGGTCGTGACATTTTAGGTCGTGACATTTTAGGTCGTGACATTTTTAGGTCGTGACATTTTAGGTCGTGACATTTTAGGTCGTGACATTTTAGGTCGTGACATTTTAGGTCGTGACATTTTAGGTCGTGACATTTTTAGGTCGTGACATTTTTAGGTCGTGGACGACTTAAGGGGGCGGACGACCTAAGGATTTCCAGCCTATAAATACATGGTTCTACTTCACTTTTTGGGATCGGGATTTTGAAGCGACGAAGTGCTGCCATTTTGAGAGCTCGAGTTCTACACTTCTTCACTTCTTTTCTCCACTCTAATCTTGTGATTCCTTCCATCCAAATCGAAGATCAAATCGAAAATCCAAGAGCTTAGATTGAAGATCTACAACCATCGAAGAGAGATTTCATCGTTTGAAGCGGAATTTTGGAGAATCGAGCTAGATCCTTCGCTGTCCAGATCTGAAGTGTGTTGCTTTTGAGGTGTTTAGGTGATTTGGTGAGTGGTGGTTATCTCTCACACGGATCCAAAGGAGTATATCGGATTGGTGGCTTGATTATGTGTTAAAATAGTGATTTCCATGCATTTTCATAAACTTAAGTGTAGATCTATTGTTCATGATGATTTGACATCCATTTTACTACATGTTAATCTATGCAAGTTCATTCATCAAGTTGTAGAGATATTGCTCATGATTCATGCTTGTTAGATTTGGACTCTTTATTTACAAAAATTGCCATTTTAGTTATAGATCTTGTTTGCATGATTGATTACTTGGATTAATGATTGATTTGATTGATTGTTATAAATTAGTTGATTAGTTGATGTATTTAGACAAGATGGTCGAAGATGATTCAAAAGCTAAGGGAAAGGCTCTTGAATTGGAAAAGCTGCTCGTGGCATATGTGGCGGTTGATGAAGCTCATATGGATAGATTTGATGATGATGTTGAGATGAGGCTTTGATATGATATGAGATAGCCTTGGTTTAATCCAGACGGGATCATTCCAAGCATGTTGATAACTCGGTGAAATGGTTCGAGTTGAGGATAATGGTTGGCTCGAGAGGCGCTTGGGCTAGTATGGAAATAGTCGTTGAGGAGGATGACTAGAAGGCTGAGGTTTCATCGTTATTGAAGGTTCTAGCAGGCTCAAAGCAAGAGTATGTTGGGCAGATTCGATACTCCCTAAAGACTATGATTGTAGTCGAGTACTCTGGGCAGATTCGATAGTCCTAGGCACGGGCTGCGACGACGTGCGGAGTTCTATCTAGAACTGGGGTTGCCATTAACCCTTGACGGACGGCTGAAAGAATGTGATGGTCATTCAATTAACGGTGGTATCAAAGCAATGATAACAGTGATAGCCAGAGTCATGGATGTTTGGTTGTACCGTCATTCGGTCTCAAGAGCGATGTTTTCTGGGTGCTTATCTGATCTTGGTTTAGGCCTTGGGGGTTTGTACTTGGAAAACACCGACCTTGGCTCGAGTGATAATTGCTTTACTTTAATTGTCTGATTGCTATGTTTACTTCTGCTTAGTGTGTCTGGGGCTATCACTATAGAAAGAGGTGGAGTGGGAGGGTTGGATTCCTATTCCTTTACCTTTATGCTCTTTTGGTATGATGTTAGTTAATTTATCGCTCACTAAGACTGTTGTCTGACTCAAGGCTTTATGTTTAACTCTTATTGCCTTGGGCTGTTCATCCATTTTGGGATGGGCAGACTAGGTAACAGGTGACAGGTGCTGTTCTTAGTTTCCGACGATGCTGATGACGAAGACGAGCTGGAGGCTTGCATATTATTTTCTTACTATATGTACTAGATGTTCCGCTGCTTTGAATAATTCTCTGAGTGATATGTAGTGAGGCTTGATGTATTGACTAGTCAGATGTTTGTATTCAACTATTATGAAGCTTAATTGATGAGGTTTTATTTTGAGATGCTTCACTATATATATTCTCTATTGTATTTTATCCATGCGCTGTGAGTAATACGATAGATTTTGTTGTTTTAAGTTAACCTTGGCAATCGTCCATGGCTGCCTGGCACACCTTACAACGCACTATTTCTATATCTAGTGCAGCGGTCATGGGCGGTCGTCACATTCTTAAACTATCAAATTATATGCTATTGGATGTTATATATGTTTGATTATAATTATTGATGATGGTTGTCTAATATGAATGTTGAATATATATGCAAGTCACGGAAATACACGTCGATAAGCGCAAAGGAAATCACTTTCCTTTATTTAATGAATTCGTGTATATGGAATGTTAAACCTCTTTTAAATTGTTTAAAAATATGAAATAAATTTTAAAAATATTTTAAAAGTGATTTGAGTTATAAAAATGAGTTTTCAAATGGTAAAAAAAAGGAGTTTTGATCAATATAGCTTAAAAAGCACTTTCCGCAGCACTTTCCCGCAGCATTCTTCTATAACTTTTAAAATGTAGTTTTAAACGCAACCGTTCTTTTCCAAATCTTTTGTAAATATTTTCAAATGATTAATAAAGTATTTTAAATATGATTTTAAGGATTTATGGAATGGTTAAATATTAAATGATTTAGAGTCGATCAAATTACTTGACCGCCTTATGGGTATTATAGAGATAGTGTCTAGGCTTGAGTTTAGAAAACCAGTTTCCTGCTCTCCCTGGCTATCCGGACTAGCCCGACGGATGAGATAGTAAATTTGATTTACTCGGATCAAAATTTCTCAAAGTTAAAGGATATTATTCTCCAAATAAAAATAACTTGAATTTTATGGAGATAATCTTCTTGTACTCGATGTTAAAGCCCGAAGAGGGAACACATACTATTCGTGGAATTTAAAGGGTGCTTTCACTGTTATTCCGCTCATAGTATTTGTTGAATACGGGAATTGATATTGGTAGAATTAGATGATTTTTATAGATTCTGCTCACTTAACATTTACTGGTTTTGGATTAACATCCTAGATAACATGCTTTTAACCGAATTAAAATCAAGAGTTTTTAATTAGGAAATCTTTGTTACGATTTAAATGAAATGAATTGGAAATATTTTTCTAAGTAAAATATGAAAGGGTTTGGAATTATTCCACGATTTAAAAAGGTTTAAATTAACCAAAAGGGTGTGATAAATGAGGCTTGATGATTCCATATACTCTGAAAAAGATAAAGAAATATTTCAATGAATATATCTCTAAGATATATCTACGATTGAATAAAAATATGAATTAAATTGAATGATGATTGATAATCACATATGAACTTAACATCTTTTTAATCGATGATTGGTTCGAAGGAACCGGGGTCGGATTTGGGTAATTCCTATCCGAAGACCACTTCGAACCAATTTGCGTATTCGGAGTGAAGACATGGATATGATATTTAGGATTTTCATATTGAAGGACCGCTTGTTGATCATTTGGGGATAAACTCCCAATATACATATAGTAGCAGTAGTCTCTTCTTTATGAAATATCCAATGCAAGGACTATTCGCTAATAATCCTAGGAGTAACTCCTGATACGATGTGGTAGGAGAGCGCCTTCGGTTTGTCCTGTTCCTAGACAACTTGCATGGACGAATGTTCGACGTTGCAATTGTAATCACATTGGTTGATCTCTATGAATGTGTCATCTGATTGGTGGTGGAGAAGGCAACTTCTCTTAACTTAACACCCTTTCCCGAGACATACGAGCTCAGGAGTTATACGTTTGTAGAAATTAGTTCTGTGATTATGGATTGGCAATGTGGCATTCAAATTTGAATGTGCTATGAGTAAGGTAATCGTTACCTCGAGCCTCACCATCCGGAAATGACAAAAACAGGGTAGATGTGGCAGAGCTAAGTGGGTCGCTCCTATTAGGGTATAGTCATCACCTTTCTAGATATATTTATTCCTGCTATGACATCGGGTTTTAAATTCACGTGTTTATGCAAAGAGAGCTCTCGGGTAGGTCGGGAATGACCAGAGTGATGACATATTCGGTAATATCTATGGTAAAGGTAGGTCGGTTCTGTGTTGGTAGAGGTTGGAGCCTCAGGGGCATTTTTCTAGAGATGCACTGTCGAAAGGTAGTCCATTACCTTGTCATTGTATGGAAATCCATTCTCCAATAAGTGCCTTTGGATTTGATTGTAGAGCCTAGTATGCTGGAATTTAATAATGTAACAATTTCGGCTAAGATTATGTATACTTACTTGAAAAGTGTTTTCAAAAGAATGTCATTAAAAATAATATCCACATATTCCGCGTAGCAAATGTTTTGGTTATCATAAGGAAAAAACCCATTCTAAGTTTATGTGCGGCGTGGTCTTATAAGATACCTTTTGTTTTCAAACATCGTATTTTGAGTTTCTCACACCAGTCCCATGATTGACCCGGAGTTTATTTTCGTTTCCCCTTAAACTCTGGGTGCCCTATTTTCCTAGGCAGCTAACTAGTTAGGTAAGCTTGGAGCATTTTGGAATGGAGCATGGAGCATTTTGGGTCTTTTGTTGAAGTCATCTATCACTTTTCGCTGTGTCTGTATTATGTATTAGTATCTACCAACACTGTAAGGATAGGTCATTATAACTATCCTAGCTGGGTTAGTAACTGTCGTAACTTTGATGGAACAATTTAAAGTAATTGCATGTACTACTCATATGTATAATTATGTGTTGAATATGATGTGAGATTCTATTATTGTCCATCTTATATCTTTATTTCTTTACCCCATGATAATCTGCCTCTCCGGCACTTGGATTTACGGCATGTGAATACCGAGGATGTATTAGTGTAAATTTCTGAGGGTCGAGGAGGTGGGTCGTCACATTTGGTATCAGAGCTTACGGTTGAGTGAATACCTAAGCCTAGATAGGTTCAAATCATTAGAGATAGGGTTAGTATTACCCTAGAATGAGTTTAGTCTAAGAGAGCACATATTTGAAATTTTTATCCGAATAAGTTTATTCAAGTTTATACCAATTCCCTAAAATAATTTCGTCTATATTTTTAAATGATGTTGCCTTACTATATGTAGATAGTAGGAGATGAGTAATAGAAGAGGACGAAGGGGATGTAGCAACAGTACGACCACTAACGATCGATCAAATGCTATAGTAATAGAGGAAGCGGTAATTCCCGTGCCACCTCAAGTTAACTTTGTCACTCTTTGCAAAGATTATACCAGCTTGGGAGGAAAGCCATTCCAAAGCACAGAATCTATTATTGAAGTTCAAGCCTGGCTAAGATCTTGCGAAAAAATCTTTAAAGGATTAGACATTGATGATAATCGAAAGAGGTTCTTGGCCTCCTGGCAATTGAAGGATGTGGCTCTAGCTTGGTGGGAGTCCGTTACTCTTAATGAATCTGAAGATAATTTCTCTTGGGCAAGATTTGAAGAAGTTTTTAAAGAGCAATACATACCCGCCGCTGGCAAATCCCGCCTCTATAGAAGTTTCATGGATCTAAAATAAGAAGCGATGTCCGTGGAAGAGTATTTGCACAAATTCAATGAATCGTCTCGCTTTGGGCCTGGATTGATAGACACGCCTCTGAAGAAAAACGAGATGTTCATTTCTGGGATGAAGGAGCAGTATTTGGATAGGATGACCACCCATGTTAAAGGAACCTTTGTGGATTTAATAGATATGGGTTTCTATTATGAAGCTTTGGATAAGAGGAATCCAGTCGCAACCCAAAACAACAACAATAAGAGGAAGTTCAATAACAATGAAAAGAAGCCATGGCAAGGCAAGCCCGGAGGAGGATCTCAGGAAAACCGTTTTAAAGATGTTGAATGTTTTAGTTGTGGAAAGAAAGGACATTATTCAAAGTACTGCAGGATTCTTAAGGTTCAAAGGCAGCAACAAAGAACCATCTCTCCTATGGTGCAGAATAGCCTCTGCCATAACTGCCATCAACCCGACCATTGGAAGAACAAGTGCCCATTAATGAAGAAAGGAGAGCAGGTTAAGGTCTATGCTATCAAAGACGAGCCTTCAACCTCTACTGATGTAAAAGGCAAGGGAGTTCTTGAAGGTAATATTTATGTCAATGATGATTTAGTTAAAGTATTATCTGATACTGGGGCTTCACATAGTTTTATTGCTAAAGGATTGGTTGATAGATTAAAACTGATCACAATAATAGTAGATACCCCTATTTGCGTGTCAAATCCCATAGGCGGTACAATTAGTCTTTGTATGATTTGTGAAAACGTCAGAGTTACTCACCTCTCCCAAAAATTTTCATGCGACCTATTTGTTCTTGACTTTATTGGGTTTGAAGTTTTGCTCGGTATGGATTGGTTATCCAAGAATAAAGTTGTCCTTGATTGTGTTAAAAGGACGGTAACTTTGTGGACCAGCTTCGGGAAGTTTATAGAAATATCTTGTGAAGAACTTAGTCCGATAAGGGATAGTTTCATGTATGCACTAGACTCATCTCAAAAAGATTTGGTGACAATACCAGTTTTCAAGGAATTTTAGGATGTTTTTGAGGAAGTTAAAAGTTCCCCCCCGCATCGGGAAATTGAGTTCCAAATTGACTTAATTCCTAGTGCAAGACCCGTTATTCACCCTATTCGAAGGATGGCCCTGAAGGAAAAGATTAAGTTGGCAAACCAAACTGATGAGTTGTTAAAAAAGGACTAATTAGACCTAGTCGCTCAAGTTGGGCGTAGCGGTAGTTTTTGTAGCTAAGTCTGACGGCTCCCTAATGCTTTGTGTAGACTATCGAGACCTAAATAAGCAAACGATTAAAAACAAGTATCCTCTAACCAGCATATATGACTTATTTGATCAACTTCATGGTGCCCGAGTATTCTCACAAATGGATTTAGCCACAGGATTCCATCAACTAAGAATAGCCGAGGATGGCATTCCATTAACTGCATTTAGGGGTCCGGATTGCTTTTACGAATGGTTAGTTATGCCTTTTGGGTTGACTAATGCACCCGCCTATTTTGTAGATCTTATGAATAGAGTATTTAAAGATGTGCTAAACAAATTCGTGTTGGTTTTTGTTGATGATATTCTTATCTATTCCAAAACCGAGGAAGAACACGAAAGGCATATGGAGATTGTGTTGGAAATGTTGCGGAGAAATGTACTTAAAGCTAAATTCTCGAAATGTCACTTTTGGGAGAAAGAAGTAAGATTCCTTGGGCATATTGTGTCAGGAGAAGGGATCTCAGTAGATCCAGAAAATATTTTAGCTACACAAGATTGGAAGCAACCACAAATCCCGAAGGACATCCGCAGCTTCTTAGGATTGGTAGGATATTACCGGAGATTCATTCAAGACTTCTCCAAAATTTCCTCCCATCTAACAAAATTGACTATGAAGGATGTTAAATTTGAATGGACACCAAAATGTAAAGAACCATTCAAGGAAATCAAGAAAAGGTTAACTACCACTCCAGTCCTAGCTATTGCTGATGAATGCGGCGGTTTAACTGTATATACCAATGCTTGTAAGGAAGGAGTAGGTGTTGTTCTGATGCAGCACGGAAAGGTCATCGCTTATGCAAGTAGACAACTAAAGACTCATGAGAGGAATTATGCAACACACGACCTAGAATTATTAGCCGTTGTGTTCGCATTAAAAATAAGGAGGCATTATCTACTGGGTAAGAATTCCCTATAGTTTATTATAAATAAACTTTGATTGACCCTAGTAAATAACGTTCCTTCTTTAAGTTTGAGCTTTTCATGGATCACAAATCTTTGAAGTATCTTTTCACTCAGAAGGACTTAAATATGAGACAACAGTGTTGGTTAGAATTTCTCGCATCATATGATCTTGAAATCTTATACACACCTGGGAAAGCCAACGTAGTAGCAGATGCGCTAAGCAGAAGGCATACCGTTATAGCTTATTTTGACCTTAATTAATTGTATAAAAGAGAGTCAGCTCAAGGATCCAATCATTTCAAGAAATAGCCAAGGAAGTAGAGGGGAATATAATATCGGGAAGATGGATAGGATTCAAAGTAGATGAGTAGGGAATCTTAAGAATGAATGGAAGGATATGTGTTCCCAATGTCGATGGGATAAGGCAAGAAGTTTTAATAGAATGTCATAATTCTAGACTTTCTGTACATCCCGGAGTTACTAAAATGTATCAAGATATGAAGATAACTTTTTGGTGGGATGGCATGAAGAGGTCTCTATCCATATTAGCAGATATGCAAATTGTCAACAGATCAAACTGATCAGTAAAAGACCGTTGGATTACTCTAACCTCTTGAAATTCCGACTTGGAAATGGGACCAAATATCGATGGATTTCATCGATGGCTTACCCCGATCAAGAAAGGAAAATGAAGGCATTTGGGTTATCATAGATCGATTAACCAAGAGTGCGCATTTTATCCCAGTAAAACCAATGAGAACTGCTGCAAGTCTGGCAGAAATATACATGAGGGAAGTAGTTCGATTGCATGGTGTCCCTAGTAGTATAGTCAGTGATCGAGACCCTATCTTTACCAGTAAGTTCTGGGAGGCATTGCAAACAACTTTAGGAACTAAGCTAAACATAAGCACTGCATATCACCCCCATACCGATGGGAAAACTGAGAGAGTAAATTGAGTGTTGGAGGATCTTCTAAGAGCTTGCATCTTAGATTTCAGAGGTTCATGGGAAGGATACCTTCATCTGATAGAATTCTCTTACAATAATAGTTATCAAGCTAGTATTGGCATGGCCTAGTATGAAGCTTTGTATGGTCGTCCATGTAGATCCCCAGCATGTTGGATCGAGACCGGAGATCGATTAGTACTAGGTCCTAACATGATTAGAGAAGCTTCAGAAAAGGTTGACATGATTAGAAAAAAAATGAAAGAAGCCCAGAGTAGGCAGAAGAGCTATGCTGATCAAAGGCGAAGAAATTTAGAGTTCTCGGTTGGAGATTATGTATTCCTAAAAGTTTCTCCAACGAGAGGAGTGGTAATATTTGGTTGGGTAGGGAAGTTAGCACCTCGATTTATTGGACCTTTTCCTATTCTTGAAAGGATTGGCCCATTAGCTTATCGTGTGGAACTGCCCAAAAGGTTATCTTGTGTGCACAATGTCTTTCACGTATCTCACCTACGAAAATATGTGCATGATCCAGAGCAAATTATAGAAACAGCTGCCCAAGAAGATTTAGAAGTTGAACCTAATTTGGCGGTTATCAAGCGACCAATGCGAATCGTAGATCACGATGAGAAGTGATTAAGGAGGAAGGTTGTAAGATTGGTTAAAGTCCAATGGAGTGGTGCCGCAGCAGACTGCACATGGGAGACAGAGGAAAGAATGCGTAAAGCATATCCTGAGTTTAGAATGGATACATAGTTGTATGTGTATGGTGTACTCACCGGCTTGTGATGATGTCACTTGCTATATCTTATACATGTGTATCACTTTGTTATATATATATATTTGTCTTCGAGTTATCTTGTTCTTATCCTTAATTTCGAGGACGAAATTCTTTTAAGGGAGGAAGTATGTAACGACCCGTAATTTTATCACTTTAAAAGTGGAATATTTAATTAATTTTAAATATAGCTTTATAAGTTGAATGAACTTGTTTTAATTAGTTAAAGATGATAAGAAATTTATTTTCAAGTTTTGTTTACATAAATAAATAGTTTGAATTAAAAACTGAAAATATGACCGGAAATTGGATCCCGAAATCTCAACGGTTTGACAAATGGAAATTGTTTTAAGTTGTTGCAACATTGTTTGTACATGCACACACATACACATACACACACATATGTGTATCACAATTAGTCAAATCAAAGCTGAAGAAAATATCTAAGATATTTTTATAAAAAGTAAGTGAAAAAGGTAACATCTAATCACCATTAAAACATGGAAAGCAAACATCAAATCCACCATTAATGCATGTCATTCCATGCTTAAGATATTTTTGCAATATGTCTTATCACATTACATCTCGTTAATGCATGCAGTTGAGTATGGTGACAAGGATTTGATGTTGAAGTGATGTGGTGTAAGAGATATTTTGATAATATCTAAGGGTAATTTAGTAATTTGCCACATTTTCCTAAGGCTGTAAATAAGACCCTAAGGCTTCACAAATTCACACATCTCATTCCATCTTCTTCTTCTTCTTCACCTCTATTTTAATGGCTTCCATCACATCCATCGTCTAATCCATAGGCCGAGCCATCTAGAAGCAATAATCCAAGTGATCGTGAGCTAAAAGTTCGAGTTAGCAAAGCTACAGCCAATTTTTAGTTAGTCGTTTAAACCCGAGGTGAGTAAATTCTTAAACTATCGTATTATATGCTATTGGATGTTATATATGTTTGATTATAATTATTGATGATGGTTGTCTAATATGAATGTTGAATATATATGCAAGTCATGGAAATACACGTCGATAAGCACAAAGGAAATCACCTTCCTTTATTTAATGAATTAGTGTATATGGAATGTTAAACCTCTTTAAAATTGTTTAAAAATATGAAATAAATTCTAAAAATATTTTAAAATTGATTTGAGTTATAAAAATGAGTTTTCAAATGATAAAAAAAGTCGTTTTGATCAATATAGCTTAAAAAGCACTTTCCGTAGCACTTTCCCGCAGCATTTTTCTATAACTTTTGAAATGTAGTTTTAAACGCAACCGTTCTTTTCCAAATCTTTTGTAAATATTTTCAAATGATTAATAAATTATTTTAAATATGATTTGAAGGATTTATGGAATGGTTAAATATTAAATGATTTAGAGTCAATCAAATTACTTGACCGCCTTATGGGTATTAGAGAGATAGTGTCTAGGCTGGAGTTTAGAAAACCAGTTTCCTGCTCTCCCTGGCTATCCGGACTAGCCCGACGGATGGGATAGTAAATTTGATTTACTCGGATCAAAATTTCTTAAAGTTAAAGGAATAATTCTCCAAATATAAATAACTTGAATTTTATGGAGATAATCTTCTTATACTCGGTGTTAAAGCCCGAAGAGGGAACTCATACTATTCGTGGAATTTAAAGGGTGCTTTCACCATTATTCCACCCATAGTATTTGTTGAATACGGAAATTGATATTAAGTAGAATTAGATGATTTCTATAGATTCTGCTCACTTAACATTTACTGGTTTTGTATTAACATCCTAGATAACATGCTTTTAACCGAATTAAAATCAAGAGTTTTTAATTAGGAAATATTTGTTAAGATTTAAATGAAATGAATTGGAAATATTTTTCTAAGTAAAATATGAAAGGGTTTGGAATTATTCCACGATTTAAAAAGGTTTAAATTAACCAAAAGTATTTGATAAATGAGGCTTGATGATTCCATATACTCTGAAAAAGATAAAGAAATATTTCAATGAATATATCTCTAAGATATATACGATTGAATAAAAATATGAATTAAATTGAATGATGATTGATAATCACATATGAACTTAACATCTTTTTGATCGATGATTGGTTCGGAGGAACCGGGGTCGGATTTGGGTAATTCCTATCCGAAGGCCACTTCGAACCAATTTGCGTATTCGAAGTGAAGACATGGATATGATATATAGGATTTTCATATTGAAGGACCGCTTGTTGATCATTTGGGGATAAACTCCCAATATACATATAGTAGCAGTAGTCTCTTCTTTATGAAATATCCAATGCAAGGACTATTCGCTAATAATCCTATGAGTAACTCCCGACAGGATGTGGTAGGAGAGTGCCTTCGGTTTGTCCTGTTCCTAGACAACTTGCATGGACGAATGTCCGACGTTGCAATTGTAATCACATTGGTTGATCTCTATGAACGTATCATCTGATTGGTGGCGGAGAAGGCAACTTCTCTTAACTTAACACCCTTTCCTGAGACATACGAGCTCAGGAGTTATACGTTTGTAGAAATTAGTTCTGTGATTATAGATTGGCAATGTGGCATTCAAAGTTGAATGTGCTATGAGTAAGGTAATCGTTACCTCAAGCCTCACCATCCGGAAATGACAAAAACAGGGTAGATGCGACAGAGTTAAGTAGGTCGCTCCCATTAGGTTATAGTCATCATCTTTCTAGATATATTTATTCCTACTATGACGTCGGGTTTTAAATTAATGTGGTGTATAAAAAGGGAGCTCTCGGGTAGGTCGTGAACGACCGAGGTGATGACATATTCGGTACTATCTATGGTAAAGGTAGGTCAGTTCTGTGTTGGTAGAGGTTGGAGCCTTAGGTGCATTTTTCTAAAGATGTACCATCAGAAGGTAGTCCCTTACCTTGTATTGTATGGAAATCCATTCTCCAGTAAGTGCCTTCGGATTTGATTGTAGAGCCTAGTATGCTAGAATTTAATAATGTAACAATTTCGGCTAAGATTATGTATACTTACTTGAAAATTGTTTTCAAAAGAATGTCATTAAAAATAATATCCATATATTCCGCGTAGCAAATGTTTTGGTTATCATAAGGAAAAAACCCGTTCCATGTTTATGTGCGGTGTGGTCTTATGAGATACCTTTTGTTTTCAAACATCGTATTTTGAGTTTCTCACACGAATCCCATGACTAACTCAGAGTTTATTTTCTTTTCCCCTTAAACTCTGGGTGCCCTATTTTCCTGGGCAGCTAACTAGTTAGGTAAGCTTGGAGCATGGAGCATTTTGGTCTTTTGAAGTCATCTATCACTTTTCGCTATGTCTGTATTATGTATTAGTATCTACCAGCACTGTAAGGATAGGTCGTTATAACTATCCTAGCTAGGTTAGTAACTGTCGTAACTTTGATGGAATAATTTGGGGTAATTGCATGTACTACTCATATGTATAATTATGTGTTGAATACGATGTTAGATTCTATTAATGTCCATCTTCTATCTTTATTTCTTTACCCCATGATAATCTACCTCTCCGGCACTTGGATTTATGGCACGTGAATACCGAGGATGTATTAGTGTCAATTTCTGAGGGTGGAGGAAGTAGGTCATCACATGAAGCCAATGTGGGTGTTGGAAATCCACCAGTAGATATGGGGGTGATGCATCAGTTCTTTGCTGGTTTTATGCAAGCAGGGGCTGTTGCTGGAGTTACTGGAAATGTAGAAGGAGCTAATCATGTGATTCCAGTTGGGAATATTGCTTTGCTGAGTAGAGATTACACCAGTTTGGGTGGGAAGCCATTCTTGGGAATGAAAAGTGCCGTAGAAGTTCAGAATTGGTTGTTACATTGTGAGCGAATATTTACCGATTTGGGTCTAAATGATGAACAAAAGAGAAGGTTGGCCTCTAAACAGTTGTAGGGGTCAGCACTACATTGGTGGAATAGTGTTACTGCCAGAATTGCGGAAGAGCAGTTAACTTGGGCTGATTTTAAAATGAGATTTGAGCAGAAGTTTGTATCTGTGTTTTCCAAGTCTAAGCTGATGAGGAAGTTTATGGATTTAGTGCAAGGAGAGATGTCAGTAGTCGAGTATGCCACTAAGTTTGAAGAACTGTCTCGATATGGATATGTTGTTATAGATACTGACATAAAAAGGAATGAGAAGTTCATTCGGGGATTGAGGGCCGAGCTAGCTAGAATGACCATGACACATGTTCGTGATCCGTGTAATGTGGTGGTGGAGATGGCCATTCGCCATGAGGAGTTACTTGCTGATTTAGCTAAAGAGAAGTCGGTGGAAACTCAGGGTTCTCAATGGAAGAGAGAAAATTCTTTAAAAAGAAGGGAGCCTAGAAGGGAGATACTGCTAAGAAGTCGAAGGCTGAAGTAGTTTGCTATAAGTGTGACAAGAAGGGTCACTTTACTAATGAATGTCGGTCAGGAAATGGGAAGAAAGCTGCAAATAAGAAGAATGTGAAATGCTTCAACTGTGATAAAATTGGGTATTACAAGAATCAGTGTCCAGAACCAATTAGGGAGGACAAAGGAAAAGTTTTTGCCATAGGACCAGCTAGGCCCACCGTAGCTGATAAAGGAAAGACTGGGATGGAAGGTACGCTTTTGATTCAGAGTAATCCAATTAGAGTACTTTTTGAAACCGGTGCACCACATTCATTTATATCTCAGTGTTTGGTTGATAGATTATGCTTAGAACCCACCTACCTTATTACTTCCTTAAAGGTTGCGAATCCAATAGAAGGGTATGTAACTCTAGGGTTAAGATGTGACCAGTTAAAACTTGTTTATTAGGTCATAAATTTGCATGCAGTTTGTATGTTATTGATTTTGTAGATTTCGGGATCATTTTGGGTATACCCAAACAACACAATATATAAAACATCTTTAAAATATAAAATTTCAAATACAAGATTAATATTCAAAATAAGGATAGGGATTCAGATTTGATGGACTCAAATCAAAGAAAACTTTGATTTGAATATAAGTTGGAGACAAAAGATAAGATGATTAAACAACAGAATAGGGAGTATGGATAAGCCTATATAAATCGCGAGTAACCTTAACCAGGTCAACCGTGACTTAACGAATAAGATCGTTGTGGATTTTCTAGGGTAAATCTATATTCGATCTCAAGGGATTGAATTCGGAATAATAAGAGATACTAGCATCTAAACCGAGGATATATAAAATCTCCGGTGAATCAATGCCATTGTAAAGAAGTTTCACCCCTTTACAAGTCATTAGAATATTGGCGGGACCGCCAATACATTAGAAAGATTATTCGAAGTGGAGTTATGGGAAACTCCAGAATCAAGATGACACAAATAGGGGAGGACAAGAATGGACTTTGGAACCGAAGGGAACGTTCCAAAATTCAAAGGAAACCGAATCGAAGAAGAAGGAATTCAAGTTCGAATGAAAGTGATTTTGTAATTAAATTTACCCTATATGCTGAGTTTGCCTAAAACCAGAGCTCTGATACCACATGTAACGACCCGATATTTTCAACCATTCGCATCCGCACATGTCGGACTTGAATTGCTCAAAATACCGCATTGTAAATAAAATTTGGCAAATCTCAGAATATACAGTAAATAAATAATCACAGATCACAGACATTGAAAATTTCAGCCTTTCACAGCATTCAGAAAAAGTTGTTATAAGTTATTCTTGAAACATTTTTATTCAGCAAAGACAGCATTTAAAACTGCTGTTAAATCTCAGTTTTAGTTGATATTTAGTTTAAAACAGCAAAGACAGCATTTCCAGAAATGCTGTAATAGCTCAGGTTTCAAATTAAAGGGTTTCATTAAATTCAGCAAAGACAGCAGACCACTACAGCAGTTACAGAACTGCTGTAATAGACCTGAGTCAAGTTTTAGTCTATTTAGTTCAACTACAACAACTACAGCATTTCAGAAATGCTGTAATAGCTCTTTTATTCAATTTTTAGTTCAAATCAGAAATCATAGCATTTTTGAATGCTATTAAAGTAATTTCCAGATTTTAGTGTATTTCAAGCAAATAATAAACTTCATTTTAAACCCTTTTAACATTATAAAAATCATATTTTTATCATTCAAAAATGTTATTTAAATGTCTTTTACTTATGATTTTTATAAAGTAAACTTTACAATAAAATCCAATTTTCCAATAATTTTACTTAACAAATTCAAATGTACAATTTTCCCATTTTTACCTTTTACAATTTATTAACACTTACATTTTCAAATTACCATTTCACAAATTAAACTAAATTTCCAACTTATATAATTAATTTAAACCTTTAATTAAAACCAAATTTCCCATTTTCAAGTCAAGTTATATTTTAAAATTACACATTTAAGCATTCATTCATTTAACCATTTTAGTTCATAGAAAAATCAATAATACTTTATTAAATCATTTAAATTCAAATTTAAATCAAATTATCATATTTCCCATTTTCCAAAAAAAACTTAATTTTCCATTTTATTCATAACTTAAATTCATTTTTAAACCAAAATCCAAATTTCCAAACTTAAGTTATATTTCCAATTTCAATTTAACTAGTCATTTATTCAACATTTTTAACTTATAGAAAAATCATAATTTCTTTATTTAGACAATTAAAAATCCAATTTAAATCAAATTAGCATAAATTTACACTTTTAAACATATTTAAAATATTCAAAATACTTTATAAATTAACCACGGGCCTGTATATAGTTTTCTAACCTAGGTCAAGTGATACGGATATATATCATTTCAATCCGCAGTTTACAAAGAAAAATTCGGGTTCTATCATTTCAAACCCGCAATTCCAAGTCAAAATAAATTAAATAAAACCGTTCAAGCCTATCATTTCAGCCCATAACGATTTTTCCCTATTATAAAATCCGTTCGGGTATGTATCATTTCAACCCATAGTGATTTCTATACTAATAGGGAACTTGCAGTGTGATAAACATATATAAATGAACAGTTAACAACATATATCAGTAACAGATGATATGACAGATAAATAAACAGGTTTAACATCATATAATATATAAGCAGGTATAACATAACATAATATTCTACACATTCAATTGTTGTCAATTCACATTTGCATAAGTATAAATGTCGGGTGAGATTTACTCACCTTTTTACGCTGGAGTTAGCGGTCAGAACACACATAATAGATTCCAGAAAGCATGACAAGCACGATACAACACGACTTTTGATTTGAATGAATAGAGAGATTTGATATTTATCTTGTACACAATAACTATAACAAGATAATACAATATAACACATGAATATATTTAACACAAAATAATGTTGAACAAATTGAAATACAAAGCAACGAGGAACAAGATCTTTCCTTTACCATTCAAATGCTTGGCCTAGGGGTTCATGTGCTCGGCTATGATTTGTTATAGCTTAGGTATGGAATCATGCAGGTCAGGTTGAGCATCATAACACACGGCTAGCAAGGAGATGTGGATGGTAGAAGTTGCAACATGAAGGAGATAAAGGGTCAAGGCAAAATAAGTGGAGTTTGGTCACATTTTGCGCTCGGCCAAAGGCAAGTGGGCTCGGCCATTGCATGGTTCAAGTCTGGACAGTGGGTAGGTGGATGGTCAGAGGTGGCATCATGGTGGTGGTGGAGCAATAGGAGGCGGCCAGGGTGATAGATGAAAAGTAGGTGAAGCATATATGGTCTAGGCATTGTTTTCAAGTGGATCTTTGCAAAATTGTGGAGCTAGCATCATAGGAAGGCCACGGCCTGGACTTGGTCAGAGGAGAGGGAGAAGGTGCTACCGTGGATGATGAGGTGGTGGTCGGTGGTGATGGTGGAGAGTGGGGCCGAGCAAAGCATAAGAGGAGCAAAAGCAAAACAAGGGAAATAAGAAGAAAATAGAAAGAAGAAGACATTAACTTGCAAATTTTTTCTCAATTTGTTAATGGCCGTGAGTTTTGAAATGAGAAAGATTTCTCATGTGAAATGCAAAGAGAATACACGGCTAGAGGAAAGGAAATGTACGGCTAAAAGAAAGAAGAGGAAAAGGCAAAAGCAAATGAAAAAACAAGGAGATGAAAAGACTAGAAAATGAAAAGGTTTTGTCTCTTTGTTTTCTATTTCTTTTAATCAAAATAAAGCAAATAAATTTTCAGTAAATACATTTTGAAACTGAAACAAAGTAAAATAAAATGAAGATAAATAATTAAAATTAAAGAAAATAGAAAAAGAATTAAAGAAATTGCTTAAAAATTGGAAACATGGTTCAAAAATTACAATAAATTATCACTAGCTTTAGAAAAATTTCTACTTCACTCTAAAACAACTAAAAAGTCACATAAATAAAATAAATGAGGAACAAAATAAAGTGGGAATGAGAAAAAAATAAGATCTTAAGAAAATAGAAAAATAAATAAAGAATTTCTTTAATTAATTGAAATTGGAAATTGGAAATCAGAAATTGTAAACAAAATACAACTGACACTAGAAAATGTCAATTACACTTTTAAAAATGTTTTAAAACCAAAATATATACATAACATGTTAGTTTAACCATATAAATATAAATTAGAACATTACATGACCAAATAAAATATTATTTATATAATTTAAAATAAACAATTTTGTTAAATAAATCAATTTACACACAATATTATAAAAAGCATAACTTTCATAATATAAATCAGATTTCAACGAAATGAAAAGCAGTATTCTTGAAATTTAATTTATTTTCATAATAGAAGATAAAATTCAAAAACTCAAATATTTAAATTTTATATTTAAAAGTCAAAGTTTGACCAAATTGACCAAATTCACAGTTCTGGAAAATACTCTATTTATTCATGTTGGAAATATAATAAACATTCAAATCAAAATTTATTTTTAAAATAACAAAATTTATCCATTTTAATAAATAAAATAAAGTTTTTAAATCAGGAAATTCAATTTAAAATAATTACAAAATATAGGGTTGTTACAGTAATATACTTGACAAATAAATGTGAATCTCTATTTTGGAAGTATAATTTGGAATATTCACTTGATTTCAAAGTACTAATAGTAAATTTATCGATTTATTTACTGCTAGAATTTTTGTATTAAACCATAATAAATGTTTTTCCATGATTTGAATATTCATTTTTAAAACAAGTGTGTAAAATTAATTATGAAGATATGATATTTTGTACATTGATTTAGAAATTTAATGTAAGATTTTAGTATACTATTAGTTTCAGTTTAATAATCTTAAGTTTATACTTATTTTAAAAATAATGAGTCTAATAAATCTTCGGATTTAAGGAACTTTATTTTAAAAGCTTATTATAATGTTTTGGTATAAATTTCTAACATTGTTTTAGACTTTTGAAAAACCTTTACATAATGCTATGAGGATGTTTTAAATATATCTTATATTTTTACTAAGTGAATAAGGTTAAATGTTTTAATTGAATTTTTAAAGATATTGAAATATTTCCTTTCTCTTCAAGGGCGAATACCAAAAACTTAAATTTTTATTCAATAACCGAATTAAGTTATAAACTTAAGTAAGGCAGTAGAAGCTTAAGTTATATTTTTGAAATGATTCATTAATTACTTAAATCCTTAATGGAAAACAAATTATGTAAGAGATTGATCTCTATATAAATAAATGAATGGAAAAGTAAATAATGAGAAGAAGAAGAAACCCAGTAGAATAAACTAAAGTAAATTTAAATTAGAATTTCAATTATTGTAATGGAATAAAATTTTAACTATTTAATAATTGGAACTTCTAATGTTGAAAGTAAGAAATTAAATGCTAAGTTATAAATGAAATATACAAGAAATTTGAAATTTGTAACTTGTAAACAAAAGGATATGAAAATAAGAAATGATAACTATTGAACGTTTATTTACTAAAATGAAATAAGATAAACTTGTGTAACTATGACGACCTAAAATTTTTGATATTTGAAATTGGAATATTTAATTGATTTTAAATATTTAAAAGATTAATTTTAACTTAAATTTCAAATATCTCTATTTATTGGATAATTAAATATTGAATTTAATTATTGGAGGTTGGGTAAATATTTTGAATCTTCAGATTGTGCTTGTTAAAAATATTTCAAAGGCTAGGAAAATTTATATTTATAACACTAGAGACAATAGAAGTTTTAAATGTGAGTTTGGAAGTGTTTTGTTCAGCTTTAGAAATATATCGTTTAAATTGAATTTAAAAATAGCCTTCCGAGGCACAGTCTCGGAATTCGACGAAACCTGTTCCATTGGATCCGTAATATTGTATTATTATCGGATTTCAATTTCCGTAGTGATTGGAGTTGTTCTGTGAGCGTACGATATATAAACACGCTGAAATTTATATCGAAATTTAATATAATAACTGGGTCCAAAAAAGCTATCTTCTCCATACGATCGGATTAGGACTCAAAACCTTTTCCATTGCATTCGGAATAGGGGTATAACATTATAGACGCCTGGCGGCACGCCTCGATAGGAGTTCAAGATTGGAAGTTTCTTTTGTCGAGACGATGTTAATTTAAAATATATGTATATATAATTATATACATTGATTGACATATATGTTCATATCAGCTGCTTTATTTCATTTCGAATCACTGTACACCCACCCCTTCACGCAACCCTTCACTTCAAATTCAAGCACGTCTCTCATTTTCCCTGACTCCTTTCAGTTCTAAAAAAAGGGAAATCGCAGGAAGAAAAGAATGGTCGAGCCCTCTTCTTTTCGAAACCAAATCAATTCTCGTTCCAGTTAAAATATAAAAAAAAACCCTGGCCGCTGTTAAAATCGTGGTTCAATACAGAACTCAAATTCGAAATTCCCCTTCTCGTTCTAAACTAAATTCGAATAGAATAAAGGAATGGCGGATCTCCTTCTTTTCTAATCAAGGCTGCTCGATCTCGGAAGGTCAACCAGTCGCGGCCCTAGGCTAGCTCAAGTGCGGTGGAGTTGGCGACATGCAGTGGTGATGAAGGGGTGTGTTGCGATGTGGTGGAGCTCGAACGGCAATCAAGGCGAAGTCGCGACTGGGTTGAAGAGCTAGTTCGAGATCGGCAACAGCGTAGATGGGTTCACGAGGCAAGTCGAAGCTAGGGTTTGAACTCGATTTCGAATACGAGTTCATGGTGATGTGGTCGTGCCAGGTGGAAGATGCGGAGTTCAATCAAGTTCGATGGCAGGAGCTTCGTGGGTGGAGCTGGTTTCGTCAATTTGCAGTGGGGAAGCGTGAGTGCTCAAATCAATCAAAACAAGCGAGGTATTTCCTTTAATTCAATGTATATATATATATGCATATTATTTCCAGTTTGTATATATATACATACTAAAAGCAGAAATAATAATTATAGTAAGGTATGAAATAATTCTGTTTTGATTTAGTAAACATATATATAGAGATATATTCACATACATATTTTAATTTAAACAGTAAATATATATATATATATATATAGATAAGATTTTAAAAATGAATTTATTTAAATGTTTGAGGAGTTTATATATATATAATTAGTTAGTAAATCTATTAAATGATAATTAATCGTTCAATTTTTTTCAAGTGTTAATAAAATTACATAATGTTTATACAAGGTTCAAAATTGTGAAGGAAACAAGTCGAGATGGGAATGGATTGCAAACAAATAAAGTTGCAAACAAATAAAGGTGAGTTAATCTCACTCATTTGGGTTTTATTTAAATTTAAATGGTTAAATTTAAATAATTGGTTGAATGATTGAATTGATTTGATTTGCTATATTATATATAGTAGTATATATAGTATATATTGGAGTGATTGATATTCCCGCATTATATAGCGGATGCGACCCTATGCGCCGCATAATAGCGGAAGATATTTTATAAACCCATATACCGCGATATTCCACCTCGAAGTGGAATTGGTATTGTGCTAACGTCTGTGGATGCAGGGAAACAGGTTGGAGGGATCCAACTGGATTCCTCAAAACGTGAATTTATTGTGTATATTCAACGTTATGACTATGTGATGATCTGTGATGAATTATATTGATCATATTGGGAATTGGAATTTATTGATTACTCTGGCTTGGTTGTATATATATATTGGAATTTTGAGAATTTAAAAAATATATATGAAGTTTGGAATTTTTAAGGTAAATAAAAAGGAAGCTTTCAAATAAAATAATTATAAGGAATTTGGATAATTTAAAATGAATGGGAAGAATAAAAGTTGTTTTCTTAAATTGAACAAGTAAGTCCAAAGTTTGGGAAAAGAGATATTTTGAAATAATAAATTCTAGTGATAATATTTAAAAGGAGTAAAGAATTTATTTTAAAAATTCAAGATTTAACTTGTTTGAAAGTCAAGGAAGAAATTTGAAAATAAACATGAAATTTGTAATTTCAAGTTAAATAAGATTTTAAAATCCAAATTTAGAAGCTGAATCTGGAATTAATGAAATTAACAGATTTTAAGGTAAACTTGAGTAAGTAAAAGAATTTATTTCAAAATGGAATTGATTCGGAAATCAATTTGGAAATTTGATTAAGTGTTTGAAATTGAAATTTTAAAGGAAGTTGAGACTAAGAAATTTATAAACTGGGTTTATAAAGTAATATATCATAGGATATTTGAAAGTATAAATTCAAGGGGGAAATTTATTAAGGAATGGGTAAATTTGTTTAAAAATAAATAGTGATTTATTTTTAAAAAGAGGTGAAAGAGAAGTGTATTTCCCTGGATAGCCAAGTACGTTTCAAAGCAAATTTTTAAGTATAAGTTAAAAGTTTTAAAGTTGTTATAAAAGTATGTTTTAGAAAATTATTATTTTTAAATGTTTAAATTTTAAAGCAAGTATTGTCCAAATTTATTTTGATAGTAATCATTTAAAGGTCAAATGAGTATTGTGTTTAAAGATAAAAAGTTAGTTTTATATTAAGTAGTTTTGTTTAAAATATTCTTAAAGTATATATATTTTTGAATAAAATATTAAAGTAGTCTTCAATTTAAATGTTTTAAAGTATATTTAAAAATATAGTGTTTTAAATTATTTTAAATCTAAAGTATATGTACTTGGTGTTTTCAGTGGAAATAAGTATTTGGGAATTTATTCCATGAGAAAAGTGTGGTTTGAAAACTGTTTTCAAAAAGGTTGAAAATGGAAATATATCCTGCGAAGATATTTGTGAGGTAAATAAATAAATTGGAAAATTATTTATTGTTTGATGGATGGTTGTGAATGTTAATTGATAGTTAAATAACCGACTATCAATATTGGCCAATGCGCTGATCATTTCGAAGAGACCGGGATCGGGATTTATTTTCCGAAAACCAATTCGATCCGGTTTGTACGTTTTCGGGGAAAAACGAGTGCGAAGTCGAAGATGGTACAGTGAATTGCAAGGGCTAATCGCTACTAATCCTGAGGGTGATGCCAAAATGGATGTAGTAGGAGTAGTGCCTTCGGTTCCGTTCGAACCCGGAACGGACTGGTATGGATGAATGCTTTCGGAACATCGTCAGGTGGACGGTGGGCATTCTAAGTGATACGTTCTAAAAAGGTAACGCTTAGCCTCAAGCCTCATCAACCAGGAATGACTGAAAATCAGGGATTATGCAGCAAGGCTATGTGGTTAGCGCCCATTAGGGTGAGGTCATCCCTGTCTAGATGTCCCTTTTATTTCGGCTTAGTGGTGCGGTTGCTGATCCCAACCGTGGGGTGATCTTACTCGGAATTATCCTATAAGGGGTAGTTCCGGTCTTGTGTTGCAAGGGATCGGGCGTGGTCCTCGGTACGCTGATCTAGACCAGGTACTATGACAGGTGGTACCCCAGTGCCTAGTCATTAGTTGGAAATCCATTCTCCCTACGCGCCTGTACGGTTTTGATTGTGCCCAACTATTGCTGAAACGTGAGATGCAAGCATTTCAGCTAGATTCTATTTTACTTTCTATAGTCACTATTATAATATCAGATGAATTTGATAAAAAGTGTTTTGGCTATCGTAAGGTAAAAACCCGACATGTTTATTTGTGGCGTGGTCTTACGAGATGCTTTTGATTTCCAAGGGTTTGGAAAACTTTAATAATCTAATTGAGTGTGTTTTCTCACGCTGGTTTTCCAGACTGACTCGGGTGTTATTTTATTATAATGCTCGGGTCAGACCGAGTATTACAGTTACATGATAAGATGTTGTGGAGCTTAGGAGACGAGCGGGATGGCGAGACGTATCACTCGTACTTGTTGTATATTACGTTGTTTTGTGTATACTGTGTATTCTGTAGTGGGACAAGTTAATATAACTATCCAGTAATGTATTATTGATTGTGTTGTACTCTGATGATGAGATGTAAAAACAGATATAGTTTCTTTTGTGTAAAGATCAGTTATTATCTATTATATTTTATTCCGTTGCGTTTGTGAGATTTTCTGATGTTGTTTCTATTTTCTTCTTCTGCCTCTTTCTTCTTTAACCCAAATGGTTCGTATGTCTGTTCTTCTTGAGTTGATTTGATGGAGATTAATGTCAATTCAAGGGGTACGGGTTTGCGGGCTGTTACAGTTGGTATCAGAGCTGAAGGTTAAGCGAGAACCTTGGCTCTGGTGGGGATTACTCATTAGAGATAGAGTCAGTAGTACTATAGAATGAGTTTGTGTGTAATAATAGATATGAGCGCGTATTTGTTAGTGAATAAAATGGTTTTATATTGTGTTGATTGATTTATTGAGTGGCATATGAACCTTCGTCGGCACAGTCTGGACAACTGTATCGAAGGGGGTTTCTAAACACTTGAATAGAACAATTCGACACAGTATTATTTTAAAATAGGGTAAATGAAATAATTTTACCCAAATTATTTTTATCTACGAAGGAAATAATTTCAGAAATTATTATCATTGTTGTGTAGGGATTGAATAAGAAATTGAAATCATAACTAAAATCTAAGATACAAATTCATATACAAATGGGATTTGTAAACGTAAATTGTAAACGTGATTTATAATTTGAAATAGAATTCCAGAGAAATATTTGAAAATAAATTAAGATGAAAATTCCAGAGTAATGTCTGAATATAAAATTGGATGGATTTGAAATTTGGAATTTTGGGAAGTTTAAATTCCTTTGAGTTTGAAAATAGTTTTCAAAGGTTTTGGAGAGATTTGGCATTTAAAAATATTTGGAGGGGTTTTAAAGAGATAAAAGCATTTAACTCTCTTTCGGTCACTAGAAAATAACTTCGGTGATGACTGCAACATCATCGATGTTCATTTTCGAGTTTCCAAGAGAGAAATTGCTGCTTGGAGATTTTTAAATTGGAATTGTTGCAAAAGTTGGGTTTGATTTTAGAAATGCAAAGGAGTTTGGATATAATTGATTTCAAAGGTGATTTTGAAATGTTGCTTAAACTCTGGAAGATAATTTAAAATGCTTATGGAATTTAAATAAGTTGGAAACTTAAGGAGGTTTAAAATTTAAATGGAAATTGTAGTATTTTGGCCCAAGGAACTAAAGGAGCAAAAGTTTAGAAATAAACTTTTATTTGAGATTTAAAATAAATTAGTAAATGTAACTAATTTAAAATAAGTGTGGAAACAAAATAAATTAGAAGAGTAAGTCGAATTTAATGAACTTAAGCTAAGTTTAATAATATTGTGATTTGATTTGAATTAAAGTTGAAATATAATTGAGATGGAATTGTATCATGTGGTGGATACATTAAATAAAATTTAGCTCTTACTTAATAAAATGTAAATGAATTGTGTGAAGTCAAAGAAATAGTATGGGGTTAGATTTAACTGGAGTTAAGTTAAATAAGATTGAGAAAAAAATATAGATTTCGATGGCTTGTAAAAGAATTGAGAATCCATTGGATTAAAATATATACTTGGCTAAATAAAATGTATAATTCTGGGTTAAAAGTAAATTAATTTGATTTAATTTAAGCCAAGTAAAAGGAAGTGAGTTGAATTAAATGAACTTAAGTTATCAGTTGGATTGAACTGAAAATAAAATCTAGTGTATTTGAAGTAAGTTGAAGTAAAAATTGAATTGGAATAAATAATCTTCGATGGCTGATAAGCAAATAGAAGGGAGTTGAATTAAATACTCTGGGCTAAATAATCTCGAGTTAAAATCTAAAAGTGGAAGGAGTAAGCCAAATATAAAAATTTATTTGGTATTTTGGAAAGTGAAATAGGAATTTAAACTTGGATTATAAATTAGATTGAACTCAAGAAAAAAATAATGAAGTGATTTTGAAGATAGAAATCAAATATTGAATTGGAAGTGGAAGTAAACTAATTTGGAATAAATTAGAAATTGAATATGTTGGTGAGATTTGGGAATGGAACCCAATTTGGTAAAATAGAAGTTGAATTGTGAAATAAACTCGGGTTATAAATAAAATTCAACTTGGATTGGGAATGAATTAAATGTAAGTGGAAATGCTGTCAAATGAAATGTTGGATCATAATAGAAAATAATTTGAGTTGCAAATAAAATCCAATTCGAGTATAAATGAGTTAAATATGTGCTTGGATATTATTTTGATAAATTGAGAATGTGAATTAAAATTAAAATGGATGGGCTAACTGAATTAAATGGAATTTGATTAGATGAGAATCAAATTAACTGGAAGTGAACTTAAGTTTGAAGTTGGGATAAATTGAAGTAAATTAATTTAAGTTAAGAATGGAAGACCATTAAATAAAAGCTTGGGTTGAATTAATTTGGGAATGGTTAGTAGTATACAAGCATGGAATGTGTCGAGCTAAATAAAATGGTTGTGAATGAATTAAATGGAAGGAATTAAATACAAATTGAGTTGGAATCAATTTAAAATGGTTATAAGCTTAAGTAATTATTTATTCACATGAATATAGTTGAATTGCGTAGAAATAAATTGTCGTTTGATGGAAACGAGATTAAATAATATCAATGAATTGATAGAAGTGAAATAAAATTGATTTTGAAATCAATTGAATTGAATATGAGCTTGTTTGGTTTAAAAATGAATTGAATGTAAGAAATTGAATTGTAAACCCTTAAAATTAAATGAAATGACATATGAATTGATTGAAAGCAATTGAATTAGTTTTGCAATCATATGAATTGCTAATGGAAAGAGTTTGGTGTATGTTGCTTATGAAATGCATGTGTTTAGCTATTGAAAGTAAGTGAAATGTTAATAAATTTCATATATTTAGTACTTACATGTTTAAATTGAGTAAGTACAGGTATAGGGAAGCCGTTTGGCTGGATTGGGTCATGCAAAATGCTAAAATAATAATTTGTTTGCTTAAAAATGCTAAATAAGGTACGCCTACGCAATAAAAGTTAGGAAATATGAATTGTTGTTTGTTTTTTTTGTTTTTCCGACCGTGTGGGTCGATGTATATATATTTATATCTTTTGTCAAATTGCAAAAGCTCCTCCGTACAAAGGAGACTCTGCCAAAATTTTCGGAAATTTTGGGAGTTAGAAATTTTTTGGAATTTTTGAAAAGTTTCAGTAACGGCAAATGATTTCAAATTTGAATTTGAGAAAAGGTAAATAGAATTCAATATCTAAAAATAAGCAAATTGAATTCATATGAAATTGGAAATCTAGTTTTAAATAAGTGGATATAAAGATTAAAATGGTAGAGTAATAATATGAGTATAGGAAATGCTTATATTAAATTTAAGAAATGAATGGTGGAATTCTTAAGTAAATTTGGTATTGGGAATACACTAAGTAAATTTGTACATCGTTGTTAAGTAAAGTATACAGGGATTATAAAGGCTATAGGAAAATGGAATTGGATTTTGATTTTGAAGACAAATTTGAATTTGCTCGATAATAAGGTATGTATTTAAAATTTCTGTATGAAATTTGATTGGGTTTTTGATCTAGCCACTTGGCCTTTTGTTTTCTTTTGAAATTTAGGGGCCCGTAGAGGCATTTTGTAGTTGTGCCGAGCTAGGCGCGCAAAGGAGACGCTGGCAAAAATTTTCGGAAATTTAGGAGTTAGAAAATTTAGAGAAAAACTTTGAAAATTTAAAATTTGGTTTTAAATTAAAATTTGAATGGTTAAGTAAATAGTATTGATTGGAACCTATGGATGGGTTTGAAAAGATAGTAAGGGTAATAGTGTGTCTTTAATAAAAAGATTGTTTTGGGAAGTCATTGAAAACTGTTTGGCTTTGAAATAATAGTTAACGGGTTATGGACCATTCCTCTTAACTAGTAATTTCGGGGACGAAATTCTTTTAAGGGGAGAGGAATGTGATGACCCGAAATTTTGGATATTTGAAATTGGAATATTTAATTGATTTTAAATATTTAAAAGATTAAGTTTAACTTAAATTTCAAATATCTCTATTTATTGGATAATTAAATATTGAATTTAATTATTAGAGGTTGGGTAAATATTTTGAATCTTCAGATTGTGCTTGTTAAAAATATTTCAAAGGCTTGGAAAATTTATATTTATAATACTAGAGACAGTAGAATTTTTAAATGAGAGTTTGGAAGTGTTTTGTTCAGTTTTAAAAATATATCTTTTAAATTGAATTTAAAAATAGCCTTCCAAGGCACAGCCTTGGAATTCGAAGAAACCAGTTCCATTGGATCTGTAATATTGTATTATTATCGGATTTCAATTTCCGTAGTGATTGGAGTTGTTGTGTGAGCGTACGATATATAAACGCGCTGAAATTTATATCGAAATTTAATATAATAATCGGGTCCAAAAAAGCTATCTTCTCCATACGATCGGATTAGTACTCGAAACCTTTTCCGTTGCGTTTGGAATAGGGGTATAATATTATAGACGCCTGGCGGCACGCCTCGACAGGAGTTTAAGATTGGAAGTTGCTTTTGTCGAGACGATGTTAATTTAAAATATATGTATATATAATTATATACATTGATTGACATATATGTTCATATCAGCTGCTTTATTTCATTTCGAATCACTGTACACCCACCCCTTCACTTCAAATTCAAGCATGTCTCTCATTTTCCCTGACTCCTTTCAGTTCTAAATTTTTTTAAAAAAAAGGGAAATCGGGCGAAGAAAAGAATGGCCGACCCCTCTTCTTTTCGAAACCAAATCAATTCTCGTTCCAGTTAAAATATAAGAAAAAAAAAACCCTAGCCGCTGTTAAAATCGCGGTTCAATACAGAACTCAAATTCTAAATTCCCCTTCTCGTTCTAAACTAAATTCGAATAGAATAAAGGAATGGCGGCCCTCCTTCGTTTCTAATCAAGGCTACTCGATCTCGGAAGGTCAACCAGTCGCGGCCCTAGGCTAGCTCAAGCGCGGCGGAGTTGGCGACATGCAGTGGTGATGATGGGGTGTGTCGCGATGTGGTGGAGCTCGAACGGCGAGCGAGGCGAAGTCGCCACTGGGTTGAAGAGCTAGTTCGAGATCGGCAACAGCGTAGATGAGTTCACGAGGCAATTCGAAGCTAGGGTTTGAACTCGATTTCGAATACGAGTTCATGGTGATGTGGTCGTGCCAGGTGGAAGATGCGGAGTTCAATCAAGTTCGATGGCAGGAGCTTCGTGGGTGGAGCTGGGTTCGTCAATTTGCAGTGGGGAAGCGTGAGTGCTCAAATCAATCAAAACAAGCGAGGTATTTCCTTTAATTCAATGTATATATATATATATATATGCATATTATTTCTAGTTTGTATATATATACATACTAAAAGCAGAAATAATAATTATAGTAATGTATGTAATAATTCTATTTTGATTTAGTAAACATATATATAGAGATATATTCACATACATATTTTAATTTAAACAGTAAATATATATATATATATAGATAAGATTTTAAAAATGAATTTATTTAAATGTTTGAGGAGTTTATATATATATATATAATTAGTTAAGTAAATCTATTAAATGATAATTAATCGTTCAATTTTTTTCAAGTGTTAATAAAATTACATAATGTTTATACAAGGTTCAAAATTGTGAAGGAAACAAGTCAAGATGGGAATGGATTGCAAACAAATAAAGTTGAAAACAAATAAAGGTGAGTTAATCTCACTCATCTGGGTTTTATTTAAATTTAAATGGTTAAATTTAAATAATTGGTTGAATGATTGAATTGATTTGATGTGCTATATTATATATAGTAGTATATATAGTATATATTGGAGTGATTGATATTCCCACATTATATAGCGGATGAGACCCTATGCGCCACATAATAGCGGATGATATTTTATAAACCCATATACCGCGATATTCCACCTCGAAGTGGAATTGGTATTGTGCTAACGTCTGTGGATGCAGGGAAACAGGTTGGAGGGATCCAACTGGATTCCTCAAAACGCGAATTTATTATGTATATTCAACGTTATGACTATGAGATGATCTGTGATGAATTATATTGATCATATTGGGAATTGGAATTTATTGATTACTCTGGCTTGGTTGTATATATATTAGAATTTTGAGAATTTAAAAAATATATATGAAGTTTGGAATTTTTAAGGTAAATAAAAAGGAAACTTTCAAATAAAATAATTATAAGGAATTTGGATAATTTAAAATGAATGGGAAGAATAAAAGTTGTTTTCTTAAATTGAACAAGTAAGTCCAAAGTTTGGGAAAAGAGATATTTTGAATAAATAAATTCTATTGATAATATTTAAAAGGAGTAAAGAATTTATTTTAAAAATTAAAGATTTAAACTTGTTTGAAAGTTAAGGAAGAAATTTGAAAATAAACATGTAATTTGTAATTTCAAGTTAAATAAGATTTTAAAATCCCAATTTAGAAGCTGAATCTGGAATTAATGAAATTAACGGATTTTAAGGTAAACTTGAGTAAGTAAAAGAATTTATTTCAAAATGGAATTGATTTGGAAATCAATTTGGAAATTTGATTAAGTGTTTGAAATTGAAATTTTAAAGGAAGTTGAGACTATGAAATTTATAAACTGGGTTTATAAAGTAATATATCAGAGAATATTTGAAAGTATAAATTCAAGGGGGAAATTTATTAAGGAATGGGTAAATTTGTTTAAAAATAAATAGTGATTTATTTTTAAAAAGAGGTGAAAGAGAAGTGTATTTCCCTGGATAGCCAAGTACGTTTCAAAGCAAATTTTTAAGTATAAGTTAAAAGTTTTAAAGTTGTTATAAAAGTATGTTTTAGAAAATTATTATTTTTAAATGTTTAAATTTTAAAGCAAGTATTGTCCATATTTATTTTGATAGTAATTATTTAAAGGTCAAATGAGTATTGTGTTTAAAGATAAAAAGTTAGTTTTATATTAAGTAGTTTTGTTTAAAATATTCTTAAAGTATATATATTTTTGAATAAAATATTAAAGTAGTCTTCAATTTAAATGTTTTAAAGTATATTTAAAAATATAGTGTTTTAAATTATTTTAAATCTAAAGTATATGTACTTGGTGTTTTCAGTGGAAATAAGTATTTGGGAATTTATTCCATGAGAAGAGTGTGGTTTGAAAACTATTTTCAAAAAGGTTGAAAATGGAAATATATCCTGCGAAGATATTTGTGAGGTAAATAAATAAATTGGAAAATTATTTATTGTTTGATGGATGGTTGTGAATGCTAATTGATAGTTAAATAACCGACTATCAATATTGGCCAATGCGCTGATCGTTTCGAAGAGACCGGGATCGGGATTTATTTTCCGAAAACCACTTCGATCCGGTTTGTACGTTTTCGGGGAAAAACGAGTGCGGAGTCGAAGATGGTACAGTGAAGTGCAAGGGATGATTGCTACTAATCCTGAGGGTGATGCCAAAATGGATGTAGTAGGAGTAGTGCCTTCGGTTCCGTTCGAACCCGGAACATACTGGTATGGATGAATGCTTTCGGAACATCGTCAGGTGGACGGTGGGCATTCTAAGTGATACGTTCTAAAAAGGTAATGCTTAGCCTCAAGCCTCATCAACCGGGAATGACTGAAAATTTGGAGTTATGCAACAAGGCTATGTGGGTAGCGCCCATTAGGGTGAGGTCATCCCTGTCTAGATGTCCCTTTTATTTCGGCTTAGTGGTGCGGTTGCTGATCCCAGCCGTGGGGTGATATTACTCGGAATTATCCAGTAAGGGGTAGTTCCGGTCTTGTGTTGCAGAGGATTGGGCGTGGTCCTCGGTACGCTGATCTAGACTAGGTACCGTGACAAGTGGTACCCCAGTGCCTAGTCATTAGTTGGAAATCCATTCTCCCTACGCGCCTGTATGGTTTTGATTGTGCCCAACTATTGCTGAAACGTGAGATTCAAGCATTTCAGCTAGATTCTATTTTACTTTATATAGACACTATTATAATATCAGACGAATTTGATAAAAAGTGTTTTGGATATCGTAAGGTAAAAACCCGACATGTTTATTTGTGGCGTGGTCTTACGAGATGCTTTTGATCTCAAAGGGTTTGGAAAACTTTAATAATCCAATTGAGTGTATTTTCTCACACTGGTTTTCCAAACTTACTCGGGTGTTATTTTATTATAATGCTCGAGTCAGACCGAGTATTACAGTTACATGATAAGATGCTGTGGAGCTCAGGAGACGAGCTGGATGGCGAGATGTATCACTCGTACTTGTTGTATATTCCACTATGTTGTGTATATTGTGTATTTTGTAGTGGGATAAGTTAATATAACTGTCCAGTAATGTATTATTGATTGTGTTGTACTCTGATGATGAGATGTAAAAACAGATATAGTTTCTTTTGTGTAAAGATCAGTTATTATCTATTATATTTTATTCCGCTGCGTTTGTGAGATTCTGATGTTGTTTCTATTTTCTTCTTCTACCTCTTTCTTCTTTAACCCAAATGGTTCGTATGTCCGTTCTTCTTGAGTTGATTTGATGGAGATTAATTTCAATTCAAGGGGTACGGGTTTGCAGGCTGTTACAGTAACTTTCAATTACATTCTTAGAAACATACACATATATATATATATATATATATAACTTACCAGAATATTAATAGTTGTAATGTTAAATAAGGATATGTCAGGGAATATTATACAAGAAAAACTTAAATAATAAAAGTGTTCAATGAAATTTACTTTTATAAATAAGAAATTTGATATGAAACAGTTATAAACCTGAGTTATAATTGTAGTGCTACTTAATAAAATGAAAGAGAAAGTGAATATTGTAAGCAAAGAATTATGAACTTAAGTTAATGTTTGAAGCTAATTATAATTAAAGTAAATAACTAAATGAATACTATATTAAATTTAATGATTGTAACTTTAGAAATGGTTGATTACTTTGATCCCTTGTGAAAATTGTAGCTTGTTTGCAAAGATTGTTGTTATGTTGTATTGATTTATTTTGATTTTATGTGATGATGGTATATTTTTGGTTGAAAGTGATTATTGTTATGTTATGTTTGTTTGTTATTAATTTAAAACAATATAATCATTTCACTTCTATATAATTATTAACCTCTTTGGATTATATAAGTGGAATACAGGTTATGGAAGCAATTGCAATGCTTTTAGTTTCATAAAATAAACGTTATTTGCCCGACAAATAGGTACGTTCTCGGATTATGGTTTTCTAGCGATATTATATTGTTTCTCCCGCTGTTGGGATATATTATTTTGAAAATATATGATATATTTTGTTATTTTTATATTATGATTTCTCCCGAGCCTCTCCGTACAAAGGAGACTCTGCCGAAATTTTTCGTGAATTTTGGACATAGAAATTTTTGTGAAATGTTTTCCAAACTTTTGTTAATTTGAATATAAAAGGATTTAATTGTTTATAAATTAATATATTTTATTTAAATTATTTATTATGTAAATAAATTGTTTACAAATTTAATATTTTGAATAAGATATATTGATTACTTAATTCCTTCTTTTCCCTTCTTTTATCTTTTCGGGGACAAAAAGTTTTGAGTGGGGGAGAGTGTAATGACCCATAATTTTTGAAAATTAAAAATAGTAAATTTAATAAGATTTTTGTAATTAAATGTTGGAAGAAATTAAAATTTAAGATTTATAATTGAAATAATACTAAAATGAAATGCAGCAATCTTAATAAAAACTAATTATTAACAATTTGAATGGAATTCCAATTAATTGAAATAGTGTAAGGTTATACTTGGTTATAAAGTGAACATAGAAAAAGAATGTAAATATTGAATTTATTAATGAAATAATATATTGTTAATGGAAATTGAATAAAATTAGTGTTATGAAAGAAATGGTAACATTTGTTTGTAAGTAATAAACTTATAAATGTAATTAAAGGCTAATGGTGACAATTATTATATATATTACCTATTTATTTGGTCTATTAAATTTAATTGGAAATAAATGGCAATTAATTCCCTTAATTAGTGCAGTTAATGCAGGTTTAATTGATAATGGTAAAAAGGTTGATTCTATACAATGTAACTAATGTAAATTTTTATCATAGTATGACCTTTGATTGGAATAAAAGGATGGAAATCCGTTTACTCAAATTTATTGGAATTGGATATTTTAATAAGTGAATTTATTACAATCAATGTAATAAAATGTTACGTAAATGGAAGGTAAGATGAAATGGTAAAATATTGATGTAATGGAAGATATAACAATGTTGACTATGTATGTAAGGTAATAATTGATTTAATAAGAGAATGAAACCAAGGTAAATAAATTAATTGAGACTTTAATTATAATTAATGTGTGAAATTGACCAAAATTCAATAAAATGGAAATATAGTAATTAATACAAATATAGGATGGAAATTGGAGTATATTAATGTAATGAAATGTAAAACAAATGTTAACTATGTTATTAGATCATAAGTTTGGACCATAAATAAAATTCTAAAACAACAAACTACAATGAAGCAATGAAGTGGAAGGTTCTAACGCGTATTAGAATATAATAATTTAATAATAGGAATTGGAATAATAAATGTCAGTTTTAATGATGAGTTAAATGAATATTGATTGATAGAGAGAAACATTTATTTAGTGTAACGACCCGTATTTTTACGGATCGAAACATCGTAAAACTGTTGTCATTAGATCGATAGTATTGTTAAGTCGTTCGAAGCTTAAGTCGTGTAGTAGCTTAGGTCGTATAGAAGTTTGGGACGACTTAGGAGATTGGAGCGACCTAAGGAGTTTGTTCGTGATGGGACTTAGGTCGTGAAGAAGGTTAAGTCGTGGAGCGACTTAAGAGAGTTGGCGACTTAAGAGAGTTGGCGACTTAAGAGTTAGCGGCTTAGGGAAGTTAAAGACCTAGGGGGTTAAGTGGGTTAACGACTTAAGGAAGCTAGGTCATTCGAGCGACTTAAGGATTATGGGATAAGTCGTGGAAGTTTAGGCCGTGTCTATGTTAGGTCGTAGACGACTTATGTTAGGTCGCGTGGGTGCTTAAGTCGTTAGGACATTTCTGTAGTATGCCTAAGTCGTTAAAGTCGTTAAGTCGTAACTCCGTTAAGTTGTTAAGTCGCATCTCAGTCGCGCATTAGTGTTGAGGCCTAGGTCGTTGGGTCATTTGGTCGCGGACGTGAGGATAGTTAGGTCGTGTGAGGATTTATGTTGTTAAGTCGCGAAGCTGCATTTTGTTAAGTCGTAGTACTTGCTAACTCGTTAGGTCGTGGATGCGCATAGGCCTGAGTTGGTTAAGTCGTAGGATCTGTTAAGTCGAAGGGTTTGTTAAGTCGTGGACGACTTAATGGGGGGCGGACGACTTAAGGAAACAACCTTTAAATACAGGGTTTTTCTTCACTTTTTGGGATCTGGATTTTGAAGCGACGAAGTGCTGACATTTTGAGAGCTCGAGTTCTACACTTCTTCACTTCTTATCTCTTCTTTAATCTTGTGCTTCCTTTCATCCAAATCGAAGATCCAAGAGCTTAGATTGAAGATCTACATCCATCGAAGAAAGATTTCATCGTTTGAAGCGGAATTTTGGAGAATCGAGTTAGATCCTTCGCTGTCCAGATCTGAAGTGTGTTGCTTTTGAGGTGTTTAGGTGATTTGGTGAGTGGTGGTTATCTCTCACACGGATCCAAAGGAGCATATCGGATTGATGGCTTGATTTTGTGTTAAAATAGGGATTTCCATGCATTTTCATAAACTTAATTATAGATCTATTGTTCATGATGATTTGACATCCATTTTACTACATGTTAACCTATGCAAGTTCATTCATCAAGTTGTAGAGATATTGCTCATGATTCATGCTTGTTAGATTTAGACTCTTTATTTATAAGATTGCCATTATTATTATAATTGTTTATTAGATCATGTTTGAGTGCTTGATTACTTGGATTAATGTTTGACTTGATTGATTGTTGTAAATTAGTTAATTGATGATTTGATTTGGACAAGTTGGTCGAAGATGATTCAGAAGCTAAGGGAAAGGCTCTGGAATTGGAAAAGCTGCTCGTGGCATATGTGGCGGTTGATGAAGCTCATATGGATAGATTTGATGATGATGTTGAGATGAGGCTTTGCTATGATGAGATGAAGCGAGGCATGATGTGAGATAGCCTTGGTTTAATCCAGACGGGATCATTCCAAGCATGTTGATAACTCGGTGAAATGGTTCGGGTTTGAGGATAATGGTTTGCTCGAGAGGCGCTTGAGCTAGTATGGAAATAGTCGTCGAGGAGGATGACTAGAAGGCTGAGGTTTCATCGTTATTGAAGGTTCTAGCAGACTCAAAGCAAGAGTACGCTGGGCAGATTCGATAGTCCCTAAAGACTATGATTGTAGTCAAGTACTCTGGGCAGATTCGATAGTCCTAGGCACGGGCTGCGACGACATGCGGAGTTCTGTCTAGAACCGGGGTTGCCATTAACCCTTGACGGACGGCTGAAAGAATGTGCCGGTCATTCAATTAACGGTGGTATCGAAGCAAAGATAACAGTGATAGCCAGAGTCATGGATGTTTGGTTGTATCGTCATTCGGTCTCAAGAGCAATGTTTTCTGGGTGCTTATCTGATCTTGGTTTAGGCCTTGGGGGTTTGTACTTGGAAAATGTTGACCTTGACTCGAGTGATAATTGCTTTACTTTAAATGTCTGTTTTGCTATGTTTACTTCTGCTTAGTGTGTCTGGGGGCTATCACTATAGAAAGAGGTGGAGTGGGAGGGTTGGATTCCTATTCCTTTTACCTTTATGCTCTTTTGGTATGTTGTTAGTTAATTTACCGCTCACTAAGACTGTTGTCTGACTCAAGGTTTTATGTTCAACTCTTATTACCTTGGGCTGTTCATCCACTTTGGGATGGGCAGACTAGGTAGCAGGTGACAAGTGCTATTCTTAGTTTCCGACGATGCTGATGACGAAGACGAGCTGGAGGCTTGCATATTATTTTCTTACTATATGTACTGGATGTTCCGCTGCATTGTATAATTCTCTGAGTGATATGTAGTGAGGCTTGATGTATTGACTATTCAGATGTTTGTATTCAACTATTATGAAGCTTAATTGATGAGATTCTATTTTGAGAAGCTTCACTATATATATTCTCTATTGTATTTTATCCATGCGCTGTGAGTAATACGATAGATTCTGCTGTTTTAATTTACCTTGGCGATCGTCCATGGCTGCCTGGCACACCTTACAGCGCATTATCTCTATGTTTAGTGCAGGGGTCATGGGCGGTCGTCACATTTGGTATCAGAGCTTTGGTTAATCGATTTTACCCAACGCTCGCTGACGTAACTACGTATGAGAGACGTAATTGTATTTTGATGGATGATTACTATATATAATATAGTAGCTTAGAATGATTTGAACCCCTTATGTAGTTTTTCTCAAGGTGTATTAATCATTCCTTTTTATAGATATTAAGGATGAGTCGAAGAGGGAGACCAGCTGCTAGGGAAGGCCGTGCTATTGAGGGGGCTGCTGATTATGTTGCTATGTTCGAGGCTATGATGACTTCGATCATAAGAAGGATGCCAGCTCCGGGGCCGTCGGTAGATGTTGGAGTTCAAGTTCAAACTCCAAAACCGGTAGATTTTGCTAAGCTGTGTAAAGACTATACTGCTCTTGGAGGAAAGGTTTTCTTGGGAACAGAGTCAACCATTGAAGTCCAGAGGTGGATAGATGCTTGTAGAAGGATTTTGGTGATTTGGGAATCGAGGATGCAACCAAAAGGAAGCTTGCATCAAGACAACTTCAAGGAAGAGCTTCTGATTGGTGGAACTCTATCACCATTGATACTCCGGAGGAAGAAATTACCTGGGAGCAATTCCAAGCCAGATTTGAAGCTAATTTCATTTCTACGGCTCAGAAATCTGTTCTGTTCAAGAAGTTTGTGGAGATCAAGCAAGATGGAAGACCAGTTCTTGAGTATGTTTCTGAGTTTGAAGCTTTGTCCAAGTATGCCCGGTCATATATTGAATCTCCTTATCAGAAGAACGAGAAGTTTGTGACAGGCTTGGACAGTTATCTTGGGAGGCAGTTGGTGGATCATTTGGACGATCCATTTGAGAAGCTTGTAGAGAAGGCTCTCAGGCACGAGAATCTGTTTCCTAAAGAAGGATCTGTTGTTGTTGTGACCAAGGAAGAGTCTAAACCACAGTAGGGTGGAAACAAGAAGAGGAAGCAGCAACAGCAAAAGGGTAAGGATGGCCAGAAGAAGCCGAAGGGACCTGCTACAATTGTCATCAGAAAGGCCATTTCTCCAGAGATTGCAAGAATCCAAAGGTACCGGTGAAGTGCCACAATTGTGACAAGCCGGGGCATATCAAGAGGAATTGTCCAGAACCGCGGAAGGACAAGCAGATTGTGCAAGCTTATGCTTTGGGGGCTGTTCCATCATCTTCGAAAGCCTCTACCGCTGAAGAGAAAGGAAAGAGTGTGGTGGTTCAGGGTACTCTTTCCATTTGTGGTGTTCCAATTGAGTGTTATTTGATACTAGGGCGTCGCATTCTTTTGTTTGTGATTGTTTTGTTCTGAACTTTGCGGGGTTCGGAATTATTTTGGGTATGGACTGGCTTAGGAAGTATGCGGCAAAGGTTGATTGTGAAAGGTTGGAAGTGACAGTCGAGAATGTGGAAGGGCGAAAGGTTGCGATGTAAGCATGAGGAAGGCGTCTTCATGAGCTTCATGTATTCGCTGGTTGTTCCACGGGATGGACTGTCATCGGTGCCAATCGCTAATGGATTTGAGGATGTCTTTGATGAGGTCAAAGGGTTACCGCCGCATAGAGAGATCGAGTTTCGTATCGATTTAATTGAAGGAGCCAGACCTGTTGTGATGCCTCTTAGGCGGATGGCGCCTAGGGTACATCAAGAGTTGAGGGTGAAGGTTGATGATCTTTTACAGAAAGGATTCATTCGGCGTAGTGTGTCCGAATGGGGTGCACCAGTTGTGTTTGTAACCAAAGCGGATGGATCGCTGAGGTTGTGTGTGGATTATCGTGAGCTGAATAAAGTAACTAAGAAGAACAAGTATCCATTACCGAGAATAGACGACTTGTTTGATCAGCTTCATGAAGCTAAGGTGTTTTCTTAGATGGATTTAGCTACGGGATTTCACCAGTTAAGAGTGGCAAAGGATAGTGTGCAGAAGACTGCTTTCAGGACACCATCTGGTTTCTTTGAGTGGCTGGTAATGCCGTTTGGATTGACCAATGTGCCAGCATATTTTGTAGATCTTATGAATAGAGTGTTCAGAGATCAGTTGAACAAGTTCGTACTAGTGTTCGTGGATGATATTTTGATTTATTCTAGAACTGAAGAAGAACACAAGACGCACTTGCGTATTGTTTTGGAAATCTTACGAAAACATCAGCTGAAGGCTAAGTTTTCGAAGTGTCACTTCTGGAAGAGCGAAGTGAGGTTCTTAGGCCATATTATCTCTGGAAGCGGAATAGCGGTTGATCCCGCCAAGATAGCAGCAATCCAGGATTGGGGTAGACCTAAGAATGCATCTGATGTGAGAAGTTTTCTTGGATTAGAAGGATACTATCGTCGATTTATCAAAGACTTTTCCAAGGTAGCTGCACCATTAATAGGATTAACGAAAAAGAACCAAGTATTCAGATGGGATGCTAAGTGTGAGCAAGCTTTCGGAATCCTGAAAGAGCGACTGACAAGTGCTCCTGTTTTGACTATTCCAAGTGGAAATGATGAGATGGTGGTTTACACCGACGCATGTGGTACTGGACTTGGAGCAGTGCTGATGTAGAAGGGTAAAGTTGTTGCGTATGCAAGTCGACAACTGAAGCCGCATGAAAGGAATTATCCGACTCATGATTTGGAGTTAGCGGCAATTGTTTTTGCATTAAAGATGTGGAGACATTATCTATTGGGAGTTCGATTCGAGTTGTTTACAGATCATAAGTCGTTGAAGTATCTTTTCTCCCAAAAGGATTTGAATCTTAGGCAGCAACGATGGCTAGAGTTTTTGGCATCATATGATTTTGGTATAGCCTATACTCCGGGAAAGGGTAACGTAGTGGCAGATGTGTTAAGTCGAAGACATGCAGGATTGGGAGCCATGTTTTCAGAATGGAAGAATCTCGAGTATTTAGCTGGATTTGACTTCAGGCCCAGATGTGAATTGGAACCTGAGATGTTGGCAAACTTATCTATAAGACCGACTCTTGTGGAAAGGATTGGAGAGAGCCAAAAGCGAGACGATAAGCTTGTCAAGATTATCCGTGATTTGGAATCTGGATTGAACCCAGAAAAGGATAAAGGATTCGAGGTCGATCGAGAGGGTTGGCTTCGGAAGCAAGGACGACTAGTTGTTCCCGATATGGATGAATTGAGAAATGAAGTTCTGAAGGAAAGTCATCACTCAAAGTTGACAATTCATCCAGGTGGAAATAAGATGTATCGGGATATGAAGAGAACCTATTACTGGGAAGGTATGAAGAACTATGTTGGGAATTTTATTTCCAAGTGCATGAACTACCAGTTGGTAAAAGCCGAGCAGAAGAAGCCAAGTGGACTGCTTCAGCCTTTAGAAGTTCCTACATGGAAGTGGGAGCAAATATCGATGGATTTTATCGATGGACTACCTAGAACAAGAGCGGGAAATGAAGGGATTTAGGTCATCGTAGATCGTTTGACTAAGAGTGCAAGATTCATTCCTGTTCGATCAACTAGGACTGCATCGAAGTTGGTTGAGCTGTATGTTAAGTGGATAGTTCGATTCCATGGTATTCCGAAGAGTATAGTGAGCGATCGAGACCCATTGTTCACTAGTGGATTTTGGAAGAGCTTCAAGGAAGTTTTGGGAACCGAGTTGTGTTTGAGTACAGCTTATCATCCCCAAACAGATGGTCAGACTGAGAGAGTCAATCGAGTTTTGGAAGATCTCCTCAGAGCTTGTGTTTTAGATTTCGGAGGTTCATGGGAAGATCACCTTCATTTGGTGGAGTTTTCATATAATAACAGTTACCAATCAAGCATTGGTATGGCACCGTATGAGGCATTGTATGGAAGACCGTGTAACTCTCCGACATGTTGGTTGGAAACAGGAGAAAAGCTGATACTTGGGCCAAAAATGATTCGACAGACTTCGGATTGCATAGAGATCATTCGGCAACGAATGAAGGCGGCCCAAGACCGACAGAAAAGTTATGCCGATAAGCGTCGTAAGGATTTGGAATTCGACGTAGGTGATATGGTTTTTGTGAAGATTTCTCCACTGAAGAATGTTATTTGATTCGGGAAGAAAGGAAAATTGACTCCGAGATTTGTTGGACCATTCCCGATCATCGAGCGAATTGGAAAGCTCGCCTATAAATTGGAGTTACCAGAAAAGATGTCGGGTGTGCACAATGTTTTTCATGTATCGTATCTACGGAAGTATGTGCACGACTCGAATACAGTAATTTCTGCCGATAGCTGTGAAGATTTTGAGGTTGATCCAGTTGTTGAGAGACCTCGTAAGCCGCTTCGTGTTGTGGAAACTGACACGAAACAGCTTAGGAGGAAGGTATTCAGGTTGCTCAAGATACAATGGAGTGATGATGATAACGACTGTACATGGGAGGTGGAAGAGAGGATGAAGGCAGCTCATCCTGAACTCTTCAAGGTATGGCCATAAGGTGTCGTGTCATCTCACGACATTGTAACTTGTTCTAGTTTTAGAATTCTGCATGCTAGGCTAGAATTGGACGCATGGTTTGTTGATTGCTATGGATGGTAGGCATGCGGAATAGTTTTGATTGCTCTTGTTTGTTTGGAATTTCGGGGGCGAAATTCCTAAGGGGGAGAGAATGTAACGACCCGTATTTTTACGGATCGAAACATCGTAAAACTATTGTCATTAGATCGATAGTATTGTTAAGTCGTTCGAAGCTTAAGTCGTGTAGTAGCTTAGGTTGTATAGAAGTTTGGGACGACTTAGGAGATTGGAGCGACCTAAGGAGTTTGTTCGTGATGGGACTTAGGTCGTGAAGAAGGTTAAGTCGTGGAGCGACTTAAGAGAGTTGGCGACTTAAGAGAGTTCGCGACTTAAGAGTTAGCGGCTTAGGGAAGTTAAAGACCTAGGGGGTTAAGTGGGTTAACGACTTAAGGAAGCTAGGTCGTTCGAGCGACTTAAGGATTATGGGATAAATCGTGGAAGTTTAGGCCGTGTCTATGTTAGGTCGTAGACGACTTATGTTAGGTCGCGTGGGTGCTTAAGTCGTTAGGACATTTCTGTAGTATGCCTAAGTCGTTAAAGTCGTTAAGTCGTAACTCCGTTAAGTTGCGTCTCAGTCGCGCATTAGTGTTGAGGCCTAGGTCGTTGGGTCATTAGGTCGCGGACGTGAGGATAGTTAGGTCGTGTGAGGATTTATGTTGTTAAGTCGCGAAGCCACATTTTGTTAAGTCGTAGTACTTGCTAACTCGTTAGGTCGTGGATGCGCATAGGCCTGAGTTGGTTAAGTCGTAGGATCTGTTAAGTCGAAGGGTTTGTTAAGTCGTGGACGACTTAAGGGGGGCGGACGACTTAAGGAAACAGCCTTTAAATACGGGGTTTTTCTTCACTTTTTGAGATCCGGATTTTGAAGCGACGAAGTGCTGACATTTTGAGAGCTCGAGTTCTACACTTCTTCACTTCTTATCTCTTCTTTAGTCTTGTGCTTCCTTTCATCCAAATCGAAGATCCAAGAGCTTAGATTGAAGATCTACATCCATCGAAGAAAGATTTCATCGTTTGAAGTGGAATTTTGGAGAATCGAGTTAGATCCTTCGCTGTCCAGATCTAAAGTGTGTTGCTTTTGAGGTGTTTAGGTGATTTGGTGAGTGGTGGTTATCTCTCACACGGATCCAAAGGAGCATATCGGATTGATGGCTTGATTTTGTGTTAAAATAGGGATTTCCATGCATTTTCATAAACTTAATTATAGATCTATTGTTCATGATGATTTGACATCCATTTTACTACATGTTAACCTATGCAAGTTCATTCATCAAGTTGTAGAGATATTGCTCATGATTCATGCTTGTTAGATTTAGACTCTTTATTTACAAGATTGCCATTATTGTTATAATTGTTTATTAGATCATGTTTGAGTGCTTGATTACTTGGATTAATGTTTGACTTGATTGATTGTTGTAAATTAGTTAATTGATGATTTGATTTGGACAAGTTGGTCGAAGATGATTCAGAAGCTAAGGGAAAGGCTCTGGAATTGGAAAAGCTGCTCGTGGCATATGTGGCGGTTGATGAAGCTCATATGGATAGATTTGATGATGATGTTGAGATGAGGCTTTGCTATGATGAGATGAAGCGAGGCATGATGTGAGATAGCCTTGGTTTAATCCAGACGGGATCATTCCAAGCATGTTGATAACTCGGTGAAATGGTTCGGGTTTGAGGATAATGGTTTGCTCGAGAGGCGCTTGAGCTAGTATGGAAATAGTCGTCGAGGAGGATGACTAGAAGGCTGAGGTTTCATCGTTATTGAAGGTTCTAGCAGACTCAAAGCAAGAGTACGCTGGGCAGATTCGATAGTCCCTAAAGACTATGATTGTAGTCAAGTACTCTGGGCAGATTCGATAGTCCTAGGCACGGGCTGCGACGACGTGCGGAGTTCTGTCTAGAACCGGGGTTGCCATTAACCCTTGACGGACGGCTGAAAGAATGTGCCGGTCATTCAATTAACGGTGGTATCGAAGCAAAGATAACAGTGATAGCCAGAGTCATGGATGTTTGGTTGTATCGTCATTCGGTCTCAAGAGCAATGTTTTCTGGGTGCTTATCTGATCTTGGTTTAGGCCTTGGGGGTTTGTACTTGGAAAATGTTGACCTTGACTCGAGTGATAATTGCTTTACTTTAAATGTCTGTTTTGCTATGTTTACTTCTGCTTAGTGTGTCTGGGGGCTATCATAAAATAGAAAGAGGTGGAGTGGGAGGGTTGGATTCCTATTCCTTTTACCTTTATGCTCTTTTGGTATGTTGTTAGTTAATTTACCGCTCACTAAGACTGTTGTCTGACTCAAGGTTTTATGTTCAACTCTTATTACCTTGGGTTGTTCATCCACTTTGGGATGGGCAGACTAGGTAGCAGGTGACAGGTGCTGTTCTTAGTTTCCGACGATGCTGATGACGAAGACGAGCTGGAGGCTTGCATATTATTTTCTTACTATATGTACTGGATGTTCCGCTGCTTTGTATAATTCTCTAAGTGATATGTAGTGAGGCTTGATGTATTGACTATTCAGATGTTTGTATTCAACTATTATGAAGCTTAATTGATGAGATTCTATTTTGAGATGCTTCACTATATATATTCTCTATTGTATTTTATCCATGCGCTGTGAGTAATACGATAGATTCTGCTGTTTTAATTTACCTTGGCGATTGTCCATGGCTGCCTGGCACACCTTACAACTTACTATATCTATGTTTAGTGCAGGGGTCATGGGCGGTCATCACATTTAGTATGTGATTTAATGCTTGTTGGATACTGTAATTTTATAATTGTGTTTGCATGACTATAAATGAGGATTACAATGTTAACGTATTTATTTAATTGATTTCATCAATTAGGGCCTGTTTTGAAGTGGAAGATTAAAATTAATTGGAATTTTTTTATTGAAATCTTTCAATTGAAAAAGGAAAAAGAAACAAAGTGCAATTAATAAATTTAATGTAAGAATGTTTTCATTTGGAATGTACATTATTAGGAAATATAAGTGTTAACCCGCCTTTTGGCAAGGCCGCGGACAGACGGGTTTAACCTAATCAACTGCATGTTCGTCGAGGCTAGAGTACGATGGATTCAGTTGATTGGATGGATGGATGACGCAACATGCTTGGAAGATGGAAATATGGTTGGATAAAGGTTGATCAATGGTTCGGCTTGATGGAGGTTCGGCATTGGGATGGTTCGGCTTTGGAGGCTGTTCGGCATAGAGAGATCGTCTTTCGACATAGAGGGATCGTTCGGCACTGAACGAGTGCTCGGCATTAGAAGGATCGTTCGGCATAGAGGAATGTTCGGCACTGGACGAGCGTTCGGCATAGAGAGATCGTTGTTCGGCATTGGATGGAGCGCTCGGCATAAATCTCGTTCGGCATCTGGAGACGTTCGGCATTGGATGGATCGTTCGGCATCAAGGAGCGTTCGGCATTGGATGGGTCGTTCGGCATACCTCACCTCGCTTGGCATTGCACCTCGCATCTCCATACCTCGCACCTCCATACCTCGGTACCTCGCACCTCCATACCTCGGTACCTCACACCTCCATACTTCGGTACCTCGCACCTCCATACCTCGATACCTCGCACCTCCATACCTCGGTACCTCGCACCTCCCAACGTTCGGCATAAGGAGATCGTTCGGCATTCACACCTTGTTCGGCATTCAGCGTTCGGCATCTATGGTTCGGCATATGGAGACCACTCCATTTGGGCTGAGGTACTCGGCTACCAGGCCCACCAGGGAAGTCCAACCCATCTTTGTCTATAAATAGAGAGGCAGGGGCACAGTAAAAGGGGATCTTCTTTCTGCTCTCTTACTTTCCTTTTTCTAAGGCTAAGGCAACTCTGCCATTTTGTAACTGTAATCGATTATTACAGCAATAAAAAGCAAACTTCTGGAGTGGACGTAGGCCGGAGTTAGCCGAACCACTATAAAATCTGTTGTTCTTTACTACTTTCATTTCAGTTTTAACTGTTCTTCACATTATTACTCTCTACATACATTCTATCTCTGAGCTGTGATTGGTATTTGGTGCTTTCATATGGATTTGGGGGTTAGTGACCAATTTTGGCGCTAACACTTTGGTGCTTTCACTGAGAACTGAACTCAAGAATTCTAAAGCTAGGAACTTGGATTTTAGGAAGCAATGGTTAGACCATCAGCGAGGAAGCAAGTGACGGAAAGGAGCAATCAGGAGGGAAGTCAAGAGGCTTCCTCTGGAAATGGAATAGGTCAAACATCGATCTACATCACTAGAGAGGAGTTGGAAGCAATGATGAAACGACAAGAGGAGATGATGCAGGCTCTTCTTAGGCAATTTGGACAATCGGGAACTGCAGGCACTCAAGTTCTTGGACCTGGACCAAAGGGACTCAACCAGCAGGCTGATGAAGTGACTCAGCAGGGGGCAGCCCCCAATCGGCAGACAGCTATCAATCTCGAAGGACCTAGGCTCGGGGGCACACCATGCAACAAAATGCCGGTAAGAATGGTGGCCGATTGGTCATCAACTAATCTTGATGGTTTGGAATAAGTAGCAAATTCCGGGCAAACGGTTAAATCACTTACTCATGTACGGGGTCGGAGATAACCCTCAGGCATGCTCTGAGATGATGGCTTACCGAAACGCCCGGGTTTGTGAAATCTGTTTTTTCCTTTGACTTGGACATTTGCTTTTTCTGGTTTGGTTTTGGAGTTTGGTTTGAACTCCCTGTTTTGCTCATTTTCTGGTTTGGATTCTGGTTTGGATGTTTGTTTTTTTGGTATGGATTTTCGATATGGGTTTTTGGTTTTCTATTTTGGATTTGGATTTCGGATCGGATTTTGATTGGATTTTCTCTGGATTTTGGCTAAAAGGTCGTCGAGTATGGACTATGCTCGGCAAGGGTTCGGAGAGACCAGGATTCGGCCTAGGACTTAGGCCATATATTATCGGTTACTATTTTAGATCGTCGAGTATGGACTATGCTCGGCAAGGGTCCGGAGTGACCAGGATTCGGCTTAGGACTTAAGCCACGGCATTCTTCGACGTTCAGGGACACTGAACCATGAACACCATGGAATTACTTAACGTAGGTCGTCAAGTGTGGATTGCGCTTGGCAAGAACCCGGAGAGGTTATGGATTTGGATATTGGCTATGAATAGCTAAGGATTCGGACAAGGACCCGGAGCGGTCCCGGATTTGGATATCGACCCGGAGAGGTTAAGAATATGGTTATAGGTTATTGGATATGGATGGATTGGAACTCGGTAGTCGGGTTTCGATGGATGTGGAATTGGATAAGGACTTGGTCACAGGATAAGAATCAGACATCGACTCGGAACAGTCGCGGAAATGGATCAGGATATGGACGTGGCACTCGGATAAGATGGCTTGGTAATGGATTGGATTATGAATCGGAAAGTATGGATGTGGATAACATACATACTTGGGATATTGGACTTGAGGCTATTCAAAACACACCTTTCACAGCAAGGCATGTTTTGGGGGGCAAGTGTTAACCCGCCTTTTGGCAAGGCCGCGGACAGACGGGTTTAACTTAATCAACTGCATGTTCGTCGAGGCTAGAGTACGATGGATTCAGTTGATTGGATGGATAGATGACGCAACATGCTAGGAAGATGGAAATATGGTTGGATAAAGGTTGATCAATGGTTCGGCTTGATGGAGGTTCGGCATTGGGATGGTTCAGCTTTGGAGGCTGTTCGGCATAGAGAGATCGTCGTTCGACATAGAGGGATCGTTCGGCATTGAACGAGTGCTCGGCATTAGAAGGATCGTTCGGCATAGAGGAATGTTCGGCACTGGACGAGCGTTCGGCATAGAGAGATCGTTGTTCGGCATTGGATGGAGCGCTCGGCATAAATCTCGTTCGGCATTGGATGGAGCGCTCGGCATAAATCTCGTTCGGCATCTGGAGACGTTCGACATTGGATGGATCGTTCGGCATCAAGGAGCGTTCGGCATTGGATGGGTCGTTCGGCATACCTCACCTCGCTCGGCATTGCACCTCGCACCTCGGTACCTCGCACCTCCATACCTCGGTACCACGCACCTCCATACCTCGGTACCTCGCACCTCCATACCTCGGTACCTCGCACCTCCATATCTTGGTGCCTCGCATCTCCGTACCTCGATACCTCGCACCTCCATACCTCGGTACCTCGCACCTCCCAACGTTCGGCATAAGGAGATCGTTCGGCATTCACACCTTGTTCGGCATTCAGCGTTCGACATCTATGGTTCGGCATATGGAGACCACTCCATTTGGGCTGAGGTACTCGGCTACCAGGCCCACCAGGGAAGTCCAACCCATCTTTGTCTATAAATAGAGAGGCAGGGGCACAGTAAAAGGGGATCTTCTTTCTGCTCTCTTACTTTCCCTTTTCTAAGGCTAAGGCAACTCTGCCATTTTGTAACTGTAATCGATTATTACAGCAATAAAAAGCAAACTTCTGGAGTGGACGTAGGCCGGAGTTAGCCGAACCACTATAAAAGCTGTTGTTCTTTACTGCTTTCATTTCAGTTTTAACTGTTCTTCACATTATTACTCTCTACATACATTCTATCTCTGAGCTGTGATTGGTATTTGGTGCTTTCATCTGGATTTGGGGGTTAGTGACCAATTTTGGCGCTAACACTTTGGTGCTTTCACTGAGAACTGAACTCAAGAATTCTGAAGCTAGGAACTTGGATTTTAGGAAGCAATGGTTAGACCATCAGCGAGGAAGCAAGTGACGGAAAGGAGCAATCAGGAGGGAAGTCAAGAGGCTTCCTCTGGAAATGGAATAGGTCAAACATCGATCTACATCACTAGAGAGGAGTTGGAAGCAATGATGAAACGACAGGAGGAGATGATGCAGGCTCTTCTTAGGCAATTTGGACAATCGGGAACTGCAAGCACTCAAGTTCTTGGACCTGGACCAGAGGGACTCAACCAACAGGCTGATGAAGTGACTCAGCAGGGGGCAGCCCCCAATCGGCAGACAGCTATCAATTTGGAAGGACCTAGGCTCGGGGGCACACCACGCAACAAAATGCCGGTAAGAATGGTGGCCGATTGGTCATCAACTAATCTTGATGGTTTGGAATAAGTAGCAAATTCCGGGCAAACGGTTAAATCACTTACTCATGTACGGGGTCGGAGATAACCCTCAGGCATGCTCTGAGATGATGGCTTACCGAAACGCCCAGGTTTGTGAAATCTGTTTTTTCCTTTGACTTGGACATTTGCTTTTTCTGGTTTGGTTTTGGAGTTTGGTTTGAACTCCCTGTTTTGCTCATTTTCTGGTTTGGATTCTGGTTTGGATGTTGGTTTTTTTGGTATGGATTTTCGATATGGGTTTCTGGTTTTCTATTTTGGATTTGGATTTCGGATCGGATTTTGATTGGATTTTCTCTAGTTTTTGGCTAAAAGGTCATCGAGTATGGACTATGCTCGGCAAGGGTCCGGAGAGACCAAGATTCGGCCTAGGACTTAGGCCATATATTATCGGTTACTATTTTAGATCGTCGAGTATGGACTATGCTCGGCAAGGGTCCGGAGTGACCAGGATTCGGCTTAGGACTTAAGCCACGACATTCTTCGACGTTCAGGGACACTGAACCATGAACACCATGGAATTACTTAACGTAGGTCGTCAAGTGTGGATTGCGCTTGGCAAGAACCCGGAGAGGTTACGGATTTGGATATTGGCTATGAATAGCTAAGGATTCAGACAAGGACCCGGAGCGGTCCCGGATTTGGATATCGACCCGGAGAGGTTACGGATATGGTTATAGGTTATTGGATATGGATGGATTGGAACTCGGTAGTCGGGTTCCGATGGATGTGGAATTGGATAAGGACTTGGTCACAGGATAATAATCAGACATCGACTCGGAACAGTCGCGGAAATGGATCAGGATATGGACGTGGCACTCGGATAAGATGGCTTGGTAATGGATTGGATTATGAATCGGAAAGTATGGATGTGGATAACATACATACTTGGGATATTGGACTTGAGGCTATTCAAAACACACCTTTCACAGCAAGGCATGTTTTGGGGGGCAAGTGTTAACCCGCCTTTTGGCAAGGCCGCGGACAGACGGGTTTAACCTAATCAACTGCATGTTCGTCGAGGCTAGAGTACGATGGATTCAGTTGATTGGATGGATGGATGACGCAACATGCTTGGAAGATGGAAATATGGTTGGATAAAGGTTGATCAATGGTTCGGCTTGATGGAGGTTCGGCATTGGGATGGTTCGGCTTTGGAGGCTGTTCGGCATAGAGAGATCGTCGTTCGACATAGAGGGATCGTTTGGCATTGAACGAGTGCTCGGCATTAGAAGGATCGTTCGGCATAGAGGAATGTTCGGCACTGGACGAGCGTTCGGCATAGAGAGATCGTTGTTCGGCATTGGATGGAGCGCTCGGCATAAATCTCGTTCGGCATCTGGAGATGTTCGACATTGGATGGATCGTTCGGCATCAAGGAGCGTTCGGCATTGGATGGGTCGTTCGGCATACCTTACCTCGCTCGGCATTGCACATCGCACCTACATACCTCGCACCTCCATACCTCGGTACCTCGCACCTCCATACCTCGGTACCTCGCACCTCCATACCTCGGTACCTCGCACCTCCATACCTCGGTACCTCGCACCTCCATATCTTGGTGCTTCGCATCTCCGTACCTCGATACCTCGCACCTCCATACCTCGGTACCTCGCACCTCCCAACGTTCGGCATAAGGAGATCGTTCGGCATTCACACCTTGTTCGGCATTCAGCATTCGGCATCTATGGTTCGGCATATGGAGACCACTCCATTTGGGCTGATGTACTCGGCTACCAGGCCCACCAGGGAAGTCCAACCCATCTTTGTCTATAAATAGAGAGGCAGGGGCACAGTAAAAGGGGATCTTCTTTCTGCTCTCTTACTTTCCCTTTTCTAAGGCTAAGGCAACTCTGCCATTTTGTAACTGTAATCGATTATTACAGCAATAAAAAGAAAACTTCTGGAGTGGACGTAGGCCGGAGTTAGCCGAACCACTATAAAATCTGTTGTTCTTTACTGCTTTCATTTCAGTTTTAACTGTTCTTCACATTATTACTCTCTACATACATTCTATCTCTGAGCTGTGATTGGTATTTGGTGCTTTCATCTGGATTTGGGGGTTAGTGACCAATTTTGGCGCTAACACTTTGGTGCTTTCACTGAGAACTGAACTCAAGAATTCTGAAGCTAGGAACTTGGATTTTAGGAAGCAATGGTTAGACCATCAGCGAGGAAGCAAGTGACGAAAAGGAGCAATCAGGAGGGAAGTCAAGAGGCTTCCTCTGGAAATGGAATAGGTGAAACATCGATCTACATCACCAGAGAGGAGTTGGAAGCAATGATGAAATGACAAGAGGAGATGATGTAGGCTCTTCTTAGGCAATTTGGACAATCGGGAACTGCAGGCACTCAAGTTCTTGGACCTGGACCAGAGGGACTCAACCAGCAGGCTGATGAAGTGACTCAGCAGGGGGCAGCCCCCAATCGGCAGACAACTATCAATCTGGAAGGACCTAGGCTCGGGGGCACACCACGCAACAAAATGCCAGTAAGAATGGTGGCTGATTGGTCATCAACTAATCTTGATGGTTTGGAATAAGTAGCAAATTCCGGGCAAACGGTTAAATCACTTACTCATGTACGGGGTCGGAGATAACCCTCAGGCATGCTCTGAGATGATGGCTTACCGAAACGCCCGGGTTTGTGAAATCTGTTTTTTCCTTTGACTTGGACATTTGCTTTTTCTGGTTTGGTTTTGGAGTTTGGTTTGAACTCCCTGTTTTGCTCATTTTCTGGTTTGGATTCTGGTTTGGATGTTTGTTTTTTTGGTATGGATTTTCGATATGGGTTTCTGGTTTTCTATTTTGGATTTGGATTTCGGATCGGATTTTGATTGGATTTTCTCTGGATTTTGGCTAAAAGGTCGTCGAGTATGGACTATGCTCGGCAACGGTCCGGAGAGACCAGGATTCGGCCTAGGACTTAGGCCATATATTATCGGTTACTATTTTAGATCGTCGAGTATGGACTATGCTCGGCAAGGGTCCGGAGTGACCAGGATTCGACTTAGGACTTAAGCCATGGCATTCTTCGACGTTCAGGGACACTGAACCATGAACACCATGGAATTACTTAACGTAGGTCGTCAAGTGTGGATTGCGCTTGGAAAGAACCCGGAGAGGTTACGGATTTGGATATTGGCTATGAATAGCTAAGGATTCGGACAAGGACCCGGAGCGGTCCCGGATTTGGATATCGACCCGGAGAGGTTACGGATATGGTTATAGGTTATTTGATATGGATGGATTGGAACTCTGTAGTCGGGTTCCGATGGATGTGGAATTTGATAAGGACTTGGTCACAGGATAAGAATCAGACATCGACTCAGAACAGTCGCGGAAATGGATCAGGATATGGACGTGGCACTCGGATAAGATGGCTTGGTAATGGATTGGATTATGAATCGGAAAGTATGGATGTGGATAACATACATACTTGGGATATTGGACTTGAGGCTATTCAAAACACACCTTTCACAGCAAGGCATGTTTTGGGGGGCAAGTGTTAACCCGCCTTTTGGCAAGGTCGTGGACAGACGGGTTTAACCTAATCAACTGCATGTTCGTCGAGGCTAGAGTACGATGGATTCAGTTGATTGGATGGATGGATGATGCAACATGCTTGGAAGATGGAAATATGGTTGGATAAAGGTTGATCAATGGTTCGGCTTGATGGAGGTTCGGCATTGGGATGGTTCGGCTTTGGAGGCTGTTCGGCATAGAGAGATCGTCGTTCGACATAGAGGGATCGTTCGGCACTGAACGAGTGCTCGGCATTAGAAGGATCGTTCGGCATAGAGGAATGTTCGGCACTGGACGAGCGTTCGGCATAGAGAGATCATTGTTCGGCATTGGATGGAGCGCTCGGCATAAATCTCGTTCGGCATTTGGAGACGTTCGGCATTGGATGGATCGTTCGACATCAAGGAGCGTTCGGCATTGGATGGGTCGTTCGGCATACCTCACCTCGCTCGGCATTGCACCTCGCACCTCCATACCTCGCACCTCCATACCTCGGTACATCGCACCTCCATACCTCGGTACCTCGCACCTCCATACCTCGGTACTTTGCACCTCCATACCTCGGTGCCTCGCATCTCCGTACCTCGATACCTCGCACCTCCATACCTCGGTACCTCGCACCTCCCAACGTTCGGCATAAGGAGATCGTTCGGCATTCACACCTTGTTCGGCATTCAGCGTTCGGCATCTATGGTTCGGCATATGGAGACCACTCCATTTGGGCTGAGGTACTCGGCTACCAGGCCCACCAGGGAAGTCCAACCCATCTTTGTCTATAAATAGAGAGGCAGGGGCACAGTAAAAGGGGATCTTCTTTCTGCTCTCTTACTTTCCCTTTTCTAAGGCTAAGGCAACTCTGCCATGTTGTAACTGTAATCGATTATTACAGCAATAAAAAGCAAACTTCTGGAGTGGACGTAGGCCGGAGTTAGCCGAACCACTATAAAATCTGTTGTTCTTTACTGCTTTCATTTCAGTTTTAACTGTTCTTCACATTATTACTCTCTACATACATTCTATCTCTGAGCTGTGATTGGTATTTGGTGCTTTCATCTGGATTTGGGGGTTAGTGACCAATTTTGGCGCTAACAATAAGAATGGATTTAATATTGTATAAGTTGATCATTTTAGAATATAAGAATGTTTACATTTATGAAATGCAAGTAACGAATAAGCATTTTAAGGAAAATAAAAGAATGTTTGAGGAAAATAAAGTGAACGTTTCCATTCTGAATATAAATATAACGTTGTAAAAGGAGAAAATTGAATTTTTAAAAAACAACATTTTACGGTAGTTAAATAGCAGGCATAGGTCAATCTGAGCTTTTTCAGTGTATTGAAGACCATCGTATGTTCTGGAGGACGAAGATTCAGTATATTATTGCTATTTATTATTATTATTCCACTGCTTATTGTGTTCCGCTGCATTATTTTTTTATTTTCTGATGTATGTATAACTCTGATTTGAATTGTAAAAGTATAATCAAATGTCATTTGTAAAACAACTTCATGAACTGTTTATTTGATTATTATATTTTTTCATTCCGCTGCGAGATTCTGTGTTTTGTTTTTCCTTCTTTTCTATTATTTTCTTATTTATCCCATTAATAATCCTCCCTTTTGAACGGTTTGAATTAGACATGTGTGGTTTATTGTCGATTTAAATCGTCCAAAAAGGTGGGTCGTTACAGTTGGTATCAGAGCCAGATTTAGGCATACCTTAGCCTGTTGGGGTTAACTCATTAGAGATAGGGTAGTAATACCCTAGAATGAGTTGTCTGAGTGTATATACGAGAGCGCGTATTTGTTAGTGTTATAAAAAATGTTTTATATAAGTTTTGAAATGAAAGTATTTTTCCTAATATTATATGATATATATAAAGGAATTGTTTTTATAACTGATATAGTTATTTGTAATGTGTTTGATTTATGAAATGGTAATATTTAGTTATTATCATTTATTGTTGATTAGTTGAATTTTTATCAGTTTATAAGCATTGGCTAATTATTGTTGATTGGATTAATAGACTAAACACTAGACTAATAATGGTGTATTAAAGAGAATAAAATGAATAATTTGGATATTTGTTTATGGAATTGAAATGTTTTGTTGTGAAACTTATTGTTTGTTGATTGGTAGTTTCAACTTTTGAAATAAAATGGAATATTTAGATATTTGGATAGTCAAAACTTCTGAATTAATATATGAGTTGAAACTTAATAATTGTGTTGAATTATGCAGTTGAATTTGATAACCTTAATTTGAAAGCAAGTGAAACAAGGTTAATTTGTTATAGTTGAGTAGAATTATTGTATACACTATTGGCATGTAATGTAATAATATTTAAAAATTGGAATTTGTGAACTTAGTTAACATTTATGAAATGTATCATAAATAAATTGAAAGGTAAAGGTGAACTAAAAATGAAATGAATATAAATAAAGTCATGCCTTGTAAAATTATTGATGAAATAAATGGAAGTTGCAATAAATAGTTATAATTAAAGTTGTGATAACTTTAAGCCTGAATAATGTTTATAAAAGAATTCAAGCTTTTATAAATTGGTTATGAACTTAAGAAAATTCCTTATGAAATGATTTGCAAATAAATGTAGTATTAAATGAGAAATATTACATGAGAAATGAATGTAATTTAAATCGAAGAGGAATATAAGCAATATTATAAGAATGAATATATTAATATTTTACATTAAATGGAGAAATTCTGTGAAACAAATATTAAAGTATGAAGTAATATTTGTGTTAATCAATGAGATTAAAAAATGAATTTAATTGAAATGTAATTCGGATGAATCAAGTTGGAATAAATACGTAAGTTGTGCATATATTATTTTATTCGCATAATTAATTTGATCCGGATTTGAGTACATAAGTTCGAGGTGAATTACACCATTTCACGTTAGGATTTTTCATTCGATTCTTGATGGCGAATATTTGATATGGATTTTGGTTTGATTCTAGAATTCTCTATCATAGTATATGGCTATGCAAGGAGAATGCTGGTTTTTAGTCAAGAAACCGTTGTGCATATATTATTTTTTAATTCCCAATGATTATAACCGTTGAGAATTCCTCGCACACATAGGCAAATAGCAAAATTACCAACACTTATAAGTGTTACAATTTGGTATAGCTGAACCATATCTTATTCAGCATCTAATAGTATTTCATTCCACTATATCTATACGAATTTATAACAATAGAAAACATGAAACTTGATTTCAAAACTAACATATCATCAAATTATTAAAATAAACATCAAACGTACGAAATAGTACATATCAAATTATACAAAGTTCATTGTGACAACTTCAAACGTATATAGAGTGCACTGATTCATCGATCCACATGGTAGGCTTATGATGAATATCACATAAAGTTACATTAAAAATACAAAATTAGTAGGTTTAGAACAGCTTTCACATTAATGCATACTCCTATTAAGGAGCAATACTTTCCTCTATCGGTGGACTTTATCTAATAGTCTGGAGTGTTTCACAATGTATTACTTTCCTCTATTCCTTCTTGTTAAATCTGTATCCATCAAATGTAAAAGACATAAAAAACAAATAAATAAATCCTACTCTATATAGAGAAACTTCGTATATTACTGAAAGTAAAAATATATGCAGGAAAATCATGTTCGACATATACTATAGTACCCATCAAATATAAAAGACATAAAAAATTAGAAAATAAATAAATAAAGTCATGTTCTAAACAAAGAACTTCATAAATTACCCAATAAAGTCTTGATTCAATTGATGACTTTTCTGACACCAACTGAATAGCACCACCCCGTTATTGCACTTGCTGGTAAATAGTCCCACCATTTACTAGTATATTTTTGTATGCAATCAACGTATCTTATATTAATCTGCTAGAAGAGCATTTTCTATCAATCATTTTTTGACTCTTCAGCCCTCATCATATCTAAAATTCAGAAAGAATCTGCATTTCTTTTTCAAAGGCATTAGTTTTTTTAATACACGCAAGTAACAGATTATGAATAAATAATAAAATGTTATTAAGGTATATTCATTAAAAAATCAAAGTATATATGCCAAACAAGGTTGATTTAAAAAAACAGTAATGTTTGGTCAAATAACATCAATTGAAAAACCAATGACAAAAGAAGTATGTGCATTAGTGATGGCAATTACTTGATCGGTCAATTTAGCCAGACAACTGATGGCGGCAGGAGTCATTTGATAAAGTGACGCTATGATGAATAAAAATTCTAACTTACAATCATGTTTTTTACTCTCTTATGTGTAGTATTTGTAAATAAAATTCATGTGTTTTGAATAAAATGTATTGACATCTAAAGGTGAATTCTTTATGATGACGATCTTGGTACTTGATGATGAAAATTTTGTTACAGATTTAACAAGCTACAAATTTTTTCTTAGCCAGTAATACATTGTGAAGTATTTATTCTCTTGTGCACCTCATTCATCTATTAACAATTCTATCATGTTTCCATCGTGTAGACAATGGGAGATAATTAACTATTTAACTTCAATCATTGAACCTATCGGTTCAGCATCCATTAACTGAACAACTTGGAGAAATTAAGACATAACTATATCATCCATAACTTGGTATTATCAGCCTTTGTACTAGTGATTTTTGAAATGTAATTTACAAGCCATTCTTTATGTGTGAACTGATAGAATTATATTTGACAAGTACAACCGTAATAAACAAGAAGCTAAGTGGGATGATAAGTATTTAATTAGATGCTCTTTGATTTTTCTATTAGTTTTTCTTTTTCAAAACAGGAAGGTGCTTTAGATGAAGTCATTCACCAACTTCCTAGATATAAATTTAGAAAAATTGGTGATATTGAGAACAAGGTGATGAGATATCAAGATCAGTTGGTGGAATAATGAGCCAGTGTGGAACCGAACCTCCATAGGAGCACGTACTATCAGCAGAGGATGCGGTATGTTTTTCCTACATTTTCAGCCCTAATTGCAATATCATTTTAGATACTATTTGATCATAGTTTGTTAAATTTAACAAATACTATCTAGACTTCACTCAGACTGTAGTATAACCTGGGAAATTGAAAGCGAGCATTTTTCTACTTACATATTTTTCTGCTGCATACGGAAGCACCTCTCCGGTTTTCCTACTTGTGTGCGCTACTTTCCACGCCTTTGCTCGTGTAGGCTTGCATTCCGAATTCTCCGCTTCCTACATTCAATGTTTCACATGAATTGTAATATATAAGTGAAGTGTAACATGTTGGCTGACTTAAACTGAATTCATTTAATTGTAATAAAATGTAACATATTCTTCAGGGCTGAGCAATATTTACAAAAGATAGAGCATGCATTGAGGTTCATGGGTATATAGTGGAAACCAAATTAATAAATAAAGATTTATATTCATTGTCGTGAGTAATTTATCATCCTTGGCTACACAACCCACATCATTTTTGGCTACACAACCCATATCATTTTAAAGCATAGAGGATTACAGAAATAACTTAACTATGTTCTCCTAGTCAAAATTGTTGTTTTCTTTTCCTATTGTATGCTTGATGGACATTTACAATAAACAAAATAACTCCTTTGTTATATCAAGAGCAAGTGGGAAAGATGTTTCCTTTAAAAAGAAGTGACAGAGCAGGTTAAAAGATGATAGAGCACAATATCCAACTATTTGCTTCTACTTTTTGTCATTTAGCTTTAGTCGTAATTCTTTCAACTGCTTCATATCGATAGTATTACAGTTGCCATTAAAAAAAACTAAAAAGAAAAATTCTTGCACTACATGTCCAAAAAAAGTCTCAGGTTTACATGGAAACTTATAGGAATCAGACCTAGCTAGATGCATAGCAATCTAACTTACTGCTTAAAAAACTTGAATTAACATAATTAATAACTAAATTCTTTAGCGCTTCTAAATGGAAGAAGGAAGACGACAATGATGATAAAAGAAATTCAATGGATTGATTATGGTATTACCGTTGAAAACCAAAATATTTGAAAGACCACCCCAAATTTTTTTTGTTTCATGAATAAAACATGTTAAAAAAAACTATTTTTAGCATGAATGATAATTTTAGGATACCTTGAAACAAAAAAAATGTAATTTCTTCCTTAGGTTATTTGAAACCAATCGTAATTTTGCATTAGCGGAAGAAAATACAAAAGGAAAATAAAACTATGTCAAGTTATCATGAGCGAACATAAGAAATAAAAAATTAAAAGTATACATATCTTAATTCAACTCGTTAAATTTTTACTTTACTACAAAAAGTCAGTTGAGATGACTACAACTCAAAAAAAAACGATTGAGTTGTTTTTGTCTACTCTATATGATTTTTTGTACGTTTACAACTGAATAAATTATTTGAAAATTTATTAGACTAAAATTTGCTATTAATTCATGGTAGTTTTGTGTTTAAATATTGTGCTCGAAACTAAGAAATTTTTTTACTAGACATAAGGAGTGCTAAGAAACAATCATACAAATTAACAGTCTTTGAAAATTAACATCCTTAAAAAGAAGTCTGAGCTTAGCATTTCACTGGTACGTATATGAAGCGCTAAATATTGAGCATACTAAATGAGTGCAGCAGCCAAGCAAATATTAAAGAACAGCAGGGTTTAATAATGTAGAAATTTGCTCCAGGTCCTAGTTTTCTTTAAAAGGAACATTTTCCCCAACTTTGTGGTAAAACACTAGTAAGCTATGAAACATAGGTTGAAATATTGAAAAAAAAGACATGTGTCAATACCTAAATGTAGCTAGATGTAATCTATGAAACAGAGGTTGACATATGTCCATAAATAATGTTAATTAGCTCCTAAAACAAGTCCTGCAACTGTAATTATTGTTATTTGTAGCAACTTCATGGTTTATGACAACATGCTCATGCAAATATAAATTGTAAAATCTTGAATGCATAGTTAGCATATCTGGATTACACTAACAATTTAAAAGGGGACAGATTGGATATACAATGCATGCCACTAGTAGAGAACCTAAAGTCTGTTTTTGTGCTATACCCAGTAACGAAATAAGATAACCTAAACAGTCAGTACATATAAGTTTGCAATTAGAGCAAATAATTCTACAAAAATAAAAGCAATTTAAATCCCGACTTGGCTTATATGTACTTAAATACTAGTTTTGCTAATGAACTAACGATGGGGGCAGAAAGTGATGAGATAACTAGCACCAGTACAAATAATAAGAAAGGCAACAAAAAAGATATAAATTTCAGCCTAAATGCAAAGAAAGTGCCATTATATACAATCATCTATGCGGCTGTACACTAGATGGAGCTAAAGTTGAAAAGAAAGACAAGATAACAATGACAATTCATAAAAATAACCTTTAGGTAGAGAGAACAAGCGACAATCAAAATATTTTAAGAGAGTTTCAATACATAATTAAACAATGTTATATTCCTTCAAAATGTGTTATTTAACCGAGCATATCTTCTAAGCAAACCAACCATCAAAATTAATGCAACCAAAAATTCATTCAATACATAAATATCATAAATTAATAATTAAACAACAATATATTCCTTTTCACACACTCCTCGTTTGCCCATGAAAAAAATAGCCGAAGTTTTCCAAAAGTCATCTTCATCGTAAAGTAAAACAAAAATTATTACCTGACTTTGAAGAAGGGCGAAGGCGGTGAAAGAGATGTGCGGATTTGGCGAAAAAATGGACGGAGGCTTTGAAATAGAACGGCGGTATGCAGGCGACACGATGGATCGAAGGAAGGCTCGACGGCTTAAACCTAATTTGATTTAGGGAAGAATGAGCTGAGAAGCCAGAAGCGTGACAAACAACTAAATTTACAATTGAAACGTAAATGACTACTCTATCCACTATCTTTGAGTTATTTACGAAAAGCCCAAATTTTGTCACGGAAATAACCGTGATAATACAATGTAACAATAATAACCGTTACAAATTTCCAACAATAATAACCGTGACAAAATGAAATGAAAAAAAGTAACAAAATGGCCTGTTTGGTGTAGTGTGCCTTACGAGCTCGCACTAACACACAATATGTACGATCATCACGAAACTAGTCGGCGTACAAAAATTCATTATTCCGGATCAAATGGCACTAGTTTCGTCAAAATTCGAGACAGTGCCATGAAATGATAATTTCACACGTTAATTAAAACGAGTTATTTTTAAAACAAATTCAATCACTTTTAATTCTAAATTAAAAGTTTTCTATTATCATTCTTATTTAAACAGAATTTAAATAAGCTTTCAAAATCAATTTATTCATATTAAATTCAAGATTTAATCATTTAAACAATTCTGATATTTAAATCATATTCCAATATTAAGATCACAATTCACGTATTCAAATAAATCTCTCTATTTGAATTTTAAGTTATTTGACTTATAAAGCTAATATTTCAATATTTAAATTAATTAAATATTCAAAATCAAATTACTAAAATTCTGGGTCATTACATTCTTCTCCATAAAAGAATTGTGTCCCTATTATTCCCAAAGTAAGATAAATGCCTCAAACCCATTAAAATTTCAAAATCAATTAGTTGAAACTTGTAATCAAATTATCTAAGTCCTATATTTATGGAAAATTTTGGCAATGTTTCCTTTGCATGGCTCGATCGAAAAAACTACAAATTGCCACTATGGGCCCAAACCAACAAAAGAAAACAAAAGCCAATCAGCCTACCATATCTAGGACATGAAATCATCAAACCAAACCAAAAATAAACATGTACCTATTAGTCAGGCAACTAAAATTAAATTATAAAACCAAAAGCAGCAAGCTAGCCTCTGCTCCCATGTACATGTATCTCACTTACATAACCCAAAAGAGAGCTAAACATGAAAATGAAACAATACTACAACTCAATCATCATATACATGAATCTAAGCATGCTAAACCATAAATAATAATCATCTCAACCAATCATGCCATAACAAATCATGAAACTTGCATTTTTAGCGACAAAAGCATACCATTACATTTAAGCTTATATGATGTACATATGCCATTCGTACGTAACATCAAATCTGATTGCCTGCTCGATCATAGAATTTCACTTTCAAATTAGTATCGCTCACTCGACTTTTCTAGTGCACACTCTGATCGGGTTCCTTGATTGAAAACATTTGTTCTCCTTATATAGCAATATATTATGATAGAAAACTTCGAAATCAAATCAAAAGCCTGTATCGAGTGTCCGCCATCAAGAATTGAGTGTCCGCCGTCAAGAATTGAGTGAAAAATCCTTGTTTGTACCGGTATAAATTATCTTGAAATCATGGACTTGAAACCGGATCAAAATCAGTTATGCAAATAAAATGATCTACGTACAACTTACGTATTTATTCCATTGGTTCCTAAATTATACTAGTTTCTTTTTATTCATATTCAATTTTAATTTACACTTAATTTTTCAATAGTATTTCCTTTAATACAAAAATCCATTTACAAACCATTTCATAAATCATTTTATTTAACTTTATTTAAGTTAAATTTCACCTCATAGCTCAATTTCATATTTACTCCTCTTAACTATACCGATTATTTTAATTCACATTTATCATCACTTTGTATATTCCCTTTAATACTAAAATTATTTATGAATTATTTCATAAAACCTTACTTAAGTTTACAAACATTTTTAAAACACAACTTAGGTTTTATTAATACTTTAAAATTTAAATTCATATCCTTAATTAATACTAGAATTCATTTTCTGAGACATTTCATAACATAATACTTTTATTTACATTCATGTTAAATGCTAATTTATTAACCCAATAGTATTTCATTTAATACTAATATTACTTATGAATCATTCCATATAGTCATCTTAAAATTACGAACCCCAAACGAGACTTGCTCACCAGCGTTCCCAGCTAAATACTCCTATTCCAAACTCAATGAAACTATCATCAGGACCTAATTCTATCATATGCATAAGTTAGCTTTTAAAAGAAAATTATTATATTTTCAATTCTCTAAAATTATTCATTATGCATTTCAAGCTCACATTACCATATAGTATGTATGATCGCCACGAAACTCGTCGGTGTACAACAATTCATTATTCTATGTCAAATGGCACTAGTTTCGTCAAAATCCGAGACATCTCCTAAAATGATAATTTCACACGTTAATTAAAACGGGTTATTTTTAAAATAGTTCAATCACTTTTAATTCTAAATTAAAAGTTTACTATTATCATTCTTATTTAAACAGAATTTAAATAAGCTTTCAAAATCAATTTATTCAAGTTAAATTCAAGATTTAATTATTTAAACAATTCTAATATTTAAATCACTATTTCAATATTAAGATCACAATTCACATATTTAAATAAATCCCTATATTTGAATTTTAAAACTAATATTTCAATATATAAAATTAATTAAATATTTCAAAATCAAATGACAAATTCTGGGCCGTTACAGGACGTATTGTACGCGTATGTAAAGTTCGGATATCTAATTGGAAATAAAAAGACATAACAAGAGATAGAAGACAATCGACATAAACTATTGTTGTGTATAAAGTGTATAATTTACTTATCACCAGAATGTTGTTCTGACCCCCTCCGCATTAAAGCCTATAGGATAGCTTGGATGGATAGGTTCCTTTGGCATGCTCGACAGTAACAAGGACACTAGACATTTGAAGTGTCAATCTTGATCGGTAACTATGTAACTTATTATATTTGATTATTCCGCCATGGGTTATATCGTTAGTGCTCTTATATGCATTCATTTATTATGTATGCAGGATACCAAACCAAAGATCCATACTTTGATGGACTTAGGTTTTCAATTTAGCAAAAATTCGGGCCCACTAGGGTTTGGTTTGTTACAAGAGAGGAGCCCAGGTGGCCTAGTGAAAGGATTATTATTAGCACAATAACTGGAGGACCATATTTATTGGAGAAAAGCTGGAATGAGATGGAGTAGTATATGAGTTCTTTGAAGCATGTTACACAGGAGAGCTGCTTCGCCATTAAGGAAGAAGCTCCAGCTAAGAAGCAAAGATTGATGACTGATGACATCATATTTCGTAATAGGGACTCTAATGGGATTAAAGTGCCAATCTTTGATCCCATGGTGATGACGGCTGTTGTAGGACCATCTACTATGCATCCAATTTTAGTGAATTGTGCAAGCTTGGTGAATATTCTATTTGAAAAGACTTTTGATTGGATGAAATTAAGTTCCAAGGACGTCAAGCCTTGTAAATCTAAGATTCAAGGATTTATCGAAGAGACTAAGGAACCCATCGGGACTATTGATTTGTCCATGTGGTTAGGAGATTGAGATCGCACGATCATGCCGGTTTAGAAGTTTGTGATTGTGGATGAATGAGGTCGAATCAGTTCGAGGTGACCAGACCACTGGTCGGGAATGTTACATTGTTGAGCTTAGAGAGGCAAAGTGATGGGAGAAAGGAAAGAGTGTAGAGAGAATGATGTGCATTTAAAAGTGTATATTTATACTCTCATATTTAATCTTCTTTTATTGAAATAAGTAAGGATATTAGGGTATTTTTCATATTTACACCAAAATCTAAATTGTTTTCAAATCATCATTTATTTATCTTCATTTGGGGGCAAAATGGTAAATTTGTATATGAATTAATTTTGAGAAATTTTATTTGTAGGAAATTGAGTGCAAATTGGATGGAGCTAAATTAAAAGTACATGCACATATTAATGGAGATTGAAATGCAAAAGCACATGTTAGTGGGGATTAATTAATTCCCTAATGATTACTTGGAGGCTACACAATCTCAAGGGCATTTTTGGTTGTCCTATAAAAATGGAATTAGGATGTTAAGCATGTATAAATACCTCTTATGTTCCATGTAATGAAGTTCTTAATAATTTCTCTTTTATGCAAAATTGTAGCACAAAATCAATGTTAAATAAAATATCTCTTTAATGGCTTATTAGCCTTGTTTTTTTACTTTCACGCACTTTCATTTTATGCTTTTTTTATTGCTATTTTATTTCATGATCTTTTATTTAGTTTATGCTTCTTTATTTCATGTTAGTAGTTAGTTTTACTTTATGCAATTAGTTTAGTTTCATTTCATGCAAGTAGTCAACTCTCTTTTCTTTTGATTAGCTCTCATTTTCCTTGCTTTTTATGTTTAAATCATTTTGTGTTGACATGAATTCAATTATGAGAAGCTAAACCCCTTCATTTAAGGGTAATGTAGCACTCATGAATCATACTAAATCAGCATAAAACGGTTGCATTTGTAATCTCAAATTTTGTGCTTAGTGGAAATTAAGAATGAATGTAGTTTATGTTTCTTTTTAGTGAATTTGATAGCCTATGTTGACAACTCAAATAGGCTATGCTTAATCCAATATAAACATTATTAACAAGAAAACTTACCAACACCCCCAAAGTAGAGTCAAAAGTGCTGGTATGTCCTTCTTAACCTCTTTTGATTAAGCAGAAAAAGCTAGGATCTTATCGCTTCGTTTGGTTCACCTTTCGAATAAGTCTTTGTTGTGCAAACGCTTCCTTGTCCACCCTTTCGACCTAGTCAAAATATTTATATCCTTTTTTTAAGTCTTTCAAACCAGCCTTGTTGGTTTATTAATCGATTTGAAACACCCGGTTGAAACAATGGTGGTAACCTATTAGTTGGCTCTAATGTTGTTGGGTATTGACTAAATGATGGGTTTTGACTCCGTCGAAAGCTTGTCTCTTAAGTGGCTTCGGTTTGGACATTTAATTCTACGGATATTGGCTGAGTTTGAGGTTTCAACTCACTAAGAAGGTGAGCCGATGATAGTGGTTTGGAGCTAAGAACCTAAGTTTGTTGGTAAAATGAGAGGTTTTAACTCACTCGAAAGGTATTCTTTCGATTAAGTCGACACAAGCATAACACAATCGAATTTAATAAAATATCAAAACTGTTGCATAATCAAAAGCATCAAAATCTCATCTTCATTAAACTCATGATGTACAAACTGATCAACTTCCCCAACCTGATTTCCAAATTAGGGTTACAAATTTAAGAAAGTTTAAGAAAAAAGTGACTGAATTCCCCTCCCCAAAACCAGACCCCTAGGGTCTTATTTATAGGTGCAGCTTGGCACCTTTCGACTCAGAACTTTCGACCTGGTCGAAAGGTGACTTTATAGACCTTTCATCACCTTTAACACTTGTGTGTCCCTCTGCATTGCATTTGAATGGATTTGAATGCCTCCGTCTTCGTCGAAAGGGGTGGATGTGCTATTTCCCCTTGTGTTGCTTTGTTGTTGCTAGTGGTAAGTAACATGAGCTTTCGACTTTGTCAGCAAGTACATCCTTGGAGTTTCGAAGGTATTGAAATACTATGGTTTCGACGTAGAAGGTAGCTATCGAAGACATGCTTGCAGATAGATGCGGAACCCCTCTTAGTTGTGAAAAGATTCGACTAGTTCGAAAGACTTAGTTATGCTTTCGAAGGGGTTGTTCCAATGAAATATTTTTTTGAGTAACCCGAATGAAGGCGAAACCTTTGGTTTTGAAAGGTTTGGTGCGCATGTGTGTTGTTGTTACTAGCTACCTTTGAAAGGTATTCCTCAACCCATTCGAAACATCTTCATGCATGCGAAAGCATCTCTTTCGAAAGGAAGCAACTGAAGTGCAAGGGTGATTTCGACCCTTTTGAAAGCTTGTAACACATCTGACTCTTGACTTTAGCATCCTTTCGACTCCTTCGAAAGGCCTCGTTAGTACTATTATCTCTTGTTCTTCCTTCTCTTCTATTCATCTTTATTTCGACAAGGTTGAACTAGGAATTGGTGGTAACATTTGCGCCCCCCACCCCCGCGAAGGGATGCTCTTGACTTTCCAAGTGAACACTTTCGAAACCTCTAACGTTTCCCGTCTTTTCAAATTCTTACGCAAATCCTGGTCGTTCATTTAAATTTGATCATATAGTTCCCCCCATGCTGACTTTCCTTATAATTCACGCTCCTTTCTTCTCCTCTTTCATTTATCTGCAATTATAAAATTTCTAGCAAGAATTAAAGCATTCAATTTCTTAAGTAATTCCTATTTCTAACAAACAGAGACTCGAATCCAAAGTAAGTTTTCATTATTTCTGCTTTTCAAACTAATTTTCCATATTAAATTTCGATTTCAACATTTGCCCGATTTTCAACATTTGCCCGATTTGAATTTGAAATACCGCTCGAATCTCATAGAGATAATTTTAAGTTTTTCGTTCATGAAAATGTCCTTTGATTTGTTTCTATGGCTTTTCGTTGTTTCATTTTTTACTTAATTTACTCTTTGAATTCAACCGAAAAGATTTTTTTTTAATTATCATTATTTTTTTAGAAAGGTTCAAAATAAATTTCGGGGATTTTATGATTAGTGATTGTAAATTCGCGCTTAAATTAACTTAATTTTTTTTAAAGTTCTTGGTTAAAATTGAATTTGGGGAAGAAGGAGATTTCTAGTTACTTCGTAAAGAAGCTTTTGCAGTATGAATCATATTTTGGCGCTGCAATTTTACCTTTCTACCCCTTCGAAAGGGGTTAAGGTGTTTGTTTGGCTTCTTCAACCTCTTTCGATGGAGTCAAAAAGTAGTCCAGCGCCTCTCTTAATTGATCCCGTCGAAAGGTTGACGTTACTAACATAAAGTGGAATTCTTCGAAAGCATAGTTATACTTTAGTGTATTCTGAAACCTTTCGAAGAAATTGCCTAATGTGCCTTACTAAAAAATTATCTAGTACATACTTTCGAAAGCATAATCCTTATTTTATAGGTTTTTGAAACCTTTAGTACATGCTTACTCCCAATTTATTTTAGGGGATGCGTAGAGTTAGAAATTAGTCATTCATTTTTTTTATAAATTGGGTTGAGAATAACATACTTTATTTAAGTTGTAAATCAAATTAAACGTTTCGACTCAGTCGAAACCTATTGTATCGACTCAAATTTAATTGTTGTTATGCTTTCGAAACCATGTACCCCTTTCGACTTTCTCGACACATTTTGTAACTAATTGGGATTCGATCATCATTATATACTAATATTGTCGAAACATCCCAAGGCCTTTCCATTTTTATTAATATAATTCAAACTTAAACCTTTCAACTCGATTGGCATTTAGGGTTTCGACATCATACATGTTCTTTTTGTTAAACAAAATTCAGGGGATTCGACAGTGTCGAAAGGTCTATTTGTCTTGTTTATTGAATGTTGTTAGCGTACGTATATATTTAAATTGTTTGTATAGGATTCACCTACTCCTTTTAATAACAGTATTAATTGAGCTTTCGACATTGTTGAAGTGTGTTTGTTGAACGCATTCTTCCATCCTCCCTTTCAACTCTGTCGAAAGCTCAACAAATTTTATTTTTCTAAACTAACTCTAACATTCTTTCAAGGACATGAAATTTCATGTTATGGTTGACGTTCGAATTGTTGTAATAGGTTTTTGATGTCCTTAAAAGAAAAATGTTGATTTCATAACAAATCATAACTTCTAACCAAAATGATTTCACCTGACAGGATGATGTGCACGTAAATGTGCATATTTTTACTTCCATATTTAATCTAATTTAATTAAATAAATGAGCATATAGGGTATTTTAACATGTTTAAACCAATATTTCAATCACTTTTAAATCATCATTTATCCATCTTCATATAGGAGCAAAATGGTCATTTTTGTGCATATATTAATTTTAGAAAATTTACTTGAATATTTTAATGTTATTTGTAGGAATTTGAATGGAAATATGATGAAGGCTTCATAGAAAATATGCATGCACAAGAGGAAACAAAGGAATACGGATGGAAATAATTCAAACTCATGTATCATGGAGGACCCCACCTACCCACTTACCATGATCCCCTATTAGAAGCTAATGCACATGCACATGCTAATGAAGATTAAAGTTACATGCACATGTAATGGTGGATTATGCTCATGCTAATGACAACTTGGAGGCCACACTTCCTCAAGGTTATTTTGGGTAGTCCCCAAAAATATGCATTAGGGTTTTAGGCTTCTATAAATACCTCATATGTTCATGTAATTAAGCTCTTAGCCTCCTATTTAGTTGGTTTAGTTTTAGGATCAAAAATAAAATATAAACTCTCTTTTCTTTTTCATGGCTACTTAGCCATTTTCTTCTTTCAAGTAGTTTTTTTAATGCAATTTTAATTCATTCTCTTTTCTATTTACATGCTTTCTTTCCTTCCATGTTAGTATTTTAGATTTATTTATGCAAGTAGATTAGCTTTTATTTCATTTTAATTAGCTCTCTTTTTAATTAGCTTGAATTTTCTTCTTGTTTTTGTTTAATGTTGCAATCTACATTTGTTGAGGTGATAATAAATATGAAAAGCTAAACCCCTTCAATTTAGGATAATGAAGCTATCTTAATCATGTAGATTCAAAATTTTGATAATTTTTTGTCTCCTTTTGTGCTTAATGGAAAGTTGCATGTTGATGTAAGTTTATTAATGAATTTGATAGTCTATGATGTTAATCACATATAGGCTATTCATACTTAAATAAACACAATTTACATCATCATCTAACTAATTGATTTTGGTATTGGAAGTGAATTTAGAATCAAAATTTGATGGTTTATGTTACTAATTCAATAGTAAATAAGCCATGCCTAAAATAGAGTTTATGTTTAATTTCATTGCAATTTTCATGAGAGTTAAGAAGTGGTTTAGTGGGTGTGTTATAGTTTGATGGTTTATGTTGGGCTAATTAATAGCACAAATATTTTATACTTATAATAAACACATCAATTAAATTCACTAATGACCAAAAGAGATATCATAATTTCATGTTGTGTTGATTTATGTGATCATGAGAGTGGATTTATCTCTCAATTGTCTTTTAATCTCATAGTTTTCATTCACTTTTGTAGTAGTTAGTTTTTGCATTTTCTCTAGCTTAAAAAATTTTCAAACTCTTTGGTTAATTTGATTGAATAGAAATTTTAAAATCAATACAATTCCCTGTGGATCGACCCGTACTTGCCACGTACTAGAATTGTACGCCGTGCGCTTACGGTAATTTTTAATTTAAAAGTTGATCGGCGGTTTTCTAATCCGATAGGAAATTGGCCAGTTGAACAAGTTTTTGGCGCCGTTGCCTGGTAATTAATTTGATTTTAATTTCTATTCTTAGAATTATTTTTGTTTGATTTTATTGTGTGTTTGTTTTGTGTGTTAACTTGCATTTTAAAAAAATATTTTGTGTTGTGTGTTTGTGTGACTTTTTTTTTCTCATTTTGATTATGTGATTATTGTTGTTCTATTTGAGTTGCATTTTCATTTCTATTTAAAAAAATACACAATGTCATTTCAAAAAGAAAAAAATTTCGTTTATTATAATCCATTTCATTTACAACTACAATTTTCATTTTACAAACTTCTTTTAAATTTGCATTTCTATTCACAATTATTTTGCCTCTACCTGCACATCACCCCTCTGCCTGGATACATACAAATTGCCTCTACCATAGTTCACTTCTCTGTGCAATCATCACTTACACTCTTCAACATTTCACAACAACTCATATACATCACTACTGAAGCACTGCAGTTTATCTTTACTTCAACCCTGACAATACTGCCTTACCATTCATTTCAAACCACATTGCCAGCTGCCAAACAACACTGCCATCAGTTCAGCCACCACCATTCACCCAGTCATCACAACTCAATTGCCACCACTGCCCACTACTCTGCCAACCACTTCATTCATCTTCATCACTGTCATTACTTGCCTCAACAGCACTCCACACCTAACCGCTTACCACGGACCATCTTACCCCTTCCTACCATCACCTCCTCTATAAACTGCTGTGCATATTATCCTATGTACTGCCTTAAACATTTCCATACCACCGCCTCCTACCGATGATAACAGCCACACCTACATCTTTTGCAACCATCTTCCACCACTGCTGCACTATTGCTGATCCTCTATCCTACCTTCATCAACACCATACAAACACAGTGCACTGCACATAAAAAACGACCTCACCATTTTGACAAAATTCATACAAGTGCAAACTGTCTTCTATTACTTCTACTTCAATACACTTGCTACTTGCTACAATCCGCCTGATCACCTCCTGATCATCTCCAAAATATCCACTGCCACCATTCATCCACACTGTACAACATCCCACATCTTCACATCATTACTGTGCCTATGCACATCCTTGCCTGTGCACACTGCTGCTGTTCATATCACAAAAACCACATCAACACTATTGCCTGCATAGTGCCCTATCCCCTCTGCCTGCATATAAAAACTGCTCTCCATCACCAATCATATCAATACCATAGTGCAACACTGCCAACTCAACACACCACTCCCTACATATCACCAAAACCAAACAACTGTGTACAACCTCCTTAGTGTATGTTCCATATTGCCTTTTCCATCACAACACATTACTGCTTCAAAACCATCCCTGTAGCTTGCACTTAACCACCACTGCATACCAGACTCCCTCCACCAACAAACAATACTGGACTCCCCGGTATCAGAGCATCACAGTGCACTTCCTCTGTTTCATATCAAAACATCAACAACCTGACATCATTCCTCCCACACTTCATCTATCAACAAACATCAATTCCTTCTGTACACTGCATTTTCAACACTGCATTTGAACTGACCTCCTACCCACTGTCACTTTCCTACCAGAGCCACTACAAAGCCAAACCACAAACATACACTATCATTGCAACATTGCTCACTGAAACAACCACCACTGCAGTACATATCAGTTCAACCCCTCCTTGCATATTCCGACTTCCACAACCTGATCACTTCACAACAACTTGAACACCATCCTCCTGCCACTACTGTACCACTTGCCTAACCCCTTTCATTACCTCTTCATATATTATCTGCACTACTACATAACATACAAGCAACTACAACTCTCCTTACAACTGCAGCAGCCACAACTCCATCTCCATCCACTTCCTGCAAGTCTACTTCCCCATTGTAGTGCACAGTCATCACCTCCGACCATCTGAACTCCACCATCCAGCACTACCCTGTCCACACACTACTGCCACTTCACTGACATCTACTTATCTCAACTCTTCCACTGCCAACCTCCTCACAAACCTCCCCATGCACTGTCTCGACCACCGCCTCTCCTCGTAACAGCAACCAAATCAAAATTCAAAAATCGCTGTGTATGTGGTTGCGGAAATCTGAGTTTGTAAATTTTGCGAATTCGATTTTGTGAATATTGTGAGTTTTGTGAACTCGATTGTGTGAAATTGATTTTGTGATTTCGTGGCTTTGTGATTTCGATTTTGGGTGCGTGAGTATTTGGTTTGTATTCGTATTGTATGGTATTGGATTGGGTGGGAAGTTACATTTGGGCCATGGGCTACTATTGTTATTGTTATTTTTTAATTTTATTTTGAAGATAGTGATTATTTGTTTATTTGATTTTGATTTGTAAAAAATTTTCTTTTCAAAAAAAAAATTTGTTTGAGTTGAGTTAGATTGTTCTTAAGTTTTCTTTTTGCCTTTTAGAAAAAAACAAACAAACAACAAGTTGTTTTCAAAAAAAAATTTATTTTAATTTAATTTGTTTTGTTTTTCATTTGTTTTAAGTTTCTTCTTTTGATATAAAAAAAATTTCAACAAGAATTTTTTTTTTCGTCATTGTTTTCTTCCTTCATATATCTAAATAAATGTAAATCTTGTTAAACACTTTTCACGTTGGAAAAGCAGATAGGAAAAGTTGCTTGCTTCGCTTAGCTTGCTAAAAAATAACTGCTTGCTTGCTTATATAAAAAAAAATTGCTCATTTTAAAATAAATTACTAATAAATTCTGCACGCTCTGGTATCGTGCCCTCATCTCTTGTTTTTATTTGTTGTGCACTGTTGGTTGCTTGCATTTAAAAAAAAGAAATTTTTAAAACCAAAAACAAAATCAAATTCCATTCATAGTTGCATTGTTAGTACAAGTTTAATTTTAGTTTTACATTTCATCTTAGAACTTGACTAATAATAACGGTTAGACATCGAACTTAAGGGTGTCACGAGTTTACCTAGGGCTTAATTGTATATTGACAAGTTGTCTTCTTTGAACAAGTTATCTTCTTGGTGTCTAGGCTACAGCAGAGCAATAATCAGTTATAAATATTACGATGATTCATAAATATTATACTGATTGTTTCTCTGAAAGTACTTAAACCTTCGGTTGCATTGCTATGGCGATTGGTGATGCACCAATAAATCATGTCTGTTACCTGGCTGAGAACTATCTTGTTGGATTCAGACAAAGTGTGATTATACAATTTTGGGTTAGGAGCTATTAAGACCAGAAAATTGTAATTAAGTCCTTTGCATTCATTTAGTTGCATTAGTTCATGCATATTTAAAAAAAATTCAAAATCCAAAACTAAAAAAATTATAAATATTCCTTAACTTAGTTTTTAAATCCTTTCTTTTGAAAATTTTCAATCAAAATCAAAAATCCATAAATAATTTTAAGTTAATTTTTTTTTAGAAAAAAGAAATCCAAAAAAAATATAAAATCTTTTCAAAAACAAAAACATATAAAAAAATCAAATTTACTTTTGAAAAATAAGTTCCTTTTAGTAAATAGTTTTCCTTTATAAAAAATCCAAAAAAAAACATTTTTGAAATGTCTGAATTTCCTTAGTCGCAAGAATTTTACAATAGTTATGAAAATTAATATATCCGTATAATTTCACATCAAATTCTTATGGATATTTTAATAACAACTATTGTACAAATAATTCAAATTTCGAACCACAAAATTTACAAAATGATGACCAACTCTCAAATCTTGAAAAAAGCATCGAAACGATTTCGTCTTTACTTGATCTCTCTACACACAAAAATCAAATGATAAATGATTTGCGTAATTCATATCTGTGCAATAACTCAATTCAAGGATTTCAAAATAATCAAAATTTGAATTCACTTCAAAATTCAAATGATTTCGATCATATCCTATGCCAATTCAATTTCTAACTCCAAAATGAATTTCAAAATCAAAACGAAAAAGGAAACAACTGTTTAAATGATTTTGGCAATGGGAGTTGTTTCAATTATGGTAAAAAAATTTGTTCTCAACAATTTAAAATTGAAAATCCTCAAGTTAATAATTATAAATTTGACTTTATTGAGCAAATCGAAGAAATTCACAATGATCACACCGATTTATTTTTTGAAACATATAAGAAACAACGTGAGAAACGAAAGCAAATCCCAATGTGTAATGAGTCAAATAATAATCCACCTTTTACCAAAATTAATGATTTTCAAATAACAACTTTTGAAATTGAAACTGATAATCTTAATGAAGTTGTTGAAAATATGGTAATTAAGTTTGATTTCAATTCTTTTGAGAGTGTGGAACAAAATTTAAAATTCGATCTTCCTTTTCCCGATTCTTAAAAATTGAGTACAACAACTTTGGATTTTGAACTTGATATATGCAATGAAGTTGTGAATAATTCAACAAAGGAAGACGAATTTAGTGAACACAGTTTTATGGACTTTTCGAAGATGAGTTGTTAAATTTTGAAGGGGAAGATTTAAATCACCATTTTGAAATCTATAATTTTGAAGAAGTTTTCAATGATAAGTTTGAATTTCAATTTAGTGAAAATAAACTTGAACTTCAGCCAATTGTTCTATCTACTCCAAAAATCATCGAAATTAAAACAACTCATACGATTTTTAATAAAACGACATTCGTTTTTCCAAATCAACATTCAACTTTGAAATCTTTTATATTTGGTTATCTGTGCTTAAAATATGTCTCTCATACTTGACGAGACAAATGAACTGGTCTTTGAAAGACCGTTTCATTTACTTTTTAACGATATACTTTCTGATGTCATGTAAATAATAATCATTTCATGTAAATATAGGTCATTTTTATTTTTATTTTTCTCCTTTCACTTGGGTTGACTGTGGGGACACAGTCAAAATCAAGTATGGGGGAAGTCTCATCTTCTTTTTGATTTTTCATGGTTTATTTTTTGCATTTTCCTTCCAAAACTAAAAAAATTTAAAAACAAAAAAAATTCCCAAAAACAAATTTTCTTTTTCTAGCATTTTGATTTATTTTTGAAGAAACGCTATAAGATAAGTATAGGTTTTGGATATTAAATTGAAATTTTTGAAAAATTTATTTGTCTCAATAAAAATAAAAATAAAGTTTGATTACATGTAACTATGGTTTAACTAGTATATAGGAAGGTTCATAGTGATAATTATGAAGTATATCCTAATGGAAAATCTTTGTTTTAAAAAGTAGTGGATTTAAAGAAAAGAATATAACAATTTTTATCTTCTAAGTTAAATGGTGCTAAGATGATTTTGCAAAACTCTCTCTTCAAAAAAAAATATATAACAAAAAAAACACAAAAGAAAATATATATATTTGTATATATGTATATATTTTATTAACACCTAGAGTCATGTGTTCACATGTAAGTGTGTACACTCGCCATGCTCTGTACCCTTCTCATGTAAGCCCGAAAGGCAGTGCATGATCGGTATATCCGGCCTTAGTTTATCTGAGTTAGGTGTATGTATATAAAAATTCTTTCATTAATAATGCCTACAGTCGATAGGTGTTCATACTTGTGTGTTCACTCGCCATGCTCTATATTCCCCCCACGTAAGTCAGAAAGGCAGTAAATGGGTGGTATATCTGGCCTTAGTTTTCTGAGTTAGGCATATGTAAATATTGTTAATATCAATGAAATTTTCAAAAATAGAGAGAGTAAGCAATTGAAATCCAAGCACTAATTTCACTTATTTGATATGACTTGTTATTCAAAAGAAATAAAAATACCACTTTGAAAAACTTTGATAATCAACTAAGGATCCATTTCAAAGTTACACTGTGTTATCAACCGAAACAACGAGTCAAACTAGAGTCTATTTTTCATGATAACTCAGTTTTTATTGGATATTTTGACAAGTAAAAGGATTTAAATTTCTTGATAATGACCAGAACTTATATTTAACTTATTTTTGTCAATTTGAAAGTAATTCCTTCATTTGTAAATATTTTCAAAAACTTGCATTGATATCTTTGTAAATAAACCTTGCATTTAGGAATTTTCACGTCGCATTAGGATTTTGTGGGTAGTATCCGCTGAAAACCCTCACGAGACAACACTTGTCCTACTAGGGACACCTAGAGTTTTAATGGCTTGTTTCTTATGCTCAATGCAATCATGTTTCCTATGAAAACAGATTTATCTTAGTTTTAGTTTATTCGAGGACGAATAAAAAGAAAAGTGTGGGGGTATTTGATGCGCATGTAAATGTGCATTTTTTTACTTCGATATTTAATCTAATTTAATTAAATAAATGAGCTTATAGGGTATTTTAACATGTTTAAACCAATATTTCAATTATTTTTAAATCATCATTTATTCATCTTCATATAAGGGGAAAATGGTCATTTTTGTCATATATTAATTTTAGAAAATTTACTTGGATATTTTAATGTTATTTGTATGAATTTGAATGGAAATATGATGAAGGCTTTATAGAAAATATGCATGTACAAGAGGAAACAAAGGAATGAAGATGGAAATAATTCAAACTCATGTATCATGGAGGACCCCACCTACCCACTTACCATGATCCCCTATTAGAAGCTAATGCACATGATAATGAAGATTAAAGTTACATACACATGTAATGGTGGATTATGCTCATGCTAATGACAACATGGAGGCCACACTTCCTCAAGGGTATTTTGGGTAGTCCCTAAAAATATGCATTAGGATTTTAGGCTTGTATAAATAACCCATATGTTCATGTAATTAAGCTCTTAGCCTCCTCTTTAGTTAGTTTAGTTTTAGGCTCAATAATAAAATATAAATTCTCTTTTCTTTTTCATGGCTACTTAGTCATTTTCTTCTTTCATGTAATTTTCTTTTTTATGCAATTTTAATTCATTCTCTTTTCTATTCACATGCTTTCTTTCCTTCCATGTTAGTAGTTTAGATTTATTTATGCAAGTAGATTAGCTTTTATTTCATTTTAATTAGCTCTCTTTTTAATTAGCTTGAATTTTCTTCTTGTTTTTGTTTAATGTTGCAATCTACATTTGTTGAGGTGATAATAAATATGAGAAGCTAAACCCCTTCAATTTAGGATAATGAAGCTATCTTAATCATGTAGATTCAAAATTTTGATAATTTTTTGTCTCCTTTTGTGCTTAATGGAAAGTTGCATGTTGATGTAAGTTTATTAATGAATTTGATAGTCTATGATGTTAATCACATATAGGCTATTCATACTTAAATAAACACAATTTACATCATCATCTAACTAATTGATTTTGGTATTGGAAGTGAATTTAGAATCAAAATTTGATGGTTTATGTTACTAATTCAATAGTAAATAAGCCATGCCTAAAATAGAGTTTATGTTTAATTTCATTGCAATTTTCATGAGAGTTAAGAAGTGGTTTAGTGGGTGTGTTATAGTTTGATGGTTTATGTTGGGCTAATTAATAGCACAAATATTTCATACTTATAATAAACACATCAATTAAATTCACTAATGACCAAAAGAGAGATCATAATTTCATGTTGTGTTGATTTATGTGATCATGAGAGTGGATTTATCTCTCAATTGTCTTTTAATCTCATAGTTTTCATTCACTTTTGTAGTAGTTAGTTTTTGCATTTTCTCTAGCTTAAAACAATTTTCAAACTCTTTGGTTAATTTGATTGAATAGAAATTTCAAAATCAATACAATTCCCTACGGATCGACCCGTACTCACCACGTACTAGAATTGTACGTCGTGCGCTTACGGTAATTTTTAATTAAAAATTTGATCGGTGGTTTTCTAATCCGATAGGAAATTGGCCGGTTGAACACAGGATCATGGGGGTGAAAAAGACTTCCCAAAAACTAGAAAAAGACACAATGCCGGTGACGGAATCTTCTCCGAAGAAGATTGAAGTAACTTCTAAGCATTCCTTGATATCTACTCAAGATGAGGTAGACGCAATTCTTAGTGACTTCGGCATCACTGGGGTGGAAGCTATTCCCCCAAGTAATAGCGATACTATCCCATGCCCACCTAAAGGGTATTTTGCCTACACTGTTATCCACATTTGGCACGGTGGTTTCCTGCCTTTTCCGGACTTCTTGGCCAAACTTCGGACCCACTTGGGCATTGCTCCCATTCAACTATCACTAAATGTATATAACTATCTTCTGTCTTTGGAACTCATAGCACTGGAGTCTGGAATTCTATCATTTAATGTTGAAGTTTTGAAGTATCTTGTTTGATTGGTTAAGCTCAGCAATCTGAATAACGAAATCTTTAGAGCTAATCCCCTAAAAAGCTAATATCCGAGGGGGTAAACAAATTCGAAGATTGGAAAACGTAGTTCTTCTTCGTTAAATGCTTTACCAACATCAGTGGGGTTTTCTCTTCCCCCCGTAAGTTGATCACAGTCTCTATTTTCCATTTAATTACTTTCCTTTGCTAATCTATGCATCCTTGTCAGGTGCTTCTTTTAAAGAGCTGAATGAAGAAGATAAGAAAACTGGAATGTCGCTGATTGTCGCTTCAAGTAGGATTGGGAATAGATTAACTCTGTTGAATCCTTCAAATCTACAAAAGCATTCCCTCCTACCAGTAGGTCAGAGGGTACTTGGTCAACCTCCTTTAGTTCAACACACATCTTGAAGTAAACGCTTTCTTTCTTTGGGTGATCCAAAGAATTTCTCCCCAATGTCACCAATTTGTCCCGATCACTTCGGTAAGTTTAAACGTAGTATGTAGTTTGTTGTTGTATTACCTTTTAAATTTCTTTTTTGACTTGAAATTTTTTGAATTTTCAGCAGCTGTTTCTTAGGTTGAACCAATTATAAGTGATCCAACTCTCCCCACATCTACAACCCGTGTGTCATCTTTGTCTCGGGCCATTGCTAGGTCAAAGATGGCTGCTAAAAGAAAGTTGGGTAAAATGACCGTGGCGGAACCATTACCAAAGAAAGCCATGATCGTTGAAGTTCCCAATTCTCCACCACGAGAAGAGGGGGAGTTTGTTGATATTGACTAAACTCTGGAGAGTCCCAACTATTGAAGCTTCTCTTGATCAACTCAAGAAGACTCCCACAAAGGTCAATCCCCTATCGCGCATTGTCATCTCATGCTCTCCTCATGTGATTGATCAAATGCAAAAAGACTTGGGGACTTCAACCCCTTCCTCGGAGTTGCACTCTCCCAGATCCAAATCACTTGTGCCTTCGAGTGATATTGAAAATATGGTTCAATCTATCTTGAGTTCTCCATCCTTTACTTCTATCCATCCGCCTTCGTCAGTTTTTGATCCAATGGGTCATTGTCGTTCTCTAGTTGAACAACAATTCCTGGTATGCTTAATATCACTTAATCTTATTGTTATTTTTTCTCTCTAAGTTTTTTGACTTACGTTATACTCTTTCTTTCAGATTTCCAAGAGCTGGCTCTCCCTGCAAGAAGGTGTATGTAACATCCCCCTACTTGTAGGCCCAAAACTAACGGCTAAGAATGCTGCATTCATCCATAGTTATTAATCCTCGGGGACCAAATACGACGACATTAGATGCAATGATACATAGAAACACAAGAATATGGAAAAAATATAAATAGCAAACAGATTCCATTTCTAAATATTCTAAATTGATTACATAATCCCAATTCGCAGACCACGTTCAGATAACATATAATTACTACAAAATACGCCAAGAGCGACATATGAAGATGCCCCCTTGGTAGATCAGGGTTACAAATAAAACACACAGTGGAAATAAAAGAACTCTAATAATAAGCTTGCCTCCTGCACGCCCTCGAAAGCTTTATTCGTCTAAAAGAACACCTGGAAACCTTAACTCGCAACCTACTCAAAATAATTGGGTACCCGAGAGTTTAAGGGGAAAACAAAAACTTCGAGTCAGACATAAAGCCTGGTATGAATAATAATTTACCACCTCAAACCATTTAGATATCTAGTGAGACCACGCCGCTTAGCGTAACGGGTTTTCCCCTCAATAGTATCCTAAAACATTTATAAAACCATATACTGTGCTCTTGCATCCACAATGGTTAAAACATAATATTTCAAAAACCTTATGATGATATGTAAAACAAGTAAATAAAATCTGGATTAACCATCCCCATTCATTCTGACTATCTGTCTAAGTTATAGTTTCTAGGATTACTATTAACCCGTTAAATCTTTATGAACTATATGTCCAATATCTTAGTTTTCATGGGATCACCAAGAACCTATTGGTAACTCCAATATCTTATCTCTTATCCTAGTTTTCATGGGCTAACTAGGAACCTATTGACTGACTGTCAATATCTTAATCCTGATATAGTTTTCATGGGCTAACTACAAACCTACTGGCCCCTGCCAGTATCAAATCATAGTTTTCATGGGCTGACTATGAACCTATTGGCCTCTGCCAATATCATACAGTTTTCATGGGCTTACTGTAAACCCATTGGCCCCTACCAATATCATTAGTTTTAAGGTTTTAACATTCCGTAATTTTTGTTCACTACTGGGTCAACGTATCTGGTTATTCTGCCCTTTTCGAACACACATTTATGGGTTAATAACAATGTGAATAATATTTCCAAAATCTTTATTTATGCCATGGTTTTTCCTTTAAAAATGAGAATGGGTTATTTGTTTTGAAACTTTAAAACATCACTTTTGAAACCACTCGAGGACCTCCTTTGAAAGCATAGAAAACCACTTTTCAAAACTCTAAGTATATACCTTTCGAAACCAATGATACTTTTCGATGGTATCAAGAAAGCATTCTTTAAAACATAGCTTCGAAACAAATAAAGTACCCTTTCGAAAGAATTGGGTTTACTCTTTAAAAACTTCATTTGGGTCAAAATGGTTATATAGGAAAGTATCTCTTTCGAAACCAACTAAAAATTAATTTGGGGAAAAATTGATGGTGTCGGAACCATCTAGTCGAAAGCAAAGACCTTTAAAAATTAAAACTTCGAAGAACAAAGTCGAAACCTCCTTTCGACTCCATCACCTTTGAAACCCTCAACCCCTTTCAAAAGCAATTAGGAAGTGGCTTAACCTAGGTAAAAGCAAAGATAACCTTTCGAAGGCGTTTATGACTTCAATACTTCGGAAGGAAAATAGCGGCTAGGTTTCGACTAGGTCAGAACCAACCCTTTCGAAAGCGCTTATTTAAAGGAAAAAGGCACCCCTTCGAAAGCTGGTGCTTTAAAATTATATGACGACCTTCTTCGAAAGCTATTTATAAAACCCTTTCGAAAGCATATGTTTCGACTATGTCGAAAGCTTTAAATAAAACAAGGCAAGACTTTAACTTTTGAAATCAAAGCAGGGTTTCGACCCTATCGGAAGCTTACCTTTCGACACCAAGGCTTCTGCCTTCCTTCCAATCCATCGCGTACCACTAGATGATACCTTGAGTATTGGTTTCGGCTATGTGGGTTTCGACTAAGTAGGTTTCGACTAGGATGGGGCGGAATCATTGGAGTCGAAATGGGCTACTAATTGAGGCGGAACACCTTTTCTAAATTAAAGGCTGAAATGTTGCTTCTTTTGGTAATTGCTTTATAACAACTTGCCTATTTGTAAACCATTGATTGGCTGTCATAATTTTTTTTGAATACTTTACAATTAAACCTGCCGCATTTATACTAGATCTAAACCATAAAAATGTAACGTTTAAGCCCTTCCATATATCAAAAACAATATTTGCAGCAAAGTCCCTCTTTTAAAATAATTTATTTTCCCTAGTAAATCAATTGGGAAAAATCCCCAAAAATCATAAAAGTTCGATTTCATCACTAATCAAACATATTAAAATTCTAGACCCAATTACTTCCTGAAATATTCAAAATAAATTTTAAACCCAATTACACCATATTTATCATCAAAAATTCATAATAAAATTTTCGTTCTTGGAAAATTCTGAAAATTAAACCCATCTCCAAAATCATGTTTTACCTAGCATAAAAATTTTCCATAGCATTTTTAAAATCGATAACCCATGGTTTTGCCCCTAAAACCGTGCGAATTTCATGTACAAATAAATTGTTTAAATCAAACAATTCATAAATTAAGCATATCATCATCCAATATATCTTAGAAAAAAAATAAATATAAATCTGAAATCATATGATTATAAAACCAAAAAGAGATGGAATGGATTATTATTCACCTTAGGTTTGATAAGGAATTTGAGATTTGTTGTTGATTAATCCTTCCTAGCTTTGATCCTTGGCTTTAGATTGAAATTTCTCCTTTTTCCTCCTTATTAATGGCCATCTCTATTTAGTTTTGATTTGCGTTTGTGAATAATGGAAAAATGGAACGTGAATGGGAAATAATAAGATGTGTATAGACGTGTATAATAGAATGGCTAATTACCACTATGCCCATGTGTAAATTAATTATCTTATAAACTAATCTAAAGCCCATTAAATTTTTATTATTAAGCATGGCCTATTTTATAATTTTATTCAAATTTCAATCCCCTTATCATCATTATTCTATTTAATTTATCTAATTAAATTTCCTGAATAATGTTATCAAAAATTAAGGATGTTACAGGCTCCCCCTACTGAATTTCGACCTCGAAATTCAATAAGGACTAAATACTAAACATAGTAATCATCTGTAACAACTCCTAAAAACCATACTAGTCTAACCAACTAGCAATATCAATATAAATCTAATATAGACATACCCTCAAGGCAGATCAAGATAAATATCTCTAATCTTGTCCTCTGTCTCCCAAGTACAGTCCTTTTTGTTGTCGCTCCACTGAACTTTTACCGACCTGAATGTCGTGTTCCTTAATCTTTTCTCATCTCTAGCTACAACCCGAAGAAGTTGTCTAACAATAGTCAAATTAGGCTCTACTACTAAGTCTTCCAACCCTGTCGAAGGAATAGTCGTCTCTGGATCATGCATATACTTACGAAGATGAGACACATGAAATACATTATGGACACCTGCCAAACTGCTCGACAACTCTATTCTATATGTGAGCTTTCCAATCCTCTCTATGATCTGGAATGGACCTACATACCTTGGGGCTAACTTCCCTGACTTCCTAAATCGTACCACACCTATCATAGGCGATACCTTAATAAAAACCTTATCTCCAACAGAGAATTCTAGGTCTTTACGCCTCTTGTCTGCATAACTCTTCTGTCTGGACTGAGCTTCCTTAATCCTCCCTCAGATTAACTCAATCTTCTCTGATGCCTCTCTAACCAAATCTGGGCCTAAGACTAATCTATCTCCAATCTCCAACCAACATGCTAGTGATTTGCATGGTCTTCCATACAAAGCTTCAAATGACGCCATTCCTATACTAGTCTGGTAACTATTATTATAGGAAAAATCAACCAAATATAGGTGATCCTCCCTAGATCCACCAAAGTACAATACACAAGCTCTCAATAAATCTTCAAGTACCTTGTTGACTCTCTCTGTCTGCCCATCCGTCTGAGGGTGATATGTAGTACTCATATTAAGCTTGGTACCCATCACTTCCTGTAAACTCTTCCAGAATTCACTAGTGAACAAAGCATCTCTGTCACTGACTATTCTACTAGGAACTCCATGTAGTCTAACTATGTTCTTTATGAACAACTTTGCTAAAACATGTGTCGTCCTGGTTGACTTAACTAGAATGAAATGGGCACTCTTGGTCAATCTGTCCACTATAAACCATATACTTTCATTACCTCTATTTGACCTTGGCAACCCGTCTATAAAATCCATAGATATCAAATCTCATTTCCAAACTGGAATATCTAAAGGCTGAAGAAACCCATTAGGCTTTTGATGTTCAGCTTTCACTTGTTGACAGTTTGCACACTACCTAACCCATGAGCCAACATCCCTCTTCATGCCTTCCCAATAGAAGCTCATATTCATATCCTGATACATCTTGGTCCCTCCAGGAAGAATCGTGAACTTGGATCGATGACATTCTTCAAGAACTTTTTTCCTTAAGTCCTCCATATTTGGAACACACAACCGTCCCTTATTTCTTAGCCATCCTTTCTAGTCACGGCTGAAATCCTTTAAATCATCGATCTCTGTTACAACCTCCAGTCTTCTGATCCTTTTGGCTAATACTGGATCCTCCTTCTGCTTAGAAGCAATTTTCTCAATCAATACTGGTTGGACTTCTAAACAAGACAACTTGGTGGAACTCTGACTAAAACTAGCAGTCGATCTTAACTGCACATCGCAACTGACTAAGGCTTCCAAATCCTTCCACTCTGCCAACATAGCTAACACCATGTTCTGATGTTTTCTGCTAAGAGCATCTGCTTCCTTATTACTTTTTATTGGCGTGTACTCTATACCAAAATCATAAGCAGCCAAAAACTCTAGCCATCTCTACTGCCTCATATTCAACTCCTTCTGAGAGAATAAATACCGTAAAGACTTATGATCGGATACAACTCAAATCTCTCCCTTAAGAGATAATGGCTCCAAATCTTCAATGCGAAGATCACAACTTACAACTCCAAATCATGAGTAGGATATTTAACTTCGTGCGATCTAAGCTGAATAGATGCGTAGGCAATGACTTTACCATTCTGCATCAACACCGCTCCAAATCCAGTTCCACATGCATCAGTATATACCACCAATCCTTGGTTTCCATCTGGAACTACTAACACGGGTGCATTGGTCAACAAATGCTTTAACTTAAGGAACGCTTCCTCTAATTTGTCGGACCAAACAAACTTCACTTCCTTCCTGGTTAGCTTAGTTAAGGGTGCTGCTATCCGTGAGAAATCCCTAATGAATCTCCGGTAGTAGTCAGCAAGTCCAAGAAAACTCCTGATCTCAGTCACCGTCTCCGTTCGCTTCCAATTATTCACGGCTTCGATCTTATCTGGATCGACTGACAATCCTTTCTCTGAAACTATGTGACTAAGAAATTTTATCTCTTTCTTCTAGAAATGACACTTGGTAAACTTAGCCTTTAGCTGATTCTGCCTCAGCATCTCAAGCACCACTCTAAGATGAACTTCATGCTCTCTTTCATCCTTAGAGTATACTACAATGTCATCTATAAACACTAGTACAAACATATCCAAGTACTCTTGAAAAAATCGGTTCATCAAATCTATAAAGAAAGCAGGTGCTTTCGTCAATCCAAATCACATCACCAACCACTCATATGAACCATACCTAGTTCGAAAATGCCGTCAAAGGAATACCGCCTCCGCCACTCTTAACTGATGGAAACCTGTCGCCAAGTCCAACTGGGAAAACACTTTAGCTCCACTCAACTGATCAAATAGATCATCTATTCTTGGCAAAGAATACATATTCTTAATTGTCCTTTCGTTTAACTTACGATAGTCAATGCACATCCTTAACGACCCATCCGGTTTGTTTACGAACACCGCGGCTTCTCCACAAGTCGAACTGCTTGGTCTAATGAAACTCCTTCCTTCTAGATCCACTAGCTGCACCTTCAATTCCTTCATCTTAGTTGGTGTCATCCTGCTAGGTGGTCTACTTACAGGTTCAGCTTCTGGTGCAATATCTATTCAAAACTCAACGGCTCTTTTCGAGGATAGTCCAGTGCCTGGCTCAAAGACACCTACAAACTCTCTTGCTACCCGAACCTGACTTAACTCATCTCCTATCTCCATAGAATTAAGCAAAGTACTAACACTCCGATTTTACTAAATTGTTTAAATAACTTCCTCATTCGCTTGAAGAGTGCAAAAATGTGTGTTTTAAACAGAAAATAATTTGCTTAAGAAAACTAGTTTTTAAAACAATTTTTGAAATCAATTAGAAAACGATTCTTTGAAAATTTCTCTTCATTATAGAGAATATAAATTTTTAATAGCTTTAAAAATAAAATTTAAATATTTTAAAATATTTATTTCAAAAGCTATTTTAATATAAAAATCATTTCAAAAATCGTTTAGAAAATTCGTGCTCGAAAACAACAAAAATCATCGAAAAACACTGAAAATCAACATATGAAAATGCCTCAAAAACTCATCAATCTGGAGTACGGATCAACCAAAATACTGGCTTACCTATCGATAGGTTAAAGCCTTTCAAAACAATCCAAAACATCATAAGAATTGGTTGAAAAAGTCACTGGAACAAGTAAAGCAAGCAAAACAGTGCACATGAGCAAGCAGAAAGCAATCTGGACACTAAAACATACATAGGTCACCCAGAATAGTGCAAAAACCGTTTAATTCTCCTTCTCATACGCTCGAATAGTGCAAAAACGTGTATTTTATATTTCAAAATTTTGTTTTCCAAAATGATTTCGAAAATGGTTTTCAAAAGCTAGTTTTCTGAAACAAATTATTTTCTATATAAAATACACGTTTTTGCACTATTCGAGCATATGAGAAGGAGAATTAAACGGTTTAGAAACTCACATCTCTAGCAAAAATAAGCTCTTGGTAGAAATCCGTTAGCAAATTACGTAGTTAGTTTGGTTTACTGTAAGCTGTTATCACATTCTGTAGTTTACAGTGAAATTTGTGTCTGGGTTCAACTTTGAGAACCCATAACTCTATGATTTCATACCAGAATTGAGTGCAACCTTTTCCGAATCATTGTCTATGTTTTGTTGTTTATGTATGTTTTAGTGTCCAGATTGCTTTCTGCTTGCTCCTATGCACTGTTTTGCTTGCTTTACTTGTTCTAGTGACTTTTGCAACCAATTCTTATGATGTTTTGGAGTGTTTTGGAAGGCTTTAACCTATCAATAGGTAAGCCAATATTTTGGTTGATCCATACTCCGGATTGAAGAGTTTTTGAGGCATTTTCATATGTTGATTTTCAGTGTTTTTCGATAATTTTTTTTGTTTTCGAGCATGAATTTTCTAAACGATTTAGTAAGCCTTATGTGATAAATCAAATCTTGCTCACCTAATTTACGACATTGAGTATTTGTGTCGTAACTTCTCCCTTTTGAGATGATGTACTTTATAGGATATTACCATACACTATTACATCCTAATCATATTGTTTCAGCTAGACTGACTCGCGTATTTTATACTCGGGTCAGACCAAGTTATTACAGGTAGCACTTGATGTAGATAGTATCTATCCAGCTTCTGCTTTGGACTACTTAGATCTTTTTGGATCGCTTTGGCAAATTTTAGATTAGGCTAGTCACTTAGTTATTTTGTAGAGCACTCTGATTATTGTACATATTCTTTCATGGGGATGGATGTTATGTATATTGTGGATTGTATATCCACTTATGTATATTACTTTGTGTTGTACTTGATGTATGTATATATATGTGTGGTTGTGTTTGTTTTTCTGTGTATTATGATATTTATTATTGTTATGTTTTGTTCTGGATCGATCCTATAGCCACCATAGTATTGTATCTACAGAGAATATCACTCGGTTATGACTATTAAAGTGTCTCAGTGATATTTCCCTATCCTGAAAAAATATCCTAGCCTCATAACTACTCAACCAATCCATTTGATGTTGATTTGGGTTTCCGATCTGTTCATCTGATCAACGCTATCGATAGGATCTCCAAAACACTTGAACAGAGCAAACTGACATAATATGGTTTTTAAATTTAGTAAATGGATAAATTTTGTATAATTATAATATGTATAAGGTTAATTTTCTGAATTTTGATAATTAATGGAATTGGGTGTTAAGAAATAATATTTAACTTTGCATGTTTTATAATCATTGGCTTTAGTTTCATATCTAAATAATTAACATGGTTATAAATTAATTTGGACATTTAAATGGATTTAAATCAAGAATGTGGGAATTTAATTTCCGATGATTTCGAACTTTATTTTGAAAGTTTTAAACGGATATATTATTTAAAGTTATTTCTAGTAGAAATTGTTTTAAAGGATTTTTAATTTGTAAATCAGTGCTCTTTTCTTTGTCACTGTAAAATAATTCCGGTGATGACTGCAGCATCATCGACATTCATTTTCGAGTTTCGAAGTTAAGAGACTATTCTGTAACTTTGCTACAGTTTTGCTTTGAAATTTAATTGATTTGAATTTCTAAATATGACTTGATTTATAATATATGTGATTTAAGAGTTGATTTGATATATATTGTGTATATTTAATCATCTCTAAAATAGTTTGAAGTTAATTGGAAATTTAATTCTTAAATTTTATCTTAAAGGATAATTTCAATTATAAAGGTTTGGATAAATATGTAAACTTGAATAATTGAAATTGGAGAATTTATTTGTATAATATTCTATTACATTCCAATATAACTTACCTAAATTATTCAGAAGTTGAATATGTAATTGGAAAATACAAAATAAAGAGGATTTTATAAATAAAAATTTGAGTGGTTATAATAAATGTTATACACTTAAATTTTATTTATAAAGGATCAATAGAGGTAGATAGAGAAAAAGGGTTAATTGAATAATTTACAACATAATGATATTTAAAAGAAATTATAAATAAATTGAAATAGTTATAATAAGTGAAATAAACTTAATATATATAGGATTTGATATATATAGGATTTGATATATTAAGTGGAATAAATTTAAGAATAAATTGGAATAAAGAAGAATGAAATTTAATGAATAAAGATGAATATAATAAATGATTGTTCAAATTCATGACTTTACAAATTGTTGATTTGATGATGAGATAATGAGATTTAAAAATAATTAAGATTTATTTAACTCAAGTGAAATCAAATGGATGAAATTAATTATTAATGTAAGTTGAAATTTTCATGGTTTTAAATTTATTATCTTATTCTGTTTCCAATCTATTTTCTTTCGGGTTGTTTCCATTCTCCTACCTTCTAAGTAGGAAATCAAATTTCGAATTAGTTAGCCATGGAGCTATTGTTTTCTCTCTGCTTGATCTTACCACTGATTTTCACCAACTCAGTATTGCTGAGGAAAGTATTCCCGAGACTGCTTTCCGTACTGAGAATGGTTTTTCTATGAATAGTTTAGTCATGCCTTTTGGTTTGACTAATGCTCCTGCTCTCTTTGTTGATTTGATGAATCGTGTTTTTCGTATTGTGCTTAATAAGTTGTTCTAGTCTTTCTTTCTTTCTCTTTTTCCTTCATCATTTAACTTTTCTATCTCTTCTGTGGTTCTTACTTCTCCCTATTCTGAATCTGAGCACTGTTTACCATCCACGGACCGACGGTCAAATAGAAAGGGTGAATCAGTTTCTCGATGATCTTTTTCGTGCATGTGTTCTTGATTTTGGAGGATCTTGGGAAGATCATCTCCACCTTGTTAAACTTACTTATAACAACAGTTATCAGGTATAATTTCAATCTTCTTATCATCTTGTCTTAACCCTATTTCATTCTATCTTTTTCTGGGTTTTTCCCGTAACTCATTCCTTTTCGGGGACGTAAAGTTTTGAGTGGGGGAGAGTGTAACAACCCTGTATTTTGTAATTATATTAAATTGAATTTCCTGATTTAAAAACTTTATTTTATATATTAAAATGGATAAATTTTGTTATTTTAAAAATAAATTTTGATTTGTATGTGAATTATAATTCCAACATGAATAAATAGAGTATTTTCCAGAACTGTGAATTTGGTCAATTTGGTCAAACTTTGACTTTTAAATATAAAATTTAAATATTTTAATTTTTTAATTTTATCTTTTATTTTGAAAATAAATTAAATTTCAAGAATACTGCTTTTCGTTTCGTTGAAATCTGATTTATATTGTGAAAGTTATGCTTTTTACAATATTGTGTGTAAATTGATTTATTTAACAAAATTGTTTATTTTAAATTATATAAATAATATTTTATTTGGTCATGTAATGTTCTAATTTATATTTATATGGGTAAACTAACATGTTATGTATATATTTTGGTTTTAAAACATTTTTAAAAGTGTAATTGACATTTTCTAGTGTCAGTTGTATTTTGTTTACAATTTCTGGTTTCCAGTTTCAATTAATTAAAAAAATTCTTTATTTATTTTTCTATTTTCTTAAGATTTTATTTTTTTCTCATTCCCACTTTATTTTGTTCCTCATTTATTTTATTTATGTGACTTTTTATTTGTTTTAGAGTGAAGTAGAAATTTTTCTAAAGCTAGTGATAATTTATTGTAATTTTTGAACCATGTTTCCAATTTTTAAGCAATTTCTTTAATTCTTTTTCTATTTTCTTTAATTTTAATTATTTATCTTCATTTGATTTTAATTTTTTTCAGTTTTAAAATGTATTTACTGAAAATTTATTTGCTTTATTTTGATTAAAACAAAATAGAAAGTAAAGAGCCAAAACCTTTTCATTTTCTAGTCTTTTCATCTCCTTGTCTTTTCATTTGCTTTTGCCTTTTCCTCTTCTTTCTTTTAGCCGTACATTTCCTTTCCTCTAGCCATGTATTCTCTTTGCATTTCACGTGAGAAATCTTTCTCATTTCAAAACTCACGGCCATTAACAAATTGAGAAAAAAAATTTGCAAGTTAATGTCTTCTTCTTTCTATTTTCTTCTTATTTCCATTGTTTTGCTTTTGCTCCTCTTATGCTTTGCTCGACCCCACTCTCCACCATCACCACCGACCACCACCTCATCATCCACGATAGCACCTTCTCCCTCTCCTCGGACCAAGTCCAGGCCGTGGCCTTCCTATGATGCTAGCTCCACAATTTTGCAAAGATCCACTTGAAAACAATGCCTATACCATATATGCTTCACCTACCTTTCATCTATCACCCTGGCCGCCTCCTATTGCTCCACCACCACCATGATGCCACCTCTGACCATCCACTTACCCACTGTCTAGACCTGAACCATGCAATGGCCGAGCCCACTTGCCTTTGGCCGAGCCCAAAATGTGACCAAACTCCACTTATTTTGCCTTGACCCTTTATCTCCTTCATGTTGCAACTTCTACCATCCACATCTCCTTGCTAGCCGTGTGTTATGATGCTCAACCTGACCTGCATGATTCCATATCTAAGCTATAACACATCATAGCCGAGCACATGAACCCCTAGGCCAAGCATTTGAATGGTAAAGGCAAGGTCTTGTTCCTCGTTGCTTTGTATTTCAATTTGTTCAACATTATTTTGTGTTAAATATATTCATGTGTTATATTGTATTGTCTTGTTTTGATTATTGTGTACAAGATAAATATCAAAGCTCTCTATTCATTCAAATCAAAAGTCGTGCTGTATCGTGCTTGTCGTGCTTTCTGGAATCTATTCTGTGTGTTCTGACCGCTAACTCCAGCGTAAAAAGGTGAGTAAATCTCACCTGACATTTATACTTATGCAAATGTGAATTGACAACAATTGAATGTGTAGAATATTATGTTATGTTATACCTGCTTTGTTATATATTATATGATGTTAAACCTGTTTATTTATCTGTCATATCATCTGTTACTGATATATGTTGTTAACTGTTCATTTATATATGTTTATCACACTACAAGTTCCCTGTTAGTATAGAAATCACTATGGGTTGAAATGATACATACCCGAACGGATTTTAGAATAGGGAAAAATCGTTATGGGCTGAAATGATTGGCCTGAATGGTTTTTATTTAATTTATTTTGACTTGGGATTGCGGGTTTGAAATGATAGAACCCATATTTTTCTTTGTAAATTGCGGATTGAAATGATACATATCCGTATCACTTGACCTAGGTTAGAAAACTATATACAGGCCCGTGGTTAATTTATAAAGTATTTTGAATATTTTAAATATGTTTAAAAGTGTAAATTTATGCTAATTTGATTTAAATTGGATTTTTAATTGTCTAAATAAAGAAATTATGATTTTTCTATAAGTTAAAAATGTTGAATAAATGACTAGTTAAACTGAAATTGGAATATAACTTAAGTTTGGAAATTTGGATTTTGGTTTAAAAACGAATTTAAGTTATGAATAAAATGGAAAATTAAGTTTTTTTTGGAAAATGGGCAATATGATAATTTGATTTAAATTTGAATTTAAATGATTTAATAAAGTGTTATTGATTTTTCTATGAACTAAAATGGTTAAATGAATGAATGCTTAAATGTGTAATTTTAAAATATAACTTGACTTGGAAATGGGAAATTTGGTTTTAATTAAAGGTTTAAATTAATTAAATAAATTGGAAATTTAGTGTAATTTGTGAAATGGTAATTTGAAAATGTAAGTGTTAATAAATTGTAAAAGGTAAAAATGGGAAAATTGTACATTTGAATTTGTTAAGTAAAATTATTGGAAAATTGGATTTTATTGTAAAGTTTACTTTATAAAAATCATAAGTAAAAGACATTTAAATAACATTTTTAAATGATAAAAATATGATTTTTATAATGTTAAAAGGGTTTAAAATGAAGTTTATTATTTGCTGGAAATACACTAAAATCTGGAAATTACTTTAATAGCATTCAGAAATGCTATGATTTCTGATTTGAACTAAAAATTGAATAAAAGAGCTATTACAGCATTTCTGAAATGCTGTAGTTGCTGTAGTTGAACTAAATAGACTAAAACTTGACTCAGGTCTATTACAGCAGTTCTGTAACTGCTGTAGTGGTCTGCAGTCTTTGCTGAATTTAATGAAACCCTTTAATTTGAAACCTGAGCTATTACAGCATTTCTGGAAATGCTGTCTTTGCTGTTTTAAATTAAATTTCAACTAAAACTGAGATTTAACAGCAGTTTTAAAATGCTGTCTTTGCTGAATAAAAATGTTTCAAGAATAACTTATAACAGCTTTTTTTGAATGCTGTGAAAGGCTGAAATTTTCAATGTTTATGGTTTTTAACTTTGTAAATGAACTCAGAATAGTTTAAAACTTTGGAAATTTAATACTTGATTTGAAAGTATAATAATTACACTTTTAAATGGTTTAGATGAATTACTTTGATTGAAATATAAACTATTTACAAGGTGACTTGAAATGAAAATAAATGAATGATATCTTGAATTTAAAAGGTATTTAAAATTGAATATTTGGATTTGAACTCAAATGATGGTTTGATAATGAAGTTTTGAAAAGATATGATATTTTGATATATTAAATGATTTGAAATGAAGTTTTTGAAAGGATATGATATTTTGATATATTAAAATGATTTGAAATGAAGTTTTGAAATGATATGATGTTTTGATATATTAAAATGATTTGAGATGAAGTTTTGGAAAGATATGATATTTTGATATATTGAAATGATTTGAAATGAAGTTCTGAAATGATATGATATTTTAAATATATTGAAATGGTTTGGAATTGATTTAATCTTTATTTTGATAAAGATTTGGATTTGAAATGATATTCTATTTTGGAGTATAAAATATTATTTTAAAATTATAACTACGGGTTATAATAACGATTGGTTGTTAAAGAGACCGGGATCGGATATGGACATACTCTCTGTCGATACCGAAAACCACTTTAACAACTGTGTACACGGTGCAGTTTCCAGAATGAAGTAGGATGGTGGCGACGATCCTAAGGTATATACGTGGACCCAACTCCCGTGAGTTGGCATAAGGTGGCTAAAACAGGAGCGATCTCGGGCCAATGAGGTAGCACCTCTTATCAGACACACTTTTTCGATACCATTCTATTAATTTGTGATTGATTGGGTGCACCCCTCGATTTGGGAGTGTTGTTCGAGGTGGAGTAGTAGTGGCTGCAATGCGTTTCCATCAGTCCGTGTGCGTAATTGGTATATCTACCCTGGCATTGCCTTGTGTGCCGTGTCACCTACCATATCAAGCTTTAGTACGAGTTGTGATTTCTCCTATAGCCTGTGGAGTATCGAGGGTAGCCCCCATTTTGGGAGTATGCTAATACTGGTTAGACTACTGGGAATAATACGTGTTAAGGTGGAAAATGTAAAGCCTTAATGCTATTTAAAAGTATGTTTATTTTATATTAGACATTATTATAATAGCGAATATTACTACATAGTAGATAGTTTAATGGATCCTTAAAGAATGGGCGATCCCAAGCATTCTTTAAGTTACTTGTACCTTTATTACAGTTCACTTGAGTTGGTTTACATTGTATAAGTATGTATGTCTTGACTCTAGTGTTTGTATTTTTATTTACTCTCGGGTCAGCCTGAGTATTCACATATTTGGATTCCACTTTCTGGAGATTGGAATCGCTGGAGATTATCTGCTTATCTAGTTTTATCTATCTCAGTTCTGTTGTTCTATTCAGCTTGTACTTGGTTATCATATTGAGACTTCTGTTGTACTTTATTTCTTCTGTTGTATCTTATTTAACTCTGATATATTTACATAGTAGCTTCATGAACTACTATTTCTTTTACTTCCACTGCACTTCTTACTCTTTGTCTGTGATCTGTGATTATTTATTTACTGTATATTCTGAGATTTGCTAAATTTTATTTACAACGCGGTATTTTGAGCAATTCAAGTCCGACATGTGCGGATGCGAATGGTTGAAAATATCGGGTCGTTACAATTACTATAAATAAACTTCACAAATCAATTTTTTTTCCATTTATTTAATATCTTTAAATTATACATTCAAAGAAACTTATATAAATTTTACTTGAAATATTCATTTGAAAGCTTCATTTGCAAATCAACGATCTTTAATACTTTTCAAAAAAATTCATTTGTAAAATTCCTTGGTTCATGTATAAATACCATTTAAATATTTAAATAACATCTTTATAAATATATGTAAACTTTTGAAAATAATTATTTACATCATTACTTATATTTACAAGGAAGCTATTGAAAACCTTAAATCCATTATTTATAAATTTATTAGTTTTATCTCAAGATACTTTTCAAACATTATTAATAAATCAATAATCATTTACTTTAAATATGTTTTATTTAATAAACGACTTCTCAAATATTTACAACACTAATAATTTACTATTAAGCCATGTGGTACATGCATAAACAATATTTTAAACATTTTAAAGTATTTAGAATTGACAAAAATGATCAAAATATCCTTTATATAATACTTTATCAAAATACTTTTACAACTCGATGTCTTAACAGGTTTATCCTCATTCTTGCAGACTCTGACCATGCGTTGATCAGGCGCAAAGCTAGAATTCTCCAAGTACTTAGTAGACCCGTTTCAACACCCAGTGAAAAATACTCGAAAACCTTCAAAATTGATATGGAAAGTACAATCCAAACAAATCAACCGAATCGAATCATGGATCGCAGATACATAATGGTTACGCCTAGATCCCCCAAGAAACATCCGTACCTTTTAAGCAATCACTGCCTTGCGAATTTCACCGTGATAAACAAAAACCTGTAGGCCGCGGATACACAATGGTTACGCTTGGATCCCCCAGGAAACATCCGTACCCTTTAAGCAATCTCTGCCTTGCGGATTACGCTACCAACACGACCATGGATCGCAGATACACAATGGTTAAGCCTGGATCCCCCAGGAAACATCCGTACCTTTTAACCAATCACTGCCTTGCGAATTACGCTATGCAGTCGAGTTCGTAAGACCATGGGTAACGCCATGGAATTCGAAGGACACTCGAGTATCATATCCGGAAAACCCAAATTAGAGAGATAATATCGATAGAATGAATCCAAAATGTGGCCACAAAGAGGATATCAAGCAGAAGGCACTTTCCATATCTTTACTTCGAAAATATGTATCATATAGTACCCTTTCAAATCAATTTCAAATATCATACTTATATAAAGTCAATTATATATAAGGTTTCATTTTCAAATCGAATACTTTCCAAAATCAATAGTATATCAAATCACACTTGTACTTATATAAAGTCCATCTTATACAAGAACCAAAATTTTCCAAAATAAATTTCGTTGTATGGAAAGCCATATGAGATTCAATATCTTTACTTTATAATAGGTTTTGAATTTAGAATAGTTTCATATATAAATCGTTTTGTGAAATAGTTTTGTACATAAAATAGTTTTATAAAATAATTTGTAAATAAAATAGTTTGAAAAATAGTTTTGTAAATAAAATAGTTTGTAAAATATTTTTGTAAATAAAATAGAATAAATAGTTTGTATAAGAAAAATAAAATAAAATAGTTTGTATAAGAAAAATAAAAGAAAATAGTTTTTGTAAAATGGGTTTAAATTAATAGTAGTTTTGCATACAAGAAAAATTCCAATTTAAATTACAAAGATATCCAACCCAACAACTTTCAATTTCAGCGCCAAATCATATCAATAATATTAGAACATAAGATGTACATATGTCATCATTTCGCAAAATCACATTCGATCGCTCGCTCAATCACACAAGTTCGCTTTCGAACTAGTATTGTCCATTCAACTTCCCTAATGCGGATTTCGATATGGTTTCTTGACTAAAAACCATCATTCTCCTTGCATAGCCATATACTATGATAGAAAATTCTAGAATCAAATCAAAATCCATATCAAATATTCGCCATCAAGAATCGAATGAAAAATCCTAATGTGAAATGGTGTAATTCACCTCGAACTTATGTACTCAAATCTGGATCAAATTAATTATGCGAATAAAATAATATATGCACAACTTACGTATTTATTCCAACTTGATTCATCCAAATTACATTTCAATTAAATTCATTTTTTAATCTCATTGATTAACACAAATATTACTTCATACTTTAATATTTGTTTCACAGAATTTCTGCATTTAATGTAAAATATTAATATATTCATTCTTATAGTATTTCTTATATTCCTCTTTAATTTAAATCACATTCATTTCTCATGTAATATTTCTCATTTAATACTACATTTATTTGCAAATCATTTCATAAGGAATTTTCTTAAGTTCATAACCAATTTATAAAAGCTTATATTCTTTTATAAACATTATTCAGGCTTAAAGTTATCACAACTTTAATTATAACTATTTATTGCAACTTCCATTTATTTCATAAATAATTTTACAAGGCATGACTTTAATTATATTCATTTCATTTTTAGTTCACCTTTACCTTTCAATTTATTTATGATACATTTCATAAATGTTAACTAAGTTCACAAATTCCAATTTTTAAATATTATTACATTACATGCCAATAGTGTATACAATAATTCTACTCAACTATAACAAATTAACCTTATTTCACTTGCTTTCAAACTAAGGTTATCAAATTCAACTGCATAATCAACACAATTATTAAATTTATACTCATATATTAATTCAGAAGTTTTGACTATCAAAATATCCAAATATTCCATTTTATTTCAATAGTTGAAACTACCAATCAACAAACAATAAGTTTCACAACAAAACATTTCAATTCCATAAACAAATATCCAAATTATTCATTTTATTCTCTTTAATACACCATTATTAGTCTAGTGTTTAGTCTATTAATTCAGTCAACAATAATTAGCCAATGCTTATAAACTGGCAAAAACTCAACTAATCAACAATAAATGATAATAACTAAATATTACCATTTCATAAATAAAACACATTACAAATAACTATATCAGTTATAAAAACAATTCCTTTATATATATCATATAATATTAGGAAAAATACTTTCATTTCAAAACTTATATAAAACATTTTTTATAACACTAACAAATACGCGCTCTCGTATATACACTCAAACAACTCATTCTAGGGTATTACTGCCCTATCTCTAATGAGTTAAGCCCAACAGGCTAAGGTATGCCTAAATCTGGCTCTGATACCAACTGTAATGACCCACCTTTTTGGACGATTTAAATCGACAATAAACCACACATGTCTAATTCAAACCGTTTAAAAGGGAGGATTGTTAATGGGATAAATAAGAAAATAATAGAAAAGAAGGAAAAACAAAACACAGAATCTCGCAGCGGAATGACAAAATATAATAATCAAATAAACAGTTCATGAAGCTGTTTTACAAATGACATTTGATTATACTTTTACAATTCAAATCAGAGTTATGCATACATCAGAAAATAAAAAAATAATGCAACGGAACACAATAAGCAGTGGAATAATAATAAATAGCAATAATATATTGAATCTTCGTCTTCGTCCTCCAGAACATAAAATGGTCTTCAATACACTGAAAAAGCTCAGACTGACCCGAGCATAATGAAAAACAATACACTCGAGTCAGAACTAAAAATTCCTATGTATGTCAAATCAATCTCAAGTAAAAATATGAGTGCAATGGTTTCAGAGATGTTATGGGGTTTTTCATCTCCTATCAAGTGTACAACGTGAGTGCAGTAATTTACAAGATTTCAAATAATTCGAAATACCAATTTTAACCACTTTATTTAAAATAAATCCAAAGTTTAAATTAAAAACTTAAACTTTTTAAATAATTCAGTTTCAATAGATAAACCAAATTCAAGAAATTGTATGGGTATATATCATTTCAACCCGTAATTTAAATGTCTTAATTATCCAATTCTAAAATGATTCAGAGGACCGCTTAAATAATGTCAATAATATACATGGTGATAACAGGGACATATTAAAATAAATAAACAACCATACATCCAACATATCAATCAATAAGCATCCATTTCAAACAACATCCATATAAACCAATATATTTCAACATATAATAGTTATCAATATCGGGGTTTAACTATCAATTAAATTCCAATATAAAATTAAATGTCAATTCAGATTCAATATCAATTCAAATGTCAACTTAAATTAACAAACAGCAATAAAAAAATTATATATCACGTCATATATTTTATTTAACTTGAAATGGAATTTTTAGTATTCCGTGAGTGGGTTGAATCACTCACCCCTTTGCTTTCCCTTTTCTAGCCAGATTTGGATCTGCAACTACTTTCTCATTTTGTTTTGTTTGCTTGCTATCTTAATCTTTTTTTTAGAAAGTTTTGGAGAGAAGATTATATAGATCTGGATTTGAAGAAAAAGACATGGAAAGAAGAGAAGGTTTGAAAAATAAAAAAATTTAAAGAAGAAGAAAAATTGAAAAAAAATGAAGCTTTAAAAAAGAAGAAGAAGATTTGAAGAATAAGAAGAAGAAAAGAGAAAAAAAACTTTGGAAAAAATGAGAGAAAGGAGATTTGAAGAAGAAACATGAAGAAAAAAAAAGAAGGAGGAAGGTGAAGAGAGACAAAAAAATGAAGCTACAGAAGATGAGATTTAAAAAAAATGAAATGAAGCTACAAGAATGAAGATTGAAACTGGTGAAAAGCTAATAAAGCTAAATATAAACAAAGTAGGAATTGAAATAAAGTAAAAACATGAACAACCCTAAAAAAATGGTATGTATTAAAAGAGGTGAAGAAAAGAATTAAAAATATGAAAAGTAGGTAATGTTCATGAAATGAAAAGGCTTTAGACAATGTAAATGGAAATGAGTAATGGAACAAATGAGGAAATAATGAAAAAAAAGTGTGACAATTATTAATTAGAAAGGGAATGAATGGACCAACTCTACTCAATAAACAAACTTTTGGAATTCAAATTTCAAAACATTTTTTCACTCAATTAATTTTGTTAACCCCTAACATACAAAATTTGACATTCATTAAAGATTTAATTACCACAACATAACTAAATTTGAACACACCAATTTACATAACGGGGACCTCCGCTACATAAAATAAAATATGAACCATGATTTAAAAATTCAAATTTAAAAACAACAGTTTTCTCGACACGTAATTATGAACTCAATTTTTTTTTAATTTCAAGGTTAGCAATAAAATCACTTCCGTGCAACCTATGCCTGCTATTTAACTACCGTAAAATGTTGTTTTTAAAAATTCAATTTTCTCCTTTTACAACGTTATATTTATATTCAGAATGGAAACGTTCACTTTATTTTCCTCAAACATTCTTTTATTTTCCTTAAAATGCTTATTCGTTACTTGCATATCATAAATGTAAACATTCTTATATTCTAAAATGATCAACTTATACAATATTAAATCCATTCTTATATTTCCTAATAATGTACATTCCAAATGAAAACATTCTTACATTAAATTTATTAATTGCACTTTGTTTCTTTTTCCTTTTTCAATTGAAAGATTTCAATAAATTTGTTTCCAATTAATTTTAATCTTCCACTTCAAAACATGCCCTAATTGATGAAATCAATTAAATAAATACGTTAACATTGTAATCCTCATTTATAGTGATGCAAACACAATTATAAAATTACAGTATCCAACAAGCATTAAATCACATACTAAATAAATGTTTCTCTCTATCAATCAATATTCATTTAACTCATCATTAAAACTGACATTTATTATTCCAATTCCTGTTATTAAATTATATTCTAATACGCGTTAGAACCTTCCACTTCATTGCTTCATTGTAGTTTGTTATTTTAGAATTTTATTTATGGTCCAAAATTATGATCTAATAACATAGTTAACATTTGTTTTACATTTCATTACGTTAATATACTCCAATTTCCATCCTTCATTTGTATTAATTACTATATTTCCATTTTATTGAATTTTGGTCAATTTCACACATTAATTATAATTAAAGTCTCAATTAATTTATTACCTTGGTTTCATTCTCTTATTAAATCAATTATTACCTTACATACATAGTCAACATTGTTATATCTTCCATTACATCAATATTTTACCATTTCATCTTACCTTTCATTTACGTAACCTTTTATTCCATTGATTGTAATAAATTCACTTATTAAAATTTCCAATTCCAATAAATTTGAGTAAACAGATTTCCATCCTTTTATTCAAATAAAAGGTCATACTATGATAAAAATTTACATTAGTTACATTGTATAGAATCAACATTTTTACCATTATCAATTAAACCTGCATTAACTGCACTAATTAAGGGAATTAATTGCCATTTATTTCCAATTAAATTTAATAGACCAAATAAATAGGTAATATATATAATAATTGTCACCATTAGCCTATAATTACATTTATAAGTTTATTACTTACAAACAAATGTTACCATTTCTTTCATAACACTAATTTTATTCAATTTCCATTAACAATATATTATTTCATTAATAAATTCATTATTTACATTCTTTTTCTATGTTCACTTTATAACCAAGTATAACCTTACACTATTTTAATTAATTGGAGTTCCATTCAAATTGTTAATAATTAGTTTTAATTAACATTGTTGCATTTCATTTTAGTATTATTCCAATTATAAATCTTAAATTTTAATTTCTTCCAACATTTAATTATAAAAATATAATTAAATTTACTATTTTTAATTGTCGAAAATGATGGGTCGTTACAGCATGTCTCGTTTGGGATCCATAATTTTAAGATGAATAGTAATCAGTTAAAATCTATGCAACGATACACCGTTGCCGTCTCTTTTCATTCTGCTCAAACCAAATGAAACAAAACCCTCATATCGAACAATCACCATTGATCGGCGCCGCTAGAGGCATTTTCAAGGGAAGGTGCCAACATGGAAGTTGATCATCTTGGTGAGATGAGTGTTCTGAACGGTTGGATCATTGCGCAATGGCTCGAGGCGTCCTGGATCTTGAGTTGAATGTCGCGACTTTGATTCGAATTTGCAGCGTCGTCATTGATCTTTAGGCGAGGTGATCTAAAGCAAACCTATAGAGGATAATGAGGGCTATGCACAGCCGGAGTTTGGTAGCCTATGGTGGTCGGCAGCAGCAGAAATTGACGATTGAAGTGGCTGTAGTTTTCCGGGTTCGTGCTCGACGTTGGCGGCGTCGATGGAAATAAGGTCGATGCTGGAGAGTGTGTTGTGGTCGGGGCTTCTGTTAGGCGGCATGCGTTGATGGCCGATAGCTAGGATCGGCGACGGCGTGCTTGACAGTGGGGGCGGTGATGGGTTCGAACGCGGTTCTGGGTTTGAATGAGGAGTAATTAGCGAGCTTAAGCGTGATTGGCGAGGTAAACAACATGATTAACTATTTAATTAATGTTTTATAAATTAGATTAAAATTCAAAATGTTCTAATATTTGTAACACTCTCGTACGAGGTCAAATTTTGACGTGGTCTTTTGTGTTGGATTCATATCGACATTGTCTATGTCTTGGAATTGGATTGGTGGAGTATAGAGCTTATTGAATTTCAAGCTAAAGTAGAACGTTGTTCAATTTTAGACGGAACTAGAATGCTTCAGCGATAACTGGAACTCTGGTGAGTTTAACTCACCTTTTTGGTGAAATTAGTATGTTATATAGTGGATAAAATTTACTATTTGTGTTTGGTGAAATTATTTGCGGTTTGGTTAAATATTCGCTTTTACAAGTGATTGTTATTTGAAATTGAAATATAGGAAATTTTTTGAGGAATCCAAATTTCTCACCGTAGTAATTTAAATTTCCAGTTATATATTCTTATTGATTTTATTTCGGTTATAACATTGTTATATAGATTGTTAATTGTTGAACCTTGATTATTTAGCACTATTAGCTATGACATGGCTATATATTCAAAATTGACCTTTGTAGTGATAAAAATCAAAAACAACATTGGTTAAGTGCTTTGGGTGGCTAATGGCCTCAATTTAGTATTTTGAAATACTATTAATTTTTGTTTGGCTTAGTATTGTTTTGACTCGGAGAATGATTTTAAATTAGATTGTTGGGGTTTTCTGTGATATTTTATTTGAAATGGATTTTGAACGCCTTTTACTCTAACCTTTTTGTTAGTCTTTCATTATTATTTAAAAATGTTAAAGTTGTTTTAACTATTGATAAAATGTTTCAAAGGCTGTTTATTTATATTTAATAACATTTATAAGTTATTTATCAATACTTTATATTGTGAAAGGTTATTTATTAAATAATTAATAATGTTTGAAGTTAATAATTATTATTTATTAATAATGTTTTAGAATTTATAATAGTTTTTGTAATAGTTATTTATTAATAATGTTTTTGAATTAATAATTATTTTTTATTAATAATGTTTTAGAAGTTAATTATTATTTATTATAATAATGTTTGAAGATTAATTATTATTGTTTTATTAATAATGTTAGAAATTATTAACTATTATATTTATAATGTTTTGAAGTTAATAATTGTTAGAAATGTTTTGCTGTTAATAGTTATTATTATGTAATGATGTTTTGAAGTAAATAATTATTATTTATTTATGCTGTTTTGAAGTTATTAATTATTATATTAATAATATTTTGGAGTTAATAAATTATTTTATTAATGATGTTGGAAAGTTAATTTAGTATTTATTTAGGATGTTTAAAGTAAATTAATTTATCTGATTAATTGTATTTATAAATAATAAATTGATTTATAAAAGGAATCTCATTTAATAAAAGAGATTTATTAAAGAATTTATAAATGAAAACAAGGCTTAGATTTATAAGAATCTTTAAAAGGCTTTATAAAGGATTTTATAAAGGGATTTTAGAAAAGGTTTTTATAAAGTAATTTTATAAGGGATTTTTATAAAAGATCTTTATATAGCAGTTTCATAAAAGAATAAACTTTTATAAATGGGTTTGTAGATTTATAAATGGGGTTTTATAAGTAGTTTTATGGATGCATAAAAGAGCTTTATAAATGGTTTTATCAATTTATAAAAATAGTTTTATAAATTGTTTTGGGAGATTTATAAAAGAGTTTTATAAATGGTTTTAGAGCTTTATAAGAGGAGTTTTATAAATTATTTTAGAGTTGTATAGAAAAGGAAATTTACAAAAGAAGACGAGATTAATTTCCAAAAATGATCTTTAAATAATTATGGTGATATAGAAAACATTTTTTTCTCAGTGTTTGTGAATATACTTATACCGATAAGTATATAGATGTTTTTACAAGTATAAAAAGGAGTATAAAGGGTTTGTGAATATCTCTTTGTAAAAGTATTTTGATACAAGTATTTACAAAGCAATTTTAATTTATGAAAGGATTAATTAAAGAGGTTAGTGGCTGCTTATATGATTAACCAATGTTGGTTTCCCTATGGAAATAAATCCCTGATTTGATTGATGCTTGTTTGTCTATTTGATGGTTAAATAACCGACTATCAAACTTGGCCAGTTTTAAATTATTATTGTCGGTTCGTAGAGGCCGGGATCAGATATATTATCCGAAAACCACTTCAAACAGGCATAAGCATTCGAATTGGAACATCTTGAAGATGATTGAAGATCGAGCTTTTGAAGTGCAAGGGCTACTTGCTTCTAATCTTGAGAGTGATTCCAAAATGGACGTAGTAGGGGTAGTGCCTTCGGTTTCGTTCGGACCCAGAATGAACTTGTATGGATGAATACTGGCATTGTATTTCTGCCTGGAGGACAGTGATAGCATTCCTAAATGGTTTGCTATATAAAAAGTAATTGTAGCCTCAAGCCTCATCAATCGATAAATGAATAAAGCAAGGATGTACCGTAGGGCTATGTGGATCACTCTCATTAGGGTATGATCATTCACTATCTAGAGTCGATATTCTTGTATGCTTCTAGGCCCATTATGGTTGTTGATAAGCCAAAGGGGTGATCATATTCTGCGCTATTCAGTAAGGGTTAGGGACGGTTCTGAGTAGAAGAGGTGTAATGTGTTGTAGCCTCCCGTACATTTTATCTAGAGGTGTACAGATTCGGTGGGTGGACCCTTACCTTTTCATAGTTGGGTTCCATTTTCCAATAAAAGCCTTTGGACTTGATTGTATACCTATTATGCTGGAATTTAATTAATGTAACAATTTCGGCTATGATTTAATATTTATTATAAACCATAGACATTATGATAATATCAGAGGATTTCTGTAGAAATGTTTTGGTTATCGTAAGGCAAAAACCTATCCGTGTTTATATGCGGCGCGGTCCTACGAGATACCGTTATTCTCAAAAGCTTTTTATAACATTAAAATTCAAGTGAGGTGTGTTTCTCATGCTGGTTTACCAGACTGATCCGGGTGTTATTTTAATATAATGCTCGGGTCAGCCAGAGCATATTTTCTAGATCTAGTTCGGATGCTTTGGAGTTTCAGGAGATGTGATGGAGGCCCCAAGATGTTTTTACGTATATGTTATTTTCCACAGAATTGGTTGTCTCTATTTAACTGCATTTGTAAGGACATGCTATTATAACTGTCCGGGCTGATAATAGGTTAGTATACTCTGATCTGTATAAATAAAGATGATTTCGTTTTGTAAAGATCTTATGTATATTATATATTGCTCGCCACGATGTGGGATTCTGTTCTGTCTTTCCTTTCGTTTTTCCCAACAATCTTCCTTTCTGGCACTTCGATGCTCGGCACGTGAATACCGTGGATATATTATTGTCAACTTTTGAAGTTCAAAAAGGCTGATCGTTACACGTCCTATCTACCTAAGTAGACTATAACTATGTATACACACACAGACATATACATACATACATGCAAATATATAAGTGCCATGGTCCCCCATTGGATCAAGATACTATCCCCTCTAGTATACCTTAACTTAACACCCCGTCATGATCCATCACCCTCGCTGTATCTCGCTTTCATCACCGCGCCTACTAAGAAACTCCCGTAGTGCCAAATAATGACTTTATAATAAGTTAGCTGTGCTCTTTGTTGCATTTTAGGGAATTTCTTGTCTGCTTCCTAGTTGTAGACTCAGCTCTACGAACTATAAATATGGTGGATTCGACCCCATCGGCTGTGGACTCAGCTCCATGGACTACCCCATGCACATTTTTGAAAGATCTTTTTAATAGCGTTAACTAGCCTTGTCTTCTAACAAACAAACTAGCAAACAACATGGCGATGCATGACCTAACAACATTTGGGAAAAAACACATCAGATGACAGATATGCTCCCTTGTCTGATTGCATATCTATCTGTCGTTAAATCCCGTGTTGTCTCATTGCACATAAGACAACAGATATACCTCATCGTCTGATATGCACTAACATGACAAAAAAACCATATGTTGTCTGATGTTATAGTATCATTTCTAGAATTTCCTATTGTACAACATATATATATATATATATATATTGACTAATATGCATACCAATTACACTTTATATTTGATGAATAAAATAATGAATCGTAATTTTATTTAAACAAATATTTTATTTCAAATCAAATTCAAATATAATACAACTTTCACTATACTTACATTTTCAAATACAATACCACTTTCACTATCACTCTTATGTATATAACTTTTCTCTACACTCTCATATATAACATTTTTTTACTAGCACACATTCACACTCACTCGAGTTTAATTTTGATGTTGATCTTGATTTGCTTGCTCCAACTTGTGTCCAGCCATCTCCTATAGTTGTCAAATAAACAACGTAGTAAAATGGAAAAGGAAACAAACCTAAATTGCAAAAATAAAATTGAATTTAAATATTAATATTGCCTCAGTTTATGGGTTTGTTTTCTTTTCATGTTTTAGACAGGGGCAAATATATATATGCACAGACAACTTATGATATGCGCAATGTATCACTATGAATATCAGAAGCCCGTGCATCGATTAATTCTCACAGACTATTACAAATGTCAAGCCCGAAGACTCAACATAGTGCAAATGCGCACAAGGTCAAGCCCAAGCCTCCTCGAGCTCAACTCAGGTGCACTATCACAAAACAAGTTTCAGCAATTCAACAACTCAAGAGTACATAGCGCATACAAGGTAAGAAATCTCAAAATAGTTTAAGCATAGTGCATATGGGAGCAGCTCAAGGTGGCATGAACAAGGCTGAAGTGCACATGTATAAACCAGACAAAAACAAGGAGAAGAAGGTGCATGGAAATATAGGAAATTCACATGTATAAACCAGACAAAAACTAGGCAAGAATTCAAGGTAGTGCACATAAACAAGCTCAGGCAACTCAGCATAAAGATGCACAATGTCAAAGCAAGCAGCAAATAAATTTATGGCAAACCAGCAAGTAAGTGAAGCCCAAGCAAGCAAAGCCAAAGTGCACAAACAAGTTCAATGCATATGGAGATGCACAAAGTCGAGCACCAGCAAACTAGATTCATGGTAGAATCAAAAGTATCTCAACAATGACTTGAACCAGGCATCAAAACAAAGCACACACATTGACTCAAATGCAATTCAAAATGGTTCAGAACAGAAAACAAGTTCAAATAAACTCCAAAATGGTTCAACTATGGAGGTTCACACATTAAAATAGCAAATTTAACGTGTAACAAGAAATCACAGTGCAAAAGCAAGTTCCATAAGTTAAAAACGCAAGTGCCACAAATCAAACCAGCAAATGCCATAAACTGAACAAGGTGGTGCCTCAAATTAAAACAAGGCAGTGCCATAAATTACTTGATATGAAGCAGCGACATCATTCACACACACACACACACACATATATATATATATATATATATATACATATGTACGTATGTATATACACAAAAGACTTAAACTACCTGATATGAATCAGATTAGATTAATGTACAAAAGGCAGTTCACACACATATATATGCAGATATAAGAAGATTCACACATATATACATACATATGTATGTATACACATGGAAGTTCACACACGCATATACATACATATGTAGTGATATGCATACATATATATGGAAACATTCATACAGATAACCAGAAACACAGTCTGGTTTGCTTGAGTCTGTTTATAGGTCAGAAATCAAACTGCCTCAGTTTAGTGTACACATAACTAGAAACACACACCTTGGAAAAACTTCATATGTACAAGGCCAAAGAGTAATGAACAACCAGTGCACTGGCTCGTCAAACGAACATTGCAAAGATATGTATGCAATGTATATATTGGAATCAAAAGAACATTCACACATATGTACATACATATGTATGCATGTATATACATGGATGAACCAACAGCCAACATAAGCATCAAAGCTCCAGGAAAATCGAACATTCATACATTAAAACAAGGCATTGCCACAAATTAAAAAATTGGTTCAGGTACTAGTGAAAATGCAACTCAAAACAAGTTCAACTCAAAATGGTTCAGAAAATGGTTCAAGCACAAGTAATTCAAAATGGTTCAACTCAAAGCAATTCAACAAGTGGTTCCACTCAAACCAGTTCTTAAAGATGCACAAACAAATTAAAATGAGGCAGTGCCACAAATATTCACACATGTAACGACCCACAAATTTATCACTTTGATAATTATATTCGTTTTAAATTTATTCAAATGAAAGGTTAATAATACAAATAATATTGTTTTGAGTGATAATAAATAATAATAAAACTTATTTTGAATAGATATTTACAAAAAAAATATTTTCCTCGAGATATGAATCGATAAAACGACCGAAAACTGTTTTATCTATAACTAGCTCTATAATCGTAAAACATTGTATACAGAGCTAGATCCATGCACTTATTTTTATAGTTGAACAAGAATAAGAAATAACATTAATTATTTTATTTTTGAGAATAAAATGTATTTAAGACATCATTAGTAATGCCCTTAAACATAATAATTGATTTATTGAGGTTTATTGAGGTTTAATGATTTAATAATTATTTTAATTGTTCAAATAATTATTTTAAATAAAGATAATACATTTTGAATAGTTATAAGGTGATAATAAAACATCTATAATAGTTTTATAAAGATATATATATATATATATATTTGATTTGAAAATATAAGAGAAATCGATATTGCTTTATCGATATAACAACAATTATTGTAAATAATTTTTAATATAAATTTATATGGTTTTATAATTCAAACATGATCATTTTAATTATTTAAAATGATAAGAAAATATTTCTCAAATTTTGTTTACAAATATATGTACGTTAACTAAGAAGTGAAAATGTGACCAGTAATCGGTTTCTCGATTTTCAACCGTTTGACGAACGAAAATTGTTTTAAATTGTTGCAACCTTATTTTTGTGTCATGTGCACATATACAACATATACATACATATCCTAAAATGGACATGAACATATATAAACACACATAATTTAGTTTATATAAAACTTAACCCTTAAGCTTCCTAAAGTCTACTATCTTACACACTAAGGACATACACATGGCCTAGAAGTGAATGAAGTGATGGAAGCACATGGAGGAGGGGGCAACGTGTAGAATATGATGGGAAAGAAGGAGTGGATGCACATGGTGATGGATAATGATGATGTTTAGATATTTTTCTTACAACTTCAAGCCTATAAATACATGCACATACTTCTCACAATTCTTCACACTTACTTTTTATCTTCTTCTTAATTCTTCTTCCTCTTTAAAGCTCTTTCTAATAGCTTCCTACCATAGGGAGATTATGGCAAAACATCTTAAATAAAAGAGGAAAATATATACACTAGTTTGCAATGTCAATCCACTTCGAAAACAAGTCAAAACATCTCCTTTCCACCCCTCTAACTCATAGCCATCCACCATCACCACCATGGTCGAGCCCTCCCACCTCCCAAGTCATGGCCGTGAGCATTATAGGGTGGGTCAATCCCATTCAAGGTCAAAGAGTTTGGTTCCGTAGAGTTTAAAGCCATTGCAGCGAAGCTATGGCCGATTTTAGACTAGCACGTGGAAAAATGAAGGTGCGAACTCCTAAAATTATAGTATTATATGCAATTGGATGTTATATATGTTTGGTTATGATTGTTGATGATGTTTGTTAAATATGAATGTTGAATATATATGCAAGTCAAGGAAATACACGTCGATATGCACAAAGGAAATCACTTTCCTCTATATTAATGAATTGGTGTATATGGAATGTTAAACGACTTTAAAATGGTCTAATAATGAGTTTGAAATGTTTTATAAACATTTAAAAGTGTTTCGGTGAAGTTTGAATGAGAATTGAAAATTTAGTCAAAAATAAGCGCGTCGCGTAACGGGAGTTCACAATTTCGCGCCATAAATGTCAAACGAGAATATAGAATGGAATATAGCTCGAGATTCTTCAAGATAAGAATTTTCTAAACTATTATATCCATAGTTTTCTAACGAATAAATAAAATCGAGATTTCGATAAGTAGATTTTGAAATATGAGTAAAACAAGTTTTTGGCAAAATCGCGATTTTGCAGTTCGGATCCATTAAAGGATTTCTTTGAAAATGATAATTATAAACTATTTAAAAATATTAGATAAATTCTAAAGATATTTTAAAATGTTTTAAAAGTGATTTGAGTTATAAAAATGAATTTTCAAATGATGAAAAGTCGTTTTAATCGATATAGCTTAAAAAAAGCACTTTTCGTAGCACTTTTCTATCACTTTTAAATTTTAGTTTTAAACTTAACGATTCTTTTCCAAATCTTTTATAAATGTTTTCAAATGGATAACTAAGCAATTTAATAATGATTTGAGGTTTTTATAACTTATTTAAAAGAGTTTAAATAAACGATTTAAAGAAATATGATTACAAATTTAGTGGTTTAATCTTGGCTCTAAAAGCCGATGAGTAAACTGGATTTTTCTTTTCGTGAGATCCGAATGTGAGGTGCTTAAACTAAGGAGATTTTCAGGAGCAACCAGTACCCTGGCTCACCTAGCCTCTTCCCTTGGCAAGGGTTAGAGAAAGTCGAAATGTCGGAAAAGAGTTAAGTATAAAAATTTAAATTTTCCATAAATTAAATATAACTTTGATTTTATAGAGATGATCTTCTTATACTTAGTGTTATAGCTCGAAGAGGGAACTCGTACTATTCGTGGAATTTAAAAGCTGATTTTTCCGTCATTTCGCCCATAGTATTTGTTGAATACGGGAATTGATATTTAGTAGAATTAGATGATTTCTATAGATTCTGCTCACTTAATATTTACTAGTTTTGGATTAACATCCTAGATAACATGGTTTTAACTCAATCAAAATTATGAGTTTTGAATTAAGCAATCATTATTAAGATTAAATGAAATGATTTGGAAATATTTTCCTAAGTGAAAAATGAAATGATTTTGATATCTTACCAAGTTTAAAAGGGTTTTAAGGAATCAAAGTATTTGATAAGAGAGGTTTAATAATTCCGTATATACCAGAAAGAATGTTTGAGAAATATATATCTCCAAAAGAGATCTTGATAAAAAGAACTTAATCAATTAAAGAATGATTTCTTATTCACAGAACCACTTTTTATCGATGATTGGATCGAAGGAACCAAGGTCAGATTTGGGTAATTCCTATCCGGAAACCACTTCGAACCAATTTACGCGTTCAAAAAATGAAGATCCGATAAAGAAAATAAGGGATGAAGACCGAAGATCTTCAGGGTGGAAGAGCTGCTTGTTGATAATTCTACTTTGCTCACAAATACTTAAGTAGCAGTGGTCCCTTCATTTCTAAAACTCTTCGGATTGCAAGGACTTATCGCTACTAATCCTAGGGGTAACTCCCGATGGGATGTGGTGGGAGAGTGCCTTCGAATTGTCCTGTTCTTGGACAACTTATATGGACGAATGTTTGACGTTGCATTTCTAGTTACATAAGTGATCGCTATGAACGTATCATCTTTTTGGTGGCGGAGAAGGCAACTTCTCTTAGCTTAACACCCTTTCTTAAGACGTACGAGCTCAGGTGTTATACGTTTGTAGAAATTAGTTGTGTGACCATGGAATGGCAGTATGCCATTCAAAGTGAATTGTGCAATGTGAAAGGTAATCGTTACCTCAAGCCTCACACTCGGAAATGGCCGAAATAGGATAGATGCAGTAAGGCTATGTGGTTCACAACCATTAGGATATGATCATCCCCTTCTAGATATATTTATTCCCGCTAAGACGTTCGAGACTTAAATTATTGTGGATGTATGCTGTGAGGGCCCTCGGATAGGTTGGTAATGACCGGGGTGATGACATATTCGGTACTATCTAGGAAGAGGTAGGCCGGTCTTGTGTTGGAAGAGGACCATCAGTTGGGCCTCAGTACATTCCTCTAGAGATGTACTGCTAGAAGGTAGTCCCTTCACCTGGTCGTTTGTATGGAAATCCATTCTCTAATAAGTGCCTGCCATTTAGTTTGTAGAACCTATGTTTGTGGCTAATATGCTGGAATTTAATTGATGTAACAATTTTAGCTAAGATTAATAAGTTTACTTGCAAATGTTTTTAAAGAAATGTCATTAAAAATAATATCCCTTATTTTTACGTAATAATGATTTGGTTATCAAAAGGTAAAACCCATTCCGTGTTTATGTGTGGCGTGGTCTTATAAGACACCTTTTAGTTTTCAAAACGCATATTTTTTGAGTTCTCACACCAGTCCCATGACTGACCCGGAGTTTATTTTCCATTCCCTTAAACTCCGAGTGCCCTAATTTTCCCAAGCAGCCTAGTAGTCAGGTTTAGTTAGAACAAATCTGGATGGAGCTTAAAGCATGGAGTCAGAAGCCTCATCTGAAGATTGTTATCTGTTTCCACTACACTCATGAAATATAGTATTCCGCATTTGTAAGGACAGAAATTTATAACTGTCCATGTTTAACTCTGATAAATGATTTTTAAATTTCCACTGTAAAGATTTATATTGAAATAATATATGTTATTCCATTCGTGTGAGATTCTGTTCTGTCTTTATTTTCTTTCTTACTCTTAAGGATCCGCTTCTTCGGCACTTGGATTTGTGGCACTTGAATACCAAGGATGTATTAGTGTCAATTTCCAAGAGTCGAAGAAATGGTCCTTACATCGTGGTATCAGAGCTTAGGTTGAGCGAACACCTTGGCTTTTGTAGGGGTTATGTCTCATCAGAGATAGGGCTAGTAATATCCTAGGATGAGAATCTCATTAGAGATAGGCTTAGTAACACCCTGAATGAGTTTGAGTATATATGAGTGCATATTTGTTAATATTATATACAAATGATTTTGGTTTTGAAAATTGGTAAATGGAATAATTTAACCTAGGATTATATTTTGAATATAAAGAATATTTTTGAAGTAATATAGTTATTCGATTAAGGAAAGGATAATACTCGGTTATTATCATTAATTGACATGTTGTTTAATTTAAAAGTTTAAGTACGAACACTCGTGAATTTAGTTTCACAATTTGACTATGAGGTATTCGATAAATAATAATGTTTATTAAAGGAATGTATTTAAGGTAAATAAATATTATGAATATGTTTTATATAAGCGATTTTATGAACTGGATTTATAAATTGTGATTTATAAAGGAATTTTTAAGAATTTAAATTCTAGTATTTTTGAAAGGAATTTCAAATGTTTTTTGAAAAAGGAATGATAACGGTATTATTTCTAAAATGAGATATTGAAAATGAGAAACTCTCTTATAATTAATTGATTCGAGTGGCTCGAAGGTAACTAAAAATGGGCTGGAGATGTGTTCGGATGGTAAACGCTTCTCTTAGGTATTCCCCTTCTTACTAAGGAAATATGCAATACTATTGGTGGTACCCAGTTCCTTGGCATCATTTTTGAGTTACTCGATCTATATAACTTTCTAAAACCATAATGTGAATCATTATTTGATAAAGTAATTGATGATTGTCTATTTTTATCAAAGTGTATTATCTTAATTGATAAGCATAGGTATGCTTTGATCTTTAAAATAAATATTCAAAGTTATTAATGAATGATTTTGGGTTTGTAGTAAACAATGTTTTAGCAACATTTGTTTTTAAACCCTTGAATGACACTTTAGAAGAAATCTTATGGGTATATTTAGATCTTTAATAATGGGATTTAAAGATAATAACAAGTATTGGAGTCTTTTATAAAAAGATAAAAAATATTATAATTAACATGTTATAAAAAAGAGAAGTTCATCATAACAATGTTTTGATAGTAATTGTTTTAATCTCTTTGATTATATTTTAAAGGAAAGAAAAAAAATCTTGTTAAATATACTTATAACATTTCAATAAGTATATAAAAACTTTTTAAGTATTAAAACTGGTAAGTAAAGGGAATATATAAAAAGGAATTTTTAATTAATAAAAGAGTATTAATTACTAAAGAAAGTTTAACTAAATAAAGAATGTTTTCACATTTGATGTTAGCTAAAAGAAGTTTATGGTGATTTATCAACTGAATGAATTATTTTGAAAATGAGTTTTTTAGAAACCATTAAGATATGTTTAGAGATGTGTTATAATAAAAAGATATTTATCTTTTGAAAAGAAATGTGTTTTTAAGTAGAAATATTTGAAAATAAAAAATGTAAAATGATTATGTATAAAGAAGTATCTTGATAAAAGTTTGAATTAAAGATGGAAGTTTATGAAAGTATTTTCATAAGAATTTTGAAAAGGTTATTAAATTCATATGAAGTATATGGATTATTTTGTCGCATAATTTGATCTAAGATTCGAGCGCGGAACTTTGAGGTGTTTACACCAGTCCGAAAAGAATTTATCACTCGATTCTTGACAACAAACATTGATGAGTGTTTGTGATTAGATACTTAAGTTTTCTATCATAGTTGAGATCTATGCAAGGGAAACTAAAATTCTGATCAGAAAGCCTGATCAGAGTCCGCACTAAAGGATCGGAGGATCAATGCTAGTTCTAAAGTAAAGTTGTGAATTCGAGTAGAAACTCGAATCAGATATTGTGTACCGATGATCTATATACATCATATGGGTGTAAGAATAAAAATAAATATTTTGGGCAAAACCTTTGGGTTTTTGTTTTGGGTAATTTCGGGGACGAAATTCTTTTAAGAAGGGAAGTTTGTAACGACCCGCAAATTTACCACTTTGATAAATTATACTTATTTTAAATTTATTCAAATGAAATGTTTATAATAAAAATAATATTGTTTTGAGTGACAATAAATAATAATACATCTTATTTTGAATAGATATTTACAAAAAAAATATTTTCCTCGGGATATAAATCAATAAAATGGCCAAAAACCGTTTTATCTTTAACTAGCTTTATAATCGTAAAACATCATATACAGAGCTAGATCCATGCACTTATTTTTATAGTTGAACAAGAATAAGAAATAACATTAATTATTTTATTTTTGAGAATAAAATGTATTTAAGACATCATTAGTAATGCCCTTAAATATAATAATTGATTTATTGAGGTTTAATAATTTAATAATTATTTTAATTGTTCAAATAATTATTTTACATAAAGATAATTCATTTTGAATAGTTATAAGGTGATAATAAAACATTTATTATAGTTTTATAAAGATATATATATATATATATATATATATATTTGATTTTAAAATATAAGAAAAATCGATATCGCTTTATTGATATAATAACAATTATTGTAAATAATATTTAATATAAATTTATATGGTTCTATAATTTAAATATGATCATTTTAATTAATTTAAAATGATAAGAAAATAGTTTTCAATTTTTTTTACAAATATACGTACGTTAACTAAGAAGTGAAAATGTAATCGGTTTCCCGATTTTCAACGGTTTGACGAACGAAAGTTGTTTTAAATCGTTGCAACCTTGTTTATGTGTCATGTGCACATATACAACATACACATACATATACTAAGATGCACATAAACATACAAATATACATGTAAACATATATAAGAAAAATCTAATATATTTTATATAAAACTTAACCCTTAAGCTTCCTAAAGTCAACTATCTTACACACTAAGGACATACACATGGTCTAGAAGTGAATGATGTGATGGAAGCACATTGAGGAGGGGGGAAATGTGTAGAATATGATGGGAAAGAAGGAGGTGGATGCACATGGTGATGGTGATGGATAATGATGATGTTTTATATATTTTTCTTACAACTTCAAGCCTATATATACATGCACATACTTCTCACAATTCTTCACACTTCCTTTCAATCTTCTTCTTCCTTCTTCTTCATATTTAAAGCTCTTTCTAATGGCTTCTAACCATAGGGAGATTATGGCAAAATATCTCAAATAAAAGAGGAAAATATATACACTAGTTTGCAATGTCAATCCACTTCGAAAACAAGTCAAAACACCACCTTTCCACCCCTCTAACTCACGACCATCCACCATCACTGTAACGATCTAATTTTTCGACGCTCGAAAGTCAACATTAATACATCCACTATATCAAATGCCGCGCAATCAAATGCCGGAAAACCGAACCATTAGGGTTAAAAGAAGAGGTAGAAGAAAAGATAGAAGAAAAAGAAAGAAGAACAGCTATAGAAAACACAGAATCAGAGACAATATCAGAATCTCACATTTCGCAGCGGAACAAAATATAATAGATAATCACTTGTCTTTTAAACAAAGAACTATATCAGTTTATACATACATCAATCAGAGTCAATATACAACTCAATACAACAATGGACAGTTATAGAAATCTGTCCTCATACAGAATACACAGCGGAAATAAATAACAAGTACGGAAGTACGCTTCGCCATCCAGCTTATCCCCAAAGCTCCAGAATATCCAGAATATCCTGATAAAAATAACTCTAGGCTGCCCGTGTGGAAAATTATGGGCACCTAGAGTTTAGAAGGGAACAATAAACTCCGAGTCAGTCATGGTGACTGGTGTGAGATCGTAAAACAATTATTTTCACAAAGAAAATAAAATAGATTCGCAATGCTTTTGGAAAATGAAACTACCATAAGACCTCCCACCACACACACAATGCAAACGCAGAATTGGAGGAGATTTCTTCTTATGATAGTCAAAGATGCTTACTACGCCAATCATTAGATATTATTATTAATGTCTAGTGTGGAAAACATTTCGAAAGTATAATATTAATCTTAGCCAGCATAGACATTCCGAACTATGCCTACTATAGCTACCATCTAAATAGTGGGGCGCCACCATAAGTAAATGGCAGGTTCTACAACTAATACCGTACAAGGTTCGTATTGTTTCTTTGGATTTTCCAATAAATGGTCAGGCTAAGGAACTTCCTTTCCTCCTGCCGAATAGGATCGCCTCTGGCTGGACGTCCCGAGAGACAAACTGCTCTCTGCCAAACAAGGCCGGGTTACCCCTGTAACAGGTAACTCACGAATATGTCATCACCCGGTCCTTTGGGACCTTTATCCGAGCGCTCGGTAGCATCATCACACATAATAAATAAGTGTATCCACATGAGTAAGTATCTGGGCTCCATACCATGATACCACCCCTTTCCAGAAGGAAATGACATACCCTAAAGGGCGCGACCCTCATAACCTTGCCGCAACATTCCTGTTTCGACCATTTCCGGGTTGTTGAGGCCCTAACGAAGTCTCGTCCACAAAGCTACGCTTTTTTCAAAAAGCCACGCTTTGGGTCAACAGATGATCAACCTATGATCACAAAGATAAATGATCAAACAAATTATCATATCACAAATGATCAAACACTGATCATCACACAGCAACACTCAGCATGCCACATTACCAAATTGCGAATAAATCAATTCAACAATTTAAATACAATGTATATTTTCAAAGATCACTTCAAAAATCTCTTTTAAAATCAACATCATTATTTTTAAATTTCAAAGATGAATCCGATGATGCAACAGCACCAATTAGTCAATCACGACAACAAACATCATATATCAACATATGATAACAGAATACATCACAATATCTGTAAATAAATAAATACTGGTGAGGAATCCAGTTGGATCCCTCCAACCTGTTTCCCTGCATCCACAGACGTTAGCACAATACCAATTCCACTTCGAGGTGGAATATCGTGGTATATGGGTTTTATAAAAATCATCCGCTTACTAACGGCGCAATAGGGTCTCATCCGCTATACGAGGTGGGAAATCAATCAATCCAATATATACATATGCCAATATGTATATATTGCTATATATATAGATATATCCTACTATATCTAATATCACAATCAATAGCAATCACACAATCAATAACTGCAATTCAAAATTAAATCCGAGTGAGAAGATCTCACCTTAGCTTTTATTTTGCAATCCCATTTCCGTTTTGATCATTTCTTCATTGTATTAACCTTGTATAAACATTTATACGATTTATCAATATTCGAATCAATCAAATAATCCATCTTCATTTGATAAATTTAATTAACTGAAGATTCAAATTTTTACCCAGTTTCAATAATTAAATTCAATAATTAAATCGCCAAATTCACTTTGATATTCGAATTTTCAAATTAAACTATCATTCGAATATTTAAACTCATTTAAATATTCACTTTTCAAATATCAAAAATTCAGGGTCGTTACAATCTTCCCTCCTTAAAAGAATTTCGTCCCGAAATTACAAGTCAGGAAAAATGCTCCACTTCCCATTAACTATTTTCTTAAATTCAAATAGTTTTAACAAATTTTCAAACCCAAATCTTTTTTACTAAAGATTTGTTATCACTTCAACTAACTTTCCAAACACCTTCATAGTTTTCAAACTACTTTATTTTACTTCACAATTCAAATTCAAATTTAAATTCAAATTTTGAATTATCCAAAATTTCTCAAAAATTTTCTAACTCTCGAAATTTTCGAAAAATTTCGCCAGCGTCTCCTTTGCGCGACTAACACGGTACGACTACAAAACGTCCCTACGGACTCTCAGATTTCAAAAAGAAAAGAAAAAGTCAAGCGGTTAGACAAGAAATCATCAAATCTCATATTGAAATTCAAATACTTACCTTTTGTCGAGCAATTCAAATTTACCTTCAAAATCAAATCCAATTCCCTTATACATCTGTATATCCTACTAGCCATAATATCTAGTTACATATTCAAACATTTTGCACATTTTATTACAAAAATTTCAACATATACTTCTTATACATTTCTAATTCACTATTGAAGTTATATATTCTTTTCATTCAATTTTACATTTCAATTTCATTTGAATTCAATTCACAATTCCAATCTAATTTGGATTTAGTTTACTTCTGGATATTGAATTTAATTATCTTTCATTCATAACTGCACTATTTTAGATTAGTTCCAATTACTAATTCATTACAAATTCTAATCCACTTAATTCAAATTTGTTTCCAACATTCAGTTTCAATTCCTGTTTTATTCTTATTCAATCATCAACTTTGAATGATTTCAATATCAAATTTTACTTAAGAATTTCACTCTTCATTTCTTATGTTCAATATTAATATTCCATATGAATTTTAATTTCTCTTTCAATTCACATTTATAATTATTCAATTCAATTCTACTGCTTACAACTTCAAAATGAATCTCAATTTTCAATTTCACTTTCATTTATTCAAATTTATTCACTTATACTTTCTTTAATTTAACTCTATCTTTTAAGTTAAATTTATTCTATCAAAAATTCAAATTTTGTCTTCAATTTTAGCTTACAACAAAGCTTTAATTTAACCAATTCAACTTCCAATTCATTATTGTGCGAATTAATAAATTATCAAGTTTATTTACTTGAATTCAATCCATTTCATTATTCTATTCCAATTCATTCATTTATTTACAAATGTAAATTCATTTGTTACTACTCCAAATTTATTTTCAACTTAATAAATTTTCTTTAAGTAATCATTTCACTTTATTTAATTGATTCACTTGTACTTACATTAATTTAACTCCATCCTTTAAGTTAAATTTATTCTATCAAAATTCAATTTGTATAAGTTATCAATTCAATAATATTCCATAAATTTTTTTTATAGTATTCCAGAGTCTTACCAACATTTCAAAATCATTTTTGAAAACAATTCAAATTACCCTTTGAATTTCCAAAACAAAACCCAAATTTTTCCAAACAACTTCCATTTAAAATAATTTGGCAGCAATTCTCTTTTGGAAACCCGAAAATGAACATCGATGATGCTGCAGTCATTACCGAAGTTATTTTCCAGCGACCGAAAAGAGTTTAGAGCTTTTCATTCCTTCAAAACATTTTTCAAAACCTTAGACATTCATTTTCCACTCCAAAAAGAATTTAAACTTTCTAAATCTCCAAAATTTTCAAATTCTTTTCAAAACATTTCCAAATACTTCTCTGGAATTCCATTTCCAATTATAAGTCACATTTATAATTTATATTCTTAAATTTCATTTGTATATGGGTTTATTTCTTAACTTTGGAGTTATGATTTCAATTTCTTATTCAATTTCAATGATAATAATGATAACATTTCAATGTTATCACCTTCCTAACATCCATGCAACCACATACTATAATAATTCATAGAAAATGATTTCTTTTCTATACAAAAATAGTTTTGGGTAAAATTATTTCATTTACCCCATTTTTAAAATCAATACTATGTCGGTTTATCTTGTTTAAGAGTTTAGAAACTCCTATCAACACAGTTAGCTAGACTGCACCGACCAGAATCTATAAACAATCAACCGATAAGTCAACACAATACAAAACAAATTTTTATATTCACTAACAAATACGCGCTCATATCTATTATTATACTCAAACTCATTCTAGAGTACTACTGACTCTATCTCTAATGAGTATCACCCAACAGAGCAGGGTTGTCGCTTAACCAGATGCTCTGATACCACTTGTAACGATCTGATTTTTCGACGCTCGAAAGTCGACATTAATACGTCCACTATATCAAATGCCGCGCAATCAAATGCCGGAAAACCGAACCATTAGGGTTAAAAGAAGAGGTAGAAGAAAAGATAGAAGAAAAAGAAAGAAGAACAGCTACAGAAAACACAGAATCAGAGACAATATCAAAATCTCACATTTCGCAGCGGAACAAAATATAATAGATAATCACTTGTCTTTTAAACAAAGAACTATATCAGCTTATACATACATCAATCAGAGTCAATATACAACTCAATACAACAATGGACAGTTATAGAAATCTGTCCTCATACAAAATACACAGCGGAAATAAATAACAAGTACGGAAGTACGCTTCGCCATCCAGCTTATCCCCAAAGCTCCAGAATATCCAGAATATCCTGATAAAAATAACTCTAGGCTGCCCGTGTGGAAAATTATGGGCACCTAGAGTTTAGAAGGGAACAATAAACTCCGAGTCAGTCATGGTGACTGGTGTGAGATCGTAAAACAGTTATTTTCACAAAGAAAATAAAATAGATTCGCAATGCTTTTGGAAAATGAAACTACCATAAGACCTCCCACCACACACACAATGCAAATGCAGAATTGGAGGAGATTTCTTCTTATGATAGTCAAAGATGCTTACTACGCCAATCATTAGATATTATTATTAATGTCTAGTGTGGAAAACATTTCGAAAGTATAATATTAATCTTAGCCAGCATAGACATTCCGAACTATGCCTACTATAGCTACCATCTAAATAGTGGGGCGCCACCATAAGTAAATGGCAGGTTCTACAACTAATACCGTACAAGGTTCGTATTGTTTCTTTGGATTTTCCAATAAATGGTCAGGCTAAGGAACTTCCTTTCCTCCTGCCGAATAGGATCGCCTCTGGCTGGACGTCCCGAGAGACAAACTGCTCTCTGCCAAACAAGGCCGGGTTACCCCTGTAACAGGTAACTCACGAATATGTCATCACCCGGTCCTTTGGGACCTTTATCCGAGCGCTCGGTAGCATCATCACACATAATAAATAAGTGTATCCACATGAGTAAGTATCTGGGCTCCATAGCATGATACCACCCCTTTCTAGAAGGAAATGACATACCCTAAAGGGCACGACCCTCATAACCTTGCCGCAACATTCCTGTTTCGACCATTTCCGGGTTGTTGAGGCCCTGACGAAGTCTCGTCCACAAAGCTACGCTTTTTTCAAAAAGCCACGCTTTGGGTCAACAGATGATCAACCTATGATCACAAAGATAAACGATCAAACAAATGATCATATCACAAATGATCAAACACTGATCATCACACAGCAACACTCAGCATGCCACATTACCAAATTGCGAATATATCGCTGATAAATTTCAACTACATAACCTCTGAGCTCGTACGTCTCAGAGAAGGGTGTTAAGCTAAGAGAATAAATTCTCCGCCACCAACAGAAATGTATTTGAAAGAAATTGGCTTTACATCTCAAATTGTAATGTCAGACACGTAACCATACAAGTCTGTTCCGGGATCGAACAGAACCGAAGGCACTTCTCACAAAGCCCTTGCAAATCCGGATAATTTCCAATCACGTCCGGACTTCCTGTCACTAAGGGTGATAAAACCTCTAAATCGGAGATCAGCCGATGTAGAGTAACTCGATGGTAATCCTTCCGTTTTCAAAAATATCCGGTCTTCAACACCGGTCATCAAATGCGATTAATAACGACGTATCACATATTCGGAATGGGTTATACGACCCCATGGTCCTTTCCCGGCTAACCCGAATAGTGAGCGCTTATTCAAAAATAAGTGTGGCATTCAAATTCATCCAATTCACAACAAATACCTATTCAAGGTAATTATTGATAGTCGGTTATTTAACTATCAATAAAGATGCGCTACATCATCAGATTCCAAATAATTCTCCAATTTATTTATTTTCCAAAATATCTTTACTAGATATAAAATTTCCACACTTCAAAAATAAATCAACATTTATTTTTCTAAACAATTTCCCTTTCCTTTATAAATTCCATAGTGAATTTATATTTTCAAATATCTACTCATATACGATTTTCAATCGATTTCAAATATTCACTTTCGATTTATCTTTACAAAGATAAATTCTCAAAAACGTTTCATTTCATTTTGGAAAAGCATTTCCATACTTATTTAAAAATAAGTAATTCACAAATCTATTTATTTTCAACATTTGAAAATATTCAATATACTTAAAACAATATTAAGTATACATTTCATTCTTTAAGGAAATCTATTTGAGTCAAAACGAATGTTGCGTAAAACTTCGTTACGACGACTCAAAATCACTAGTATAGGGATTCAAATTTTTAAGATAGATGTATAAATCCCAATACTACATAAAAACATTTCCTTTCGGAAATCATTTACTATAACAACAGTGTTATAGTTCACCATTTCCTTATTTCTCGAAAACGTCTATTTCAACAATAAATGTTAAAATCTATGATTTGGATATTTACCACATTTTAAAACATTGTTAAAACAATTAACTTCATTTCAAATATTGCTTTCCCAAACATAACCATTTTATTCAATAATATATTCATTGTCCAAAATCGTGAATATAATTCACTTAACTATATTTCAATACTCTCTACACATTTTATTTCAATAATTTATCCACTATCCAAAATCATGGATAAAATTCTCAACCAACTCTTATTATTTACAACATTTAACTTAAAGGATAATTCGCTGTCCAAAATCACGAATATATCTCCTTTAATAACTTCTACGTTTAAATTACCAAATTCAATTGGTTTCGGATTTATAAAACAACGTTTATAAATTCCATTCCTATTTATAAAACTTCAACTTATAAATCTCCTTATTAACAAATTCCATTCTCATCTCAATTAAATGCCAAAATCCCATTTATAAGATTATTACTTATAAATCTTTTGTTTTACAAAATCTATTCATTTTGTAACTCCACAATTTATAAATCTATAAATTTCATTCACTTACGAATTCCATAAATATTCTCATTTTTAACACTTATAAAGCTCGTTTTATAATTCCAATACTTTTAATTTCATAAATATCAACTTTATAAATGTTTTATATAGACCGTTTACAATATTCAAAAATCCCAACTTAAACCATTTTATAAATAAATCAACTTTTATTTCAAAAATATCACTTTGGTTATATTTCACCAAAAATCTCAACTTTTATAACTTTAAAATTTTAACGTTTATTTATTTGAAATAAATAAATTCAACAATTTAAATACAATGTATATTTTCAAAGATCACTTCAAAAATCTCTTTTAAAATCAACATCGTTATTTTTAAATTTCAAAGATGAATCCGATGATGCAACAACACCAATTAGTCAATCACGACAACAAACATCATATATCAACATATGATAACAGAATACATCACAATATCTGTAAATAAATAAATACTGGTGAGGAATCCGGTTGGATCCCTCCAACCTGTTTCCCTGCATCCACAGACGTTAACACAATACCAATTCCACTTCGAGGTGGAATATCGCGGTATATGGGTTTTATAAAAATCATCCGCTTACTAACGGCGCAATAGGGTCTCATCTGCTATACGAGGCAGGAAATCAATTAATCCAATATATACATATGCCAATATGTATATATTGCTATATATATAGATATATCCTACTATATCTAATATCACAATCAATAGCAATCACACAATCAATAACTGCAATTCAAAATTAAATCTAAGTGAGAAGATCTCACCTTAGCTTTTATTTTGCAATCCCATTTCCGTTTTGATCATTTCTTCATTGTATTAACCTTGTATAAACATTTATACGATTTATCAATATTCGAATCAATCGAATAATCCATCTTCATTTGATAAATTTAATTAACTGAAGATTCAAATTTTTACCCAGTTTCAATAATTAAATTCAATAATTAAATCGCCAAATTCACTTTGATATTCGAATTTTCAAATTAAACTATCATTCGAATATTTAAACTCATTTAAATATTCACTTTTCAAATATCAAAAATTCAGGGTCGTTACAATCACCACCATGGCTGAGCCCTCCCACCTCCCAAGTCATGGCCATGAGCATTGTAGGGTGGGTCAAGTCCATTCAAGGTCAAAGAATTTGGTTCCGTAGAGTTTAAAGCCATTATAGCAAAGCTATAGCCGATTTTAGACTAGCCCGTAGGAAAATGAAGGTGAGAACTCCTAAATTATAGTATTATATGTTATTTGATGTTATATATGTTATTTGATGTTATATATGTTTGGTTATGATTGTTGATGATGGTTGTTTAATATGAATGTTGAATATGTATGCAAGCCACGGAAATACAAGTCGATAAGCACAAAGAAAATCACTTTCCTCTATATTAATGAATTGGTGTATATGGAATGTTAAACCCCTTTAAAATGGTTTAACAATGTGTTTGAAATGTGTTATAAACATTTTAAAAAAAATTTATGAAGTTTGAACGAGAATTGAAAATTTAGTCAAAAATAGGCGCGTCGCGTAACGGCAATTCGCAATTTCGCGCCATAAAAGTCAAACGTGGGTATAGAATGGAATATAGCTCGAAATTCTTCGAGATAAGAATTTTCTGAACTGTTATATCCATAGATTTCCAACAAAGAAAGGAAATTGAGATTTCGATAAGTAAGTTTTTTGGGAAAATCGCGGTTTTGCAGTTCGGAATCCATAAAAGGATTTCTTTGAAAATGATATTTTTAAATTGTTTAAAAAATTGAAATAAATTCTAAAAGTCTTTTAAAATATTTTTAAAGTGATTTGAGTTATAAAACTGAATTTTCAAATGATAAAAAGCCGTTTTGATCAATATAGCTTAAAAAAGCACTTTCCGCAGCACTTTTCTATAACTTTTAAAATTTTGTTTTAAACTTAACGATTCTTTTACAAATCTTTTATAAATGTTTTAAAATATATAAATAAGTGTTTTGATAATGATTTGAGGTTTTTATAATTTATTTAAAAGAGTTTAAATAAACGATTTAAAGAAAAGCCATTACAAATTTAGTGGTTTAATCATGGCTCTAAAAGCCGACAAGTAAACTGGATTTTTCTATTCATCAGATCTAGATGTGAGGTGCTTAAACTAAGGAGATGTTCAGGAGCAACCAATGCCCTGGCTCACCTAGCCTCATCCCTGAGCAAGAGATAGATAAGGTCGAAATGTCGGAAACGAGTTAAGTATAAAAAGATTTAAATTTTTAAAATTTAAATTAAATATAACTTTGATTTTATAGAGATGATCTTCTTATACTTAGTGTTAAAGCCGGAAGAGGGAACTCGTACTATTCATGGAACTTAAAAGCTGATTTCGCCTTTATTTCGTCCATAGTATTTGTTGAATACAGGAATTGATATGGAGTGGAATTAGATGATTTCTATAGATTCTACTCACTTAATATTTACTAGTTTTGGATTAACATCCTAGATAACATAGTTTTAACTTAATCAAAATTATGAGTTTAGAGTTAAGCAATCATTATTAAGATTTAAATGAAATGATTTGGAAATATTTTCCTAAGTGAAAAATGAAATAATTTTGAAATCTTTCCAAGTTTGAAACAGGTTTTAAGTAATCAAAGTATTTGATAAGAGAGGTTTAATAATTCCGTATATACCGGAAAGAATGTTTGAGAAATATATATCTCCAGAAGAGATCTTAATAGAAAGAACTTAATCAATTAAAGAATGATCCCCTATTCACAGAACCTCTTTTTATCGATGATTGAATCGAAGGAACCGGGGTCGGATTTGGGTAGTTCCTATCTGGAAACCACTTTGAACCAATGTACGTGTTCGAAAAATAAAGAGCTAATAAAAAAAATGAGGGATGAAGACCAAATATCTTCGGGGTGGAAGGACTGCTTGTTGATAATTCTGGATAGCTTTCAAATACTTAAGTAGCAGCGATCCTTTCATTTATGAAACTCTTCAGGTTGCAAGGACTTATTGCTACTAATCCTAGGGGTAACTCCTGACAGGATGTGGTAGGAGAGTGCCTTTAGTTTTTCCTGTTCCTAGACAACTTATATGGACGAATGTTTGACGTTGCATTTCTAGTTACATAAGTGATTTCTATGCACGTATCATCTGTTTGGTGGTGGAGAAGGCAACTTCACTTAGCTTAACACCCTTTACTGAGACGTACGAGCTCATAAGTTATACGTTTGTAGAGATCAGTTGTGTGACCATGGAATGACAGTGTGGCATTCAAAGTGAATTGTGCAATATGAAAGGTAATCATTACCTCAAGCCTCACACCCGAAAATGGCCGAAACAGGGTAGATGCGGCAAGGCTATGTGGTTCGCAACCATTAGGATATGATCATCCCCTTCTAGACATATTTATTTCCGCTATGACATTCGAGACTTAAATTATTGTGGATGTATGCTGTGTGGGCCCTCGGATAGGTTGGTAACGACTGGGTGATGACATATTCGATACTATCTAGGAAGAGGTAGGCCGGTCTTGTGTTGGTAGAGGACCATCAGTTGGGCCTCGGTACATTCCTCTAGAGATGTACTGTCGAAAGGTAGTCCCTTCACCTGGTCATTTGTATGGAAATCCATTCTCCAATAAGCGCCTGCCATTTTGTTTGTGGAACCCACGTTTGTGGCTAATATGTTGGAATTTAATCAATGTAACAATTTCGGCTAAGATTAATAAATATACTTGCAAATGTTTTTAAAGAAATGTCATTTAAAATAATATCCCTTATTTTTATGTGATAAATATTTGGTTATCATAAGGTAAAAACTCATTCCATGTTTATGTGCGGCGTAGTCTTATGAGATACCTTTTTGTTTTCAAAATGCGTATTTTTGAGTTCTCACACCAGTCCCATGAATGTCCCGGAGTTTATTTTCCTTTCCCTTAAATTCTAGGTGCTCTTATTTTCCTGGGTAGCCTAGTAGTTGGGTTTAGTTAGAAGAAATTTGGATGGAGCTCGAAGCATGGAGTCAGAAGTCTCATCTAAAGATTGTTATCTATTTCCACTACACTCATGAAATATTGTATTCCGCATTTGTAAGGACAGAAATTTATAACTGTCCATGTTTAACTCTGATAAATCTATTTTAGATTTTTGCTGTAAAGATTTTATGTGACGCCCCACCTCTATACTCACACTAGCCAAGGACACTACGAGGTAATGCCATCGACTAGCACGAAGAATAAGGCTGTTGAGGAGCGACCATCTGTGTAATTGCTTTGTGCGCGTACCGATATGTCAAATAATATAACTAACATTTCATTTCAAGAGGAAATCCGACGTGTCAAATACAAACTCAAAGCTACCACATAGTGGCTATGAGGCCTTCGAAAACAAATATAGAAATAAACATAACACTAATCAGTCACAGATATTCATATCACAAAGGCGGAAACAGATATGAATATAACACATAAAAGTGTACATCAAAAAAGTGGTCGAACTAGATCCACTACATCACAAAAGAATAGATACAAGTGCTAGACAAAAGAATATGTATATAACAAGGAGTCTCTATCTCAAATGTATACTAACAAAAACTACTATGCTAAAGTAGTTAGCCAAAAGTCAGGTGACGAACCATAATAAGAAGTCAAGCAGAAGCACCTGAAATACCTCGGTCTGACCCGAGTATTATTTAAGAACAAAATAATAAACGGATCAGTCTAGCTATAAATATCAGATAAAATGAGATAGGATAAGAGATATAACCAAAAACGTATGATAACAAAAATGCCATACTGTGTCAAGTATACATCAAATAACAACAAAAATCATACAATATCTCAAATCATCTCAAAACACCAAAAAGAATAACATTCTTTAAATTATTCACCAAAACAGAAATATTGATAGAGCTTATCAATGCAAACCACGAAAATTGGTGAAACACAAATTCTAGAAATCACAACCAGAAATCTAGAAATCACAAAAGGAGGGAGGCCTATCACAAACGAGAGTATGAAATCTCCCCAACACGTGTATCAAAAATGAGCCGGAGCCCCACCAAACAGTGTATAGTCCCCCATTGCGGACTATGAGCCAAAGCTCCTCCAAATAGGGTATAGTCCCCCATTGCAGACTATGAGTCGAAACTCCTCCAAATGAGCCGAAGCTCCTCCAAACAGGGTATAGTCCCCCATTGCGGACTATGAGTCGAAACTCCTCCAAACAGGGTACAGTCCCCCATGTGGACAAAGAGACATCGCACATCGCTAGTCTAAATCACAAAATGATCACCATTGATAAATAAGAAGTGTCAATTACACTAAGCTAGTAAATAGATAAGTTTAGCTTCATGTCCCATAACCACTAGCTTAACTTAAATATTTACAAACAGATTGTAGATTTCCACTCGAAAATTGTCACAAGAGTTCGATCGAACAAGTCCAAGAATTAACCGACGAAGTAAACGCAAGCGTTTCATACCACTTGTTTTACTAAGCCGTTTAATTAGATTTCTCATACGAATGAGGTAAAGGTTTGTATATACTAATAGATTGGAAAACAGTTTTATAAATTAGATTTGTATTAAAATAGAGTTGAAAACATCTTTGTGAAAGAGTTTGAATATTTACTACTAGTATAGAAACCTTTGTATTTTAAAGTGATAAATCACAAAAATGATTGTAAAAACAATCAATCACCCAAGGATTCGCATTCGAAGACGTGAATCAAAACCATAGAAATCGATATCAAATCCATCAAATGGATATTCCCAAAAATCCAAAGAAAGAAGTCATCAAAGTCGATAATAAGTGATGACAACTATCCGGATCAACAACAATCGATTAAAAATAGGAAATCCACTCAAAAACATAGGCAAATAAGCAAACTGCTCAATTCCAGACGTCTGGAGGTTCAATCCAGGCATCTGAAAACTAACCAGACGTTTGGTTTAGAATCCAGACATCTGGATTTGTTCTCTGGAAATAATCCAGAGAACCCCCAGACGTCTGAAACTTCAGGTCAGACGTCTGAGACCCCTCCAGACGTCTGATCCTAAATTTCAAACGTCTGGAATTAGTCTCTGCCTTTTTTTTATAATTTGCGTGCTTATATTTTTCTCTCCAGGTCCAAACCAGACGTATGGACTTGGTCACCAGATGTCTGGTCACCTGGTCTGGGCAACAATTTGCCTAGACCAAATGGCCAAAACGTATCGGGGGCGATCGGACGAGCAACGGCGACAAAGGATTTATGCCTAACGACAACCCAACCTTAAAGGCTCTTCGATACACCCCAAATATCAATGTCCAAACATCCATAGTAGGATTTTCATAAAATTGGACCAAAACACCAATATTTGGAAAATTCACCAAATCAATTCAAATCAAAGTAAATGATCATGCACAAATGTTAGGAATTCATACCTAACAACAAAGAAAGTTATAGACGTAGACGTGAGTTAAAGAACTCACCTTTAAACTCAAAAACAATGAACGAGAAGCTCTAAAGCAAAGGAAAGATCAACTACTCTTCAATTTCAACTCTAGAAACTCCAATCTAAGATTATAAGCAAATGTTTCCTAAATTAGGTTATAGGAAATTTCTAAAATTGGAGAGAGATTGAGATGGAGAAGATGAAGAGGATGCTTACCTAAGCTTCTCTTTGATTTTGGAGCAAGAACTTGAGTTTCCAAATCAAACTAGGGTTTGGAATTTCTATTTCCCATTCTTTTCCCCCCATTTCTCTTGAGCTAGAGTGTTAGGAAAAGGAATGAGTGAATGAAGAGGAGTTGAGTGGAGTGTTAGGGTATTAGATGTGTTGGTGGGCTGAAACCCAAACCCAAAGCCCTAAATGATAATATCAAAATTCTACTCAACTCCAAACATACTGATGTTTATACTCAAAGAAAGTTGTAAACGCCATTTTGGACTCAATGGAAGTGGTCTCGAGTCCCAATTGACTGTTTATAAAAAGTAACATTCCGGACTTTAATCCGATTAACGATGCTATATTTAAATAAAACATTTAAATATACAATCGTGAAATATGTGGGTTGTTACAGACCACCCTCCTTAAGAATTTGCGTCCTCGCAATAATTAAGAGGAAGATAAAAAGTAACAGCCATACAAAGGCATAACAACACAAAAGAAGAAATTTTGAAATGAGAAGTTCACCATAAAGAGAACGAAAGAGTAAGTCCGGATGTGTTTGCTCAATGAATTCTCAAGATTCCCAAGAGCAATCCTTAGGATTTGAGGACCATTGAACTTTCACTAGAAGAACATCTTTATTTCGAAGGCGTTTAACCTCCGAAGTAATGATACGAATAGAATGTTGCTCATATGTCAAATTTGGTGAAACTTCAATTTCTTCAATTACACCGGGCTCAAGAACAGAATTGGAATCCCTAAGGTATTTCCATAGTTGAGAGACATGGAAAATGTCATGAATAGCAGAAAATTGAGCCGGTAATAAAAAGCGATAAGCCACGGAACCAATGCGTTCGGTGATGGGAAATTGACCAATATATCGAGGTGCTAACTTTCCCGGTCAACTGAAACGCACAACACCCCTCCTAGGTGAAACAAAAATGAACACCAATAAAATCTGGACCTAAAACCAGCTTCTCACCGGCTTCAAGCCAACACGAAAGAAATCGGCATGGCCTTCCGTAGAGTGCCTTGAAAGGTGCCATACTAATACTAGATTGGAAGCTACTATTATAGGAAAACTCAACAAGAGAAATATGATCTTCCCAACTTCCACAAAAATCAAGAACACATGCACAAAGAAGATCTTCAAGGGTTTGATTCACACGCTCGGTTGGTCCATCGAATTGAGGACGATAAGCGGTGCTAAAATTAAGCTTTGTTCCCAAAGCTTTTGAAGACCTTACCAAATCCACTAGTAAAATAATGGATCACGATCGCTAACAATAGAAGTAGGAACTCCATGCAATTTAACAATTTCTTTGACATAGAGTTTAGCCAAAAGAGGTATGGTCCAAAAGAGAAGGATGAGCCTCAAGGCTACACAAATCAAGAGATGAACATGAATCGGATTCACGATCTCGAATCTCACAAGTGGATGAAGTCTCGAGATCACTCCATTCGGATATCATCATGGAAACAACCGCTTGTTGCTTACGACTAAGCACATCGGCAACTCAATTGCCCTTTTCCAGGAGTATAAAGAATATCAAGATCATAAGATGCAAGGAACTCGAGCCAACATTGTTGACGCGAATTAAGTTCCTTTTGAGAAAATAAATATTTCAAAGATTTATGATCAATGTAGAGAACAAATTTCTCTCCCAAAAGATATTGACGCCAAATTCTAAGAGCAAAAACAATAGCAGCGAGCTTTAGATCATGAGTGGCATATCTAGTCTCGACAAGCTTTAATTGTCAAGAAGCATATGTGATAACATGTTCCCTTTTGCATGAGAACGGCATTCAAACCAATACGACTAGTATCGGTATAAACAATCAATTCTTGGTTCCCTTCGGGAATCGCAAGAATAAAAGCATCGGAAAATAGTTCTTTTAATTGATCCTCTTTCCTGAAAAGCTAAGACATTCAAAATTATAATTAACTTTATGTAATCATCTTTTCTAGAAAAAAATTACTTATTACAAGTCAATTTACTGTGTCTGATTGTCTCATCATAGCGTTTAGGAGATTCCTATCGATAACGTTGATCAAGCGCATCGACCAGAATTCTTAAAGCACTCAATGGGCAAAACAACACAAAATCATCTTCTATATGATAAATATGTCTCTTATAAAATTTACAAACATTCTTTGCTCGTTTTAAGAACAAAATCCAATCACACTTATAAATATCTTATTAAAAAGATTTGCAAATTTTAAATTGTTGTTTTTATCCATAACCAATAAATACAAGGATGGGCTCATCGAGATATTCGCAGAATACTCGATTCAAAAAATGGATGAAATAAGGTAGAAGGTTCGCCAAACCGAATGACATAACGAACCACTCACAAGAATCATAACGAGTGTGGAATGCGGTAAGTGGAATGCTACCCTTCGCAACTCGTAGCTGATAAAAACCGGTGACAAGGTCGAGTTGAAAAGACCTTAGCACCCCTCAATAGATTGCTTAGGTGATAATCCTAAGACAAGCTCAAATATACCAGAAAATTCACAAACTACTTGAATGAGGGAAATAACATTCTCCACATCATGTAGGTTTAAAGAATAAAATGATGTCACCGAATTGGAAATTGAAATCATTAAGAAAAGAAGAAATCTGCTTAACAGATTGAGGATGTCGTGTAACGACCACGACTTTCTCTCCATAGAAAGTCGTATCGCTAATAGGAAAGAAAGGGATAGAAAGAGAAAAGAAGAGAAAGAAAGAACTAAACAATATCAGAATCTCACAGCGAAACGAAACAAAATATATTATATCACATAAATATTACATAGTATCATATACAACACTTATCAGAGTTACACAGATTCACATCATATACTAGACAGTTATAAACATCTGTCTAGTTATTACATCTCAATACAAACAAAGATCTAAACAAGATCAACACAGCGGAAACTACTATCTATATCTACAACGCTGAAGCCTCCTGCTCCATTGCTCCTCCACAATTCGTCAAGGCTAACCTGAATCCCTTGGCTACTCGTAAAAATTTGAGTACCCAAGAGTTTATAAAACAGAAATAAACAACTTGGGTCAGACATGGGTCTGGTGTGAGTAACAGGTTAAACTTGTTTAACTTCAAAACCTTTTGAAAGAAAAGGTATCACGTAAGACTTCCCACAAATAAACATGAGTAAGTTTTTACCTTACGCTAACCAAAACATTTGATAGGAAATTCGATTGTATTATAATAGGGTCTAGGGTTTTCAAGTAAAATACAGAAATAGCTGAAATGCTTACATCTCACATTTCAACATAGTTGGGCACAACTAATATGTACGGCACTTACTGGAGTTTGGATTCCATACAATGGCAGGGCTACCGGGGTACCGCCCGTCACAGTACGTGGCCTAGATCACCGTACCGAGGATCACTCCCAATCCCCTGCAACACAAGGCCGGAACATCCCTTACTGGATAATTCCCGCACAAGATACCTCACGGTTGGGATCAGCAACCGCACACACTAAGCCGAAATAAGAAGGGACTTCTAGACAGAGGTAATCTTGTCCTACTTGGGTGCTACCCACTAACCTTGCTGCACCTCCCCTGTTTTAGCCATTCCCGGTTTGTGAGGCTTGAGGTCACGATTACCTTTAAAAAAGAACACATCACTTAGAATGCTCATCGTCCACCTGACGATGTGCTGAAAGCATTCAATCCATACAAGTTCGTTCCGGGTTCGAACGAAACCGAAGGCATTATCTCGTTACACTCGTTTTGGAATCACCCTCAGAGTTAACGACAATAACCCTTGCACTCTGAATCTTCATCTTCACTTGATTCACGACCCATCGTTAATTTGGATCGATGTGGTATTCGGGTCTCCAGACCTGGAAATCCGGTATACGGAAACCCGATCCCGGTCTCATCGAAATCCAAGGCGTATCTTTTAAGGCCAAGTTGTTTTAAAGGTTAAAACAATTTAATTCATTATCTTTATACACAAAGAAAGATAATTCACAACAGATAATCAACATTATCAGATAATCCATACAATTCAACTAACATCCATATCATACAGCATATATCTCATCAGAGATATCAATCAATGCCAAGTATTCAATACTAACACCCATTCATAAGTAATGATTTATATCATCTTTTAATAAATTTAAAGTGAATTAAATTAATTACTTTATTTTATAAATCCTTCTTACTTAAACATTAATTAATTACAAATTAATTAATTATCCTTTAATTACCTTTTTCAATTAATCATCTTTATTAATTATCTTTTAATTACATCCAAGTAATTTATTTCAATTAATTTCTCAAATTAATTATCCTTAACCACTTATAGTAATTAACCTTTAATTGCATCATTAATTAATTAACTAAAATTAATTAAGTTAATCAACTATAATTAATTACATTAATCCTTAATTAATTACATTGATTAATCACTTCATTTATTAATTATTGCTTAATTAATCAATTCTTAATTACATCATTAATTATATTAATGATCCTTAATTACAACTTAATTATTAATTACTCAATTAAATTAATTACATTAAGTAATTAATCTTTAATTAAACAACATTTATTAATCACCCTTGATTAATCTTCAATCAGTAATTAATTACCCTTAATTACTTTCATTAACTAAATTAATTACTCCTTAATTAATTTCTTAATTAATCCCTTGATTAATTATTCAAAGTAATTAACTCAAATTACTTCTATTTATAAAATCATTTATTCAACTAATTACTTCCAGTAATTATCTTATTATTTACTCCCCTAAATAATCTTACCTTAATAATTACATTAAGTAATTATTTATCAAATCAACTCTTGATTATTCTAAATTAATTAAACTTAATTAATTAACTTAACTAATCAAATTAACTTCAATTAATTACAATAAGTAATTAATTCTTAATTACTTCCATTAAGAAATTCATTTAAACAAATTCTATAATTGATTATCTTTAAATTAATTAATCCAATTAACTATTAAAATTAATTACATTAATTAATTATTTAATAATCCATAGTTAATGACCTTCATTAACTATTTACAACTCTTTAATTACTTTTCTTAAGTAATTAACTTAGATTAATTATTATTAATTTCAAATTAATAAATCTTTTAACCAATTAATTAATCTTTGATTATTTAATTAATTAAGTGTTAACCATAACTTAATTAATATTTAATTACTTTACTAATTAATTCTTAATCATTAATTAATATTCTAATTTATAATCCTTAATTATAAATTAATTATCCTATTTAATTAATCTTAAACCTTAATTAATTTATATTTTTAATTACACTTTAATTAATACCAAACCTTTAATTAATTGAATTAATAAATTATCCATATTAATTCACCTTATAAATTTAATTCATCACAATTCATTAAGTCTTAAGAAAACATTTCATTATTAATGATATTTATCATTCAAAACATATTTGAAAACATTTAACTTTCAAATTACTTTTAAATTCCATTTTAAATATGAGATTTAAAATGAATAAAAATTTAACCTTAACAAACCTTAAAATCCATTTAAAACTCTTAAAATCATATGGTGAAGAAATACTAATTTTGTAAAAGAACTTAAGAATTTAAATCAATTTACTTTTAAATTCTACCCTTTTAATATCCATTTTGACAATTAAAGTTATTAAACAATTTTAATTTAAAAACCCTCTTTTATTTCAAAACTGAAATACAGATTTAATTCTAATTCCAGATAAAACTTAGATTAAACTTACTTGCAAATTTAAAACTTCATCTTTTTAAATTCAACTATCTAATCATTTTAAAGGTTGCTAAATATTCTAAATTTCAACAACTTATTATATTTTTGAACTGAGATTCAAATTTAACTTAAATCAGTTTTAAACTTAGACTTAAGACTTGTTTAAAACTTTTACTTAACCATTTAAATTTTGCTTTAAATTTTTAAACAGTTTAGTTTTAAAAATCTGGAACCCAGACTTTTACCCGAGACACCTCAAAATACTTCGAGTCGCCTCTCCAAAACACTCGAGCCACTCACCTGAACAACTCGAGTACGAACTCGAGAATGCCTTCTTCCCCAACGCTTTAACATTCCAGAAATTTACCCAGATACACTCACAATCTCGTGCACGTGCACGTACACCCACGAATCAACACCTTCCGACTCTTCCCCTGATCGTTGATCAACCAGCGTTAGCCTCGCCGTCTCTCACGTGAACCCAGGTCACCATATCCACCAACGAATCGAAATTCGATCACCTCCCAGGCCTGGAAACCATCAGTTCGAATTCGCCAAAGCCTGTCATCACCCAAAGCTCGCCGTTCCGATCATCTGCAGGTCAACCCTTCCGGCCGCGACACCGTCTACGTGACTACTACTCATTCCCAAAAACTCGACGAACTCGATCCACTACAGGGATCACGACGATCGATTCTTCCAAGCTTCATTTTCTAGGGTTAAAAAAATCAAATTCTAAATCATTTCTTCCTCAATGTTTTAATTCGATTTCCAGTAATTTTCCCTATATCCTCGATCATTCCTCCATCACTACTGAAGATTTCAACATCCCAAACTATCGAGATCAACAGAATTACTCACATATTCATTTATAGCTAAAACCAGAACTGCATCTTTAATTCGAAACTAAAAATTATAATTTTTATGCTAAAAATCATGTTATAGTTTATGTATTCCATTTATAATCCTGGAATAGCAATTTATAATATTTGAGTTTTTACTTTTATATACATGCACTTGTTAATTTGGGTTTACAGAGACATTCGAACTTAAATTTGACTTAATTAAAATTTTAAAACATTCTTCTATGATAAATCAACAACTTTTGTTTATAAGTTTAGTCCTAACAAGAACTAGATCAGGTAGTAAAAGATTTAAAAGAGAATTCTTGAGTCTGGGCAAACAGAACAGAACAGAGATCATATTCATACAGGCATACAATACATCCATATATACCAAACCCAACATGCATTTGAAACCAAACATAATACAGGGAATTTCATCACATTTATTTACTACAAACATGATTATCACATGAAGAATTCAAGCAACTAAACTTACTTAAGATAGTTATAAATAAAAACTGTTACTCACCTGTTTAAAGATGACAGATCCTACTTTATTTTGAAAAGCTTTTGAACTTAAAACTTGCATGCCTCATTGATTTAAAAACTTGAGTTGTTGAGCTTAAAACTGCTTTGAACCACATGCATGCTGGCTTCCAGATTGAAGAAAGAATGCAAGCAGGCTCTTTGATTTTTATAGTTGATTCCAGGTTGAAAAATGAATGCAGACAGCTACTGACTTGAAAAAGAATGCAGGCTTTTTGATTTCAGATTTGCAAAGAAATCAGGCTGAAGACTTGCTTCAGATTTGAAAATGGTTTCAGGATTTGATTTTTGGAAACTTGTTTACAAATTGTTGAATTTAGTTTTTGGTTGGAGGCATTTGATTCTCTGATTTGTTTCAGAATTGAATTAGAGGAAAGATCTAATTTGTTTTTCTCTTGGCTTTGAAAAAGAGTTTAGAAAGAATGAATTGAAGAAATGCAAATGTTTACATTCATGTATATTTTAGATTTTATAAAATAAAAGAAAATGAAAATAAATAAGGACACTTGTCCTATACATTTGTTTATTTAATTACACATGTTTTACAAAGGGTTTAGATAAATGACACATGTCTTATAAGTAATTACACATATTTATTTATTTTAAAAGTAAATGAAAAGCCCTTTTCTTATTTATTTAAACTTAAGTAAAATATATCTTAACCAATTAAAAGATTTATCTAAAGTATATTTAAAACTAAAATGTTATTTATTTAAATAACTTTAAAAAGTCCAGATTAAACTAAATCTAAATTTCCAATTTACCAAAGCTTCTATTTACAACATATACAAATAAATATATATATATATATATTCAAATAGAAAATATCTTATTAACTTTTTAAAAGATAAAATCATCAATTAATACTAATTTAATCAGATTATTAAATTAAATTCAAATCTTATTATCAAAGATTATCCATATCAATTTAATTATTCAACAGATTATTAAATTGATATTGTTAAAATTTCCGGGATATTACATTCCTCCCCCCTTAAAATAATTTCGTCCCCGAAATTTAAACAAAGGTAATTTAATAATCTTATTAAAGATTTAAATTTTAAAACACAAGCATCTACTATCATCCATATGCTAACAACCATAGCAACCAATTCATTCAATCAATCAATTCTAACTATCTAGACTAAATTCTAGATAAAATTCCTCGAGTTTCCCAAGTATATATATATACCGGGATACTCGCTCTACAAACAATCTAAACTACTAAGCTATAGATCTCCTACTCATCTAGATCTACAGAACTAAACAGAATATCAGACTACAGACGAGTCTGACTCAACTACCAAACTTCCCAAACTGCAGATTCTAAAACCAGAGATAGATCAAATACGTATTCCCTCAGAGATACGTAAAACTCAATGAATTCCAGTTATCCAAACTGACAATTCAACCAAGTAGACCAATTACTTATCCAAATCAGAACACAGACGAGATCCAAACATAACTCTACTTCACAATTATCCGTAGATTCCAAACTTACTTCTCCTATCAGAGATACACTCCAAACTGCTTTCGCTGCTCAACTCTGATCTGAGGTAGAACACAAGCACAGACTGGACAACTCACTTCTAGAAATAAGGTTCACTGATCCATAAATAAAACTCAGGTACTCCATCAAAACTTGAGCTGTTTCACCAAACTCTATCTCTAGGAAACATCCTTCCACTAGACTGAACCACTAGTACTACTCCTGGAATCCAGTCGATAAGAAAACTCAACCTTCAGATGCAGACAAACTCCTGACTTCTCTGAAGACATCCAGAAAAACTCTGACAACCCAAGAGAACACTCAGCAATCGCAAGTCACTTTTGCGATCAACCCAACCTAATTCCAAACAGACTGTTCTCTCTTTACCAATCAGAACAGCTTACACTTATTTATCCAATTTATCGAAGAAATGGATCCACTCTGCTGCTTCTGAACTTCACTTCCAGAAAAACTGCTCATCCAGAAAACTTCCTGCCATCACAGAATACTCCGAGCTGCACTGCTGACACTGATGATCTTATCCAAAGCTCTTCGAGAAACTCGGACTCCAAACCAAACGCCAACAACTTACTCTTCTTAAGGGAAACAATGAGACCATGTCCGAAGAACAACTAATCGACCTTAGTCCCATACTTCCAAACAGATAAAACTCTCTTACTCGATATCAAAGAATTCCTATACAGCCGAGTCTTTCCTGCGGTAGACATCAACTATTCCTCCAATACCTTCTTAATCTTGTTCCAAAAAGAAAATCTCCTTCGGGAACATCCATCGTCACTGTATCTCATCATACAGCTACTATTACCTGAGGTATCAAGGTACCATCACTCACTTCTGCCTCATCGACAGATCCAACTCTACTCATCCACACTTCAAAGATAAACTCCGAACCATTACAGTTTCCTTCGGAGATCGATGAAATCCTTACAATTGCAAAGTTCACTCGAGACGGTATTAGGTCTACAGTCTCGACAAATACACTTCCAACCTCAACACTCAGACTCCTAATCCTAGATGATAAATTATTATCATCTCAACCAATCATCACAAATACCATATACATTTAAAATGATACTTTTTTTTTATATAGAAATTATATCTGGATAAAATTATTTCATCTACCTCTTTAAAACAATATTGTGTCCGTTGGCCTGGTTCAAGTGTTTAGAGATCCCTATCAATAACGTTAGCTACTCGTATTGACCAGAATCCATATACCACTTAACCGATCAATTAACACAATATAAAACCATTTTATATAACTAACAATTACGCGCTCTCGTATATATATATATACACTCGGACTCAAACAGGTTGCTACAGATCCTATCTCTAATGAACAATCCTTCCGAACCTAGGTATTCACTCAACCTAGTGTTCTGATATTCACTTAACCAAAAGCTTAGGCATTCGCTCAACCTATGCTCTGATACCACTGTAACGACCACGACTTTCTCTCCATAGAAAGTCGTATCGCTAATAGGAAAGAAAGGGATAGAAAGAGAAAAGAAGAGAAAGAAAGAACTAAACAATATCAGAATCTCACAGCGAAACGAAACAAAATATATTATATCACATAAATATTACATAGTATCATATACAACACTTATCAGAGTTACACAGATTCACATCATATACTAGACAGTTATAAACATCTGTCTAGTTATTACATCTCAATACAAACAAAGATCTAAACAAGATCAACACAGCGGAAACTACTATCTATATCTACAACGCTGAAGCCTCCTGCTCCATTGCTCCTCCACAATTCGTCAAGGCTAACCTGAATCCCTTGGCTACTCGTAAAAATTTGAGTACCCAAGAGTTTATAAAACAGAAATAAACAACTTGGGTCAGACATGGGTCTGGTGTGAGTAACAGGTTAAACTTGTTTAACTTCAAAACCTTTTGAAAGAAAAGGTATCACGTAAGACTTCCCACAAATAAACATGGGTAAGTTTTTACCTTACGCTAACCAAAACATTTGATAGGAAATTCGATTGTATTATAATAGGGTCTAGGGTTTTCAAGTAAAATACAGAAATAGCTGAAATGCTTACATCTCACATTTCAACATAGTTGGGCACAACTAATACGTACGACACTTACTAGAGTTTGGATTCCATACAATGGCAGGGCTACCGGGGTACCGCCCGTCACAGTACGTGGCCTAGATCACCGTACCGAGGATCACTCCCAATCCCCTGCAACACAAGGCCGGAACATCCCTTACTGGATAATTCCCGCACAAGATACCTCACGGTTGGGATCAGCAACCGCACACACTAAGCCGAAATAAGAAGGGACTTCTAGACAGAGGTAATCTTGTCCTACTTGGGTGCTACCCACTAACCTTGCTGCACCTCCCCTGTTTTAGCCATTCCCGGTTTGTGAGGCTTGAGGTCACGATTACCTTTAAAAAAGAACACATCACTTAGAATGCTCATCGTCCACCTGACGATGTGCTGAAAGCATTCAATCCATACAAGTTCGTTCCGGGTTCGAACGAAACCGAAGGCATTATCTCGTTACACTCGTTTTGGAATCACCCTCAGAGTTAACGACAATAACCCTTGCACTCTGAATCTTCATCTTCACTTGATTCACGACCCATCGTTAATTTGGATCGATGTGGTATTCGGGTCTCCAGACCTGGAAATCCGGTATACGGAAACCCGATCCCGGTCTCATCGAAATCCAAGGCGTATCTTTTAAGGCCAAGTTGTTTTAAAGGTTAAAACAATTTAATTCATTATCTTTATACACAAAGAAAGATAATTCACAACAGATAATCAACATTATCAGATAATCCATACAATTCAACTAACATCCATATCATACAGCATATATCTCATCAGAGATATCAATCAATGCCAAGTATTCAATACTAACACCCATTCATAAGTAATGATTTATATCATCTTTTAATAAATTTAAAGTGAATTAAATTAATTACTTTATTTTATAAATCCTTCTTACTTAAACATTAATTAATTACAAATTAATTAATTATCCTTTAATTACCTTTTTCAATTAATCATCTTTATTAATTATCTTTTAATTACATCCAAGTAATTTATTTCAATTAATTTCTCAAATTAATTATCCTTAACCACTTATAGTAATTAACCTTTAATTACATCATTAATTAATTAACTAAAATTAATTAAGTTAATCAACTATAATTAATTACATTAATCCTTAATTAATTACATTGATTAATCACTTCATTTATTAATTATTGCTTAATTAATCAATTCTTAATTACATCATTAATTATATTAATGATCCTTAATTACAACTTAATTATTAATTACTCAATTAAATTAATTACATTAAGTAATTAATCTTTAATTAAACAACATTTATTAATCACCCTTGATTAATCTTCAATCAGTAATTAATTACCCTTAATTACTTTCATTAACTAAATTAATTACTCCTTAATTAATTTCTTAATTAATCCCTTGATTAATTATTCAAAGTAATTAACTCAAATTACTTCTATTTATAAAATCATTTATTCAACTAATTACTTCCAGTAATTATCTTATTATTTACTCCCCTAAATAATCTTACCTTAATAATTACATTAAGTAATTATTTATCAAATCAACTCTTGATTATTCTAAATTAATTAAACTTAATTAATTAACTTAACTAATCAAATTAACTTCAATTAATTACAATAAGTAATTAATTCTTAATTACTTCCATTAAGAAATTCATTTAAACAAATTCTATAATTGATTATCTTTAAATTAATTAATCCAATTAACTATTAAAATTAATTACATTAATTAATTATTTAATAATCCATAGTTAATGACCTTCATTAACTATTTACAACTCTTTAATTACTTTTCTTAAGTAATTAACTTAGATTAATTATTATTAATTTCAAATTAATAAATCTTTTAACCAATTAATTAATCTTTGATTATTTAATTAATTAAGTGTTAACCATAACTTAATTAATATTTAATTACTTTACTAATTAATTCTTAATCATTAATTAATATTCTAATTTATAATCCTTAATTATAAATTAATTATCCTATTTAATTAATCTTAAACCTTAATTAATTTATATTTTTAATTACACTTTAATTAATACCAAACCTTTAATTAATTGAATTAATAAATTATCCATATTAATTCACCTTATAAATTTAATTCATCACAATTCATTAAGTCTTAAGAAAACATTTCATTATTAATGATATTTATCATTCAAAACATATTTGAAAACATTTAACTTTCAAATTACTTTTAAATTCCATTTTAAATATGAGATTTAAAATGAATAAAAATTTAACCTTAACAAACCTTAAAATCCATTTAAAACTCTTAAAATCATATGGTGAAGAAATACTAATTTTGTAAAAGAACTTAAGAATTTAAATCAATTTACTTTTAAATTCTACCCTTTTAATATCCATTTTGACAATTAAAGTTATTAAACAATTTTAATTTAAAAACCCTCTTTTATTTCAAAACTGAAATACAGATTTAATTCTAATTCCAGATAAAACTTAGATTAAACTTACTTGCAAATTTAAAACTTCATCTTTTTAAATTCAACTATCTAATCATTTTAAAGGTTGCTAAATATTCTAAATTTCAACAACTTATTATATTTTTGAACTGAGATTCAAATTTAACTTAAATCAGTTTTAAACTTAGACTTAAGACTTGTTTAAAACTTTTACTTAACCATTTAAATTTTGCTTTAAATTTTTAAACAGTTTAGTTTTAAAAATCTGGAACCCAGACTTTTACCCGAGACACCTCAAAATACTTCGAGTCGCCTCTCCAAAACACTCGAGCCACTCACCTGAACAACTCGAGTACGAACTCGAGAATGCCTTCTTCCCCAACGCTTTAACATTCCAGAAATTTACCCAGATACACTCACAATCTCGTGCACGTGCACGTACACCCACGAATCAACACCTTCCGACTCTTCCCCTGATCGTTGATCAACCAGCGTTAGCCTCGCCGTCTCTCACGTGAACCCAGGTCACCATATCCACCAACGAATCGAAATTCGATCACCACCCAGGCCTGGAAACCATCAGTTCGAATTCGCCAAAGCCTGTCATCACCCAAAGCTCGCCGTTCCGATCATCTGCAGGTCAACCCTTCCGGCCGCGACACCGTCTACGTGACTACTACTCATTCCCAAAAACTCGACGAACTCGATCCACTACAGGGATCACGACGATCGATTCTTCCAAGCTTCATTTTCTAGGGTTAAAAAAATCAAATTCTAAATCATTTCTTCCTCAATGTTTTAATTCGATTTCCAGTAATTTTCCCTATATCCTCGATCATTCCTCCATCACTACTGAAGATTTCAACATCCCAAACTATCGAGATCAACAGAATTACTCACATATTCATTTATAGCTAAAACCAGAACTGCATCTTTAATTCGAAACTAAAAATTATAATTTTTATGCTAAAAATCATGTTATAGTTTATGTATTCCATTTATAATCCTGGAATAGCAATTTATAATATTTGAGTTTTTACTTTTATATACATGCACTTGTTAATTTGGGTTTACAGAGACATTCGAACTTAAATTTGACCTAATTAAAATTTTAAAACATTCTTCTATGATAAATCAACAACTTTTGTTTATAAGTTTAGTCCTAACAAGAACTAGATCAGGTAGTAAAAGATTTAAAAGAGAATTCTTGAGTCTGGGCAAACAGAACAGAACAGAGATCATATTCATACAGGCATACAATACATCCATATATACCAAACCCAACATGCATTTGAAACCAAACATAATACAGGGAATTTCATCACATTTATTTACTGCAAACATGATTATCACATGAAGAATTCAAGCAACTAAACTTACTTAAGATAGTTATAAATAAAAACTGTTACTCACCTGTTTAAAGATGACAGATCCTACTTTATTTTGAAAAGCTTTTGAACTTAAAACTTGCATGCCTCATTGATTTAAAAACTTGAGTTGTTGAGCTTAAAACTGCTTTGAACCACATGCATGCTGGCTTCCAGATTGAAGAAAGAATGCAAGCAGGCTCTTTGATTTTTATAGTTGATTCCAGGTTGAAAAATGAATGCAGACAGCTACTGACTTGAAAAAGAATGCAGGCTTTTTGATTTCAGATTTGCAAAGAAATCAGGCTGAAGACTTGCTTCAGATTTGAAAATGGTTTCAGGATTTGATTTTTGGAAACTTGTTTACAAATTGTTGAATTTAGTTTTTGGTTGGAGGCATTCGATTCTTTGATTTGTTTCAGAATTGAATTAGAGGAAAGATCTAATTTGTTTTTCTCTTGGCTTTGAAAAAGAGTTTAGAAAGAATGAATTGAAGAAATGCAAATGTTTACATTCATGTATATTTTAGATTTTATAAAATAAAAGAAAATGAAAATAAATAAGGACACTTGTCCTATACATTTGTTTATTTAATTACACATGTTTTACAAAGGGTTTAGATAAATGACACATGTCTTATAAGTAATTAGTTGATTAACTTAATTAATTTTAGTTAATTAATTAATGATGTAATTAAAGGTTAATTACTATAAGTGGTTAAGGATAATTAATTTGAGAAATTAATTGAAATAAATTACTTGGATGTAATTAAAAGATAATTAATAAAGATGATTAATTGAAAAAGGTAATTAAAGGATAATTAATTAATTTGTAATTAATTAATGTTTAAGTAAGAAGGATTTATAAAATAAAGTAATTAATTTAATTCACTTTAAATTAATTAAAAGATGATATAAATCATTACTTATGAATGGGTGTTAGTATTGAATACTTGGCATTGATTGATATCTCTGATGAGATATATGCTGTATGATATGGATGTTAGTTGAATTGTATGGATTATCTGATAATGTTGATTATCTGTTGTGAATTATCTTTCTTTGTGTATAAAGATAATGAATTAAATTGTTTTAACCTTTAAAACAACTTGGCCTTAAAAGATACGCCTTGGATTTCGATGAGACCGGGATCGGGTTTCCGTATACCGGATTTCCAGGTCTGGAGACCCGAATACCACATCGATCCAAATTAACGATAGGTCGTGAATCAAGTGAAGATGAAGATTCAGAGTGCAAGGGTTATTGTCGTTAACTCTGAGGGTGATTCCAAAACGAGTGTAACGAGATAATGCCTTCGGTTTCGTTCAAACCCGGAACGAACTTGTATGGATTGAATGCTTTCAGCACATCGTCAGGTGGACGATGAGCATTCTAAGTGATGTGTTCTTTTTTAAAGGTAATCGTGACCTCAAGCCTCACAAACCGGGAATGGCTAAAACAGGGGAGGTGCAGCAAGGTTAGTGGGTAGCACCCAAGTAGGACAAGATTACCTCTGTCTAGAAGTCCCTTCTTATTTCGGCTTAGTGTGTGCGGTTGCTGATCCCAACCGTGAGGTATCTTGTGCGGGAATTATCCAGTAAGGGATGTTCCGGCCTTGTGTTGCAGGGGATTGGGAGTGATCCTCGGTACGGTGATCTAGGCCACGTACTGTGACGGGCGGTACCCCGGTAGCCCTGCCATTGTATGGAATCCAAACTCCAGTAAGTGCCGTACGTATTAGTTGTGCCCAACTATGTTGAAATGTGAGATGTAAGCATTTCAGCTATTTCTGTATTTTACTTGAAAACCCTAGACCCTATTATAATACAATCGAATTTCCTATCAAATGTTTTGGTTAGCGTAAGGTAAAAACTTACCCATGTTTATTTGTGGGAAGTCTTACGTGATACCTTTTCTTTCAAAAGGTTTTGAAGTTAAACAAGTTTAACCTGTTACTCACACCAGACCCATGTCTGACCCAAGTTGTTTATTTCTGTTTTATAAACTCTTGGGTACTCAAATTTTTACGAGTAGCCAAGGGATTCAGGTTAGCCTTGACGAATTGTGGAGGAGCAATGGAGCAGGAGGCTTCAGCGTTGTAGATATAGATAGTAGTTTCCGCTGTGTTGATCTTGTTTAGATCTTTGTTTGTATTGAGATGTAATAACTAGACAGATGTTTATAACTGTCTAGTATATGATGTGAATCTGTGTAACTCTGATAAGTGTTGTATATGATACTATGTAATATTTATGTGATATAATATATTTTGTTTCGTTTCGCTGTGAGATTCTGATATTGTTTAGTTCTTTCTTTCTCTTCTTTTCTCTTTCTATCCCTTTCTTTCCTATTAGCGATACGACTTTCTATGGAGAGAAAGTCGTGGTCGTTACATGTCGAAAATATAAAGTCCGCTCAGGACATAGGATGTGGGCTTCATAATGATCAAGCTAATCCTTTCCTAAAAATCAATTTCGAAGCCTAAGTAACGCATAACATGCAAATCGGCTCAAAAAGAATAATCACATAAAATAATCTTGACATTGTCACAAAGTAAACTGAGTGTTGCGGATCCACCAATCGGATTCGTAATTCTCAATGAAGTCATCAAGCCCGTAATATCTAAAGAAAAAGTAACAACAAGTTCTTTTGATATAAATGAGTGAGGTGCACCCGAATCAAAAGATATTCGAATAGGATATCATAAAACAAAACAATGTCATCAAGGATAGAAGGAGAAATACCTTGACCAAGAGAAGTGTTACTGGGGGCTTGCACAACATTCAACTCTCCCTCTCTCCTACTTTGGAGTTTGGGACTGGTAGATGTAAGATGGTCCGAACTTTTGCAATAATGACAAAAAAGAGGTTTCAGACACCTATTCGCATAGTGGTCCATAGAACCACAATTGTAGCATCATCCACGACTAGTGGTAGGAGTCTTTGCTACCGAAATTGCCCGCTTCCCTTTCTTGTTGGGATTAGGGCTTTTGAACTTAACATGCATCTTCTTGTTGATGTCGAAGTTTTGTTTGGCATCCACAACTTTGACATTACTTTCTTTATCGGCCACTTCAAGTCGAAGAGTGATATCTACAAACTGGTCGAAAGGCACTTCTAATTTCAGAGGTAAAACCTTTTTGGGGTTTTTACTCAAAGCACAGATAAACCTTTGATTCTTTACAAGATCCAAAAGTTGTTGGGCAGACATGAATACACCATCCAAAGAAGGTCTACTGGATTGACCAGTGCTAGGACTGCCAGATCTAACCATTTCTCTTCTTTAAGAAAGAAAGAAGAGGAAAAAGGTTATTCACAGAATGAATATCAAACAAACTTGATTGATAAAACAAGGCATCATAAAAAGAAATAGGATAGAACGGTACGAAGACCGAATTAAATCTTATGGCACGATTCCTAAGAAAGACTTAGGACAATGATCCTTGCTAGATTATTCTACATTGTTCCGAAGTTTGGCTCTAATACCAAGCTGTGACGCCCCACCTCTATACTCACACTAGCCAAGGACACTACGGGGTAATGCCGTCGACTAGCACGAAGAATAAGGCTATTGAGGAGCGGCCATCTGTGTAATTGCTTTGTGCAAGTACCGATTTGTCAGATAATATAACTTACATTTCATTTCAAGAGGAAATCCGAAATGTCAAATACAAACTCAAAGCTACCACACAGTGGCTATGAGGCTGTGATATCCCGGAATTTTGGGCAATATCAATTTAATAATCTGTATTGAAAATTAAATTGATTTGTTAACCTTTGTTAATAAATTTGAATTAGTTTAATAATCTAATTTAATAAATATTTAACTGGTGAATTTTATCTTTTAAAAATTAATAAAATATTTTCTATTTATAATATATATATATATAACTGTATATATTGTAAATAGATGAGCTTTGGTTTGAAATAAATAAATCTTGTTTTCTAATATATATTTTGGTAATTTGGGAATCATGATTAATTTAATATTAAGCTTTTCAAAGTTATTTAACAAATAACTATATGGTTTTAAAATACATAAAATAAATGTTTAATTGTTTAAATAGATTTAAGCTTAAGTTTAAATTTAAATAAAAGGTTTGTTTTATTTCTTTAAAAGTTATCTATATATATAAATAAGTATTTGTAAATTTATAAATTTAAGTGTTAATAAAAAGCTTTTAATAAATATTTAAATTAGTGAATTTATCTTTTAAAAGCTAAATAAAAATGTTCTTTCTTCTTTTCTTTCTTTTCTTCTTCTATCCCTTTCTTTCTTAATTCACGATACGTCTTTCTGGGCATAGAAAGTCGGGTCGTGACAGAGGCCTTCGGAAACAAATATAGAAATAAACATAACACAAATCAGTCACAGATATTCATATCACAAAGGCGGAAACAGATATGAATATAACACATAAAAGTGTACATCAAAATAGTGGTCAAACTAGATCCACTACATCACAAAAGAATAGATACAAGTGCTAGACAAAAGAATATGTATACAACAAGGAGTCTATATCTCAAATGTATACTAACAAAAACTACTATGCTAAAGTAGTTAGCCAAAAGTCAGGTGACGAACCCTGATAAGAAGTCAAGTAGAAGCACCTGAAATACCTCGATCTGACTCGAGTATTATTTAAGAAGAAAATAATAAACGGATCAGTCTAGCTATAAATATCAGATAAAATGAGATAGGATAAGAGATATGACCAAAAACGTATGATAACAAAAATGCCATACTATGTCGAGTATACATCAAATAACAACAAAAATCATACAATATCTCAAATCATCTCAAAACACCAAAAAGAATCACATTCTTTAAATTATTCACCAAAACACAAATATTGATAAAGCTTATCAATGCAAACCACGAAAATTGGTGAAACACAAATTCTAGAAATCAAAACCAGAAATCTAGAAATCACAAAAGGGGGAGGCCTATTACAAACGAGAGTATGAAAACTCCCCAACACGTGTATCACAAATGAGCCGGAGCTCCTCCAAACAGGGTATAGTCCCCCATTGCGGACTATGAGCCAAAGCTCCTCCAAATGAGCCGAAGCTCCTCCAAACAGGGTATAGTCCCCAATTATGGACTATGAGTCGAAACTCCTCCAAATGAGCCGAAGCTCCTCTAAATAGGGTATAGTCCCCCATTGCGGACTATGAGTCGAAATTCCTCCAAACAGGGTATAGTCCCTCATTGCGGACTATGAGTCGAAATTCCTCCAAACAGCATACAGTCCCCCATGCGGACAAAGAGACATCGCACATCGCTAGTCTAAATCACAAAATGATCACCATTGATCAATAAGAAGTGTCAATTACATTAAGCTAGTAAATAGATGAGTTTAGCTTCATGTCCCATAACTACTGGCTTAACTTAAATATTTACGAACAGATTGTAGATTTCCACTCGAAAATTGTCACAAGAGTTCAATCGAACAAGTCCAATAATTAACCGACGAAGTAAACGCAAGCGTTTCATACCACTTGTTTTACTAAGCCGTTTAATTAGATTTCTCATACGAATGAGGTAAAGGTTTGTATATACTAATAGATTGGGAAACGGTTTTATAAACAAGATTTGTATTAAAATAGAGTTGAAAACATCTTTGTGAAAGAGTTTGAATATTTACTACTAGTATAGAAACCTTTGTATTTAAAGTGACAAATCAGAAAAATGATTGTAAAAACAATCAATCACCTAAGGATTCACATTCGAAGACGTGAATCAAAACCATAGAAATCGATATCAAATCCATCAAATGGATATTCCCAAAAATTCAAAGAAAGAAGTCATCAAAGTCGATAATAAGTGATGACAACTATCCGGATTAACAACAATCGATTAAAAATAGGAAATCCACTCAAAAACATAAGCAAATAGGCAAACTGCTCAATTCCAGACGTCTGGAGGTTCAATCCAGGCGTTTGAAAACTAACCAGACGTCTAGTTTAGAATCCAGACGTCTGGATTTGTTCTCTGGAAATAATCCAGAGAACCCCCGGACGTTTGGATTTGTTCTCTGGAAATAATCCAGAGAACCCCCAGACGTCTGGATTTGTTCTACGTGCTCCTTTTTTTTCTCCAGGTCCAAACCAGACGTCTGGACTTGGTCACCAGACGTCTGGTCACCTGGTCTGGGCAACAGTCTGCCTAGGCCAAAGTGGCCAAAACGTATCGGGAGCGATCGGACGAGCAATGGCGACTAAGGATTTACGCCTAGCGACAACCCAGCCTTAAAGGCTCTTCGATACACCCCAAATATCAATGTCCAAACATCCATAGTAGGATTTTCATAAAATTGGACCAAAACACCAATATTTGGAAAATTCGCCAAATCAATTCAAATCAAAAGCAAATGATCATGCACAAATGTTAGGAATTCATACCTACCAGCAAAGAAAGTTATAGACGTAGATGTGAGTTAAAGAACTCACCTTTAAACTCAAAAATAATAATCGAGAAGCTCTAAAGTAAAGGAAAGATCAACTACTATTCAATTTCAACTCTAGAAACTCCAATCTAAGATTATAAGCAAATGTTTCCTAAATTAGGTTATAGGAAATTTCTGAAATTGGAGAGAGATTGAGATGGAGAAGATGAAGAGGACGCTTACCTAAGCTTCTCTTTGATTTTGGAGCAAGAACTTGAGTTTCCAAATCAAACTAGGGTTTGGAATTTCTATTTCCCATTCTTTTCCCCCCATTTCTCTTGAGCTAGAGTGTTAGGAAAAGGAATGAGTGAATGAAGAGGAGTTGAGTGGAGTGTTAGGGTATTAAAAGGGTTGGTGGGCTGAAACCCAAACCCAAAGCCCTAAATGATAATATCAAAATTCTACTCAACTCCAAACATATCGATGTTTATACTCAAAAAAGTTGTAAACGCCATTTTGGACTCAATGGAAGTGCTCTCGAGTCCCAATTCGACTGTTTACAAAAAGTAACATTTCGGACTTTAATCCGATTAACGATGCTATATTTAAATAAAACATTTAAATATACAATCGTGAAATATGCGGGTTGTTACATTTTATATTGAAATAATATATGTTATTCCATTCGTGTGAGATTCTGTTTTGTCTTTATTTTCTTTCTTACCCTTAAGAATCGGCTTCTCTGGCACTTGGATTTGCGGCACGTGAATACCAAGGATGTATTAGTGTCAATTTCCGAGAGTCGAAGAAACATGTCCTTACATCACATATATACATACATATGTATGTATGCATATACATGGAAGTTCAAACCATTGAGAATACAACAAGTACAAGGTAGGGACAAGTGTACACATGAACTCAAGTGTACACATGAACTCGGACATGGTAATGCAAGTGGAACTCAAGTGTACACATGAACTCGGACATGGTAATGCAAGTGGAACTCAAGTGTACACATGAACTATCAAATGAATTACATATGTATGTATATACATGGAAGAGTATCACATTATAATAAGTCCATGCATTTCAACATGGTAAGGATGTGTGTATGGGTTCAAGAAGTGCAATACTCAAGTGCACCAAACATAACTTCAGTCATGTGCACATATATACATACATGTATACTCATGTATAGATGTGCACAATCACACCAATGAAGTGGCCAATAAAACAAGACAACGATGTATACATGTATATATGTATACATAACTTCAACAAGGCAAGGATGTATACATGTATATATGTATATACATGTGTATACATGTATACATGTTCAACAATACAAACAAGGGGCAACCAGCGAAACAATGAAGTGGCTAAAGATTAAACTGTCTATCATGTTATATAATGAGTACAGAGCATCCTCTAGGAAAGCAAATGGTACAATCAAATGAAGCAAATATAATAAAATGATTAGACAAATGCAATATATAATTAGTGATTCTAAACTTATTATACAAATATAATAAAATATATTATAACTAAAACTAATGAAGTAAACAAAGATGGGGCAAACATTTAATTTGACATAAACAGGGAAATAATAATAGGTACAACAATACTAAAATAATAAAACCAATGAAAATTCAAAAGAAACCATTACAAAAATTATCAACTTCGGTTAACTCTTTACTATTAACAATGAACAAGTCAAGTTTAAGATAATAAAATACACTCAAATTATCACATGCAAATCAAGTCGAGATCAATACAAAATCATAGGCAAAAGTATATATGAACATACAGGAAATTGATTCCTATATAAACACTCAAATCATCATAGGCAAATCAAGATGAGATTAATACAAAATCGAAAGAGGGCAAAAATCATACTATATATTAATGGTAGAATACTCGACAAATTAAACGAACCCTAATTACAAGTAGCTTTAATTCAGCGTTGTTGATTGAAGAATACTAGACAAATTTATCGAAGAATACTCGAAAAACTGAACGAACCTTCCAAAATTGAATGAACCCTAATTACAATGCGGCTTTAATTGGGTTCCACGAGATTAGGTTTTAAGAGAGAGAAGGTGTAACAACCCGCATATTTGTCGATTTTATATTTAAATATTTTATTTAAATATAACATCGTTCGTCGGATTTTAGTCCGAAAAGCTACTTTTTGCAAACAGTCGAATTGGGACTCGAGACCACCCCCATTGAGTCCAAAATTACGTTTGCGATCTTTTTGAGTGTAAACTTCGATATGTTTGGAGTAAGTCGAATTTTGCTACTTTTTCTATTGGGTTTTGAGTTTGGGTTCAGCCCACTAGCCAACTTAATACCCCAAACTAAAACCCCCCTCTTCATTCACTCCCTCTTCCTCCACTTTTCAGTTCTAAGAAGATTAATGGAGGAGAAGAAAAAGAATTAAAACTCCAAGCCCTAGTTTCTCTTGCAATCTCAAATTCTTACTCCAAATTCAAAGAGAACCCATTGGTAAGCTTCATCTCCTTCTTCTCCAACTCTTTCTCTTTCCAATTTCAGTTTATTTCCTAAACCTAAATTTGGGAAATGCTTGTTTTGATCTTAGTTGGAGCTTCTTGTGTTGAGAGTGAAGAGTAATTGCTCTTGACATTGCTTCAAAGCTTCTTCTTCATTTGTTTGGGTTCAAAGGTGAGATTTTTATCTCACATCTAAGTCAATAATTATCTTCGATTGTTAGGTATGAATTCCTAACACTTATCCTTGTGCAATTCCTTAGTCGTTGTTGCTCGACCGATCGTTATCGATGTCGTTTGGCCATTTTTTGGCCTAGGTTCAGGGAATGCCCTGAATAACAGTTTCAGCCGTCTGAACGTATGGTTCAGACGTCTGAATGGAATACTGGGAATTTTCTTCTCCCAGCATTCAGACGTCTGAATCAAAATTTCAGACGTCTGAATTGGTTCGTTTTGAACCAGAAAAGGAATAGGCTAAAAAGTGCCTATTTCAGACGTCTGAAATCTAGGATTCAGACGTCTGAATTCTGTTCTGGAAAATAGTTTATTTTCCAGATTCAGACGTCTGAATTCTTGATCCCAGACGTCTGAATCTGCTGTGTTTTGCCTATTTGCCTTTTTAGCTTGAATATCCAACTCTAATCAAGTCGGGTTGATTCCCTTTTAGTTGTTATCATTTATTATCGGCCACTTTGTTAAGTCGCCCGCCTTTTAAAACTTAGGTCGCTTGTCTTCACTAAGTCGTACCGTTTTGACGGGGCGCTGCCCCGCACCCCGCCGTGGGCGCTGCCCCCTGGACCCCCGCGACCTGACCGGGCAGGTCGAACCCCGTATTACTCTGCGTAGGCAATCTTATCTGAAAAGCATTCATCAGAATTTCCACTTTGATGCCTTTTGAGCTAATTTCCTTGGATTTTGTTCACGTCTTCGAATGTGAATTTTTGTGATAGATTGTTTCAACAATCGTTTTATGACTTGTCACTTTAAAGATATGAAGGTTTTAATACTAGTAGTAAATATCAAAACTCTTTCATCAAATCGATTTCAACACTATTTTTAATATCAAAAGTTCGTTTTCTCAAACTGATTTCCAATCTACTAATATATATAAGCCTTTGCTTCACTCGAATGAGAAATTGACTTAAACGACTTAGTAAAACGAGTGGTATGAAACGCTTGCATTCACTTCGTCGGTTAGCTCTTGGACTTGTTCGATTGAACCCTTTTCGTGACAATTTCCTAGTGAAGATGTACAGCTTGTTCGTAAATATTTAAGTTAAGCAAGTGGTTATGGGACATGAAGCTAAACTCATATATTTACTAGCTTGGTGTGATTGACACTTATCGCTGATCATGATGATCATTTTATGATTTAGACTAGCAATTGTGCGATGTCTTTTTGTCCGTATGAAGGACTGTACTTCATTTTATTGAGCTTCGTCTCATTTCTTTGTGGGCTGGCAACCCAAGTACTTTTAATGTGTTTCGATTCATCTGATGTACCGTTTGTACTACATCGATGTCTCTGTCTTTCCGATTCATTGGACGTACCGTTTGCACTACGTCAATGTTTGATTCATCTGATGTACCGTTTGTACTACATCGATGTCTTGGCTTTCTAGTTCATTGGACGTACCGTTTGCACTGCGTCAATGTTCTAAATTGTATTGTCTGTCTGTTCATTGGACGTACCGTTTGCACTGCGTCATTGTTCAATTCATTGGACGTACCGTTTGCACTGCGTCAATGTTCGATTCATCTGATGTACCGTTTGTACTACATCGATGTCTCTGTCTTTCCGATTCATTGGACGTACCGTTTGCACTACGTCAATGTTTGATTCATCTGATGTACCGTTTGTACTACATCGATGTCTTGGCTTTCTAGTTCATTGGACGTACCGTTTGCACTGCGTCAATGTTCTGAATTGTATTGTCTGTCTGTTCATTGGACGTACCGTTTGCACTGCGTCATTGTTCAATTCATTGGATGTACCGTTTGCACTGCGTCAATGTTCGATTCATCTGATGTACCGTTTGTACTACATCGATGTCTCTGTCTTTCCGATTCATTGGACGTACCGTTTGCACTGCGTCAATGTTTGATTCATCTGATGTACCGTTTGTACTACATCGATGTCTCGGCTTTCTGGTTCATTGGACGTACCGTTTGCACTGCGTCAATGTACCGGCTTTCATGCTCCTGTTTGGGATTGGCCATCCTTTTCTTGTGATTTCTGGATTTCTCGTTGTGATTTCTGGAATTTTATGTTTCACCACCTTTTCAGTTGGCATTGATATGTATGTCATTTATTGTGGCTTGGTGAATTAAATAAAGAATATGACATTCTTTTTATGCTATGAGATTCTTGAGATTTTGTATGACTTTCGTGATTTTATAATGTATACTTATCACAGTATGACTTTATTGTTATCATACGTTTTATTATCATATCTCATATTCTATCTCATTTTATCTGATAATTATAGCTAGACTGATCCGTTTATTATTTTCTTCTTAAATAATACTCGGGTCAGACTGAGATTTTACAGGTGCTTCCTCATGACTTCCTATCTGGAGCCATCTTCTGACTTTTGGCTAACTACTCTAGTTTTGTAGTTTTTGTTTGTATACATTTGAGATTAGGCTCCTTGATGTATACATATTCTATTGTCTTGCACTTGTATCTATTCATTTATGTTATTGTGGATCTTATTTGACCACTACTCTGATGTACACTTTCATGTGTTATATTCATATCTATTTCCGCCTTTGTGATATGAATTGTCTGTGACTGATTTGTGTTACGTTTATTTCTATATTTGTTTCCGAAGATTATATATAGCCACCGTGTGATAGCTTTGAGTTTGTATCGGTATGTCGGATTTCCTCCTTAAATGATATGCATTCTATACTATCTGACATATCGGTGCTCGCACAAAGAAGTTACATGGATGGTCGCTCCTCAATAGCCTTATTCTCCGCGCTAGTTGACAGCATTACTCCGTAGTGTTCTTGGCTAGCGTGGGTATAGAGGTGGGGCGTCACAGAAGGGTTGTCTGATTTTTTGATAAGAGGAAAAATAATCGAAGGAAATAAGGCGGCCACGAATAAACTGAAGGAATGCCATTTTTTTCCTTTTAGAAATAAAAGAAAGAGGGAGGGAAATATATAAAGGAACACATCCACGAAATAATTTGGACAATATTGAGAGGGAAACCAAAATTTTGATAAGGAGGCAAAACAAATTTTTTGATAATTTCAATCAAACAATAGATAAATGTTATCTGAAAGCAAATGTTGTCTGATCGCTGTTGTGTCACATAACAGATGATTTTTCCATGTGTTGCATGAAAAAGTGGGATAACAGAGAATCTACCTTATGTTGTGTGATCACTGTTGTCTGATTCACTTTGTGGTGTAGTGCAAGGTCTATAAACTAGTAGGCAGAGTAGCCCGTTAGGTGTAACATATATCTTTCCCATTGATTGCTAATGATCGACGATGTTCTCGACATATGCACAACCCTATTACTTTATTTGGTACCAACACATGCTGACATAGTGCTATTCTTTGCTCATCATCCTGTTTAGATTACCTATTGCAATCAAGGCAATACCTCCCTTTCCTAGTTTTGAAGCAGACTCCTCTATCTACCGGGGTATTGCTTCATCTATACGTAAATGTATACTCTTCATGGGTCTTATGGTTGGACATGTCTCATATCAGTATAATATACACACAACTACTAGTAGCCCTTTGCAATGGGTAGACTTCTATTGTGTAACACTATTGACCTCACATTCCAACCCATACTAAAGACTAGTGTCATTCAACCCATATAATCATTTATTAGCTTCAATAGTTCACACCCAACATAAACGCATACTTGAGGCTACGTATATATATCTTATACATGTTCATTCATTCTTACTTAATTATCTTGCCTCTACAGCTTATTGTTGACCTTAAGTCTATATTCATTATGCGTTTATATCTTGTTTACCTTAAGATCATTTACCACTTTCATTTTAAAAGATTTATAATGTCCATTTCTATTTCTTTACCCTTTTTTCCATTTCCTATTTCTATTCCATTTTTACCCTTTTATTTGTTGTTACCTACTCATACATTTCTTTTTATTTAATTCCCATCTTTATTGCTATCACGTATCTTTTCTTTAGAGTGTCATGTCGCAATTATACCACTTTATATAACGGTTAGGGATTTTCTGCATTTGAATGCATTGGAATTTCATCTCTATCATGAAAATATTAAAACTATAAATTTATATATCTTATTCAAGAGAAAGGTTTGTGTTGCATTTGGAATAACAAGGAATTACCTTTTCACAGTTATAGAAATAGACGGTACACAACATGGTAAATATACCTATTTTATACATCTCTTTCTTTTTGAGTGTATTCCTTATCATTTCAAATGATGAACTTTTATTAATTTTAAACTTGATAGTGTATAAAAATTCACATTGCACCATCTTAGATTCCAACGAATTAAAATACCACTTAAACCCATAAAATCTTATTGTGATTTCTTTATTTTGCATTCTTATTTTTCAATATCCATTTAAATAACAAATCTAGAATTATACATCATTTAAAAATTCATAGTCTATTATTTATCAATAATAAACTTAGGGATTTCTAATACTTAAATCTTTTCCAGATTTACATTCATATAACATAAAGATATATCAAGTTAACAATTACAGAATATATAGGTAGAGTTTATAATTTCATTGCATGTGTATAGGTTTAGCCTACAACTCCATTTTACATTTCAAGCATATCGGAATAGATCTACAATGATATAAATCTAATATTATACAGAAGTTTAGAATTATTCCCACTCACCTTTTTAGTTTTCCAAATCTCCAGATCTAATCCTCATTATTCTACTTTGACTCTCTTTTCTTCCTACTCGAATTTATACACCAAAGCGTATACAGATTTATCAAAGAACTAGATTAGAAAAGATATTTAGAATTTGATTTGTATTTTAGATTTGGATTTACAATTTAGCTTTGCTTTGGTGATTTGATTTGAACATATTCTCTTCCTTAATCATCTTCTACAATTCTCCAGTTGTGTATACGTGTAAACTAGAACAATTTGTAAGAATATAGAATTTTGGAGGAGAAAAGAAAATGGAAGAGCTTCTGTGTCCATTAGAAAATAAGAGTTTGAAAGTGAAAGTCTAGGTCTATATTTATAGGGGTGGAAACCAATGCCAGCTGTTATATTTACACTAGAGAATCTTTAATTTAATTGTTGATGTTTCTTAATTACTTCGTGCGCAAGTAAAATATTATAATCCATCATGTTCGTCCAGTCCACGATTTAAAATCACGATTTAACACTAGCAATAGTCGACGCTTAAGGCCTATGGTCAACCGCTACCGATCGAACTAGGTACATTAGTGGTCGACCTATTGCTTGCTTTTAGCGTTGATTAATTAGTGTGCGTGATTTTGTTTTATTTAATTACTTGTTTGACTGATCGCGTTATTTGTTTCCTACTAATCGGATTATATTTATTTAACATTAATATTTATTAATGTCTAAGTTTCCATTAACATTAGTAATTAACTTAATTAACTTTTATTACCATAATTATATATATAATTATTTCCGATTCAAAAACTTCAAATGTTAATAACTTTTTTGTTCGAACTCCGTCGAAAAACATTATATATGAAATTTTATCAGAAAATTGCCATGAATTCAATGGTGGAAGTTCTGTAGCCAAATTTTGATGTTCATAAAAATTCTATTTTCGGTGTTATTATTTATTAATTACTTTCTATTTAATTTAATTATCGTAAAAATTACGAGGTGTTACATCTCCACTGGGTCCAAGTTGGATCCCTTGGGTGTTCGGCCCATTGAGTCTAGCATTCTGTTTGCCATCTTGTGGCAGTCTAACTTATTGCTATAGTTTCATTTTGCAAATTAACTCCTTAAGAATATCCTTGAAATGATGATACTGATTCGTGCTGTGTCCATGAGTCTCACGGAATCAGTAGTACATTCTTGATTGTCTCTTAGCTTCCATTGCCTCTCTTCGAGGCGGTTTTTTATATTTCCTGGTTCCTTACGTCGCAAGATATATATTTACGAGCGTATTATTCAGAGGCATGTACTTCTCTGGTCTCATATTTCTTGGATGCATTTTGGCATCATTCGGCCTACCCCTAGCACCTTGATCCCCTATTCTCTGGTTCTTAGAATTCCCAACGTTCACAACTATATTACTGGTGCTCTCGTTGCTCTGTTTAATAGCTACATTAGTCTAAACAAATTCCTTAGACTATCCACCATCAGCCTTTCAGACAACCTGATTTGCCTCTTCTAAGCGCAAAAATTGGTTAGCCTTTCGATGGAACTCCTCCATAGTAGTTGGTTGCTTTGTCCACGGCCACTCTCCAAAATCCATGTCTGGATGTTTTCCCCGAACTAAAGCCATCAACACCATATCCTCATTCGGATTGTTTACTTTAGTGGCCGCTACATTAAACCTATTTAGGAAACCCTTCAGCAACTCTTCAGGTCCCTAAGAAATGCCTGACAAGGACATCACATCCTTGGGTCAAGCAACGTGGACCCTGAACTACTCAAAGAACTTCTTAACTAATTTATCAAAAGCCGAGATGGACTTTGGCGTGAGTTGGGAGAACCACATCGATGGGACTTTATCCAGAAAGATGAGGAAACATATACATCGAGCTGCATCAGTTACCTTGGCACCATCCATGTTCCATTTATACTTGATAAATGCTGCATGAGATCATTCATCCCATTGTAAGATGACATTGAAGGCATTATAAACTTCTTGGGATATTCTTTCTGTAAGATATTATCTGTGAACAGAGTTCTACTAGGCGTAGAACCCAAATCTTGGTTATTTCTCCAATGGTTTTCTTCCATCAACTCTTTTATCATATCAGCAATATGCTCCTCACTTGCTAGTGATCTGAAAGATGACTATCAGGAGCAGTGTCGAGTGTTTGACTCTGCAAACAGTCTTGGTTCGCTCGCCGACGTCTAAGCTCTCCCATCTTTGGGTGAACCACTCCTTCGGACCATCTTTGACGTCCAGTTGGCTCCATAGTGGTTATTTGAATACTAGCATCTAGAGCATTAGCATTTGGTCCAATTCATTGGCCGTGTCCTGCAAATCATCATTGCAATTAGACAGATTGACGACATTGGGCGAGGCCCTCCAAAGTTCCACAAACTCATGTCAGTATCGACCTAACTCTACTCGATACTAATATGAGTTCCTCTGCTCGGGGCCTATAATAACCTATATTTTTTAACGACCGGATATTTAAATAATTAATTAATTTAAATATTAAATTGTTAATTAATTGATGGTCCAGAATTATGTTTTTTGGCATACGGTCGAATTAGGACCCGAGACCACTTCCGTTGAGTCATGATTGATACTGCGAATTAAAATGGGTATAAAAATCATCATATTTTGCATTCCGGTATTTTTACAGTTTACGTATTATTTTTTAAAAATTTAGCTGGCTTTTATCTTGGTTCCATACTAGTTTATTGATAACATTAAAAAGAAAGTTTCAAGGAAATACAGGAAGGAAGATATTAGAAGTAAAACCTATAAGAAAAGAAACATGCAATAGAGGAATTATTGTAGATAAACATCGAATAAAATTCTACTTGCATGGAGCAGAATTTTCCTCTGTGTTGCTACATGCAAAGCCTCTTGCACGAGTGATAGAAAACTTTATTTTAGTATATATAGCCGCATCCTAAGATATGAGATTTAAATATTCTATTATTTCTCTCTTGCCATATCTAAACTTTTCGAGAATCACTATTAGCATCCTTCTATTATCATCCTTTAGTCTTATAGTTTTGTAAATCTAGTACCATTCATAATTCGATCCTCTAAATGGATAAGCATAATTAAGATCAAGCAGTAGCCTAGTCTAAAGAGTAAAGACATAGGAACATTCAAAATATAAGTGGGTTGTGGTTTTAGTATCAAAGAGGCAAAAGACACAACATCTGTCGGATAGAAAACCAAGAGAAAAATGCCCGTCACGTGTTTAAAGAGCATTGTTGATTATTTTCCATAAGTGTAAATTATTCAACTCGTATTTAATTCGTATCTTTTGCATACGAGGTCCAATCGAGATGTGGTTTTCGCCATTGCACTCATGGTGAGATTATCTATGTCTTTGTAGTAATTTGGGATGGATCTGTACATTTGTGAAATTATGGTTTAGGTGAGTAGAATTATAACTCTGAATTTATATTTTTGTATAAATCCCTATGATTTTATATGTTTAAAAATATTACATAGAAGAGGCAGAACAATATATATATATAAGTAATTATTTCCTCATTCGATTGTATTGGTTTGAGTAGATATTTGGGATAATTGATTAAAATACCGTACATATAGATATTGTGTTCTGTTCATACTGAACAGAATTAAATGGAATTGATATTAATTTATAACATGGTTATAAATTAATTAGAACTCTAATTTGTAGTTATATTAGTGACAGAAATATTATTATATATATTTTATTACTAATTGGAAATTAGAAATATGACCTTTAAAATAAGCTGTAAGGCTATAATAATTGTTTAGGCATGTTAAACTTATATTAAGATGGCTTTGAATTTTATTTGGCCTTGGTATTGGTTTACTATGGTGTAATTCAATAATTAGCTAACTAGTGAATTTTCATACAGGTGATTTGAAAAGTTCGAAAGTACAAAACAAGCATTGTATTATTTAAAAGGTTTTGATTAAGGTTATAAAATCCCGAACATGTTATAACATGATTTATTAACTTTAGACCCTAAGAATGTCATGTCATTTACCGATATACATATGTATGTACGTACCTACGTATGTACATGCATACATACATACATGCCTACATACATATATTATAGGGAAAGTTTGGCACAGATCCTTAATAAGTTTCAAAATACACAAAAACCCCAGTAAAAAAAGTTTGTAAATTAGGTCCCTAGAATTAAGTTACCGAATAATTACATACACTTATGCAATTATTCAGTGAATAATTGCATAACTATATGCAATTACTTAGTAACTTAATTCTAGGGACTTAATTTACATACTTTTTTTACTGGGGTTTTTGTGTATTTTGAAACTTATCTGGGACCTGAGCCTAATATTCACTATATTATATACATGAGATATATAATATTTTGAGGCCTTATTAATAGCTAAACTTAAATTTAATAGAAGAATTAAGTGATATTACGCTATAACGGGATTGATTGGTGAGAATATTATTTTATAAAATAAGTTTGAGGCTTCTATAAAATAATAAGAAGAAGATATGATAGTTAGATTGGTTATTTAAGTAAGATATATTTTTGTTGAATTGTTTAATGATTATATGTGTGAATTACTATCGATATTGAGATGATAGATCTAACGACCCAGAATTTTTAAAGTTTCAAATTTGAATATTTAATTTAGTTAAATATTCGAATTTGATTCGAATATAATAAATAATAATAAAATCAATTTTTGATAAAACGATTTGAATTTTAGCGAGGTATTTTTAAATGAATTTATAGGATTTTTCCATAATTTTGTAATTTGTAAAATATTTAAATTACCGTTTGAAGTATTTTACGGCAAATATTAGTATTTTTAAATTCCACAAAATTTGATAACCAGTGTATTTTATTGTTGTTTTGTGATCGTATCGCATTGTTGTGCACGGTTATATTTTTGTTCCTGCCATTCGATGTTCGTACGCGAATGTTGTATTGTATAGCGGGGTACCTGGAACAAATCAAATCAAAACTTTACAATAAGCCATAATTTTGATTTTTTTTCTTTTTTGATGCGATTTTGATTTGCAATTTTGATGTGAGGAGATAGCTTGCTTAAGTTTAAAGCAATTGACCTTGGTAGCTATTAAGTAATTGAGCCTATATACATACACAACAACAAGTAGAGAGCATTTCCTCTTCTTCTTTGTCCTTTTCTTTCCTCTGTAATATAAAACTTTCACCATTTTTTTCCATTCAAAAATCAACTCCTCTCAATCCATTCAAAATTTGATAAAACTTCCAACATGAAAGTTGTTTGTTTTAATGTCTAGTATTTTTAAAAAATGATCGCTCATCGTTTCGTTGAGCAAGGTGACGAGTATTGGCTAAAATAGCAGATTTTGGTTATTATTCGAAAAGCACGAATCAAAGGATGGAGGGCATGGTCGTGTTCGTCTCTGCAAGACGAGATTTTTAGAGGTGGTTTCACTATTCTAGGAGGCCGGAGTTGGCCATAGTTGGCAATTGAACGTTTTACGTTCAACCCGAGGTTGTCGACGATGTGATGTTTGAGGGAAGGAGCTGGCTGGAGGAAATTTAAGGCATGACAGAGGCGATATAAGTTGTCGAAGGTCCTATGGTGGTCGGAATCGCCACGATGAGGTCAAGTTAGGGTTTTTGGGTTCGACTTTAACTTGGTAGTGATGGCGGTGGGGTGCGTCAAAATGGTGGGGGTTTGGCTCGAGGTTATGGCATAGGGTCGGGGTTCGAGCGGCAGGGGTGGTAGCCATTGTTGGCTGAAGAGGCCGCGATGGGTGATTGGTCAAGGCGTGTTTGTATTCCTGGAGTCGCATTTTTGAATTAGGAGGGAGAAGGTACTGTTGAAATTGGGTATGGGTTTCGGTAAGAAGTGGTCGGATTTGATTAATTGTGTGCTTGGGATTTTTTGGATATTGGTGAGAAATAATTTTTATTTTATTTGTTTAAATTATCAATCAAGTTATGTTAACTTTATAATGTGATATTTCCTTCGTTTTAAATCCGTTTGACCCATGGATTATTGCATTAGACTCGTATTGACGAATACGACACTTTGGTATAATTTGTTGATAATTTCAATGAAGTATAAAATATTGATAAATTAATAATGATTGAATTTAATTACGTTGATTTTAAATAATATCATAGTTAGAATAATTATACTTTATTTGGACATCTATTTAGCAGAATAAAACGTCGTTTTGCTATAATTAAATTGAATAGATTATTTTGGACATCTATTTAGTAGAATAAAACCCCCGTTCTACTGTAATTAACTTGAATATATTATTTTGGACATCTATTTAGCAAAACAAAACCATGTTCTACTATAATTAAATATATTATTTTGGACATCTATTTAGCAGAATAAAGCCTCATTCTACTATAATTAAATTGACTAGATTATCTTGCACATCTGTTTAGCATAATAAAATTACATTCTGCTACAGTTAAAAGTAATAGATTATTTTGGACACGTATTAAGTAAAATAAATCCACGTTCTGTGCTTGCAAGCTAAAATGATGATTTTGAAGTTAATTAATATGTAGATTAATAAATATTGGAAAAAGATGTGTCAACTATTGATTGTTAATTGTTGAGTGCTTGAAGTTTGGTAGCTTGACCGTATTTGGTGTAACATTAATATATGTCAAAAATTGAACCTTTTTAGTAATAAAGGTAGTAATAGAATTGTTTAAGTACTATGGTAACTCTAGGTCTCATTTTAGTATTTTGAAATACTATGGTTTACTGTTTTGATTTGAAAAAAATGGTTTTTTGATTCAAATGATGATTTTTAAATGTAATTCTGGAAATTTCCTATGGCATTTTATTTAGAAATGGTTTTAAAACTTATTTATTTTATTTCAACCTTTTGATAATCCTTTATAACTTATATGAGAATGTTTTAAAAGTATTTTGGGAGGTATTTATTTTTATAAATAAGTTATTATAAAAATGAATATTATTTAAAGGAAAATAAATGGGTTTATGTTTGATTATGCAGTGATTCCGTTATTAAAAGAAGATAGCAGTATTTCGGAATAAATATTTATGAAATATTTTATATAAAATGTTATACAAAAAGGATAGATTTATAAATGGTATTTTATAAATAAAAGAGAGATTTATAAACTATATTTATAAATAAAAGAATAGATTTATTAAATGGTATTTTATAAAAAGGGAAGGGTATCAGTTTTATATAATTTGGTATATTAAATCACATTTGTAAATTTATAGTGATATATGAAATGATCGTTTTAGAGTATGTGGTCCTATTTTGAAATAAAGATTTGTGTTAAGTATATAAGTTTATAAACAAAATTTTATAATGAAGTTTTTGAAGGAATTTTATAACGAAGCTTTATAAAGGAGTTTATAATTATATTTGGAGTGTTATAAAAAGAATTATAAATGAATTTAGAGATTTATGAAAGGATTTTTATAAATGGTATTGTATAAAAGGAGTGTAAATGATATTTTCTAAAAGGAGCTTGTAAATATAAAAGAATTTTATAAATAGAAAGGGGTTTTATAAAGGGTTTTATAAAAGGGATTTATTAAAAGAATTTTTATAAAAAGGACAAGACTCGATTCCCATAAATGATCATTTTAAATTATGATGGTGTGGAGAGTATTGTTATCAACACCAGAAGGGAAAAGTTTTGGGTTTATTGTTATTAATGTCTTAAATGACTTTGTTTTAACCCAACTAAGTATGGTTTGGGAATGAAATCTTTCTTAAGATTTGTGAATATACTTATATAGTTGAGATAAGTATATGGGTACATTTTTTTATAGAAAATAGAATGGTTTGTGAATATGCTTATACCGTTGAGATAGGTAAATGAATATTTTCCAAGTATTTCCAATGTGATTTTTAATTATGAAAAGATAAATTAAAGAGGCTTAGTGGCTGCTTATGTGTTTAACCGTGCTTGGTTTCTTTATGAAATTAAACCTATGTTTTGATTAATTGTTTATTTGATAGTTAAATAACCGACTATCAAATCTTGACCAAATATAACTCTGGAAATATCTAGAGGAAACATAGGAATTATACAGTATAGTTATCTTCGATGATGTTATACTATACGTATAAACTCATGTGTACTTCTAGAAAAAAAGATAAGGAAATCGATCCACTTAAACGGTTAGGAGGTGTTCTCCACTCTTATGTATTGTCTGTTTATTCCCAAAAGAACTAGAGTTGAGTTTACCGGAAACTATCAATTGGTTTTGGAGCGACGGATAAATGGGGGAGTGTACCTGTATGAAATGACTCGAAACCGTAACAACTCCAAAACCATATGTGCGTTCTAGCTTTAGAAGAGGTTCATAACGGTTCAAGATAATGGAATCAAAAAGGGGGTTCTTTGAAGTACAAGGACTGCTGCTACTAATCCTGAGGGTGATTCCAAAATGGATGCAATAGAAGTAGTGCCTTCGGTTTATTCATATCCTGAACTACTTGTATGGATGAACACTGGCATTGCATTGTTGCTTGGAGGACAGTGTTAGCATTCCAAGTGGGATTTGCTAAGAGAGGAAAAAGGTAAACGTGACCTCACAAGCCTCACCACCCGGTAATTACTAAAACATAAGAGATGCGGCAGGGCTATGTGGTTCTCTACCAATAAGAGCATCATTCCTCGGATCTAGATCGGGATTTTTGGATATGGTATATGCGCACAGGGCAATCAGTGGGCAATGTTTGCAGCCTCGGTGCCCGAGGGATGATGTAATTCAGTATGCCATATTAAAGGGGCAGTTGACTCTGTGTTGGCAGAGGTGCAAGGTTTGTAGCATTGGTACATTTTATCTAGAGGTTTACTGTACGGAAGGTAGTCCCTTACCTTGTCATTGTATGAAATCCAATCTCTAATACGTGCATTTATAGACTTAGTTGTATACCTATTATGCTGGAATGTAATTAACGTAACCATTTCGACTATGATTAATACTTATTTTAAATCCTAGACATTATTATAATATCAGAAGATTTCCTATAAAATGGTTTGGTTATTGTTATCCCGCCTTTTGGCAAGACCGAGATATCAAGGAATTGACTGAAAACCAAGGATCGCTCATCCCGAATGTTGAGTATGCGCAAGTTTGCTATGGATGTCAATAAATTTTTTCAGAGTCTGAATCAGGCTACAATTGACAAGACATAACAAGCAAAGCTGTAAATGCCAACATTCCAAATTTCAAGTCAATCCGAGTTCGTATGCTCGAGATATGATCGATACAAGTCAAAGAAATCAGCATAATCGTATCCATCATTTCGCATCCCTCAGTTCGCATCCATCAAGTCTCGGCGTCATCTGTTGTTCGCATCGATCCAGAGCACACCATTTCGTATCCATCGGCTGAAGAGCCTCATTCGAATCCATCGAGCAAAAGTAGTTTGTATCCATCAGGCGTCGTCGTTCGTATCCATCAGAGAATCACTGCTCGTATCCATCAGAGAATCACTGCTCGTATCCATCAAACAGTCACTGTTCGTATCCATTCCATTGTCTATTTGTTCATATCCATCAAATTGGAACACTTCGATCGATACGAACAAGGCCACACAATCGATACGAACTGAGTCGTATCAATCGATATGAACAGAGCCACATTGATCGATACGAACAGAGCCACATTGATCGGTTCGAACAGAGACACATCAATCGACATGAATGGAACCACTTCCTTCGATACGAACATGGTAGTTTGTAACGACCCGTAAATTTAACCGGTTTTAATAACGTTATTAATTGAAATTTTGCGAAATTTTAAACTATAAAATTTTGAAATATAAATTTGATATTTGGAATGCGTCTAGTTAAACATAGCAACTGGTAAATTTTCGTCCGAAAATATGAAAGTTTATTTCGCGCGTAAATTTACTTCAATTTAATCAGTTAAAAAGCGATGAAAATAAAATGTTTCCGAAACCTAAATATTTTTACATAGAAAAATTCTAAACCATCTTCTGAGCAAGATGTCAGTTTGTCGTTTTCCCAAATTCGGACATCTTTGGCTCCGTCGATCTTATTTTTCAGTGTTTTTCTTGCATTTTCCGCTATTAGAAAATTCGAATTTTTATAATTCAAATCATACCACTGATATCTGTGTACCATTTTGATTGTCTCGTCGTGCTGATTTCTATGGTAAATTTGATCGTCAAATTCGGAGTCCGGTATACGTTACAATTTGCGAAACGCCTTCCATATCGGTATTTAAATCTTTATTTTATGTTGGACTTCCGTGACCATTTATATTCACCGAATGATTCCAATGCTTACTGCATTCAATATGATTTAGAAATATTTTCTGAATTCAAATTTTGTGACTTTTTCTATTCGAACGGTACTAAAATTCAGGTCAACATTCACTTAATTTTGGCTTTGAAGCGCTGCCTAGATTCAAGTTATGTAATTAATAATAGTAGCTGTTAGCCTTTTATTTTTCTTTCCTCTGTTGCTTTTTCCTCCAGCCTTTTTCTCTTCCACTTGCATAGCATATCCACACGCAACCTCATCTCACAACCCACTTCATGATCAACATTAATATCAAGCAACTCCTCCATCAAAGTAACAACGCAACCGACTTCATCAGATCCCTACCTTCATAGCACTTCATCCATTCGCAAACTCAGCCCCGTCTCCAAACTTAAACCGGAGCCAGTCGCCCTTCACCACCAGAGTCGCGCAAACTACCAGCGAATAACATAACCAAAACCCAAACATTAAGGCCGAAACCACTTCACTCCTCATCACAATCACCGAGCGTTCAGCCACTACACACCCACCGTTCGCCGCACCACCAGTCGCCTCCGCATCGACCAACAACACAACCCATTCCCTTCCATACGCCATAACTCCAAACCCAAACCCGTGGCTACCTGTCCCATGCAAGTGCCGTACTTCACTAACCACCGACCCTCTTCGCCATCGACCAAGTTTACCGCCCAACAGCAGCCGCCTCTCTCCTCTTCGTCCCCGACCGCCGCTTGTTTTCCCAACTCCGCCACCGAGCCATCCAATGACCGGAACTGCCCCACATCTCCGCCTTTCTCCCTCATTTTGGCCGAGAGAAATTCCTGCAATCACAACCTCCGCTATTTTCCGCATCGTCGAGCCATCAGCCACCGTTGTTCCGCCTTGCTCCTCTCATGGCAGCAAGCATCCTTTGTTGCATGGTGCTAGGTGTGTATGTATATATTATATATTTTGTTTACATTGTTATGTTATTTATCAATATCATGATTTTTGAATATATACAGTGAGGCTACATGTACTTGGATTTCTGGTTTTATATATGTATATAATTATATTAGTTGTATATTATATATACATAGGTTAGTGCAGTTTTCGTGTATATGTAGATATGAGTGTACATACATATATTTATCTTGCATGCGTTAGTACATATGTTGTTAGTTAGATTTACGTATACGTTAGTTTGAGTATATATATTTTATAGTTGCATACGTTTCCTTTTGCCTGTTCTAAGTCTGCATATAATTGTACCACATATGATGATCTCTACAGTTATACAGTTATATATTTTAAGTAAATAGAGTTATAAAAGTTATATATGTATACTTGAGTTTGAGTATATAGAGTCTTGAATATATGTATTGTTCTTAACAGTATAAATATAGTCGGTCTTTCATATAGATATTTTGAAGTTATATAACAAGGGTACCTAGTGGTGGGCAGGTGTAGTAAAAGCTTGTACGTCAGTTTTATGTATATATATAATAGCTTATATTAGCTTCCTATATTTTTCGATGGGCTACTCAACTTATGTGTTGCGTGAAAAAAAAAGTATGCATATGTTTATTTAAAGTAATTTTCGTACAATGAGTTGCATAATAATTCTGCTTGTAAACGAGGCATTTGTTTTGTATATATAGGAGCTTATATATGTTATAGCCTTATATTATGTTAGTTTACGTACAAGTTCAAAACATATATGCATCCCCACATGGATTAGTTATATCATAGAGTTGATATGCGGCATGTATGTTTTAACGTCTGCAGTAGTATACATTTATTTAACTAGTGAGTCTGCACATATAAAATGTATATTGATATTTTATATTATCTGTTACGTAAGTTTAAAATTTCACCATTCACGCAGTTTGTAATTTGTGTAGTATGTGTATACTAACATTGTATTAGTTTAAATATGAACATATATACAATGATGTTTGATTTAAGGTGCTTAAAAATAATAATATTTAATACATGTATAGAAGTTTATTTTACATAAATAAATATATTTATATATAGTTTATATGAGAAGTTTTGGGACGTTTTAATGATAAGTTTATATAAGTTTTAAAATATTGATTGTTAGATAATAATATTCATATTTACAAAATTTCTATCTCTATCAAACTGATTCCAAGTGCTTCATCGATTTCTTATCTATCAGCTTGTCCGTCGAATTCGGGTACATCTAGCTTTGCTTTGGAATTCGTTCTTGGATTCAAAACTCATTCCATTCCCGTTCATTTCTCTAGCCTCGAAAGGTGAGCACTCACTCACGATTAACGTTCTTTTATTTATTTAAATTTGATTTCAATTGAAACGACAATTGAAATATGCTGCTGTTAGTTAATTACACTGTTATATATGCTATTGCCTGTATCAGTTCACCTGTGACATCTGACACCATTATCTGTTAATTATTTATGCGATGATAATACAGTTTGGCTGATAATTGATTGATTGTTTGATGTTTATATTGGACGTTAAATTGTTAATGATGTAAGTGATAAATAATTTGAAATTGAAATTGATGTAGGATAGTTAGATTTGATATATGTGTTAAATTTGATTAAATGACATTTGTATAATATGACCCCTTTAACTGTTAAATTTATCGATACGTAGGATTTGTTTAATTACACTTTGAACCACTGAATGTATTTGTTGAATTGATGATGTATGAAATTGTAAATAGATGACAAGTGAAAACCGTAATGTAATAATCTTTAATCTACATGAAATGATAGTGTAGATTCTAGAAATAATTATGTTAATTCGTACAAATAACAATGCGAATTAATACGGTTATTTCGGGATTATTTGAATTGATTATTGGATTGTTATTGTTTGTTGTTATTGCTTGTTTATTTACTTTGACGCCATCCCTGTTATCACACTGCAAGTTCCCTTTACTATGCTTTGATTTTGGAATTGAATTGGAATCGGGTTGAAATGATAAATACCCAAATTGAACTTTGACCTAGGATAGAAAATTAAATAAAACCCGATTGGTCAATAAATTGATTTAAAAATAAACGAAGATTTTATTTGAATAAATAATATGGTTTTGAAATGAAGTTGAAATTTGAATTTTTATGAAAGGAAAATGTTAATATTTAATAATCTGAAACAAAATATTAACAACGTAATTGATGAAAAGAATGTTGTTAAATTTGAGAAATTATAATTAAGTTTGAAATTATTAAAATTTGAAATGATTTAATAATTAAGTTTGAAATTATAATTAAGTTGAAATTATTAAACTTTGAAATTATTTAATAATTAAGTTTTGAATTATTTAATAGTTAAATAAGATTTAATTATTTAATGATTAAATTGAATTGAATTCTTTAATAAGAAAAATTAAACTTTTGAATAAGTGAATTTTACTTCGTAAATAATTAAAATTGAGTTTTCTTTATTAAGTAAGTTTTTGGAAAATTATTTAGGGAAGTAAATAAGTGAAATTGAATTTCTTTAACAAGAAATGAAAATGTGATATTTTTGGAATTAATGTTAGACTTATAATTGAAAGAATTGATTTGACGAACTTAATTTAATTCAAAATTGTAAGTTTTGATTTAATGAAGTTGAACTTAAGAAATTGATTTAATGAATTAGAAATTAAATAGAATTGTTTTGAATGATAAATGGAATCGATAAATGAATTTCAAATTGTTTTGAATGTTAAAGTATATTAATTCAAATGATTTGGAAGGAAACTTATATAAGAATTTAAATCGATATTTGGATTGTTTAAATAAAGATTGAAATTTAATTATAAGATTTTGAAATGATAATTTGGAAGTTTTGAAACGTAAATTATGGAAATTGGTTTAGAAAGACAAATGAAATGTTGATTTATAAACTCTGATTGAAATTGTAATTGATTTGGTTTTTGAAATATATAAACGACCAATCGGTGAAATAATTACGGAAGTTATTAAAGAGACCGGAATTCGGTTATGGATATACTCTCTATCTAAACCGAAAACCACTTTAATAACTATACGCGGAGTGATGATCCAGAATGAAGTGGTTGGATGATGTACGTGATGACTGAAGAAAGAGAACGATAATGGATAGCCTTGACACTTGTGTCAAATTGGAAATGACTAAAACAGGAGCCGTGCCGGGCCAATGGAGGATTAGCTACCTCAAGTGGACACACTTCTTCGAACTACTCATTACTTGTTGTCGATTGGTGCACCCTTGATTTTGGGAGTGTTGTTTCACGGTGTTGCGGGCGCTGCGGCGTTGCGTTCTCACCAGTCCGGATCAGGCGAACGGTAGTATCACTACCTTGGGTATTGCCTCATGTGCCTTGTCATACTTGTATTCCATTTATACGCGACCACTACGAATTTGTTTTGTACCTTTAGTATATGGATTGCCCTCTGGTGACTTCCGGTTTTGGGGAAACTACGGTCTTGTATATGCTTTTGGGAATAAAAATGTGTTAAGGGTGGAATAGGCCATGACTTAACACTATTTTGATATCTTTACATATTACTGATAGACATTATCTACTTAGCGTACATTACTACCTAGTAGATAGTTTAACGGATCCTTAAAGGATGGTTATTCCAAACATCCTTTGAGTTACTTATATTTCAATTGCTATTTCACTTGAGTTGGATTTATTAATATAAGAATGTTAATCCTGACTCGAGTGTCTTGTGTTTTTGCTTTACGCTCGGGTCAGACTGAGTGTACCAGTATTCAAGACTCACCTTTGAAGTTGGAGCTTTGCTTGAAGATCCAGCCATCTATTCTGCTTCCAGTATTTGATGATTCCAGTGATGTATTCTGATTTGTATCCGATGTATCGTATTTCTCTTCCATTGTACCTGTTTTAACTCTGATGTAACTCATACATTTATATAGTAGCTTCATGAACTACTATCTCTTTTATTTCCGCTGCAAATTATTACTCTGTGTCTGTGTTCTGTGATTATTTATTTACTGTATATGTTCAGTTTTGCCAAATTTAAATTAACAACGCGGTATTTTGAGCAATTCAACTCCAGCATGAGTGTCTACCTATACACTTATAATGGATACGAATGGTCCAAAATATCGGGTCGTTACATAGTTGCTATCAATACAAACGAGGCGAAAGTTTTGGAACGACTCGGTCAACTCGGCATCGAAAGTGGATCGATCCAGAAATCATGCGCCACGTCATCTCCCGAACACGTGCCCACAACCAATTCGAAGTAATCAATTCGAAAAGCATCGATTCGAACAGAGCAGCATATGCGAAACCCAAGTTTGCATCGATCATATCTCGCAATCCATAAGTCCAAATGCTATGAAATTTTCATAGGAGCTTACGTACGACCTAAGGAAGGTCCATGCCAAGTTTCGACTCGATTGGATCAAATCTCGATCGATACGAAATTCATTCGTATCGATCATGGATCGAGCCGAAACTTCATGGGATCGATCGTGTGGGGCCACCCACGTGCCAGAAGAAGTCTCCCGAGATCAAAGCGAGATATCAGCCTCCTACGCCTATAAATAGAGCCCCAGGGCCTACAGAAAAAGGATCTTTTTGGCTCCTTGACGTCCAGACTCCGCCAAATCCAACTTTGCACTCCATTGCTGCTGTTGTACTCGAATTTCAACACTTTTATTCGCTGTAATCCATTGAAATCAGTTGTAACCGACAAGTGAATATCAATAAAGTCATTAAACTTCAAAGTGGACGTAGGCCGGATTGCCGAACCACTATAAATTATGTGTTCTTCATTGCTTTCACCTAAATTTTCTGAATGTTCTTCATTTTTAATTCTCTACATGCTTGTTATCTGTAATATGTGATTGTGAATTGGTGCTTTCATCGACAATTGGGTGTTTGTGACCAATTTGGCGCAAACATTTTGGTGCTTTCACTGAGAACGGGCTAACTCAGGGATTCTTCCGCTTGAAAGTTGAATTTGAAGACTTAAGAATTCAGATCTGAAAAGCTATGATAAGGCAATCAAGTAGAAGGCAAAGAGCAGAAAGGAGTCAGCATGAAGGGAGTCAGGAGGCTTCCTTAGGAGCGAACCAGGCTTCAGTCTTCATCACCCATGATGAGATGGAGATGATGATGGGAGCTATGCATGAAGAGCTTCTGAAAAGACAAGAAGAGATGATGTAGAATTTACTTCGAGGAACAGGACAAACCGGAGTGCAAAATCAAGCTAACGCAGCCGTAGGAGATGCTAGAGATAGGGATCGGGAGCACGAAGCAACCAAAATTCAAAATGGAGCAGGACCATCTAGCATAGCCCCAGAACTAGGGGCACTTACCCAGAGCATGTTGACCCAATCCCGGGCGGAGTACCAGGTGGAACTGTGCAACATGGCATTGATAGAGGAATGGACGTTCGTTAAGGAGAGCAGATTCCAGGAATCACTCGTGAACTCGGGGGTCAAATCAGAAGCAACAGACAAGGGCCACATCTTGGCGACAGTGACAGGTTGGCGGGGATGGTTAGACGAGCCATGAGAGACGGACTAGTGAATAGAGATCTGGAAGATGTTAGTAGGAGTCCCTTTGCTCCTACGACCAGGCAAGCTAGGAATCCGCCAGAATTCAAGCTACGAACATTAGAGGCGTACGATGGAAGGACGGATTCTGCAGTTCATCTGACACGATACATGAGGCATATGGAGGTGTTGGGGGCATCGGAGGAGGTCATGGCCCAGTGCTTCCCATTGTATTTGACAGACATTGCAGCACTATGGTTTAGACAACTGGAGAGAGGCTCCATTTGGACATGGACCGATTTGACTAAGAAGTTTATGAGGCAATTCAGAGTTCACATTTCGAGACCCAAGAATGTTATGAGTTTGGCAGCACTAAAGCAAAGGACCGGGGAATCTTTGAGGAATTTTCTGACACGATTCAATGCAGCGGCAGCATCGGTGGATCGACCAAATCCATCCATCGTTTTGATGGCAGCTGTATCTGGCATAGCCGATGGCACAAAATTTAAGAATTCATTGACAAGGGATCCACCAATGGATCTGGGAGAATTTTATCATGAGGCCGAAGGATTTCTGCTAGAGGATGCGAATGCTGAAAGAGAGGAAGGAGAAGGAGTCGATGTTTATGCAGTCAAGGGTGAAAATCCTCCTAAAACAGATTCAGGAACTGATAGAGGGAAACGGAAGGCCAAGGATAACGATGATGGACCAGCACGGCCACAAAAGGAACCGAGGTTCACATCTTATACGGAGATGAACGAGACTTTAGAGCGAATCTACCAAGACACCAGGGTGCAGATTCCTTATCGGAAGCCAATGAGGAGGGATCCGACCAGCAATGAAAGAAGGTCAGACAAGTATTGCTTATTCCACGAGCTGAATGGTCATAGAACAAATGATTGCATGCACTTGAAGGATGAAGTTGAGGGGCATATCCGAAACGGTCTGTTATCGCAATATGTGAGAAGGAGGGCCACGACGGTAGAACAAGAATGACCACCACCTGCACTTACCAGAGACGGCTCAGGATCGAGGCGTTAGCTTGTCATTAATTAATTGGAATAATGACGAATAAGCGGCAAACTTCACACCAATGCGGTTAAGTCATTTACACATGTACAGGACCGCGAATGATCCTCAGGCATGCTCTTATACTACTATAAATCACATCAATGTAGGTGTTTGCACTTGGACGTCCCTGTTTTGCTTTTGTTTTCCATTTCTTATGTTTGGACTTGATGTTATTGGACATTTCTGTTGAAAGATTCATTTTGGATGTAAATATGCTATTTGTGATTCCATAACGGCTAAGCCACTTACACATGCACGGGGTCGCGAACGGTCCTTAGGCATGCTCTGAGATGGCGATAAACCGTCGTAACAAACAGTTCAGAAACTGACTCGAACGTGAAATCTGACATTAATGATACTAAGTCCACCGCGGGCACACACAATTCGCCTCGAACGGCACCCGAGCCCGAACGGTCACAATTCGCCTCGACCGGCACCCGACCGCGAACGGTCACATTTCGCCTCGAACGGCACCCGATCACGAACGATCACAAATCACCTCGAACGGCACCCCGACCGCGAACGGTCACCATTCGCCGCGAACGGCATCCGACCACGAACGATCACGTAATACCGTGAATGGCGTACGATCTTGAATGATCGTCATTCGCGGTCGGATAAGACTATCAATTTATTTGCAGGTCATCAACAGGATATGAACATCCAGCTTATGGCATTACAAAACATACCTCTCTATCGCAAGGCATGTTTTGGGGGGCAAATGTTATGCCGCCTTTTGGCAAGACCGAGATATCAAGGAATTGACTGAAAACCAAGGATCGCTCATCCCGAATGTTGAGTATGCGCAAGTTTGCTATGGATGTCGATAAAAATTTTCTGAGTTTGGATCAGGCTACAATTGACAAGACATAACAAGCAAAGCTGTAAAAGCCAACGTTCCAAATTTCAAGTCAATCCGAGTTCGTATGCTCGAGATATGATCGATACAAGTCAAAGAAATCAGCATAATCGTATCCATCATTTCGCATCCCTCAATTCGCATCCATCAAGTCTCGGCGTCATCTGTTGTTCGCATCGATCTAGAGCACACCATTTCGTATCCATCAGCTGAAGAGCCTCGTTCGAATCCATCGAGCAACAGTAGTTCGTATTCATCAGGCGTCGTCGTTCGTATCCATCAGAGAATCACTGTTCGTATCCATCAGAGAATCACTGCTCGTATCCATCAAACAATCATTGTTCGTATCCATCAAACAATCACTGTTCGTATCCATTCCATTGCCTATTTGTTCGTATCCATCAAGTTGGAACAATTCGATCGATACGAACAAGGCCACACAATCAATACGAACTGAGCCGTATCAATCGATACGAACAGAGCCACATTGATTGATATGAACAGGGCCACATTGATTGGTTCGAACAGAGACACATCAATCGACACGAATGGAACCACTTCCTTCGATACGAACACGGTAGTTGCTATCGATATGCACAAGGCGAAAGTTTTGGAATGACTCGGTCAACTCGGCATCGAAAGTGGATCGATCCAGAAATCACACGCCACCTCATCTCCTGAACACGTGCCCACAACCGATTCGAAGTTTAGAAAAGCATCGATTCGAACAGAGCAACATACGCGAAATTAACCCAAGTTTGCATCGATCATATCTCGCAATCCACAAGTCCAAATGTTATGAAATTTTCACAGGAGCTTACGTACAACCTAAGGAAGGTCCATGCCAAGTTTCAACTCAATTGGATCAAATCTCGATCGATACGAAATTCGTTCGTATCGATCACGGATCGAGCCAAAACTTCATGGGATCGATCGCATGGGGCCACCCACGAGCCAGAAGAAGTATCCCAAGATCAAAGCGAGATATCAGCCTCCTACGCCTATAAATAGAGCCCCAGGGCCTACTGAAAAAGGATCTTTTTGGCTCCTTGACATCCAGACTCTGCCAAATCCAACTTTGCACTCCATTGCTGCTATTGTACTCGAATTTCAACACTTTTATTCGTTGTAATCCATTGAAATCAATTGTAACCTGCAAGTGAATATCAATAAAGTCATCAAACTTCAAAGTGGACGTAGGCCGGATTACCGAACCACTATAAATTCCGTGTTCTTCATTGCTTTCATCTAAATTTTCTGAATGTTCTTCATTTTTAATTCTCTACATGCTTGTTATTTGTAATCTGTGATTGTGAATTGGTGCTTTCATCGACAATTGGGTGTTTGTGACCAATTTTGGCGCAAACAGTTATCATAAGGCAAAAACCGGTCTATGTTTGTGTGCGGCGTGGTCTTACGAGATACCTTTATCTTTGAAAGGTTTTTATAACATTGAAAATACATTTGATTGTGTTTCTCACACTGATATACCAGGTTGATCCAGGCATTATTTTCTAATAATTCTCGGGTCATATCGAGCATATTTCCATATTTATTTATGAATGTATTGGAGCTTCAAGAGACGAGTTGGATTCTTTTAAGATGTATTCCTGCATTTTCTTTATTTCCACCATATTTTCTTGTTTGTATTTATCGGAAAATTGTAAGCACGGGTTGTTATAACTGTCTAGGCTGATGATTGGTTAGTTTACTCTGATTATTTGATGTATATTATAGTTTTCTTTTGTAAAGATCATTGGTATATTATAGATTACTCGTCGCGTTGTTAGATTCTGTTCTGTCTTTTCTTTTTTTCACCCTAATAATCTATCTTTTAGGAATTTGGACGTTCGATACATAAGTACTGTAGATGTATTAGTGTGGACTTTTGAGAGTCGAAAAGGCAGGTCGTTACAATAGATTTGTTACTTTGGTTGTGTATTGCCATCGTGTACATAAATGTACATGACATCTATTTATTAGTTCCATATAGTTTGAGCAATTAAACACACACGCACACCCCTACATATAGTTTATATGATTTATATATGTCTATATGTATAAATGTAGTTCTGGTATGTTCGACTTAGGCCTACTGGAAGATTCATGGAATGTGTGTGTGTGTGTGTTTATATATATATATATATATATATTGATATGCAATTTGAAGCGTTTATATATAGTTTTGGTAAGTCTGACTTGGGGCTATCGATTAGTGCTTGCAATCCATTGTACTTTTGCGGCACTCTACCTACAGACCTGGTCCTAGAGCAGGAGCGGATATAGACAGAGATGCCAGTCTAGAGTAAGTCATATACTATTTCATAGTACTCTTGGGTGCTGAAACATGACCTACATGTCAACTTCTTTTAAGGGGTTGGTTTTCAGGTGTAACAACCCATACCTTAATGGGCCAAAATTTCGAAAAAAGTCAAAACCCAAGTCCATCAAAGCACAGACATTGGATTTGGTACATGCAAATAACCATGAGCATTATCAGATATTGATAGAAATCTAAACTCACAGCAAAAACAACAATAGGATTAGAATACTAATTATGACTACTACCTTCGAATTAATGATATTTCTTTGATAGAAGATTGTCACATCAGCTTCGAGCATGGGAGAAAAGAAGACTTTTCCAGCAACTAAACACATCCGGCTCCTGTGACTTGTTCCTCTAAATCTGTCATGGGGGTTGTAATGAGGAGGGGGTCAGAACAATGTTCTGATGACTAGAAAATCTATAAACTGTCCATAACATAAATTTATACCAATTGGTTTCCATTTAATTGTTATGTCTATTAAGGCTAGCAATTCTAATCTAACTTGCATTGCACACATGATTACATACCTATCCATTCCCAAGGTACAAAATACTAACGAAGCCTTATCAACCACCCAATATTTCCATACCCATTTGCCATTTAATACTTCCAAATATGAAGCGGTTTTCTACTATCACCACATAATACTTTTAAAAGAGAAATAGGCAGACTCTATCATTTAAGACCACAATTGAGGCAGACCCATTAATTTAAAACCTATTCCCAAGGTGGACTTCTAGCGTCGTCAATACTGGTATATTGGCCCTAGCTACAGTGACCTTTGACCATTATCTATGACCTTATAATTTATAATAGCCATGCTACTAGCGCATACATCACTATCAAAGTCTTAGAAATGTGAAAGATTGTACCCAAGCCACTTAATACCTCATTAACAAGGACTAGGCAAGCCTCTGACCATTTAACACCTATATTATCGGTAAGCCTTTGCCATTTAATACCTAACCTCAAGGCAGACTCCTTACTGGTACTATCTAGCTGACATTGCTTGGAAATCTCATTAGGCTACTTAGTACTTCTTTTATAGGAGAGAGGCGAACCCTAGATTAGTCACTTAGTACCTCAAACCTGAAGCGAACCTTTCCCGAGATATCCATCATCACTCTTAATTATAAATATGGAATCTCATTAGATTACTTCTTTCGGTAGGGAGGCAGACCCTGCAATAGCCACCTAATACCTCAACATTGAAGTGAACCTTTTTGAAGATATCCTCATTAATTTGGAATCTCACTAGGTTACTTAATACTTCCATTTAGGAGAGAGGTGGACCCTACAACAACTTAATATCTTAAACCAGCAAATCCCTATGGAGATATCCTCTACCACTCCTAATTTCAAATTTGGACCATTTAATACTTTTTAATTGGGAAAGACGCGGGTCCTCAAACAACCACTTAATACCTTTGACCCTAAAGCAGGTCTTATCTTTCGCAAAGTCACAAGTCCTAGAATTAGTGATATCTCACATCAGTATTAAGTGCACCCGACTGCTGGTGGCCTCAAAGTGAAGGGCAGTCTTCCGTCGAATGACTCTATTGACCTCGCATCACCAACCCACTAAGTCCAATTTACTATCCTAAGTCTTTAATTATACCATCTTAGGTTGACATTGGACATAGCTTACTAATTCTCTTTTTATTTAAAGCAATAAAACTTACCTTAAATACTTACCTACCCATAAATCCCCTTCAATGCTCATAAACGTCAATTTTCCATAAAATCCCAGCGGACATTTCCTAAGACATTTATGTATGATTACTAATTTCAAATTAGTAACCTTTTTATATCTATTCCATTTTTCAGTCTCATCAATCTATTTATCCCTATTAATTGTAACTCCCAAATTCATTTCCATTAATTGCCCGCTAAATAGGAGTTACAGTCTTTAATTCCCATACTAACCAATTGTAACCTCTAATCTAATCCTATTCATTATTTCCCATTAATTGCCCATTAATTGGGGTTACGATCTTTTATTTTCTATTAATTATTGGCATTTCCTAATTTATTGCCCATTTATAGGAATTACTACATTTCCTAATTCTACGTATTCACTTCCCTAAATATAATAATAACTAGCAAACATTACACATAAATAACGCACGAATAAACACTATTCTTCTTTATTAATGCAATAAATACATATAAATTGCCTAATAAAACAACATATTCGTAATCAAATATATTCTAGTCATAAACATGTAACTAGAATATACTTTCCATATTTAATTTGTTGGAGTTAAATTCCTTAGGAAAATTTTTAGCTATGATTTTCATTGGTTTAACACAAAATGGAAAGATTGACTCCGTTTGAAATTACAAGGAATGGATAATTTCTTTTTAATGAGAATGGACTGTGTAAACTACGAAGAATAAATCTATACTTTATACATTTCTTCTCTTTTTGTTTGTGGGTATTCCTTGTTAAATCGAATGTCGCCCTTTTGAATCAAAAAGTGGAAAAAATAAACAATTTATAAAAATCAAATATATGTTCTCCCACAAATTAAACTATGGAAAATCTACAACCTAGCACAAATTGGGCAATAATCCAAATATCCTATTTTACACCCAAGTTCAGATCTGAAATAAAAATATACAACATTCAACTTCTAAAATCTTTGGAACTAATCTCCAGATCTAGGTGTAAACATATTTCAAATTAGATCTAAAACAAGAACATGTAGGCAATAGTTTTATATATTAATTTAACCCCACAATTCACAAATAAAATTGATTTAGGCATAATAATCAAATGTATGCCAACGGGATAGATTTAAAATTATAAACAATATATAAAATTTCTCACTCACCTTTTAAAAGTGATCCAAACTTCTAGATCTAAAGTAGAACCTTAAATTTATTTCCAAATCCCTTTTAATCCAAAAAATATGTATAAAAGGGTATATACATACAATAGAATTATAGATCCGAGAAGAGATTTGGGATTGAAAGGAAATGTGTGTGTGTATATATGTATGTATGTATGTATATGTATGTGTGTGTTATATATATATATTACCTCGTTATCGAGTAGTGTTGATTCGCTCTTCTTCTTCTCTTATTTGATTTCTATTCTTCTCCAATTTGTGTATATATATATACACACAAATATAAATATTTTATTTTATAATTAAGAAAATAGTGGAAAACAGAAAATGGAAGAGCTTTACTACTGCTTTTAAACATGACTAGAAGCACGGGTGGTCGGGTGAAATAAAAATCCATAACATATCACAGAGACTAAGGCAACATCATAAAATGATTAAAATATTACAACGGAAGAAAACTTTCACTAATTATAAATTAATAGCAAAACAAATTCATTAAAAACAACATTATCCCAAATTTATTTCTGAAACCAAAAGTACCAAGTAGTCTCCACCAAAACATAAAACATAACAAAGTTCATAATATAGGTCCCCATATACAGAGTAAAGTATGGAAAAGAGAAACGAAGTACATGAAACAAAAGAAACAAAAGCTGAAGATAACAACTGCTCCAATGACCCTCCAAGCTACAAAGAACTACAACCTAGACCTGCCTTCCTGTGATTTGGGGAAAATAGGAAAAATAGGAATGGATCGGACATAAAGTCTGGTGAATGAGAAATAAAATGAAGCAGAAAGAATAAAACAGTTTAATTCCAGGTCTTCCCCGGATATCGCAGAGGGTGAATAATATAATGTAGTGAATCCTTCTTAGATACAGTTCCTAAGAAGCCAAAGTCCATGGTCACTCTAGGAAGTCAACCATGCAGTAATACTAAACGTCAATCGACCTGTCGGACCTGCTATCCTTACCTATCCACGTGCTACAGTGTGAAAGTCATGCTCTTCACCCTACACTGTGACTAAATGCCTCTTACGTCTGACCGACGCCGACTCAAACAGCCTCGCATGACCCCGAAGTTGCCCTCAGGCTCCACCATACTAGATTCCTATCCTCATGTCTCCTCGGTCACCAATGTGGACTTGCCCCTATCCAAAGTGTCGGTCCTCCAAAAGAGTGCCCGTAGCTGGGTCGGCTGCGCAAAATCCTCCAATGATCTGCCTAAAGAAGCCTACGTCGGAGCACACTTGTCCTGTTCCGTCCGCGTCGATCTACCTAAAGAAGCCTATGATTGCGGATGCTATCTATCCTACGTACAAGCAACCTATGAAAGTTAACAAACATCCGTGCGAACCTACTTGCCCACTCCTAGTATGTACATCAAAAACTATATTTTGGTCTTAACTGCATGAAACACCTATCCAGACCTTTACAAGGTCTGCCTACCAAATCACTTCTAGATTAATTAATTTTACCGTTACAGTTTACATACTGTTTATTTTCATTAATCTACTTTAGGCCATTTTTACATCGATTTGGTTATTTCACAATTTCTCTTTTTCTTACATAAATGGTATTTCAATTTCACGTATGTACAGTCCATATAGTTTGTCTGTAATTTTTATGCCATTTTGTTATAGATTTACACTGGCCTTTAAGGTCCATTTAATTTACATTTTTTTCCCACCCTAATTTACATTCTCCTTTTAGAGATTTAATCTGTACAAATTTTTTATCCAATAGCCACAAACCATTTAATTACACAAAATTCCACTTTTACATTTTTAGGCCACATGTAAAACAAACAATTATGCCAATTAGACTTCCCAATATTGTTCCAAAACCATATTCAAAATTATGTAATTATATCAATCAAAACCATAATTTTATTCAAGTAACATATTCTGAATTTATTCAACTAACCTGTTCTACCATTAGAAATTGAATAACAATTCTAATTCAATGTAATTAAACCAATCTTATTTACGCCATGAAACGTGAATAACAATTTGTTTGTTCCAAATTTCAACCCAAACATGAATTAGAGTTGGGAAGTGGAAGAAGAAGAAGATACAATAACTTACATAAATTTCAATCTTATTTATGCCAGAAAACGTGAATAGACAATTTATATGTCCCATATTTTAAACCAAACATGAATTAGATTTTAGAAGTGGAAGAAGAAGAAGAAGTTGCAATAGTTTACATCTATTCTCAATTAATAACAGAAATTAATTCATATTAACGTGCCAGAAAAGAACTGAAATTGAACTACTTTATTTTTCTATTTCATATTAATTTCCACTCACCTGACACTTGAGCTTGCATAAATTTGAAAAAAAGCTTTGCTTTAATCTTTCTCCCTTTGATTCTTCTAAATTCCCCAAATTGCTTGAATATATATAGATAATTTAATTTGGTAGATATTTGTTTATTTAGTAGAGAAAAGGAGGAAGAATAATACACACTAATTTTACTGTAGAATTATGGCGACGACTGAATAAGATATTAGGTTTAGGTTAGATGGTTTATTTATAGATTTTTTGAGTGAATATAATCCATTAGATTATTTTAGATTAAATCTGGTTCTTTCGTACACTTAATGGTTATCGATTCTAGCCCTTACACATCACTCAACCAATAAAATTTAGCCATCTCATCCTATTACAACACTGGAGCGAATGGGAAGCCTCCACATGTCAGAAACAACGCTGAAATACATAGGAAAATCGCTGGAAACGAACCAGCTAAAAAAACATCGCTCCAGATTTTAGGCGACAACGGGACTTGATCCCTGGTCACTAAGGAAGTCAACATGCGCTTTTACCACTGTACCAAATGCGCTTTTAGTTTCTTTTTAATTATATTTCCCGTTAAATATCGGGGTGTTACAGGGTTAGGTTTGATTTTATATGCGCTAGAATCAATCACAGCCGTTCGATTTAAAATATTAAATTCAGGCCGTTGCGTCCTAGGTTTATTACAGCCCTCAGGTTGCCATCAGTCGATGGCCTATAGGTCACGGGTCGACTAGTGGGGTTTGATCGGCTCCAATAATGGTGGCCTATGGGCCCGGGCAATTAATATAAAAACGATAATTTTCCTACTCTAATTATTTTCATTCCGAATTTATTTTTCGTCCGTAACTTCTTCGTTTGGACTCCGATCGCAGAACTCTAAATATGAAAGTTACTCAAAATTTCACCATGAGCACAATGGTGCAAGTTTCATAGTCAAATTCCATCGGTTGCACAAAATCCATTTTTTAGCCTAATTAACTAACTAACTAATTAAATGACTAACGCCAAATTATGAGATGTTACATTCTTCCCCCCTTAAAAAGAATTTCGTCCCCAAAATTTTACCAATGACTAAGTCATGGTTTTGACTCCTAATTATCCTAAACTACACGACCAATGAGTGTACAACCAATTTTCAACCAAACGTGCATAAATGCATAGTGTATCACTGTATCATAACATAGAAAACATGTATGCAGAGTGATTCTTAATCGGATCCTTCTATATGAATGCATTTCTTTTGAAAATATTTTTGGAAACATGATGCAAACAACCTATATGTATATCGACAGTTCTATATGTATGCAACTTTTTAAAAAAAAATTCAACCAAAACCCCCATACTCCTACGAATAGAAGTATGAAGTAACCAATTTTGCATCCACTTCCTACCATCTAATAATCTAACGCTTCAAAAAATCGCTTCCTAAACTTTACTCCTATGCCACAAAAAAGAACTTAGGTAGAGAATTTATCATTCTTACCCCCTAAAAAGTTTCCATTTCCGCAGTATAATGGAATTTCCTCGCTGCCCTGTATTTACTCTAAATTTTCCACGTACAAAACGCATAAGGAGGCTTATTTTCAAGCTCTAAAATGGAATTGAGTCTAAAAATAGACTCGTGCGCGTCACCGATAAGGTATGGAAATAGAAATTCCAAGGCTAAAACAGCTTTTTTCTTATTATCACTTGCATTTATTGCATCGTTGATCCTAATGCACCGCTAAATCCACAAATTCTAACTCTATTTGCCTTTCCTTTGCCTAACATGTGGCCTTCAAAATTTTCACAAAAATCTTTCTTACTTTTCAAATTTGCATGTCAGTGGCAAAAAAAGTAGAATCCTAAAATATATAGACGCACATTTTCCCTTGAAATAAAATTTAAAAACTCTAAAAATAATTTAAGAGTCACAATTTATTTTCGAAAGAGAAACTTTTCAAAATATTTCCTTCTCAAATATTTTGATAAATTAAGCCACAATTCAGCGTAGTCAGAAGTCGGTTTTGCACTAAACGTATAAACTAAATTCTAAAATTCTATAACTAACCTTTACCCATAAAACTTGACATTTTATTTAAAAATGTCATCATGCCCAATTACCAAAAAAATTTAGCTTTTAAGGAACATGAGCAATGACCCGTGATACCAAAACAACTATATCATGTATTTCGCTAAAACTTTTCAACTATCCTAAACTTCCAGTCTTTGTGTCTTTTATGAGATTTTCATATTTATACCGCATCTTCACTATGCATATATAGGAGCGGTTTGCATGTCTAGAAATAATGACACAGGACATAAATGGGAAATCATAATATCGTGCGTACCTTCTACAAGAGACAGCTAACAGATACAACCCAAACAACCAAAAAGAAAAGAACCAATGCTGGAAGGGAAAAGACAACAACACCCTAAATCCTAAAATAATGCCTATAGACTACAAGATGCCTTGCTCTACGGTTGGAGCTCGATCCATTGCTACGACCCTTAAATGGTCGTAGCATGGCGGCCATACACCCAATCTCGTACCGCTGGCGTTGCTGATGGCTTGGAATTGCCATTTTCCTAAGGAAGGATCTAATGATGGCAAAAAGAACCTTCTACTAAACTACCTCTCCATGGAGGTTCACCTGTATTACCTAAAGATGAGAGAGGATAGGTGAAAATATGGAAAGTGACTATGCAGAGTGCTAATCCTTGATCAACAAAATGCATCATAAGGATGTAGGTCCAATTGACGGCGATGCTGCCAATACTAGCATAGTTGGTCTTTCATAGCATAGGATAAATCCAGTCGTAACTTCCCATCTTAAGGATGACGTTATGCTGAATGATGCACACAACCTAATGGGCAGTTAGACGTAGATTATCTGTCTTCTAAACGCTGACATCTTGGGAAAAGATCTGCTACAAAATCTTTGAGTCGGTTTCTTCAAAATCATCAAAGTTCGCGTCCTGCGTGGAGGACTCCAAAATCTCAGCTATCATCATTAGTCAGCTCAATCAAGACACCATTCACCTTCGAACGAATCAAATTTTCCTCCATCGAAATTCTGCTCCAGTACGACATCGAAAAGGCAGATGCAAAACGGGTAGCATTCCCACTCAAAGGTCTTAAAGATGAGGATCCGTGAAAATCCTACCATGAAGAATAGCTCTTCCAGCGCAAAAGCGATGAACCCTTCTGCTTATTCCGGTCCAGGCAAGTGGCATCTTGAGGGTAGAGACCATAATGGTGTAAGGAAAAACCGGCAATGCGGGAAGGTGTCCTAGGCTAAGAAGTGGTCCGAGGGAGGAAATAGAATTTAGATCTGGAGTGGTGGTGGGGCAAGATTCAACGTTCAAAACTAGGAGGAGGGGGAGGCAAGGCTGCTGCTTCTAGGGAAAAAAGGCTTCGCCTACTGGAGGAACGGAAGAGTGATGCTGATACTTGGAAGAGGATGGAGATTGTATTCGGCTTGTTGAGGAAGGAGGAACGAAAGAAGGCAACTTGGGGGAATTTTGATGCGACTTTTATAGTCCCATTCTAGGTTCAAGTTGTGTCAAAACTCGTTAACTGGTAGACCACTCTAGGTTTACAGCTAAGTAATCAACCGCTAGGCAGACTTTGGATGTTAATTGAACCTAAACACAATTAGGGTCGGATTAAATAATTATAATCTTTTCACGTTGTTTCTTTTGATTCGACATGATCCGAAAAATTCCTATCCTCACCACGGTGGTGTCAAAGCCCACCACCTAGTCTCGAACCTTGCTCCAGCAATTCACGGTAGCCCTAACAAAACTGCTGTGATCAATAACAATTCCAAAAACCTAAAAATATTCTAGCTGCTATTTCCTGCCTACTTCGCATAGAAATATTTCTTCCAATAGCTGGTGGCACAACAATACTTCAAACTACATATCTCAATAAAATTGAATGTCATTTGGATTTTGTCTGTACCTTAAAGAAGGAAGATTTTAAAAGCCTTGATTTCATAAACCGAAAAATCACTGAGCCAAATATATGCTACTTTATACTTGCTTCTAAATAATAGAACCTATTTCATACCAAAACTTCACTTAAAAAAATCAAACAGACACATACATATATTGTTTGCACCAAAAATTGGCACAAATGCACAATGGAGATTGTGTAAAGTAATAAATGAAGAATATTAAATGTAAACATATAGAATATAGCAATAAAGCAATAAGAAATAAGCAAATAACAGAGACACGGCAATTTATAGTGGTTCGGCGTTGCTTGCCTACGTCCACTTTAAAGAGATAGCTTTATTAATCACTTTGTAAACTGAGTACAATAGGGATTAGATTAGAATCCTTAGTAACAAAGGAGTACAAAGAAACAAGTAGCCTTCAGATCCCGAAAATGAACAATCAAGTCTGTATTTATAGAGGAAGATGATAAAATATCTCCCTGAAAATTCAAAAGAATGCCCACTAGATCCAAAGGCCCACTGGAGGGATTGCATGGCCCAAATCCCAAGATATAGGGGTTGGTGTCGATCCCTATGATTTATGATTTTAGGGGTGAAATCCTTATGGAAACTTCTCCATGTTGTATTATGCTTAGCCTACAAGTTTCATGTCAATTGGACTTGTAGATGTTGAGTTATTGATCGATCATTGCTGCAATGTGTTGTGTAGTCTAATTCTAGCTGATCCCTCAAGAGGGAAGAGGGTCGATCCCTCTTACTTCTTCATCTTGGAGTGCGATCCCTAGGGTGGATCCTCTAGGGTCCCCTCTTCTTGTTCCCAAAGTTTCAAGTGTATTGGACTTCTAGATTTTGAGATATCAATCATTTTCCATTGAGTTGCATTGTTGGGTTGGATACGATCTGATCTGATCCCTTTGATACGATCTCTTTTATATGATCCGTTTCTTAGGTGAAGTAATTTGCCCATAACATGAGCATACAAACTCCAAATGACTTGAGATTTGAAATGTAGCCTCATGGGGCCTTCCTTGCCACTCTATATCGATCTCACTCGGTTTGGTATAAAAATTAAGGATATGTACTGCTAAGGGAAGAGATAGGCACCGATCCCCTGCTTGGGGAAGGTACTAATCCGTACTTAGAATATTCTGGAGAGTCTACTCTTGATTCCATTGGATCACGGCTTTATATTATCATTTGCACTTTATTTCTGGATCCCACAATCATCGCTCTGGGTTACTTGCCTTGATGATAGTCGATTCTAACTTGTCCAGTCAGTTCGAAGATAGCCGGGTCAAAATGCCGGATAACACTTACCCCTTAAAGTACGTCTTGTGTTGAACATGACGTGCTTTGAATCGAAGCAAGTTAGAGTTGCCAAAAAGTGATCCATCCAGTTTTCTGAATAGTCGCTATCCTTCCGAAGAATTATTTTTCCAAAGTGTCATATCTCTCTTTGATCGTCATGATGCTTGGTCGATTTCCAATAGTATAAATTCAGGATTGTATTCCATCAATGCTATCAGTGTTTGGATCTACGGGGCTAGCAAGCTTTGGCTATTTTATCCAGCTTCATCTTTGAAAACCTTAGGTGAGAATTCGATTATGTCGATTTCAAAAATTGAATTTTTAGAAAATACATGTGCATGTTCAAGTACACATCTTTGTCGTTGGCTGTCAGATACGTCTATACGCTTGTGCGTCGTAGCCAATTCCTTATAGTTTAATTGCAATTAGATTGCAATTCCTTATATATATATATATTTATGTGTATGCTTATAATGAAGTAGTCATTGTAATAAGTCAGTCGATGAGAAGAGACTTCAAGTTCTACAAGGATGATGGCCTTCGAGCCATAAGCAAGGGCGATTGGAATATGGCCAGTCACAGAGTTGTGGGTGGTTCTTTATGCCCATAATGCTGATGGGAGTTCATTGACCCACTTGTCTCCAGCCTTTTCCAAATGCTTCGTTAGAATTGACTTTATGATTTTGTTAATAGCTTCGACTTATCCATTAGCTTGAGGGTGAGCAAATGCCGCGAATCTTTTCTTAATATGATGCCGGCGACAAAAGTCTTTAAATTCGGCACTATCAAATTGGGTCCCGCTATCAGTTACGATTGTTCGGGGAAGACCAAAACGACAGATGATGTTTCAGACAACAAAGTTTATTACTTTTTTTGTTATGATCGTGGCTAAAGGTTCAGCTTCAGCCCATTTGGTTAACTAATCAACTGTTACGATAACGTATTTCACACCACCTTTAGAAATCAGCAAGGAGCTGATGATGTCAATACGCTAAGTAGGAAACGACTATGGACTGACTATTTAAGTAATTTTCATCGGTGGGTCTCTCAGAAATTTTGCAAACATCTAGCACTCGTAGCATTGTCTAGCATGATCAGCTGCATCTCAATTAACAATTGGCTAGTAATACCCGCCTCGGAGTATTTTTTGTCAGGGTTTGCCCTCTAGTGTGATTGCCACATTCTCCTTCATGGACTTCTCTCAAGACTTGTTTAATTTCGTTATGGGCGATACACCGAAGCAGGTGAACGGAGAAACCCTTTCTATACATGACTCCTTCTTGGATAATGCAACATGAAGCTTTGAGGAGGATCTATCGTTTTTCATTCCTCCGTCTAGGAAGGATCCCTTGTTGTAGATAACCTTTGACAGGAGTCTTCCACGAATCCCTCTTCGGCTCCGTCTCTAGAACCCAATCAATCTCCATCTGATCGATTCTTGGAGCATTTAGTACTTCAAATGGGACCAAACTCATTTGTTGCGCATCCTGGCCAGCATGGCCAGTGAGTCGACTTTCTCATTTTATTCTTTGGAGGTGTGTGTAATGGTGTAATACTTGAAGTCTACTAGTACTCTTGGACCCGGTCGAGATAAGGAGCAATTGCTGCCCGTAGCTTGATAATCTTTTTTAACTTGGCATACTACTAACCGAGAATCACAAAAGATTTGTAAAGGTTTCACTCCCAGTTCTCTGGCAAGTTTGAGTCTGGCGATCAAGGCTTCATACTCAGCTTTGTTGTTTGTTGCACGGAAGTTGAGTTTTAGGGTATAGAAGATCGATCGTTCCTCAGGAGTCACTAACACGACTCTGATACCAAAACACTAATCATTGGATGCTCCATCGATGTACATTTTCCATTAGTTGGTCGGTTCTCCACTACTCTCTGGAGAGTCGTCTGGTTTAGTGAATTCAGGTATGGTCCACAAATGCCTTTCCCTGGATAGCTCTCCGAGGGAGATAAGCGATATCGAATTGGCTTAGCTTGATATTCCATCTAAGCAACCTTCCAGACGTCTCAGGTCACTGTAGGACCTGTTGTAACAGCTGGTCGGTCTAGACGTTGATGGGTGAGTCTGGAAGTAAGGGCGAAGCTTTCGTGACATAATTAACCGACTGTACGTGAGCTTCTCCAGCTTTGGGTAGTTTCTCTCAGCACCTTTCAATCGCTTGCTAACATAATATACTGGCCTTTGGATTCGATCACTTTGCGTAATAGTGCGACACTTATGGCGTGTACCAATACCGCTAAATAGATGTATAATTCTCCATGATCTAGTGGCTTGGATAGGATGGGAGGTCTCTCTAAATTATCTACCAGAGCTTGAAATGTGTCTATGCAATTTTGCATCCATTCAAAGTTTCTCTTCCCTCTCCTAATCAAATCGAAGAAGGGAATACACTTGTTGGTGGTCCTAGAGAAAAATTTACTTAAGGCAACGACCTTTCCATTGAGGCTCTGTACTTGCTTAATCGTCTTCGGCCCTTGGATGTTTCGAATCACTTGAATCTTCTTGGGAATTGCCTCGATTCCACGAGTGTTAATAATGAAACTCGGAAATTTCCCTGATACTACCCCAAAAGAGCATTTCAAGGGATTGAGTTTTATTCCATAACTTTGGAGAACACTGAACATCTCCACCAAGTCATCGATGTGTCTTTTGATCGCCCTGACTTCACGAGCATATCATTGATTTCCCGATCTGATCTTTGAACATCTGGTTAACTAGTCTCTGGTAAGTAGCTTCAGCATTATTTAGTTCAAATGACATCACAACATAATAATATAGCCCTAGTTCGGTAATGAAGTTGGTGTGCTCCTGGCTGGGAACATGCATCAAGATTTGGATGTATCCGGAGTATGCATCTATAAATGAAAGCAGTTCATATCCAGCGGTTGAGTCTACTAACTGGTCGATCCTCGAAAGTGGAAAGCTTTCTTTTGGGCATGCCTTGTTCAAGTCAGAGTAGTCAACGTATGTCCACCACTTTCCAAAAGCTTTTCTCATAAGAATTGATTGGATACCCATTTCGGGTAGAGGCCGTCGTGGATAAAACCATAGTTTTTAAGTTTATCCACCTCCTCTTTAAGTGCAATAGATCTCTTTGGATCCATATCGCGATGCTTTTATTTCACCGAGACATGCCTCAGATCAATATTCAATGCATGGCTCGCAATAGTCGGTGAGATCACACACATGACAAAATGGGTCCTAGTGAACACATCAAGATTAGTTTGGAGAAAACCAGCTAATTCCTACATCATCGTTGCATTGAGATGTGATCCGATCTTTAGTACCCGTGATGGGTCGCCATGGCTAACCGTAATGTCGATCGCTAGCTCAGCGGGTGCAGCCTTGGATTCCTTGGGCTCCTCTTCATCTCTTTGGTCTATATCTTTATAGAGTCGACTATGGTGTTGTCGCTTGATATTGGCCCTATGTTGTGAGCTGAAAAATGCTTAATTGGATTTGCCCAAGCAATGGGATCGGTTCCAATCCCATGTATTAGTGTGATTTAAGTAGTTTTTGGTTTGACAGGAGCATATTGGACCATGTGAACTCGAAATCGAACAATAGGACATGCCACATATGACTTGCATACTTGAACTAGCATATGGCCTTGAATTGTATGTTTACCACCTTAGACTTTAATAGATTAGAATATTTGTACTTGTATGGATTGCAACATTGCCCTGAATAAACTTGAATATGAATGTCGGATTCATATATATCGATAGTCGATCCTTGAATTTGAACATAATTGTTTTGGGCAAATGTCGACGTGAAATCCGGTTAGAACTATTAATGATGACAGTCACTCAGGTCTAACTCTTGAGTTTTGCCCTAACTGTCGTATAGTACTGAGCTATATTATACTGCAAAATACTGCACTAAACTGTACTTAGTATGGGGACGTCTGAATTGGGTTTGCAAAGTCGCATAAGCGATGGGTTCAATGCCGATCCCTTGCCTAGGCAAGTCTTGTAACTTCAATACTCTAGTAGTGTACGTAGGCATGGAGAACGATAGTTGAATTTGATGTTGGTCCCTATGTTCGAGCATTTCTCTAATGACATGATAGCCGATTAGGATAGCACGTTATGACAGTCGCTTCAGTTGAACTTTCGAATCTCGTCATAAGCTAGTGAGTCCGATACTGATGGGTTCTAGATGTTGTGAGTGATTATCTACAATGGCTGAAGATCTGGCTTAGAACCATGTCGAATAAAATGTTGAGTAGGGTTCAGCCTCGTGTTGCACGCATTCGCATAGCTGGCTCTTGCTTGGAGTTTGAATCTGTCTGTGTATTCGAGTAACTCACTTTCCATTCAATGTATTCGCGATCTGTTGCTCTTCATTTAGGTTGGAATGATAGTCAGTCACCCATGAGCCTGGGCATTGATCCGATGGTTATATCTCTAAGCATCCTTTTGGTCGTAGCCTCGAGTCATTATAAACACTAGGTATAAGTCACAGTCTTTAGCTATCATAGTCAGTCTTTGGATGATCACACTTCTACCCTCGGTCTTGACTTGATAAATGTAATGCATTGACGGTCGAGTCTCGTCCTAGTCATGTTTATACTCCCACCTAAGCTTTGAAGACTACGAGTTGATCAATGAATGGTCGGTTCACATTCATCTTGATTCTCACTCATGCCCCCTAGGTTAGGGGTAAATGTAGATAAGTGGACGGGCATGTCACATCTGTTTTAGCTTTACACTCTTTCCCATTGATTCGTGGGATCGAGTTAGTTGATGGAAGGATGAGTCATGCCTATTCTAAATTGTATTCTTGCTTTTCCTTTTTGGGAGAAGACTTCAATGCCCCATCGGATTTCGAGCATGAGCTGAGTATTGGACGATCAATCACGTCTACTTTTGGCACAAATGTCACCATACTCTGGAGAGGACCTGAAGAATATATGGTCAAGTCACATCCAACTAGTGATTGATGCTCTCTCTATCAGACCAAGGGCAAGGATCAGTGTGCGAACGGCTGAGTCACGTCTATTTCGTATTGCTCTTCTAGTCGGATCATAGTAAGAATCAATGAATGAATGGTCGTATCAAATTCATTCGGAGCTGGATGGTCACTCACGTCTATTTGATTCATGTTATCCTATCGGATCCAGGGATAGAGTTTGCTCAGGTGTAGTCGTGTCATGTTCATCCGGTTTCGTACTCCTCCTGACGGATCAAAGGATGGTGCTAGAGAATTAATGATCAAGTCACACTCATTAATGGTTTATTCTCTTATCTGCACTCTGGTGATCGGATTTTTTCGAAGGACATTCGGGTTACATCCGTTTGTGTTTGGTGTGGATCGATACTGACCGTCGACCCAACGGTACGATATAGAAAGCTTGGATCGACATTGCCTGTTGACCAGGTGGTACGATATAGTCGGTCGCCCGTAAATTCGAAAGTCGATTTGATTGGTTTTGTATTAAAGCCTCCCTGTAGTCGTTGCCTTAAGTCATAAAGAACACCAAGCCAGAGCTATAGTGAGCTGTCGTATTCAGCTTTCAATAATTTGTACTCCTGCCCCCGTTCTTAAGTTAGCGGAGTGAGTTCGTGGATGGTCGAATTCCATTCGTAGTGAGTTTATACTCCTACTGTTGAGTTCAGGTACGATTTTATGGAATAGCGAGTGGTCGAACCGCACTCATCTATTTGTTTATACTCACATTCAGACTCTGGGGATAAGAGTTTGTTGGCGGGTGGTCGAATCGCACCCAATTTGTGTTTATACTTAGTCCACACTCTGGAGACTTAGAGTTATTTCATAAAATGGTCGAATCACATTTTTCTTAATCATTTCTTCTACCCGCAAGTCAAGGGCGGAAGTCGAAGAGTGGTCGGTGTTATCACGTTCACTCTTACTTGGAGTTCTTCACGTCGAATCATAGGAAGGAGCTGATTAGCGGATGGTCAAGTCACATCTGTTCTATGTTTTATACTTGGCCTGTCAGTTTATAGGGTGGAGTTAATGGATGAATGATCGAACCACGTTCATTTTCTACCTATACTCTTATCCGCGCTTCGGGGACCAAAGTTTGTTGATGGGCGGTCAGTCGCACCCATTTGGTGTTTATACTCTAATCCGCATTGGGGAACAAAAGTTATTTGCTGGACGGTCGAACCGCGTTCATGTGTTGATTTGGATTTTGGGCTTGTTGATGTTTGGGCAAGGCTTGAATAGTTTGCCATACTTCAGGCACGAGCAAGGTTGTGGATGGACTTATCACATCCTCTTTGGATTAGATGGTCGAACCACGTCCAATTTAGGCATGGGTTCTCAAACTTCCCCTATGCATCCAGGGCAGGATTCGATGCATGGACGGTTGTACCATGTACACTTCCATTTGGATCCTGTTTCTATCGAGCCTTGGGAGTAAATGAATCATCTGGAGAACTTCAAGCTCGAGCAGGGGAGTGGATGGTCGGACTGCATTCACTTTGACTCATGTATTTATACTTCGGTTCACATTAGGGGGCCAGAGTTATTCGATGGGTTGTCAGTCACACCAATTTGATGTTTATACTCCAGTCCGCATACTGGGGACCAGAGTTGGTCAATGGACGGTCGAACCACATCCATCTTTTGGTGCTTATACTCTGGTCCATGCTCTTGGGACTAGAGTTTTATGATGGGTGGTCAGTCACACCCGTTTTTGATGTTTATACTCCAGTCTGCGCTCTAGGGACCAGAGTTGGTCGATGGACGGTCGAACCATGTCTATCTTTTTGTGTTTATACTCTGGTTCACGCTCCGGGCACCAAAGTTTTATGATGGGTGGTCAGTCACACCCATTTTTGATTTATACTCCACCTATCAGGTCAAGGTAAGAGTTTTCAAATGAACAGTCGAGTCATGTATCGTAGGAAGGAATCCTACGCCCAGCATCGAGGATAAAAGTTGGCGAGTGAACGGTTGATTCACATCCACTTTGTATTGGATTCTGACCTTGTCGGGCTTTGAATAAGGCATAGATGTTCTGTCAGAGTTGAAGCACAGAGTAGGGAGTGGATGGTCGAGTCACACCCACTTTCCATTTTGAGTTCTTGCCTCCAAGTCAGGGGCATATGGTAGCTAATAAGCGGTTGAATCATGCTCGTCTTGATGATCCTTTAATGGTCCGATCATGGTCCATGAAGGTTAGTTGGAACCCAACTCTAAGTACTTGGTAACCTGCATCGTTTGGAAGTAGTTTAGTACAAGTTGGTCGTAGTTCACAACATAATTGAAATAAATCTTATTGATAAATGAAGCAGCGTCGTATGCTCGTTATTCCGCTTTGCACCAGCCCTTCTCAGTTGGAAGTCGACCTTAGGTGGTCCAATTGATAATCAAAGGTCTTTATAGGTAAGTGTCAGACGCCTCCTTCCTACCATTCTATGGGGCTTGCACATATTGTTGAAACTTTCCTTCCGGATCAGTTTTCCGATCACATTCGGAGGTGTCTACAATCGCCGGTGTAATGACCGTGTGTATCTTGAAATATACAACATTTCTTGGATTTCTTTTGGGTTCCAGTAGACTCTCTCGAGGCAAGTTTCCGGTACCACTTTGAGTTGTGAGTCTCCAAGCAAATGTTTTTGATTGAAACATTCAAAGGAGTATATGAGTCGAATTTTGGGATCTGGGTCGTCTCCTTGAATCTTAGTCCTTATTTAAGGCCTCAATGCCACCCTCTCTTTGAATTCCTTCAGCCAACGGGCCTACATCATTGTTTCTCCTAGTCTACTCTACCTCCTCCTTACATAGGTTCTAGTTCACTTTGTAATAAAAACGATCCAAGGTCGTAGGAGACTCTCCAGCTTACCAGTCCCCAAAGTCTGTCTTGGGGTCGATTCCCCTTTTCAACACCATTAGTATTATATTCTCGCTAGGATTGCTTACTTTAATGACGACGACATTGAATCTCTATAGGAATTCTTTGAGCGGTTTTCCTGGCGCTTAGAATAAATTGGATAATGACATCACATCCTTGGTGTGAGTCGCATGCATCCTGAATTGCTTGACAAACTTCTGATCCATTTGATTGGATGAGGAGATGGACCTAGGTGGTAACTGCGTGAACTGCATGATCGGTATTCCTTCATGGAATATGGGAAAACATCTACATTCAATGGCATCCGTCGCTCTAGCAAGATCCATGTGTCACTCGTACTTCATGAGATGTTGTGGGGGGTCTACATTCACAGAATACACTGGCATAGTCGACATATTGAATCTCTTCGGATATTCTGCATGCTGAACGACTCCAATGAATAGGTTTTGACTATGGGAGATGCTCCAATCATTGTTAGTTCAGTCCATTTTCAAGTTATGGCTGCTTGTAATGCTTGTGAATGTTGTATGCATGATTGTCCAATGTTCGATGGTTGAGAATACCAATCGAATGGCGATATGGTTGGGATAGGTTCGTGGATCAGTGATGATCTCCAAACTTTCACCCAAATGGGGTGCAATCCATATAAGGCAGTAAGGAAGGCATCTTGAGGTTGCACACCAAGTTTCAAGTCATTTGGAGTCCGTACGCCTGAGTTATGACCAAAACAAGATGGACCGGTATTGACGGATTGATGATAATTTACTTGGAGTTCGACCCGAGAAAATTTGTTATTTGCTTGGAATCAGCCCCTAGTTCGCTTGGAGTCGCTGAATTTGAAGTGCTGGTTGGTGACGAACGATGCTTGGAGACATATTGGAGTTTTCTTGGAGAAAAACTTGGTTTTACCCGAGTTTGACCTTGGGCCATAATTTCCTGGTTCACTTTGGGTCAAATAGTTGATTACTCAAGTTTGACTTCGGGTCGGCCTTGAAGGGAGTTTTTCGACAAACGTTTTGATGATTTTTGTTGGTTTTTAACGACTACCACTCGTGACTCGATGATGGAGGTTCCATAATGGTAAGTGATGACTTTGATGAAGGACATCCATACTTCGAGATGTCGGAATAAGCGGCCTAGGGCGGTCATCACACAAGCCATCATACCATAGCTATCAAATCAAGCATTTGGAAGTTCGTCAGTTGAGAGCACTCGTAACCTACCCTGGAAGCCTGATCCGGTAACCAGTCCGAGTTCGCATCATATCACCTTGATTCTCCAACTTTGGGAGTACCATTTGAGTAGCAGTTCCCTATCCATTCCTTAGCTGCAATTCAGCAACTACTGCTTGATCCTCTATGCCCCGGTCAGACATAAGACGTATGGGAAGGAGGTAGAATGCACCGTCATAGAATGTATCATCTTTAAGTTGGGTTTCGAATCCAGAATGCGGAGGCACTACGATGCGGCATGGCCCTATACCCATTCAATGACTGTTCCCTTCCTTCTTCACTTTTTTATTTAGCCGTTGAACCCTTATAACCGATCAGTATTGATTTAGGGATCGGTTTTTGAATGGGTATAGGGATCCGCTATAGTGAGCGGAGGGTTCAGAGTGAAGACGGAGCAGATGGATCGGTCATTCGTGGGATTGATGTTGATAGGTGTGGAGGGATCAATCATGAGGGGATCGATTGTAGACCCCAAGAAGGAGGGATCGGTCATGATGGAGTATAGAGGGATCGGTCATTTTCATTCATGACATAGGGATCAGTGTTGTTGGGTGTGGCGTAGGGATCGGTTGAACAAGGGTTCGGTTGTCGATGAACGCGGCAAAGGGATCGGTCGAATGATGCTGGTGGAGGGATTGGGTCGATTAACATGTGACAAAGTGATGGGATCCCCACAAGGCTGAATTTCATTGGTGAGGGATCGGTTGTGATCCCTCCATGTAGGCATATATAGCCATTTTTGGCTCTACTAACTTGACTGTGAACTTCAACATCCGATCTCAAGAACTTGCATACCTTAGTGAATCTAATCCCTTCCAAATGGACATGAATAACACCAAACAAGAAGACCGGCATCACCATTTCCTTCAACTCCGTGGGAAGTTGATTTATTTCCTCTAACCATGGCTATCAGCTTCCTTTAGATTTCCTTCAAATCTGAGTAGAATAAGAAGATTTTTGGAGATGAATTTGGATCTCTTCCTCGGACTTATGCAATCCAATAATAGAAAAGGGATCCAAATAAGCTGAGAATCAAGATTCTCAGTGAAAGCACCAAAATGTTTGCACCAAAAATTGGCACAAACACCCAATAGAGATTGTATAGAATAATAAATTAAAAATATTAAATGTAAATAGAGAGAATATAGAAATAAAGAAATAATAAATAAGGAAATAACAGAGACACAGCAATTTATAGTGGTTTGGCAGTGTTTGTCACGTCCACTTTGAAGAGATAGCTTTATTGACCACTTTGTAAACTGAGTACGGTAGGGATCTGATTAGAATCCTTAGTTACAAAAGAGTATAAAGCAACAAGCAACCTCTAGATCCCGAAAATGAACAATCAAGTCTGTATTTATAGAGGAAGGTGGTGAAATATCTCCCTGAAAATTTGGTAGAAGGCTCTCCAGATCCGTACAGGCCCACATGAGGGATCGCATGGTCCAAATCCCAAGAAATAGGGATCAAGGCCAATCCCTATTATTGATGATTTTGGGGGTGCGATCCTTATGGAAGCTTCTCCATGTTGTATTATGCTTATGTCAATTGGACTTGTAGATGTTGATTTGTTGATCGATCATGGCTACAATTTGTTGTGTAGTCTTATACTAGCTGATCCCTCTAGAGGGAAGAGAGCCGATCCCTCTTACTTCTTCATCTTAGGGTACAATCCCTAAGGTGGACCCCTAGGGTCCCCTCTTCTTGTTTCTGAAGTTTTAAGTGTATTAGAGTTATGGATTTTGAAATATCGATTGTTTTCCGTTGAGTTGCATTGTTGGGCTGGATACGAACCGATCCCTTTTATACGATCCCTTTTTTAGGTGAAGTAATTTGACTATACCTTGAACATACAAACTCCAAACGACTTGAGATTTAAAATGTAGCCTCATGGGGCCTTCCTTGTCACTCTATATCAATCTCACCCAGTTTGGGACAAAAATTGAGGATATGTACTGATCCCCTAGTGGAAGGGATAGGCACTGATCCCTTGCCTAGGGGAGGTACTAATCCGTAAGTAGAATATTCTGGAGAGTCTATCTCTTGATTTCATTCGATCATGGCTTCATATTATCATCTGCACTTGATTGTTGGACCCCAAAATCATCGCTCTGGGCTACTGGCCTTGATGAAAGTCGAGCCTAATCCAGTCAGTTTAGATATAGCCGGGTCAAAATGTCGGATAACACACACACACACACACACATATATATATATATATCAGGATTTCCAAAATCGTTTATCCAAATTCTAAGGCATTTCTAAAATATACTTTATAAAGATTCTCTAATATGTTTAAGTCTAAGGAATTGACATTAATTCTCCAAATAAAAATTCGGTTTGCCATAAAAGAGGTGATCAATGAATGCACCCTAGCAAAAACTTACCTCCGGACAATTGCGACATACAGAATCAAATTTCTTGCCCATTTTGTAATTCCGCCCGGGGCAGTCGCCCGAAGGGTTTATACTCCAGTCCGCACTACGGGGACTTAGAGTTTTCTCGTGGGCGGTCGTGTTGCCGCCCGAATTGTTTATACTCCAGTCCGCACTCCGGGGACATACCGTTTTCTCGTGGGTGGTCGTGTTTCCGCCCAGGGAAGTCGTGTTTCCGCCCGAATTGTTTATACTCCAGTCCGCACTTCGGGGACTTAGAGTTTTCTCATAGACAGTCGTTTTTCTGCCTGGGACAGTCGTTTTTCCACCCTAATGGTTTATACTCCAGTTCGCACTCCGGGGACTTAGAGTTTTCTCGTGGGTAGTCGTGTTTTCGCCCGAATAGTTTATACTCCAGTTCGCACTCCAGGGACTTAAATTTTTGTCGTGGGCAGTCGTTTTTCCGCCCGGATTATCTACACTCTAGTCCGCACTCTGGGGACTTACAGTTTTCTCATGGGCAGTCGTGTTTCTGCCCAAGGCAGTCGTTTTTCCACCTAAATTGTTTATACTCCACTCCGCACTCTTGGTACTTACAGTTTTCTCGTGGGCAGTCGAGTTTCCACCCGGGGCAGTCATTTTTTCGCCCGAATTGTTTGTACTCCAGTTCGCACTCTAGGGACTTAGAGTTTTCTCGTGGGCAATCGTTTTTCCACCCAGGGTAGTCGTGTTTCCGCCCGAATTGTTTATACTCCAGTCCGCACTATGGGGACTTAGAGTTTTCTCGTGGGCAGTCCTTTTTCTGCCTGGGGCAGTCATTTTTCCGCCCGAATGGTTTATACTCCAGTCTGCACTCCGAGGACTTAGAGTTTTCTCGATAGGTGGTCAATCACACCAATTTGATTTGTAGTTCATTTACCATGTCAAGGTAAAAGTTGTCGAATGAATGGTCGAACCATGTACATACATGGAATGGGATTCTGCCCCCAGCATTCAGGACAAAACTTAGCAAACTGACGGTCGATTCTCATTCACTTTATGATTGTAGCTCTTTCCATCAAGTCGAGGAAGGAAGTAATGGATGGTTGGATCACATCCATGCTGGGGTTGGATAATAAAGTCTTGCACAACTTGCTTCACAATCTTTCTAGCAAACGGAGATAATGAGTTATTAAGCGGATAATTAAGTCGCATCCGTTTCAGGCTGCAATCATGCCCATGCGTTGAAGGCGGTGGTTGATGAGCGGGCAGTCAATCGCGGCTACTTTAAGCCTAATATGAAGGTTGATGAGTAGACGGTCAGTTGTGTCCATGTTCTATTAGATTCTAACCTTATCGGGTTTTTCATTCTGTGCCTCGGTTCCCCAAATCAGGGGCATATGGTAGCTGATGAATGGTTGAATCACATTCGTCTAGATAAAAACTCCACAGGTTCTGTCACGGTCTCCAGAGATTGGTTGGGGCCCAACTCTAGGTACTTGGTTACCTACATCATATGCATGTAGTTTAATTCAAGATGGTCGTAGTTCACAACATAATTGAAATTGAAATTAAAATAAAATAATTAAAAGAAGATCGGAATAAATCTTATTGATAAGTGAAATAGCATCGTGCGCTCGCTATTCCACTTTGCCCCTAGCTCCTTTCAGCGGGATATCGACCGTCAGTAGTCCAATTGATAATAAGAGTTCTTTATTGATAGGGTTAGGATGTTTCTATCATCGTCAACCCAGTAAATTTTTATGGCTACTTATGATGCTCGCGAATAACATATGCGTGTCCAAGATACGCGCAAAGCGAGATGGACCGGTATTGACAGGGTAGTGATAAATTACTTAGAGTCAGACCCGAGAAAATCTGATAATCGCTTTGAGTCAACCACTGGACTACCTGGAGTCAGCAAATTCGAAGACCTGGTAATCGGAGTTTGGGGTTCCTTTGGAGTTTGCTTTGGGAAAAACTTTGTCTTACCCGAGTCCTGCTTTGGGCCAGTGCAGGGGTTCCAAGACGTCGCTTGCCTTTGTACTTGTAAAAATTCACATGCAACATCAGGCTTCAATGGATTTTATATGTCGTTTTTCATACTTATCCATAGGAATGTAGGATATTCGCTTCGAGGAACTTCAATCCCAATCATTGTTGGACTGCGAGCCCAAATTGTGGAGTGGACGGTTGAGCATTTATTGATGGATATGTTAATAAAAACGATCAGTTGTACTCAGTGACCTTGAGACGATCGTACTGGATCGATCGTATATGAATGGAAATAATTCAATTGTTAATTGGTGGATAGGCTATTAGAAAATGATCGGTTATAAGGATGAAAGTGGAACAATCATACTAGGTTTACCACTGGAACGATCGTATAAGGAATGACCACATAGAATCAATTAGTGAGGGGACTAGTCGGAACGATCGTATAAAAATGATAATACAGTAACGATCGTGAAGAGGAGAAATTGGCAAAATACAAGTTGTTGAAACGACCAATATGACCCACTGTAGGGAACGATCGTTTAAGATGATTAGGAATCTGGATTCGTGATCAACGAACGTTCAATGAGTGTGTGGGGGACATATCCAACTGTCGATCGTTCCCACGTGCTCTAAAACTTGAAAATGTATGGACATTCATGAATCATATGGCTACTTGGTCACTGATCTCATCATTTCCTTCTTCTGCAGGGGTAGTAGACATGGCCTCATGGCCTTGTGAAATAGTTTCCATATAGGTCTCTTTCAAATCTAAGTAGAATAGGAAACTTATCAATCAAAAGCTGGATCTATCTCGCGAACACGGAAATTCACCAGTAGAAAATGAGATCCAATCGAGCTGAGAATTCATTTCTCAGTGAAAGCACCAAAATGTTGACATCAAAAATGGGCATCAACACCCGTAGAATCTCATGTAGATTAAACAATGAAAGAAATAAATAAAAAAGCAGAAAGAGTAAATGAACACACAAATTTTATAGTGGTTCAGAAATCTAGGCATACATCCACTTCATAGTTTTATTAATCTTTCATTCGATTACAATTAAAAAAATATTTGGATCGGCTTGGATCCATTAATACAAGATTCAAGAATAAAAATGGCAGAGCCTCCGAAGCAGGAAGAAGGTCCCTTTTCTGAAGCTATGCCTATTGTATTTATAGCAGAAAACGCGTATGGATCGGATTGAAACTTTGCAAGAAGGCTTTCTTGGTCCAGTAGAGCCCATCATATCGATCGACGACGATATCGCAATGGTATGGAACGATCGACCTAACCATTTCCAGTCATTTTTATTTGCTCCAATCAACTTGCAATCATTTTTGGAGGGTCCCAAAGGCCTCTTGATGTTGCTTCTAAAATATGGGACCGTTCTGAGTTGTAGATTGTAGGTTATGGGTCGTTCTTGGTCAAAGATAGAACACACACTGAAGCACACTGATCGTTATACTAAATCATCCATTAACGATCGACCTTCCTCCCACTTCCATTTTAGGACATGCCATCGTTGTGATGTGCTCCCCTTGCTACTCTGTTGATGCTCTAAAAGTCTCACATGGATTGGCTTCATGGATCTCAAGATATTGAATGTTCTCTGATGACTTGAACTGTTTCCTTGATCGTTCTCTGGTCGATCCAAACAAATCATTACTTTATCTACGGCTTGGTCATATGAACTTCTATCAACTCCAACTTGAGATGTAACTTCATAGGGCCAGGCTAGTGACTTCAGGCTAGCTATACTTTGATTTGGTCTTGGTTCAAATCTATCCGACTATCGTCTATAGTACTGTACGTAACTGACTCTTCAAGCTGTCGACCGTTCTTTCTTAGTCGAATCGATGATATCACGACTTTTCCAAAATGTGGGATAACAGTCTAAATTTCAATAAAAATCGGAACCCAAGTCCATCAAAGCACGGATCTTTGGATTTGGTACCTGTAAATAAGCATGAGAATTATCAGAGATTGATAGAAATCTAAACTCACAATGAAAACAATAATAGGATAAGAATACTGATTGTGACTACTACCTTGGAATTAATGGTATTCCTTGGATGGAAGATCGTCACATCAACATCGAGCATGAGAGAAAAGAAGACTTCTCCAGCAACTAAACACATCCAGCTCCAGTGACCCGTTCCTCTAAATCTATCCTGTGGGTTGTAATGAGGATGGGGTCAGAACAATGATCTAGTAATTGGCAAATCTATAAACTATCCATAACATAAATATATACCAATTGGTTTCCATTTAATTGTTATGTCTGTTAAGGTTAGAAATTCTGATCTAACCTTACATTGCACATACAATTACTTACCTACCCATTCCCAAGGTACAAAATACCGACGAAGTCTTATCAACAACCCAATACTTCAATACCCATTTACCGCTTAATGCAATAAATTTTACCTTAAATACTTGTCTACCCATAAATACCCTTTTAATGCTCATAAACGTCAATACATCCATAAAGTCCTAATGGACATTTCCTAAGGTATTTATGTATGATTACAAATTTCAAATTAGTAACCTTTTTATATATTTTCTATTTTTATCAGACCCATTAATCTGTTTATCCCTATTAATTATAAACCCCAAATTTATTTCCCTTAATTGCCCGTTAATTGGAGTTACAGTCTTTAATTCTCATACCGACCAATTGTTACCCCTAATGTAATTCTATCAATTATTTCCCATTAATTGGGGTTACAGTCTTTTATTTCCAATTAATTATGGCAATTCCTCCATCCTTCTCCTCCAAAAGGGGAGTTTAGTAAATAACCAAATATAACACTTAGGCTAAGTGTCAAATTTGTAATTTTTCTAACATCTCCCCCCCGGTGCCCATGTATCATATACGCCTCCAAAATAAAGAGCCTTGCATACTAAAATTGCCCATTTATAGGAATTACTACATTTCCTAATTCAACTTATTCACTTCCCTAAATATAATAACAACTAACTAACGTAACGCATAAATAACGCATGAATAAACCCTATTCTTCTTTATTAACGCAATAAGTACATATAAACTGCCTAATAAAACTACATATTTGTAACTAAATATATTGTAATCATAAATATGTAACTAGAATATACTTTCCACATTTAATTTGCTAGATTTAAATTCTGTAGGAATATTTTTCACTATGATTTTCCATTGGTTTAATGAAAAAAGGAGATTGACTCCATTTGAAATTACAAGGAATGGATAATTTCTTTTTAATTGGAATAGACTGTGTAAACTGTAGATAATAAATCTGTACTTTACACATCTCTTCCCTTTTTTTTTATGGTATTCCTTGTTAAATCAAACGTCATCCTTTTGAACCAAAAGTGGAAAAAGTAAAAAAATTATAAAAATCAAACGGATGTTGTTCCCACAAATTAAACTATGGAAAATCTGCAACCTAGCACAAATTGGGCAATAATCCAAAAATCTTATTTTACATCCAAGTACAGATCTGGAATAAAAACATTCAACATTCAAATTCTAAAATCATTGGGACTAATTTCTAGATCTAGGTGTAAACATATTTCAAATTAGATCTAAAACAAGAATGTGTATGCAATAGTTTTCTACACTAATTTAAGTTACAATTCATAAATAAAATTGATTTAGGCATAATAATCAAACGTGTGCCAACGGAATAGGTTTAAAATCATAAACGATATGTAAATTTTCCCACATACCTTTTTCAAGTGATCCAAACCTCCAAATCTGAAGTAGAACCTTAAATTCATCTCTAAATCCTTTTTAATCCAAGAAATATGTATAAAAGGGTATATACATACATTAGAATTACAGATCTAAGAAGAGATTTGGGATTGAAGGGAAATATAAATACATAAATACAAATATATATATATATATATAACCTTGTTATCGTGTAGTGTTGATTCGCTCTTCTTCTTCTCTTATTTGATTTCTATTCTTCTCCAATTTGTGTATATATATACAATTATAAATATTTTATTTTATAATTTAGAAAATAGTGGAGAAGAGAAAATTGCAGAGCTTCGCTGGTACTTTTAGAAAATATGAGAAAAGAAGAGAGGGTTAGGCCTGAATTTATAGGTGCCAGAATCAACCACAGCCATTCGATTTAAAATATTAAATCCGAGCCATTGCGGCCTAGGTTTGTTACACCCGCCAGGTCGCCATCGATCGACTGCCTATGGGTCACCGGTCAACCGTCGGGGTCGACTGGCCCCAATAACGGGTCAACCTGTGGGCTCGGTCAATTAATATAAAAAAATTAATTTTCCTACTCGTATTACTTCCGTTTCAAATTCGTTTTTCGTCTGTAACTTCTTTGTTTGGACTCCGATCGTAGAACTCCAAATATGAAAATTGCCCAGAATTTTTCCACGAGCGCAATGGTACAGTTTCATGGTCAAATTCCGTCATTTTCACAAATTCAATTTTTTTAGCCTAATTAACTAACTAAATGACTAACCCCAAACTACGGGTTGTTACATCAGGAGTGTCCACATTATAATTATGGCTCTCAATAGGTCTCTTTGGTAGCCAATGGCCACTCGAGATGATTATCGATACACAATTTAAGTGTATGTATAGTTCTGTATGCCCGACTTGGGATTATTGAATAGTGGATGAAAATATTGCACATATGTGTAAATATGTGGTTCAAGTGATATATATGTGTGGTTTGGGATATATATATATATATATATATATATTGGTTTGGTATGCTTGACTTGGGGCAACCAAGTAGTTCGAGGCACTTCAAGAATGAATCACGATTCATATGGAGACGATAATACTTTAGTGTTGTGTAACTAGTGGAAAGGGTGTACATGGGGTTTAGTATTTATATACGGTTCCAGTATGTCTGTAGAGATAACCAAAAGGAAAGGACACTAGTGAGGGAATCCATTGTATAATTGAGGCGCATGAGGCACGACCTGCAAATACAATTCTAGAGCAAGGACGGCGAGAGATTGGAACACCAGTCTAGAGTATGTCATATACTATTCCGTAGTATGATTAGGTGCTGCGACATGACCTATATGCCAACTTATTTTGAGGTATTGGTTGTAATAGCCTGCACCCTGGTGGACCCGATTTTTTGCTAAATCAAAACCAAAGTCCACCAAAGTAAGGTCCGTTGGTTAGGTATCCTACAAACAAATAAATTCATATCAAAGCACTATTGATATAAACTCACGGCAGAATAATAAAGTATAATAAAACATATAGTCACCGACCAAGGTTGACACTTCTGAGATCAGGTGTCCTTGTTACCGTTGAGCTTGCATAAGGAAACCTATCCTTTCATAATTCCTGGCTTGCACTAGTATATGTCCCTCTAAATCTATCATATATGTTGTAATAAGGAGGGAGTCAGAACAATGTTCTAATGACTAGAAAATTAAGCACTTTATACATAACACTAGTTTATGTCGATTGTCTTCCATCACATGTTATGTTATTTATTTTACTTAGTTGTCTCGACTCCAGTACGCATATGATACACCCATCTACCTGAAGTAGACTATAACTACAGACGTATCTTTATATATACATAGGTACCATAGTCCCATTTTGGACCAACATACTACCCCCCTAGCATCCATAACCCATCACCTCATCAGGATCATCATCAGTGCAATATCACATCCTCGTTATCATGCATACCAAGGAACTCCCGTAATGCCTAATAAAGGCGTCACAATATTTAGCTGTATTCTATCCATTTTGAAAGACTTCCATAAAGGGTTACCTAGCCTTGCCTTTAACAAACAATCTAGCAAACAATTATGGTGGTGCATGACCTAAACGTGATCTACACTAGTAGGAGGTGTTGCCGTTTAGGCGTAAACCTTATCTTTTATTTGACCATTCTAGACAGATTACGTTCTAGACCTATGTACAGCTCCTACTCTCGAAGATGGTACCAAACACACACTAACATAGCATAGAGTCTTGCTCACTGTTCCATTAAGATTACCTAATACAATCAAGGTGATACCCACTTGTTGCTTAATACCCCATAAAAGGTTGAAGCAGACTCTACTTCCCCTTTGACACATTGACCATGGTGAACCTTCCTATTTAGATTAAATTATTTTAAATCTGGGCCATTTGGCCAAGGTTCAATTACAGCCGGCATACTCAAGCGATGGACCGCTTATGCACCACTGGTCGACCGGTCCTAAATAGGGGTCGATTGGTTGCATATTTTTTTCGGGCGTTAATTTGTTTTCCTAATTACGTTATTTTATATATATCTAACTGATTCGATTAACGTTAATTATACATAAACGTTAAGCAACCGTTAATGTTAACAGTTATTAGTTAACTACATTTATTTTCTTAATTACATATATAATTATTTACGATCTAAAATATTCAAATGTTAAAAAAATTTCGTTTGAACTCCGATCGGAAAACTTTATATATGAAAATTAATTAGAAAATCGCCATGAACCCAGTGATGCAAGTTTGATAGAAAATTCTGACATTTGTAATAATTCTCTTTTCGACATTACTAATTATGAAATAATTTCTTTTTAATTAATTATCATTAAAACTACGTGCGTTACATTGGTTTTTAAGAGAGTCCACAAGTTATTTATGCCTCTCGATAGGTCTTTTTGGTAGCTAATGGAAATTCAAGATGGGTACCAGTTATAGATATCTATGTTTTAGTTTTGGGTATGGAGATGCTATGTTAGTAGCAATGTTATATCACTATATTTGTTTTGCATTTCAGATGCTTTGATATGGATCATTAAATGATTGGTGTCCATAGCGGTCTCCACTCATTAGTAGTGAAGGGTATCAATTTATTCTCTATTTGTCATTTACCATTATGTTGTGTGTAGAATATTAGTTACTTTCTAGTATTATTTTGATATCTATATTACCCCTGCATTTTTATATCGGGTTACTAATATCATGGTATACCATTACATACCAGTCACACTATGTTAGTTGTGTCGACTCGTTGATGATAGAAGAAGAGAAGTTTATGTTATGATTCCCTACATTTGATTTGGGTTCACTTTACTTGTTTATGGATAGTCCGAACTATCCCTGAGCCACGTTTATGGAGAAGACTGGCTAAAATTTAGTAGTTTCTTGTTTATTTGTATATGGTTTTGATATATAATATTTTGAGATAGTTCCCCTCATACCAGGCTTTAAGCCTGACCTGCATTTTGTCCTTATCTGTTTGTATCTTGATAACTCTCGGGTACTCGACTGAGTAGTTTGGGAGCCATGTGCTTTTGGGGATACGCTTTCAGGACAGCTAAAGCACTTTGGAAGCAAAGTCAATGCTTTGGATATATATACTTGATATTGTGGTAGTTCATAAAAGATATGCTATTTATATATGAGGCTTTTTATATCAGATATTATATTATGACTTTCTGTATTGATATTTACTTATCAATTGCTTCCCTCAGTGCAGTCTCTTGTATGTTGTTTACCCTGTTATGTCCATGCACATTCAGTATATTATATATTATCATTCCACTATGAGATTCTATCGCTACACCCTGGTTTGGTGTTTTTTTATTTTACCTTAACAAGCCATCTTTTGTAGTATTCGAGAGGCTGACATTGTCATTCGGCGTTTATTCAAAGTATTACGAAGGGAGGGTTCTTACCGTTGGTATCAAAGCTTAGGCTCAACTCTCAGGACCAAGTAAACCAGTTTGTGTTAAGTTACGTTGTAGTTAAAGATACGTTGTGAAAGCGTACTTGTATTTTTATTCTATTATATAGTATTGCATACATCACTTATCTCCCAAACTTTGATTTATTCAATCGTTAATTACTAAGGTATCTTCATATAAAGCTATCTATATGAGCTGATGGGGTGCATGAGCGACTGTAAATCAGGCAATCTAAGATGCCTGATTGGTTAAGAGACTATTTGAATACCGCACGGGATGTTTTGTCATCCTGAACATTCCTGCAGCTGTAGTAAGTGTTGGAGGTGTTGTAGCCCTTGGGACATAGAAGTAGATTGGGATGACGAGCATGCCATGAATTGGATTGATTCTAGACGTTGCCTTGAGTCTCGGTATATTTCTGAGATTGAAAGGGATGTGCAGCTTAAGTGTTTCATCCATTTGCACTAAGGTAGCTTGTGGAACTCAGTGGGATTTATACTAATATAGATATAGGTAATATATATATAGTGGAATATAGCTAAGCGAAGAATCACAGAAAACAAAAAGGTAAAATCACACTGGAATTTATATTGTTCGGACCTCCGGTCCTACATCTAGTCCATAAGCTCCACTTAGGAATTTCTTAATCAACAACCCTTACTTCACCCAGAGGAATAATTCTACAAACACCGCCCAACCAACTGATCAGGACTTCCACCAATTTTAAAGCAAAAGCTTTAACCATTACTTTGATGCGTTCTCAATAACACATATAAGCCAAACTTTAGTACATCCTTCCTATAATATCCCTTGCTAATTATGAATTGTATGTGCAACATTGTAGGAAGCAATTATAAAGAAATTGATTGCTTTAGAACTCAAAGAGTACCTGATAGGATATAGATATCAGAACTAGAATTGGATCATGGCAATCAATGGAGCCGACTATACATATAGAGATTGAAGAGGTCTATTGAAGGGTGATGATCTTCCAAGAAGGCACGACATTGTATGGATAGACATTCCTCTTTGGAAAATAGGTGTCTTTCAAATATAATAGTTTTAACTATTTCAGACGTTTAAATTTTAAAGTTAGACGTTTGACTCATTTATTAAGAAAATGCTTTTAAAGAGTTCAGACGTCTGAGTCCCTAGATCAGACGTTTGGGTCTCTAGATCAGACGTCTGAATGTTTTCCAAAAAGAAAGATGTTCATTTTGAACTTGATTTAGACGTCTGGTCTAGAGTTTAGACGTCTTAGTAAAGTTTATATAAAAATAGTATTCTATAGGATCAGATGTCTGATAAGTTTAACCTGACATCGGATACCCTCATCAGATGTTTGGTTGAACCTATAAGATAACTGACTTGGTTCAGATATTAAATATATATAGTGGTTCAGATGTCTGAAAAATTGATTCAGATGTTTGAATATATATAGGGTTTCAACCTGAGATATTCTATGCTAAAAAGGAATTTCTTAGAAGTCTGAATTTTACGCTCAGATGTCTTGTCCAGTAAAAACTTTATCCCAGTTTATATACTCAGACGTCTGGATTTTATACTCGGATGTCTGGCATCTGTTGATTTTTGAGAACAAGTTTTTACTTTTTAAGGTAAATGAACTACAGAAAATATTATTCAATCGTGCTCGAGAGTGTATAATCATCAAGGGATATTGTATTTATGTTTCTAGACTTATAATGACAACATTTATTTTACAATATAATCTTCAATCCTTGAGTTTTATCAGCAATTTTTCTTCTTGTCGAATATTTCTTATAGAAAATAAACAATATGATGCAATTTACACACACACACATATAGATGTATCATCAAAACTCTAAATAGGCAAGAATTAACATTCTCCCTCTTTTTGATGATGACAACTATATATATATATATATATAATGAGTGCTCGCCCTATCAATATGCCTAATATCATTTTCCCCCTTTGTCATTATCAGAAAGAAATAATGCAAACTCAGTAAGCCAATAAACAAGATGTCATATGATTATAAACATGAAACATGAGTTTTTACATAGACACATTCAAAACATACAAAAACATTTAGCCAGCAGGAGATGTCGGATCGGAGTCGGATAGCGGCAATTCATGTCGATTATATATTTCCAAAGGTCTAAAGTTAACCAATTGATTTCTGCTTATCCTATTCCTTGTTTGAGTGTTTCCACAAAGGGCTGAAATCATTCGTTCAATGATGTTAATTTTTCACCTTGCCTATGTTGTTCCAAGCGAATTCTTCTTTGTTCGGATATAATAGCACCATTCTATCTTTTTAATTTTCATTGAGTGTTCTTGATTTTTTTCAAATTTTTCGTCATGCTTTCATATTAAATTGCCATAAAAATAGTTCGCTTCTTGACACTTTTTCCTTGTGGTGTATATTCATTTGATTCTTTGAAAGATGAAGACGATGAGGCTGTAATGTGAATGGACAAAGACGAACTTTGATTGAAATCCATTTTACAAAAATATTTTATTTTTGTTTTTAAAGATGCAAGCCTTACTATATATAAGTAGAAAGATTTTCTAAAAATAACTATTTTTTATTATTTTTGTTATTATATTTAAGTGTTATTTGATACCAAACAAATTTTAAGTAGGTTAAAAATAGTCATTGTTATTTTAGTTTTAAAAGAATATCACTTGGAGAAAATATTCCTAACATTCTTCTTAAATTAATAAAAATATTTTCAGCAAGAAGTTTAGTGAAAATATAGGCAAGGTGATTTTCTAAATTTACAAATTCTAGAGATACGATTCTCTTTTCAACATTGTCATGTAGAAAATGATATCATATATTTATATGTCTTGTTCTTGAATGACTGATAGGATTTTTAGAATGATTAATAATGCTTATATTATCATAGTATATTGATGAAGCATGTAGATTAAAACCATAGTCCTATAAGCTTGTTGCATGTATTACTTGAGCATAAACCAAAGCAGCAGAAATGTATTCTGCCTCATACCTCGAGAGCGAAATACAGTTTTGCTTTATGCAAAACCACAAAACATGTTTAGCTCTTCTTGCATAGCTAACATTCAAAAATCATATCTAGATGCTTCTTTAACATTTTTTGGTTCTATATCAGATATAAACATGACATTTCCCATTTGATTTAATTGTTTTCTTGTTCGTACACTAGTGTTAGCTTCTCCTATTACATTATCAATTAGATGATTTTTTAGAATATGAGGTGTAATTTTAAAGTATTTTCATCAATATTATTTTGAGGGGTTTATCAAAACAAGTTGGTTGATTTATTAATGAATTTTCATTTTCTTTATTGATAATTTTATAATTTTCATCAAAAGGTATGTGTAGAGTTTCTTCTATAGTATTTGTTTTCTTATTAAATATTCTATATGCTTTACTTCTTTTCGAGTAAACGACAAAGATGCCTTAATCGGTTTTCAGATCAAATTTTCCTAAGTTATCTTTTGTGTTTATATAAAACATTTTTATCCAACAATCCTAAAATATGATACATTTGGATTTTTACCATTAAACAATTCATAAAAGGCATGTTAAGTTAACGGTCTTATAGACACACGATTTAGAACATAACAAGCTGTAGCCACAACTTCTGCCTAATTTTTTTTTGGGTACTTTGTTACTACTTAATAACGTTCTTACACATTCTTACAACGTTCTATTATTTCGTTCTACAATACCATTTTATTGAGATGTTCACTTATTCCTTTCCTATTTTAAAAAACCATTAAAAAGTTCATTTTCAAATTCACCACCGTGATCACTTTGTATATTCTTAATTTTCAAAGTTTTTAAATTTTGAATTCTTTTTGCAAATATTTTAAAATTTTAAAAAGTATCACTTTTATGTTTTAAAAATAAGGTCCATTAAATGTAGAAAAATCATTTACAATTACAAAAACATATTTGTTATTATTAAGTGACCTAACTTGACTAAGTCCAAAAAGGTCTAAATAATTCTAAAGGTTGTAGGGTAGAAATTACCTTTTTAGAATTAAGAGAAGATTCTGTCAATTTTCTTAGTTGGCAAGCATCTATTAACTTTAAAGCTCATTTTAGGTAAACCTTGAACTAATTCATTTTTAGCGAGCTTGTTAATATATTTGAAATTTATATGACAAAATCTATTGTGCCGAAACCATGAATCGTGATCATTGGCTAAGAGGCACACGTTATTATCATTATTAATTTTCATATTCAAAATATAAATATTCTTTTCTTATCCCTTCAAAAATTAGGTTTTTGTTTTGATAAAAAAATGTTACATTTATCTTTTTCAAAAGAAATTGTAAATCCGTTACCACAAAGTTGACTTATGCTAAGTAAATTATGTTTCATATTTTCTAATAGTATGAAATTTGTGATTAAAGGAGAATTAGATATACCATCATGACAGACGTCACCAATGCCATTGACATATCCTTTATAGTTATCTCTAAAGGCGACAGTACCTCCATCTTTGTATTTGATATTCGTAAGCATGTTCATATTTCATGTCAGGTGCTTTGAGCATCCACTATCAAGAATCCATCTCTCCTTTTTCTTGTTGGGTACCTATAAAAAAATATTAATTCGAATTGGTACCCACTTCCCGTGTTAGGGTCCCAAGAGTTAGATGTTAGGAAACCATATCCAAGAGGGTTTAGTTTTCCCTTTAAAAATAAAATTATGATTATTATGATCATCGCACAAAAACTTCTTTATATATTTATTTTTAGAGCCTTTATCTAAAGATTTTGGTATCCATATTTTAATAGTGTTTATCTCAGATTTTACTATATGATTTTCTTTTATGAATCTAGTGCTTAAACAACCAATTTTCAAAGATCTTCTTTTGATATTATTATCATACCCAAGACCAAATTTACTAGATGATGGTTTAGAAGCTTTTATAATTTTTGATAAATTCTCTCTTCCTTTAAAAAAGTTTGAAACATCTGAACAAAGTTTTTAAAAATTAGTTTTATTGCTTTTAATCTCTTTATTAAGAGCTGAATGAACTGGGCCAGCCCATAGTGGAAGAAATGGATGAATTTTGATTTTTTTTGCACTTTGGATCTTTAATGGCTCTACGAAGTCTAAATTTTGTTTAAATAAAAACATGTATTCTATTTAAAATAGTTAAAGGGAAGTTTAAATAAATTTAATTTCAAATGTGTAGTACATCACATACACCAAATATTAATTTATATGAGTTAATATATAGGGAATGAAACCTTTCATTTCTTTCCCCAAAATAAGAATTAATTGAGAGCATTAATTATATTAAATGGAGAGAGAAGCGTTTCATTTTCTCTCTTTTATTTGAATTGATTGATTCATTAAATGTCATTGATTAATAATTTATTCATGGCAAGATTTATTACTATGTCCATATGTATTCTAACTGTACAAATATGCTCGTATATAGATGTTGGGATTTACATCATAATCCGCGAAGGGCATAATATGCCCGTATATAGATGTTGGGATTTACATTGCAACAGACACATTAGCTCATTTTGTGTGCTGTAATTTTTCCAAATATGTGCTTGTATAATATGTCAAAACAAAATATTAATAAATGTATATGCATATATATATACATATATACATACACGCACATATATATTATTAAATAAAACAGTTTCTGTCATAATAAATTAATGTAAAATAATAATATGATAAAAATAAAAGTTTTATAATGGGGAATTTTTTTTAAAGGACAAAGTATATTAATTTTTTAATGACTAGGAAATGGGTCACGCAATTTTTACGGAAGGACAACCCAGAGCCTAAACGCGACTGTTCCCATCAAAAACTAAATAGCTCAACTTTCATCCCACCAAATTCATTCCGCTCATCGTTCATCCTTAAAATAATATATTAGAAACTCATGTTTGCAATTTGCATAAGAGAAGCAACATGAAAGGTGAAAAGGGGATCTCGGTTAGGCCTGGGAGGAGTGGAGATGGTGAAGGTAGGTGGCAGATCGGGTGAGGTTACAGGCGGACCTGGCGAAGGATAGGGCAGGCGTGGTTCTAGGTGGCATGAAGGAAGGTGTAGGTGCATGGCAAAACAATGGACATGCGTAGATGCGAAAGGAGGTACAAACAAAGAACAAAATGAAATTTGGAAACGAAGGTATAGTCTAAAATGAAGTGGGTGCTGACGTTCAAAGCTTTAGGAATATGAATTGAAAAATGAATGAGTGGAGAAGGAAATGCACGAAAAGGAGGTACAGGCAAAGAACAAAACGACCGATAAACCAAGATGATGAAAACAATGAATAAAATATTGGAAAAAACACAAAGGAAAGGCTGGAAACCACAATTCGGAAGATTCACACAAAAAAGCATAAGCCAACTAAAGAAGAGACAAACTTGATAAAACAATAAACATTATTAGTTTATGTTTAGTGTATTATAGGTATCGGCAGAAAAACTACTATAGTTCTGTTATCACTTTTGTTTCAATTTAGTATATTAGTATCAGTTTATTGTATTCTAGTTAACAATTTTATTATCAGTTTGATGTATTAGTATCAGTGGAAGAGGCTAATACCTAGTAGCTATTTGTTTGAAGTTGACGCTTACTTATTTTATAAGTTATTTTGACTGTATTTATAATAAAACTAATACCTATGTATATGAAAAAATGATACCTAGTTTCTGTTTGATATAAGTTGATCCTCTGTAAATTTAATTATTTATTTGGTCTTCATGTATGACAAAAGTGATACCAAAATAGTGCAAAACTGATACCTAGTGTCTGTATGATTGGAATTCATGCTTGGTTATTATATAAATTATTTTGACTGTTATTTATAACAATATTGATACCTATATATATGGAAAACTGATACCTAATTTCTATTTGATAAAATTTGATGCTTTGTAACTTTAATTATTCATTTGACTGTCATATACGACAAAAGTGATACAAAAATAATGCAAAACTGATACCTAGTAGTCGTTTTTTTGGAGTTGATGCCTAGTTATTTTATAAATTATTTTGACTGTAATTTGTATCAAAACTGATACCAAAATATATGCAAAAATAGTACGTAACATTGATACTAAAACTGTTAATTATTTTATTTCAAAGCATATGATATGTTTGCATCATTATCTCTTAAATACAATGTTATATATTTGTTACATACCTGTTGCTACAAGTAATGCAAATTGATACTAACAATATATTTTGCTTTAAACAGGGTTGACCGCGGCATATATGTCATGATATTCATTATATCATTGAACAGAAGCCAAATACCGATCAAAATAAAACCTAAACAAATGTTGCAAATAAGAGCAAGAATTGTGTATGACATATTGACGGACAATGATCACTGCTAGAATTTAGCCAAGTTCATGTCAACACTAGAAGAAGAAGAAAATATACAGAAGTGAATTTGTTGTAAAAACTACTGTGATGTTCAGTTCAATTAATATACATTTGAGATGTTGTGTCAGAACTAATTGAATTTAACTTTGTTTTAATGTAGATATAAACACTTGTTGAAATTATTTCAATTTGTTGTAAAAACTATGATTTTATATATGATGTTGTAAAAATTAGCTTTGTTTAACTTTTCTTACACATGATGTTATGTTATGACTGTATTTTTTATTAATTTATACCTGAAACTAATACTACAATATGCATGAACTGATACTATTTTTTGTCATACCTGAAACTGATATTAATATTAATATAATGAAAAACTGATACCATGTTCTGTTATACCTGAAACCGATACTAATAACATGCAAAAACTGATATTATATTTTATAATACCTGAAAATGATACTAGTAGCATGCAAAAACTGATACCACATTTTTACATGCCTGAAACTGATACTAATAGTATCAAAAATTGATACTTAATGACTAATATTGAATAAACTAACCAGCATCACCACATAACCTACAAACAAACAAATAATAAAACTGATGCTAGTTATACTACAAAATTAATACTTAAAATGCAACTACAAATGTTAATATATAACCTACAAATAAATAATATAATTGATACTACTTATACTACAAAACTGATACTATAAATGAAACTAGAAACGATACTATATAACCAAGTTTAATTACAAGGAGAAAATCAATGGCAAATTCAAAATATGCTAAACCAATATACTCATATAACCAGGTTCAATTACATAACATTACCAAAAAAATTATACAATAAAGTATAAATCTGAACAAATTCATAAAAAAAAGAAAAACAAATCATATCTTCTTAGAAGCTTGACAATAACGGTTATTGTGACCAAATTGCTTCCATACACCACATCTATTTTGCTTTTTTTGAAAATATGCAAATCCTCCTTTCCGTTTTACAGAAGGTCCACCGGCACCACGTTTCTCCTTAGGTGTCTTTATCTTCAATACTTGCATTAATAATAAGCTTATCAAAATTAGGAATATGATTAATAGCATTAGCATAAGAAGAACGATAAGTATCCACGGTAAAATAATACTCAACATTTTCTTGAAGCATTTGTTCTATATGAAGATAACAATAACCATGAAAGGATGAAGGAAAAACATCATGAACACCTAAAATCAAACCTCGATAGCGATCCAACATAAAAAAACCAAATCACGATCTTCTTGAAGCATTTATTTTAAATGATTCAAAAATCATTTCCAATTATCCACATTTTCTAGATAAATTATACCCATAGCTAAAGGAAAAAAACCTGCAAATAAAAAAACATTAAAACTGATACCTGAAAACTGCTACCTTAAAACTAGTACCTAAAAACCGATACCTAAAAGCTAATAACTAAATTCCAATATTATACGGTAAAGCATGTTTAAATTCTGATACCTAAAAACTGATATTAAGCAATAATCTAATACACACTAATGCCACAAATGTAGTACTACAAAATATCATTTTTTTCACAACAACTAATACTACAAAGTATCAACCACGATAACTTTATTCTCAAGCACGTAAGAAATCTCAATGGACAAAGGAGTAAGTTGAGACCAATAATGACAAATTTCATTCTTCAGATCATAAAAATAACAATCAAAGGAAAACCGAGTGCTAAAAGTATTATCATTGAATATAAACAAAATAAGAAGACTATTGTCACCACTGCAAAAAGACAACAGTAAAAAAATGTTTGCTTTAGATTGTTATTTTATTCTAATACAATAATTTTCTTTATACAACAACAATTACAAAAAAACTCAGATCTTTCAAAAATGATATCTACAGTATATAAAACTGATACCTAAAAGTTGGTCTTTAAATTAGTAATAAAACTGATACTCAAACAGACTTTATTAAATGTTTGATACTAACAAAACACTAATTCAACTCATTGATTGTTTGGTGCATATCATCATATTTACTCTGTAACAACTTCATTTTTTATATACTCAAACAAACAAACTGTTAAAAAACTTTCACACTGCATTATTGTGAAAAATGATACTAAGAAAAAACAAAAATGATACCTAAAAACTGATCCTTACATAAATGAATACAGCTCTCAAATTCACAAACTCAACTCTCTCTTCCCCAAACAGATACTTTTTTCAGTTATAGTCCAGAAAAGTTGATAGAATTTCCATGGGTTTTTCTTTCGCTCTTCCAACTGAAACCCAAATTGATGAAGAAGGTAATTGTGACATAAGTTTTTCCCCTGATTGTTGTTGGTGAAGGCAGTAGCGATCGAAAGTTAGGACATGGCTAAGGCTCGTTTCAGCTTGAACGCGCCGGAGTGGTTGATCTTCATATGGATGAAGTCACCTTAGTTGTTGTTCTTCGTATGGATGAAGTCGCCTTAGTGTGCTGAGCATCGTGGTGGTCTCCATTCATCTCCTAGTGGTCAAAACTTAGTTCTGTAACCATCGAAACTCACGTCGAGATGATTTTTCAATTCGTTGGAAGTTCACGAGACTGGGATTGGTGGTGGTCTAAAGGTTCCTCGGAGGCTGCCGAGTTCAACGGACGTGGTGGTGCAAAATTTCGTGGTCGGAGGAGGAAGAACAGAGTTGGAAAAGTGTGCAGTTTGGGTTCTTTTGGCTTCAGGAAAAGAAAAGGTGGAATGAAAATAAAGAGAAAGAAGGTGATTTGCATAAAACTGGACAACTGGATAATTGCAGAAAGGCACATGAAGACAAAAGGGATAAGGACTGTTTTCAACAGCCAAAAGTTATTGTCCTTGAGGCAAATTTATTAGCGGGCTGTCTTAAGTACTAAAAAAGCCAATCAATTTGTCCTCTAGAATATTTTCTTGTTTTATAATTTAAGAAAATCAACAAACACATTTTGGGCTTAAGATTGATTTATGGAATTTTATCAATTAAAATAATATATATTATTAAATAATTGATAATAGCCCGCAATCAAATTAATTCTTAAAAAATATGAAATCAAGTTGAAAAATTATAAAACATTTTTTAAAGGTACCTGAGACATATTTTGGGCATATAAAAAATTCTAGAATTTTATCGATTGAAATTATATTTTTAATTAAATAATTGTTTGTAGGCCGAAAGTAAATTAATTTAAAAAAAATAATTAAATTATGTTTTAAAAATCTAAATTTTTTACAGTAAGCCTTTTACAGGTGCATCAAATAAAAAAATATAAAATTAAAATTTTGAACCACTAATTATTTTATACATAAAAAAATTCACAAAAATCATTAAATAATAATAAAATATGTATATACATATTTAATACAATATTTTTATATTTTATGATTCATAATAGGTATAAATCACTATAAGAAAATTGTAAGATTAAATATGTACGATATATAATCATATATACAATTATACATATTGATAATTTGGAGATCTATATACATTTAATCTACATCTACATATATATTAATATAAATCAAAATTAATTTTTTTCTAGAAAATTAATTCAACATTAAATCAATAAATAAAATATTACAATAAGTACATAACCAATTCAATTGTAACAAACACATGTATCCATAAAAATCTCATCTAATCTAAAAAATAAACAGACCTAAATACAAATAGGTGATTTGGATATAAATCAACTTTTATATGATAAACTTGAAACCAAAACAATAATAATAAATGAAAGTTAACCTCCTAATGAAGCCTTGGAGTCCATGTTGAACAATGATTTCTCTTCTTAGAACAATTCCCAATCCGTCGGTTGCTAATCCAGTATTAGAGGCCTCCTACTACAAATTACTATTTTTTAAGTTGAATCGGATTTGAGAATTTTAGGGATGATTTTAGAGGATAGTTGTTGCAATTAAAATGAGGAAGAAGAGGAAGAAATTGGCAGCTCAAAAATGAATTAGCTTCTAATTATGGTTTTGAGATTGGCTTTTATATGGATAGGACAAGAGAGCAAACAATGATCTCAACCATACATCTCAAACCCTAATTGCACACACATGTAGTCGCCCCTTCTCCTTGTTGGACCAGCCGATTATCCCTCTAAGATGCATGGGTTTGTGAGCCCATTTAACCAAATTAAATATCCATAATTATATTTAACTAAATTTATTATCGATATCTCATATCGATCAACATATTTATACGATCGACATATTTATAACTTTTTATAAATATATGAAACAAATTTATTTCTCAAATCATATCCAAATTTTATAATTAATATTTCATAAATATTAATTAATTTATAACAATTATAAACTTAATTAAATTGTTTGGTCTAAAGAGAATTTATCGTTTCGGTTGTGTGACTCTTGGATGTAGATTCGGTCGGCGGTTAACATCAAACTATACGAATGTTTATGTTCACACTTCACTTAGCAGGTGGTGTGATAATATGACCAAATTTATCGCTTAACTCATTTTCATAAAAATCTCATTTTAATTTAATAAGCGTTATCCAGCTGTGACAATTATTTGCATCAATTATCTTCGTTAAAACTATATCACTTTGGACTTACTGAATTTGGTAAAGGTAAAAATTCCAACATCGTCCACATTCAACTCTACGGTCCAAACACAAAGTCCTTGGTTCAATAATAACAATTATTATTAACCAAACTACTCTGGCTAGAGATTTTGACTTTGGGTTGGCTTGAGTTGACAATGATACTAACCCCATATAATTGAGGAGACGAATACTCTCTCAAGTAGTGCTTCGCTTCCATACTTCTACTTGACCTAACTATAGTTATTCGATGGACGCAATGTCTTGATTAGACTATAATCAAAGCAGAGTTTTCATATCAAAGATTCACAGTATTCTCAAGTCGAATAGAACTGCGTAAATTATTCATATTGATATTTTTTGTTTAACCTCGGTTATAATAACTAATAGAAAACTCTTGAATGAGTCGTTCCATTGTTATCTAATAACTATTAGTACATAATCCCTAGGTTCCCCAGCTGTCATAAGTAATACACTGCCCAACATTTGGAAAGCGTTACATACTCTAGTCTCAACGGATGCATCGATATCCAGTCTCGATGCATCTTGACTAAGAACATTTAAAATGGTATATTTAATTTTGTTGTGATAAATTACTCTTGGTTACAACACTTTGTAGCTACTATCACCAAACATACCATTTATTGATTTTCTGTTAAAGTATTTTAATTAAACATTTAATTATTTATAACACATAATAACAAATATATAACAGAAAGAAGAAACACCTTTATTTCGAACAAAAATTGATTTCAGAATTAATTAATTTACAATAAATTACAGAATTACCCGTAGAGCATACCCCTAACTCTTTCAATCTCCCACTTGCACTTGGGGCTAATTATGGAATCTCAATCCCATCCCTTCAATTAGTTTCTCGATAACTGATCGAGCCAGTACTTTATTGAACGGATCTGCTATGTTGTCCTTGGTATCTACAATTTGAATCACAACTTCTTTCTTCTCAACGAATTCTCTAATTAGGTAAAACTTTCGAAGAATGTGCCGTGACTTCTTGTATGCTCTTGGTTTCTCTGCGATATGTATTGGCATATTGTTGTCACAAAACAATGCCATAGGATTCTCGGTATTGGGAATTTCTCCGAGCTCACTCAAAAAATTGTGCATCCACATTACCCTTTTTTCTACTTCATTGAGGGTGATGTACCCAGCCTCCATCATAGAATCAACAACTATTTCTTGCTTGGATCTTTTCCAGCTAACTGCTCCACCATTTATTGTAAAGACATAGCCGGACACTGATTTACTATCATCTATATCACTTTGAAAGCTCGAATCCATATACCCCTTCATAAGGAGGTCTCAATTCCCATATATGAGGAATAAGTCCTTAGTATTTCTCAAATACTTAAGTTTACTTTTACAACTATCCAATGTTTTTCTCCGAGATTAGGCTGGTATTGATTATGCATCCTAATGCATATGCCAAACCTGGTCTAGTACACAGCATAACATATATTACGGATCCTATGGCTGAAGCATAGGGAATCCTCTTCATACGCTCTTACTCCTTTTCGGTATAAGGAACGTCCTTTTTAGAAAGGGCGATTCTAGATTACATTGGAACACTTCCATGCTTCGAATTCTCTATACTAAACCTTTTTAGTATGAAGTCTATGTTCAGGGATTTGGACCATCCCAATATCCTCTTAGATCTATCTCTATAGATCTTTATACCAAGTATATAGGCTGCTTCTCCCAAATCCTTCATGGAGAAGTTTTTGGAAAGCCAAGATTTTATTGATTGTAATAATGAAGTGTCATTGCCAATCAATAATAGATCATCGACATTGAGTACTAAGAAAGCGATAGTGTTGCCCTGTTACTTCCTATATATGCACGCTTCCTTTGTGTTCTGATAAAAAACCAATCTGTTTGATTACTTTATCAAAACACTTGTTCCAACTCCTTGAAGCTTGTTTGAGTCCATAAATGGACTTTAACAACTTGCAAGCTTTGCCTTCACTCCACTGACCACAAAACCCTCTGGCTGCGACATATAAATGGTTTATTTTTTATTACCATTTAGAAAAGCTGTCTTTACATCCATTTTCCATATTTCATAGTCATAGAATGCATCAATGGATAGCACAATCTAAATTGATTTAAGCATGGCTACGGGTGAAAAGGTTTCGTCATAATCAATACCTTAAATTTGACGAAATCCACTTCCCCATCTGCATTTACTTTTATCTTAAAAATCCATAAACAGCTGATGGGTTTTATCCCTTTGGGTATGTCCAATAAAGTTCAAACATTGTTTTCGTACATGGAGTCCATTTCAGATTTCATAGTCCAAGCCAGAGTGTAAGTCTTTACTTGGCAATGCTTGTTGGAAAGTCAGAGGAGTGTCTTCAAATAAGACACGGTTCTCCTTTTTTTCCATACACGAGAAAACTGCAGTATCTCTCTGGTGCATTAAATTCCTTACTAGACCTTCTAATAGGTTGCATGTTTTCGTATACGGGTGAACTTGTTTCTCCCATTGTTTCGGCCTCGGTGTTAGTTTCTCGGGTCTCATCCAAGTCTACAACTTCAATGCTAATTTCCTTTAATAGAAATTCCTTTTCTAAAAAGACAGCATGTCGAGAAACAATGACCTTGTAGAATATATATCCCATCGAGTTTTTGGGATATCCTATAAACTTATATAGTGCCTCTAGTTTATTTGGACTAACGTTCTTAACATATATCGGACAACCCCAAACTTTCAAATATGAGAGGAGGTTTCTTACTATATCACATCTAATATGTTATTTTGGGTACAAATTTAGTTGGTAACAAGTTCAACAAATGAGCCGTAGTTTCTAGCGCATACCCCAATAGGACAGAGGTAACTCAGCCTTACTCATTATGGAACGAACCATATCTAATAGGTTTCGATTCCTTTGAACCAACACACCATTTTATTGCGGAGTATAAGGTGGAGTAACCTGAGAGATAATCCTATTATCTTTTAAGTATTGTTGAAAATCCTATCCAATATAATCACCTCCTCGATCTGATCGAAGAATTTTAATCTTACAGCCCGTTTGATGTTCTACTACATTTTTGTACTCAACAAACTTCTCATGGACGTCGAATTTGTTCTTCATAAGAGATATATATATATATCCTAGTCTTGAGAAGTCATCAGTGAAGGTAACAAAGTAAGAAGTATTATCTTTGGTAAATATAGGCATTGGGCCACATACATCACTACGTATCAGCCCTAAGAGTTCATCAACTCTTTCATTACTCCCATTGAAGGGGTGTTTGGTCATTTTACCCTTTAGACACGACTTTCTATGTCAAATGATTCAGAATCAAGTGATGGAAGAAAACCTTTGGTTTTCAATTTGTGAAGTCGTTTCTCACTGATATGACCTAACCTACAGTGCCAAAGATAACTTTCATTTATATTGTTAGAAGATTTATTCATAGAACACACATAATTAGTATTGATCACATAAATGCCATTTTTAAGAACACCAACACGGACCTTATTTCCATTCAGACTAATCTTCATAACATTGTTTGCACAATGAAAAACATATACAGTCTCAGATAATCTCAAAACATTTACAATTCCACAAATAAAGTCTTTCACAAAATAGCAATTATTTAATATTAATACTACACCACTAGGCAAAATAAATGATAATCTCCTACTGCCGTTGCATCTACAATGGATCCTTCAGCAACTTGGAGGCTTGTTTCTCCTTATGTCACCTAGCGCCAGTTCTTAAACCCATGTAGCGAATTACATATATGAGTTCCAGATCCAGTATCTAAAACCCAAGACATTCTATTGATTACAAAACAATTTTGAATCATAAATGTACCTGATGAAGTCGCAGAACCATTATGTTTCCTTTCTCTAACATTCAAGTACTCAGTACAGTTCCTTTTCCAATGACCTTTCTTATGGTAGTGGTAACATTCACCCTTGTCATCAGTCTTCTTACCTTTTGTTTTCTTACCATTTCTTTTCTACTACTTCGAACCTTTCAAAGATGATGTATTACCCTTTACAGCAAGTATGGCACCTTGATCCTTAGATACAGACTCGACTGACCTCAACATATTGAGGAGCTCCATAAGATTTACGTTTAATTGGTTCACGTTGTAATTCAATATGAACGGTTCATACTGAGAAGTGAGAGAACCAAGGATCAAGTCTACTTGCATTTCATTGCTTATCTCTATGTCTAATTGTGCAAGTCTATCAATATAGTCTTTCATCATTAGAACGTAATCATCCACTTTCTCTCCCTTGGTCATTTTGATATCAAATAGTTTCTTCAAAAGTTCTTACCTTTGCGGAACGGGACTGTTCACCAAAAAGTGCTTTGAGACTATTTAAAATCTCAGGGACGGACATGTTCTCGTGTTGCCTTTGCAACGGTTTGTCTAAGGTAAACAATACGAAAACTTGGGCGATTTCTAGGTCTGATTGCCACTTTAAATAAGTAAGTCATTCTTTAGGGTTTGCGTCATCAGCAAGTTTAGTTTGGGTTCATATGTAACAGAAGTTCCAAAGGCGCTCGTAAGTTAATGCTATCTTAATTGATCTTAACTAGTCTGTATAGGTAGGTCCAGTGAGCTTGTCTCTTTTAGAAAATAGTTTTGGAGTTGACATTTTATGCAAGTTTAAGTGGTAGATTATTATGATAAATCATATTAGACATTCTTATAATATTAGTAAGATCAAAATTTATGTTTCATTTTACTAATAAGCTCCCACTAGTCTTTCTTGTTTCGTTAATCCCTAAGTCGAAACATAGAAGTCTTTTGACTTCACTAGTAGGTGTTAGGACTCGTCCGTCTTGGATTTTGACCTTGAGTTTGCTCAACAAGTCATAGGTCCATGGATGATGGATAACTCCTTATCGATTGTATCATATACAACTCCTAACCCTTGGTGTCTTGTCTTAATTTCAATTCGACCTTGAGTGCAACGACCCGTATTTTTAACTATTTTAAATTATGGAATTTGATATAATTATAGAATAAAAATGGTTAAAAATAAAAATTTAATGATTTTGACTGTAAGTTATTGGATATGAACTTGAATAAAATTTTGAGATAAACTAATTTCGAAGATTTGGCGATAACAAGTATTGAAAGTAAATGTTATGTATTGAATGTGTTTACAATCAATAGTGGAATTGAATAATAAATGTTGAATTCATTAGATGGAAATAAAGTAATTGATTGATAACTAAAATTCATTTGGAATCTATTATTGAAATTTATTGAATATTGGACAATGAAATTGTTTAAAGTTTAAATTTTGAAAATTATTTGAATAATTGAATTCTGAATTTAATATGATTGAAAATGATATCGGAAGTTGATGTAAATTTTATTTAAACAACAATGAAGATTGTTAACATTTGAAATTGAATTAAAGTGATTAATTTAAAATTTGAAAATTTTATATTAATTAATGAGTAAAAATAGCCTTCCGGGCACTATCTCGGATTTCGACGAAACCAGTTCCATTTGATTAGTAATAGTGTATTTTTATCGGATTTAAAATTTCGTAACGTTTGGACTTATCAATTGGTCGTACGGAATAAAAACGCATTGAATTTAATATCGAAAATTCAATATAATAATTGGGTCCAAAAAGCTATATTCTCCATACGATCGAATTGGGACTCATTGTTCCATTGCGTTCGGAATAGGGGTATAACTTTATAAACGCCTAGCGACACACCTCGATTGGGATCCAGAAATTATAGCTAGATATTTTCGAATTTTAAATAATATAATTAAATTCGATTTGACCCTGTCTTTCAGCCGTCTACATATTCCATCAGCCACCGTATTATTTTGTACGAGCCTACTTTTTCACTTTTAAAATCACGCATCTCCTTTCCTCTTTTAAATAGAGAAGCAAGAAAAAAAACTATGAATTCAAAAATTCATTCTTAAAATATACCCAACGAAAAATTCCTAAACAAATTTTAAAAACCATTATTGATCCAGTACTTCGATCTGGTGGGTTCTTGTTGGGTGCGGCGATGATTGGAGGGTCTCGTCAGTTTTGGGCGAAGGGCTGATAAATTAGAGCTATGGGTTTCTCGAAGTTGATGGGTCGTGGGGCCTGCCGATGCTTGCATCGCGTTCGTCTTGACGAATAGCAGCTGTGGCCGAAGGATTGTGGAGTGCGGCGCCTTGGTGACGAACGCGACCTGACAGGGGAGAGCAAGCACTGCCACGATGTCGCTTTTGGTAGGGAGGTGGCAGAGGCTTTGAAATGGTGATGGCCGAGTCGAATGTGAGGAAAGGAGTTTGTTGGAGTGATCAGAGTGTTGTTTTGATGGCCGAAGCACCATGTCTGTTTTACGTGCATGGCCAAGGATGCTCGTTCGTGTGCAGGCAAATGGATTATGGAGAAGAAAGGTAGATGGCATTATTGTAAATATTTTGAACTTGTATTAGTTTATTTTAATTCATTTAAAATTGTTCGATAACTTCTAAAATTCGTTATTCATTCATACGAGGTCCATTTTGCACAAAACAAATTTTGTTGGGTTCGTGTCAGCGAATACTACGCGTAAGCATTTGATTGGAGTCGATTGGGGCTAGCAGGAATTTGGATTAAAGTTAAATACTTGTTTAGTGTTAATTTAAATTGAACGTGAAAGCAACATCAGAAATAAAAGGTGAGTGTTTTATAATGCTCACAACGTACTAAAATTTGCTGATGTTCGTTAAATTGATATCATGAAGTTATTTATTTTATTGACTGTCACTTGGTAGTTAAATTAACATATAAATTGATATCTAAATTAACTGTAGAAATTAAAATTGATCTATAAATTTAATTTCTAGTAAAATACCCAATATTAATAGCTATGAAATTGTTGTGACTTATTGATTGATTGGATGGTTGTTTGTGATGAATGCAAATTGGTTGATATTTGGATGTTTGAGTGTTTATTTAAATTATATATGTCCTGTTATCACCCTGTAATTTATTTACGGTATATAAAACTGCAAATCGAATTATGTCGAATAAATTAAGAAATAGGTTGAAATGATATATACCTATGACATTTATTTTGGATTGAAATGATATATATCCATCCCTAAAATTAAACTGAAACAACTGATCATGTGGCCATAGGATAGAAAATTATATACGAGCACTGGATTAGTTAAATTAAATGATTTTAAAATTTTTGATTTGAAATTATTCAAATGATTTTGATTTAAAGAAATAAAAATCGAATTTAAAGGAATCGAATTATTTTCGAACTCGAGCTTGAAATGTGAAATTAAAATTTGTTAAACGAAATTGTTTACATAATCGTATTTGAGATTTTGAAGTTATAATAGAATTATGATTTGAATTTTCAAAATTGATTTGTTTTAAAAAGATTTGAAATTTCATTCGAACTTTGAATTAATGCTAAGTAAAAGTAATATAATTGAATATATAGATTTGGACCCAAGGATGGAATTTATTAAAAGATTTGAATCTTAAATTGAGTATTGAAGTTAAATTTATTTTAAGTAATTTAAATCGATATTTTGAAAATCAAACTCGAATTTATATGGATCGAAATGGTTTAAAATTGTGAATTGAATTGGAATTAATTCAAATTGGAATTGAATTGAAATTAATTGGAATTGAAATCGAAACTGAATTATTTGTAATCGAAATTGAAACTGATTTGAATTAAAACTGGAATCAAAGTTAATTCGAATTGAAATCGGAATTGAATCGATTTAAATGGAAATGGAAATTGAAATTGATTTGAATTGGAAGATTTGGAATTGAATCAGTTTGACTTTGAAACTGTTTTCAAGTAAATTATTTTGATATAAACTATTTAAAATCTACCTTTTTACATATTCAATTTATTTTGATTTTTCCACACTATTTTACCTTATAAAACATTTTAAATACTTAAATTATTTATATCAAAATATTTTAATTATCTAAACTATTTTTAAAAAAATTAAAATTTCAAACTATTTTTCAAAAAAAATTCAAACTGGTCAAGGTGGAATGTTTATTTTTAAATCATGGATTTAAATACGAATTGGGTCGAATGAAGTTATAACCCAAATGGAGTTAAAACAATTTTGGAACTGAAACCGAGATATTAAGGCGAAAATAATTTTGAAATGAAATGGTATATTTTGAGTAAATATGATAATTTCAAAATGGATTTGATTTTGAAGCGAATATGATATTTTGATATCAAGTATGAACTGTTTTAGAAATGTAAAAGTACCAACTGGTGTGTAAAACGATGTTTGGTTGTTAAAGAGACCGGGGCCGGATACGGGCATACTCTTTGTCGATACCCGAACCACTTTAACTACTGTGTACGTGGAGTGATGATCCAGAATGAAGTGGTTGGATTTGGCGCACGTTTGCTGGATTTGAAGAAAGAGAACGATGATGGATTAGCTTGGCACTTGTGCCAATTTGAAATGACTAAAATAGGAGTCGTACCGGTCAAGTGGGTTAGCTACTCCGAGCGGATACACTTCTTCGTATTACCATCATTTACATTATGATTGACAGGTGTGCACCCTCGGATTTTGGGAGTGTTGGACGCGGTGGGCGATCATGGCTATGATGCATTACCACCAGCCGGGAAGGGTAAACTGGTAGTATCCTACCTTGGGCATTGCCCCACGTGCCTTGTCATACTTTTATCACTATACGAGACCCATACTATTTTGTTTTAGCATTTTCGTATCACGGCGCATCCCTGACTACCGACGTTCTACTGGTGGTGTCAAATGCAAACTGTACGACAATGCTTAAAAACGCGTTAAGGGGGATCAATGTAAAGCCTTAACGCTAATAAAAATATTTATTTTACTGATTAGACATTATATATGTAGTGTATTCTACTATATATAAATATTTTGACAGATCCTTAAGAGATGGAAAATCCCGTAACATCTCTTGAGTTATTGCACACATGTTATACACTGGATAGGAGATGTGAAATCCCATAAACATCTCTGACGCCATTACACTCATGTTTTATGCGATATTGATTTGACTTACATAAGGATATTTTAGTCCTGACTCGAGTGTTTTGTCTTATCATTACGCTCGGGTCAGTCCTGAGTTTATCAGCTTATTGAAGATTTATTCTGGAGGATAAAGACGAAGATTTGGTATATTATTACTATTAGTATTCTTGCACCATATTGTCTGCTGCATTATGTATTTATTCCTGATATATATATATATATATAACTCTGATAATTGTTGTATAAATTATAATCAAATGTATAGTATAAAAAGCTTCATGAACTGTTTATTTGATTATTATATCATTCCGCTGCGAGATTCTGTGTTTGTTTTCTTCTTCTTTTCTTCTTTTTCTTAATTAACCCCATTGATTATCAATGTTCCGGATTGTTTAAGTCGGACATGTGTGGATTATTGTCGATTTAAACCTTCTGAAATGTGGGTCGTCACAGTTGGTATCAGAGCGAGGTTTAGCGATAACCTTGGCTTTGAGGGGTAACTCATTAGAGATAGGATCAGTAGCACCCTAGAATGAGTTTGAGTGTATTAATAGATATGAGCGCGTATTTGTTAGTGAATATAAAAATTGTTTTATATTATGTTGGTTGATTTGTTGAGTGGCTTATGGATTCTGGTCAATACGAGTAATTAACATTATTGATAGGGATCTCTAAACACTTGAAGAGAACAATCTGACATAGAATTGTTTTGAAATTGGGTAAATGAAATAATTTTACCTGGATTTTATTTTGTATATAAAGGAATAATTTTCAGAAATTATTATGGTATATATAGTGTGAATTGGTCGTTAGAAATGATAATATTGATCATTATCGTTTATTGTTGGATTAGTCAATATTCCTAAACTATTAGCTATTATATGATAATAAGAAAATGAAACTTTATAAATGTGATTTATAAAATATAATTTGCAAGTAAAATGAATATAAAATTGAGAATTTGAGAAATTTAAATTCCGGTGTTTCGGGAAAAGATTTTCAAGGTTTGGAAAATAATATTAGTATGGTTTAAAAGTATATACAAATACAAATTGTTTTCAAATAAATTTTAAAAGGCATGAATTCAGTACTCACCTCTTTTGTCGCTGGAAAATAATTTTGGTGATGATCGCGCAGCATCATCGACGTTCATCTTCCAGTCTCAAAGTGGGGGAGGCCATTGAGTAGCTTTGCTACGAAATTGTTTTGATAAACAAATTTTGGTTTAAACTCCAAAGGTATGATTTGATATACAAAGGATATAAATATATTGTTTGTGCCAAAAATGGTCACAAACCCCAAATGTCGTGAAAGCACCAGTGTATGAACACAAATCAGCAATGTATAATCACAGATCTCAGATCTAAGTATTGTAGAGGATAAAAATGAAGAATAATAAACTTAAAAAGGAAAGAAATAGGCAGAGACACAAGGTTTAGAGTGGTTCGGCGTATAGCCTACGTCCACTATGAAGTAGTTTGCTTTATTGATCTTTCTTTGATGTTTACAAATGATTTCAGCAAATTACAGCGAATTACAATGATTTGCAGTAGTGAAATTCGTTGGTAGCAGCAGCAATGGGGTTCAGATCTGGATCTGGCGGAGTCCGGGCGTTGAAGATCTCAAAGAGGAAGAAGAACCCCTTTTCTGTTGGCTTTGGGGGTCTATTTATAGGTGTAGGAGGCTGATATTTCGCTCAGATCTCGGGAGATCCTCTCTACAACGTGACCAGGCCCGCACGCCCAAGCCCGTGAAGTTTCGGTCCGATCCGTGGTCGACATGAACAGATTTCGACTCGATCAAGATCTCATCCAATGGAGTCGAAATTTGGCGTGGATATTCTTTAGCGTGCACGTAGTCTTCTGTGAAAATTTCATAGCATTTGGACTTGTAGATTAGGAGATATGATCAATACGAAATGCAATTCTCGATGGCTGTTTGGTTCGACTCGCTTCCGTTTTGACTCGCTCTGTTCGACTCGGTTCTGCGTGACTCGGTGATGTGGTGCTAACCTGTATTGACTTCTGTGCTTAGCCCCTCATCGATGGGCACAAAGTAGACGCCTTTAGATGGATGCGAAGTCAGCGAGGTGGAGCGAGTCGAAGTATGGCTTGAGGCGGAGCGAGTCACAGTGTGTGTTGGTTGAGCGAGTCGAAGCATGCACTGGTCAAGCGAGTCGAAATGGAGTGTCCCGAGGGATTCGAACAAAGGCTTCATGATGGACACGAAGCAGAGCGAGTCGAAGTTGGCTTGAGGCAGAGCGAGTCGAAGTGGGCTCGAGGCAGAGCGAGTCGAAGAAGGCACCTGATGGAAGCGAAGCGGAGCGAGTCGAAGAAGGTATCTGATGGTTACGGAGCGAGTCGAAGTTGTCACCTCTGTCTGGTACTAAGCGAGTCGAAATGTGCACTCCCTATGGATTCGAACTGGAGCGAGTCGAAGGAGGCTGTTCTTAACCAATTTTGTATCGTTCACAACTTGAGCATACGAACTCGGATTGACTTGAGATTTGGAACGTTGACTCTCATAGCTTAGGTTGTCATATCATATCAATTCTGGCTCGATCCGGATTCAGACAAAATTCGTCGATATCCATAGTGAGCCTGCGTATAACCGATTTTATGGACGAACTGTCTTTGATCTCTAGTCAAGTTCCTGGTGTCACGGCCTTGCCAAAGGGCGGGATAACATTTGCCCCCCAAAACATGCCTTGTGATAAGAAGGTGTGTTTTATAATGCCATAAGCTGGATGTTCATATCCTGTTGATGACCTGTAAAGAAATTGATAGTTTTATTCGACAACGAATGACGATCGTTCGAGATCGTATGACATTCGAAGTGATATGTGACCATTCACGGTCGGATGCCGTTCGTGGCGAATGATGACCGTTCGCGGTCGGGGTGCCGTTTGAGGCGATTTGTGACTGTTCGCGGTCGGGGTGCCGTTCGAGGCGATTTGTGACCGTTCGCGGTCGGGGTGCCGTTCGAGGCGATTTGTGACCGTTCGCAGTCGGGGTGCCGTTCGAGGTGATTTGTGACCGTTCGCGGTCGGGTGCCGTTCGCGGCGATTTGTGACCGTTCGCGGTCGGGTGCCGTTCGCGGTGATTTGTGACCGTTCGCGGTTGGGTGCCGTTCGCGGCGATTTTTGACCGTTCGCGGTCGGGTGCCGTTCGCGGCGATTTGTGACCGTTCGCGGTCGGGTGCCGTTCGCGGCGAATTTTGTGTGCCCGGGGGGGACTTAGTGTTAACAACGTCAGATTTCACGTTCGAGTGAGTTTCTGAGTTGTTTGTGGTGGCGGTTTATCGCCGTCTCATAGCATGCCTGAGGACCGTTCGCGATCCCTTACATGTGTAAGTGGCTTAGCCGTCATGGTAGCACAAATGGCATGCTTTTATTCAAAAAGAGTTTTTCAACAAAAATGTTCAACAAAATCAGGTTCAAATATTAGAAATGGAAAATAAAAGTAAAATAGGGACGTCAAAGTGCAAACACCAACACCGTTACGATCAGTAGTCATTTCAGAGCATGCCTGAGGATCGTTCGCGGTCCTTTACATGTGTAAAAAGACTAAGTCATGTTGGTGTGGAGTTTGCTACTTATTCGTCATTATCCCAATCAATTGATGACAAGCTGACGCCTCGATCCTGAGCCGTCTCCAGTAGGTGCATGTGGTGGTCGCTCCCGTTCCACCGTTGTCGTTCCCCTTCTTACATACTGTGATAGCATACCATTCCGGATATGTCCCTCAACCTCATCCTTCAAGTGTCTGCAGTCATTCGTGTTATGACCGTTCAGCTCGTGGAATAGGCAATACTTGTCGGATCTTCTTTCATTGTTGGTTGGATCCCTTCTCATCGGTCTTCGATAGGGAATCTGCCCCTTAGTATCCTGGTAGATATGCTCCAAAGTCTCATTCAACTCCATATAGGAGGTGAATCTCGGTTCCTTTCGTGGTCGCGCCGGTCCATCGCCATTATCCTCAGCTTTTCGTTTCCCTTTATCATCGCCTGAATCTTTTTTGGGAGGGTTTTCACTCTTGACTGCATAAACAAAAACTCCTTCTCCTTCCTCTCTTTCAGGATTTTGCATCCTCTAATCGTAAAAATCCTTCAACCTCGTGATAAAATTCTCCCAGATCCATGGGTGGATCCCTTGTCAATGAATTCTTGAATTTTGTGCCATCAGCTATGCTAGATACAGCCGCCATCAAAACCATAGATGGATCAGGTCGATCCACTGATGCTGCCGCTGCATTGAATCACGTCATAAAGTTCCTCAAAGACTCCCCGGTTCTTTGCTTCATTGCTGCCAAACTCATCACATTCTTAGGTCTCGAAATGTGAACTTTGAACTGCCTCATGAACCTTTCAATCAAATCGGTCCATGTTCGAATGGAACCGCTCTCCAGTTGTCTGAACCATAATGTTGCTATGTCTGCCAAGTACAGTGGGAAGCACCGGGCCATGACCTCCTCTAATGCCCCCAACACCTCCATATGCCTCATGTATCATGTCAGATGCACTACAGGGTCTGTCCTTCCATCGTACGTCTCTAACGTTGGTAGCTTGAATTCTGGTGGATTCCTAGCTTGCCTGATCGTAGGAGCAAAGGGACTCCTATTCACATCCTCCAGATCTCTATTCACTAGTCCGCCTCTCATGGCTCGTCTAACCATCTCTGCCAATCTGTCACTATCTCCAAGTTGTAGTCCTAGTCCGTTGCTTCCGATTAGCCCCCCCGAGTTCACGAGGGATTCCTGGAGTCTGCTCTCCTGAACGAACATTCGCTTCTCTATCGATGTCGCGTTGTGCAGTTCCACCTGGTATTCCGCCCGGGATTGGGTCAACATGCTCTGGGTTATTGCCCCCTAGCTCTGGCGCTGTGCCAGATGGTCCTGCTCCGCTCTGAACTCTGGTTGCTCCTTGATTTTGCGCTCCAAGTTGCCCGATCTGAAGAAGCAAATTCTAGATCATTTCCTCTTGTCTTTTCATCATTGTCTCCATCTCATTCCTGGTGATGAAGATTGATGTCTGATTTGCACCTGAAGAAGCCTCTTGACTCCCTTCATGCTGACTTCTCTCTGGCCTTTGTCTTTTATTTGATTGCCTTGTCATAACTCTTATAGATCTGAATTCTTCAAGCTTTTAAATCTAGTATAGCGGGTGCTAGTTTTTCTCAGTGAAAGCACCAAAGTGTTTGTGCCAAAAATGGTCACAAACCTAAAATGTCGTGAAAGCACCAGTGTATGAACACAAATCAGCAATGTATAATCACAGATCTCAGATCTAAGTATTGTAGAGGATAAAAATGAAGAATAATAAACTTAAAAAGGATAGAAATAGACAGAGACACAAGGTTTAGAGTGGTTCGGCGTATAGCCTACGTCCACTATGGAGTAGTTTGCTTTATTGATCTTTCTTTGATGTTTACAAATGATTTCAGCAAATTACAGCGAATTACAATGATTTGCAGTAGTGAAATTCGTTGGTAGCAGCAGCAATGGAGTTCAGATCTGGATCTGGCGGAGTCCGGGCGTTGAAGATCTCAAAGAGGAAGAAGAACCCCTTTTCTGTTGGCTTTGGGGGTCTATTTATAGGTGTAGGAGGATGATATTTCGCTCAGATCTCGGGAGACCCTCTCTGGCACGTGACCAGGCCAGTACGCCCAAGCCCGTGAAGTTTCGGTCCGATCCGTGGTCGACACGAACAGATTTCGACTCGATCAAGATCTCATCCAATGGAGTCGAAATTTGGCGTGGACATTCTTTAGCATGCACGTAGTCTTCTACGAAAATTTCATAGCATTTGGACTTGTAGATTAGGAGATATGATCGATACGAAATGCAATTCTCGATGGCTGTTTGGTTCGACTCGCTTCCGTTTTGACTCGCTCTATTCGACTCGGTTCTGCGTGACTCGGTGACGTGGCGCTAACCTGTATTGACTACTGTGCTTCGCCCCTCATCGATGGACATGAAGTAGACGCCTTTAGATGGATGCGAAGTCGGCGAGGTGGAGCGAGTCGAAGTATGGCTTGAGGCGGAGCGAGTCGCAGTGTGTGTTGGTTGAGCGAGTCGAAGCATGCACTGGTCAAACAAGTTGAAATGGAGTGTCCCGAGGGATTCGAACAAAGGCTTCGTGATGGACATGAAGCAGAGCGAGTCGAAGTGTGGCTCGAAGCAGAGCGAGTTGAAGTTGGCTCGAGGCAGAGCGAGTCGAAGTGGGCTCGAGGCAGAGCGAGTCGAAGAAGGCTCCTGATGGAAGCGAAGCAGAGCGAGTCAAAGAAGGTATCTGATGGCTGCGGAGCGAGTCGAAGTTGTCACCTCTGTCTGTTACGAAGCGAGTCGAAATGTGCACTCCCTATGTATTCGAACTGGAGCGAGTCGAAGGAGGCTGTTCTTAACCAATTTTGTATCGTTCACAACTTGAGCATACTAACTCGGATTGACTTGAGATTTGGAACGTTGACTCTCATAGCTTAGGTTGTCATGTTATATCAACTCTGGCTCGATCCGGATTTGGACAAAATTCATCGATATCCATAGTGAGCTTGCGCATAACCGATTTTCTGGACGAACTGTCTTTGATCTCTAGTCAAGTTCCTAGTGTCACGGCCTTGCCGAAGGGCGGGATAACATATATATACTTATTTCAAATGATTTTAAATGAACCCGGTATTTAAAAATTTTAAGTTCTGTTAATTAATAATCTTCATACTATTTGAATGAAACAGAATATTTGAATAACCAGAACTTATAAAATAAGAGAATTAAGGAATTTAAGCTAAATGTTTAGAGAAACTTTAGAGTAGAAGTGTGCAACTCTAAAATTGAAAATAGAGAAAAAATTAAACAAGTTAAAATAGTGAACATTCTATTTAAGAAAAATGAATCAAATTAATTTGTATAATACCAAATTGCATTCTAATAACATATAATAATAATTACCAAATGATAAAAGTTAAAATGATGATTTGGATATGTAATGGGATGTTATACATGTAAACAAAACTTAAAAAAATTAAAATGTATATAAATGGAAATTTAGTTGTAATAATAAATGTGATATACTTAATTAGAATATTATGAAATAATTAATGACTAAATGGAATAAGCAAGTGGAACTTAAGAAAGTAGAAAAATGAAATAAATGATATCTTTGTAAATTGGTTATAAAATTAAATAGAAATTTGCAAAGAAATCTTGAAATTGAATTTGTAACTTTTGAGATAATTATAAACTTGGATAAGTCATATATAAGAAGTTGGACTTTGTAAAATGATTATAAACGTAAGTGATGATTAATAAAGTGTTTCACAAATAAATTTGTTATTAAATGAAATTGTGAAAATAAATGTGAATTATGTTGGAAAGAAACTTAAGTAATGATATAAGAAATAATTCATTAATGATGTTGATGCTAAAAATGGAGATATGAACATTATAATTCAAATGTTTCGCGAAAATGTAAAGTTCATAATTTATAACTTTGATAAATGTTAGTTAAACAAGATGTTAAATGAATTGATATGAGATGTCGCTAAATGTAACAACCTAGTTTTCGAAGACGTAATATTATACAAATTTAATTAGAGTCCGTTTAATAATAGATTTTTGTTTTAACAATTTGACTTAATTAATAAACTCTTTTCATAAAATATATCAAATTAGATATAGTGTTATAATTAAAAATAAAGTATTTTAAAGTGTAAATAATTTTATACACTTGAACTGGATGAAAAGAAGATTTCTTTGACAATCAGTAAAATTAATAGATTGACGAAGATGAATAAGTTTATTTAAATCAATTCATTGAATAATCAAGTAGAGTGAACAAATATTGAATTGAATATGCAGTCATCGAATTATATTTTTATAGAATGAAGTGTAAATTAATTTCAGTCAGATTGAAATATATTTATGAATAAATAACCAGGATTAATATTTGAATTTAAATATAAATGGTTTGTTTCAATTGGAAATGAGATTGTTAGCATTGGAAATAAAATGAATAGAAATTATCATTTTTCATTTGGGCCTAAAGGATTTAAAGCCTCAAATCCAAGTCAAGCCATAGTCTCATTTTTATTTTCCAAATTCTAACTTGTACACCTTAACCTTCATTCTCCTTACCTAGCCCCAATCCCCAATACAACAGCAACGGGAAAAAAAATGAACGATATCGTGTTCATGGGGAGGAGCTGCGACCTGGTTAGTCGCGTCTTGATTGATGGCGGCTGGTGAAGGTCGAGTGTGGTGATTGGAGGTGGATGAGCTTCGAGACTCGGGCGACGCGAACTTCGACGACGATAATTTGGGTCACGACTTGGTGTTGAGTATTAGAGCATGGGGCGTGTGTGGGGGTTACGAGGCTGAGACGTTGGGTTTGCAAAAATCCGAGGCTTGGACATTTGGGTTTGGGATGGTCAAACGTGGAAGGTTGCTGCTGTACTAAGGGGTGGCAGTGGTTATGTTAGAATCCGGCAGCAAGTCTTCATTTGGCCAAATCAGTGAGTTAATATATTTAACTCACACATATCTCTATATTATAAATTGTTTATCATATGCTCTTCGCTGATTGGATTTCGCCGAATATTGATAGTGAATGGATGAATTGATTGAAATATGGTTGCATGTTGTGATTTATCTAATTTTTCGAATGATATAAATTATATTTGTTTGTTTGGTGTTTGAATTGATTGAACTATGTGTTTAAAATATGGAATTTGAATAGATAGTTGAAATTGAAACAAATGGTTAAAATAAATGTTAGGATTGAAATAAAATACCATGCCATAGTTTTAATCAAATTGGTGTTTAAATCGATTGAATTATGTATTTAAAATATGAAATTTGAATATATAGTTGAAATTGAATCAAATGGTTAAAATAAGATTATATGTAAAAAAAATTAAATTGTCATTGTAAGTTTGGACTGATGGATGATTATGAAATGACATGTATACTGGAAACCATCAAACTACATTTGATTTTGTAGTTAAATTATACGATGATTGCGAAATTTTGAAGTGATCGGAGTTGTAGGAAAGCAACTCGGATCATTAAATAATTTTGTATTATGGAATTATATTTTTAGGGCGATGTTGGCTATAGTAGCTACAATTTTGATGGATTACTGGTTTAAATTGTTTAAAACTTTTTCAAAGAATTTCAAAAGTGAGATTTAATTTATTTTGATCCTTATTGGAAGTTTAATTTATAGGATATAGTTAAATTATACTATTTTTGATTTTTGGTAGTAATTGACTATTTTGAGTTGAAGTCATTTTAAATGTTAATTTCAAATGTTAATTTTAAATGTTAATTTAAAGCAATATATCTAATTGTAGATATAAAGCTTGTTTTAAAATGGATTTAACTAAGATTTTTAAGTATACAAATAGTTTATGGTTTTAAAGTGTTATGAAGTAATATTATATATATATATATTTGAAATAAAGAGAATTATTAATTATTTAAATATTGTTTTGATTTAAAGACCTAACAAAGGAATTTTATTTTAAGAGTTAAAACTTTGTAACTCTTTTCTTTTTATATATAGTTTGAAATCGCTAGGTAAAGTATATAAATTATACTTATGATCATATTTCCAAATTTAAAGTATTATTGTTAGAAAATACTTTTAGAGATAAAAATATTCGAAAAGCAAAGATTTAATATATATTAGGAATCTGTTTGAAAAAATGATTTTCTTTATATTAGCAAATTATGAATTTTTATCTATCTATTTATAAATAGTAAAAATAGATTTATACTAAATTCAAAGGTTTTGATAAAATTATTAATAATACATATATTTATATGGTTCGAAAGAGATTTTCTTATTATTTTGAAATTTTAAATCAAAGTAAATTTTGTAAAATCCTTCTTTAAATTAAAATTGGATTAATAATTTTAATTTGATTTTAAATTGGAAATTGAATGATTTCCATTTCTATTGAATTTCGTGCTTTTCTATAAAACAAAGAATTTTAATAAACGATTGAATTATCGGGTGGTATGGGACACTTTGTACAATTCTTTCGATTATTATTATTAATTGTTAAATAGAGTTTGAGTGGAAATTACTAGCTTTTAGTAAATACTCGAATTTACTTTCTGGTATGGGACAGTTAGTTAAATTCTTGTGATTACTTGAGTGACAGTAATTAACACTTAGAGTTGTATTATCTTGAGGTGTTCGGATTTCAGACCGATAGATCCTTGAAAGGATATAACTTATTTTTCATCGATCTGAGAATCGATACATTTTTAGATTTGGGTAGGCATATCTCTTTCGGAAGATCTGTTATGGTGTAAATACGGCTCTCTTTCGGAAGGCAAATTTTTACATGCATCGTAGTCTATAGATACTACAACCTATCAATTTATTTTGTTTTATACAGTTAGACTATGTTTACCTCTTTCGGAAGGTAAATTTGCATAGGACAGATTAGGTACACAGCTGCTCTTTTCTTTGAGCGGTGTCGCCAATCTGCGGTCTCTTTCAAAAGGCTTCCTTCCTATGTAGCAGGTCTCTTTCGGTAGATTCCGTGTCACTATATTAAACTGATAGATGATTACCATTATTATTTCATTATTGATGATTATTTCTTTAAGAGATTTTTAGTATGGATATTCTATATCCTTTATGGCTCTGAGGAATTTTGAATTGGTTATCACCATATTTTGAGATGATAGCCTATTGAAACTTGATATGTATTTATGAAATGGTGATTTGTTAAATATGCCTTATTTGAATATATTTTTCGGGCATATTTTATTTATGACTTATTTGGTTATTGTTAAGTCAAAATTTTGAGATCCGTATTTATTGGTTTGATATGCCTTTTTGAATTTTTGGGCTTTAGGCATAAAATGAGATGACTTATTTTAGATTTAAGTCATTTATGGATTTATATAGTGAATTTAATTAATAGGTCTTATTATAATTGTTTGTTCGACATATTTATATGACTTATTATTTTAAGTCATATAGTTATGATATTGGTATCTCACATATTATTTAGATATAGTCTGACCGTTTATTATTTTAATACTCGGGTCAGGCCGAGACTTTACAGGTACAGGGACCCATGGACGGTTAGGAGTTTATGTCATCTATATTATATAGTAGTGACTTTGTACCTGATACAAGATTTTTGATATAATATATATTTATGTGGGTCTAGTACTCATATTTTGTAGACTCACATTGTTTTATGTATACGATGATGTATATTATTCTGCTGTGATCTATGACTTTGATTATGATTTATCTATATTATATACTGTTCTGAATATTTTTGATCGGTGTGTTTATTACTTTGTATTAATACTGTACACGTCTAAGTTTCAGTTCAGATATTCAAAAAGGTAAATAAGACGTGTCAGTGTTAGTATAAAGATATATTCACATTCGATCGCCCTTAACTAGCCATATTCTCCGGATTAGCAAACGACATTACTTGTAATGTTCTTTGCCTGGGCATAGCGGTGGGGTTGTTACACTAAACGTAAAATAAAACAATTGAAATATAACAGATTGAATCGAATGAAATGGAATGTAAATGAAATAGATTTGAATAAATTGGAAGTAAATCAATCAAATGTTGATAAAATTTGAATGTTAATAAGAAATGAAGTGTAAAAAAAATTAAATATTGACATCGGATAATGTAAATTCATATCGCTATGAATTAATTGGATGAATACTAATAATTGAATGATTTCTTTTGTTGTAAATCATCATTATAACTGTTTTATTGTATATGATTGTTGTTTGTCATGTCATCCTCTTTTTTCCTTTTCTTTTCCTTTTAATGGCAGAGCATATCCTCCCCCCTCCCTTCCCTCCCAAATTTTGCCTTCCCCCGTCCCTCATGTGACTGAACCTGACCCTCCACCTTTACACCCAGGACACCCTTTAGACACCTCATTATCCAGTGCTATCTCCCCTTCTCCCCTGACTGACCCTCCCATCAGCATTAAGAGTCAACTACCATGGACTTCTCTCTTCAAGAACAAACCACGCAATGAGGGGAAGTACATGCCTGTTAACTTCATCAACGAATTTGTTGAGGATGCTATGGTGCTACCTGACTCTGTTCAGGAAGCTGGTCAAAGTATATGGCATGATTATGTAGTGGGTTTCTTCCTTGATGAACTCCTATCTTTTACGGCAGTGGTGCAACACCTCAAGCGTGTGTGGAGGCTGAAGGGTAGTATCAAAGTAAAATCTGATGGAGTTGTATTTATGTTCCTTTTCTCATGTGATGATGATCGGCGGAGGATAATTCAGGCTGACCCGATAATCATGAGGAATAAATTATTTATCGTTAAACAATAGGACCCCACCGTTAGCAATATTTATGGCTCTGTCACCTCAGTACCTATTTGGATACATCTCTACAACATACCTCTAGCAGCGTGGTCCCCACTTGGTATCAACTGGCTTGCTGGTAGAATTGGGTGTGTCAAATGTCTGGATGAAAGTACTGAAAGGATGGAAAGGTTGACCTATGCTAAAGCCTTGGTGGAAGTGACACCCATCACCGACCTAGTTGATAGCTTTCAAGTACCGTGTAAGGATGGAACAAAACAAACTGTTTTTGTGGATTATCAGTGGAGGCCACAAGCATGTAAAACTTGTAAGGTGTTTGGGCATGATATATCTAGTTGCAAAAATAGGGTTAAGACTAATGAAGGAATTAAGAAGTTTTCAATTACAGTGCCAAAACAAGTTCTGAAAGAAGATACAATGGTGAAAGATCAAAATGATAAAATAATGCGAAACAAGTGCTCCAGATCTTGGAAGAGAGTTGAATATGGGAGCAAAAGAAGAAATGTGTCTTCGAAGACTAAAGAAGTAAGTGGGAGTGATAAGCATGGAAGTGACAGAGAAAATGAAATAAGGACAGAAGGAGCTGTAACAGATAATAACAAAGATAAAGTTTTTGACATAGTTGAAGAAGGAGAAGCAGTTGAGGAATTAGAGATGAATATGTGCAATAAATTTCAAGTGTTACAAGGTTTGAATGAGGTAATTGGAGTTTCAAGTAATGAAGGAAGTGGAGACAAAAATATGTCTGAACAGTCTAATGGTGTTTCTAACCTGATTGAGGAGGAAGAAATAGTGGAAATTGAAAGTTTGGATGCATGAAAGGAGAAGAATTCAGAAGTGTCAAGTGTAGTTGCAGATGTAGAAGGTAATACTCAAATTGCTAAAAATTATGGGATGCTAGTTCAAGAATTGGTTGGGGTCAGAAAGGCAAGAGAGCATGAAATGTCCACAGAAAAACAAAAAGTGCATAAGAATGCTGAAGCAAATTTGCAATCAGGAAAAAGTGCAAACATTGACAAAATGAATGGGAAGTCCAAAATTCCCAGTATGATAACTTGTAATACAATACCCAATGAATCCCAGACCACTACTTTGCAAGCAGAATCCCAGACCTCTGCTTTGCATAGGCAAACTGAGCAATGTGCAAAATCACATGCACACAATGTCAGTGTGCATGTTTCGGATGAACCTATATCCCCTGGCAATCAAACTAAATATCCTTATTCTCATATTTCTTCCCCTCCTGGTTATTTGACAAATCAAGATCACCCTCTTCCCTCTCATGCTATAACTCCAATCCCTATTCATAAAAACCTCAGCAGTGTTAAGAGGAAAAAGGAATATAGCCTGTCAGATTTTGACAAGGGCAAGAATATAGACCATGATGAAACATTACCTGAAAAGGATTCAAATTCAGGCCTTAGAAGGTCTATGAGACTACATACTTCACTCCCATAAGTTATCCATGTTACAAAATATTGGGTTTTGGAATATTAGAGGAGCTCATAAGGAAATAAAGCTTGTGCAAGCAAAACGTATTATCTCTGAAAATAAAATAAGCATTTTTGGCATTCTGGAAACCAAACTCAACCATGACCTTACCCTTAAAGCAGCTAAGTTAATTAATCCTCAATGGAGTGTTCATCATAATTTGGTTGAGGCTCCATATGGAAGAATAATGGTTATATCTGATCCTATCTGCTACACCCTGTCTCCTATTTTATCCCACAAACAATTCATCCATTTCCATGCCATTCATATCCCAACCACTACCACTTTTTATCTTACCTTTATTTATGGGGATAATCATGCTGCGGCTAGACAAGAAATGCTAAACTATTTACCACATTTAAGACAGGAAACACATCCGTGGTTTGTGTTAGGGGATTTTAACTATATGTTAGCTGCTGGTGATCGTTGTGGTGGCACTCCCCTTTCTATTTCTGATATCACACCTCTGAACCATGCAATCTCGTCTTCCAATTTACATGAAGCTGCTTTTGTTGGTCCAAAATACACTTGGAACAATAAGAGCAGAACTGGAGTGAGAACCATGAGTAGACTAGATTTAACTTTTCTCAATACCAAGGCTCTAACCCAATACCCTAACTCTCTCAACCATATCCTCCCCCCTCTCCTCTCTGACCATTCTCCAGTCTTTATAGCCACTGATTGCAAAGCCATTAAAAGGAACTCAAGTTTTAAATTTTTTAACAGTTGGATCAATGATCCAGAATTTATGCCTTTAGTGGTAAATGTTTGGAAACAACCTAAATATGGTAACAAAATGTCTATTTTGCAGCAAAAATTGAAAGCTACCAAGGATGCATTAAAGATTTGGGCTAAGAACAAGTATGGTGATGGTGACAAGTACTCGTATATATTGCAGAACCAACTTTCAGCTATTCAGTTAAGTTTGCTTGATGACCCTGGTAATAACTTACTTTCTGAGCAAGAACATAAGCTAACTCAGCAGCTTTCTGAAGCTATGGCCACTGAATTGAGTATGAAGAAGCAAAAATTGAGGAAAGAGTGGGATATGTGTGGAGATAGAAATTCAAAACTGTATCATAGTACTCTTCGGGTTAAAAATACTAAAAGAAACATCCACCAGCTGCTTGATGATGAAGGGAGAATATTAAACAAGTCGGATGATATTGACAGAGCTTTCATTAATCACTATTCTAATCATTACACCCCTAATGATTCGTGGAGCCCTAACTATCATGAGATCATGACAACTCCATTGCCTAAACTAACTAAATCTGATATCCAACTTTTGTCCTCTAGAGTTACCGATGAAGAAATTTACAATGCTATGTTTGGAATGAAGAGGGATTCCTGTGGTGGACCTGATGGCTTTAATGCAGTTTTCTTTATACACTGTTGGGATATCATTGCTACCGACCTCAAGAATGCCATGCATAATTTTTTTGAGCACAATAAATTACCTACTTCCATTAATGCAACCAACTTATGACTGGTGCCAAAAGGTAAGAATGCTACTACTCTTCATGCTTATCGTCCTATTGCTTGCTGTAACATAATCTACAAATGCATTTCTAAAGTTATTGCTGCTAGGCTAAGACAAGTGCTTCCCACTGTTATTTCTGACAATCAGGCTGCTTTTTTGAATAATCGAAGTATCCTTGATAATGTGCTGGTAACTCATGAGCTTCTTAATGGTTATGGTAGAGCTAATGTCTCCCCTAGAGCAATGATGAAGCTTGATATAAGAAGAGCGTATGATACTGTTAGATGGAAAGCCCTCACTGCTATTATGGGGCTAATGGGGTTTCCTGGACATTTTGTTAGCTGGATATATACCTGTATTTCTACTGTTTCCTACTCTTTATGTTACAATGGTGGTGTTGTTGGTTATTTCAGAAGCCAGCGAGGGATAAGGCAAGGCGACCCGATGTCGTCATATTTGTTCATAATTCTGATGGAATTTTTCACTCAACTTGTCAACAAACAGGTTGTGAACAATAACTTTGAGTTACATCCCAAATGCAGGAATCCCCTCATTACCTCCCTCCTTTTTGCTGATGATGTGTTACTTTTTGTTAAGCCAACTGTGTCTACTATGGAATGTGTCAAAAGCATACTTCTCACCTTTGATAGGTGCACAGGCCTGCAAGTCAATAGAAACAAGTCTTTCCTTCTGGTTGCTGGTCTCAGTGAAATTGATAACCAGTTCATCTACCATGAAAGTCAAATGCCTGATCTTCCAGAAGGTACTATGCATCTTGGTATCCCTTTGTGCTCTAGAAGTATTGGAACTACTGCTTGTCTGCCTCTTTTTGAAAGAATTACTGAAGCAATGAATCGATGGGCTAGCAATAAATTATCTCAGGCAGGTAGAACCACCATCATCAAATCAATAATCCAAGCTATGACTGTTTATTGGTGTAGATGCTTCATTTTACCTGCTGCTCTTCTAACATCTATTAGGAAAGCTATGAATCATCTTCTTTGGGCTGGGAATATGTATTCTAAAAAGCTTATTCCTATTGCCTTTACTAAGTTGGAGAAATCACAAAAATATGGTGGATTGGGAATAAAATGTATTAGAACATGGAATCAGGCTGCTTTTTCTAAGCATTTTGACAATTTTATAAATGAAAAACCAAATTTGTGGGTTAAGTGGGCTAAGCAACATCATCTAGGCAATAAAAACTTCTGGAAAATGGAACCATCTCCTCTCTGTGGTTGGGTGTGGAGATCAATTCTGAAGCTCAGGAGCACTTTACTTCCTCATGTTCAACTTGTGCTTGGCCATGATAGTACTGCTAAGTTCTGGTTTGAACCATGGGTGGGAAGAGGAATAATTTTGTATGATCTGCTCACTTATGATCAGCGAAATCAAACTGGCATCCCCTTGAATGCTAGAGCTTCTGATTATCTTTACAACGGTGTTATAACTTTGCCTTACTCCTCTAACCCTATCATTATGCAGCTGTGGGGTGAAGTGCAATGCAAGAAGTACCTCAATAGTCATGAAGGGTATGTCTGGGCTGCAATGCATGGTCAACATACAATTGATAGAGTGTATAAAGCCTTTATAATTGGTGACAGTTGCCCAATATTTCGATGGCATGCAAGAGTTTGGAATCCAATAACTTCACAAAAACTGAATTTCCTCCTGTGGAAAGTCCTAAGAAATGCACTTATGACCAAGGACAAACTTTGCAGGAGAGGTTATAGTGTTGATTTGATATGTGTTTTCTGCAATAATAATATTGAAGATGGATCTCACCTCTTTTTTGATTGCCTGTTCACAAAAGAAATATGGAAAGATAGTCTCCTTAGTGGTGGTTTTACTGAAACAATCCTTAATGGTGATGCTGAATGGAACAGGATGTTTAGAAATACCAGATGGAAAAATGCAACCACATATAGGCTCTTACTGATTCTAAAGGTGTTTGTCCATGTAATATGGGATGAGATAAATTCACGTGTTTTTGACAATAAGATGAAGCTTGAAAGTGCCTTGATAAACATTATAATATCTAGGGTTAAGGAAAAGTCTTCACATCATTCTGCGTATGACTCTCTTAGTTAGAGTCTTTGTTTTTGTTTTCCTGTGCTCTGTCTTCTTTTTAGTTGTTTTGTTTTCTTGTTTCTTCCTTCTGTCTTTTTTTCTCTTCTTCTTTAGTTTTCCCAGTTTTCTTTTTGTGAGCTTTAGCCTGTTATTGCTCACTTTCAGTTTGTGTGTTTGTGGTTAATAAAGATGGAAAGGGACCATTCAACCCTGCTTGCTTTTCAAAAGATTGTTGTTTGTCATATATTAATGCTTATGTTATGGTTTGGATTTAAAATTCGTGTTATATGCTTTCTATATCTCATATAAATGACTAATATTTTAAATTGAGTTGAGATAGGTACATACGAAGACCGTTTGGAAGTATACGCGGATTATATTTTTCTTTTGCTTGCTTAATACGAGCGAACTCGCTCGTATTAATAATAATAATAATAAGGTATACATCTCGGATTACATACTCGCTTTTATATTTTTCCCTACGGGATGTCTTATTATTGAGATGAGATGTATATTTGATATATTTGTTATATATTTGGGTTATATATTGAATTATAAATTTTTTCCAATCGAGCCGCACAAAGGAGACTTTATCGAAATTTTCCTTAAATCCGGGTGTTAGAAAATTTTTGAAGTTTTTTTTAAAAAATTATAACTTGTTTTGATAACTAAATTATAAATTCCGTGAGCCAATTGGAGTAGCATAGTAGAAACGTAGTAATAGTTTTGTAAATGAGATTTAATGTTTTATAAGTTGGAAAAAAATAATATATCAAATGTTAAATTCTCTATTTAGCCTTTTCGAGGATGAAAAGTTTTGAGTGGGGGAGAATGTAACGACCCGTATTTTTAAGTATTTTAAATTATGGAATTTGATATAATTATTGAATAAAAATGGTTAAAAATAAAAATTTAATGATTTTGAATGTAAGTTATTGGATATGAACTTGAATAAAATTTTGAGATAAACTAATTTCGAAGATTTGGCGATAACAAGTATTGAAAGGAAATGCTATGTATTGAATGTGTTTACAATCAATAATTGAATTGAACAATAAATGTTGAATTCATTAGATGAAAATAAAGTAATTGATTGATAACTAAAATTCATTTGGAATCTAATATTGAAATTTATTGAATATTGACAATGAAATTGTTTAAAGTTTAAATTTTGAAAATTATTTGAATAATTGAATTCTGAATTTAATATAATTGAAAATGATATCGGAAGTTGATGTAAATTTTATTTAAACAATAATGAAGATTGTTAATGAAATTGAATTTAATTAATTCAACATTTGAAAATTTTATATTTTAATTGACGAGTAAAAATAGCCTTCCGGGGCATAGTCTCAGATTTTGACGAAACTAGTTCTATTAGATCAATAATAGTGTATTATTATCGAATTTCAAATTTTGTAGCATTTGAACTTATCGTTTGGTCTTACGGAATAAAAACACATTGAATTTAATATCGAAAATTCAATGTAATAATTGGGTCCAAAAGGCTATCTTCTCCATACGATCGAATTGGGACTCGAAACTTGTTCCATTGTGTTCGAAATAGGGGTATAACATTATGAATGCCTGGCAGCACACCTCGATTGGGATCCAGAAATTATAGCTAGATATTTTCGAATTTTAAATAATATAATTCAATTCAATTTGCCCTGTCTTTCAGTCGTTTACATATTCCATCAAGCACCCTATTGTTTTGTATGAGCCTACTTTTTCACTTTTAAAATCACGTATCTCCTTTCCTCTTTTAAACAAAGCAGCAAGAAAAAAAACTGCGAATCCAAAAATTCATATCTTAAAATATACCCAACGAAAAATTCCTAAACAAATTTTAAAAACCATGATTCATCCAGTACTTCGATCTGGTGGGTTCTTGTTGGGTGCGACGATGGTTGGAGGGTCTCGTTAGTTTTGGGTGAAGGGCCGATAAATTAGGGCTTTGGGTTTCTCAAAGTTGAGGGTTCGTGGGGCTCGTCGTTGCTTGCATCGCGTTCGTCTTGACGAATAACAGCTGTGGTCGAAGGATTGTGGAGTGCGGCGCCTTGGTGACGAACGCGACCTGACAAGGGAGGGCAAGCGCTGCCGCGATGTCGCTTTTGGTAGGGAGGTGGCGGAGGCTTTGAAATGGTGATGGCCGAGTCGAATGTGAGGAGAAGAGTTCGTTGGAGTGGTCAGAGTGGTGTTTTGATGGCCGGAGCACCGTGTCTGTTGTACGTGCACGGCCAAAGATGCTCGTTCGTGTGTAGGCAAATGGATTTTTGAGAAGAAAGGTGGATGGTATCATTGTAAATATTTTGAACTTATATTATTTTATTTTAATTCATTTAAAATTGTTCGATAATTTCTAAAATTCATAATTCATTCATACGAGGTTCGTTTTGCATGAAACAAATTTCATTGGCTTCGTGTCAGCGAATACTACGCGTAAGCATTTGATTGGAGTCGATTGGGGCTAGCAGGAATTTGGATTAAAGTTAAATACTTGTTTAGTGTTAATTCAAATTGAACGTGAAAGCAACATCAGAAATAAAAGGTGAGTGTTTTATAACGCTCACAACGTACTAAAATTTCCTGATGTTCGTTAAATTGATATCATGAAGTTATTTATTTTATTAACTCTCACTTGGTAGTTAAATTGACGTATAAATTGATATCTGAATTAACTGTAGAAATTAAAATTGACGTATAAATTTAATTGCTAGTAAAATACCCAATATTAATAGCTATGAAATTGTTGTGACTTATTGATTGTTTGGATGGTTGTTTGTGATGAATGCAAATTGGTTGATATTTGGATGGTTGGGTGTTTATTTAATTTATATATGCCCTGTTATCATCCTGTAATTTATTTACGGTATACAAAACTGTAAATTGAATTATTTCGAATAAATTAAGAAATAGGTTCAAATGATATATACCTATGACATTTATTTTGGATTGAAATGATATATCCATCCTTGAAATTAAATTGAAACAACTGATCACTTGGCCACATGAAAGAAAATTATATACCGTTTGCTCAAAAGTTGGGCAAACACCTCTAAATCTGATTTTCTTTTATTTTTTTAGTTAAGCTTCGTTTGATTTGATTGACGTGGGGTTTTTATGTTCCAGCACGTACGGAATGAATTTCAAGAAGTGTAGAGACAGTTCACAAGTGCAAAGTTTGGAAAGCGGATAAGGAAAGCAAATAACACAGAGTTTTTATAGTGGTTCAGCCTGAATGTGCCTACATCCACTTTCCATCTTATTATTCTCTCTTTGATTTGATTACAAGTACAAGATATATGTGAAAAGAGTAAAAACTTTAAGTAGCCGAAGTGGTGGATTTTCAACAGATTTTTCTCTCTTTTTCTCCCAAAAATCAATCCCCATTGTTGTTGAGGAGCTCTGGTATTTATAGAGTGGAGTTGTGGAGTGTGGAGGTTGAGATATAACTCTCTGAATCTGGCTTGGCATTTTGGGCAGGAAGGTATGGTTCGGCGTTAGGTCAAGGAGCATGCTTAATAGCTCTTAATGTCTAGTTCGGTGTTTTTCCTTGGAGCTTCTTATTTGCCGGACCAAACATTTGGTCCGACATGTATGTGTACCGAACCAAATGTTTGGTCCGGTGTTTGATATGTCAAGCCGGACTAAACATTTGGTCCGGCATTTCAGAGAGTGCCGGACCAAATACCTGGTCCGACATTTGAGTGAATGCCGAACCAAGTATTTTGTCCAGCAGTTCTGCCTTCTACGTCATAACCCAACTCTACTTCCTTACCTCCCTCTCTCTCTGCCTGCTGAAAAACTGAGCCAACACTTGCCCCCCAAAGTATGTTGTGTAGTCACACAACGTGCTTTGTTTGGTTTCGCATTAAGTTTCTACAACCGGTTCAAAAATTTATGACTGTTCGACTTCCCTTCCTTTTTCCTTTAAATACCACTCTCTTCTCCTTCTTTTATTTTCTTAACCAAAAATTTTCAATCTACTCCAAGTCGATTAAAGCTTGTATTGCCTGAACTCTTGATATTTCTGCTTCTCCATAGCGTGCTGACAATAGAGAAGCTTAATTCCATAGCCACAACATTCGGGATTGTTCGTCGGGACATGCTACTACCCGGACCAAATGATAGGGCATGCTCTCTCCCAGAGGGATTTATGACATATAGTAATTATCACTGTATGTGTGGTGCAGTTCCTCCGCTCACCCGTTGGGTTGCCAGCTTCGTGGTCTATTTAAAAGTTGCTCCGCTGCAGCTTCAACCGAACTCCTATGCTATCTTGACATGCTTATATCTGGTATTTGTGAAGCGTTATCAGAGACCCCCTACCCATAAAGAGGTCAAGTACTTATACAATGTGAGAAGTTACCGAAAGGGGAACCCCTTCATCAGCCTAGAGTTAGCTCACAAATTAAAGCCCGTTCTTGACTTATACTCGAAGTTTAGTATGTTTAATAAGGAGTACTTCTTTGTGCGTGATGATGTCGTCCCTCAACATGTTTTCACTTCTGGGTGTAAGTTTCATTTATATCCTCTTCTAAGTTTTATGTCGACTTGGTTCCCTGATGCTCCGTATTTTCAGGTTGTGTGAAGGCGGTAGAGGATGAAGGTTTGAAGAAGATGGCAAAGGAAATCTTAGCTATCCCTGAGGCTGACAGGGAAGCCTCGTTCCTACTTCGTGACACGGCCCTTCATTTTTACAACCTGATCGGCCCTGGCCAATCCATGTTCAAGATCAGGCCAAGCTCTGTTGAGAGAGTAATGAGAGTCGAAGGAGAAGGAGGAGATGCTGTAAAACGCAAGGAACCAGAGGAAAAGGGTGAAGGGGCAGGAGCCTCGAAGAAGTTGAGGCATAAGAAGAGTGTAGTTCGTCCTCCCCGTTCGGAGAAATATTTGCGCATACGGGACGTGCCTTCTCCTGATAACGAGGAGGGTTCTCGTTTGGATGGTGATAGTGAGGACGAGGAAGGGTCGGAGGGAGATTCCGAGGCGACAAAATCGGAGGCCCATGCTTCTCAAGATGTGGAGGTTATTGGCAGCGAAGGTTTGGGTGCGACTCCCTTGAAGAATGCCGAGGTTGTGCAGGAGTGATCCGAGCAGTTAAATCAACCCGAGCCGGTACCTGGGCCAACATTCATCGCTGGCCCCTCTCAAGAGAATGTGGCCACAGGTGACTTGAGTGGAATGCCGGTTCTTCCAGTGCAAAGCGGAGCGGGAATTAGCAAGGCATTCGGGCTATCTCCAAGTACTTTCGATTTCTACATGGATTTTGGGGTACTTCTTGAGAATTTTTGTTTTTAGACGAGTCTCGGTCTCCACTTGCTCCTCAGTCCAATGAAATCCAGTCACCGTGTGTCCTTCCTCTGTGTGGAGTCCCGTCCAAGTGTATTCCCCACTTGATTGAGACCCCGTCTCGGCCACTTGATCCAGTCTACCCTAAGGGTTTGTAGTAGCTTGCCTTGTCTTAGTGTCTTGAGAGTTTCATATTTTTTATGCTTTCTCGCTTTCTTGGATCTAACATTGTTGCCTGTATTCCAGGGAAAAGGAGAAATCCAAAGAGGAATGAAGTCTCCAGGCGGCTTGAGCAGTTCAAACGGATGAAAATGACTTCCGCTTCTTCCGAGGCAACTCTTCAAGAGGAAAAAACTGTGCAAGAGAATATTAGGGGGAGCCCGTTAGGCCCGGATAAGGGAGAGAGCCGTGAGTCGTCCCAAAAACAGGCGAGGTCCCTGGGTAAGGAAGCCACCTCCCCTGGCTCCCAAACTTCCTCCCGCCGTCGCCGTCACTATCTGATGGGTTTTGAAGTGCACGAAGTGCCGGATGAGTTGGAAGAGGGCAATGTTGATTCCTTTTTCTCGGATTATCAACAGCCGATGCGGAATCCTTTTAGGAGTCATCCTGATATAAATCTCGACTATGCGGGTCGTCGCGCGGCGGATCCTGACACCGAGTTCCTTTTACCTCGAAATCCCTTGGCCCGGATCCTAGATGAGGCGAAGAATCTTGATTTTGCTAAATTGACAACAAGGATGGTCCACAATACAGATGAGACTAGAAAAATAGTCGATTATCAGTCATGTTTGGCCAAAGCCTGTGAAGAAGTAAGGAGGGCCAATGTGCGGTTGCATCTAGAGATGGAGGACCTTCGTAAGGCGCTCAGGGAGAAAGAGGCTAAGTTAGAGGAGTCGAAGCATCCCGCGCCCCCGAGATAATGAAGGCCAAGGAAGAGGCAAGGAAAGAGGCTGCTGAACTATGTAAGACGCAGATTGACATGGCTATTAGTTCAGTGGATGAGGCTCGGCAGAAGGATCTGGAGTGAATCCGCTCCCTCAAGGGAAAAATGAAGAAATCGAAAGAGGCCTTAGCCGAGCTGAGGGAGTCTCGGGGTAAGTGGAAAAAGGAGAAAGACTCATATCAAGCTGAGATCGACAGGTTGAAGGTAGAGCATGCTCAGTTGAGGAGAGATAAGGAGTAGTTCAAGAATAAGGTGGTGGCCCTCCAGACCGAAGTCGATAAATCCAGCAACTTTTGTGACACGATCGACCAGATGCTGAAGGATACTTATTTCATATTCTGGAAACATAAGAACCTTCAGTGGATGGATGACTACCCTCAGGTGATGGCCGAGATCCATGCTCGACTTATTGAGGAGACTAAGGCTGTAGTCGCGCAGGAAGAAGGGGTTGTGTACGACGTTGGGATGGTGAACAGCTAGTTCACAGTGGAGGAGACCAAAGCTATTGCCAAGGGGTATGAGTTGCTGGCTGAGGACGAGGATGATGAGAGCGGATCAGATTTCGAGGGGCTCAGTGATCCAAGTCACATTGCCACAGGTATCTCGTCTCTTTACTTTAGCTCTCCCATTACCTATTGTGGATTGCAAAACTTATAATTATTTTTACTTGCCTTGTGCAGGGATTTCTCCGGGGCAAGTTGGGCCTTTGCGGAAGGAAGGTGAGCCTCTCGGGCAATCAGAGCTCTCAAAGGACATGGCTGGTGGGAGCGGGCTGAGCGGTAAGGACATCCCTCCTTCTTAGTCAAGGAGATTTCTTTTTCCTTCTCTATATGCATTTTTGGAGGATGTATGGACGTTCTGCATATGTATATAAATATAAGTGATAAGCTTTGTACGAGAAAAGTTTAAAACTATACTACTCAACTTCTGTTTTATATATATATATTTATCTGGGATGACTTTTGTGATGCATGCTTTATATAGTTCGCTCTGTCTATTTGTGAACTGTTTACGACTTGGTTAATCGCTATAGTGTTTAGAGATACAGAGAACCATAGAAGCGTTGTTATATTCAAGGCCAATCGCGAACGATGACTACTTGGGCTAACGCCCATGTCGTGAGTATTATTCAATTCATCGTTGCCAGCATGTGTAATGCCGATCGTCAAGTGCGAACTACCCCTAACTGAAGCCATGCCTTAATCGTGGGGTTTATAATCGGTTCGCAATTGTTGGCAAGCCGAACGCCAATGATGAACTGCCTAGGCTATAATCTGTGCCTAATTCGTGGCTTATGATCGGTTCATTATTGTTGGCTTGGGGGTGCCGATCGTCAGCAGTGAATTTTCAAGGCTTGTTTCATGCCCTTTATCGTGGCTATCTTATTTTCACTACTATCGGCGAGAGTCTACGATTGTTCGCAGTAGGAATGGTCATCAGATAAAATAATTAAACGAAAGAACAATTAAATAAGATAAGTAATACGAGACACCAGATTTTATAGTGGTTCGGAAAAAATAAGCCTACGTCCACTGTCTTTCTTTTATTGCTTTAGTAAATGCTTCTTTACAACTCAAGAGAAGTACCGGCGGAGATATTGGAGATTCCATGCTTTCCCAAACACCTCTTCATCTACTATTGACAAGATGTAAGCTCCATTATGAAGGTCTTTATGTACAATGAACGGTCCTTCCCAAATTTGATCTAACGCCCCAGGTCGTAGGAAGACTCGTTTGAGAACCAAGTCTCCTTCTTGTAGTGTTCGAGGCTTCACCTTAGAATTGTATTGCCTTGCCACCTTTTGTCTATGAGCGGCTGCTTTGAGGGCGGCATCATTTCTCTTCTCCTCGATCAGGTCGAGTGATATGTTTAATAGCTCCTTATTTTCTTTCGAATTATAGTGTATTCTTCGGTGTGAGGGGACAATTGTTTCGACGGGGAGCATGGCTTCGGCTCCGTACGCCAGTGCAAATGGAGTGTGCCCTGTCACGGTTCTATAAGAAGTTTGGTAGGCCCAAAAAGCCGTAGGCAATTCATCGACCCATGCCCCCTTGGATTTTTCCAGTTTCTTCTTGATCAGCGTTTTCAACACCTTGTTCATTACTTCGACTTGTCCGTTTGCCTATGGATGTGCCACAGCTGAAAAGCTTCGGGCAATCCCATGCTCGTGGCACCAATTGGCGAATTCCTCGCTGTCAAATTGGAGCCTGTTGTCCGATATGATTTTCTGTGGTACCCCATACCTGCATAGGATGTTACGTATTAGAAAATTTATCACTTTGGTAGATGAAATATTGTTTAAAGGTTCCGCTTCAACCCATTTGATGAAGTGATACACTGCCACTATGGCGTATTTTGCTCCTCCTCGTCCCATGGGGAGTTCCCCGATTAGGTCGATCCCCCAGATGGCGAAGGGCCAAGGACTAACCATCTGGGTCAGACCAGTAGGTGGCAGTCTTGGGATTTTGGCAAATCTCTGGCACTTGTCGCGTCTTCTAGCAAACTCGGTTGCAACTTTGTTCAGTGTGGGCCAAAAGTAATCATAGCGTAGGATCTTTCTGGCTAGAGTTTGACCGTCGGTGTGGTCACCGCAACTCCCTTGGTGTATGTTGTTGAGAATATCTTTCGCTTCGTTTTCTGCGACACACCTTAGTAGGGGATTGGAAAACCCACGACGGTACAGGATGCCCTCCTGGATGGTGTAGCGGGATGCCTTCCTTAGGATTTTTCTAATTTCATTGCGATTTTCCAGTAGGATTCCTTCTTGTAAGTATTTGATGATGGGGGTCATCCATGTCTCTTCGTTGCTACTGATGGGCGTGATCTGAAGACACTCGAAGCTTGGTGTAGCTTCCATCATGACGGGAGTTGTCCCCAGCATCGGCTCGTTTCTTATGCTAGCTTCTTTGGTGAGGGCATCCGCTTCTCGATTCTCCCCCCATGGGATATGTTTGATTACGTAGTAGTTTAGCTCGTTCAGGAGGGTTTTGGTCCTATTGAGGTAAGAGGCAAATCTTTTCCCACGAGACTGAAATCCCCCCAGGATTTGGGTTTCGATTAGCTGCGAGTCACTGTGTATGCGTATTGATTTGATCCCTATTTCCCTAGTGATCTCCAAGCCAGCTATTACTGCTTCGTATTCAGCGTCGTTATCGGTTGCGGCGAATTCTAGTCTCAACGCGTAACTTAACTTTCTTCCTTTGGGTGTGATGATTAATATTCCTGCCCCTGAGCCGAGCTCGTTGGATGCTCAATCCACAAACATATTCCACTCGATTGCTTCCTCTGTTTTGATGGTCATATCCTTGTCCTGGATGGTGAATTCAGTTATGAAATCAGCCAGGGCCAGCCCTTTGATTGCGGTGAGTGGATGGTAGGTGATATCATACTGGCTTAGCTCGACGCACCATTTTAACAGGCGCCCCGATGTATCCGGTTTATGTAGGACCTGGCGCAAGGGTTGATTTGTTAGGACCCTTATGGAGTGAGATTGGAAGTAATGCCGCAATTTCTTGGATGCTATGAGCAAATGGTAGGCCAATTTTTCGATCTTCGGATATCTAGCCTCGGCCCCTGTAAACCTCCTGCTGATGAAATATACTGGTTTTTGGATATGGTCATCTTCTCATACCAAGGCGGCGCTCAATGCATGAGGGGACACAGCTAAGTACAAGTAGAGGCTTTCTCCATCTACCGGGGTGGAAAGCACTGGCGGTTTCTGCATGTTTTCCAGCAGGCTTTGGAAGGCTGAGTGGCATTCGCCGGTCCATTTAAAATTTCCCTTGTTCTTTTTTAGAGCTTCGAAGAATGGGACGCACTTGTCTGTGGCCTTAGATATAAATCTGCTTAGAGCAGCTACCTTCCCGTTCATACTCTGCATTTCCCTTCGTGTGGCTGGTATTTTGATGCCCTTCAAGGCTTAGACCTTTTCGGGATTAGCTTCAATCCCTCTGGCGTGCACAATGAAACCCAAGAATTTTCCCGAGGATACTCCAAAAGAGAATTTCAATGGATTCAGCTTCATTTGGTATTTGCGCAATACCTGAAACATTTCGTTTAAGTGGTGTAAATGATCTGTTTCTTTTCTTGATTTGACAAGCATGTCATCGACATACACTTCCATGGTTGCACCAGCATTCTTAAGCCCGAAGGGCATGACCTTATAGCAATATAGGCCCAAATCTGTGATAAAGCTAGTATGTTCATGGTCTGGTACATGCATGAGAATCTGGTTGTACCCCGAGTAGGCGTCCATAAATGATAACAATTCATGCCCTGCTGTTCCGTCCACCAGTCGGTCGATTCGAGGCAGGGGAAAACAGTCCTTGGGGCAAGCGTCATTGAGATTCGAGAAGTCGATGCAGGTTTGCCATTTTCCATTGGATTTTTTCACCAGAACCGTGTTGGAGATCCATTTAGGGTAGATAGCCTCGCGAATAAACCGTTGATGAGTAGGTTTTTTTACCTCCTCGTTGAGGGCAGTTGTGTGTTCCATCCGCATGCTCCTTTTCTTCTGCTTGACTAGGATTTTTGTTGGGTCTAAGTCTAGGTAGTGACAGGCTATTTTGGGGGATATTCGCACCAGGTCTTCGTGGGTCCATGCGAATACATCCAAATTTCTGCGTAAGAACCCTATCAATTGGATCTTCAGATTTTTGTCTAGCTACGACCCTATCTTGAAAATCCTTGTGCCATCACGATCATCTGCTACAACATGTTCCATAGCCTCCATGGGCTCGGCGCTGGCCTCCTCCTCTTTGTCCCTCGGATCTAGTTCATTAAATGGGTCACTAGTATACTTGAGAGGAGGGGCCTTCTTTGATTGCTATGCTTCCATAGTTTTGGCGCAGAGGGCGGCGTCTACGCTTTTGCCCTTTTCCTTCCTTTTGTTCTGGCGGAGTTCTGTCACATAACAATCGCGGGCTGCATCTTGGTCACCTTCTACCTCTCCTATTCCCCCATCGGTAGGGAACTTCATTTTTAAGCGCTAACGGGCTAAGACGATCTGGAAATCTGATAATGCAGGTCTGCCCAGAAATGCGTTATAAGCAGAATGTTCGTCTACCAGCACAAATGTTTGCTTTCGGATAACGGATCGAGTGTGACTTCCTAGTTCAACAAACAAGTCAAACTGCCCCCAATGGAATTGTGGCTTCTCTAGTGAATCCATGTAGGGGCTTATTGCACGGCGATACATCTTTCATCGATAGATTCATTTTATTGAAGGCATGCTTGAACAATACATTCACCGAGCTTCCCGTATCAACCAAAATGCGGAACACCTCTGTTGGGCCGATCCAGGCGGAAATGACCATGGGATCGGTATGCGGGTACTGCTTTCCAACCAAATCCTCACATCTGAAGGTTATATTGGCCCTTTCTGTTCGTTTGGCGAGGCATCCTTTTGTAATGGAATGAATATACCCTTCTCCATCCTTCAAAGATTTTCCGTACCTCTCCATCTCGGCCCAACTTCCGCCGGCTGAATGCGGGCCCTCTGATATATAGTATGAACAATTATTTTCTCTTGATTGGAGTGGCTCGCACCTGCCTATTCTTTGTCATTTCCATGTCGAAGCGGCCCTGGTCCTTCGTGGGTCGGAGCGGGAGAGTTAAGATTTTGCTGTATGTACCATTCCAGTTTCTTTTTCAGATGTATTCTTCAATAAGGTCCCGCAAATGTTGACATTCTTCTGTGTTATGTCCGTGAGACTCATGGAAGCGACAGTACTTTCCCGTCCTAACCGCAGCTTCTGATTCCTTCTTATATTGAGGGTGCTTGTACTTCAATTTGTGTTGAGTGGCCAAGTAAATGTTTTCCACGGTGTCATTCAAAGGAGTGTACGAATCAAATCTCGGTCCCGGTCTATATCGTCGTTTATTGCTTTTTTCAGTTTCGGGGTTGCCCTGACGGTTACTTTTATCATCATTGTTTGGCTTGCTCCCTTCTCCTCGGGGTAGGACTCTCGTGTTTCCGTTGGAGCTGGAACCCCCTACGGGTTGCTCGCCATGCCGGATAGCCGCTGCGTCTTCCAATCTCATATATTTTCCTACTTCATGGTAGAATTCCTAAAGAGTCAGAGGCTTTTCCTTTGCCAGTCTTCTTGCAAGTTTCGAGTCTGGATGGACGCCACCACATAGTGCTATCAATGTAAGTCTTTCATTCGCGTTTTGCACCACTGCTGCAACTGCGTTAAATCGGGTAAGGTATTGCTGCAGTGGTTCCCCTGACTTCTGTTTTATGTCAGACAAGGAATACGCGTCCCTAGGTTGCTCCACAAGAAGTCGGAACTGGCTTATGAACTTTTCCTTCAACATTTTCCAAGAACTGATGGATCCGTGAGGTAGGCAACAGAACCACGTGGTTGCTAAATCTGACAAAAACAGCGAAAAACATTTACATAGTACACCTTCAGTTGCTCCATTCATGAGCATGTGCTGAGAGTATCATTGTAGGTGGACGATTGGTTCAAAGGTGCCCTTATATGGATCCATGGTGGGCATCTTCCATTCTCGAGGCGTGGCTATTGTCTCTATGTCCCTCATGATAGGGCTGGATACTCTGGCGCATATCCCCCTTTCAAGTTGTTCACGCTTGAGATACTCCCTGAAGAGGCGTGTCATTCTTTCTTCGGACTCGGGAGTATCCCTGGGAGAAGGGGGGCCTCTCTTTGTTAGTGATGGCGTCTGGTGCCTTGATTAAGGCCAGATTGGCGATGATTGGTTTGAAGCGTGATAGGATCAACCACAGATGGTCCATGTCTAGGGCCCCCTTGACTGGGTGTAGCTCTCGACGACCTCTCTGGACCAGCTTCGGGTTGAGTCCTAGCTCGGCTTCGAGCCCCTGGATCTTCCTGGTTAAACTCATCATTGGCAGGAGACTTGTTCCTTCTACGCGACTCTCTAGACTGGGATTTACCCTGGGATCCAGTATTGTGATTGGATTCCTCCGTGCTCCTTAAGCGTGTCATGAGTTGGTCCACCAAAGCTTCTTGTTGGGCAGCAAGCGGTCAGTCATCTCATTCACAACCCTTTCTAAGTCTTCTCAGGTGACAACTGACCCTAGAGGTAGGGAGCGAGTAGTTGGGTTTTCTTGATCTTCTTGGATGGGGTTGAGCGTATTTGTAATAGCTGCATTCTTACCCTTGTCAGCATTTCTCCTAGAGGGAGCCATGTTCTAATGATGCGATAAGGTTGGAAGAATAATGGACGGGAGAGTTTGGCTTTTTATACCCGCCCATTGTTGCCTTTCTCAGTGAAAGCACCAAAATATGTTTGCTCAAAAGTTAGGCAAACGCCTCTAAATCTGATTTTCTTTTATTTTTTTAGTTAAGTTTCATTTGATTTGATTGATGTAGGGTTTTTATGTTCCAGCATGCATGGAATGAATTTCAGGAAGTGCAGAGACAGTTCACAAGTGCAAAGTTTGGAAAGCGGATAAGGAAAGCAAATAACACAAAGTTTTTATAGTGGTTCAGCCCGAATGTGCCTACATCCACTTTCCATCTTATTATTCTCTCTTTGATTTGATTACAAGTACAAGATATTTGTGAAAAGAGTAAAAATTTTAAGTAGCCGAAGTGGTGGATTTTCAGCAGAGCTTTCTCTCTTTTTCTCCCAAAAATTTATCCTCATTGTTGTTGAGGAGCTCTGGTATTTATAGAGTGGAGTTGTGGAGTGTGGAGGTTGAGATATAACTCTCTGAATCTGGCTCGACATTTTGGGAAGGAAGGTCCGGTTCGGCGTTAGGTCAAGGAGCATGCTTTGCTTAATTGCTCTTAATGTCTGGTTCAGCATTTTTCCTTAGAGCTTCTTATTTGCCGGACCAAACATTTGGTCCGACATGTATGTGTACCGAACCAAATGTTTGGTCCAGTGTTTGATATGTCAAGCCGGACCAAACATTTGGTCCGGCATTTCGGAGAGTGCCGGACCAAATATCTGGTCCGGCATTTGAGTGAATGCCGGACCAAATATTTGGTCCGGCAGTTCTGCCTTCTACGTCATAACCCAACTCTGCGTCCTTACCTCCCTCTCTCTCTGCATGTTGAAAAATCGAGCCAGCATGTTGAACTCCGGATTGGTTAAATTAAATGATTTAAAAAAATTTGATTTGAAATTATTTAAATGATTTTGATTTAAAAAATTAAAAATCGAATTTAAGGGAATCGAATTATTTTCGAACTCGAGCTTGAAATGTGAAATGAAAATTTGTTAATCGAAATTGTTTAAACAATCTATTTGAGATTTTGAAGTTATAATAGAATTATGATTTGAATTTTGAAAATTGATTTGTTTTAAAAAGATTTGAAATTTCATTCGAACTTTGAATTAATGCTAGGTAAAAGTAATATAATTGAATATATAGATTTGGACCCAAGAATGGAATTTATTAAAAGATTTGATTCTTAAATTGAGTATTGAAGTTAAATTTAATTTAAGTAATTTAAATTGATATATTGAAAATCGAACTCGAATTTATATGGATCGAAATGGTTTAAAATTGATAATGGAATTGGAATTAATTCAAATTGGAATTGAATTGAAATTAATTGAAATTGAAATCGAAACTGAATTATTTGGAATCAAAATTGAAACTAATTTGAATTAAAACTGGAATCAAAGTTAATTCGAATTGAAATCTTAATTGAATCGATTTAAATGGAAATGGAAATTGAAATTGATTTGAATTGGAAGATTTGGAATTTAATCAGTTTGACTTTGAAACTATTTTCAAGTAAATTATTTTGATATAAACTATTTAAAATCTACCTTTTACATATTCAATTTATTTTGATTTTTCCAAACTATTTTACCTTATAAAACATTTTAAATACTTAAATTATTTATATCAGACTATTTTAATTATTTAAACTATTTTTAAACAATTTAAGTTTTCAACCTATTTTTCAAAAAAAATTCAAACTGGTCAAGAGTGGAATGTTTATTTTTAAATAATGGATTTAAATACAAATTGGGTCGAATGAAGTTATAACCCAAATGGAAATTTGAGACAATTTTGGAACTGAAACCGAGATATTAAGGCGAAAATGATTTTGAAATGAAATGTTATATTTTGAGTAAATATGATAATTTCAAAATGGATTTGATTTTGAAGCGAATGTGATATTTTGATATCAAGTATGAACTATTTTAGAAATGTAAAAGTACCAACCGGTGTGTAAAACGACGTTTGGTTGTTAGAGACCGGGGCCGGATATGGGCATACTCTCTGTCGATACCGGAACCACTTTAACAACTGTGTACATAGAGTGATGATCCAGAACGAAGTGGTTGACTTGAGTGTTTTGTCTTTACATTACGCTCGGGTCAGTCCTGAGTTTTTCAGCTTATTGAAGATTTATTCTGGAGGATGAAGACGAAGATTTGGTATATTATTACTATTATTATTCTTGCACCATGTTGTCTGGTGCATTATATATTTATCCCTAATGTATATATAACTCTGATAATTGTTGTATAAATTATAATCAAATGTATAGTATAAACAGCTTCATGAACTGTTTATTTGATTATTATATTTTGTCATTTCGCTGCGAGATTCTGTGTTTGTTTTCTTCTTCTTTTCTTATTTTTCTTAATTAACCCTATTGATTAACTTATATAATTAATTTATTTTATTAATCTTATTAATATATTTGAAATTTGGAATTAATGTGAATAGGTTTTCAAACATTTTGAAAATCAGTTCAAGGCCCAATTCAAGTTGGGCCTTTTCTATTAGGGGCAACTTTTGGGCACACTTCACCTTTCAGGCTAGGTTGGATAGGGTATTGGATTACCCAATTCCAATCCTAGATATTACCTTTCTAGACACCGTACTAAGTGGGCAAGCTTAATTAGTTAGCTCTGATATGACTAATCTAGACCGCATAGGTTATTGGGCTTCGATACCACTAAAGGAACAAGACCAGCCCGTAGTGGAAGATATGTATGAATTTTGAATTTTTTTTCCAATTTTGATCTTTAATGGGCCTACGAAGTCTAAATTTCATTTAGAATTTTTCTAAATTTGTTTTAAATAAAATCATGTATTCTATTTAAAATAGTTAAAGGGAAGTTTAAATAAATTTAATTTGAAATGTATAGTGTATCAAATACACCTATCATTTATTTATAAGAGTTAATGTATAGAGAATGAAACCTTTCATTTCTTTCCTTAAAAAAGAATTAATTGAGATCATTAATTGTATTAAATGAAGAGAGAAACCTTTCATTTTCTCTCTTTAATTTAAATTTATTAATTCATTAAATGTCATTAATTAATCACTTATTCGTGGAAAATTTATTACTATGTTTATATATTTATTCTAACTGTACAAATTGTAGTTTGAGATTTATTATTTTTTTTGGTTTATTTATTTATATAAGCATACATACATATATATATATATATATGTATGTATGTATGTATGTATGTATATGTATGTATGTACATATATATGTGCATGTATGTGTGACAACATAATCTGCGATGGGCATAATATGCCCGTATATAGATTTTGATATTTACGTTGCAAGAGACGTATTAGCTCATTTTGTGTGTACTATAATTTTTCCATATATGTGCTTGTATAATATGTCAAAATAAGATATTAATATATGTATATGAATATATATATATATATATATTATTGGATAAAACAGCTTCTGCTATAATAAATAATGTAAAATAATCATATGATAAAAATACAAGTTTAATAATTTTAGAAAATCTGCAAACACATTTTGGGCTTAAGATTAATTTATGGAATTTTATCAATTAAAATAATATTTATTATTAAATAATTGATAATAGTCCATAATTAAATTAATTTTTAAAAAATAGGAAACCAAGTCGAAAATTTCTATAATTTTTTTGAAGGTACCTAAGACATATTTTGTGCTGAGGAATTTTGTTTCGAATTTCCTCAATTGAAATTATATCTTTAATTAAATAATTAGTTGTAGGTCAAAATTAATTAATGAAAAAATTATTTGATTAAGTTAAATCTGAAAAAAAAATTGAAGGTACCTAAGACATTTTAAGGCTTAAAAAAAATTTCTAGTAATTGAAATTATATTTTTAATTAAATAATTGATTGCAGGTCAAAAGTAAAATAATTTTAAAAAATATTGAATTAAGTTTTAAAAATATGGAAATTTTACAGTAAGCTTCTTACATGGTGCAGCAAATAACAATAATATAAAATTCAAATTTTGAACAATTAATTATTTTATACATAATAAACAATTCACAAAATCATTAAATAATAATATAATATGTATATCCATATTTAATAAAATATTTTTATATTTTATGATTCATTATAGGTATGAATCATCATAGGAAAATTTTAAGATTAAATACGTATGATATATAATACTATATACAATTATACATATTGACAATTTGTATATCTGTATAAATTTAATCTATACATACATACATACATATATATATATATATATATATTAACATAAATCAAAGTTAACTTTTTTTAGAAAATTAATTCAACAATAAATCAATAAACAAAATACTACAACAAGCATATAACCAATCCAATTGTAACAAAAACAAACAAATGCAAGCAAAAGCCATTATTTCTGAAAATAATTTGAGTATTTTTTCCATACTTGAAACTAAATTAAATCAAACCCTCACCATCAAAGCAGCATCTCTTATCAAACCAACTTGGATTTTGCATCATAATCTTGATAAAGCTCCTTATGGCAGAATTCTAGTCATCTCTGATCCTCTTGTTTAAAACTCAACCCCATTATCACCCACCGGTAATTTATTCATTTTCATGTCCTTCATCTTCCTACCTCCTTGTCCCTTTATATTACCTTTATCTACGCTGACAACCATTCAGCTGTTAGGTAGGATATGCTTGCGTACCTTCCTCATCTTCGTCAAGAAACTCATCCCTGGTTCGTGTTAGGTGATTTCACTGCATGCTTCACTCCTCTGACAGAGCTGGGGGTCCGCTTTTGTCTCTTTCTAACATTGCTCCTCTTAATTAATCTATTAGTTCCTCTAACTTGCATGAGCTTCCTTTCATTGGCCCTACTTATACTTGGAACAATAAAATTCGAAGTGGTAATCGCACCATGAGTCGTATAGATTTGTCCTTCTACAACTCCACAGCTCTTTCAGCCTTCTCAAACTCCTTAACCCATATCCTCCCACCTCACTTATCTGACCATTCTACCATCTTTATTTCCTTTAGAAGTAATGCCATTAAAACTAATTCAAGTTTTAATTTTTTTTGATTCATCGGTCTCTAACCCTAATTTTTTAAATATTGTGAAGCAAGCTTGGCAAACTCCTTTCTTTGGAAACAAACTTTATATTTTTCAGCAAAAACTAAAGGCAACTAAAGTGGCATTAAGACAATGGGCAAAGGAACAATTTTGCAATACTGATAAGTTATCACAAAAGCTGACTACTCAACTGGCTGAAGTGCAAATCAAAATGCTGAGAAACCTAGGTAATATTGATTTATCTAATTTGGAGCATGAACTAACCGTGCAGTTAGCTGATGCAATGACCACTAAGAATAAGCTGAGGAAAGAATGGGATATTAATGGTGATAGGAACACTGCTCAATTTCCACACATCTTTAAAAATTAAAAATGCAAAAAACAATATATTTCAAATAATTGATTCTCTGAACCAATTGCAAAACACCCCTGAGACTGTTGACATTGCTTTTTTGAACTATTACCATAATCTGCTTGCCTCCAAAAGCCCTTCTCCAATTAATACTCAAGAACTCTTATCTACTCCTCTTCTTATGCTGAGTGACCAGGATATCAGTTACCTTTCCCAACAAGTTACTAATGATGAAATAAATAATGCTATTTTCAGTATGAAAAGAGGCTCATGTGCTGGTCCTGATGGTTTTAATACTACATTCTATGTGCATGAGCCTCTTTTCATACTGATCTGCATAATGTTGTTCATAACTTCTTCAACCACAGTAAGATGTTGTGTTCTATCAATTCTACAAATCTTTCCCTCATCCCCAAGAGTAGGCTAGCTTCTTCTATTCAAGCCTTTAGACCCATTGCTTGTTGTAATGTGTTGTGATAGTACATTTCCAAGGTCATTGCTTCAAGGCTCAAGAGTGTTCTCCCATCTGTTATATCTGATAATCAAGCAGCTTTCTTACCCCCACCGTAGCATAGTAGATAATGTGCTTTTAACCCATGAGCTTCTGAATGGCTACAATCGTAGTTATATTTCACCTAGAGCTATGTTAAAATTGGACATTAAATAGGCTTAGGATACTGTTGAATGGGATGTTATTATTAGCATCATGTCTAGAATGGGTTTTCCCTGCCACATTCTTAGCTCGATTCATACTTGCATATCTACAGTTTCTTATTCCTTAAGTTACAATGGCAAAATTGTAGGATATTTCAAAGGCAAGCATGGCATCAGGTAAGGTGACCCCTTGTCATCCTATTTATTCATCATAGTCATGGAACTATTTACTCAGTTAATCAACAAACAGATTGCTAACAAGAATTTTGCTCTTCACCCAAAGTGTAAACAACTATGTGTCGCATCTTTACCTTTTGCTGATGATGTTATTCTTTTTACTAAACCTAATGTTCCATCAATGTCTGCCGTATCCACTGTTCTGAAAAGCTTTCATGATATAACTGGCCTTCTTGTTAACAAAGAAAAATCATCCCTTTTTATTGCTGGAATGATTGCTCCTCATAGTGGCATAGCTCATGATCTCCTCGGCTTTCCTCCTCCTCCTAGTGGTAGTACTCAACTTGGCATACCGTTGGCTTCCAGTAGAATTAGTGTTGGTGCTTGTCTGCCGCTCTTTGAAAAAATAACCAGGACTATGAATAAATGGGCCAATAGATTTATTTCCCAAGCTGGCAGACTGACTATTCTAACTTCAATCATACAAGCCATGACAATGTACTGGTGTAGATGCTTTATTCTTCCATCAAAACTTATTTCAAATATTAGGAAAGCCATGAACCATTTCTTGTGGACTGGAGATATGTATTCTAGGAAACTGATTCCCATTGCCTACAATAAAATAGAGAAATCTTTTGCCCAAGGTGGTCTGGGTATCAGGAGCCTGAAACTATGGAATAGTGTTGCCTTTTCTAAGCATTTTGATACTCTTATTAACAATAAACCCAATTTATGGGTCCAGTGGGCTAGAGTTCACCATCTAGGTCGTAAGCATTTCTGGGTTATGGAACCCACCCCTCATTATGGATGGGTGTGGAGAACTATTCTTCAACTCAGGGAATCTCTCTTGAAGCATGTTATAGGTGAAGTATCAAGTAATAGTGTTAATAAATTCTGGTATGACCCTTGGGCAGCAAATGGTTTGTTATTATGTAATATATTAACTCATAATGAGATAGTGCAATCTAGTATACATATGTCTGCCAATGTTAATGATTATATGCATGATGGGAATGTTTCTTTGGCTTATATTAGTAATGTTAGAGTTCAATAGTTATGGAAGACCATACGTAGCTCCAAATTTTGTGTAGGGGAGGCAGGGTATCTCTGGTCTGATCAGCATGTGCCTCACACTATCTCCAATGTTTACTCTTCCCTCACTGGAAGTAGCAACCTTCCTGTCTTCAAATGGCATAAAAGAGTATGGAACAGACAATGCACACACAAATTAAATTTTCTTCTTTGGAAGGTGCTCAGAAATGCATTAATGACTAAGACAAAGTTAATATCTAAGGGGCTTGCTATAGACAGTGTTTGTGTCTTCTGTGATAGTCATATTGAGGATAATGTTCATTTATTCTTCGAGTGTGCTTTCACTTATTCTATCTGGGCTACTGTGCTTGCTAAAGGTGGCTTTCCTCCTCCATCGAGGTTTTCTTTTGATGAGTGGAACAGGATCTTCAAGGCGACAAGGTGGAAAAATGAAAATTCCCTCCTTTTACTTTGTCTGAAACTGACGACTGACGAGGTTTGGAAGGAAAGAATATTAAGGTTTTTGAAAAGAAAGGTGTCCAAGCTACAGTGATTTGCAATGCGATATATAATTGGGTTGGGTTTACTGCAGTTTCGCATTGGCTTCTCAGTGAACATGAGGCGGGTGCAAATTTGTCTTGCCTAGCTTGATTGAATTTGTGTCTTTTGTTCTTGTGCCTTTTTATTTGTTCTTTCTCTTTTTATTTTTTCTCTTCTTTGTTTGCCTTTGTTTCTTTGGAAGAGTTTTCCTCCATTGTGTTCTTAATAAATCTGGTAACGGTCCAGTTCAACCCTGCTGGCTTTGCAAAAAAAAACACATGTACCCACAAACATCTCACCTAATCTAAATAATTAATAGATCTGAATACAAATGGATGATTTGGATGTAAATCAACTTTTATATGATAAACTTGAAATCAAACCGCTAAAAATAAATAAAAGTTAACCTCCTAATGATGCCTTTGAGTCCATGTTGAACAATTATTTCTCTTCTCAGAACAATTCCTAATCCGTTAGGTTGCTAATCCGAGATTGGAAACCTTCTACTGCAAATTAGTATTTTTTTTAATTTGAATTGGATTTGAGAATTTTGAAGGATGATTTTAGAGGATAGTTACCGCCATTAAAATGAGGAAGAAGAAGAAATTAGTGGCTCAAAAATGAATTAGCTTCTAATTAGGATTTTGAGATTCGCTTTTATATGGATAGGACAAAAGAGCAAACAATGATCTCAACCACACATCTCAAACCTAATTGCACATACATGTAGCTGCCCCTTCTCCTTGTTGGACCAGCCGCCTATCCCTCTAAGATGTGTAGGTTTGTGAGCCTATTTAACCCAATTAAATATACAAAATTATATTAACTACGTTTGTTACCGATATCTCATATCGACCAACATATTTATAACTTTTTATAAATATATGCTATAATTTTATTTCTCAAATCATATCCAAATTTTATAATTAATATTTCATAAATATTAATTAATTTAATTAATTTATAACAATTATAAACTTAATAAAATTGTTTGGTCTAAAGAGAATTCATCGTTTCGGTTGTGTGACTCTTGGGTGTAAATTCGATCAGCGGCTAACATCGAACTATTCGGATGTTAACGTTCACACTTCACTTAGCAGATGGTGTGATAATATGACCAAATTTATCTCATAACTCATTTTCGGAAAAATTTGATTTTAATTTAATAAGCATAACCTAGTTGTGATAATTATTTACACCAAATCTCTTCGTCAAAGCTATATCACTTTGGACTTATTGAATTTGGTAATGGTTAAAATTCCAACATCGTCCACATTCAACTCTATGGTCCAAACACAAAGTCCTTGGTTCAATAATAACAATCATTATTAATCAAACTACTTTGACTAGAGATTTTGACTTTGGGTTGACTTGAGTTAACCATGATACTAACCCCATATAACTGAGGAGACGAATCCTCTCTTGAATAATGCTTCACTTCCAATACTTCCACTCGATCCAACTATAGTCACTTAATGGATGCAATGTCAGGATTAGACTATAATCAAAGCGGAGTTTTGACATTGAAGATTCACAATATTCTTAATTCGAAAGAACTACATAAGTTATTCACATTGATTTTTTTGTTTGACTTTAGTTGTGATAATCAACAGAAAACTATCAAATGGTTCATTCCATAGTTATCCAATGACCATTAGTATGTAACCTTTAGGTGCATCCATCAGTCATGAGTAATACACTGCCCAACATTTGGAGAGCGTTATGTACTTTAGTCTCAACTGATACATCAATATCCAATCTCGATGCACCTTGACTAAGAACCTTTAAAATGATATATTTAATTTTATTGTGATAAATTACTCACGGTTCCAACATTTTGTAACTACTATCACAAAACATACCATTTATGGATTTTTTTGTTAAATATATTTTAATTATTTATAACACATTATAACAAATATATAATAGAAAGAAGAAACACCTTTATTTCGAATTGGAATTGATTTTACAGTTAATTAATTTACAATAAATTGCAGAATTGCCCCTAGGGCATATTGCTAACTCTATCAAGAGCATCATTAGAGGATTTCAGTTCACAATTTTCTTTAGCCAATTTTACATTCTCAGCATTATATAATTGCAGTTCATTGTTCAGAAACTAACTTAAGATGTCAAGTTGTCACAAGAAATTTTGGATTTTGTAATGATTCCTTGAAAATAATTTTCTTATCTTTTAGAATTCCTATTTTTAATTCTGTTGTATTAAGTTCTCATATAATTTCTTTGTTCATCTTCTTAAGTGACTTAAATTTTTCAAGAAGTTTTAGATTAATTTCAAACAAATCATCATAATAAATATTTGGACTTGCATCATTTGTTGTTGTGATAAAAAACAGGTTTGCGTGCTCATTGTCACTATCTATAGCACCCCCACCTCTATACCCATACTATCTAAGAGTACTACAGAGCAATACTGTCAGATAATACAGAGAATAAGGGGATATGGGGTACAAACGTGAATATTCCCTTGGATTAACACTGGTATATATTTAAACATCAAATAAGTAACTCACTATAAGTACACAGTATCTTCACAAAACAATAATCATGTGTGCCTCCAGGATAGAACAACACCCAATGTACATGAAACGTTAAAAATCATAGAATTTATCGCAGCGATAATATATAATATCCGATATATAGAATATATCCAATACACATCACAATGATATACACAAAAGAGATTGCACAATACAGAATGATAATCTATAATACTAAATTTCTAGTCTTCTCTACACCCAGATAATACAAGCTGGTCACACTGTCCTGTACTTGAAATGTCTCAGATTGACCTGAGTATTATATAAATAACACATGGATCAGACTATGTCTATATCAAGGGTTAATAAATATAGGTAACAAAGTGTATACTAGATATGACAATTTAGGCATAATAACTCAAGTCAACGATCACAATGTCAATATATGTATAAATAGTAACGCAACATGGTATAACATTAGTTAAATCATACATAATCAACAAAACATCACATAACATGAATATCACGAAGTCATGTATAAAGATGTTGTAACGACCCAGATTTTTAGTCGGCTAATTTTGAACGTTTAATTCATTTTTAAAGATTGAATTAGAAATATTAGTTGATTTTGAATATAGGGGTTTTGGTTGAATTAGTGAAATGGTTTAGAATTTCAAATATAGCAATTAACGGATTCAGTAAATAGTAAATTTAATATTTGAAATTGGGTAAATATGTGAATTTGGTGTTAAATGTGAATGGAAATGATTTCTAAGTTGTTTTAAACTCTATTTGAATTAGAGTGATAATATTGGACTTTTGGATGGAATTAAAAATCGATAGGTTAAAATTTGGAATTTTATATATTAATTTAATAGTGAAATTAATATATAGTAATAGTGTAAATAATTGAACTTTGATTTAATATGAATCGAAATGATTTATAATATGAATATAAATTCTTTTTGATTTATAATTGAGTTAGTAAGTTTTTAAAATGGAAATTTCAAGCAATTTTGTCGATTTTGGAAATCGCTCGATTTAATCGACGCGTTAAAATAGCCTTCCGGGGCACAGTCTCGAAATTCAACAAAACTAGTTCCATTGGATCCGTAATAATTTACTATTATCGGATTTCAAATTTCATAGCGTTTGGAGTTACCGTTTGGTCGTACAGGATATAAACGCGTTGAATTAAATATCGAAAATCTAATATTTTAATTCGATTCGAAAAGCTATCTTCCACATACGATCGAATTAGGCTATGAAACATGTTCCATTGTGTTCAGAATAGGGGTAAAACATTATAAATGCCAGGCGGCATGCTTCGTTTGGAGTTCGTTCGAAAAAGTGCGTGAAACAGAAAAAATAATAATATTTTATTTATGAACGTGTATATATACGTGAGGGAACAGTAAAACCCTAGCTTCTATTTCACCCGGCCGCCAGTTAAGTTTCAATGGCCGAAAATAGCCATGGCTTCTCCCTCTATTTTCTTCAAATCCACAAACTTTCATGAGAAAGCTTTAACACGAAAATCGTAGAGCACGTCCTCCTCTACACATCCAACGATTAGGATCGTAGATGGTGGAGCATGTCAGCGACAAATCGATGGTATAGGTCAGGCGTTTCATCGCATTTTGTGAGGTAGAGGGGCAATCGAGCACGCTGTGTTTCTAGCTGTAGGTGCGCGTGGGTGCGAGGCAACGTTTGGTGGTCTCCGATCGAATTTCAGGCGAAGGATGGAAGCTCATTGATCGTGGGAAGGTTGCGTGCTATGGATACGTTCGAACGAGGAATGAATGAAGAAGAAGATAATAGAACGTGCGGCCTGATCTCATTCGAGGAAACCAACGGCCAGATTTTTTTCCAAGGTTTAAAAAAAATTATATTTATATAAATTATATTCAAATCTTATAAATTGTATATCTTTCACATATGAGGTCAAAATTGGATGAAACAGGCAGCGTTGGAATCGTGGCGACGAGCACTACCTTTTAGAGTTGGTTGGGACAGTTTTGGAGCTAGCTAAAATTAGGTTATATCAAATGTGTTCGATTTAATTTAAAAATTGAACGTTTGGCGAATTTAAAACTCAAGGTGAGTAAATCTCACTCATTTGGATGATTGACATTAATTTTAAATAGTTAAAATAAATTATTGATTGATTGGATGATTTGATAATTATTATTATCAGTTGAATGTTATAATATATATAGTAGTATTATTAGTAGTTGGATTGATTATTCCCTGCCGATTGGTGCGGATGAGACCCTATGCGCCCCGCATAATAGCGGATGACCCTATATACCGCGATATTCCGCCTCAAAGCAGAATTGGTATTTTTATGTTGTATTAACCTATGTGGATGCAGGGAAACAGGTTAGAGGGATCCAACTAGATTCCTTAAAAATGTTAAATTTAATTTCATATATATTGATATATGTTTTGTTTGAATAATCTGTGATAGATTATTGTGTAATTTGAATTGATTGGATGCTATAGCAGTTTTGGCCTAGATTTCGGTATTTTTAAATACCAATAATATATGGTTTGAATTTGAAAAGAATTAAAAAAAAGATTTTTGAAGTAAAATAATTATATAGAGTTTTGGATTAATTAATTGGATAAAATAAATGGTTTTGAAATTGTACTTAACTATATCCGGATATTGTAAATAGGGATTTTGGAATAATGTATATAAAGGATATTTTTTTTCTTTTCTTTGGAAATGTGAAAAGGGGGATTTACGGAATTGGAACGTAAATCAAATTGGGAATAAATTAAGAGAGAGATTTATAAGTGTTAGACTGGTTATATTGAAATTAGAAGATATATTTTATCGAGAAATTTAATTTGTTTTAAAAAGGAGGATTTTTGATTTGGTAATTTAAAATGGCGTTTAAGGATATTTCGAGAAAAATTAATTATTTAGTTATTTTAAATTTGTTTAAAGTATATTTAATTATGAATTAAGTCAGTTTATATTAAGTTAATTATTATTTAGAATTAATTAGTATTATTTTTTTTAAAAGGATAAATTATTCAATATTAATATTTTATATAATGGCTTTTATTTAAGAGTATTGCCTAAAGTTTAACTTGGAAAATTATTATAGAAATTTCATAAGTATTATTTTGAAAATTTTTAAATAAAGTTTTCGGGAAGTAATGGTATACTCGCATGGCGAAATCGGCGGCGGTGAGTGCCTGCAGTTAAGTTTCGGATTTCTCTAGGATAGAGACGTAACCATTGAGCTGTGAATCCATAGATTGATAACACAGTGGTACTTTCCTTATTATTTTAAAGGGTTTCAATATTTTTTTGAAAAGAATAGTTTGTGAATATACTAAAATCGGTAAGAAAGCATGTATTTTGGATAAAGAGATTTAAGTGATTGAAATTTAAATTGAATAAGACTTAGTGTTTTTCAGTGGAAAATGGAATCTTTGATTGTATGGTTGTTTATTCGATAGTTAAAGAACCGACTATGAAATCTAGACCCAAAATATAACTTTGGGAATATCTAAAAGAAACACGGGAATTATATGGTACAGTTACCGTTCGAGGTGCTATGCTGTATGTATAAACTCGTTTCGTTCATCTAGGACGTTGATATGGAAATCCGTCCACTAACGATTATGGGGTGATCTTCGATTTTATTTTCGTCTGTTTATTTCCTAAAGAACTGGGATTGAGTTTACCGAAAAATATCGAACGTTGTTTTCGAAGAGACCGGGATCGGATAAATTATCCGAAAACCACTTCGATCCAACGAGTATGTTTTCAAAGGGAAAACAAGAGCATGGAGTCGAAGATGGAGTAGTGAAGTGCAAGGGCTAATCGCTACTAATCATGAGGATTTTTTCCAAAATGGATGTAGTAGGAATAGTGCCTTCAGTTCCGTTCGGACCCAGAACAGACTTTTATGGATGAATGCTATCAGTACATTGTCATTGGAGGACAATGAGTATTCTAAGTGAAAATTCCTTAAAAAGGTAATCGTAGCCTCTAGCCTCATCAACCGGGAATGACTGAAAAGCAGGGGGAATGCAGCAAGGCTAAGTGGGTCGCAACTAATTAGGGTATGTTTATCACCTTTCTAGATACCCTCAGATATTTACTTCGATACATGGAAGGAACTCGGAAAAGGGTAGGAACACCCGGGGTGATAACATATTCGGTCTATCCAGGTTAGGGGTAGTCCGGTCTTGTGTTGTAGGGGATCCCGGCATGGTCCTTGGTACATTGTTTCTAGACATGTACTGTGATAGGTGATACCCTAGTACCTAGTCATTCGTATGGAATCCATTCTCCAATACGTACCCTTTACGGTTTTGGTTGTAGAGCTTAGTATGCTGGAATTTAATGAATGTAACAATTTCAGCTATTTGAATAAGTATTTGTACTTAGACACTATTATAATATCAGAGGATTTGATATGAAATGTTTTGGTTATCGTAAGGTAAAAACCCGTCGTGTTTATGTGTGGCGTGGTCTTACGTGATACCTTTGATTTTCAAAGGATTTTGAAAACTTTAATAATTCAAATCGAGTGTGTTTTCTCACACTGGTTTTCCAGACTGACTCGAGTGTTATTTTATTATAATGCTTGGGTTAGACCGAGTATTACAGGTTCAGGTTAGGATGCTATGGAGCTCAGGAGACGAGCTGGAGACCGAGACGTATTCTCATACTTGTTTATTCCATTGTAGTGTTTGTTGAAAATTACCAGAAATTGTGAGTACAGGTTGTTATAACTGTCCAGGCTGGTAATTATTGATTTGTGTACTCTGATGTGAGATATGTATATTACAGTTTTGATTGGTGTAAAGAACTATTTATATTATATGTTATTCAGTCTGTTGTGAGACTCTGTTTTTTTTAGTTTCTTCTTTCTTCTACCTACTTTCTTTTCCCTCAACAATCTGTCTTTCCGGCACTCGGTCGTTCGGCATGTTGTACAATGAGCGTATTTATGTCAATTTTCGAGGGTCGAAAAGGCAGGTCGTCACAGATGTCATCATCCATAAAGAAACACATCAATTCAGAAATCACTAAATCAAGATTAATCGAGTGAATCATCCATATCTAGAAATCATCATCAAAATGCAGAAAACATCTATAAGTGAGATATCACCAAGTATAACCAGGCTTGGACACAGTATTGCCTAAATATATCTCTCAATCTCTATAAATAAAACATCATTATCAATATATATAAAATAGGATAGGCTACCTATCAGTTTACTAGGAATCCATTATACTTTGGACATCTAATGTAGGTATAATGTCATATTCCCATATATATAACTATCAGAAATCATTGTGATAGGAAATGACTGTACGATAGACATAAAGTCCCAAGTAGAGCCATATATAAAATAATATATAGGTCACATAGCCCATATCTATACTAAAGTGAGGTATACCACTAGTATATGCCAAACTATTACTCCATCTGTATCAGAAGGGAGAATAATGGCACAAAGTAAGCTTCAGAGATACAAATTCTCTACAGTCTTATTTACCATCAAGGAATTGTGACATGTATCAACCAATGTGCTCGTCAATGTGAGGACTCAACAATCATGTCCAACTCTAGCCCCTATAGGTAACAGATTTTTGGCCTAGGTGACACATGGACAAATGCACGAAGCAAAAGCACGAAGCTATATATAAGGTGCCATAGATCTAAGGCGTGACCCCATGATCACCTACTAGGGAGGATTCTAGCCATTTGGTCCTCTCCAACGCAAATAAAAGGAGTACATCATAATAGTGGCATACAGAACTAATACATATGGATACAAAGTCTTGATCATCGTTAGGCACATAGCCATATTTACTGAATATAGGTACAAAGCCATACTCATTACTACGTGTATCACCTCATACACATAACACTATTCCCGTCATGTGAGTGTCATCTACTTATAATGAATAATCGAATAAATATCACAACAACATCCCATACCACTACATGATACTCAAACTTTTATTCATTACTTAGAAACTACACTCAAACTCCACAATATTCTATATACAGGTCTGAAGAGTGACCAGAGAAATATTACCCTTATTATAACTTCGTTTATTCAGATTCCTCATTACATAGATTTAAAATATCACAAAATCAAACAATAGGATGCCATCACCGTATCTTATCAAGAACACTATCAAATCTGTATTAACTATGAACCATTCACAATATCAAAATCTGTATGGGAATTTAGAAATCAGAAAACGTAGAAATCATACATAAAATCCCAATTTTTAATTTAAACATTGAAATAATAAAGTTCGACAAAATGTCTCTTTAGTAATTAAATAAAGTATCCATATATATATCTGTGTGTGTGTGTAACATTTAAATCACTTTATAAAATTCAACATAATTCTACGTAATTAGTAGTTATTCCATAATAAATATATATATAACTTCAAATGAATTATATTTATTTCTAGCTATAATATAATTCCAAAATAAAGATATAAATACTAAATTTTCAATTCCAAATCTTTACTTATATATTTTTAAACATTCAAAAATACTTTATAAATCAAATATCCTTTATTGAACTCATTCCAATATAAGATTCAATTACTAAAATTTATTTCTAATTCCTTTTATACATATTTTTCCAAAACATCGAAACTCACTTTACAAATCAAAACTAATTATATAAGCTATATAATTTTCTATAACTAAATAATACTTTAAAATAAATTTATAAATCTTAAAATGTAATTTTTTAAAACATTCACTATATATTCTAATAGTCAGAAATAAATTATTTTCCATTTTTAAAACAACTATTATATGCAAAATAATTTCCAAGAAATCATTTTATTCACCAACCAATTTATTTATTTGTAAATATACTTCAATTTAATTTTAAAATTCTAAAAATATTTTATCAATCTTTTAAAAATATTTAAAACCAAAAAATCAATTAAACTTCTAAAAATATGAGTTATGAAACAAAATTCTCCAAAATCAACAATCGAATTATCAACATAAATTTATCGTGTGGCCGAGTCGAATTCCATCGATTTTCGGCCATCCATAGATTATACACATAATATAAATAAATTACACAAACTAAAATGCAAACGGAGAGGATTTCCTTTGCATTTCGAACATCCAACATACACAAAATCTTCCAATCAATCCAATTTCCCAACCAAACTATTCAATCAAGCAATTTAACCAAACAATTCAAATAATTATTATGATGATATATACGTGTATATAACACGTTCATCTAGCCTCGAGCAAGGTTCACGTCTCCTACCGAGGTGCATCGCACACCAGGCTTTACATCACCAGCCATTATCTTATCTAAATTAACGTCTTTCATTTGCAGCTCCACCCATTGATAGTCGCCAAGTCGCATCGCCTCTTGTCGTCACGTTGCTCAAAATCGGGAGCACCAAAGTTGTGGTAAGTCCAACTTAGTCGGCCTCCCAAATTGCATTCGCTCCTCCCCCGACGTTGTCGATGACCTAGCGCCAACACTTTAGAGGCGTTTGACGATTCTTGGAACGTTCACGATATTATAATTTTTTTCCATGCTCACCATTGTAATTAGGGGATTAGCACTAAATTTAAAATGAAAGGGAACGGGTTCAGGCTTATGAATGAAGTGAGGCTAGATTTCTAAGACAAAGTAAATGAGTTTGGCTTGTTATATGATTTCTGATAGAGTTAGGGGTGTGCTCTAAGGGCAATTATGTAATTTGTTACATATATCTAACTCGTTGAACAATCTTGTTCATAATAAAGGTGTTTCTTTGTATTATATACTAGATATAATGTGGTTATATTAATTAATTAATTTAATTAAAAGTACATTTAATAGAAAATCAATAAATGGCATATTTCATAATAGTAGTTACAAAGTGTTATGACCATGAGTAATTTATCATAATAAAGCAAATATACCATTTTAAATGTTCCTAGTCAAGATGCATCGAGACTGGATATCGATGTATCCATTGAGACTAGAGTATGTAATGCTCTCCAAATGTTGGGCAGTGTATTACTCATGGTTGCTGGGGGCACCTAAGGGTTACGTGCTGATAGTTATTGGATAACTATGGAACGACTCACTCGATAGTTTTCTGTTGGTTAATATAACTAAGGTCAAACAGAAAATATCGATGTGGCTCATTTACACAGTTCTCTTGACTTGGGAATACTGTGGATCTTCAATATGACAGCTTCGCTTTGATTATAATAAAATCATGGCATGGCGTTCCATCGAGTGACTATAGTTGGGTCGAGTGGAAGTATGGAAGTGAAGCACTATTCAAGAGAGGATTCATCTCCTCGGTTATATGGGGTTAGTATCATGATCAACTCAAGCAACTCAAAGTCAAAGTCTTTGGCCAGAGCATTTTGGTTAATAATAAATGTTATTATTGAACCAAGGACTTTATGTTTGGACTATAAAGTTGAATGTGGATGATATTGGAAGTTTGACCATTACCAAATTCCACAAGTCCTATTATGATATAGTTTTGATGAAGAGAATTGGCATAAATAATTGTCACTATCAGGCAAGGTTTTAAATCTCAGATTTCTGTCACGTCTCGTCTCGAAGAATTTAGAGAGCTTATCTCGTATCGGGTAAGATCTCGAATGAGATGAGTGCATATCGGTCGTCTATCTTGGATTTACATTTCGGTTTCTAAAATTCATTTCGAAGTTATCTCAGAGTATATGTCATGTCGAAAATTAGTTTTCATACACCTAAATTTATAATACTAGTCACTACCTTAAGGAAAACACTATGCACTTACCTTAAATATATCACACGCTTATCATTAGTAATTTAGTATGGAAAAATATCACTTATATCATGTAAAATAAACAAATAACTAGATTTCATGAATAATGTTCAATATAATATCATATGAGATAAAGTAGACAAGAAACAAACCATAACATATGCACCTTTAATTTGTTTGATCATTCACTTAACTTTCCTACACAATATAATGTCTCATTTCTACCTTTTATGATTTATAGTGCTGCAAGGGAAATCTTAATTTTATAACTTCAAATACAAAAGTCTATAAGTAGAATTAAGATATTCTATGTCAGATTATAGTATTTATTAGCAAACAAAATCTCAATAAGCAACTAATAGCATAGATATTTCAAACAAACGTAGAAAATAGCATGCATAGTACAAACAATTTTCAAACATTTAGTATTATTATAAGAAAAGCAAAAAATTGATGTACGAATGAACATGTAATCATCAAATCAAATTAATAGATGAAAGAGAATTCCTTTATTGCTTAAAAATAAGCCTTGAGGAAAAACAATATAGCAGCAAAGACTAAATGAAATCAAATTGGGAATCCATTTGGAACATAAAGTTAAATAAGTCAAGCCCAAAATTTATAGCCGCAAAAAAATAGGGTTAGGAAAAAAACTCAAGAAAGTGTCAAAAAAAGAAAAATGAAATCGGATGTAAATTAATTTGGATCAGAAACCTAAATGAAAATCATAAAGTGAAATACTTACCATAATCGAAGTAGATTTTATCATCTTCTTACACTCGTCATTTCCATAAAATAAGAGACGGAGATTAAATGAGATTTATATAAGAAATAAGGATTAGAAAAAGTACAATTAAGAAGCCTTAAATTAAGGTAAAGGATAAGCCAGCCCAATACGGAAAAAGAGTTTATTTTTTCCAAAATTCAACAACTTGGCCGACATCTCACTGTTAAATCTCATCCGAGATACTGGACGAGATACTAAAATATCATCCGAGATTTGGGTCAGACGAGATTCAAACGAAATAGCCTATTTCGAATCGCCCGGGCTTGAGATCTCGACCGAGATGAGCGAGTTTTAAAACCTTGCTATCAGGTACCATTTATAATAAGTAAAATTTGATTTTACCGAAAAGACATGTAAGCGATGAATTCAGCCAAACCGTCATACCACCTGCTAAGTGATGTGTGAACATTAATATTTTAATTGTTCAATATTAATCGCTCACTGAATTCACACCTCTGAGTCACACAAGCGCATTTGTGATTTCTTCGAAAACCACACAATTTAATTAGTTTGTATAATGTTGCAAACTGTTCAAATTAATTAATATTTATGAAATATTAATTATTGTTAATTTATTTGATGTTTTGAATATTGTTGGTAATTATTTTAATGCATATATAAAAGTTATATTTGCATATATCGATATGTGATATTGGTAAAATTTTGAACATGTTTTAAATAATAAAATAATTACATAAAAGTTGTTTTGTTTTAGAAAAGTTGCATATTTGGAATGTGCTTGGACCAGCCATATAATGGTAAGAGGAGGAAATCAATTAATCAGATTAATTGAAATTTAAAAAGAGGAAATAAACGAGGAAGTTATAATGGGAAAGTGGGAAAAGGTTCCTTTAATAAAAATAAAACCTCCTCATTTTTGAAAGTACAAAGAATAGAACGTGACTTCCATTTTTTGTTCTCTTTTTCTTCCTCTTCTCTATCATTCATCCAGGGCTAAAACTTCATCCAAAAGAGAAAAAACATCAAAACAAATTCAAATCAACATCAAACTAAATTAAAAAGGGTGGTTCATTCTTCTCTTGCAAAGTGGTATGGTGATTTTTGAAATCTAAAAGAAGTCAAAAATTAAGGTGCGATGAAGGGCAAGGTTTATCGGATCTAGAGAGTGATCAATTAGATCTAGATATTCTTTTATCATTCATGGTGTTTCTACATGCTTCATCCTAAGGTAATTATATGTGCATATAATTCGATATTTACATGTTTATTGTATTATTATTTTGATCTATGTTTGTTTATCATTTCCTTTTAATGTATGTTTATGATAAATCGACATGTCTTGAATCTCATATTACTTTTGATAAATTGTCATCATTCTCTATGTTGTTAGGATCTGTAACTTCTTATCACAAATTTATGCATGCCTACCTTGTTCAAATTTATTTTATTTTATTATAGATACTTATGAAATTAAAAATTGACTTTAAATGAGATTTATGTATACTATGAGATAATCTTTACTTATTCAAATGCAAATGGATTATATATAAATATATGTGTGTGTGTGTTAAGTTATTTACCATTCCTTGAATCTGATTTTAATTACATATGTTAAGTTTTGGTACAATTGTTACAATCCTTGTTAAAACAAAAGTGGATACCTTGGTTTAATATTAATGAAAGGACTTAGTGCAAATTTTAATTAATTGTTGTTTTCAATATTTAATGTTTTGTGTAAATTTTGATGTATTGTTTCATTCCTCAATTAAATATTTAATGAAAACATTTAACTTTAAAATCAAAAACCTTTTGTACAAATGTATACACACATATCCCATATGCTACATTGTTTGCAAATATATGCTTTCAGATCCAAATTATTAAATTTTAATTATCAGTTATATGTAATATAAATGTTTTGTTTAAATCAAATTTGTACATATATTATGAGCAATAATGTAACCTTTTTTTTGTTAAACATTTTCTCAATTGGAATTTTTTCTATTAAAGTTAATTTAGGATTTCAAATTATTTAAAATAACCAATAGGTTTTCACTTTGTATGTATGTATGTATCCATAATTATTATGAATGTATAAATCCATAATTATTATGAATTTATGCATATATTTCATTAACAAAATTTAGACAACAAAGGCATGTGTTGATCTGGTTGATAAGTAATCAATGTCATTTATTGTATTAATTATTACGGCTAAATGGTGAAAGAAATGAAAGGTTTTCCTCTTTTCATATTCATGTGTAGATTTGATTGATAAGTAATCAATGTCATTTAATGTATTGATTGTCATAGTTAAATGGTGAAAGAAACGATAGGTTTCCCTCTTTTCATATTCTATCATGTCCATGTGTAAATTTGATTGATAAGTAATAATTGTCATTTAATGTATTAATTGTCACAGTAAAATGTTGAAAGAAATGATATGTTTCTCTCCTTTCATATTCTGTCATATCTTCCCTTTATTAATTGGATATAGTAACAGACGGAAACAAATAATTTCCTTCTCTTAATTTATTTTTACATGTTTCATTTATACATATATACGCTACTTGTAAACCACACTTACACTTGACATAAATGAATGTATTTGATAGATTCATCATACCACGTACATTTGTATATTTAAAGTTCCTTAAATTACCACATTGAATAAAATATTTATTTTATTTAAAAGAAAATTTTGATAAAATCCAAATGCATTTAGACTTCGTAGGCCCGTTAATTATCCAAAATGGTAAAATTTTTGAAATTCACCCATTTCTTCCGCTAAGGGCTGGCCCAGTTCCAACAATGGTAACAGAGCCTAATAGCCTATGCGATCTAAATTAGTCATGTCAAGGCTAACTAATTAAGCTTGCCCACTAAGTACGGTGTCTAGAAAGGTAATGTCTAGGATTGGAATTGTGTAATTAAGTACCCTGTCCTACCTGGTTACTAGCCTGGCCTGAAAAGTAGAGTAAGCCCAAAGATTACCCCTAACAGAAAAAGCCCAATTTAATTGGGCCTTGGGCTAATTTTCAAAATAGTTTTGAAAATTAAGACAAGATTTTAAATTTAAAAGTTAAATTTAAAATAAAACATGTTTATTATAAAAGGTTATAGTATAACATAAATTTTAAAAATGTTTGAAAATGTATCGAAAAGTTCAAAATGTTTGAAACTGTCTAAATATTAATTTTGAAATTTAAAACTATTAATAAGATTAATAATATAAATTAATTAAATGAGTTAATTAATTAATATTTATATGCATGTATTATGTATGTTGATATATGTTATGTTATTTTAAAGTGTTTAAGATAACATAAGCATACATGTATGTATATAAGATAAATTTCAAAATTAATATAATTTAATTAAAATTGTTTAATTAATAAAGTAATTAAAGGTTAGTTAATTAACTAAAAATATGCATATATAAGATATATGTGTCTTACTACAACGGTTATAGTAGATATGTCCAATATAAAAGTTGTATTAGAATACTAATTTAAAATTAATTAAAGAGTTAATTAATTAAAATTAATTAAGTAAGATTTAAATAATAAAATGTTATACATAAGATTATTGTATAAGTTAATTAAAATATAAAAGTTATATAATAATGAAACGTATATAATATACAGTGTATAAACTAAAGGTGGAACATAAAAGAAACCCAAATAGACTTAAGGAATAAATACATATGTAAATGTACGTATACTGTGATTTCTGATGTGTCTGACACTTGAATCATGGAGGTATTTCATACGAAATACATTATTCCATAAGTCAATATCACTCAATATAATATACTGAAGATTATGAATCTTCAATATAATGTTGTCCTTTACCATATATATATATATTAATAAATTACTTGCATACTCCTTAGTTGTTGAGCAAACTCAAGCTAGGAATATTATGTGTAATATTATTAATATATTGAATAGATGAGGTAAGATAACTATATGTATTTGTTGAGCAAACTCAAGGTACATATACTATACTTAGGCCTCTGCGATGTGGTAGGTATGAGTGAATAATCTCTTCTGATTTATTGAGCAAACTCAAGGTCGAAATGAGATTAGGACAAGGAAAACTAGGTTAGGAGTAGTATGTGATACAACCGATAAGGAGTTATCCATCATTTGTGGGGCTATGATTTGTTAAGAAAACTCAATGTCAGAATACCAAGACAGACGAGTCGTAATACCCACTAGCGAAGTCGAAAAACTTCTATGTTTCATCTTAGAGTTTGGAGAAACATAAAAGACTAGTGGGAGCCATATTAGAAAAATGAAGTTGTAACATTTAACCTTTCTAATATTGTAAGAAGATATGTTAAATAATGTTATAATTATCTACAATGATAAATTTGTGCATTTAATATGATTGATAAAATGTTTACCAATTAACATATACAAATGAGTTGAATTGAAATTTGACAAACGGAAATAAAATACCCACTATTAAATGCATATTGCATGTTAATGATTTCTATGCCCATGCAAGTGTCTAATTTTTACCACTACTTAATACATTCGTAAAATGGTCACTTACATGCTTATTTGGTTGAGACCGTGTATTGCACTCTATGAGTTTCGAACTCTAAAAGAAATACAAGACTATGGATATTTGATCCATATACTATCATTTTTAAATGTTATATGGTGAATGGTCACAGTTCGTAATGTACGATACTTCAATGAATATGGTTCATTGGAAATAAGCCAATAAACAGTATTTTTGAGATCATGCATTGAACTTGATTGATTACAAAAGGGATCATATTGTGTTAATGTAACACAAGACCAAAAACTACAAGATAGATCTAAGAACTCGATCGTTAAAATGTCATTTTGATCGATTTCCGTAAAGTGCAACATATTTGATGTCCTTAATTGTTAAGGATAATCGAGTGTGCTTTTGTAAAGAGTTTGTTATGATATTGTAGTAAGGTTTTCTTTTGAATAGTTTGACCATTTGGAAGGAAAACGAATGTATAAGAATAGATGTAATTTTAGGTACAGTTGGGATGAAGAGAATGAATAGTCACTTCTGCTTCAAAGAGAAACATTGGAAACGAGAATTACAATATTAATTGATACTTAATATTGGAATAAGAAATATTATTTTTACTCCGAAATGTATTTTCATATAGAAAATTGTTTCCAATGAGATTTATTTCTTTGAGCTCAAGACATTTAATCAACGAACTCTCCACTGTAAATAGTTGCTATGTATGAAATAAAAAAATTGTATTAAGTGAATGATGGACCTCCGAATTTAGTACGCTATTATAATAATGGTGGAAATAGTGGGAGCATGCCATATAGCACTTATTAACTGCATCATAGTACGAAAATTGTTTTCGTAAAACTTACCATACATTATTTATGAAATAATGATTATTTTTCGGTATCGACTGAAAAAAATAGACAAAAGTGATAATGAATATTATGAATATTCTTTATGAAATAAAATTATAATGGGTAATTTTTTTATAACAAAAGTGATGCATTGGAAAATACAAAAGTATCTAATATTATTTATAGTTGTTTTGGAATTATAGACTAAGCCATAGTTTTAAGAAATAATTTTATTGCATGATTTTGAATCATATGATGCTTGTTAATTATATCTCAAACAATAAAGGGCTATGCACCCATTTAGTGGGAGTATCATAAGAGTTGATGAACTCTTCGGACTGATACATATAGATGTATGGAATCATAATTCTATAAATACCAAAACGGTTCCACGTACTTCGTCATATTCAAAAATGAGTTATCGTCGACATGGACATGTGTATTTGATACACGTGTAGTATATCTATGGTAAACATATAGAATATAAAACAGAAGTAAATAAAAAAACATGCGATAGAAATGATTTGATTTGATCGAATGAGTGAGTATATTGGAAAATGTTTCGAACGTACCTAAAATGAATAAAGATTCAATCTAAAAATTACTCCTCCATGTGATACATAATGATGCATCGATATGGAGTAATCGAACTTTGTTGGACAATTTGCGATTAATGGTAAGTGAAGTTGAGTTAGTTTCTTTCTATGAAGTAATGTACTTAAGGGTAGTAAACAAGCTTAATATTATTTCATCTGAATAACAGTTTACAAAATTTTACAAGATAAGGGTTTCTAAGAAACTCCAACATATCATAGGCCAAGGATTTGGCAGGTCATGCGAGTCGAAAGATTGCACGTAATAATTGTTCATGAGGGATCTTCTATGAATCTCCCCAAAAGGATTTTGAAAAGACTGTCATTGGATGACATATTTATGTTTCAAACATTATTTTTGTAAACTAAAACCAAATCAGTTTTATAAATAAAGAAATTCATAATGTTTATGAATACCTATTCTATTGCACTGAGAAACAATTTTTGTTTCAAGATATACTAACTTCATTGTGAAGAAATATGTTTGAGGAATTATTGGTAGTAAAATGGAATTGGATACGATCCATAGATAGAACTATTATATGAGATGAAATGAAATTAACTAACCTAAATGAACATATAGCATTAGAATGTCTAATAAGTATTCTCGTACATCTAAGAGAAGCTATGAGTTTCTTATTAATGTCAAAAAGTATATATAATCCAAGATTGTTTAATTAAACCATTGAGAGTGTTGACTCTATATGATATGATGTGCAAATCAGAAAGAATTCCAAGTACGCTATCAAAATATAGATTTTGGTGGTTGTAACTGAAGGGATATGATCCATCGACCACGACTGTGTCTTTATGAGTAAGACTAACGCAGTTGGAAATAAATGAGCAATGTTGATAGGAATAATATCGCAAATTTCAATTGGTGAAATTAGCGTAATAGATTCAATATTCAACACGTTCAAGTCAATTCGGATTTACTCAAAAAATTACTGCTAGATATGTCCTAGTGTTTTAGTACATATGTATCGAAACAGAAAATTTTAAATAACGATTTAGAATAAGTTGTTTACACATATTAACTAAAAATGTATCAAAGTCAGTGGGAGCGATATTGAGTTTGTGAGCCTTTGGATAAGATCCAAGAAATGATACGGAAGTATCATTCTATAAGCATCAAGCGTGTGGTAATAAGAAAGTACGTTAAAAGGTACATTGATATTTCTAAACTATAAGTAAACAACATGTTGTTGATTTTAACGATGTACTTGTGTTAAAATCAGTCTTAGTTGTTTTAATACTCAACATTGGATTAATAAATGATGTCTTTTATAGTAAGTATAAAAGATGTCGGGAATATCCCAGATGATATGCAAGGACACCTTATTAAAATGTATAATATGGAATATGTAAGATTGATTCCTTTACATTGGCAAAAGGAATTATCATACATGTTATGTTGTCTACGATATCATGATTTATTTATGTATTTGATACATGAAGCAAATATCAAATGCAAATTGATATCACTAAATGGTTGTTTAAAGTGTTCTCGTGTATTTATGAAATACTAGAGAATTGTTTATAGAAACAAAAACTCTATATGAAGGATTGTTCGAACTCAAAATTCATAAGTCATATTGAGTGTAGTATGTCAATAGTAAATTTAAATTAAGAATCTTTAAGTTGGTAATGTTCCAAATAAAAGACTGTGGCTTATTCAATGAAAAAAGGCTACGTATATCGCCTTGAATATTGCCGCAATAAAAATGATGTATATAAAATTATAAGTGCATAAATTTATAACCGAGCCGGTTCCAAATGTTGAGAATCTCGTAACATTGTTATGTGATAACAATGTCGCAATATGGTTCGTAATAGAACTTAGAGCTCATTAGAGGTCGAGAGACATACTTCGAATTGTTCCACGTGATAAAGCAGTTTATCACCGTTGGAGAGAGTTGATTGACCGAGTAGATAATTGGAACATAATAGCATACCCATTCACAAAGGGACCGAACCAACTGGTTTTGAGAAACCGATTGGAGAAGTTGGAATAAGATTCCATAATTGACCTCAAGTGCAAGTGGGAGATTGGTAGAGTTAGGGGTATGCCCAAGTGGCAATTATGTAATTTGTTACATATATCTAACTCATTGAACAATCTTGTTCATAATAAAGGTGTTTCTTTCTATTATATACTTGATATAATGTAGTTATATTAATTAATTAATTAATTTAAAAGTACATTTAATAGAAAATCCATAAATGGCATATTTTGTGTAACGAACCAGATTTTCGATCCTCGAAAACGACATCAATACGTCCACTGTATAGAATGCCGAGTAATCGAGTGTCGGAAACACCAGTTCATTTGGGGTGAAGAAGAAAAGGTAGAAGAAGAAAAAGACAGAAAACAAAAACACAGAATCTCACAATCGCAGCGGAACAAATATAATATATAATAACAGATTTTAAATATAAGAAATGTACTGTTAATATACATACCATTATCAGAGTAAAATAGACAACAATCAATTTGGACAGTTTAATAACTTGTCCTCACACAGTGGAAATACAAATCAAGTATGAAAAATACGCCTTTGTCATCCAGCTCGTCTCCTAAGCTCCATAGCATCATAACCTGAATCTGTAATACTCGGTTTGACCCGAGCATTATAATAAAATAACACCCGAGCCAGTCTGGAAAACCAACGTGAGAAAACACACTCAATTTGAATTATTATTATTTCAAAATCCTTTGAAAAACAAAGGTATCTCGTAAGACCACGTCACACATAAATACGACGGGTTTTTACCTTACGATAACCAAAACATTTTTTGTAACAACCCTGGTTTTGAAGATTACCTGTTAATATTAAATTATAGCGGTAGTTATAGTTTAATATTGTAAATTAAAATAAAATTGGAAATTTTATTTGTTTATTTGGAATAAATTATGAATTTTGAAAATAAAATGAGAAAAATAAAGTTTGGAACTTTATTTTATATATTTGGGTTAATAATGATTGGAAAATGGGTTTTATTTGGAAGAAATACAATAATTGTATTAATTATTGCCAATTGCTTCTTTTAATAATTTTTAAAAGAAGTATGAGATTTTTAAAGGTTGTTTATTTAAATAAAAAGATGGAAATTGGTTTAAAATAAGTTTTGGCTATAAATAATACTTTAAAATGGTTTGAAATATTTTACTACGTGAAAAAATAAATTTTGTGGAATTTTAGAAGTTAAAAATGCAGACTTTTACATTTATTGGTGAAAATTGTGTATTATTGTGAAATAAAAGATTTTAATAATAATAATGTTTTAAACACAAAAATTAATCCTTTTTATAGTGTAAAATAATTTATTTCATGTGTATGTAAATTTACAAATTTTGTTTGGTTGAAAATTTAAAAAGAAAATGACTTTGTTTTGTAAATTAGTGTATATAAGAAAGCATTTGGTTTTATGTTAAGTAATTAATTTAGGCCATCATACTTTCTTTTGTTTAATGGGTCCATTAAGCCCATTAACATTTAATCTGGTTTAAGGAGGTGAGAAAAAGAAGACAGTACGTTCATTTTTACTCTTCCTTCTTCCTCTTTTTGGAAATAGATTTACAGTAAACCAACCTTCTCTATATTGCAAAATCCACACTTTTCTTCAAATTCTTCAATACAAAATAAAATATTTTTCAAGCTAGAGTAAAAATTAAAGGGTAATCAATCTCCAAACTCTATAGTTTCATCAATTCTCAATTTTAGAAAATAGTTTCTAATTTACTGTCATTTCTTCCTACATGTACTGTTTTAAGTTTGAACAGGTTATTTGAAGCTAGAATCTCCTCAAAGAGTGCCTCTTTCAACATAAATTCGAGGTTTGATCATCTCTAATAGCAAGGTGAGTTGTATAAGCTCATAATCTAGCAAAAAAAAAAGTGCCAAACTTTGAAACTGTGTAAAATTAGCCTCTGTCCGTAGTTTTCTGTAGTTGGTTTTTCTCTTGTTCATAATCAGTTTCTGTTGCTACTTTGAAACCTTATAACTAGTTATTTCGGCAATGAAATGCTGCTGGATTTCTTGCATTTGATAGCTTGCATGTTGAACGCCATCTCTGTAAAATTTGGTTGAGTTTTATAGTCATTTGCTAAGTCAGAAGTTGCTCAGAAAATCAGTTCGCGAGTAGGAAATCAACTGGAACAAAGTCTGTATGCTAGGTCAACTGCCACCCTCCCTGGGTTGACATGCAAGTCGACCCAGTGCTTCCTAGGTCGATCGTACGGTTGACCTAAGGACCAAGGAGGTCGACCTAGAAAAAGGCAAAATTTTGCCTTGTTCTCCCCTTTGGTTTTGATGTTTCCGACTTTCTTTTGCTTCATTTTCAATCTATATTCGTGATGTTTTTTATGATGATTATAGGCCATGATGACTATCAATATACTAGTCAAATTTTGGAGATTTTAAAATTCAAATTTTGAATTTAATTTGAATTTGAATACCGGTTTGAGTGTTTTTCTTCGTTTTGATTTGTTTTCGAGCACGGTTTTCTCCAAATCTTTTTGAAATGATCTTTAAAATTAATGGAATTTCAAAATAATTATTATATAATATTTTCAAGTATTTTCAAGTATAAAATCTATTTATTCTCTATAATAAGATAAATGTTCAAATTGGGTTTTCAAATTTATTTCGAAAATTGGTTTTCAAAGCTTGTTTTCCTAAGTAAATTATTTTATATATATATTACACATTTTTGCACTATCGAGTGAATGAGAAGGAGAATTAAATGGTTTTGTAAAACACGTGGTATGGGACACGTGCGTTTATCTTATCGGTTAATTCCCAACTTGTCTGTTTGATCATTTTGACCTTCGGGTCGAGTTTACCAACGAGATGAGGTAAACATTTTACTGTTTTGAGTGTGAAATTTACTAGCGGTTAGTAAACCGTTTAGTGCAAACATGTGGTATGGGACACTTGTTAAACTGTTTGGGTTCCTATCCGAGAGTTTGTGACACATTTGCCATTGCGGCATGCCAGTACTGGACCTTCGGGTCATTGCCACTGCGGCGTCTGCCACTACGGCGTATTTGTCTTCGAGACGTTTGCCATTGCGGCGTATTTGTCATTATGAAGTTTTGCCTTCGGGTGAGGTACCTATTTGAGATAACAGTACTTGGCAAGGCTTCAGCCACATGCACGTGCAAACACTTTTGAGATGATTTCTTCGACTATTTTCCTTAGTGTATCGCCCCATTTCGGAATTGGTCCTTTGAACCATTTGATATATTTGTGGCGATTACCTTGCGGGAATTTGCACTCCTAGGAGTTCTATCTTTTAGATTTGAGTTGCCTACACTAGCATTATTTGAGATTGCCTATTGGCGTTATTACATGAGATTTACCTTTTGGTGTTTATTTGCGATTATATTCTCCTATGTTGGAGAGTTTAATTGATTGGTGGCGTATTTTCGAGATGGTGATTTCTTTGAGATTTCTTTGAGTTTGCCGATATGGCGAGTTTGGGATTTCTCCTTTTTAGGAGTTATATTTTACCTAAACCACTATTGATGATTTGTGATATGCCGATGATATGAGGCTTGCTATATTTAGCGATTTATGGATTGTCGTATCTCTTTTGAGATTATATGTTTGTGTAAGTGATATCATCTCATCACTTAGAGTAACCATACCATACTTATACTCATGCTCATACTTAGTAGTGTTCCTTCTTGTTTAAGAAGAACATTAACCTTATCCTTATGCATCCATTACTGCTTATCCTTATAAACTGATATGTTTAGCTAGACTGACCCGTGTATTTTATACTTGGGTCAGACCGAGGTGTTTCAGGTTAGGTACCCTTATGGACTTATCCTATTCTGCTTCCGCATGGACTTATCTGCTGGCCCTTTTTGCTGTAGTCTTTTTGTTGCTACTCTGTTATGTATATCATTTTGACTCGTGTGTATATTGTGGTCGTCATACCACTTATGATGTATTATTTGTATTGTATTGGGATGTATTAGTATATATATGTGTGTGTGTGTGTATATATATATATCTGTTTGCTGTTATGTGATGTGTTATGCATTTAAGTTGTTGTATTTCGTTCTGATAGATCCTATAGCCACCTATGGCTTTGTAGTAAGTATTTATTGGATATGTCGATCCACTTGAATCAATTAGAAAAAAATATAGAGCATTTATCGACGTATTCAATAGAAATTTAAGACAAGGCTATAGATGGTCGCTCCTAACCAGCCCTATTCTCCGCATTAGCAGATGGTATTACTCAACAATACTCTCTGTTAATGTGGGTCTCGGGGTGGGGCGTCACATCTTGGTATCGGAGCTGAATTCAGAACAAAATAGGATAAACACAGAACGGAAGCATATATTATGATATATCCAAGTATAATAAAAATGTTACAATTCCCTTAATCATCGTGTCCTTTATCTTACCTTGTCCTTTGAAATTGAAGTTTGGGATATGTCTAGGAAATTTTTTATTTCGTAGTATTCCAAAAATAGAATTGATGACATCTTATCTTAGGAGTAATCCTAATCGTGTTTTTTTATTATTCAAGCCCTCTTTAATACGGGTGCTTGACACCCATCTGTATCGGAGGAGTTTGTTGATGCTTTTGGATGTTTTTGTCTTGTTCTTTTGTGAGGATTGTGAATCCTATTGAGTGGATCCGCAATATTTAGCATGATGTATGAGGATTTGGGATTGTTGCTTATAGCTTATCTTTTCGTGCGAATTAGCACGCCATTTTCTATCTATAGTTTGGAGTGTTTGAGATGAAGTGGCTTGCATATTATCAAGCCACATTCTGTGATTCGAAGAATCCTATATTAGGTATCCTTATTCGGTTGATTTGTTGCTTCTTGTCCTTCGGAATGTTAACGACGATTTCGAGGTCTCTGTATTCACTCTTGAGTTTCGAGATGTTAATGATAGATCTCGAATTACAGTCATTGTGACTTTGTTGATTTTTGTGAGCCCGTTCGGGTATGACACCCAATCGAGCAATCGAGAATTGTATTGACCTCTCTTCCCATTCTTAACCTTTAGGTCATCCTTCCACGAGGATGTCCACTAGGGAATTGAGGTTATTCATTGAATTTATTTGATATTGCCATTCTTACCCTTTTTGAGATATCCTCTTTGGATACTCAATTGTTGATATACTTTGTAAAAATTACTTCACTCGAAGTAATGATATGTTGTTAGTGTTCTTTTTCTCATTCGAGAAGATATTTTACCCTTACTTTTATATCTCGTAGATTTCTTTTAATCTCTTGAGTGGTGCTGGGGTCATTCCTTAGCTTGACCTTACATCGATTTTCCATGAGCTACGAGTCGCGGAGGATAGCGTTACTCTTAGCGCATTCCGCACTCGTTATGAGTCTTGTGAGTAGTCCGTTATACCGTTCGAAATAATGAACACTCCAGACTATTCCTTCAGTCTTGTGAATCGAGTATTCTGGGAATATCTCGATGAATTCTTCTTGTGTCTTTGATTTTAAGAATAAGTTATAATTGAATTTTCAAATCTTTCAAATTGAAGATAAGTTTTTGAGAGAAATTGGATTTTTGTTTTTTGGAAAAACAAAGAATATTTTGAGTATTATATTTGAGGTATTTCTTTTTAAAGAAAATGAATTTCTGTGTTGGGTTGTCCGTCTAGTGCTTTAAGAATTCTGGTCGATGCGTTTGGCCAACGTTATCAATAAGAATTTCCTAAACGCTGTGATGAGACAGTCAGACACTGTAAATTGAGTTTTAATAAGTAAAGTTTGAAAATAATTAATATGGTGGAATATTAATTTTTATTTTAAATGTTTAATGAAACCATTGAACCATAGTGAGTTTTGGATGAGTGGCGAGGCAGTTTTGATCATTTGATCAACTCGGCAGCCAATCGATGAGGTCATTCACTATAAATCAATGGCAAGGCAATACCCCTATATTATTTGAAATTTGAGAAATTGAATATGGTAATTTGGTAAGTAAAGTGAATAATTCTAATTAAGGGGATGTCTTAATTAGAAGAAAATATCATTTGATACCTTGATTAATAAAATGATGTATTTAAAGTAAAAGAATATTTTGGTTTGAAAAATTAAAATATTGATTGAATATTTTAGTACAAGTTATTAGTGATGACTATAAAATTTGTTTTGACACTTATTTATTTGAGTAATAGTAGAGGATAGATATAAAACCCTATCTTAAGAGAAAATAAAGAAGTGTTAGTTTAGAACTTTTAGTATAAATTTGTGAGCTAGTTTTTGTTTTAAACTTAAATGGTATTAAAACTTGTGGGTTTGAAATTGCAAAATTTTTTTTGAAAACAAGTTTGAATTAATTATCAACTTTAATTAGTTTTATGTTGATAATTAGATGGAAATTTAATTTTTGTGACGAGTGGAAATGTGAATTTGGATTGTTTTGATAAATGAACAATTCATGTAGTATAATCATTTTAAATTGTGAGAATAATTTTAAAACTATATATATATATATATATCCCAAAAATTTGTTTTGGGTGGATAATCAATAATCATCTCTTGATAATGAAAGAGAGTAGTTATCTCTTCCAAAATGAGTTTTCATAGTTAATTGTTTTTAAAGCTAGATTTTGGGAAGTAATGAAATTATTTCCACTTAATAAAATGTTTTATGATGATTACATAAAGTTGATCATAATTTTGTATGTTTTAGCTTTTCGGAGGAAAAAAATCATTTAATAAATGATTTAGAAAAAAGTTTGTTTGAAAATGTAGTTTGAAATTTAAATAGTTTGGGTAAATTTCAAAATTTTAAATTGAGTTAAAAGCTGAAATTTTGTTTGGAAACGTATTGTACTAAAACAGCGATAACTTGAAATTGATAACTTCAAATGAGTTCAATCTTTTTGCAAATGAAAGAGCTTTCAGTAAGCTATAAAGTTTCTTATCACTTTAAAAGATTTGGATAGGCAGTTCTGCCCTATTACAAAATTCTCTAAGATTTAAGCTGAAAGTAAATTCAACATAACTTTCAAACCCTAAATCCAATTTTGATGATCTTTATATTTCTGGAAAGCTTAGACTTAGTAGAACAACTTTCATTTAATAAAAAATTTCAGATTTGGTTGTTTGCTAGGTCAAAACATGTCTTCTTTACAGCAGGTCTGAAATAAAAATTAATTTTTCCTCTTAATAGTTAAGTGTAGTACTTCTTATTTATAAACATGAACTAGTATCATCTATTTGAGTAAAGTACAGGAGAAAAAAGGATAGTTGGAATATATTTTGAGCAAAAAGATTATATATATGAGTGTGCAAACTCGCTTTAAAATGCTAAAAAGGAAGGTATGTTTTCGGATTAATTTTAAAGAGTTAAATTATGATATACATTGTGTTTCCGACCTAATGGTCGATGTATATTATATAAATCATTTTTATAATATTGTATACGGCCCTCCATACAAAGGAGACTCCGTCGATTTTTCCGGAAATTTATAACACTTAGAAAATTTGTGAACAAATTGAATTAGAGAATAAACAACTTAAACTTTATTTACTCTAATGAAGAGTAATGAATTTAAATTTAAAAATCTAAGTAAGAAGCTTTAGAAATTTTCAAGTGTTAAAAATTGAGAATTTTAAATCTTGAAGATAATGGGTTGAAAAACTTTAAGAATATTTGATTAGTAAGAGAGAGTTTAAAAATATATTCCTTGTGTTTATCTTGCCTTTGTGCAATTATTTTTCGACTTGCATTTATGTGGTCGTATGAGTTTGGCGGTATTGGGGGAAAACCACCTACCTCTTATTGGGTTTTCTTTCCGTAATAGTGGTCAATCTAATATCGGTATAACTCCCTTCGTAGTGCTATACAGAAAGTCGTATCGATTATCATCTTGTGGGTTGGAGTTCGGGATAAAGTTGTGACTAAATCCCGACTCTGTCCGTGAAGCTTCTTAGGAATCGATCTCACCCGATTTATCTATTGCGTAACATCATATCCATGTTTTGCTTCGAAGGTAAAACGCCTTCGAAATAGGGATGTATTGGTCATAGAAATTCAATGGTCCGCAAATCCCAGTAAATCCACTCGGGAAGCCATAAAATTAATCGAGCAATCTTATCTTGGTTTTCTATCATGTTGTGATGAGGGTGAGAAATTTTAAACTCAAGCTTGTCCATCTTCCTTTGATTGATGAAATAATTATGTTGAATACAAACTCTTCTCTAGAAATTGTGAGGATGCAATTTTGTTAAGTTGGGGAGTCTGTAACAACACTGGCTTTGGAGATTACCTGTTAATATTAAATTATAACGGTAGTTATAATTTAATATTGTAAATTAAAATAAAATTGGAAATTTTATTTGTTTATTTGGAATAAACAATGAATTTTGAAAATAAAATGAGAAAAAAAATAAAGTTTGGAACTTTATTTTATTTATTTGGGTTAATAATGATTGGAAAATGGATTTATTTTGAAGAAATACAATAGTTGTATTAATTATTGTCAATTACTCCTTTTAATAATTTTTGAAAGAAGTATGAGATTTTTAAAGGTTGTTTATTTAAATAAAAATATGGAAATTGATTTAAAATAATTTTTTGCTATAAATAATATTTTGAAATATTTTACTAAGTGAGAAAATAAATTTTGTGGAATTTTAGAAGTTAAAAATGTAGACTTTTACATTTATTGGTGAAAATTGTGTATTATTGTGAAATAAAAGATTTTAATAATAATAATATTTTAAACATAAAAATTAATCCTTTTTATAGTGTAAAATAATTTATTTCATGTGTTTGTAAATTTATAAATTTTGTTTGGTTGAAAATTTAAAAAGAAAATGACTTTGTTTTGTAAATTAGTGTACATAAGAATGCATTTAGTTTTATGTTAAGTAATTAATTTAGGCCATCATACTTTCTTTTATTTATGGGTCCATTTAGCCCATTAGCATTTAATCTGGTTCGAGGAGGTGAGAAAAAGATGACACTACATTCATTTTTACTCTTCATTCTTCCTCTTTCTGGAAATAGATTTACAGTAAATCAACCTTCTCAATATTGCAAAATCGACACTTTTCTTCAAATTCTTCAATATAAAATAAAATCCTTTTCAACTTAGAGTAAAGATCAAACGGTAATCAATCTCCAAACTCTATAGTTTCATCGATTCTCAATTTTAGAAAATAGTTTCTAATTTACTGTCATTTCTTCCTACATGTACTGTTTTAAGTTTGAACAGGTTATTTGAAGCTAGAATCTCCTCAAAGCGTGCCTCTTTCAACATAAATTCGAGGTTTGATCATCTCTAATAGCAAGGTGAGTTGTATAAGCTCATAATCTAGCAAAAACAAAAGTGCCAAACTTTGAAACTGTGTAAAATTAGCCTCTGTCCGTAGTTTTCTGTAGTTGGTTTTTCTCTTGTTCATAATCAGTTTCTGTTGCTACTTTGAAACCTTATAACTTGTGATTGCAGCAACAAAATGTTGCCGGATTTCTTGCATTTGGTAGCTTGCATGTTGAACTCCATCTCTGTAAATTTTGGTTTAATTTTATAGTCATTTGCTAAGTCAAAAGTTGCTCAGAAAATCAGTTCACGAGCAGGAAATCAACTGGAACAAAGTCTGTATGTTAGGTCGACTGCCACCCTCCCTGGGTCGACATGCAGGTCGACCCAGTGCCTCCTAGGTCGACCGTACGGTCGACTTAGGGATCAAGGAGGTCGACCTCCATGTCGACCACAAGGTCGACCTAGCAAAAGGCAAAAATTTGCCTTGTTCTCCACTTTGGTTTTGATGTTTCTGACTTTCTTTTGCTTCATTTTCCAGCTATATTCGTGATGTTTTTGATGATGATTATAGGCCATGATGTCTATCAATAGACTAGCCAAATTTTGGAGATTTTAAAATTCAAATTTTGCATTATTTGAATTTAATTTGAATTTGAATTTGAATATCGGTTTGAGTGTTTTTCTTCGTTTTGATTCATTTTCGAGCACGGATTTCTCCAAATCTTTTTGAAATGATCTTTAAAATTAATGGGCATTTCAAAATAATTATTATATAATATTTTAAAGTATTTTAAAGTATAAAATCTATTTATTCTCTATAATAAGAGAAATGTTCAAATCGGGTTTTCAAATTGATTTCGAAAATTGGTTTTCAACGCTTGTTTTCCTAAGTAAATTATTTTATATATATATCACACATTTTTGCACTATTCGAGCGAATGAGAAGGAGAATTAAATGGTTTGGTAAAACACGTGGTATGGGACACGTGCATTTATCTTATCGATTAATTCCCTACTTGTCTGTTTGATCGTTTTGACTTTCGGGTCGAGTTTACCGATGAGATGAGGTAAACATTTTACTGCTTTGAGTGTGAAATTTACTAGCGATTAGTAAACCATTTAGTGCGAACGTGTGGTATGGGACACACGTTAACACTGTTCAGGTTCCTATCCGAGAGTTTATGAGACATTTGCCATTGCGGCGTGCTAGTATTGGACCTTCGGGTCATTACCATTGAGGCGTTTGCCATTTCGGCGTATTTGTCATCGAGACTTTTACCATTGCGGCGTATTTGAAATTGTGGCGTATGCCATTGCGGCGTATTTGTCATTGTGACGTTTTGCCTTCGGGCGAGGTACCTATTTAAGGTAACAGTACTTAGCAAGGCTTCGGCCACATGCACGTGCAAACACTTTTGAGATGATTTCTTTAACTATTTTCCTTAGTGTATCGCCCCTTTTCGGAATTGGTCCTTTGAACCATTCGATATATTTGTGGCGATTACCTTTCGGAAATTTGAACTCTTGGGAGTTCTATCTTTGAGATTTGAGTTGCCTACATTGGCGTTATTTTAGATTTGCCTATTGGCGTTATTACATGAGATTTGCCTTTTGACGTTTATTTGTGATTATATTCTCCTATGTTGGAGAGATATATTTGATTGCCTTATGGCGTATTTTTGAGATGGTGATTTCTTTGAGATTTGTTTGAGTTTGCCGATATGGTGGGTTTGGGATTTCTCCTTTTTAGGAGTTATATTTTTCCTAAACCACTATTGATGATTCGTGATATGCCGATGATATGAGGCTTGCTATATTTAGCGTTTTATGGATTGTCTTATCTCTTTTGAGATTATATGTTTGAGTAAGTGATATCATCTCATCACTTAGAGTAACCATACCATACTTATACTCATGCTCATACTTAGTATTGTTCCTTCTTGTTTAGGAAGAACATTGACCTTATCCTTATGCATCTATTACTGCTTATCCTTATAAACTGATATATTTAGCTAGACTGACCTGCGTATTTTATACTCGGGTCAGACCGAGGTGTTTCAGGTTAGGTACCCTTATGGACTTAGCCTATTCTTCTTCCGCATGGACTTATCTGCTAGCCCTTTTTGCTGTAGTCTTTTTGTCACTACTCTGTTATGTATATCATTTTGACTTGTGTATATATTGTGGTCGTCATACCACTTATGATGTATTATTGTATTTGGATGTATCAGTATATATGTGTGTGTGTGTGTATATCTGTTTGTTGTTCTGTGATATTTTATGCATTTGCATTGTTGTATTTTGTTCTTATAGATCCTATAGCCACCTATGGCTTTGTTGTAAGTATTTATTGGATATGTCGATCCACTTGAATCAAATAGAAAAAAATATAGAGCATTTATCGATGTATTCAATAGAAATTTAAGACAAGGCTATAGAAGGTCGCTCCTAACCAGCCCTATTCTCGGCATTAGCAGACAGTACTACTCAGTAATACTCTCTGTTAATGTGGGTCTCGGGGTGGGGCATCACCTTTTTTATCAGAACCATCTGATATTATAATAGTGTCTAAACAAAGTAAATAGAAAATAATTGAAATGCTTGCATCTCACGTTTCAGCATAGTTGAGCACAATCAAAACCGTACGGCGCTTATTGGAGAATGGATTCCATACAATGACTAGGCACTGGGGAACCACCTATTAGGGTACACATCTAGAAAAATGTACCGAGGACCTCGCCGGGTTCCCCTATGACACAAGACCGGTCATATCCCTAACCTGGATAGAACCGAATATGTTATCACCCCGGGTGTTCCCACCCTTATCGAGTTCTTCCACGCACTGTAGTAATAATATCCAAGGGTATCTAGAAAGATGATAACATACCCTAATTGGGTGCGACGCACTTAGCCTTGCTGCATCTCCCCTGATTTTCAGTCATTCGGTTGACGAGGCTTGAGGCTACGATTACCTTTCAAGAACAATTTCACTTAGAATGCTCATCGTCTTCCAATGACGATGTTCTGATAGCATTCATCTATACAAGTTGTCCTGGGTCTAGACAAACCGAATCACTGTCTTCACTATCTTCACGATATCCATTTCGTAACGCTCAAATCAGATCGAAGTGGTTTTCGAATAATTAAATCTGATCCCGGTCTCATCGAAACGTTTAACGAAATTAGCCAGTATTCGATAGTCGGTTATTTAACTATCAAATAACATCCATAAGCAGTCACTATGCCCATATTATAATTTTCTTCCAAAATATTCATTTTAAAATACCTTTACAAAGGTATATTTTCAAATTCCTTTCCATATTCTAATATTTGGAAACAATTTCAAATACTTAAATCCATAACAGGATATTTCCACCCGTACCTCACTTCAACACTTACTGAATATTTCCAACTTTGGTTTATAATCCATTACTTACAAAATATCTCAATATAAATCCTTCGTCTCTAAGTATTTCAAAAAAACCTTTCATTTTCTCACTTAGAAAAATATTATAATCCATTTTCCGAAATCATTTCTAATATCAATGTTTAGGAGTTTTCTTATCCTATTTCCTACATTTCTGGAATTCATATTAATTCCTTTACATTTCCCAAAGTCGATTATACTCACTTATAATCTTGTCTATCCATTTACACCTTCTAAAAATCATATCTATTTCCACATCTCGAGAGAGTTGATTAATAAATTCGAATCATTTTCAAAACTCTATATATGTATAATAAGTATTTTTAAAGAATGATAATTTATTTTTAAACACGTTTAAGTAATTATTTAAAATTTTAAAATATTTAAATAAACACTGACACTTCATTCCCTATTTCATTTTCAAACAACAAATTGGTTTTACGAAGTTTATTATAAAAATTAGAAATTTATTTCAATTAATATTAAATATTTTGAAAAAAATCCACTTTCGAAGTATATTATTACCAAAGCAGCTTTAAATTACATAGTTTGAATATATAAAAATTCTCTTTTGAAAAACAATTTAATTTCTCGATAAAAATATATTTTTAAAATTCCAATGTCCAATTTCAATTTATAAATCCCTCTTGATTCACTACACGTCAATTTCATTTCCGTTCCCTTAACCATTCTCATATTTCAAAAATATAATTCACTATATTTCTCCCAAACCCATCCTCATATCTCGATATAAATTTACTCTGTGAATTTATATTCCAATTTATCAACTGATAGCATTCTCTTTATTTATAAACATCGTTTACAAATTTTTATAACTCCTTTGGATTTTCACTTTTTTATAAAACTAATCTCACTTATAAAATTCCATTTTATAAGTCCACTTCTTCACAACTTCCATTTACTTTCCCAAATCTATTTTTAATATCGATTTCAACGTCTTTCCATATTTTTCAGGATATCATTTTCTAAAAATTCCACTGTTAAAAATCCTTTATGTAATTTACTTTTAAAATCTCTAATTAAAATATTTTACGAATAGCTAAGTACAACTCCAAATAAAATTAATAATTTATCTAAATCAATTTCTTTTAAAATAATCCAAACTTCGATATACTTTTTTTTTATATTCAAAATCTTCTTTTTATAATTCTTTCAATTTCAAAATAATATTTATGGTATTTAAAATACCAAAATTAAAGCCAATGCTACTATAACATCCAATAATTCAAATCACAACAATAATCTATAACAAATTATTCACACACATCATATATCATTATATATGAAATTAAAATCAACATTTTTGTTGAATCCAGTTAGATCCCTCCAACCTATTTCCTTGCATCCATAGATGTTAATACAACATAAAAATACCAATCCCACTTCGAGGGGGATATCGCGGTATATAGGGTCATGCGCTACTATGCGGGGCGCTTTGGGTCTCATCCGCTAAATATGCGGGAACATCAATCCAACTACTAATATATATACTACTATATATACAATATCAGCCACACTGATAATAATTATTAACTTCAACCAAGCAACAAATTTGATTTTTATTATTATTAATTAAGCCCAGGAATCCAAAAAGTGTGAGATTTACTCACCTTGACTTTTATTTGCAATCCGTCCCAACTTCCATTTCTGCATAGATTTCGTTCGATTGAACCTCGCAACAAATTACGAACTATAAAAATTTATGAATCAAATTTTAATTATAGTTAATAAACTAATTATTTAATTTAAACTAATTACCTATAACGAATTTAATTAGCCTTGCTTCTTGCCAAAAGCGACTCCCTTCAAGCTACAAGAACCTTCGTTCTTTCTTCCAGACCGAAAAACATACCCTCGGCATCGACTATTTTGATGTCGCGCCACCATCACTAACTGGAAAATAAGCATCGCGAGCGCCCGCCTACCTCCATCATTTTGTCGTGAGTCCCTAAACACGACGTCGACTTCGATTGTTTTCCTCCCCCGCGAACGCCTACCCTCCATAGCTCGAGTTCGAGCTCCATGGCCAATCGCCGTCCAAAACTCGACCACTACCCTGAATTTGCCGCGCCAATCACTCTCCCCCCTCTCGCCTCACTCCACTACACTCGCGTCCTTTCCCTTAGTCGCGCGCTCGTGCTCGTGCCTCCAGTTATCGAACGTGGCAACCCTCCTTTCCGCCTTGCTCGATCGCGATTTTATCGTAAGCCCCTTTTTTCGAATTTTGATTTTCGAATGCCAGAGGAAGTGAAGAAGATAGCCGCGATTTCTTTTTTTGCTGCATTAAAGAAGAATAAAAGGGAAAGAATTCGCGTTTAAACAGAGAAAGGGGATGTACGCGATTTTGAATTCATTTTCTTTTTGAAGTTGATTTTTGATTTCGGTTTCATTAGAGAAGAAAGGAAGAGGAGATGTGATTTTGAAATGAAAGAATAAAGGGTTGCGTGTTGAATGGAGAAAGGTGACGTGTTTGAAAAGGATCAGTAGTTGACTGGTCAATATATAAAAATAATTAAATTTTCAAAATATCTCGATTTACGCAACTCAAAATTTTTAACCCCTACGAGGCATGTTGCTAGGCGTTCGTAATGTTATACCCCTATTCAAAATGCAATGGAAATGGTTTCGAGTCCTAATTCGATCGTATGGAGAAGATAGCTTTTTGGACCCAATTATTATATTGAATTTTCGATATTAAATTCAACGCGTTTATACCCCGTACGATTGAACGATAACTCCAAATACTATGAAATTTGAAATCCGATAATAATACACTATAACGGACCCAATGGAACTAGTTTCGTCGAATTCCAAGACTGTGCCCCAGATCATTATTTTAAATCGTCGATTAAATCAACGATTTACTATTTTTACGAAATCGCTTAAAATTTCAGTTTTAAATTCTTACTAACTCAATTATAATTCCAGTAGAATATATATCAACATTAGAAATCATTTTCCATTCATATTCTACTCCAATTCAATTATTTAAACGATTTCAAATTATTAATTCAACAATTAAATTTATCCAATAAATCGCTATATTTGGAACTTAAGTTTTATTCCACTTATTTGATCGTTAAATTCCATATTAAAATTCTATTCCCATTTCAAAACTCAACATTTAAAATAAATTAAATGTTCAAAATCAACGACCAAAAATCCGGGTCGTTACATTTTGTGATAGTAGTTACAAAGTGTTGTAACCGTGAGTAATTTATCACAATAAAAAAATTATACCATTTTAAATGTTCCTAATCAAGATGCATCGAGACTGGATATCGATGTATCCGTTAAGACTAGAATATGTAACTCTCTACAAATGTTGGACAGTGTATTACTCATGACTACTGGAGGCAACTTGGGGTTACGTACTGATAGTTATTGGATAACTATGGAACCACTCACTCGATAGTTTTCTGTTGGTTAATATAACTAAGGTCAAACAGAAACTATCAATGTAACTGATTTACACAGCTCTCTCGATTTGAGAATACTGTGGATCTTCAATATGAAAGCTCCGCTTTGATTATAGTCAAATCATGGCATGACGTTCCATCGAGTGACTATAGTTAGGTCGAGGGGAAGTATTGGAAGTGAAGCACTATTCAAGAGAGGATTCGTCTCCTCAGTTATATGGAGTTCGTATGATGGTCAACTCAATGTCAAAGTCTCTGGCCAGAGCATTTTGTTTAATAATAATTGTTATTATTAAACAAAGGACTTTGTGTTTGAATTATAAAGTTTAATGTGGACGATATTGGAATTTTGACCATTACAAAATTCCATAAGTCCTAATATGATATAGTTTTGACAAAGAGAATTGGTGTAAATAATTATCACTATCAGGTACCGCTTATAATAAGTAAAATTTGATTTTACCGAAAAGACCTGTAAGCGATGAATTCAACCAAACTGTCATACCACCTTCTAAGTGATGTATGAACATTAATATTTGAATTGTTCAATGTTAATCGCTGACTAAATTCACACCTCTGAGTCGCACAATCGCATTTGTGATTTTTTCGAAAACACACAATTTAATTAGTTTGTAAAATGTTGCAAACTGTTTAAATTAATTAATATTTATGAAATAATAATTATTGTTAATTTATTTGATGTTTTGAATGTTGTTGGTAATTATTTTAATGCATATGTAAAAGTTATATTTGCATATATCGATATGCGATATCGGTAAAATTTTAAACATGTTTTAAATAATAAAATAATTACATAAAAGTTGTTTTCTTTTATTTGGAAAAGTTGCATATTTGGAATGTGCTTGGATCAGCCATATAATGGTAAGAGGAGGAAATCAAATAATGAGATTGATTGAAATTTAAAAAGAGGAAATAAAGGAGAAAGTTCTAATAGGAGAATAGGAAAAGGTTCCTTTAATAAAAACAAAACCTCCTCATTTTTGAAAGTACAAAGAATAGAATGTGACTTTTAATTTGTGTTCTCTTTTTCTTCCTCTTCTCTATCATTCATCCATGGCTGAAACTTTATCCAAAAGGAAAAAAACATCAAAACAAATTCAAATCAACATCAAACTAAATTAAAAAGGGTGGTTCATTCCTCTATTGCAAAGTGGGATGGTAATTTTTGACATCTAAGGAGAAGTCACAAATTAAGGTGTGATGAAGGGCAAGGTTTATCGGATCTAGAGAGTGATCAATCAAATCTAGGTATTCTTCTAAAATTCAAGGTGTTTATACATGCTTCATCCTAAGGTAATTATATGTGTGTATAATTCGATATTTACATGTTTATTGTATTATTATTTTGATCTATGTTTGTTTATCATTTCCTTTTAATGTATGTTTATGATAAATCGACATGTCTTGAATCTCATATTACTTCTAATAAATTTACATGTGTAGATTTGGTTGATAAGTAATCGATGTCATTTGATGTATTAATTGTTACAGATAAATGGTGAAAGAAATGAAAGGTTTTCCTCTTTTCATATTCTATCATATCTATGTGTAGATTTGATTGATAAGTAATAAATTTCATTTAATGTATTGATTGTCATTGTTAAATGGTGAAAGAAACGATATGTTTCCCTCTTTTCATATTCTATCATATCCATGTGTAGATTTGATTGATAAGTAATAAATGTCATTTAATGTATTAATTATCATAGTTAAATGTTGAAAGAAATGATATGTTTCTCCTTTCATATTCTGTCATATCTTCCCTTTATTAATTGAATATAGTAACAGACAGAAACAAATAATTTCCTTCTCTTAATTTATTTTTACATGTTTCATTTATACATATATACACTACTTATACACCGCACTTACACTTGACATAAATGAATGTATTTGATACATTCATCATATCACATACATTTGTATATTTAAAGTTCCTTAAATTACCATATTGAATAAAATATTGATTTTATTTAAAATAAAATTTAGATAAGATCTAAATGCATTTAGACTTCATAGGTCTGTTAATGATCCAAAATGGTAAAATTTTTGAAATCCACCCATTTCTTCCGTTGCGGGCTAGCCCAATTCCAACAATTTTAGCCCATTAATGTTAACTCTGTTCACTTCTCTTATTTTCTTTTAATTAATTCTTGTATTTATTTGTAAACAAATTTCCACCTAATATAATTTGATTAACATTTCATTCTACAAACTACATTTCGATAATTGGAAATTTTATTCAATTTCAATAAATTATTCAAAAAGAATTTATTGATTTATTTCAGTTTATTAAATCAAAATATTTTATTGAAAACTCTACAAATTAAATAAACATTTACTTTCAAAGTAATAATTATCAAATATCGAATTCCAACAATTTTACTTTAATTAAATTTATTTATTTATACGGGTTAGAAAACAAGATTGTTACACTATCACTATCTGACGAAGATGAAATCGAATCATCCTATGTTACTTGAAAGACTTGTTTCTTCTTTCTAAAAAATTTATCATTCTCGTTTTTGAAGTTTTTCTTTTGTTTCTTAAGATTAGGGTAGTTCTTTTTCATATAGCCAGTTTTATTACATTCGTAGCACTTCAAGAATGAGGAGTAGTTGTTTTTATTAAACTGTTTATTCTTACCATATTTCATATATTTCTTGAAAGTTTTGGCAAGGAAAACAAAACCATCCTCCTCAATATTAGAATCATCTTAAGCTTGAAAGGCTATAGTTTTCTTTTTCTAGGCTTCTATCCATTTTTCCTATAGATTTACTTCATAGGACAATAAATTACTACCAACTCTTCTGGTTTAAGTATTGAAAGATCACTGGCTTCTTTGATAGCCAATACTTTTCTTTCCCATTCATCCGTTAAAGAGTTGAATATTTTTGATACTATATAAAATTTCGAATTTTTTTCATCTAATGCTATTAGAGCATGAGTAATTTCTTGAAACCTTGAATATATATCAGCAATTGTTTCATTTAGTTTCATTCAAAAATTTAAGAAAAGGTTCTGGAGCATGGAAATTTTCCTTTGTTTAACCTTATTCGTTCCATTATGTGTAATTCGTAAAGTACATCAAATCTCATATGCAGTTTTGTGCACACTAACTCTATTAAACTCATTTTTATGTAATGAGCAGAATAAAATATTCATGGCTTTAGCATTGTTAGTAGCATCATTTTTTAAGGTATCGTCCAAGTACTATATTCAGTGGTTGGTGCAGTATATTCAACTTATGCGATATTTCATATTTCATAACCATTAGCTTGCATATATATTCTCATTCTAGTTGACCAATATGTATAATTTGAACCAGTGAACAATGGAGGCCATGTAGTGGATTGTCCTTCAGCAAATGTTGCAATAGTGTTATCCATATTAAAAAGATCACAAACTTTGTTATGGTTTAGTGATGACCTTGCTCTGGTACCAAATGAAAATTGGTGGGATCTATACTAATATGGATATAAGTACTTATATATATAATGGAATATAGCTAAGTGAAGAATCACAGAAAACAAAAAGGTAAAATCACACTTGAATCATATACTGGTTTGGACCTCTCATCCTACATCCAGTCCCTAAGCTCCACTTAGGAATTTCTTAATCAACAACCCTCACTTTACCTGAAGGAATAGGTTTTGCAAACACCATCCGAGAAACCATCTAGGCTTCCACCAATTGTAAAGCAAAAGCTTTAACCACGACTTAGAAGTGTTCTCAATAACACAGATAAGCCTAACTTTCGTACACCCTTCTTATAATATGCCTTGATAATTGTGAGTTGTATATGCAATCTTATAGGAAGCAATTATGAAAAAATTGGTTACTTCATAGATCAAAGAGTAAGAATATAGATTTTAGAACTATGATTAGTTCATGGCAATCAATGGAGTTAGACTATATTTATAGAGTTTGAAGAGGTCTGCTGAAGGGTGATGTTCTTCCAAGAAGACACAACTCTGTATGGACATATGCTCCTCTTTATAAAATAGACGACTTTTCAAATATAGTCGTTTTAACTATTTTAGATGTCTTAACTATAAAGTCGGTTGTAAAAATTGCATTTAAAGAGTTCAAATGTCCGGGTCTTTGGATCAGACATCTGAATGTTTTCTAAAGAGAAACACGTTCATTTTGAACCTAATTCAAATGCATATTCTAGAGTTTAGATGTTTGAGTAAATTTTATATAAAAATAAACTTCTACAGGGTCAGACGTTTTACTGGTTAGATGTCTGATAGGTTTAATTAAACGTTTGATACCCTCATCGGAAACCTGGTTGAACCTACAAGACATCTGACTTGGTTTAGAAATTAAAAATATATAGTACTTTAGAAGTTTGAAAAATTAATTCAGACGTCTGAATATATATGAGGTTTAAACCCAAGATATTGTAGGCTAAAAAGGAATTTCTCAAACGTATGGATTTTATGCTCAAACATCTGGTTCAGTAAAACCTTAATCTTGTTTTATGTACTCAAACGTTTGGATTTTATACTCAGATGTCTGGCCTCTGTTAATATCTGAGAACAAGTTTTTACTTTTTAAGGACAATGAATTATAGAAAATATTATTCTTTCGTGATTGAGTGTATGTAATCATCAAAGGATATTGTACATAAGTTTCTAGACATACAATGATAATATTACTTTGAAGACATGAACATCAATCTTTGAGTTTATCAGCAAGTTGACTTCTTGTCGAATATTTCCTATAGAAAATAAATAGTATTGTGCTATATATATAATATATATATATATAGTTGTATCATCAAAACTCTAAAAAGGCATGAATCAACAACTTGCCAGCGAAGGAGCATATTAGCCAAATTAACCTTTTAGCCAAATTCAGAATGGATATGGTTATTACTCTTGTGAAGTGGACAAGGAAGCTTACCTAGGGTCTTAAGGCTTGGATTTGGTATTTATTGCTTAGACATACCCTATTCTTAACCCCTCGTATTGTAGGCAGATTCTTTTATAGTTTAATCTTATATGACAACCCTTGGCTGTATAACTAAGGTATAATGGTTGAGAGTACTACCATTCGAACTTGATGCATGAGCTTTTGAGTAGAGTGGAGTTATTAGGTGAGGTTTGACTTAGATTCTGTATCCAAGTAGATCCGTTGGTTTTCCAGAAATGAGCAAGGACCAAGCGGATGACCTATATGTCTTGCATTTCATATTAGAAGTGTTTAACCTTGTGTTAACACACCTTAAGTGATGGGATTAATCCCATGAACTATAGTGGTGTTTTTAAGGATCGGTCCATTCACGTGCCAGTTCTTAATCCCTATTTGAGCACGGGGTTTCTAGGTGATTTTCACCGATTAGGCAAGGGTTTTTCGCTTAATTCTTAAAGGCAAGTACTTAACTTAGATTCTTCAGGTGGCTTAGAGATTTTTTAAGCGTGACTCTAGTCGTGCGAAGAAATTTCGATGGTCGAACCAAGGAATCGAATTGGAATCCGCATAAGAGGAATTATATGGCCGACCCTAGTTTAACAAAGAAATCTTGCAAGCGAATAGAGGATTGGATCGGACATCGTATATTATCTTAGATGATCTCTATTCATTGTAAATTAAGTGTATATATAATATAATTAGGAAAGCTTGGCATAGTTCGGGCAAGGACTTCTCGACTAGTTTTGTGACGATTCAGATAACCTTTTAAGTGAATGATACTTGCTTCGGCGAGCATCGCAGTATCCTTGGTATATTATCCTTATTGTCATTGTATGGTTAAGGCAAGTTAGAACCTGAGCAAGCCTAAGCATTTGTAGATGGTCATTTAACAATGATTTAGTTAGTGAAGTTTTCTCCTTTGGGGAATGAGTTCTGTTCCAATGGGAAAGGAAAGTCAAGACTTAGATTGTTGGGGTTTATTCGAGAGTTTTGAGGATTGATAGTCCAACCTATCACATAAGTTTTCCTTTTTAGAGCGAGAGGTATGATAGTCTTTCCTATATTGTATTCATGAAAGGGAGTTGCACCACTTAAGCATTTGGGCCATCTTGGATGTCGAACAGACTCATAAGAGTTTATAATTAGGCATGCACATTATGACTATTGTTGGTTACCACGCGTGCTATATAGACTCCTTTTGAATAATTGGTTGTTTGTATGGTAATCGTTATTGGTTTCTATTGCTTATTGATTACTTACTATATCTTGATTATTTATTGATTGTTTGTTCTTGTTATTGATTTTTTTACTTATTGATTGCTTTTTGTTGCTTGATTTTTGACTAATTATTTATTCTCATTAGTGATTTTTGTTGCTTATTTTTAGCTTGTTGTTTCTTGATTATTGATTAATTATTTATTCTTATTTGTTTATTTGTGTTTCTTAGTGATTACTTGCTATTGCTTGGTTATTTATTTTTGTTGATTAATTTTTGTTGCTTATTGATTATTGGTTGTTTGTTATTATTGCTGGCATATTGAGTTAATTTACCTATTCTATAGAAAGAGTGCACGATGTATTTTGTGAACTCTATTTGTATAAGAGTAAAATCCTAGTGACGTCATCGTGATGAGTTGACTAGAGAAAGTGGAAGTGAACTGTATGCTGCTTTAGACCTTGAGGGCCTATTCATTTTTGAGAATTGGACTATATGGCATTAGACTGATGGGGTTAAGCTTGTCTGTGTTTGATGGAGCTTTGTAGTGGTATGCGTCTAATTATTGAAGGAATTATTTTTCCTTTTTGTTTTGGTAAAAATGTAAGAAAGTGTAGTATAGAGCTTGTTTTGTTGTTGCTTCTATTTTACAAGCATGCTTATTGTTTTCGATGGTAACATGATTGGCAGAGATGCCTGTTGCATTAAAGAGCTTGTTACATTAAATGTGTTTTTTTGCACGATTAGTAATTACCTTCTTATTTAAAGTGCTTGTTGCATGGTTTGGTATAGCATATTTATTTGAGATGATTGATATACATGATTTATCATGCTTAAATCCATAGTTTAATATTCCAATTGTATTTAATCTTCTTTGTTGAGTACATGATTAGGTACATGGAAGTAGTTATGCGCTATTGGGATGCTTATTCACTTGGATTCACATCTAAATGACATACTGTTGTTGTGAGAGAGGTACATAAGATCTATAATGTAGATAGTGTGGATATATATATATATGCTTGTATATCCTTAGGAATGAGATGCCTCAGATATGGGTCCTTAGATATGACACACATATATATATGTTGTTTCTGGATTTTTTTTGGAGCTAGTCAGGCAAAGGAGGTGCTATCGAATTTTTCCAAAACAAGAGGGGCTTTAGAATCCTAAGGGTTAGGAATTATATTTTGTGCTTTGGAAGTTCTTGTAATGCTAACCACGTAAGGGAAGAACTTTTGAATACAAAAGCTAATGCTAGGAAATTTAGGGCGGTCAGGTTGCATCGTCGTACTCATAGGAATTTCGGGGATGAAATTCTTTTAAAGAGGAGAGAATATAACAACCTATATTTTTTAATAACTAGATATTTAAATAATTAATTTAAATATTAAATCATTAATTATTTGAAGGTCTAAAAATCTGGCTTATCGCTTATGGACGAATTAGGACTCGAGACCACTTCTATCGAGTCAGGATCGACATTACGAATTAAAATGGGTATAAATATCGTTGTATTTGGAATCATGGTATTTTTATGATTTACGTAATATTATATGTATTTTATTAATTTTCGTGGACAATCGGGCCCAGTGGGATCTCAACTGACGGCTTATGATTATGCGATGAAACTTCATTATGAGATGTACGATTGAATTTTTTTGGAATCGGGCTATACGATGGCCAAAACGACCTCAAAATGCATAAAATTATCATTCCAAAACACCATTTTTAATGGCGATGAAATTTACACCATAAGAGCCGGAAAAATAAGGTGATGTGCACGGACGAGTTTCGTAGCGATCAAGTGTGTCGTGTTATCGTACGAGCTCAAAACGTGATGAAGATTAATTTGAGAAATTATATAGAATATATACTGTTTTATTGTATATATTAAGCCACATCCCCTAACTTTTCTTTACTTCACCTTTTCTTCTCTCCTACAAATACCTATTACGGGTTTAAATTGCTATCGAGTTCATCTTTTTTAGGGAGCTATAGTCCACGTTAGGAGACAAGACCGGATCTGTTGAGCTCAGGGAGAGGAGGGCTTCACATCTATAGTGTCGATGGAGGGTGCAGTGAAGCATGGCTGAGCTCCACCTTTGCTTGCGTTGGATAAGGTTAACATTTGTCAAAGTTAGAGGAGGAGTTAGGCAAAGTAGATGGAACCATTGTGTCTCTTTTCGTGGCACGTACATCTCGTGGCAAACAATCAAAGCTACTGCTATCAGAAGATGAACAGACACTCGGGGCCAAGAATGATAGGGAGCAGGTCGCAAATTGGTTTTAGGGAGTAGACTTCGAGTGTTAGGTGTGTCACGGTGAGCATGTGAAGAGGGGTGCTATGGAATTGATGGTTCGTCGAATCATGGATTATCGAGTGAGGAATTAAAAAGAGAAGGCGCAAGATACTAGGTTCATGTAGGTCTGTGTGCACATGTAGGTTAGGGAAGAAGGTGGATTCGGAGAAAATGATGTTAATTAGTTTAAACAAATTGAATATTTAATTCATATTTAATTTGTATCTTTTGCATAAAAGGTCCAATCGAGATGTGTTCTTCGTCATTGCACTTGTAGTGAGATTATCTATCTCTTGGTAGAGGTATGGGCTGGAACTGGACACCTGAAAAATTACGGTTTAGGTATGTGAAATTGTATCCCTGATTTTATATTTTAGTATAAATCCCTATAATTTTATATATTGAAAATTATTACATTGAAGTGGTAGAATAATGTATAAGTAACTATTTCCCCATTTGCTTGGATTGGTTTAAGTAGATATTCGTAATAATTGATTAAAATTCCATATATATAGTTATTGTGTTCTATTCACATTGAATAGAATTAGATGGAGTTGATATTAATTTGTAACATAGTTATAAATTAATTAGAACTCCAATTTGTAGTTATATTAGTAATATATATATACATATATAATTACTAATTAGAAATTAGAAGTATGACCTTTAAAATAAGCTATAAGGCTAAAATAATTGTTTAAGCATGTTAAACTTAAATTAAGATGGCTTTGAAGTTTATCTGGCCTTGGTATTGGTTTACTATCATGTAATTCAATAATTAACTAACCAGTGAATTTTTACAAAGGTGATTTGAAAAGTTAGAAATTACAAATGAAGTATTGAATTATTTAATAGGGTTTGATTAAGGTTATAAAATCGCGAATATTGTTATAACATGATTTATTAACTTTAGACCCTAAGAAATGGCTGGTGATATATGGGTATACATACATGTGTGTGTGTATTATATACATTGACTATATAATATTTTGAGGTGTTGTTAGTAGCTAAAGTTAATTTTAATAGAAGAATTAAGTGATACTAAGCTGTAAAAGGATCGATAGGCGAGAGTGTTATTTTATAAAATATGTGCGAGACTTCTATAAAATAATACGAAGAAGATATGAATGTTAGATTGGTTTCTTAAGTAATATGCATTTTTGTTGAGTTGTTTCCAATTTCAAATGCTGATTCATCCCTGTTCTACAATTTGACTTTTGATTTGGGATTTGGCAAGCATGATCTGGAAATCCATGTGTATTAGTGGCGAGTGCAAGGTTATATTCTATAAAACTATAGGCCGATTATTTAATAAACGAATTTGGGTAAGCTTCCTGCAATTCGACTATAAGATTTGGTGATTACTAGTTTGAAAGCCCATAGAGATTCAATGCAATATATTTTAGATTTGTGTGACAATGGTTGGCAGAACAACTTCTAATTTCTAGTGCCTAATGCTTACTGCAATTTTTTTCTTATGTAAAACTAGAAAAACTTGAATGTTATAATATCAACTCAGATGCCAATTCAAGTAAATTGTTTAGTGCCTCAGTTTAAGTCTTTATTCGACGTGATGTACATCGGGAATCATGAATCAATTGGTGATATATGTGATGGTCTTCTAACTTAATTTATGAGGTCAGTACATTAAAGTCTATTCATTATATCCATGTGTCAATATGTAAACAAACGGAAGAAAAGTGAAATCATCTACCTTCAGATTGATGGGCGTTCACTATGTAGCTTGAATCCCAAAATTAGCATGATATTTCATGATTGATTTCATAAAATCACAGCTACCATTTGTAGAAGCAGGAGTTTTATGTTGGTGGTGAGACATAATGCATGTTTCTTAAAAGAGCAATTCTTGATGACGATATTCATAACTATGTTTCAGGTCTGACAGTACCAACTTAAAGCGATTGATGGACTCAGGCAGGGTAAGATTGGGATTTTCATACCCAATTTGTAAATTTCGATCATAACCCAGGTCAGAGAGCAGCAGTCGAGTACTATGGTGGTGTTGGATTCGCCATAGACATGTGATAGGCGGTCGTGAAGAATTGCGATTAGAAGAAACACGGGAGGCAAAACCACTTTTCGAACCAGCTCGTTTTGATGAATGTGGAAGACTAATCAGAACCTGTTTACATGCACTACTAGGCCATGTTTGCTTAGTTATGGATTTGTTGGACTATATTTGCAATGAAATGAAGAATAGAACGTGATGTATGGAGCTTATATTTATGTTCTAAGATGTAAATATGTGATTGGTTTTAAGTAGATTGTAGCCTTGTTTGCTTGGGCTACTATGTGTTGTACTTTGTAATTTTTAGTTATGTTAAAGTAATAAAAGAAACCCATTTTCAATATTTATTTATTTATTTATTTATATTTATATTTATATGCGATTTAAATCGTATATATAGTTTTGGTAAGTCTGACTTGGGGCCACCGATTGGTGCATAGAAACCATTGTACCATTGAGACACACAACCTTTAGACGTGGCCATATACTATTCCATAGTACGCTTGGGTGTTGCAATAGGACCTACATGCCAACTTCTTTTGAGATGTTGGTTTTCAGGTGAGTCCACAATATAGTTGTGGCTCTTGATAGATCTCTTTGGTAGCTAATGGCAATTCAACAGGATTTAGAGATACATAATTCCAGCATATGTATAGTTTGATATGCCCGACTCGAGATTATCGAATAGTGGACGAAATATATTATAGATATGTATAAATATGTGGTTCAAGTGATTTATCTATATGTATATTTAATTATAGATGTGGGGTTTGGACGATTTATATATATTGGTTTTGTATGCCTAACCTAGGGCAAATGGGTAGTGCTAGGCACTTCAAGAATGAATCACGATCTACATGCAGATGATAATACTTAAGTGTTGTGCACACATATAGGAAGGGTGTACGTGGGGTTTAGCATTTACATATGGTTCTGGCATGTCAGTATAGTCAACCACAAGGAAAAGACGATGGTGAGGGAATCCATTATACCATTGAAGCACATGACCTGCAGATGTGATCACGGAGCAGGGGTGGAAAGAGATTGGAATGCAAGTCTAGATAGGTCACATATTGTTCCATAGTACGATTGAGTGCTGCGACAAGACCTACATGCCAACTTATTTCGAGGTGTTGGTTCTAAAAGGAGTCCACAAGTTAGTTTTGGCTCTCGATAGTTCTCCTTGGTAGCTAATGGAAATTCAAGACAAATATTAGTTATAAATATCTGTATTTTGGATTTAGGTATGGAGATGCTTTGTTAGTGGCGTCATCAGATCACTGTATTTGTTTTGCATTTCAGATGCTTCGATAGGGATCATTGAATCATTTAGTGTCCGTAGCGGACTCCCCCATCAATAATGATAGGTATAAATTATTTTTTGTTTGTCATTTATCATTATGTTGTGTGTCGTATATTAGTTAGTTGTTAGTGTTAATGTGATACCTATATTACCCTTACATTTGTATATTGGGTTACCTTTATCACAGTATACTATTATGTATCAATCGCATTGTATTAGTTGTGCTGACTTGTTGATGATGGGAGAAGAGCGGGTTATGGTATGATTCCCTACCTTTGCGTTGGGTTCACTTTTCTTATTTATAGGTAGTTCGGATTATCCCTGAGCCATGTTTATGGAGACGACCAGTTGTACTTCTGTAGTTTCTTGTCTATTTTATATATGGTTATGGTATAAATATTTTGAGATAGTTTCCCTCATACCAGGCTTTATGTCTGATTGCATTTTGTCCTTGCTAGTTTGTGTCATGACAACTCTCAGGTACTCGATTGAGTAGTTTGGGAGCTAGGTGTTTTTGAGGATACGCTTTCAAGATGGTGGGAGCACTTTGGAAGTGAAGTTGATACTTTAGATATATACTTGATATTGTGATAGTACATTATAGATCAGCTGTTTATGTATGAGAATTTTTATATCAGATATTGTATTCTATCTTTCTGTGTTGATACTTATTTATTAGTTACTCCCACTAGTACAGTCTCTTATGTACTGTTTATCCTGTTATGCTCATGTATATTTGGTATATTATATATTATCATTCTGCCATGAGTCTATCGATGCACCTTGGTTTGATGTTTTGTTTTTTCATTTTACCTCGACAGGCTGTCTTTTGTGGTGTTTGAGAGTCAAACGTTGTAATTCGATGTTGATTCGGAGTATTACGAAGGGCGGGTTGTTACAGGGCCCGGCCACTTCCTCCAGCTTTCTTTCCTGCTACTCTGGTAGTAATGCTCCTTCATTTTCTGCTTTCTATCCTCTCTGTTTTTACCAAAAGCAGACGAATTTCCCTTTTAGAATCAGAAGCTGATGATTTTCTCCTGCTCCTCCCGGGTCTTTCAGATTACTGGGTCAACAAGGCAATGCTAGCATCTATCTTGTCAAGGGGAGCCTTCTAACTATCTACCATCCTATGATTTAGCTCAACCATCATCTTATTAAAGTCCACCTTTATCACCATCTCCCGAAGAGCATATGGTCCTGACAACGTGGTTGTCGGTTGGTTAATCTCCTCATTAATGTGGGAAGGTTCATCTTCTCGTGGGAAGTTTTTTCTTCTCCACCAGCAATTTCTCTAGATCTACTAGATCTCCTTGGTGCCATTACTTCCAATATGAAATTCCTCTAGATTTAAGACAAAACCCTTCTGGATCTAACTCCTGGACGATCTAATCCACAATAGATAGCTAGATCTACACCTGAGAAGCTCTGTTCTTAGCGAAAGCACAAAAATGTTCGGCCAAAAAGGATTCGAGTTAGAGAGAGTAGATCTAACTATAATCAGCAAGCAAACAATAGAAAATACATGAATTTTATAGTGGTTTGGCTAATTTCTAATCTATATCCACTTTAATCTTACTATAGAATGTTTTTGTCACGAATACAAGTGGTTTACAGTTAAAATCAGCATAGAACCAAAAAAAGTAGCCTACTTAGTGACAAACTCGAGTAAAGAAAGAAGATGAAGAATATAATATCCAAAGTCTTCTCCAAGTTGCTATAGGTTTGCTATTTATAGAAGAATCGCTCAATCAAGTCGCTAGATCATGAAATACCAATTCAAGCTCCAGATCTGAAAAAGTAGGAGGGGAGACGAGGTCCCTTGTGCCATAAAATTATATTACTACTGACATAAATCATGTTGGTACCAATATGATTTGATAGTTGGAAACCATGCCATCTTCCTCCATTCCATTCAAGCTTTAATTCGCCAAGTTCTGAGCACTTTTTCCTTTGAAATCAAGCAGTTACCAAAAAATTCTAACATGTCTAGTACTTTTCCATTTCTATACAACTTTTTGGAGTTTCTCAACTTCTTCCTCAGAAATGGGCCCCAGGCGACCACTTAACCCTTGGTGCCTTGACCATAGCTCTAAAGTTTCCCAAAGTATATGAACGTATTGGTACTGACCTCTCCATTCGACATACTATTCACTCTAACTCTCTGTAATCCTTCCCAATACTATCCTAAGCTTGCTTACAAGTTCTTGAACCACTTTGCCTTGATGTTGACATTCAGATTTGTTTGAAAGCTTCTTGGTTTTAAAGTTGGATAACACTTGTTTTTTAATGGAAATTTCAAATTATAAAAAAAACCATTTAATCTGTATGAATTAATGCATATAATTATTTTTATTAAAAAATTATGGTCAAAAATAAATAAATTATTATATATTTTATTTTTTGTATAATTATTTGATATTATTTGTATTTACACATAGATTAGAATTTTACATAATTTATATGTATTGTTTATGCATTTCCAATTTTTTTTCATATGAACATATGAATTTAATTTTAAAATTAAAAGTAATATATTTAAATTTGAATTTGAATTTTAAAAGGTTAATAAAAACTAGATCTACTTTCAAATTTAACTTTTCTTAAAGATTTTAATTTTAATTTTAAATTGTTTTATATTTAAATATATATATATATATATGTGTGTGTGTGTGTGTGCGACGACCCGGATTTTTGGACGTCTGTTAGTCGGGAAATTAACTGATTTTATTATTGAAATATTAATATTAATTAGTCAAACGAATAAATTTCTGATAATTAAAATATCGGGATATATATAAATTAATTTAAAACTATAATAAATATTGAATTATAAAAATCTCTGGAGATGATAAATCTTATAGAAAATAAATAATATATATGTGACGAACCGGGATTTTGGCAATATTATTTTAATACGAATTTAATCTGATAAATTGAAATACAAACTTATTAGTTTAAAAACGAATATATATATATATGTGTGTGTGTGTAATTTTGGAAGGAAATTATGATTTGGAATTTAAAATAAAGAGTTTCAAAATATTTAAAAGTAAAATCTATCTTATTCACATTAAATTAAAGTAAGCTCTACCTTATTCACTTCAATTATATATATATATATATATTTGATGTAATCTTGGTAATAATGTTTAAAAATAAAATAAAATATTTAATTGTAAATGAAGTGTTTGGTAGTTTAAGCTTAAAATAGAAATAAATATATAAAGTAAATTTATGGTTATGTAAAAATATAAAATGAACACATAGGATAATTCTAAAAATATAACAATTTTATAGAAGCATATAGAGTAGAAAGCATAACCAGGCAAGGAAATAAGACAACAGGAAACAGTAAAATGTATACAAGTTGTACTTGAAAAAAAAAAGATAAGTATGATAATAAGAAACAAGACAATTTTAATTAATGCTAGCACAAAATATATCATCTCAGCCACCATAGAGAAAAAAATCTCTGACCGTTGTTGTACAAATAAAATATCAGCATGCATACTTGTTTCTTATATATCAATCTCTCCACTCCATTTCGTTCATCAAAACTTAGCATTTCAGAGACTAATCCTACAATTGAAACTTAAACAACAACTAAACCAACAAGAAACAAGCAAGGAGATAAAGAAGATCAAAGGGGTTTCAGCTAACAGTTTTCAAAAGCAAGATTTTTTCTCTGTTCAAAATTGTTTCAGGTGAGTAAACTATTGTCTTGAAAACTTTAGTTGATCTATAACTTGATATCTGTGATTATTACTTGAAGTAAAGTGGTTGCATGAATGAAAATATATTTGAATATATATAAATATGTAAATATTTGAGTATGCATGTCTGTGTAAATGCATATACATCTTTGTTTGTATTCAACACCAATCTACCTAAAATAATTCTATTTCTCTTCATAGATTCAGTATTAGGCTAAGATGTCTGAAGATAAAATGCGTGTATGAAGGTCACATTAATTTTAAAAATAATTTCAAGTATATATAATAAGTAATTAATTTAAAAATGAGAAATTAATAGCAATGATCAATTAGTGTTAGGAAATCTAGTATCCAAATATCAAGTTTTAATTTTATAAACTGAATCGAATTGGAAAATGATGTTTCTTGATATATAAATCTAGATTTTTAAGTTTGTAGATGGTGTGAATTTTCGAGTTGACCAAAAAACGGATTTTTGGGTAAATTCTGGTGATCAAAGCATGATTGGGTCTCGGGGTTCTGACCAGAGGTGGATAGATGATCTAGGATTTCAGGAAAAATGGTGGATTGATTTGTAGTAGATCGAGGTGGCTGGTCGACAGTGAAATATGGTTTAGGGACCTAGTTTGATCGACGTTGTATTTGAGGGTCGTAGCGCAGTCGAGGGTGAATCAGACTTAACCGCAGGTGGTGGAATCGAAGTGTGAAAGCATGGAGAAGGTTCAGACATGTGGACACGGTCTCTGGCGATGGTACGCGGTGGCGCAAGGCGTTTCCAGATGATCAGGTTGGGATCCAATTTGTATCGACTTGTTCGATTTTGATTCCCAGGTTGATTCGAGGATTTGGGTGGTTAGGTGGTTTGGGTAGGTCATCGATGACCTGTAGACGGCGGCGATGATGATCAGAACGCCGACGAACTCATGTGCATGTGCACATATGTCTGGGTTGTGTCAGAAGTTGGATTTAGAGAAGATGAAGTCGAACTCGAGTTTGTACTCGGGTAAATTGGGTTATGGCTCGTGTGGGTTATCGGGTAGCTCGTGGGTGGTTACGACAGTTATAAATTTAAAACAAAGTTAAAATTAAAAAGAATAAAAGAAAGGGGACTCGGGTATTGCTCGGGGAAAATTGTATTGAGCTCGGGTTAGCACTTGGATTGATCTCGTGTTTATGATGAAGCAGTTTTAGATTTAAAATAAAACAGGTTTTCAAATTTAAATCAAGTTTTAAACCTTTCCTGATTAATTCTTGTAGAATAATAAATGTTTTATTTTAGTTTTGGAATTAGGATTTAAAGTAAATTATTCTAAATTAATTAAGTTCAAGATTCATTAAGTAATTAATTAAAAGATAATTAATTTATTTAAAGTTAATTTGTTAACGTAATTACCTAAAGAATAATTACTTAATGTAATTAAAGGATAATTAATCAAGGATGATTAATTAAGATGGATGATTACAGATTGATGTATTAATTGGGTTGTAATTAATAAATGTTGGGTATGCAGGAATAAGGTAATCTAAATGATTAAAGTTGGTAATGAATTTAATTGGAGATTAATTAAATTAATTAGGAATTATATATCTAATAAATCTTGTTATGGATGGTTGAATGATATTGGATGACTTGGATTGATTTTATCTCTGATGGGCGGTTGAGATGTGCTGTGATATGAATGGGTTAAACTGTGATAATGTAGGTTACCTATCTGAGTTGAATTATGGTGTGATATGATATCCTGGATATGAATTGTATTGTTTAAAACTTAACAACTTGGATTTGAGATGACATTGAATTCGAAGAGACCGGGGTCGGGTATCGGTAAATACCCGAAACCACTTCGATTCTTTATAAATTTGAGTTTAGAAGCAAACAGGCTGGAAAGAAATAAGTTAAGTATCATGGATATTTAAACTGGATAACGATTCTTGGATATTGATTTGAGATAAATGATTGACTTAAATAAGATTAGAACTCGTAGAAAAGTACGAGTTACCCTGGTAATTCACTTAAGTTATATAGCTTGGTATTTCATATTATGGGTTTACTCACGCTGGTTTCCAGCCTGACTCGGGTGTTACTTTGATGTAATGCTCGGGTCAGACCGAGTATTATAGATTTTCAGGTAAGGATGTTCTTGAGCTCAGGAGACGAGCTAGATGGCAGGAACGTATGGAGTGTTTCCGCTGTGATATTATTTCTGTTTATCTAAGACATGAGATTTGTATATGTCCAGTGATGGTGTATGTGTGTAACTCTGATGTATTAAATATAATCGACAGATACTATATTCTTTGTAAACTGCTATTATTTTATATTATATTTGATCCGCTGCGTTTTGTGAGATTCAGTGTTGTATTTCTGTTTCTTCTTCTTCTATCTCTTTCTTCTTTTCCTAACTATTTGGAATTTTCGCGATCGAAAATTCCGGGTCGTTACAATATAATCATTTTACATATAAATATATGTATATGTATATACATAATTACTTGTATAATTATATGTATATATATTTACATAAGCATGTTTTATAAAATAACATTATTATAAAATAAGGGTAAACAAATATGTATATGAAGCATCTAATGTGTCCATTGTGGTGTAAATCTAGCCCTCAAATATGCACATGTTTTTGGCACAGGTACATCTCAGTCCACCTTCGATTGGTCCTAAGCAGCCTACTCGTCATCCTATTACCAACTTAGCATACCCCTTGTGACTTGATCCTTAGCAATATTCAGCTTCACCCATCAATCTTCAGCAATAAGAGACCGACCGCCACTATGCACGAGTTGCTTCTCATCCGCCTTGCCATCTAGATATGCAAAAGTAAATAACAAATAATACTGCTAGCTGTACTAGGTACTATAGCAAGTCTGCCAAAAGCACGCTTATTCCTATAGCAAGTCACCTTACTCAAATCAAAACATGCGCCTAGTACGGACTGACAGCGGCATGCTTCTCAGCCACATTAGCTAATGCCTTTACATATGTTCTCCATCAACCTGTGCACCAACGGTAGCACTGTTGTTGGTGTCGTTTGCCCCATTCCTGGGCTCAGCAACAACACGTGGCAAAGTGTGGTGCAAGGGTTAACAAACATAGGAACCCTAGCCTACAAGGTGCATGATTTGAGGATTAGGTTGGATGCTCAAAAAACTATGAACTTTGTTCCACCATCCCTTTCAATGGCTAAACCGACTCCTCTCCAACCTATTCTGTCCAATGCCTACAACTTCATGAACACCGCCAAGGCTCGAGATAGACTGGTACCTGAAACCCCGATGGTGAATGTTCATGCTCATCCAAGTAGATGTGTTATGCGAGGGCCAAGTCATGCTATCAACATTTAACCAAAGTTGGTCGTGCTTAGGGAACCAAAAATCCACCATTTCTCCTCTGTAGAACACCTATTTGCTTTTAAGTGCCTTCGAGTGGCTGATGGAGCGCAAGACTAAAGATTCGACCGACATAGTGGCAGTGCACATGCCACCTGCTGAGAACACACGTCTCGTTCGGCACATTCCTAGTCCATAGCGGTGTGGCTGGGACCAAATCAAGAGAAGGGCGAGCAAGGCATCCATTATTGTCCTCCATGCATATGAAGAGGAGATCTCCCACTCTAGCTCACCATCATCACCATCACTCTCCATCACCTCATCGCCCTTAGCCTCCCACTCCACTAAGAAACCGGATTACCGCATAGCCAGTTGTAGGCCAAATATTCTCGCAGCAGGTTAATGTTGGCCTTTGTGAGTGTAACGACCCACTATTTTGGACCATTCAAATCGACAATAATGCACACATGTCAGACTTAAATAATGCAAAATAACGGATTGTAATAAAATTTGGAGAAAATAAAACCAATCACAGACACAGAATATCAGAATAACTTACAGCGGAAAATAAAATAAATAGTGGTTCATTAAGCCACTACAATACAAAGTCTCAAAACAGATACAAAATACATAGTCTGAAAACAAATACAATTCTGAAACAAGACAGTAGAAATCCCAAATACATAAGTCTCTAATACAAAAGCTGAAGTAGAACAATTGAAACTGAAATAGATAAATAACTAGATAAGCAGAATCTCCAGCGATTCCGAGCTCCAAAAAGTGAAGTCCAAAGCTGTGAATACTCAGGCTGACCTGAGCGTAAATAAAACACAAACACTCGAGTCAGGACATACATACTTATACAATGTAAACCAACTCAAGTGAACTGTAATAAAAGTACAAGTAACTTAAAGAATGCTTGGGATCGCCCATTCTTTAAGGATCCGTTAAACTATCTATTATGTAGTAATATTCGCTATTATAATAATGTCTAATCTAAAATAAACATACTTTTAAATAGCATTAAGGCTTTACATTTTCCACCTTAACACGTAATAGTCCCAGTAGTCTATCCAGTATTAGCATACTCCCAAAATGGGGGCTACCCTCGATACTCCATAGGCTACGGGAGAAATCACAACTCGTAGCAAAGCTCGATATGGTAGGTGACACGGCACAACTAGGCAATGTCAGGGTAGATATACCAATTACGTATCCGGACTGGTGGTAACGCATAGCAGCCACTACCGCCCACCTCGAACAACACTCCCAAATCAAGGGGTGCACCTAATCAATCACAAAGTAATAGAATGGTATCGAAGAAGTGTGTCCGATCAGAGGTGCTACCTCATTGGCCCGTCGATCGCTCCTGTTTTAGCCACCTTATGCCAACTCACGGGAGATGGGTCCACGTATATACCTTAGTATCGTCGCCACCATCCTACTTCATTATGAAATCTCCACCGCGTACATAGTTGTTAAAGTGGTTTTTGGTATCGACTGAGAGTATGTCCATATCCGATCCCGGTCTCTTTAACAACCAATCGTTATTATAACCCGTGGTTATAAATTTCAAAAAAAAATAGTTTATTTTTCAAATCAAAATACTTCATTTAAGCCATTTAAAAACAAAGTCATTATACCTTTAAATCAAATATTCAATTCCCAAAATTTTAGCCTTTACTGAGTTCATTTATTCACTTAAATACATAAAATATTCAAATTTCACAGCATTTAGAAGATGTTGTGGTAAGTTACATTTGAAAACAATTCAATTCAGCAAAGACAGCATTTAAAAACTGCTGTAATAGTTCAATTTTAGTTGAAAATAGTTCAATTCAGAAAAGACAACATTTACAAAACTGCTGTAATAGTTCAGGGTTCAAATTTTATTCAAAAATCACATTTCAGCCAACTGCAGCACTTAATAAGTGTTACAATAGCTCTTTCATTAATTTCAGTTTCAAGTTTAGTTCCTGCCACTACAGCACTTACAAAGTGATGTCATAGCTCTTAGTTAAATTACCATTTTAGTTCACTTCTGCAACTACAGCACTTACAAAGTGCTGCAGATTCTATTTAGTTCAGATTTTAGTTTATTTCCAGAAACGATAGCATTTCTGAAGTGCTACTAAATGAATTTCCAGATTTTAATTAGAATTCCAGCCATAAATAAACTTCAATTTAAATCATTTAAACTTATAAAAATCATATTTTTCCACATCAAAAATGTTCATTTAAATTAAATACCTTTAACTTATGGTTTTTATAAAGAAAATTTTACAATAAAAATCAAATTTTCCAAAGTTTCACTTATTAAATTCAAGTGTGTCATTTTCCATTTTTTTCATTTTTAACAATTTACTTTAACACTTAAATTTAAATTTCCATTTTCACAAATAAAACATAATTTCCATTTTTATTTAATTTACTTAAACTTCCATAAAAAAATCAAATCAAAAGTTTCCAATTTAAGTTATGTTTCAAATCACAATTTTTCTATTCATTTATTTACCGTTTAAAATACATAGAAAAATCATTATTACTTTATTTAATCAATTTAAATTCAATTTAAATCAAATTATCATATTTTTACATTTTAAAATACTTAAAAATCTCTAGAAAATTTTATAAAATAACCACGGGTTTGTATAATATTTTCTAGCCTAAGTCAAGTGATACGGATAATATATCATTTCAATCCATAATTTACAAAGAAAATCCGGGTTTTATCATTTCAAACCCGCAATCCCAAGTAAATAAAATAAATAAAAATCGCTCAGGCTTATCATTTCAGCCCATAACGATTTTTCCCTAGTCTAGAGTCCGTTCGGGTATGTATCATTTCAACCCATAGAGATTCTATTCTACAGGGAACTTGTAGTGTGATAAACAGAATAGAATAAACAGTAAAATAAAATAAAATATAACAGATGATGTGACAAGTTTATAACAGGGTTTAACATCATATAATTTACATCACAGGCAGGTATAACATGATACAATAGTTTATACACATTCACTTGTTGTCACTTCACAATTTATATAAGTATAAATGTCATGTGTGAATACTCACCTTTTTACGTTGGAGTTTGCAAATAAAACACACAAATGAAAATCCCGAAAGCATGATAGCACGACTAGATTTGAATGGAGAGAGAGCCAAGATGTAAATCTTGTATTCACAAAATAAACAAAGCAAAATATAAATATAAATACAATACAAAAGTTTATATTGAAACAAAGAAAATAGAATTAGACAAGTGGCATAACCAATCTTTTAATCAATTTGCTTGACTACAACTCAACATTTTCTCAACCATAACATGCTTTAGGCTCGGCCACACATGATTTCATGATGGAAAGCTCGGGTATGGACTCATAAAGGCATGGTTACAAAGTGGAATATAAAGAGGAAGGAGTTACAAATGGGAATACAAAGAGACAAGGCTAACAAGTGGAGTTTGGTTGCATCTAGGCTCGACCAAAGGGGTCTATGGGCTCTGCCAAAGGCAAGTACAGGTCTGGTCATGTCTAATGGTGATGGTCAGAGGTGTGTACTAGCTGGTGGTGGTGGCTATAGGGGTGGCCGAAGTCAAAAATGAAGGTGGAGATGAAGATAGGCTCGGCTATGTAGTTGTTTTTGGAATTTTTGCATCATTTTGTGGAATTTCTTCAAGAGGAGGTCATGGCCATCTATGGTCAGAGGAATAGGAGGGGTTGCCGTGGATGATGATGTGGAGGAAGTGGTGGGGGTGTTTGGCCGAACAAAGCTATGGAAGAATCAAGCAAAATCATTGAAAAAAAATGAAGAAAAGAGTAGAAAAAAGAGAAGAAGCCATTACCAATTTTTTTCCAGAAATGCTTGGCCGTGCATTGTGAAATGAAAGGGAAGTTTTTCACGTGAAAAGCAATAGGAATACACGGATAAAGCAAGAGGAAATGAAAGGTCAAAGAAAATGAAAAGACTAGTAAGTGAAAAGTCAAGCAAATGAAGAGACTTTGCCTCTTGAATTTCCAATTCTTTTTAATTCAAAATAAACAAATAAAATATCAAGTAAATGAATAAAAGACAAACAAAAATAAAGTGAAAATGAAATAAATAATTATTCATAGGAAAAATAAAAAGAAAATAAAAGAAAATAGAGAAAATAGCTTATTATATTGAAACTAGATTAAAATTTTGCAAACAAAAATACAATTAACTTTGGAAAAATTATAACTACACTTTTGAAAATTATAACTATACTTCTAAAATGTTTTAAAAATAAAATATTGAAATAAAATTTAATTTAAAAAATAATTTAAAATAATTGCAAAAATATAGGGTTGTTACACTCTCCCCCACTCAAATCTTTTCGTCCTCGAAAAGAACGAACAAGGAAAACAAAGAAAAAGCAAGATAGAAAAATCAAATAGTACCTTAAATAAACAATTCCGGATTCGAAGCACGAATGCTCTCCTCCGTCTCCCAGGTACAATCTCGATCATCGGTACTCCACTGTACTTTGACCAGACTAACAAATTTCCTTCTTAGCTGCTTCGTACCTCTGTCGACAATACGAAGTGGCTTCCTCTCAACAGTCAGATTAGGCTCAATATCCAAACTATCAAGAGCAGAAGGCTGAACAATAAGAGATGGATCATGCAGATAACGACGAAGATGAGAAACGTGGAATACATTATGCACTCCAGAGAACTTCTCGGGTAAATCCAGACGATAAGCCAAAGAACCAATTCTATCCATAATGCGGAAAGGACCAACAAACCTAGGAGAAAGCTTCCCTCTACGACCAAATCGAATAACATTCCTTAAGGGAGAGACCTTAAGGAAAACCAAATCACCAACAGCAAACTCTAAACTCCGCCTACGCCTATCAGCATACTTCTTCTGCCTATCTTGGGCAATCCTCATCTTCCTCCTAATCTCCTCAACTCTCTCGGAAGCTTCCAAAATCATCTCAGGACCAAGAACCAAACGATTACCGGATTCAATCCAACAAGATGGAGATCTACAAGGTCGTCTGTAAAGAGCAGCAAACGGAGACGTTTTAATGCTAGCCTGAATTCAAGATAGAAATGAGATAGATAAAAGATTAAGATAAGATCAAAACAAAAGATAGAAATTATACCTGATAACTATTGTTATAAGTGAATTCGACAAGATGGAGATGATCTTCCCAAGATCCTCCAAAATCAAGCACACAAGCCCGAAAAAGATCCTCTAGAATCTGATTCACCCTTTCCGTTTGACGGTCGGTCTGTGGATTCTCAACACACCTTTATCATCTATCTGAGCACCACTGCCATCAAGACTACTACCTCCAACTCTACTTCGAACATTCTCCTTAATCAATCTAAGCATCTGATCCTCATCCTGCTTAGCCATGATACGATCCACAAGAGGAGAAGAAACAACAAGCTGACACAACATGGCCTTCTTCCGACTCAAAGCATCTGCTACAACATTAGCTTTCCTAGGGGTATAGTTGATGTCGAGGTCATAAGATGCAAGAAACTCTAACCACCTAACTTGTCTCTGATTCAAATCCTTCTGAGTGAAAATATACTTCAAAGACTGATGATCTGTGAAGAGCTCAAACTTAGTACCCAAAAGATGATGTCTCCAAAGCTTCAAAGCAAAAACAACAGCAAGCAACTCTAAATCATGAGCATCATAATTGGCTTCATGGATCTTCAACTGACGACTAGAATAAGCAATCACCTTACCATCTTGCATCAGAACAGCTCCTAAACCTTCACAACAAACATCCGTGTATACCGTTAATCCCTCATTTCCATTTGGAACGGTAAGAACTAGTGCGGAAGTAAGCATGTGCTTTAACTCACTGAATGCAGCCTTACACTCATCACTCCAAATAAACTTAGCATTCTTTCGAGTCAAAGCGGTGAGAGGTGAAGCAATCCGAGCAAAATTCTCAATGAATCTCCGATAATAACCGGCAAAGCCCAGAAAACTACGGATATCAGTTGGAGTCTTAGTAGTTTCCCAATCATTGATCGCAGCGATCTTGATTGGATCAACAGAAACTCCATTACCAGAAAAAATATGCCCGAGGAATCGGACTTCATCCTTCCAAAAATGGCATTTAGAAAATTTAGCCTTTAATTGATGATTTCTAAGAGTTTCAAGAACAGATTTCAAATGTGACTCGTGCTCTTCCTTAGACTTAGAGAAAATGAGAATATCATCAACAAAGACAAGAACAAATTTATTAAGCACATCACGAAAAACACGATTCATCAAATCAACAAAGAAAGCAGGAGCATTAGTCAAACCAAAAGGCATGACTAACCATTCAAAGAACCCATTCTCAGTACGGAAAGCAGTCTTGGGAATACTTTCCTCAGCAACTCTGAGCTGGTGAAAACCTGAGGCAAGATCAAGCTGAGAGAAAACAGTGGTACCATAAAGCTGATCAAATATATCATTGATGCGAGGCATTGGTTATCTGTTTTTCATAGTGAGCTTGTTCAGCTCCCTATAATCAACACACATCCGAAGAGAACCATCGGACTTAGTGACGAAAACCACCGCTGCTCCCCATTCTGAAAAGCTAGGTCTGGTCAGACATTGGAGGACAAGTCCTCAATTTGCTTCCTTAACTCAACCTTCTCGCGGGGTGCCATTCTTCTAGGAGGAAGAACTACAGGTCGAGCTCCAGGAATAAGATCAATATGGAAATCAATTTCCCGCTTAGGAGGTAAAGTAGTGACTTCACCAAATACATCGGGATAAAGTTTGACTACACGAGTCGACTGAAGATCAACAGGAGAAGAATCCAGAGAATAGATAAAATTTCCAGCAAAATCTTGAGGCATGCGGCACTGAATAATCAAAGGATCACCCTTATCTCCCACAAGAGACACAATTCGGGATTTGCAAGAGATACGTGCATCATGCCTATTAAGCCAATCATTACCAAGCAATAAATCAAAAGCATCGAAACCAAGAACATAGAAATCTCCAGAAAACCGATAACCAGAATGAAAGAGTTTCACATTCTTGCAAATCTTATTAAGATTTGCGGGTCCTCCAATAGGATTTGAAACACATAAAGGAATAGAAGCATATTCAGGAGAAAGGAGATGCTCAAACTTATCACACAAATCAACAGAAATAAAACTATGCGAAGCTCCAGTATCAAATAAAACACGAACAGGATGATGAAATAAAGAAAAGGTGCCCTGAAGAGTACCTTGATCATCACTAGGAGCAGGTGCAGCAGGTGAAGAAGCAGATGTAACAGCAAAAATACCAGATGGCTTACCCTTCTGATACAAAGGACAATCATTCTTGAAATGACCAGGCTGAAGACAGACATGACAGAGATTGTTCCTAGTACCCTGAGGTGGAGGAACAGCAGCACCAACTGAAGCAGGGCAACTATTAGCATAGTGTCCCTTCTGATCACACTTGAAGCAGGTAATGGTAGATAAGTCGATAGGGTGCCTCTGAGAAGGAGAAGATGATGAAGATCCCAAACCCAAATGCTTGAGCCAATTCTTCTTCTACTGGTGGAAATTAGGCTTTCTCTTCTTAGAATTAGCAGAGGAAGTCTGAGATGCAGGAGCATTAGCAACAGCAGGACCCTTAGAAGTAGGGTTCTCATAACGAATAGCCATATCCATAAGCTCAGTGAAAGTGCCATGAACATGTGAAATGAGACGATCATAGAACTCTGGGCCAGCTCCAGCTATGAACTTCTCATTTTTCTTAAGCTGGGTGTTAATAAGACCAAGACCAAACTTGGAAAGTTTGTTGAACTTCCACTCATACTCAGAAAAGGACATGGTACCCTGCTTGAGATCCATGGATTCACGATAAAGCTGAGATTTCCCGGCTTTGGGCATCCATTTTGCCACAAAATCCTCCCTAGAAAGAAGATACAGAAACAAAACTTAAGATAGATTCAAAAGAAAGGAAATGGGAAAAATTCAAGATAACACAAAGGATACCTGAACTGCTCCCACGAAATATCACCCTCGTTAGTGTGAGCTGTAACAGACTCCCACCAATCCAAGGCTGACTCTTGCAGCTGCCAAGCTGCTAAATGACGCTTCTGGGTATCAGTAATCTCGAGACCAGTAAAGATCCTCTCTAAACTCCGTAACCATTGCTGGGCTTCGATAATGCTCTCTGAACCGGTGAACTTAGTACCACCAAGCTGAGAGAATTCCTTATAGAGAACAGTAAACCTAACAGGTGCAGAAGGTTGAGGAGCTGGGGTAGTACCACGACCCCTACCCCTGGCATTTCCACGATTCATCTTGAAAAATATCAAGAATGAATTTTAGGAAAAAGGTACATAGAAGACAAGATAAGATAAGATAAGACAAGATAAAATCACTTGGATGAATATCCTAATCAAAGAAATTTCTAACAAGGTAGATACGAAAGAAGGAAGTTTAGAAAAATTTGCTTTTAAGACAAAGAAAATTTTATATCAAAATAATCTTTGAAAAATCATTATAAAATCATTTTATACTTTGAAAATACGTTCTCTCACAAAGAATTGATTCTGAGGTTGATTTCACTCATTCTAGGGTATTTCTACCCTATCTCTAATGAGCTTTTGCTCCTTAGGCTAAGGTTTGCCTAAAAACCTGGCTCCGATACCAAATGTAACGACCCACTATTTTGGACCATTCAAATCGACAATAATCCACACATGTCAGACTTGAATAATGCAAAATAACGGATTGTAATAAAATTTGGAGCAAATAAAACCAATCACAGAATCACAGACATAGAATATCAGAATAACTTGCAGTGGAAAATAAAATAAATAGTTGTTCATGAAGCCACTGCAATACAAAGTCTCAAAACAGATACAAAATACATAGTCTGAAAACAAATACAGTTCTAAAACAAGTACAGTAGAAATCCCAAATACATAAGTCTCTAATACAAAAGCTGAAGTAGAACAACTGAAACCGAAATAGATAAATAACTAGATAAGCAGAATCTCCAATGATTCCAAGCTCCAGAAAGTGAAGTCCAAAGCTGTGAATACTCAGGCTGACCCGAGCGTAAATAAAACACAAACACTCGAGTCAGGACATACATACTTAAACAATGTAAACCAACTCAAGTGAACTGTAATAAAAGTACAAGTAACTTAAGAATGCTTGGGATCGCCCATTCTTTAAGGATCCGTTAAACTATCTACTATGTAGTAATATTCGCTATTATAATAATGTCTAATCTAAAATAAACATACTTTTAAATAGCATTAAGGCTTTACATTTTCCACCATAACACGTAATAGTCCCAGTAGTCTATCCAATATTAGCATACTCCCAAAATGGGGGCTATCCTCGATACTCCATAGGCTATGGGAGAAATCACAACTCGTTGTAAAGCTCGATATGGTAGGTGACACGGCACAACTAGGCAATGCCAGGGTAGATATACCAATTACGCATCCGGACTGGTGGTAACGCATAGCAGCCACTACCGCCCACCTCGAACAACACTCTTAAATCAAGGGGTGCACCCAATCAATCACAAAGTAATAGAATGGTATCGAAGAAGTGTGTCCGATCAGAGGTGCTACCTCATTGGCCCGTCGATTGCTCCTGTTTTAGCCACCTTATGCCAACTCACGGGAGTTGGGTCCACGTATATACCTTAAGATCGTCGCCACCATCCTACTTCATTCTGGAATCTCCACCGCATACACAGTTGTTAAAGAGGTTTTCGGTATCGACAGAGAGTATGTCCATATCTGATCCCGGTCTCTTTAACAACCAATCGTTACTATAACCCGTGGTTATAAATTTCAGAAAAAATAGTTTATTTTTCAAATCAAAATACTTCATTTAAGCCTTTTAAAAACAAAGTCATTATAACTTTAAATAAAATATTCAATTCCAAAAATTTTAGCCTTTTCTGAGTTCATTTATTCACTTAAATACTTAAAATATTCAAATTTCAGCTTTCACGACATTTAGAAGATGCTGTGGTAAGTTACATTTGAAAACAATTCATTCAGCAAAGACAGCATTTAAAAACTACTGTAATAGTTCAGTTTTAGTTGAAAATAGTTCAATTCAGAAAAGACAGCATTTACAAAACTGCTGTAATAGTTCAGGGTTCAAATTTTATTCAAAAATCACATTTCAACAACCTGCAGCACTTAACAAGTGCTACAATAGCTCTTTCATTAATTTCAGTTTCAAGTTTAGTTCCTGCCACTACAGCACTTACAAAGTGCTGTCATAGCCCTTACTTAAATTACCCTTTTAGTTCACTTCTTCAACTACAGCACTTACAAAGTGCTGCGGATTCTATTTAGTTTAGATTTTAGTTTATTTCCAAAAACGATAGCATTTCTGAAGTGCTACTAAATGAATTTCCAGATTTTAATTAGAATTCATGCCATAAATAAACTTCAATTTAAATCATTTAAACTTATAAAAATCATATTTTTCCACATCAAAATTGTTCATTTAAATACCTTTAACTTATGGTTTTTATAAAGAAAATTTTACAATAAAAATCAAATTTTCCAAAGTTTCACTTATTAAATTCAAGTGTGTCATTTTCCATTTTTTTCATTTTTAACAATTTACTTTAACACTTAAATTTAAATTTCCATTTTCACAAATAAAACTTAATTTCCATTTTTATTTAATTAACTTAAACTTCCATAAAAAATCAAATCAAAAATTTCCAATTTAACTTATGTTTCAAATCACAATTTTTCTATTCATTTATTTACCTTTTAAAATACATAGAAAAATCATTATTACTTTATTTAATCAATTTAAATTCAATTTAAATCAAATTATCATATTTTTACATTTTAAAATACTTAAAAATCTCAAGAAAATTTTATAAAATAACCACGGGTCTGTATAATATTTTCTAGCCTAAGTCAAGTGATACGGATAATATATCATTTCAATCCGTAATTTACAAAGAAAATCCGGGTTTTATCATTTCAAACCCGCAATCCCAAGTAAATAAAATAAATAAAAATCGCTCAGGCTTATCATTTCAGCCCATAACGATTTTTCCCTATTCTAGAGTCCGTTCGGGTATGTATCATTTCAACCCATAGTGATTCTATTCTAAAGGGAACTTGCAGTGTGATAAACAGAATAGAATAAACAGTAAAATAAAATAAAATAAAATATAACAGATGATGTGACAAGTTTATAACAGGGTTTAACATCATATAATTTACATCATAGGCAGGTATAACATGATACAATAGTTTATACACATTCACTTGTTGTCACTTCACAATTTATATAAGTATAAATGTCATGTGTGAATACTCACCTTTTTACGCTAGATTTTGCAAATAAAACACACAAATGAAAATCCCGAAAGCACGATAGCACGACTAGATTTGAATGGAGAGAGAGCCAAGATGTAAATCTTGTATTCACAAAATAAACAAAGCAAAATATAAATATAAATACAATACAAAAGTTTATATTGAAACAAAGAAAATAGAATTAGACTAGTGGCATAACCAATCATTTAATCTATTTGCTTGACTACAACTCAACATTTGCTCGACCATAACATGCTTTAGGCTCGGCCACACATGATTTCATGATCGAAAGCTCGGGTATGGACTCATAAAGGCATGGTTACAAAGTGGAATATAAAGAGGAAGGAGTTACAAATGGGAATACAAAGAGACAAGGCTAACAAGTGGAGTTTGGTTGCATCTAGGCTCGACCAAAGGGGTCTATGGGCTCGGCCAAAGGCAAGTACAGGTCTGGTCATGTCTAATGGTGATGGTCAGAGGTGTGTACTAGCTGGTGGTGGTGGCTATAGGGGTGGCCGAAGTCAAAAATGAAGGTGGAGATGAAGATAGGCTCGGCTATGTAGTTGTTTTTGGAATTTTTGCATTGTTTTGTGGAATTTCTTCAAGAGGAGGTCACGGCCATCTATGGTCAGAGGAATAGGAGGGGTTGCCGTGGATGATGATGTGGAGGAAGTGGTGGGGGTGTTTGGCCGAACAAAGCTATGGAAGAATCTAGCAAAATCATTGGAAAAAATGAAGAAAAGAGTAGAAAAAAGAGAAGAAGCCATTACCAATTTTTTTCCAGAAATGCTTGGCCGTGAATTGTGAAATGAATGGGAAGTTTTTCACGTGAAAAGCAATAGGAATACACGGCTAAAGCAAGAGGAAATGAAAGGTCAAAGAAAATGAAAAGACTAGTAAGTGAAAAGTCAAGCAAATGAAGAGACTTTGCCTCTTGAATTTCCAATTCTTTTTAATTCAAAATAAACAAATAAAATATCAAGTAAATGAATAAAAGACAAACAAAAATAAAGTGAAAATGAAATAAATAATTATTCATAAGAAAAATAAAAAGAAAATAAAACAAAATAGAGAAAATAGCTTATTATATTGAAACTAGGTTAAAATTTTGCAAAAAAGAAATACAATTAACTTTGGAAAAATTATAACTACACTTTTGAAAATTATAACTATACTTCTAAAATGTTTTAAAAATAAAATATTGAAATAAAATTTAATTTAAAAAATAATTTAAAATAATTGCAAAAATATAGGGTTGTTACAGTGAGGAAATAAACATTCTTTGCTACTAGCTCAACAGAATGCAGGCCTGAAATACCGGGGTTGAAGCATTTTTTGATGATGAGGATGGAGAACCATTTTTGAAGAAATCTTGAACACTTACATCCACAAGCAGTATGCCATTGCCACATATCTATAAGTATGATAGGACTACCGACCCATCAGATCATATCACTGCATTCAACTCCATCATCCATGCCGGCCAGCTTTTTAACCTAAAAAAGTGCCCACTCCTCCCCCACCACACTCACATAACCGACCTATTATCGGTTCCAATATCTACAACCAAGCAACGTCCATTCTTGGGCCCAACTATATGCAGACTTCAAGAATAGATTCTTTACCTCTAAGTCACATGTTATGATGGCTAGTAAGCTAAGTAGAATTAGACATGGGCTGACCAAGATTCTTCGGTCGTATGTGAACCGCTACAAAAAAGAATCCACCTTGGCTAGGGGTGCTAACAAAAATAGCCTAATTGTGGCCCTCTACTCGGGGTCAGGTATAAGTCGAGAATGTGGATGGAACTCCATAAGTAGTTGGCTTTGTCCCTAACTGAATTCTATCAATAGGTGAACAACATTAAAAGGACAGAGGACGCTGATCTTTCTGATAGCAATAATGAAACCCAGCGTATTAGCCAAGCCAATCCCTGAAAAACTACCATCCAAATAGGAAATGGTCGGCAAAACAATGCTAAAAGACAAGCAGAAGGTGGCACCCAATATAGGTCAAGGTATACCAAGTATGCTACTTTGAACAGGGATATTGAAAGAGTATATCTCACAATAAGGGACCGAGTGCAATTACAAAGACCGACCTCCACTAAAGGTGGTAGAATGGGAGAACTGCGCGGTAACGGCAAATAATGCGAGTTCGACCAAATCAACGACTACTCTACCAATGAGTGTTGTATATTGAAGGACGAAAATAAAATACTGATTTGGGAAGGGATGCTTTTAGGCTTATTTGGCATCAAGTGGAAAAAAGGAAGGCTAGGAACAATCGTTTAGCGCCACCCCAGCAACCAAACAACTACATTGCAACCATAACCTGCATCTTGACCATATGTGAGGACCCGCATGTGGCTGAAAGTAGTTGAGGAGCATAGTCTCGGTACCAGAGAGAAGTGGGTTCAGTTGGTACAGTATCGAGTGTTCACAGCACCTAGGTTGGAAATAGATCGGCTTATCATATTCACTACCAAAGGCAGGGAAGCCGTCTCTTATCCCTACCATGATCCAATGGGCATCACTCTTGCAATGGCCAACTGAAATGTGCATTCGTCCTTTGTGGATAGTGGTAGTTCAGTCAACGTCATGTTCAAGCATGTTTTTGAGGTTCTCAAGCTCCCTACCTCTAGCCTCACCAGCTGTGCCTTGTCCATATATGACTTTGGGGGTTGTAGGCATTGTTCCAATAGGTGCTACCTCCCTCGTGATAACATTCGAAAAAGAGCCCATTGCTAAAAAGATACATGTAAACTTTGTAATACTTGATTGCCCATCTGCTTATAATCACTTGATAGGATGATAAACACTTGCAAAACTGGACGTAATCGTCTCCTACAACCTGCTCACCACGAATTTCCCTGTCTAAGGTGGGGTTGGAGAAATCCAAGGAAATCATAAGAAAGCTAGGGAGTGTTATGGGACCTCCCTCAGACAAGCCAAGAAGGGCAACCCCATGCTTCAATAGTGACTGGCAACTATCAGTGGCGAGTCACTCGAGAGAACCTTCGAGGAGGACAGCGCTTAGGTTTGTACCGAGACCACCCCAACTCTAAAGCTGAGAAATCAACATCCATGGCCCCCCTTCCCCCCATCTAATCAGTCATAGCAATCACCAACACGTCACCTAGGAGACCGCTCGAGTCGAGAAGTGCTCACACTTACATCGAGACCGTCCATGCCCTTGAACTTACCATTATCAATGATGTTTCACCTAAGAGAGTGCTCGAGCCGAAAATGCTCACAATTGTGTCAAAATCTTCCCTACCATTGAAGTCACAACCTTCAATGATGTGTCACCTAAGAGTTACCCTAAGCCTACTAGCGATCGAGTTTGTGCCAAAACCACCCAGGGCAATGAAGTTACATAAACTGGCTTCGTGTCACTTACGAGTTCCCTCAAGCCTAATAGCGCTTCTGGTTAAGCTAGGACCGTCCGCTATAATAAAGACCAAGATGGCAAGAATCTTATCTCCTTCTTCACTCCCTAAAGAACAAAAGAACTCATATCATCATGTTATGAGCAAGTTTCATGCTGTTGAAAAGTGGGGACATCCAATACAGTAATTCGTACCCTTTAAATTCTGGTAGACTCATTTGTGTGAGCCAGGGCCAAACTCTACCCCTCGACTTGAGAATAGACATCTGTCCTGGCCAAGGATGTCATAGAGCACATGATTTACGCACTGGACTAATGCAACTTGGAAACAAACTCAGATCTTGATGATGACCTACTCGACCCATGCATAGGAGATTCAAATATTAAAGGTAGACCAGCTACTTCATTGGAGTCAATATCGATAGACTATACCAACCCTAGTGAAGTTGTTTAAATTGGTACATAACTTAGTCTAGAAGTTAGAAATGAGCTGATCAAGTTCCTATAACAAAGCAAGGAAATCTTCACATGGGGCACACTAATACGACCGCTATTGATCCTAGAATCACTTTCTACGCATTCAACATTGATCCTAAAGCCACCCCCAACCTGTAAAAGCATCGATCGCTCAACTTAGAAAGGCAATGATCTCTTAAAGAAGAGATAGGGAAGCTACTAGCCGATAGCTTAATTTTGGAGGCATATTATTCGGTCTAGGTAACTAATCCGGTGCAGGTTTGAATGCCAAATGTGTCTTAGAGAACTTGCATTAACTACTTTGACCTCAATAAAAGCCACCAAAAAGGCAGCTTTCCATTGCCTTGCATCGATCATAGGTGCGACCAATGCACATAAGCTCCTCACTTTCATAGATGCTTACTCTAGGTACAAGTAGATTGCAATGCATGGCCTGGACTAAGAGCACACCTCCTTCATCACAAAAGTCGACATGTATTACTATCGAGCCGTGCCGTTCGGGCTACGAAATATGAGTGCTACCTATCGATGGCTTGTCAACTGCATGTTCTCATAACAAATTAGGGATCTACAAAAGTATATGTAGATGGCATGCTAGTGAAGTTAGAAAAGGCAAGAGGGCATACATGGAATTTAGCCGAGACGTACGATATGCCACGCCAGTATAACATGAAGCTAAACCCAAAGAAATGCCTTTTTGTCGTCCGTTTTGGTAAATTCCTTTGTAGTGAATGCCAGAGGTATTTGGGTAAACCTAACAATATCAAAGCCATCCAAGATATGAAAATCCCAGGAACCATAAAATAAGTATAGAGTTTAAACGGGATGAGAACTATGTTCTGTGATCCACCTTACTTTTAAGGCAACCAACAATGAAGATGAGTACAAATTTATTATGGCCGGCCTCAAGATGGCAAAGGGATTAAAAGAGATTCCATTATGTGCTCAGCGATTCGTTATTGGTCATTTATAAAATTAGAGAGCGATTCCAAGTCAAAGGCAAGACATGGTCATATATGTTGCAAAGGCCAAGATGATAATGAGCAAATTTACCGAGTCAGAACTGGAGCAAATACCTAGGGAGCAGTATGTCAAGGCTGATCAACTGGCCAAGACAACAAGCAACCCAGAAGAAGTCACTCTTTATGTCCCCTTAGAGATAGAGGCACACCTTGCTATGAATTGAGGGCAATAACGATGGAGATCAATATGCCATCCATGGACAACTGGATGGTGCCACTAATCAAGTAATTAACAAGTGAATAACTTCCTACCGACTGCAATGAAACTAAGAAGATTCTCTACCGAGCTAACTATTACACGATTATAGATGGGAAGCTCTTCAAATGAGGGTATTCTACACCACTTCAGTAGTGTGTGTTTGAAGACGAAGCTGGCTAGATCCTGGAAGATCTATGTAAAGGGTTTTGTAGGGATTACACCAAGGGAAAAGCTTAGTAAAGAAAGTCGCCCGACAAGGCTACTAATAGCCTACTTGATCAAAGATTCAATGGACCATGTCAAGAAGTGCGATCAGCGTCGATGGTTCGCCAAGATCCCTAGAGTCTCTCTTGCTCTCCTTACCCTTATGACTTCTCTCTGGTAGTTTAATACATAGAGAATTGAATTAATAGGAAAACTACCAAATGCCAAGGGAGGGTACAATCATGTCATAGTTGCATTGATCACTTCACCAAATGGGTCAAGTTCAAGCCCTTACTGGGGTCACCACCCTAAGATATTAAACTTCATCATCAAAAACATCGTCTTTTGTTTTGACCTGCCAATGCAGATTAACACCAACAATGGAACTTAGTTCGAGAGTATCCTCTTTCAAGACTACTGCAAAAAGAACAAGGTTGAGAAATGCTTACCTTCTAATGCCCATCCCAAGCATACAGGCAGGTAGGGGCCGTCACCAAGACCATCAAATCAAAACTTAAGAAGCACCTCGCAAAAGCAAAGGGAAACTTGGTCGATGAATGATCACTAGTTCTTTGGTATAATCGTACTTCCAACTCCACTTCAACCGACCATAATCCTTTCTCGTTTTTCTATGGGTATGAATCCATGCTACCTATTGAAGTAGACATCCTCTCACCAAAGTGCCTTACTTATGAGCCCAAGCAAAATGGCAAGCTACTCAAACTCGGACTCAACATTATAGAAGAACGAAGAGCAAAAGTCGAACTTAGCACTAAAGCCTATAAGAGAAAGATAACCAAGCACTGTAACTCTAGGGTGGAACTTTGGAAATTCATAATTGGCAATTTATTTCTACGTCGGGTGTTCGCAAATACAAAACACCCAGCTGAATGAGTACTTGGCCCAAACTAGTAGGAGCGTATGTGATCAGCAACACCTTGGCAATTGGCGTCTATCGCCTTTCTCACTAATACGGAACCCACGTTCCCCACATTTGGAATGTTGCGCACCTCTAGGCCTATCACATATAAAATCTTGCCACAATTATACGCCTATGTAATACATATTTTGTGAAGAATACAATGAAGACTTCATAGTCAAATTTGTTTTACACAATCACCAAGAGTATCCAACGATGGTGAGTTATTATGTTCTCACTCTCTTTCTTAGGGACTACCGACCTCTGCCGCCAAAGCCCATGTGAGCCATGCTCCCCTCCTTAATGACTAGCTATCCATAAACGATGAATTACAATGCATTCACTCCATGTTCAGGGACTACCACCTTAATAGGTTATCCAATGAGGATGAGTTATCATGTTCTGATTACCTTGTTTGGGGACTGCCGACCTCTACAATCAAGGACTGTGCGAGCTATGCTCCCCTCCTTGCCGACCGACTATCCGATGAGGGTGAATTACCATGCATTCAGTTCCTTGTTTAGGGTCTGCAAAATTGTCCTATGAGTTTTGGTGAGATGTCTCTCTCCTTTGTGTTAGGGTGCATCGACAACTGGATTGCATGATTGCAACGGTCCCGATTACATCATTTGTGATGCTACTCCTCCCTCTTATGGGACGAGGCACTTTTACCGAGATGACGATGTTACCCCCAAGTGATGCCGATGTATTGCATCCATAGTGCACCCACATAAAAATAAGTCATGCCCAATATCAATTGGCCGCATGTCACTTAGGAGAACCCTCGAGCCGCTCGATGCTCTGGATCATGCTGAGACCTCCCACCACTCTATCAACTGGCCGCATGTCACCTAGGAGAACGCTCGAGCCACCCGGTGCTCTAGTTTGAGTCGGAACCACCCACCACATTATATTGTCGTGTGTTACCTTGGAGAACCCTCGAGCCACTCAATGCTCTGGTTCAAGCTGGGATCGCCTAACAACAAAACAACATAGAGAGGTCTGCTATCATATCCCCATCTCATCGTTTAATATCGATTGGGTTACATAGACAATGTTCGCGTCTAAGTTTATTTGGCGGCCCGACCAATCATCTAAGATAAGTTTACTTAACCAATTCAATATGTGGTTTGCATGAATGGGCCATATTCGCCGCCATCCACTACCATACATTGTTATTTTATCTATCATGTGAAAAATGTTAAGTGCAAAATACATAGGAACTATACCGACTACTGAAAGTATGCTACCATATAAATTATGCACATAAAACAAGAATAGATAAATAAAAAATATTTAATAGTTCATATAACAGAAGAAGCTTTTCATTCAATCCAAAAATGCAAGGCACAAAGCTCTCTCTGCTGAACTTATAAAAGGATGATGGAAAATATTTACAAAGCTGGGTCGTTGGCCAGTCGAGCTAAGGAATCAATCTGCTTCCTTGTTAAAATGGCCAGCACGAACATCCTGGTTGCCTTCATCTCGGCGGCTACCTTAGCCCGAGTCTCTACGAGGACCTTAGCCTTGAAGTTACTGATGGAGCTCGACAGGTGATCATTTTCCTTAAACAGGGTCTTGACCATGTTCTTCGGCTGATTCTTTCATACTTTTTCCTCTGCCACTCAAGCGGCCTCCACATCAGCAGAAGACTAACACTCAATTGTATACTAGGCCAGGTCATTTCGGAGAGCTTCGATATCCTTTTCAACCTTCTCCAGCTTATCCCTAAATTCCTTTGATGCCTTCTCTGCCTAGTCCATCGCCTCGGTTGCATCATTTGTCATCCTCTCGACCGCCGCTATCGCCTCCTTGGTTCTCGCCAGCTCATCTACGACCACCATCTGAGGCTGCCTATTTTTTTGGTCTCCTCCTCAAGCTCGAGAATTTCATCCTGGGCATGGACACTATGGTGGTCGACCTATAAAGAAATCATTGGTGTTAGAAAAAATTCCATAAAGCAAGCAAGAAAACTCAAGTGTAGAAGCTTACGAGAAGGGCATCCTGTGTATGCGCATTCACCACAGACTCCCTGGAGTGTTGGCTCATCAGGATCGAGGCCAGTGGGTGGAACTCAAGACCTCCACAGATAAAAACTGGAGCGGCCTCAGCAACCACTCCAGGTCAACATGGTTCAAAGCCTGGTCAATCTTCCAAGACAATTTCCCCACAGCACCACTTTTTCTCCTTAACCCAACCCCTCTTTATCATAAATAGTTTCCTGCCTAGAAAGGAGCACGGATCTCAACGAACAACCACCTTGGGGCTCTTCCTACCATTACTACTGATGGAGTAATGCCTCTCATCATCAGGGTCGGAAGCAACGCTGTTATCTCCCTATCTACCACGGCTGTCTAGGGCATGGTAGTTGGGGTAGTCTGGACACTAGAATCAACGACATCAAAAACTACAAAACTGAGCCTATCGGCCACTGTAGCAACAAAAAACAACAGTTATTGAAAATGCAAGGAAAAATAAAGTTTAAGTGCAAGTAAACTACCATTTATATCGGCCTGGCCATGCCTTTACATAAGGAGCGGGCATGATGAGATCGAACTATCTACAATAGTTTGGTCAGTCCTGGTATGAGACTAAACCGGAGGCACAACATCGTATCTGGGATCAAAGGATCATGTGCAGGAATTGATTGCATACTTATCGACGTCCAGTTGATGTGACCCTCACCCTACACTACTATCCTCGGAGCACTCCTCGATATTCTACAAGCTGATCAGCATTCTACGAGGAGGAATCGGGACGTCAATCAACTTGTTGCCACTACCCAGGTGTAGCACCCCTAATTTTTGTTTAATATTATTCATGAAATTTAATTGGATATATTAAATAGAATAATGTAAATGGCTTAGGAGAATGAGATTTGACAATGTATTAAGGTCGGGTCGTAATTAGTTAAGTAAAACTATTTCAAATATTAAAAATACAAGGGAATGAATGAGAGGGGCAATTTAGGAATAGACCAAACCTTTTGCCTTAAACCCTGTCCCCTCATTTTCATTCATCACAAAACAATCTAAGCAGAGAAAAGGGAGGCCGGCTATTAAACAAGCTAAAGGAAGTCGAAATTTAGGGATTCAAGGGAGAATAAGCTTAGGAAATCAAAGCAACACCAAATCTCAACTCCAATATCTAAAAATCTAAGGTGAATATTAAGTTTCCATCTCTATAGTTAATCTCAAACTCATTTATAGGTAATATCTGAGTTAATTTTGATAAGTTAAGACTTGATTGGTTGAGTTAATATTGCTTGGATAGAAAAATATACTATTGGAATTTTATATTAATTCTTTAATCGGGTTTAGGGTTAAATCCGATGTTTTCGTCCTCCAAACGACATGAATTTTTGATGTGTGGTGTAAAACAATCAATTTTATATATGAATTTTCCTAGATAGGAAATGGGATAAATTCGGGTTTTAAATATTTAAAATGATTAAATATAATTTTTTGTCCCAAAATTTTTATATGTTAAAGAGAAGGATATGCTTTAGTTTTTATAAATTTTTGGGATATTTCCCAAATGATTTCGATTTATTATGAATTTATTATGCTAAATAATTATACAAAAGGATTAATTAATTAGTGTATTAATTAATTATTTTAAATATGATTTGGGAACTTGAAAATCTCATGTGGCAGTTTTTCTGAAAAGATCGAGTTAAGAGTTGTTTTTATCCAATGAGAATTAGACATGAAATTGGATTAGGTAAAAAGTAATTACTTTAACTAGTAAGAAATCAGCTTTTGGATAAAGTACAGCGATGCCATTCTGCCTTTGATCTCTCCGCACCTATAGTACCACCGCGCCTAAGCACCATCTTTATAAGGGTCGACATCGACGGGGCTGTAAAGCATAGGCTAACTACTTAAGTAGTTATGTAATGTTTCCGAACTTGTTGAAGAGGATCATAGCGGCAACCCAGAATGGGCGGTATCGTATCTATGTAATTCAGCAAGGTTGAAAATGTGTCTTCGCACAAGTTTTAAAAATAAAGCCACATGTTGTAAATTTTAATATCTTCGAAGTTCATTGTTATGACTTCGACCCTATACATAAATGTTCCTAAATTTTTAATGAGGCGAAGAGGCCATCATCCTTGTTATTCAACAAGGTTAATAACTTTATATTATTTGGTGAGGATATTTCCATTTTTCTTTAGCGTCGAAGATACCTACTTAACGTAGATCAAAACTAGTTTAAAAGGGGGTAAAGTAGTTTATATTTAAGAGGGTCGAAGACCCCATGCTTTTGGCGGGGAGCCGTTCTTTTTTATGAAAGTCGACTTTATACTTTCAAAATGATTTATACTTAAAGGAAATTTAAGTTGGTTTTACCATGGACAGAGGTCATTGTCATTGTAAAACTATGTGTGTGATATATTATTAAATAAACGCGGAGAGGCTTATGTTTTCGTGTTGACGTTGTTAGTGGCGTCGATGTTGATTTACATTAAAACTTAACAAATGGCAGAGAGCCTTATGTTATATGATTTTAACTTTGAACCTTAAGGGTACTAAGGTATGTTTTAAATGGGTTTGACACTAAACTTTGGGGATACTAAATCATGCTTTATTGAGTTTGAGATAGATCTGTTGGGGATACCAATGTTTGTCACTTTGAAACATTCAAACTATAAGAGAGAGATAACTTTAACTAGGGACAACAATAGACAAGGGTTAATCATGTGGGTAACATGGGATAAAGGAAAACATGTGGGTAGCATGATTTATAATGGCTAACCGATGGGTTCATAGTCATCCTCGAAAATCTATGGAATGTGTGATGGATAGTCTACATCGTACCAAAGATGAGTAGTCTCAATTTGATTGATCAAGGGTTCATAATAATCCTAGGAAAACTATGGGATGTGTGATGGATAGTCTAAATCATTTTAAATCAAATGGAATATATGTGATGGACAGTCCATAAAATTTTAAATGATTAAACCATATGTAATGGGTAATCAATATGGTAGGGGACGGGTAATCCAAGTAATAAGTACATATGAGATGGATAGTCCACATAATTTTGAATATGTTTAAATGTGAGATGGTGTAACAACATGCCTTTTGGACGGTTTTAAATCGATGATAAACCACACACGTCAGACTCAAACCATTCAAAGGGGTAGATTGTTATGGGGTAAATAAGAAAAAGGAGAAAGAAAGAAAACAAATACATAATCTCACAGCGGAATGACAAAATATAATGATCAAATAACAGTTCATGAAGCTGTTTTATAAATACATTTGATTATTCTTTGACAACACAAAATCAGAGTTACATAAAACAGGAATAAATAAATAAATGCAGTGGAACAACATGATGCAGTGGAATACATATAATAAGTAATAATAGTACAAATTCTTCGTCTTCAACCTCCAAAAAGCAGTCTTCGATAAACTGAGAAGCTGAGATTGACCCGAGCGAATTGAAAAGACAAAACACTCGAGTCAGAACTAATGATCTTATGTAAGTTAAATCAACAGTAAATAAATATGAGTGTAACAGCGTCAGAGATGTTTACGAGGTTTGACATCTCCTATCTAGTGTCTACCGTCAGTGCAATAACTTAAAAGATGTTCGAGATTTCCATCTCTTAAGGATCCGTTAAACTATCTACTATGTAGTACAATACGCTATTATAACATGTCTACAGTAAAGTAAAAGTATTAAAATAGCGTTAAGGCATTACTCATATCCCTTTTAACACATTTTATATATTCCCATAGTCTATACAGTACCGTACGCTCCTCCGTGAGGTTTACCCAGAGGGCACTCCATAGGTATGGTACGAAACAAACTCATAGAAGACGCTATAAGGCATGCGACAAGGCACTCGAGGCAATGCCCAGGGTAGATATACCAATTGCGGATCCGGACTGGTGGTAATGCATAGCAGCTACTGCCACCCACCTCAGAACACACTCCTAAATCAAAATCAAGGTGTGGCCACCAAATCAATCATAAAGTAATAGAATAGTATCGAAGAAATGTGTCTGATAGGAGGAATGACCTCACTTGGCCCGGCGTAGCTCCTGTTTTAGCCACATCAAGCTGACTCACGGGAGTTAGGGTCACGTAAATACCTCATACAGAATCGTTCGCCATACCATCCTACTTCATTTCTGGAATCTTCACCACGTACATAGTTGTTAAAGTGGTTTTCGGTATTGGCAAAGAGTATGACAATATCCAATCCCAGTCTCTTTAACAACCAAACGCTTATTTCACACCGGATGGTTCTTTTACATTTCAAATGTAACATCTTGAAATTTTCAACCATTCGCATCCATACATGTCGGATTTGAATTGCTCAAAATATCAGATTCTTAATTTAAATTTGGCAAAACTCAGCATATACAGTAAATAAATAATCACAGAATCACAGACACAGAGTAATATAAATAATGCAGCGGAAACAAAAGAATAGTAGTTCATGAAGCTACTATATATATATAACAGGGTTAAATAAGATACAACAGAGGTCTCGAATACATAGATATCTCAATACAATAGTCAAATACAAGATCTGAATACATTACTGGAATCAACGGAATAACTAAAAGCAGAATCGATATAGCTGGATCTCCAAACGAAGCTCCAACTCCAAAGTGAGTCTCAAATGCTGAGCCACTCAGTCTGACCCGAGCGTAAAGCAAAACACAAAACACTCGAGTCGGGATTAACATTCTTATATCAATAAATCCAACTCAAGTGAAATATCAACTGAAATACAAGTAACTCAAAGGATGTTTAGGATAACCATCCTCTGAGGATCCGTTAAACTATCCACTATGTAATTATAATAATGTCTATAGTAAAGTAAACTATTAAAATAGCGTTAAGGCATTACCCATATCCCCCTTAACACATTTTATATATTCCCATAGTCTATACAGTACCGTAACTTCCCATAAACTAGGCTTATCATAGGGCACTCCATAGGTATGGTACAAAACAAACTCGTAGAAGGCGCGCTAGGGTAGGTGACACGGCACAACTAGGCAATGCCAGGGTAGATATACCAATTACGTTTCCGGGCTGGTGGTAACGCAGAGCCGCAGCAATCACCCACCTCGAGCCACACTCCCAAAAATCCGAAGGTGCGCACCAAATCAATCACAAAGTAATAGAATGGTAAACGATGGAGTGTGTCCGATAAGAGGAGCTACCTTATTGGCCCGTCAATTGCTCCTGTTTTAGCCACATTATGCTAACTCACGGGAGTTAGGTCCACGTATATATCTCATATAGAATTGTCGCCACCATCCTACTTCATTCTGGAATCTCCACCGCGTACACAGTTGTTAAAGTGGTTTTTGGTATCGACGGAGAGTATGCCCATATCCGATCCCGGTCTCTTTAACATTCAAACGTTATTATAACACCGTGGTCATTTTAAAATAGTTTATTCTTCAAAACCAAAATATCATTTTCATTTCAAAAACCAAATCAATCTGATATCATTTTCACTTCAAATATATTCACTTCCAAAATCACAGTACTTTCAAAGTTATAACACTTCCGAAACCAAAACACTTTGAAATCATAATATTTTGGAAAACCTTAACTTTGAAATCATAACTTCCACCCTTAAACAGTTTAGATATTAATAATAGTATATAATAAAATAGTTTATAAAATAAAAATAGTTTATAAAATAAAAATAGTTTATATAAAATAGTTATAGGTTAAAATAGTTTATAATAAAATAATTTATATTGAAAATGATTTATATTAAAATAGTTTATATTAAAATAATTTATAAAGTAAAATATAAATAGTTTTAGATATAGTTTAAAAATACTTTATATAAAAAAATAGCTTCCTCAAATTTCACAAATCGATTCAAAATCAACTCGAATTCCAAAATTCAAATTTAATCAAATCTCAAATCAACAATTTCAATTCAATTCAGTTTCTCAATGAGCCATTTCAAATTATCGATTTCAAATACATATTTGAACCATAAAATAAGCCATTTCAATTTCAATATATTTCAAAGCTTTAAATATTCTACATTTCAAAACTAAATTCGATAATTTCATATATATATCAAATTCACTTTACTATTATTTAGTTTTGAAATATTTACTTAATCATTTCAATATCAACTAAATACAACTTCAATTTACAAATTTAAATAAACAAAATATCCCATTTAAATTTAAATAAGTTTGAAATATATTCATTTAAGTCACTTTTAATCAAATTCAAGTTATAAAACATATCTTTAAAATTTCAAATTTAATAAATTTCAAATCAAACTTATTTAAGTAAAATTCTTAAATAAATATAATTTCAAATCAATTTCAAATTTATCTTTCCAACCTGAATCATTATAAACTCTATATTTGAAAATATAAATTTTAAATAAATACTTAAACACATTATATATTGATTAAATCAACTTTAATAAATCTTTAAAATCAATATTTATTAAAACCATATATTTCTTTTCAAAACCATAGAAATCATTTTCAAAATATTTATATATAGACCAACGGTGTTTGTATATAATTTTCTATCCTATGGTCAAGTGATACGAATATTTATCATTTCAATCCGCAATTTAAATATATATGATTATATATCTTTTCAACCCGCAATCCCAAATTCAATCCAAATGAAAATCGCTTGGGTTTATTATTTCAACCCATAACGATTTTCTCCTGTTCTACAAATTGTTCGAGTATGTATCATTTCAACCCATAGTGAGTTCTATACTAACAGGGAACTTGCAGAGTGATAACAGATATGATAGTTATATAACAGGCATATATCATCAATATAAAAAACATATAATGGTGTCAGATGTCACAGGTGAAACAGATACAGATAATAGCATATATATAAGCAATGTAACTAACTAACAGCAGCATATTTCAATTGTCATTTCAATTGAAATCAAATTTAATAAATATAAGAACGTTAATCGTGAGTGATTGCTCACCTTTCGAGGCTAGATATGAACGAGAATGAGATGAGATACGAATCCAAGCACGAATTCCAAAGAAAAGCTAAATGGACACGAATTCGTCGATCAAAGCAAGGCTGGGATTGATGAGAACAATTTGAATCAGCTTGATATAATGGAATATATATATATATATACTATTATTATTTTGATTATTTTCTTAAAATCGATATATATATATATATATATATATTTAAAACTTATATAAACTAACATATTATACTTTAAGATCTATATATATCATTCTCTAGTAATTAATATAAAAGTTTTAAACTTATATTTAAAATAATATATATATATATATAAATACCTGTTTGCAAGATTTCTACAAATCAACTTGCATATACTTATATGCATATAAATCTTATGTTCCTAGAAGCCAGACATACATGAAAACTCAGCTTCAACATATATTTATATAACATGAAGCTTTGGTTCAGACTGACATATGTATAAAAATTTAATTTCAAAAAAAAATCCATATAAACTCACTTAAACCAACATATATAAACTAACATAGACTTTATATATGTATAGCTAACATATATTTTAAAATTAAGTATGCTTATCAACTGGAAATATATATATAAAACAAAACGTAAGTCGGTTTACATAACATAACATAACATAGCTTGAATATAAACTTACACATACACACTTCTTTTAAAATCTAGTATGTAGACAAAATGTACAAGCTTAATATAAAATTTACATACAATATATATATGTGCATATAAGGCAACGACTTTTGAAAGAAAGCATGTTCCAGAAAGAAAAAAAAGTGAAAATAACTCTTAGACAAATATAGCTTATACTAATATAAACCATAGCTATACGAAAATATAGCTTCTACTAAAATAAATTTATAAAACTGTTAAATGTATAACTTAGTTAGATATATACGTTTGTTAACAGATTATATACACATAATCCAACAGTAAAGCTAATATAACTTTTATACTATATATGCTGTATAACATTATATATATATATATAAACAAATGTAGATATATTAATATATACTCACCTATATAAAGCACAGAGGAGGAAGATGGGGAGAACGGCGCTAGATCGGAGGTGGTAGCCTGAGCTATTAGAGTTTTGGTGAAAAGGGATGTGGTTCGGCCTTGAGATGGTGATGACATGAAGTGGTCATGACCTGGATGGTGTTTGTGGTTCGGCTAGCAAGGTGATGATGACAAAGTGTTCGGCCTGATGGTGTTTGGTGAGGCAAAGCTCGGCCATCAAGATAATGGGTTCGGCCTGTCAGGGAAAGAAATGGTCGGATCTGATGTGGGATGAGGTTGTGTTGCTCGGTTGGGTGTAAGGTGGATCTGGGGAAGCTGCCGCATGGGTTACTCGAGTGAGGAGAGGGAGGAAGGCCGCACGTAGATGGTGGTTGAGCAAAAGAGAGATGGTGGATCGGTGGCTACTGGTGTATAAGGTTGGGCAATTGAAAGGACAGAGAGACAAAAGTTCAAATACGGAACTGGAATGGTTATTTGTTTTACCGATTTCGCAGTATATCGGACGTCGAAACACACAAATGAATATACTGCCGAGATCAGCACGACGAGACGATAAAAACGGTATACAGATATCAGTGGTACGATCATCCAATCAAAATCGATAACCAGTGCCGAAAATGCTGCTAATTTATCGAAAATAAGATAAACGGAGCAATAGCAGTTCAAAATTGGAGAAACGATATATGACGTCTCACTCAGAAGATGATTTACAAATTTTCTATAGAAAAATAGTCAGGTTTAGAAAACATTTTATTATCATCAAATATTAACTAATTTGAATTGAAATAGAATTACACAAGAAAATAAACTTCCATATTATCTGGTGAAAATTTACCGGTTGCTATGTTTAAGAAGACGTATTCTAAATATCAAATTTCTATTTCAAAATATTATTATTTAAAATTTCACAAAATTCAATTATTTACGTTATTAAAACAATTAAATTTACGGGTCGTTACATCAAAAGTCAATTCACACTTAATATCAAAATATCATATTCGATTTCAGACCATATCACTTTTGAATCATATTCACTTTCAAAACCATCTTCACTTTCAAAATCATATTTACTCAAATATGTCATTTCACAAAAAGGTATCATTCCAAATTCCAACTTAAGTTGTATCATCATCGAGGATTTAAATATAAATACTTCAACTTTACACAGTTTGCAATTTTTGAAAATAGTTTAGATAGTCATAAATAGTTTAATAGTTTAAATAAATTAAAATAGTTTAAATAGTAAATAGTTTAAATAGATTTAAATTTGATTTAACTAGATTTAAATTGATTTAAATAGATTAAAGATAGATTTAATAGATTTAATTAGGTTTTAAATGTTTTAAATAGATTAATTATAGATTTAATAGATTTAAATTATATTAAGTTGATTTTTAAATAGATTAAATAAATTTAAAATAGATTAAATAGATTTAAATTATATTAGATAGATTTAAAATAGATTAAATAAATTTAATTAGTTTAAAATAGGTAAAAATAGATTAAATAGGTTATAATAGATTAAATAAATTAAAAATAGTTTTAAATTAATTTAAAATAGATTTCAAAGTTATACCCAAACATTTCCAATAACTCAATTTCCGATAAATTCATTTATATTTGACACATCAACTTTTGAAATTCCAATTTAAATCCTTTGAAAAATTCATTAAATCAATTCCAATTTCAACATTTATGCTTGGACTTTCGAAAATAATTCAGTTTATATAAATCAAATTTCTATTTCAAAAGACCAGTTAACTGAATTCAAAAATTTAAAGATTCAAAAATCACTTAATTTAGCCAATCCGGTGTCCGTATATAATTTTCTACCCTAGGGTCAAATGATACGGATATTTATCATTTCAATCCGTAATTTAAGTTTTTACAGTTATATATTATTTCAAACCACAATTTCGAATTAAATAAAATCCATAAAATCGCTCGAGTCTATCATTTCAACCCATAACAATTTTTCCCTAATCTATATATCATTCGGGTATGTATCATTTCAACCGATAGGGAACTTGCAGTGTTTTGACAATATAAAAATACAACGTCCAGTCATCCAATATCAACAATTAAACATCCATCACAATCATCATCCAAATAAATTAATAAACATCAATAGATAACTGATCATCATTAACAGATATTAAATTGACAAATTTCAATCCAATATTAATTTAAACGATGATTAAATGCAATAAAAGTCAAATTTAACTAGAATGACAATTTTAACATACCAAACATCAATAAATTTATTTCTAATCATATCATAAATTTTATTTAACTAACATAAGATAGTTTAGTAATTGTGAGTGGGTCAAAACACTCACCTTTGATTTTAAATCGAATAAAAATCCAATTGAGACCCAAAATTCAAACAGTCTCAGAATTCATCCAAACTAGTTCCATTTCGTCCGAAATTTTGATATGATCCCAACGGAACAAACCGTGCATGAATAGGACCTCGTATGTAAAAGTTATGATTGTTAGAACATATACGATTTATAATTAAGTTTAAATAAAATAGATTAAATTAATCAAACCCGTACTTGTACACGTCAGCAACCTCAACTCGTCAACTACACGCAGAAGCATGCTCGAACCCACGAAACCCTACCACAGTCGCCTCCTTCAAGGCCATACCACAGCCGCGCCTAGGCCAATCGCGACCTGCCAGCGACCATCCCCTTGAGCGTCGACCACATCTCCACCTCCACCATGCCTCGCGACCACCCTCGCCCAAGGATTTCGCAGCCGCCGCCGATAATAACGAAACCCTACTTGAATTATATGCCACATCCAGCCAACGATCAACCAAACGAATGGCATAGACGAACTACGCTCGACGCTCTCTACAACCCAGTACCCTCCGATCGACGATCGGCCAAAGTTGATCGTGACTTCATGAACGGTAGAGAGTGATTTGATCATTATAGGACAAACGAAAAATCGATTACAAAGACGGACAACAGATTTGGGTTGCACTCGTCGAGAGCTTGGAATCGGTATATAATTTGATATAGTTTGGAGGGATTTGATTTTGAAGTTGAATTTTGAATTGAAATTGAAATGGGGAATTTAGGGTTTTCAGCCATTGAGAAAGAGGAGCGACAGAAACTTCTGTACGTACTGTAATGAGGAATAAGAAATAACTATGGTTTATAACAGGCTATATATAGGCAGATCAGAAATAGGAATGAATGGGCTAGATCGATTTGAAAGTTGAACGATAAACGACCCGGAAAGCCCGTTCTGTCTCCGGAACGAAAATGGATCATCCCATATATCAAAATAGATGTTCTCAATAATTTTAAACTCAATGGAACAGGTTTCAAGTCCTAATTCCACCGTAAGAAGAAGTTAGCTTAAAATCAGCTTATTTCGAATTGATTTCAATTAAATTGATTTCTAGGCGTTTCAAGTCCATACGATCAAACGAGAAGGCCGATCGCTACGAAACTTGAAACCTTATAATATTCACCGTTACGGATCCGATGAAACTGGTTTCGTCGAAATCCGAGATAGTTGCCAAAATGGCTATTTCCACATTAATTAAATGAATTATTATTAAATCAATTAAATCACTTTTTAAATTTCAAATTTAATGACCAACAATTTTCATCATTTTTTATTACTTGACATTTACAATAATTTAAATCAAATTTACATGTCAATTCATTGTTAAATATTACACCAGTTACAGTGTTCAATTTCAACTGTAATTAAATCCAATTAATTAAAATTTAATTTCAATAAATTGATTTAATTTGATTTCAATCTTTTTATTAAATCAATTATTACTCTATGCATATATTCAGCATTGGTTTATAGCTTATTACATTAATATTCTCCAATCTCCACCTTTTATTTATGTTAGTTACTATATTTCCATTATATTGGATTTTTGTCAATTATATTATAATTTAAAATCTCAATAAATTAATTTATCTTTGTTTCACTCTTTTTATTACATCAATTAATGTCTTGTAAATATAATTAACATTTCTATACATTTTATTGCATTCACCTTTTTATAGTTATCGGCTTAACTCATATTAAAGTAACATTTAATTACATTTAATTGCAATTAATTTTAAATTTAATTCAACAGATTCAATAAATTGGTAACAAATGACAATTGTCACTATTGCTATATTTAATCATATTTGTATGTTTGTTATCTACACACAAATGTTATAGTTATTTACGCAACATTCATTTTTTTCAATTTACAATTTATTACATACTATTTAATTAATACAACATTTAAATTATCAATTGCTCTTTTAATCCAATATCAATTAATACACACATTATTACAATTAATTCACAATCTATTACCAATTATAACTCATTAACCATTTCAATTAATTGGAACTTCATTTGAAGCAGTAATCAATTATCTTAAATTAATACTATTACATTTTATTCCAGTTATATTCTTATTATTTAATCACAAAATTTTATTTCTTCCAAAATTAAATCACAAAACCTTATTAAATTAACTATTTTTAATTATCGAAAATTACGGGTCTTTATACTTTGGCCCACTTAAAACTTTTCGTCCTCGAAAAGGAAAAAGAAGGGAAAAGAAGGAATTAAGTAATCAATATATCTTATTCAAAATATTAAATTTATAAACAATCAATTTGCATAATTAAATAATTTAAATAAAATATATCAAATTATAACCATTGAATTATTTTATATTCAAGTCAACAAAAGTTTTGGAAAACATTTCACAAAATTTTCTAAGTCCAAAATTCATGGAAAATTTCGGCAGAGTCTTCTTTGTACGGAGAGGTCTGGAAGAAATAGTAATATAAATAATAACAATATATATCATATTTTCCAAAATAAAATATCCCAAACCACGGGAAAAACAATATAATATAGCTATAAAACCGTAATCCGAGAACGTACCTATTTGTCGAGCAAATAACGCTTATTTTATGAAACCAAAAGCAGTGTCTATTGCTTCCATACCTGTATTTCACTTATATAATCCAAAAGAGAAATATTTTAAGTTGTTTCAATAAATAACAAATGAATCATCACAATATAACAACAATCATTTGCAAACAACAATACAACATCATTTTCAACAAAGAGAGCAACCATCCATCCATAGCAGCCAAAACAAATGGTTTGTTCGGGTTCAAAACTTCTAATTGTATAAAATGATAAATAAACTATAAAGTAAACCATAAACTCAACAGTCGTAGATAACTTTATAGATTATTTATACATCCTACACAATAAAAGTATCATATCCCAACCAATCCATAAGTCAAACAAACAAAGAATTCAACACATTTTTAAGTTTACTCTATCTATCTTTTCACATCATTTATTGTTCATTTTTTTCATACAAGGATTTTCTTTAATTCACGTTCATTACTTATAAAATTTTAATTTTCATTCATATAAGGCTCATTTCATTACTTTACATTCTTTACTTACATAAGTTATATCCATTTCAATTATTTGGATCATAAATGAATTCATTATTGAAGTATTGTATACATTTTATTTCAGTTTACTTCACATTTACAATTTAGTTTGATTTTCCTCTTTCTTTTCATCATTTGCTTTTTTTCCTCATTCATAAAATGTTTACTTTCATTAATTCACATTCGTTATTACTTTACATTCATTGTTTAAATAAGTTATTTTTTATTTCAATTATTGGATTATACATTATTAGGTAAGTTTCTTTACAATTCAATTCACCATTTAGAGATTATTTCCTTTCACATTCATTCTTCCATATAAAGTATTATTGAATATTAACTCTATTTCTAAATCATTTCCAATGTTCTCTGAAGTTATAATCATTCAATTTATATAGTACTCATTTTAATTATAAATGGCTTCAACATTGACTTAAGTTTATGATCCATTACTTACAGATTCACCTATACTATTAAATCTGATTATAGATAGCTTAATTGTTAACTTAAGCTTATAATCATTTTTTTTACATTATTCACGTTTCTACTACATTTGATTAGTAACATTTCAACTATTAATCCTAAGTTTATAACAGTTTATAATATCAGAAAAGTAATTCCATTGAACACTTTCATTTACTCAAGTTTTACTTGCACAATATTCTATTACATATCCTATTTAACATTTCAACTTTTAATAATTTGGTAAGTTATATATATATATATATATATATATATGTCTTTTAGAATGCAACTGAATATTACCCAAGTTTCTCTTATATATTTAGTTAACAAAATGTTCAATAGTTACCATTTCTTATTTTCATTTCCTTTTTATTTACAGTTTTCAAAATTTCAATTTCTTATATATTTCATTAATCATTTTAACATCAAATTTCTTATTTTCATTTTAGAAGTTTCCAATTATAAATATAGTCAAGATTCCATTCATTACAATGATTTCAATTTCTAATTTACAGAAACTTAAGAACTAAACAACCGGGTTCCATTTTAATCCTTTTAAAATAATATATATGTATATACTCATAACTTATATATCCAATCATATTTAGGAAAGTTTAGATTCGTTATCAAACAAAAGTGTAGTAAAACTACTACAGCAGCCTTCCCACTTTGAAACTCGAAAATGAATGTCGATGATGCGTGCAATCATAACCGAAATTATTTTCCAGCGACAGAGAGGGTACAAAACTTATTTCCTTCCAAAATTCTTTTAAAACATTCCTTTCAAATCCTCTTGAAATATTTATATCAAAAAATACTTATAAATAGTACTAGTATTATATTCCAAAACCTTTCGAAAAAAATCTTCAAAATCCCGGAACTTCACTTCTCAAATTTCAATTTATATTCATTTTATTCCTAAATCTTATTTTTCAATCAATATTTATAAAAAAATTCTACCTAATAAACAACATATTACATCCAATTATATCATTTATAAAATTTATTATTTTATATACAAAAATAAATAATAGGCAAAATAATTTCATTTACCTATATTTCAAAACAAGTATTGTGTCGGTCTACCCTATTAAGTGTTTAGAAATCCCTATCGATGTCATAGCGTTCTATGCACCGACCAAAATTTATAAATACAAAATGGAACAAATTAACACAATACAAAAACCCTTTACAACACTAACAAATACGCTCTCTCATATATACACTCAGCGACTCATTCTAGGGTATTACTACCCTATTTCTAAAGAATCAGCCCCACAAAGCTAAGGTTATCGCTAAACCAAAGCTCTGATACCAATTGTAACGACCTGCCTTTTGGACGGTTTTAAATCGACGATAAACCACACACGTCAGACTCAAACCATTCAAAGGGGCAGATTGTTATGGGGTAAATAAGATAAAGGAGAAAGAAATAAAACAAACACAGAATCTCGCAGCGGAATGACAAAATATAATAATCAAATAACAGTTCATGAAGTTGTTTTATAAATACATTTGATTATTCTTTTACAACACAAAATCAGAGTTACATAAAACAGGAATAAATAAATAAATGCAGCGGAACAACATGATGCAGTGGAATACATATAATAAGTAATAATAGTACAAATTCTTCGTCTTCATCCTCCAGAAAGCATTCTTCGATAAACTGAAAAGCTCAGACTAACCCGAGCAAATTGGAAAGACAAAACACTCGAGTCAGAACTAAAAGATCTTATGTAAGTTAAATCAACAGTAAATAAATATGAGTGTAACGGCGTCAGAGATGTTTACAGGGTTTGACATCTCCTATCCAGTGTTTACCGTGAGTGCAATAACTTAAAAGATGTTCGGGATTTCCATCTCATAAGGATCCGTTAAACTATTTACTATACAGTACAATACGCTATTATAATATGTCTACAGTAAAGTAAAAGTATTAAAATAGCGTTAAGGCATTACCCATATCCCCTTTAATGCATTTTATATATTCCTATAGTCTATACAGTACCGTACGCTCCTCCATGAGGTTTACCCAGAGGGCAATCCATAGGTATGGTACAAAAAAAACTCGTAGAAGGCGCGATAAGGCATGCGACAAGGCACTCGAGGCAATGCCCAGGGTAGATATACCAATTGCGGATTCGGACTGCTGGTAAAGCATAGAAGCTACTACCGCCCACCTCGGAACACACTCCCAAATCAAAATCAAGGGGTGGCCACCAAATTAATCATAGAGTAATAGAATAGTATCGAAGAAATGTGTCCGATAGGAGGAATGACCTCAGTTAGCGCGGTGTAGCTCCTGTTAAAGTGGTTTTCGGTACTGGCAGAGAGTATGACAATATCCGATCTCGGTCTCTTTAACAACCAAATGTTTATTTCACGCCAGATGGTTCTTTTACATTTCAAAAGTCAATTCATACTTAATATCAAAATATCATATTCGATTTCAAACCGTATCACTTTCGATCATATTCACTTTCAAAACCATCTTCACTTTCAAAATCATATTTACTCAAACATGTCATTTCACAAAAAGGTATCAATTCCAAATTCCAACTTAAGTTGTATCATCATCGAGGATTTAAATATAAATACTTCAACTTTACATAGTTTGCAATTTTTGAAAATAATTTAGATAGTCATAAATAGTTTAATAGTTTAAAAATAGTTTAAATAGTAAGTAGTTTAAATAGATTTAAATTTGATTTAACTAGATTTAAATTGATTTAAATAGATTAAAGATAGATTTAATTAGGTTTTAAATGTTTTAATAGATTAATTACAGATTTAATAGATTTAAATTATATTAAGTAGATTTTTAAATAGATTAAATAAATTTAAAATAGATTAAACAGATTTAAATTATATTAGATAGATTTAAAATAGATTAAATAAATTTAAATAGTTTTAAATAGGTAAAAATAGAATAAATTGGATTGAATAGGTTATAATAGATTAAATAAATTAAAAATAGTTTTAAATTAGTTTAAAATAGATTTCAAAGTTATACCCAAACATTTCCAATAACTCAATTTTTGATAATTTCATTTCTATTTGACACTTCAACTTTTAAAATTCCAATTTAAATCCTTTGAACAATTCATTAAATCAATTCCTATTTCAACATTTACGCTTGGACTTCCGAAAATAATTCAGTTTATATAAATCAATAAAAGTCTTTCTTTCGAAACCAATAAAAGTCTTTCTTTCGAAAGCTTTAAAAACATTAGACATCCTCCTTTAAAACCTTTTAAACCTTGCCTTTCGAAAACATAGGAAAAACCTTCCTTTTTACTCTGTCGAAACCCTGGGGAACCACCCCTTTCGAAACCATTCATTAAAACCTTTAGAAAGCTTTGAAACTCAACCTTTTCGAAAGAACTTTGGGTTCAATTTAAAACATATGGAAACCTTTCGAAACCATTCAAAGTTAACTCCTACGAAACCCTTTGAAAAAAACTTGGTCGAACCATTTGGATTCTGCCTTCAAGTAGAGAAAAAGGATCAGAAACCCATCAAAGTCGAAAGCATATGCTTCGAAACCATTTAAAACTATCTCTTTCGAAACCAATTTGGGTTTTACTTCAAACATATAAAAAGGGTCTTAAAAACATTTAAGTCGAAAGCTGTTGTTTCGAAACCATTTCCTAAGTAATGAAGTGATGGTGTCGAAACCATCCCTTCGAAAGCATTGGAGAGTGGCCAGGTTTTTAGAAAACAAAACAACCCCTTCGAAACCTACTGGGTCGAAAGGTAAAAAGGCGGCAGCTAGGTGTTTCGACTTAGTTGAAAGCATTCATTTAAAACAAAGATGCAACCCAATCGAAACCATTTCCTTTTAAATCACTTGACTTGGTCAAAAGTTACTTAGTCGAAAGCCATTTATTCGAAAGCATGCAGGCGTATTTCTTTAATTTAAAACAAAGGAATACGTCAACCCCTTCAAAACCTCTGGTTTCGACTCCCTACCTTCCGCCTACATCCAATTCACTACGTTCCAGTAAACTGATACCATGTGCACTGGTTTTGACTATGTCGGAAGCGAAGTTGAGGAGGTAGAACCTGGTGCCGACGGTGTCGAAACAGTGAAAAACATGTAGCAAATAGTTCTTTTCACCTAACATGCCTTGCGTGTCTAATTGTCATTGGTTGCCTCTTTCTTTACCAATAAAAAGTACTGCACTTTGTCAAAAGTGTTGTCGACTTTTCAGATTCTATAATTTAAATCATTTTACAAAAAGCCCCTTCTCCTCAATTAATTATATAAAACATTTAAGTTCCATACCTTAAATAATTTTATATAACCCTCAAAATACTTAGGAAAAATCTACAAAATTCCAGAAAATCTATTTTAATATGTTTTCCAACATATAAAAATTTCAGACCCCAATCTTTTATTATTTAACCTAAAATAATTATTAACCCAAATTAACATTTTCTTTACTAGAAAATTCATATTAACTCCACGAGAATTCAGAAAAAATTGAAAATTGAAACCCTTCTCCAAAATAATATTTATAATCTTCGTAAAAATTTGCAAGGCATTTGGATGTTATTTTATAGGGTTTTCATCTTAAAACATATCATAAATACAATATGAATAACTATAATTCATCAACAAGTATATATATTCATTCCATCATTCAAAAACATAGCAAATCATTGCAAAATATTCAGAATTCATATTAAAACCAAAAACACAATAAAAAATGAGATGCAAACAATATTGACCTTAGCTTTAGGGATTAAGGAGCTTGAGATTTGGATGAATTTGATTTGTATTAGCTTTTCCTTTAGCTTTACTTACTCTTCTTCCCCTTTTCCTTATTAATGGTGGCCGGCCTCTTGTTTTAGAATTTTCAAAATAAAATGAACGTGTAAATTATACATGGCTATGGTTTGGAGGATATAGGAATGGCCTTTTTCCTATTCCACCCCTCCTCTAATTCAATTTAACTTTTATTTTAATTCATTGTTAAATGGCACGGCTACACCTTAATTAAAATCAAATCTCAATCCCCAATCAACACATTATTTTATTTTATTTAGCTAATTAAATATTCTAAATAATGTTACCAAAAATCTAGGGTGTTACAGACTCCCCTCCTTAAAGAATTTCGTCCTCAAAATTACGATAAGGTACACAATAAATCAAATAATGAGGTAAAACATACCATCAAACAAGTCAGGATAAGTATCTCTAATCCTACTCTCAACCTCCCAAGTACAGTCCCTATCATCGTCACTCCACTGGACTTTGACTAATCTGACCGTCTTGGTTCTAAGCCTCTTCTCATCTCTCGCAACAATGCAAACTGGCTTCCTCAGTTTGGTCAAGTCCGTTTCTACCACTAAATCATCTAGCACTGTCAATGCAATAGTAGTCTCTGGGTCTCTGACACACTTTCTGAGATGAGAAACACCTGCCAAACTGCTCGGTAACTCAACCCTATATGCGAGTTTCCCGATCCTCTCAACAATAGGAAAAGGTCAAACGAACCTCGGTGCCAACTTCCCCGATTTTCCAAACCTAACCACACCCTTCATCGGTGTCACTTTGACGAAAACCTGGTCTCCAACTCAGAACTCTAGATCTTTCCATCTCTCATCCGCATAACTTTTTTACCTAGACTGAGCCTCCTTCATTCTAGCCCGAATGATCTCAATCTTTTCTGCTGCTTCTCTGACTAAATCTGGACCAAGAACCAACATATATCCGGTCTCTAGCCAACATACGGGATATTTACATGGCCTTCCATACAAAGCTTCAAACGGTTCCATCCCAATACTAGTCTGATAACTGTTGTTATACGAAAACTTGACTAAATGCAGATGGTCTTCCCATGATCCCCTGAAATCTAGAACACAAGCTCTTATAAAATCCTCCAAGTTTTTGTTCACTCTTTCGGTTTTCCCATCTATCTTCGGATGGTAAGCGGTACTCATCTTGAGCTTGGTCCCCAAAACTCTCTGCAGACTCGTCCAGAACTCGCTAGTGATTAAGGGATCTCTATCACTTACTATGCTACTAGGAATTCCATGCAGTCTAACCACATTCCTCAGAAACAGCTTTGCTAAAACAGGTGTCGTTTTGGTTGACCTAACTGGAATGAAATGGGCACTCTTAGTCAATCTGTCCACTAAGACCCATATATTATCATTTCCTCTGTTCGACCTAGGCAACCCGTCAATAAAGTCCATGGATATAGAATCCTACTTTCATAATAGAATATCTAATGGCTGAAGCAACAGTTAGTTTTTGGTGTTCGGCCTTTGCCTTTTGGAAAATCATGCACTACTTCACACACAATCCAATATCTCGCTTTATACCTTCCCAGAAGAAACTCGTCTTCATATCCTGATACATCTTACTACCTCCTGGATGAATAGAGAACTTTGAATGGTGTCATTCCTCTAAGACTGCTTTCCTTATGTTTCCCACACTCGAAATGCATAATCTCCCTTTCTTTATCAACCTACCATTCTGGTCAAGACTGAAATATTTCAAGTCATCGCTCTCAGTTCCTTCTCTTAGCTTCCTGATCCGTTCGGCTAACAGCGGATCCTTCATCTGTTTAGAAGCAATATTTTCGATCAACACTGGTCGAGCTTCCAAACAAGATAGTACAACAGTATCTCCACTAGTTCCATTCTTGGATCTCCACTGCAATCTGCTAATGCTTCCAAATCCTTCCACTCGGTAATCATAGCCAAAACTACATTCTGATGTTTCCTGCTAAGTGCATCTGCAACCTTGTTGCCTTTCCTGGGTGTATACTCAATCCCAAAATCATAAGCGGCTATAAACTCTAACCACCTTTATTGTCTCATGTTCAACACCTTCTAAGAGAACAAATACTTTAGCAACTTATGATCTGTATATAACTCAAACCTTTCTCCCAAATGGTAATGACTCCACACCTTCAAAGCAAAAATAACTGCAGCCAATTCCAAATCATGTGTCAGATACCTGACTTCATGCGGTCTAAGCTGTCTAAAAGCATAGGTAATCACTTTACCCCTCTGCATCAGAACCGCTCCTAGTCCCGTTCCACACGCATCGGTGTAAACCACCAAATCCTGATTCCCTTTTGGAACAACCAACATAGGTGCATGGGTTAATAAGTGTTTCAAACTCTAGAATGCTTCCTCACACTTATCAGTCCACGCAAACTTCACATCCTTTCTTATTAGCTTGGTCATCGGTGCCGCTATTCGTGAAAATCCCTTAATGAACCTCCGATAATAACCAGCCAACCCAAGGAAACTCTTTATCTCGGTTACTGCCTCAGGTCTCTTCCAACTATTTACTGCCTCAATCTTAGTCGGATCTACTGACAACCCTTCCTCTGAGACAACATGACCAAGAAACTTCAATTCTTTCTTCCAGAAGTGACACTTCGAAAATTTAGCTTTCAGCAGATCCTGCCTCAGCGTCTCAAGCACCACTCTAAGATGAACTTCGTGCTCTCTTTCATTCTTAGAGTATATCAGGATATCATCTATGAAAACCAATACGGACCTATCCAAGTGCTCTCAGAAAACTCGGTTCATCAAGTCCACAAAGAAAGCTGGCGCATTAGATAGTCCGAACAGCTTGACTAACCATTCGTACGACCCATACCTGGTCCTAAACGCCGTCAATGGTATGCTATCCTCTGCTACCCTGAGCTGATGGAAACCCGTCACTAAATCCAACTACAAAAATACCTTGGCTCCACTCAACTGGTCGAACAAATCGTCAATCCTTGGCAATGGATATCGATTCTTTATCGTCCTCTCATTCAACTTACGATAATCGATACAAAGCCTTAACGATCCGTCCAGCTTCTTAGCAAACATTGCAGCTGCTCCCCAAGGAGAACTACTCGGCCTGATAAAACTTTTGCCTTCTAAATCCACCAACTACACATTCAACTGCCTCATCTCTGAAGGGGTCATCCTACTCGGCGGTCTACTTACTGGTTCTGCTCCCAGAACCAAATCTATCCGAAACTCAATGGTTTGTTTTGGTGGCAATCCAACTACAGGCTCAAACACATCGGTGAATTCTCTAACCACGAAAACTCGACTCAACTCATTTTCCAATTCCATAGCACCCAACAAGGCATACATCTCACCGCAAGAACCTTCTATGGTATAAACAATCCTGTTACTACAGTATGGGTGTCTAAGTGATATTTTCCTATCTTGGAAAAATATCCTAGCATCATGCTCACTTAACCAATCCATCCCAAGGATAATCCTGAACCCCTCAAAATCAAACACATGAAAACTGCAAACAAAAGTATGACCTAACAGGTCAAACTCTAACTGGTCACATCTCAACCCTAGAGTTGCATACCCTCCTATTGGATTTTCAACTCGTAAGGAAGTAACTAAATATTTGAGTTCTAGGTTAAGCTTATCTATCAAACATCTAGATATAAAAGAATGCGATGCACCAGTATCAAATAGAACTCTAACAGACATACCATGAATCTGAAGCGTACCTCCCAAAACCGCCTTTCCCTTCTCCTGAGCTATTGGCTTCGAAGTAGTAGGCTCCAATGCATACACCTTGCCCTTTCCATCCTTAGCAGGCTCCTAGCACTGGCTCTTATAGTGGCCTATCTGGTCACAGTTGTAGCACCTAACATTCTTCCTCACAGCCACTTCTTTTGTCTTCCCAGCACGACACCTATTGACAAAGTGACCCTTCTTGTCGCACTTAAAACAGACAATCTCAGACTTCCCTTTCTTAGCGACTCCACCCTTTTAAGGACCTTTCTTAGGAAAGAACTTCCTTTTCTGACCCTGTCCAACCGGGACGTCTCTAGCCTTGCTCTTCTCTAGAGAATCAAGCAACTCCTAATGCCTTAAGGCCATCTCCACTACAAAATCAGAAGGATCTCTAATATGAGGTAATGTAGCCCTGGCTAACTCAGGCTTCAACCCCTTGATAAACTTCTCGTTCCTCTTCATGACTGTGTCCACTGAAGTATACCCATACCGGGCCAACCCCTCAAACATTCTAGCATACTCCAGTACTGACATCTCCCCCTGCTCTAATTCAGCAAACTTTCTGATCATAGCTGGCTGTGGCATTGCAGACATGAACCTCTCTTGGAACCTTCCCGTGAAATCTTCCCAGGTCATAGCCTCCTCATCCACCACCACAGTCACACTATTCCACTAGAACAAAGCAGCTCCCTAAAGCTGTCTAGATGCAAACCTCCTCTTCTACTCATCATTGAGCCCCAAATCTGTAAAAATCCTTTCATAGTGCAACAACCAATTCTCTACCTCAATGGCATCCTCCATTCCAACAAATGGCTTCTCTCCAAGCTTAATATAGTCCCCACTCAATTTAGCATAGTCATTGACAACTGGAGCTCCCAAAACTCCTCCTCCTGCTAATCCAGCAGCAACACCTGCAACTCCAGCAGCAACACCTGCATGTACCATATTCACAAAGAACTGATACATAGCTTCCATTCCAACTTGCGGGACTTCAGCACCCACATACACTACTTGTGCCTGACCTTGGCCTCTTCTCACATTAGGCCTGGCATATCTATCGATGCCTTCCACTCCTGGGTTAACTCTTCCTCTTCTTCCTTCCATATTTGTATTCAAACCTCATGAATATAGAAAATAACCTAACAAAGATAGAAGACTAGAGATAAAGCGTATACTTATGTATAGAAAATACAAGTACGTAACTATAGCGTTATCCCATACCCCAACCTTACTCTACTTCTTTTGGATTATGTTTTAAAAAAGGATTTTTAGTTAAAGTTTTCATAAACCTATGCTCTGATACCAAGTTGTAACATCCCGTATCTAGAGGCCAAAAGTTAAGCGCTATAGATGCTGCAGTCATCTATAATCACTAATACAAAACAGGCCATTTGCATCGGTTGTTTACCCCCTTTTGCATCAATTCAACAACTGATGCATATGCAACCGATGCAACAGGCTTAACATTTTTGCATCAGTTCTGAAACCGATGCAAAAAGATCCTTTTTGCATCGGTTGTTACTAACAACTGATGCAAAATATCATGGTTGGTTGCTTGAACACAGCCCCCATGTTGCATCGGTTGTAATGAAAACCAATGCAACAAAGGAACTTGATGCATAGGTTGTTGTTGAAAACCGATGCAAACTAATCCCTCTATTGCATCGGTTTTTTATAACAACCGATGCAAACTAATCCCTCGGAAACCATTATTACAGTACTCAAATAGACTATATATATATTATTGATAATCTTTATATATATATATATAAAGAAAAAAACATACACAAAAAAGAGAACATTGCATTCATCTTAAATTTTGTTACAGATTTTCAATTACATTTCAATTCATTGGCACTTTCATCACTGTACATTCTCGATTTCTATAAAAAAACTACACTACACTGTGCACTATCCTCTCTACCATCAACATTACAACTTACTCAGTCACAGTCCAACCACCTTCTGCTGCCTTCCAACAACCACCTTCACCAGTTGCACACTACTTCAAACAATCTAAAGTCCTGCCACCAACCTGAAGTCTACCCACCAACCTCTAACCATCCTTCACTACGCAGTTCAAACTTCACTATACAAACTCTCCAACATCCATACCATAGTTTTACTCCTACCTGAACCAAACTTCTGATTGCACTATAAACAAGATCTCACTCATAGTGGAATACTTCACATCTGGTTAAGTTGAGTCCATCTAAACCAGATGATGCAATGCTAAAATAAGTATTATCACCCTTTATGAAAATAGAATATATGAATATCAACTCCATGTTTGCTAGATATGGCACCTCTATAATACATCAAATTAACAAATGATTACTCACAATCTGAAATAGAGGCTTCTTTGATGATTTCAGCCATTAACTGCTTCACCAAACATGTAGTTATAGAGGTCATGCAACTGCACTTGAATTTAACCCAGTTTACACTTAAACATATAGATAATCACACTGATTATTGAATATATATATGGAACTAGAATAACAGTGTAAACGGTTATTGAATATGATCTACCTACTATGAATTCTATGTTAACCAAAAAATGATGTGAATTTGATATCTCTGGCACATTCATTAATTTTCATGTTTTTTGGGCTCATAATCTCTGGCACATTCATCATAATTTCAGTATATATATTATATATATTAAAAAATATCTCTGGTTATTCATACTTTAAGACTACCTTTAATTCTCTAAGAAGCTTCTCATCAGATACGAAGATTCTGTCAATTTGTTTACCAATTTTACCCTCCCACATCTTAGCTAACTCATTCATGGACAAAACATTGCCAGGTGGTCTTAAGTAGAGTGTCTTATTCAGTTTACAAGGATCTTCGATTGTCCTAACTGTGAAGGTAGCCGCATCACAATCCTTGACAAACACAGCTGCAATGTACAAGGCCTAGGTTAAATGAGGCGACGACAAAATAATAATCATGATATTAGCTGATGATAATTATGACTATTATCGACTTCAGAAAATACATGGAAATTCCATAAACCTTGGTCTTTCATTTGGATAGATCATACTTACTTGGAAATTTTATCAAAATGGGGCACCTTTAAAAACTGATTTCAATTTAAGACCAATTTGAAAGCTATGCAGTGCGGGGGCTTAATTTCTTTTATAGTAACTATTTGGAGTAGTGGACAGAGCATATGCAGTGCAGGGGCTTAATTTCTTTTATTATTTCCACTACTGAATCATTCAAAGTATTACAACCTTTATTTTTCCTCTATTTATTATTATTAATAATCACCCTTTTATAGTAACTACACAAACGTATAAAACACTCATAAATATAGGCAGTGAAGACAAACCTAAAATGTCTGCCATAAGAGCTCAAGTTGGTCCCTGCATATTATTTTGTTAAATTGTTGTTATCAGTTATATCTTAAATTTTATATATACACTCATAAATAATGTTATGAAATTGAAAATATTGGGCATACTTGCACTGTGGTGTTGGAAAAATCCAAAACCCAAAAGCCGGAAACAAATATAAGTGTTGCTTTCCAGCAAGAGCCAATGTAAACACTGTAAATTCATTTAATTAGTTTCAGCCAAAGTTGATCTGAAAATGATGGCAGTAAGAAAATGAAAAATATGTGCAATCCTCTTTGGTATCGCCCAATACATAGCCAAGGTCTGAAGAAAAGGAAATCACGATCACCTAAGGTAAGTTACATTTAGGCACATAAACAGGGAAGTTTGGTTCCAGTAACAGCATCAACAGGATCTCTGATTCCAATAAGTATAAATTACAGATTAATCAGAAATAGTTTTAATGATAATCTATAATCCATCTGCATAAACAGAAGTAAACTAAACGAAAGCTATGGAAGATTAATGAAATAGGCTATTGATTTCGTGCTAATTTCAACATATTGCTAAAATACCTTTTATGGTTAATAAGATATTAAAGTGCAGAATTTCAAGATTTTGATATTACTTGGATATTTTGCCCTATTTATAGAAGAAAAAAACTTGGATATTCAATGCCATTCATCAAGTAAAGTACTAGTCACTAGTAATAAAAATTAAGTACTATAGGATTTAGCAGACAAATAAAAACTTAAGAGAAATAAAACCCAGGCATATTTAGGGAACAATTTTTTTTACCAGAAGAAAATCGCATAGGCCACCAGTTGCAAATTATTCGTTATGACCAGTATTAGGCTTACTCGAATCATAGCTGAACTCTATGATTGAATCATCTAGTTCAATGCGCTTGAGAAGGGATGAAAAAAAGGAAACATTCTGGAATAGCATAAAGCAAAAAAGAGTATAAGCATATGCATTAAGAATTCGGTTTTACTCTACCAGTTTAGAAGCATATATTCCTGGTACAGCTTGTTTTAATGTTCTTCCAATTACATCAGCTTGCATCTTACTCAATCAAGTTATAGTAAGAAATATTAACATGCATTAACCTTCAACCTAATTAACTTTTGAATTATTATTATTTTTGAGTCAAAAATATATGATGATATTGGTCTTAATCGGCATACTCTAACAGCTAGTACAGTACGTACCATTCATGCATATGGCTGCATTGACTAAATTTAACATTTTACATATATATGCAGAAAAACTTTAAATTACCTATAAGAAGCTATGAAGCTTAGTGATTTTAAATCACATATTAACATTGTAAGTAGTATATTTTTTAAGTGCGTATGTGTTGATGCAATCAAAAACTAGTAATATAAAATAAACAAGTATCAATTTCATCGAGCAGTTGGATGATCCATTGTAACTACAATGCCATCAGTGCTACGATCAACATCGTATCCTTCTTCTTACATTTTATCAGTACTATATTTTATTCAATTAATTTGGACACTATTCATAAACATCCTTAACTTACGTATATATCTTATTATTAATAATTTTTAACTAAGTCACAGTATGTGCATGTAAAAACATTCAATTTCATTTCAAATAAGTTATTTATAGTAAATTGTTAACATGGTGGGAAGCTACCATCATTGGATTTAAAAACATCTTCTAAGCTCATATGGTGTATCACATATGCATAATATTAGAACTATATATAAACATGCAAGTGCATTTTTTAACTGAGCTGTTATATTACACATATAATATTCGAACATTGAAACCTTAAGCTATGCAATTAAATACCTTAAGTTGTACATATAATATGTATTATGAATTATGATAAGCAGTACAATACTGTGCATAATCAAAAGAAGCAGAACCGGAATATGAAAATCTAAAACTATAGGAATATTATTAATTAAACTGCAGGAATCTAGTACCAAATAGGCAAATTTCTTTTAATCAACCAATTAAAGCCAACTAAATAACCTGGAATATTAATAATTAAATGACATCAATACACCAATATCCTCTGCATGTTCTGTAAGAATCATTTCATCGTTTTTAATCTATAATAAGACATAGCATTCAAACATTTAAAAAACAAAGCTTGTTTAAAAACTTACTTCATCTTGCGAAAAAGGATCCCAATCCCATAGAACAAGCATAACCAGATTCATCATGTAACACAGTATAATTGTAACTGCTCACATTTCTGAAGTATCATCCATCTGTGCTCTCGTATTTAAATGACCGGCATATGAAGAAAAACTATGAATTCACGAATTCTGAAACCAAAGTTTGAAACCAAAGATGGAACTCGATCTAGCCATTATATTCAAATTCATGAATTCATGAAATATGGAGATCATGAAGTTTGGAAATTGTGAAGTCTGGAACTCGAATTCATGAAGTTTGGAACTTTATCTGGCCATCATACTCAAATTCACGAATTCTGAAAGCAACGAATTTCCAATTTCATTGTTAGTGGATTAGGGTCCGGGCTTTGATTGAGAGCTAAGGGAGTGGAGAATGGAGAGGAAGAAAGAGAGGTAGGGAGAGCTCGTGATAGAGGAAATTATTAACGGGGATGAAGCTTGGATTTAGATCAGGTTTAGCCGATTTTGGGAAAGATGAAAAGGGGGAGAGGGATTTAGGGTTTTCGAGTGAAGGACGAAAAGAAGAGGTTCCCGGTGAAAATGAGAGGGAGATGAAATAATTTACCGCTAACTTTTCATCACGGTTTTCAACGTGGAATAGTATTTTTGCATCGGTTGTAAATAAAACTGATGCAACTAACACTATTTGCATCGGTATATTTTCTTCGGTTGTCGATGATAACCGATGCAAATTGTATTTTTTTACTATCTACTGCTTTCCACATACCAAATGCATCGGTTGTTAAAGCGTAATCGATGCAAATACTTCTATTTGCATCGGTTGTTGTAACAACCGATGCAAATGAGGCGAAGCAACATGCGTATTTTGTAGTAGTGAATATTAACTTCTGGTGACAAAATACGGCTATGTTAATGGTATCCATAATATCAGAAGTACTTAAATATGAACAAAATCACAGATTTTCAAAAAACAACATTTAGCTGATTATATTTCAAAACAATATCATATCCAAGTTACATAATCCCTTAACCGTTTCCCAGGTACTGATCAAATATAATTTTACAATAATACGCCAAGAGTGACATATGACGATGCCCCCATGGATGATCAGAGAAATATAGTCATATCTGACTTAATATATACACAGCGGAAAAATAAACAGAACAATCTGTATTCCTAATTAGCTATCTATCAGCCACCTGCTCATCTTCGGACGCTTTATTCGCCAAAATATCAAAACCTGTAAACCTCAACCCTTAGCCTCAAATCAATTTTGAGCACCTAAGAGTTTAAGGGGAAACAAAAACTTCGAGTCAGACATAAAGCTTGGTGTGAATAATTCTATTACATCTCTATTTACTGATATTAAGTGAGACCATACCACTTAGTGGAACAGGTTTTCCCTCACTAGTATCCTTTTCAAAACATATATATTTTGCAATTGCTTTCCTACAACCAAAATGGTTAATCAAACTGATTATATCAAAATAGCAATATCATTTATGCTAATAAATGGACTATCTGTCCGTAAAACAAGTAATTGTGTGAACTATCTACCCACAACAAAATAGTAATAACCTTTATGCTAATAAATGGACTATCTGTCCGTAAAAACAAGTAATATGTGAACTATCTACCCACAACAAAATAGCAAGGTCCGTTATGCTAACAAAAGGACTAATTGTCCGGATATAATAACAAGGTCCATTATGCTACAAATGAACTACTGTCCATACAACTGGGCTTACTGCCCGCAAACTGGACTAACTGCCCGAATCAAAATAGACTACTGTCCGAATTCTTTCTTTAAGGTTAACTACCCTTTAAATTTTCCTTGAAAACCTTTTCAAAATGATTTAGTCCTTCAAATCATATATATACAAGGAAAATATATCTTTAGCTTTACTCTAAGCCATTTTTCCATATATATATATATATATATATATATACTTTACTCAAAATAATGTTGATGAATTTTAATAAGGATTAACTATCCCGGATAAGTTAAAGTCCTTTTTAACTTGAAATACTTAGGCCATATTGCCTATTCAATACATTCGAAACCTTTTTTTAAAACCTTTAAACAACCCTTTCGCAACCCTTGAAGGTGACCCCTTCGAAACCATTGAAAGCAACTCTTTCGAAACCAATAAAAGTCTTTCTTTCGAAAGCTTTAAAAACATTAGACGTCCTCCTTTTAAACCTTGCCTTTCGAAAATAGAGGAAAAACCTTCCTTTTCAACTCTGTCGAAACCCTAGGGAACCACCCCTTTCGAAACCATTCATTAAAACCTTTCGAAAGCTTTGAAACTCAACCCTTTCGAAAGAACTTTGGGTTCAATTTAAAACACGTGGAAACCATTCAAAACCATTCAAACTTAACTCCTTCGAAACCCTTTGAAAATGTCTTGATCGAAACCACTGGGATTCTGCCTTCAAGTGGAGCAAAAGGATCAAAAACCCATTAAAGTCGAAAGCATATGCTTTGAAACCAATTTGGGTTTTGCTTCAAACATAGAAAAAGGGTCTTAAAAACATTTAAGTCGAAAGCTTCTGTTTCAAAACCATTTCCTAAGTAATGAAGTGATGGTATCGAAACCATCCCTTCGAAAGCATTAGAGAGTGGCTAGGTTTTTAGAAAATAAAACAACCCCTTCGAAACCTGCTGGGTCGAAAGGTAAAAAGGTGGAAGCTATGTGTTTCGACTTAGTCGAAAGCATTCATTTAAAACAAAGATGCAATCCAATCAAAACCATTTCCTTTTAAATCACTTGACTTGGTCGAAAGCTACTTATTCGAAAGCCATTTAGTCGAAAGCAAGCACGTGTATTTCTTTAATTTAAAACAAAGAACTGCGTCAACCCCTTCGAAACCCCTGGTTTCAACTCCTTACCTTCCGCATACATCCAATTCACTACGTACCAGTAAACTGATACCATATGCATTGGTTTTGACTGTGTCGGAAGCGAAGATGAGGAGGCGAAACCTGGTGCCAACGTTGTCCAAACATTGAATAACATGTAGCAAATAGTTCTTTTCACCTAACCTGCCTTACGTGTCAAATTGTGATTGGTTACCTCTTTCTTAACCAATAAAAAGTACAGCACTTTGTCAAAAGTGCTGCCGACTTTCCAGATTTTATAATTTAAATCATTTTACATAAAGCCCCTTCTCCTCTTTTAATTATATAAAACATTTAAGTCTCATACCTTAAATAATTTTATATAACCCTCAAAACACTTAGGAAAAATCTACAAAAATTCCAAAAAGTCTATTTTAATATGTTTTCCAACATATAAAAATTTCAGACCCCAATCTTCTATTATTAACCTAAAATAATTATTAACCCAAATTAACATTTTCTTTACTAGAAAATTCATATTAATTCCACGAAAATTTAGACAAATCATAAAATTAAAACCCATCTCCAAAAGAATATTTATGATCTTCAAAAAAATAAGGCATTTGGATGTCATATTAAAACCATAATTCATCAACAAGTATATGAATTCAATATGAATAACCATAATTCATCAACAAGTATATATATTCATTCCATTATTCAAAAACATGGCAAATCATTACAAAATATTCGGAATTCATATTAAAACCAAAAACACAATAAAAAATGAGATGTAAACATTATTCACCTTAGCTTTAGAGATTAAGGAGCTTGAGATTTGGATGAATTTGATTTGTATTAGCTTTTCCTTTAGCTTTTCTTACTCTTCTTCCTTTTTCCTTATTAATGGTGGCCGACCTCTTGTTTTAGAATTTTCAGAATAAAATGAACATGTAAATTATACACGGCTATGGTTCGGAGGATATAGGAATGGCCTCTTTCCTATTCTACCCCTCCTCTAATTCAATTTAACTCTTATTTTAATTCATTGTTAAATGGCATAGCTACACCTTAATAATAATCAAATCTCAATCCCCTAATTAACACATTATTTTATTTAATTTAGCTAATTAAATATTCTAAATAATGTTACCAAAAATCTGGGATGTGACACGATTACACCAGTCTTGGTGGAAAGCCTTTTCTGGGGATTAAGGATGCAATCGAAGTAGAAAATTGGCTATTTCATTGCGAAAGGATTTTTGCTGATTTGGGATTGAATGATGAGCAGAAAAGGAGATTAGCTTCTAGACAGTTGCAAGGAGCTGTTTTGTTCTGGTGGAATGGGGTGACCGTAAGGGTACTAGAAGAGGAATTGACTTGGGTAGATTTTCGAAGGAGATTCGAGGAAAAGGTTTCGCCTATAGTAGCCTAGTCAGACTTGCTCATGGAGTTTATAGAGTTAGAGTAAGTGGAAATGTCAGTGTTGGAGTACTCTGCTAAATTTGATGAGCTGTCTAGATATGGATATGCTACTATTGACACGGTTATCAAAAGGAACGAGAAGTTTATCCAGGGGTTAAAGCTAGAGATTGCTAGGGAAACTATGCCCCATCTCAGAGACCAATCGGATGTAGCAGTAGGGATGGCTGTTAGGAATGAAGAATTGCTTTTGACCTTTAAGAAAGATAAGTCAATGGAGAACCAGAATTCTCATAATAATTAGAGGAAATTCTTTAAGAAGAAGGAAGATCAGAAAGGAGGAGCTGCCAAGAGGGGTAAAGTAGACATAGTTTGTTACAAATATGACAAGAAGGGACACTATGCTAATGAATGTCGATCTGGTGGCGGCAAGGTGGTTGTGGGGAAACAGAATGTGACATGCTTTGATTGTGACCAGGTGGGGCATTATAAGAACAAATGTCCTGAAGCGGCCAAGGCTAATAAAGGATAGGTATTTGCTTTGGAGCCATCTACATCAAGACAACAGCATTTGAGAAGGGAATGTCTGTGATGGAAGGTACACTTTTGATTCATAGCATTCTAGTTAGGGTACTGTTTGATAACCGTGCATCGCATTTATTTATATCGTAGTGTTTGGTAGATAAGTTATGTTTAGAACCATCATACCTTGTTACTTCCTTAAGGATGGCTAATCCAATAATAGGGTATGCAACTCTGGGGATGAGATGTGACCATCTAGAGTTTGTGTTGCTAGGTTATACTTTTTCCTGTAGTTTGTACGTATTTGATTTCGCGGGGTTCGGAATTATTTTGAGTATGGATTGGTTAAGCAGATACCATGTAGGGATATTTTACCAAGATAGGAAGATACCATTGAGATATCCTGATAGTAGTGACCGAATAGTATACTTAGTTGAGAATTTTAGTCCAGAAATTTGTGCTTTATTAGGTGCCAAAAAAGTGGAAGACGAATTGAATTAGGTTTTAGCTATAAGAGAATTTGAGGATGTCTTTGAGCCGGTTATAGGACTACCATCGAAATGAGCTATCGAGTTTCTAATAGATCTTGTACCTAGAGCTAAACCTATAAATAGACCACCTAGCAAGATGACACCGACCGAGATGAAGGATTAAAGGCACAACTAGTGGACTTAGAAGGAAAGAGTTTTATTAAAATAAGTAGTTCACCTTGGGGAGCAGTCGCGGTGTTCGTAAAGAAACCGAATGGGTCATTGAGATTGTGCGTTGATTATCGTAGGCTGAATGAAAAGACGATAAAAAATCGATATCCTTTGCCAAGAATTGACGATTTATTGGACAAGTTGAGTGGGGCCAAGGTATTTTTCCCAGTTGGATTTGGCGACAGGGTTCCATCAATTGAGAGTAACGAAGGATAGTATTCCGTTGATGTCATTACGAACGAGGTCTGGTTTGTACGAGTGGTTAGTGATGCCATTTGAGTTGACTAATGCGCCTGCTTTCATCATAGATTTGATGAACCGGATATTTCGAGAGCACTTAGATAGGTTTGTGTTGGTGTACATTGACGGCATTTTGATATATTCTAAGGATGAAAGAGATCATGAGTTTTATCTTAGAATTATGCTTGAGATGTTGAGGTAGCATCAACTTAAAGTGAAGTTTTCGAAGTGTAATTTCTGAAAGAAAGAAGTGAAGTTTCCTGGTCATGTAATTTCAGAAAAGGGGATGTCAATCAATCCAGTTAATATCGAAGCTATTAATAGTTGGAAAAGACCCGAGATGGTGACCCGAGAAGGAGATTTATCAAGGACTTCTCGCGGATAGCAGCGTCTTTGACTAAGATAACCAAAAAGGACGTGAAGTTTATTTGGTCCAATAAATGTGAGGAAGCATTCCTTGAGTAGAAGTATTTGTTGACCAATGCACCTATGTTAGTTGTTCCGGATAGGAATCAGGATTTAGTAGTGTATACAGATGCGTGTGGAACTGGATTAGGAGCTGTGTTGACACAAAGGGGTAAAGTAATTTCCTACACTTCCCGACAGCTCAGGCTGCATGAAGTTGGCAGCGGTGATTTTCACATTGAAAGTATGGAGAGCCTACCTCTTAGGAGAATGATTCGAGTTGTATACGGATCATAAATTTTTGAGGTATTTATTCTCTCCAAAAGATTTGAATATGAGACAGCAGAGGTGGATGAAATTTTAGCAGCTTATGATTTTGGTATCGAGTATACACCAAGGAAATGAATTAAAGTTGCAGATGCACTTAACAAGAAATATCAGAATGTGGTGTTAGCTATGTTTGCAGAACGGAAGGATATGGAGGCATTGACTACATATAGTGTGCAGTTAAGATCGACTGCTAGTTCTACTCAGAATACTACCATGTTATCCTGCTTAGAAATTCGAATAGTATTGATCGAAAGGGTTGCTTCTAAGGAGAGAGATGATCCATTGTTAGCTGAGATGATTAGAAGGCTTGAAAGTGGAACAGAGATTGATGATCTAATATATATTAGTCTTAACCAGAAGGGATGGTTGAGAAAAAAGGGACGGTTGTATGTTCCGAATGTTGGAGACATAAGAAGAGAAGTTCTTAGGGAATGTCATCGATCGAATTTTACGATTCATCTTGGGAGAACCAAGATGTATTAGGATATGAAGAGAAGTTTCTTCTGGGAAGGTATAAAGAGGGATGTAGGCTTATGGGTGAAGTAATGTTCAAATTGCCAGCAAGTGAAAGCCGAACATCAGAAGCCAAGTGGATTGCTTTAGCCTTTAAATATATCGGTTTGAAAATAGGATTCGATATCCATAGAGTTTATTGATGGGTTGCTAAGGTCAAATAGGGGAAATGAAATATTATGGATTGTGGTAGATAGATTGACCAAGAGTGCCCATTTCATTCCTGTTAAGTCAACCTGGGCAGCACCTGTATTGGCTAAGTTGTTTATGAAGAATATAGTTAGACTGCATGGAATTCCTAGTGGTATAGTTAGTGACAAGGATGCATTGTTCACTAGTAAATTCTAGAAAAGTCTACAGGAAGTACTAGGTACCAAGCATAAGATGAGTACTGCTTATCATCCATCGACGGATGGGCAGACAGAGAGAGTCAATAAGGTACCTGAAGATTTGTTGATGGCTTGTTTACTAGATTTTGGTGCATCGTGGGAAGACCATTTGCACTTGGTTGAGTTTTCCTATACTAACAGCTATTAGTCTAGTATAGGAATGGCGCCTTTCGAAGCTTTATATGGAAGGCCGTACAATCACCAGCATGTTGGTTGGAGATGGGAGATAGATTGGTCCTTGGTCTAGAGAAGCCACGGAGAAGATTGATTTAATCTGGGGTAGGATGAGAGAAGCTCAGTCTAGGTAGAAAATTAAGTTACGTAGATAAGAGGCCTAAAGATTTAGAGTTCTTAGTTGGAGATCATATTTTTTTGAGGTATTACCGATGAAGGGTGTGATGCGATTTGGAAAGTCAGGGAAACTGGCACAGAGATATGTTGGACAGTTCCCAATTATAGAGAGGATCGAAAAGTTCGCATATCGGGTAGAGTTACCAAGCAGTTTGGCATGTGTCCATAATGTATTTCATGTTTCTCATCATCAAAAATATGTGCACGATCTAGAAACGACTATTGCTCTGACTGCATTGGAAGATTTAGTGGTAGAATCAGATCTAACTTTTGCTATGCAACCAGTTCGAGTTATACCAAGAGATGAGAAGAAGTTAAGGAACAAGATAGTTAAGTTGGTGAAAGTTCAGCAGAGCGATAATGAGAAGTACTTGGGAGATAGTGGATGGGATTAGGGATATTTATCCTGAGCTGTTATGAGGGTATACACATTATAGCTGGTAGGATATACTAGCATTGTTTACATGTTTGCTATGCTTGTTTTGTAGTCCTTACCAAATTTCGATGATGAAATTCTTTAAGGAGGGGAGCCTGTAATATCTCTAGTTTTTGTTTAACATGATTCAGGACATTTAATTGGATAGATTAAATAGAATAATGTGAATGACTTAGGAGAATGAGATTTGCTAATTTATTAAGGTCTTGCCATAATTAGTTAAGTAATTTTTTTCAAAGATTAGATATACAAGGGAATGAATGGGAGGGGAAATTTAGGAATAGACCAAACCTTTTGCTTTAAACCCACTCCCCTCATTTTCATTTAAAATCATTCATCACAAAACAATCTAAGAAGAGAAAAGGGAGGTCGGCCGTTAAACAAGCTAAAGGAAGTCAAAATCTAGGGATTCTAGCGAAAACAAGCTTAGGAAATCAAAGCAACATAAAATCTCAATACCTACATCTAAAAATCTAAGGTGAATTATAAGTTTCCATCTCTATAGTTAATCTTGAGCTCGATTATGGATAATACCCGAGTTAATTTTGGTAAGTTTAGACTTGATTCGTTGAGTTAATATTGATTGGATAGAACAATATATTATTAGAATTTTATAATAATTGTTCAATCGGGTTTAGGGTTAAATCTGATGTTTACATCCTCCAAATGACTTGAATTTTTGATATGTCGTGTAAAATAATATTTTGGAGATGGGTTTTATCTTATAATTTTCAAAATTTATTTGGATATTATATGAATTTTCCTAGAGAGGAAATGGTCTAAATTCGGGCTTTTAATATTTAAAATGATTAAATATAGCTTTTGACTCCAAAATTTGTATACGAGAAAAAGAAGGATATTCTCTAGATTATGTGAATTTTTGGGATTTTCCCAAATGATTTTGATTTATTATGAATTTATTATACTAGATAAGCGTATAAAAGGATTAATTAATTAGTGTATTAATTAAGTATTTTAAATATGTTTTGGGAACTTGAAAATCTCATGCGGCAGTTTTTCTGAAAAGATTAAGTTAAAAGTTGTTTTTATCCAAAGAGAATTAGACATGAAATTGGTTTAGGTAAAAAGTAATTACTTTAATTTTGGATAAATTACAACGATGCCATTCCACCCTTGATCTCTCCGCACCAATAGTACCGTCGTGCCTGAATACCGTCTTTGTAAGTGTCAACGTCAACAGGGCTATAAAGCATAGGTTAACTACTTAAGTAGTTATGTAATGTTTTCAATCTTGTCGAAGTGGATCATAGCGACAACTCAGAATGGGTGATATCGCATCTACGTAATTAAACAAGGTCAAAGATGTCTCTTCGCCCATGTTTTAAAAATAACACCGCATGCTATAAATTTTAATGTCTTTGAAGTTCATTGTTATGACTTCGACCTTATACATAAATGTTCCTAAATTTTTAATGAGGCGAAGAGGCCGTCGTCGTCGCTATTCAACAAGGTTAATAACCTTATATTATTTGGTGAGGATGTTGCCATTTTTCTTTAGCGTCGAAGAGACCTACTTCGACGTAGATCAAAGTTGTTTTAAAAGGGGGCGAAGTAGTTTATATTTCAAAGGGTCGAAGATCCCATGCTTTGGCAGAGAGCCGTTTGTTTTTATGAAAGTCTACCTTATACTTTCAAAATGATTTATACTTAAAGGAAATTTAGGTTGGTTTGTCGTCGTTGTAAAACTATGTGTATAATATATTTTTATTAAAGGCGGAGAGCCTTATGTTTTTGTGTTGATGTCATTAGGCGTCGATGTTGATTTACATTAAAACTTAACAAATGGCATAGAGCCTTATGTTATATGATTTTAAATTTGAACCTTAGGGGTACTAATGTATGTTTTAAATGGGTTTGACACTAAATTTTGGGGATACCAAAGCATGCCTTATTAATTTTAACAAAGATCTATTGGGGATACCCGTGTATGCCACTTTGAAACGTTCAAACTATTAAGAGAGAGATAATTTAAATTAGGGACACTAATGGGTTAATCATGTGGGTAACATGGGATAAAGGAAAACATATGGGTAGCATGATTTATAATGGCTAAGTGATGGGTTCATAGTCATCCTAGGAAAACTATAGGATGTGTGATGGATAGTATACATCGTACCGGAGACAGGTAGACTCTATTTGGTTAATTAAGGGTTTATAGTCATCCTAGGAAAACTATGGGATTTGAGTTGGATAGTCCACATCATTTTAAGTCAAATGGAATATGTGTGATAGATAGTCCATAAAATTTTAAATGATTAAACCATATGCAATAGGTAAGCAATATGGTAGTGGACGAGTAATCCAAGTAATAAATACATGTGACATAGATAGTCCACATAATTTTGAATATGTTTAATGTGAGAAGGGTAGTGCACATAATAATAAGATGGGTAGTCAGATTCAAATAGGATGAATAGTCAGCTTAAATTATGACGGGTAGTCGATTGAAATTAAGATGGATAATCTAATGAATTGAGATGGGTAATCCAATATGTATCGCATGATTATAACTGCTATTTTCTATGTTCTAACCATTGTGGTTGCAAGAGTATAGTATATGGTTGTTATGTTTTGGTAAGACACTAGTGAGGGGGAAACTCATTCCGCTAAGTTGCATGATCTCCTTAGATATCTATTTGGTTCGAGATGGTAGGTTATTATTCACACCAGACTGTTGTCTGACTCAAACTTTATGTTTTTTCCCTTATACTCTCGGGTACTCATTTGACTAGGTCGGGAGTAAGGGCTTTAAGGTTCTAGTTAGACGAATAAAATTTCGGAGACGTACAGGAGGCAATCTAGCTATGAGGTGCTTTATCTATTTCCGTTGTATTATTTAGTTTTATCTATTTGGATGTAATGGCAAAGTTTTATAATTTCCAAGTATCGACTCTAATCAAGCAAGCATTTTGTAATAATTATATTTTCTCCGAACGTGGGATTATGAATGGGATTATGTAATGAATATGAAATTTCATTTGTGAAATGAAGTGTGAAATTTTTTTTATTAAACTGTATTTGAATTTTTTTTCATATTCATGTGCTTCTAATTATTGATATGATTAACATGGTCGCATTTTGTCGCCAAGAATTAATAATTATAGATGACGCAGCATCCTTAGCAGTTAGTTTTGGACCTCAAAATGGAGGATATTACAAGTTGGTATCAGAGCATAGGTTTATGATTAAAAGAAATTTTAAACCTAAAGTGTTTTTGAAAAAAATAATCCAAATGAATCAGAGAATAATATTGGGGTATAGGATAATAACGTACTTGTATTTGCTATATATAAATATGTATTATCCCCTCTCTCTTAGATTGTTCTTCTGTATCTTACTAAGGCTCGTATGCAGATTTACGAAAAAGAAAGATATGAAGGTAGGAAACGGAAGAGTGAATTTAGGTGGAGGACGCACCACAACCAAGGGAAATGCTCGACCCAACACTAGAAGAAACGAGGGTCGACAGGCAAATGCTAATATAAAAAATGCCAATGTAGGTGCCGAAACCCTATAGTAGATATGAGGACTATGTTTCAGTTCTTCATCAATCTGATGCAAGCTGGAGCAGTTGCAGGTGTAGCTGGAGGAAATGTTGCTAATGCGGGAGGAGTTAATCGTGTAGCACCAGTTTGTAATAATTATGCCAAGCTAAGTCGAGATTACAACAGTCTTGGTGAAAAGCCTCTTCTGGGGATTAAGGATGCAATCGAAGTAGAAAACTGACTTTTGCATTGCATAAAGATTTTTTGCTGATTTGGGTTTGGCTGATGAGCAAAAAAGGAGATTAGCTTCTAGACAGTTGCAAGGAGCTGCTTTGTTCTGGTGGAATGGAGTGACCTTAGGGGTAATAGAAGAGGAATTGACTTGGGTAGATTTTCAAAGGAGATTCGAGGAAATTTTTTACCTAAAGGAGCCAAGTCAACCTTGTGCAAGAAGTTTATGGAGTTAGAGCAAGTGGAAATGTCAATGTTGGAGTACTCTGCTAAATTTAATGAGCTGTTCAGATATGGATATGCTACTATTGACACTGTTATCAAGAGGAACGAGAAGTTTATCCGGGGGTTGATGCCGGAGATTTCCAGGGCAACTATACCACATCTTAGAGATCCAGCAAATGTAGTGGTAGAGATGGAAGTTAGGAATGAAGAAATGATTTCAACCTTTGGGGAAGAGAAGTCGGTGGAAAACCAGAATTCTCATAATAAGAACATGAAATTTTTTAAGAAGAAAGGAGCTCAAAAAGAAGGAGCTTCCAAGAAGAGGAAAGCAGATATAGTTTGTGGGGAAACCATGCTAATGAGTTTCGATCTGGTAATGGCAAGGTGGTTGTGGGGAAACAGAACATGAAGTGTTTTGACTGCGACTACTTGGGGCATTATAAGAACAAATTTCCAAAAGCGGCTAAGGCTAACAAAGGAAAGGCGTTTGCTTTGGTGCCATCTACATCAAGACAAGTGGCAGCTGAGAAGGGAAAGTCTGTAATGGAAGGTACGCTTTTGATTCATAGCATACTAGTTAAGGTACTGTTTGATACTGGTGCATCGCATTTATTTATATCTCAGTGTTTGGTAGATAATTTATGTTTAGAACCATCATACCTTGTTACTTCCTTAAGGATAGCTAATCTAATAAGAGGGTACATAACTCTAGGGACGAGATGTGACCATCTAGAGTTTGAGTTGCTAGGTTATACTTTTGCATGCAGTTTGTACGTATTTGATTTCGCGGGTTTTGGCATTATTTTGGATATGGATTGGTTGAGCAGATACGATGCTAGGATATTTTGCCAAGATAGGAAGATATCATTGAGACACCATGATAGTAGTGACTGAATAGTATACTCAATTAAGAATTCGAGTCCAAAAATTTGTGCTTTACAAGGTGCCACAGAAGTGGAAGATGAATTAAATTGGGTTTTAATTGTAAGTGAATTTGCGGATGTCTTTTAGCCGGTTACAGGACTAACACTGAAACAAGCTATCGAGTTTCTAATAGATCTTGAACCAGGAGCTGAACCCGTAAGTAGACCACCTAGCAGAATGACACCTACGAAGATGAAGGAGTTAAATGTGCAGCAAGTGGTCTTAGAAGGAAAGAGCTTTATTAGACTAAGTAGTTCGCCTTGGAGAGCAGCCACGGGGTTCGTGAAGAAACCGAACGGGTCGTTGAGATTGTGCATCGATTATCGTAGGCTGAATGAAAAGATGATAAAGAATCGATATCCTTTACCGAAAATTGATGATTTATTTGACCAATTGAGTGGGGCCAAGGTATTTTCCCAATTGGAGTTGACGATAAGGTTCCATCAATTTAGAGTGGCAAAGGACAGTATTCCATTGATGGCGTTTCGAACGAGGTATGATTCGTAGGACTGGTTATTGATGCCATTCGAGTTGACTAATGCACCTGCTTTCATCGTAGATTTGATGAACCAGATATTCCGAGAGCACTTGGATAGGTTCGTGTTAGTGTTCATTGACAACATTTTGATATATTCTAAGGATGAAAGAGATCGTGAGATTCATCTTAGAATTGTGCTTGAGATGTTGAGGCAGCATCAACTTAAAGCAAAGTTTTCAAAGTGTCATTTCTGAAAGAAAGAAGTGAAGTTTCTTGGTCATGTAGTTTCTGAGATGGGGTTGTCAATCAATCCAGTTAAGATCGAAGCTATTAACGGTTGGAAAAGACCCAAGACAGTGACACAGATAAGAAGTTTTCTTGGATTAGCTGGCTATTACCGGAGATTTATCAAGGACTTCTCACGGATAGCAACGCCTTTGACAAAGCTAACCAAAAATGATGTGAAGTCTATTTGTTTCGATAAATGTGAGAAAGCATTCCTTGAGTTGAAGTGTTTATTGACCAATGAGCCTGTGTTAGTTGTTCTGGATAGGAATCAATATTTAGTGGTGTATGCAGATGCGTATGGAACTGGATTAGGAGTTGCGTTGACGCAAAGGAGTAAAGTAGTTGCCTACGCTTCCCAACAGCTCAGGGCATGAAGTTAGATATCTGACTCATGATTTGGAGTTGACAGCGGTGATTTTTGCATTGAAAGTGTGGAGACCATAACTCTTAGGAGAACATTTTGAGTTGTATACGGATCATAAATCTTTAAGGTATTTATTCTCTCCGAAAGAGTTGAATATGAGACAACAGAGGTGGCTGAAGTTTTAGCTGCTTATGATTTTGGTATTTAGTATACATCGGGGAAAGAAAATAAAGTTGCAGACGCACATAGCAGGAAACATTAGAATGTGGTGTTAGCTTTCTTGGCAGAATGGAAGGATTGGGAGGCATTGTCTACATGTAGTGTGCAGTTAAGATCGACTACTAGTTCTAGTCAGAATACCCCCATGTTATCTTGCTTGGAATTTCGATCGGTAATGGTCGAAAGGATTGCTTCTAAGCAGAGAGATGACCTATTGTTAGCCAAGAAGATTAGAAGGCTTGAAAGTGGAACTGAGATTAATGATCTAAATTATATTAGTCTTGACCAGAAGGGACGGTTGAGAAAGAAGGGACGGTTGTATGTACCGAATGTTGGAGACCTAAGGAGAGAAGTTCCTAGGGAATGTCATCTATCGAAGTTTACGATTCATCCCAAGGGAACCAAGATGTATAAGGATATGAAGAGAAGTTTCTTCTGGAAAGGTATGAAAGGAGATGTAGGCTTATGGATAAAGCAATGTGCAAATTGCTAGCAAGTGAAAGCCGAACATCAGAAGCCAAGTGGATTGCTTCAACCTTTAGATATACCATTTTGGAAATGGGATTCGATATCCATGGAGTTTATTGATGGGTTGCCAAGGTCAAATAGGGGAAATTAAAGAATATGGTTGTGGTTGATAGATTGACCAAGAGTGCCCATTTCATTCCTGTTAAGTCAACCTAGACGGTGCCTGTATTGGCTAAGTTGTTTGTGAAGAATATAGTTAGACTGCATTGAATTCCTAGTAGTATAGTTAGTGACAAGGATGCATTGTTCACTAGTGAATTGAAAAAGTCTACAAGAAGTATTAGGTACCAAGAGTAAGATGAGTACCGCTTATCACCCACAGATGGATGGGAAGACAGAGAGAGTCAATAAGGTACCTGAAGATTTGTTGAGGGCTTGTGTACTAGATTTTGGTGGGTCGTGGGAAGACCATTTGCACTTGGTTGAGTTTTCCTATAATAACAGCTATTAAGCTAGTATATGAATGGCGCCTTTTGAAGCTTTGTATAGAAGGCCGTGCAAATCACCAGCATTTTGGTTAGGGATGAGAGACAGATTTTTCCTTGGTCCAGAGATGGTGAGAGAAGCCACGGCGAAGATTGAGTTAATCCAGGGTAAGAGGAGAGAAGCTCGTCTAGGCAGAAAAGTTACGTAAATAAAAGGCATAAAGAGTTAGAGTTCTTAGTTGGAGATCGTATTTTTTTAAGGTATCATCGGTGAAGGGTATGATACAATTTGGGAAGTCCAGGAAACTGGCACCGAGATATATTAGACCATTCCCAATTACAGAGAGGATCGGAAAGCTCGTGTATCGAGTAGAGTAACCAAGCCGTTTGGCAGGTGTCCATAATGTATTCCATATTTCTCATCTTTGGAAATATGTGCATGAGCCAGAAACTACTATTGCTCTGGCTGCATTGGAAGATTTAGTAGTAGAACCGGATCTGACTTTTGTTATGCAACCAGTTCGAGTTGTAGTAAGAGATGAGAAGAAGTTAAGGAACAAGGCAATCAAGTTAGTGAAAGCTCAATGGTGCGATAACAAGAAAGACTGTACTTGGGGAATAGAGGACAGGATTAGGGATACTTATCCTGAGCTGTTATGAGGGTATGTTCTATATTTGTTGTATATATATACTTTGTAGTTGGTAGGATATACTAACATTGTTTGCATGTTTTCTATGCTCGTTTTGTACTCCTTACCAAATTTCGAGGATGAAATTCTTTAAGGAGGGGTGCCTGTAACACCTCTAATTTTTTGTTTATCATTATTCAGGACATTTAATTGGATAGATTAAATAGAGTAATGTGAATGACTTAGGAGAATGAGATTTGACAATTTATTAAGGTCCATCCATAATTAGTTAAGTAAAATTGTTTCAAAGATTAAATATACAAGGGAATGAATGAGAGGGGAAATTTAGGAACAAACCCAACCTTTTGGTTTAAACCCTCTCCCCTCATTTTCATTCATCACAAAACAATCTATGAGGAGAAAAGGGAGGTTGGCCATAAAACAAGCTAAAGGAAGTCGAAATCTAGGGATTCCAGGGAAAACAAGATTAGGAAATCAAAGCAACATCAAATCTCAATACCTACATTTAAAAATCTAAGGTGAATAAGTTTACATCTCTATAGTCAATCTGGAACTCGGTTATGGGTAATACCCCAGTTAATTTTGATAAGTTATAACTTAATTGGTTGAGTTAATATTATTTGGAAAGAATAAAATATTATTGGAATTTTATAATAATTGTTTAATCGGGTTTAGGGATAAATCCGAGGTTTTCATCCTCCAAACGAGTTGAATTTTTGATATGTGGTGTAAAACAATATTTTGGAGATGGGTTTTATTTTATAATTTTCCAAATTTATTTAGATATTACTTGAATTTTCCTAGAGAGGAAATGGACTAAATTGGGGTTTTAAATATTTAAAATGATTAAAGATAGCCTTTGGCTCCAAAAAATTTATATGTTAAAGAGAAGAGTATTCTCTAGTTTTAGTGAAGTTTTGGGATTTTTCCCAAGTGATTTCAATTTATTAGAATTTATTATACTAGGAAGCATATAAAAGGACTAACTAATTAGTGTATCAATTAATTATTTTAAATATATTTGCTGAACTAGAAAATCTCATTTAGTAGTTTTTCTGAAAAGATCAAGTTAAAAGTTGTTTTTATCCAATAAAAATTAGACATGAATTTGGATTAGGTAAAAAGTAATTACTTTAACTAGTAAGAAATCAGTTTTTGGATAAATTATGGAAATGCCATTCCACCTTTGATCTCTCTGCACCTATAGTACCGTCGCGCCTAAGCACTGTCTTCATAAGTGTCGACGTCGGTAGGGCTATAAAGTATAGGATGACTACTTAAGTAGTTATGTAATGTTTCTGACCTTTTCGAAATGGATCATAGTGGCAACCTAGAATGGGCGATATCGTATCTAGGTAATTCAGCAAGGTCGAAAATATCTCTTTTCCCATGTTTTAAAAATAACGCCGCATGCTAAAAATTTTAATGTCTTTGAAGTTCATTGTTATGACTTCGACCCTATACATAAATGTTCCTAAATTATTAATGAGGCAAAGAGGCCATTGTCATCGCTATTCAACAAGGTTAATAACCTTATATTATTTAGTGAGGATATTGGCATTTTTCTTTAGCGTCGAAGAGACCTACTTCAACGTAGATCAGAGCTGTTTTAAAAGGGGCGAAGTTGTCTATATTTAAGAGGGTTGAAGACCCCACGCTTTGGCGGAGACCATTTGTTTCTATGAAAGTCGATGTTATGCTTTCAAAAATGATTTGTACTTAAAGGAAATTTAAGTTAGTTTTAACTTGGATAGAGGTCATCGTCGTTGTAAAACTATATGTATAATATATTTTTATTAAGGCGGAGAGCCTTATGTTTTCGAGTTGATGTCATTAGTGGCATCAATGTTGATTTACATTAAAACTTAACAAACATTGGAGAGCTTTATATTATTGATTTTAACTTTGAACCTTAGGGGTACAATGGTATATTTTAAATGGGTTCAGCACTAAACTCTGGGGATACCAAAGCATGCTTTATTAAGTTTGACATAGATCTGTTGGAGATACCAATATATGTCTCTTTGAAACGTTTAAACTATAAGGGGAGAAAACTTAAATTGGGGACACCAATAGACACAGGTTAATCATGTGGGTAGCATGATTTATAATGGTTAAGTGATGGGTTCATAGTCATCCTAGGGAAACTATAGGATGTGTGATGGATAGTCCACATCATCTCGGAGATGGATAGTCTCTATTTGATTGATTAAGGGTTCATAGTCATCCTAGAAAATTATGGGTTGTGTAATGGATAGTCCACATCATTTTAAGTTAAATGGAATATGTGTGATGGATAGTCCATAAAATTTTAAATGATTAAACCATATGCGATGGGTAGTCAATATGGTAGGGGATGGGTAATCCAAGTAATAAATACATATGAGATGGATAGTCCACATAATTTTGAATATGTTTAAATGTGAGATGGTTAGTCCACATAATTATAAGACGGGTAGACAAATTAAAATAAGATGGATAGTCAGTTTAAATTATGACGCATAGTCAATTAAAATTAAGATGGATAATCTAATGAATTGGGATAGGTAATCCAATATGTATTGAATGATTATAAATGATATTTTCTATTTTTTAACCATTTTGGTTGCAAGAGCATAATATACGTTTGTCATGTTTTGGTAAGATACTTGTGAGGGGAAAATGCATGGTCTCACTAGAAATCTATTTGGTTTGAGACGGTAGGTTATTATTCACATCAGACTATTGTTTGACCCAAAGTTTTTTTCCTCTTAACTCTCGGGTGCTCATTTGAGTAGGTCAGGAGTAAGGGCTTTTAGGTTCCAATTATACGAATAAGCTTTCAGAGACATGCAGGAGGAAATCTAGTTATTAATAGCTTTATCTATTTCTGTTGTGTAGTTTGGTTTTGTCCATTTGGATGTAATGGCAAAGTTTTATAATTGCCAAGTGTCTGACTCTGATTAACTAAGGGGACATCTTCATATGTTGCTCTTGGAGTATTTTGTAATAATTATATTTTCTCTGGATATGGGATAATAAATGGGATTATGTAATGAATATGAAATATCATTTGTGAAATGAAATGTGAAAATTTGTTATTAAACCATGTTTGAAAATTTTCATATTCATATGCTTCTAATTATCGATATGATTAATATAGCCGCATTTTGTTGCTAACAATTAATAACTATGGATGACTGCATCATTTGTAGCAGTTAGTTTAGGCCTTAGAATGGGGGATGTTACACCAGGCTCCTCACCTTGGATAATATCATTATATCCTCTAGTCTCATCTATGATTGGCCCAGTCTTGGGGTCCAAAAATGTGACCTTAGAGTAGTCGCATTTTTTATCCTGTTTCTTGGATGGGGAGGCCCGCTCGCCACCATAGTGTGGGTTTATCAGCCAGACCCAATGAAGGTTCATATCGGTCACACAAACCTTTATGTCCCAGATATTGGTGCCGAACGCCTTTAATCCATCGACATATTCACGAAGCATCCCGAAGCTAAAGTCGACAAATAGGTGGAAGCTTCTGACAAAGGACGAGTTAAGCAAAGGAAAGAAGTGACAAAGACACAAGAAAGGATAATGGTAAGAAGAACCCATTGGGGGTTTAGAGCTCAAGATTCCTTAGTTTTGGTAGACCCTATTAGGGACAGAGAAATGCTTCCCCATCAAGCCTGGGATATCCTTGCTCAAGACCCCTGTAAAGATGACGGGCTTAGTGCTAGCCTGGAACTTAAAGTAGTTGTCGATCGGTTACCTAGCATCCTTTTGCAATTGGAAGACCATGTTGACCAATTGATCGGTCAGCTCGGGAAGAAGTAAGTCCATGCAAACAACATAGAGTCTGAAAAGAAACCGGTAGTTGTTGGGTATAAGCTAACCGTGGGCATGCCCTTAGGCGTTCGGAATAGAAATGAAGTAGGGATGAAAGAGGCAACATAACCCTAAACTTAAAGTAGCCGAGAGACCATGTGAAGTAGCTTGAGAGAGGGTGGTCCATTCGATCAACACTAATAAGGTATCCGACCATCCCGGTACTACACCCATGCTTAGCTAGGCTTTTGGCCAATTTACCGTTCCCTCTAATAGTTCAGAAGCTTTGAGGCTAGTGACACTAGTCTAAGAAGATCTAAAGGTTTCTATCTGAAAGACAAGTGGTCTAGTAAAAAAACAACCCCACGGCTAAGTCTAGCACAGCTTGGGAGCTAACCCCCATTAGGAGAAAAGACAGCCACCATCATAGCATGCCCTAGTAGGGGATCCCATGACCACTGGCTCATGATTTAAGGACTCCTAAAGCTAAGTTTTAGGCCTTATGGTCCATGCCTATTATTCTACTTTTTTACTTAAAGATAAAGGATATCTATTGGGCCTAAATCTATATCCTAACACTGACATATTCCTAAAAATCGTAGGTCGTTGAAAAAGACCGCCAACATCAATTGACCATTGTTAACATGGAAGTGATGGTCGATCAATGTCCAAAAGATGACTAGAAAATCATGGATTCCAACCAATCATAAACACGAAATCAAACACAAAAGCAATACTTTCAAGCTTATCAAACCGCAAAAAAGGAAATCAAAAGAATCGGCAAAAAAACCCATTTTTCCATAGCAAAGAAGCAGTGAAGGAGAAGAAGGGGAGGCGCTTATTGTTTTTAGAAGTTGAAAGCTTCAGAGATTGAAAAGGTTTTGAAATTTTTCGATAGCATAATTTCTTTAGTTTAAGTAAAAAAACGAAGAAGAAGGTAAGAGGTATTCATAAACATACCCCCTCAATCACAGCTGCTGGATTTGAAAGGCGAATAGATCTCAACTGTCTAGGTAAAATCAATGACATTATCACTTCACACATGTTGGTAACGTGAACCGTCTCTTTCACGTTTGGAAAAGTGAATTGTATCAGCCAATGAAGAAATGCCATGTATGGCACGCATTGAATGCACAGTAAAAGACTAGGGCAGCAAGATCTTTATAATTTTAAAAGCCCACCTGTTCTCTTAGAGACAAACTTATGGAACAAATGTTGCTCAAATTTCTTGTAAGCATAATAAGCCAGCTAGCACAACAGCCCGGCCCAACTCAATTCGGCCCAACAATACTCAGCCCGGCCTAGTTTATTCCAACCCACACTTAATTTGGCTCCACGTTAGGCAATTCACTCAACAACACTCTAAGATTTTAACCAGCCGACTCAACTCAAGATGACTTTAACAACCAACTCATCTGACAAGTCCCAGCTTAAGTGCGACTCGTCTTTGGCCTGGCTTCATCTCAGTCCTCTTTTGTCCAGTCCCAAGCAGCCTATCTCATCATCCTATGGCCGACTCAGCACACCCCTTATAACTTTGTCCTTAGCAATATTCATCTTCACTCAACAATTTTCAGCAATAAGCGACCAACCGCTACTATGCACGAGAAGCTTTTCATCTGCCTTGCCACTAGGACAAGAAAAGGCAAACAAAAAATAGTATAGCCAACTGTACTAGGTATTGTAGCATGTCTACCAAAGGACGCCTATTCCTATAGCAAGGCACCTTACTCTGCTCAAAATGCGAGCCTCGTGTGGAATGACATCTGGCTTGCTTCTCACTACATGCACAAAACTCCTTTATAGCTGTCTTTCATCAACCCATGCGACAAGATCGACGGTCAGAAGTGGTTCTTGTTAGTCCCTGAGAAGTTGGTTTTGATGACAAAAACCTTAGAATAAGATTCTAAAATATAAATACTAACATTATAGTTTAGATATATATGTATATGCAGGATGTAGATGCAGGTACCAAAGAATGAAGACTGTACAGTATAGAGATTCAAGAACTAATGAACTCAAGATCGAAGATATCAAGATTCAAGACTCATGAGTATCAAGATTATCAAGAGTTCAAGATTTCAAGATATGTAATTTAGTTAGGAATTTTGTTAAAACTCCTAGAAAAGCACTGACATCTTAAAATCCATTTTATTCGTGGAATGGAATCCACTTCGAGCCCGTTAAAGGGATGGAACCCTAAGTAGGATGGAACCTACGAAAAATCTAGTGGAACATTGTTTTGTATCCACTAACTTTTATTCAAATGTTTTACAAAATTATATCTTGTTTTCAAAATGATTTCAAAATCTTCTTTTTTAAATCAAAAACATCTATCCTGGTTTTAAAATACTTTTAGCCCCAAAATAATCTTTATTTTCAATATCAAATTATCCTTGGTTTTAAACTATATTTTAATTATAATATATTTAACTTTTAATATTTATACTTAGATTTAAATATAAAATTATAGTAAAATTTTATATATACCAAAATATTATTCTCTATACTTATTTATGTATTTTAACTATAGTTAAGTATATTTATAAAGTTTAAATTAGTTTTAATACAAGATAGAAATTATTTACAAAGAAAAACAAATTACCAAAAATAACTTAGGCCTGTCGACAACCCCAAGTACCCCTTGTCGACAAGGTGACAGTTGATTTCAAAAGTTTTAATTTCAAAAGAAGTGTCTATTCGTCGTATCCTTTCACGAATGGACATGGTTGTTGTTCTACTATAAATAGGGGATGTTTTAAACTAATTTATATTCATATTTTCTCTGATTTCACTTCTCTTCTTCTTCCACATTTCTTTATATACATTTTTACCTTTACTCTTCCAAAATCACCATTGAATCTAACTAGATCATCTCTGGTTTGATTCTCTATCACTATCTCAACAAGATCCCAGTGCTATTTAGAGTTATAGATTTCTTTGTATTCAATCGAGCGAGAAAAGGTGTGATTGTAGCCTGGAAAATCAATCGGGTGAACTTGTTGCCCGTAAAATCAAGTATCTCTACCCAGAGGATTGTGAATCTGGAGCGGTGTACCTCCTGGCCTTGAAATCGAGGGTATAATTGTAAGAATTGATTTTGAAAGGAAATTCGTACTTGTGTTGTGGGACTGGATGTAGGGTAACTCCGAACCAGTTTAAAATCCGGTGTGTTCTTTCCTTTATTGCTTTTACTTTATATCTGCATCTGTGTTTGATTTTGTGATCATATCTATGTCTGAATATTGCATATATTTGTGTTCAAATTAAGATAAACTCAAAAAGAATTAGTAATTCCTTAAAACACTATTCACCCACCCACTAGTGTTTATTCTAGCCTTAAGATCCTTAATCCGCATTTCTCACATTTTGTATTAGAGCAAGGTTTTCAAAGTTTCATAATCTGAATTTTGAAAAATTTCAAAATGGCTACCAACACTGGTACTGTTACTACTACCAACACTAGTTCTATTACTTCTGTCACTAGTTCATTTGTAGAAGGTCAGTCTACTGTCAGACCACCACTTTTTAATGGCAGTAACTATGCATATTGGGCATGTAGGATGAAAATATATTTACAATCTGTAGGATTAGACACTTGGAATATCACACAGACTGAATATTTTGAACCCATAACTGATTTTGCACAGTGGACTACTGAGCAAAAGATCGTCGCACAAAATAACTCTAAAGCTATGAATATTTTGTTTTGTTCACTTGATAGGAATGAATTTAATAGAGTGTCAGTTTGTAAGTCTGCATATGAAATCTGGAAAACTTTGCAAGTTACTCACGAAGGAACAAGCAAAGTTAAACAGACCAAAATTTTCATGCTCACAAATCAATTTCAATTATTTAAAATGAATCCTAATGAGTCTATTCCAGAAGTGTATAGTAGATTTCAGGATATTGTGCATTCTCTAATATCCTTAGGAAAGGTATTTTCGGAAGAAGATCAAGTCAAAAAAATCTTAAATTCTCTTACTCTAGAATGGGATCAAAAGACACTTGCGATCGAAGAGGCAAATGACATCAGTACCTTAAATATTGAAGAATTAATTGGAAATCTAATGTCGTTTGAAGTCCAAATGATTGGGAGAAGAGAAAGCAAAGCATTTGAAAAGAAATCAATTGCATTCAATGCATTGACCGATGGATCAGACTCAAACAGCGATAATGATGAAGAGATAGCTTTTATGACCAAGAACTTTTGGAAATTCCTGAAATACAGAAAGATGAATAATCTCAAGAGAAACAACTCTGGTAATCAGAATATAGTGCCAAACTATATCAAATGTTTCAACTGTGATGAACCAGGCCATATCAAAAGAGACTAACCGCATCCAGATAAGCAAAATCTTCCTATAAACAATGATTCCTCAAAGAAACGAAAATGTGCATTTACCGCTACTCTAGATGACTCATACTCGTCCTCAAGTGATGATGATAAGAAGACAGATAATTCAAATATGTGTTTCACGGCAATTCACGACTCCAACGAATTCAGAGAAACGGACTCAGAAAAAGTTACACGTTTACAATACATTGGTTGAAATTTCATGCTTAGGATTGGATGATTAATTGATTGATTTTGAATTGGTGTGTCGTTTGAATTTTAAATTTTTATTATTATTTTATTATATTTTTACTATTATTTTATTATTATTTTTATTTTTAAATAGTATCATAATATTTTATGGAATATACTATAATTCTAGTAATATTCCAGATATTATATAGACATTAAAAATAATATATATATATATATATATATATATATATTTATTAGAATACTTAAGAGAAATAAATCATGAAAATTCAGAGACACCTATCGACAAGGGCCCCCCCACGTTGTCGACAAGGGTACAGAAATTTGAAATTCAAATGTTTGAATTTCCCTCCATCTTTTCACTTCATTCAAGTCTCTGAAAAGTCACCTTTTGACCAGAGAACCTATCCCTTGAGAATCTATTTATTTACTATCTCTTATCACAACTTTTCACTTTCATTTTCAAATTCAAACTCTTATTTCAAAATATCAAGCTTTCTACTCTCTATTCTAATGGCTTCTTCAAGCAACCCTTCCACAATGAGACTTTCCAAAAATATAAAAGAGCAACTTTTCAATAATCTGGAGGCTATAAAAGCATATATCAACTATGCTAACTATGGAAAAGTCCATCCCGAAAAGTTTGCTTTATTTCAAGATTTCTCTACTTATGAAATCGATTCTCTTTTTGCAAACAACCAAGTTCTTAGTCTTGTTGATGCTTCACAAAATGACTTTGTTTGTTATCCAAATCCTGTTAAAATTTTCTATGCAAATCTCAGCCGTGGATTTTATAATGGAAATGATGATGAAATTTGGAGTAGTGTCAAAGGCACTAGAATCATTTTAAATTGTGATGTTTTGGGTACCGTTCTCAATTGCAAGAGCACGGGAATGGATCTTTCTAGTTTCAATATCGATGAAAATGATCGTGAGACATTTCATCGCATTTTCGAAGGAAATGATAACTTTGAATTCTTAAATCAAAACTTTCGACCAAAAGCTAGAATTGTTAATCTTCTTTTACAACATACTTTGACCACAAGATCGGGGAGTTTTAACAATCCAACTTCAAAAGTTTGCAAAGCACTTTTTGCTATTTTTGGAAATTATGATATTAATTGGGCGCAAGTTATTTTGGATGAACTTCGTTCCAATATTTTTGAAATGGGTTAAAACACTTTGTATCATGGAATTTATCTCACTCGGATTTTTAATTATTTTGGAGTGGATTTCAAAGGAGAAGAATTTGTTTCAAGAAAAGTTTTTAATCACTCAAACATTTCTCTTATGAAAATTCCATATGTTTTTCAACCATATGAGACTCTTGCCGAAAAGGAAGAAGGTTTGGCTCATGAGGAGATGGAAGAAAAGGAAGAAGAAGAAGAAGAAGAAGGGGATGAAATGGAAATAGAAGAAGAAGAAGAAAGTGAAACATCCTTGGAAAGTATTGACTATCCCTCTAATCCAACCAACAAAACCTTACTCAAAAATCAAAAGACCATTGTTGAGAATCAACGGACTCTTAAACGTTCCGTTAGTAAGAAATTGGATAAAATGTCATCCAAGATGAACAAGTTTTTCTCCAAAGTCAACAAGAAGCTTGGATTATCTTCATCTTCGTCATCCTCTAACTAGTTCTACCTTTTCATGTTATGTTATATTGATTTTAGTTTGTTTTGATTTGAATGATCGTGTAGTTCTTAATTTTTAATCATTATATCGTTCTATTATGAAATGAAATTGAATTACTTTACTGTTATCTAGCTTATCTTATCTCCAGAATAAATGTTAATATATTATATAAATATATATATATACACAATTATTCACAAAATCAAAACGAGTCATCAAAATTAACTGACCCTTGTCGACAACCCCCCAGAGACTCTATCGACAAGTACTGGTCAGAAATGACTTTTCATTTTAAATTTGAAATTTGAATAACTACCTTGCGTCTATTCATTTCAAACGAATTTCTACACCTATAAATAAATATTTCTTCCGGAATTCATCACTCAAAATCATTTCTTAGCTACTCTATCTATATTTCTTCTCACAAACTCAAATATGGCCGATCCAATTCATAGTTTGACCGAGAATCTTGAAGAAACCCTTAATTCTTTCAAGAATATTCTTTCTTTCATTCTCCGTAATCAGCGACACTTGGAGTTGAGTCAAATGCAGATGATCAAGGAACAAGAAAAGCATTTCGATGCGATTCGATGGATGATTTCCTCCCTGCACAAAGATGATAATGAAGCACATCCTCCAGTCTCTCTCACCAATGAAAATGAAAATGAAAATTGGGATGCCATTAAAGCAGACCCTATATTTGGGGAAGAAGGATGGGTGGAAGTTCCTCGTAATGTTTGATTTTATTTGATTGCTTTGTTTGATTTAAATTGATTACTTGGATTGATTTGATTTGATTTGGTTTGGTGTGGATTGATAATTGGTGTGCAAAACATAATATGTATAAATATACAATGATATTTATATGATCTTAGATTAGTTATCATGTATATCAGTATAATTATCTCTTAATCTATCTATTATATACTCCATTATATATTTTATTAATGCAGGTACTCTAGTACAAGAATAAGGGGGAGTTATATAGTTTGGAGTTAGTTTTTGTTGATGACAAAGGGGGAGAAGTATAAAATAGGATAGTTAGGCATAGATTAAGGGGGAGTTATTAGGATAGAAGTGATATTTTATAAACAAAGGTTGTCATCATCAAAAAGGGGGAGATTGTTAGTCCCTGAAAAGTTGGTTTTGATGACAACAACCTTAGAATAAGATTATAAAATATAAATACTAACATTATTGTTTAGATATATATGTATATGCAGGATGTATATGAAGGTACCAAAGAATGAAGACTATACAGTATAGAGATTCAAGAACTGATGAACTCAAGATCGAAGATATCAAGATTCAAGACTCATGAGTATCAAGATTATCAAGAGTTCAAGATTTCAAGATATGTAATTTAGTTAGGAATTTTGTTAAAACTCCTAGAAAAGCACTGACATCTTAAAATCCATTTTATTCGTGGAATGGAATCCACTTCGACCCCGTTAAAGGGATGGAACCCTAAGTAGGATGGAACCTACGAAAAATCTAGTGGAACATTGTTTTGTATCCACTAACTTTTATTCAAATGTTTTACAAAATTATATCTTATTTTCAAAATGATTTCAAAATCTTCTTTTTTAAATCAAAAACATCTATCCTGGTTTTAAAATACTTTTAGCCTCAAAATAATCTTTATTTTCAATATCAAATTATCCTTGGTTTTAAACTATATTTTAATTATAATATATTTAAATTTTAATATTTATACTTAGATTTAAATATAAAATTATAGTAAAATTTTATATATACCAAAATATTATTCTCTATACTTATTTATGTATTTTAACTATAGTTAAGTATATTTATAAAGTTTAAAATAGTTTTAATACAAGATAGAAATTATTTACAAAGAAAAACAAATTACCAAAAATAACTTAGGCCTGTCGACAACCCCAAGTACCCCTTGTCGACAAGGTGACAGTTGATTTCAAAAGTTTTAATTTCAAAAGAAGTGTCTATTCGTCGTATCCTTTCACGAATGGACATGGCTGTTGTTCTACTATAAATAGGGGATGTTTTAAACTAATTTATATTCATATTTTCTCTGATTTCACTTCTCTTCTTCTTCCACATTTCTTTATATACATTTTTACCTTTACTCTGCCAAAATCACCATTGAATCTAACTAGATCATCTCTGGTTTGATTCTCTATCACTATCTCAACAAGATCCCAGTGCTATTTAGAGTTATAGATTTCTTTGTATTCAATCGAGCGAGAAAAGGTGTGATTGTAGCCTGGAAAATCAATCGGGTGAACTTGTTGCCCGTAAAATCAAGTATCTCTACCCAGAGGATTGTGAATCTGGAGCGGTGTACCTCGTGGCCTTGAAATCGAGGGTGTAATTGTAAGAATTGATTTTGAATGGAAATCTGTACTTGTGTTGTGGGACTAGATGTAGGGTAACTCTGAACCAGTATAAAATCCGGTGTGTTCTTTCCTTTATTGCTTTTACTTTATATCTGCATCTGTGTTTGATTCTGTGATCATATATGTGTCTGAATATTGCATATATTTGTGTTCAAATTAAGATAAACTCAAAAAGAATTAGTAATTCCTTAAAACACTATTCACCCCCCCCCCCTCTAGTATTTATTCTAGCCTTAAGATCCTTAATCCGCATTTCTCACAGTTCCGACCTATTTGACTACATAATCTTAGCCATCCACTATTCATATCAACTGCTATAAATACCCCATGCCATGTAAGTTCAAAGGAGTTGAAAATAGTTGATTTTTATGCACAGACTTATTCTCTTCAGCAAATTAAACAATCAAAGCTCTTCAGATTAGTCAAATTATAGTCTTAGGTCCTTAGTTTCTTATTAATCTCCTGTAACTCCTTGTAATTTTAAGAGAGCAACATAGGAAGAGACATTTATAGTGGTCGTAGGCAAGCTTTGCTGAACCACTCTGCATCTTTGCATCATTTACTTAATTTGCTAGTTTTTCTCCCCATTTTACATTTTTAAGCCTGGTGTTAGCAAGAAGCTTTTACCGATATAACACATTTGTCTAATTTTGAGGTTGGCTAATTTTATAGTCAATACAGACTATTGCCTAGCCTGGTCATACAAATAGGTAAAGTTATTAAAATTTCAAATCTTCCATCCCTCTTTGACCGTCCCCATATGCCACATGCATCTCAACCATGTATTTTTCATCATCATCCATTCATATGATATATATGGTGGGTGCCATTAATTTATTATTTTATTATGATGAATGACTATGATTTCTTGTGGCATAAAGGACATGTGAAAAGGGGATAGAGGAATTGAAGCACCTTGACCACAACAAAAATACAATGCCTACTCTAAATCAGAAATATTCTGAAACTCTAAAATTAGAACCCTAAAGTTAACTCATTCTTGACTTTTAACTTCCAGCTCTTCAGAATTTCAATGCTCGGTCTTGAGTAAGGGGCATCATGGGGTGTAGACCTAACAACAATAAGAGATGTTTGATAAAAATAGGCTAATTTATCTAATTCGACGTGAATGATGAATTGTGCAACTTAAATATAGGTGAAATGTATATCAAATTGAAAATAAGAAGGAGAGTGTCTAAAGGATGAAAAGGAAGGTTAACCAGAGTTATGTTTTGAAAGTTACGGACATTTATACTTCCGATTGCATCAGAATTCTAATCATGCAGAATGAGCTATCATCATTGGACCCTCTAGATTGGTTATAAACATGCACTATATTGGAAACTGTGTAGTATAAATTATACTAGTGTGAATGGATCTTAAGGCTACTATAACACTAGAGGTGGATGAATAGTGTTTTATAATTTATATAGAATTTTTTAAATTGTTTCAAGTTTTAAACCAAGACACGGATAATCAACATAGATATATATTAACAGGCAGTCGCAGTTATATATAAATGTAGTAAAAATAAAGTAAAAGTAAGAGAGATGACGCTTGGAGTTTTATACTGGTTCGGATCAACCAATCCTACATTCATTCATGTATAGTATATGTACAAGGTCTACTTTAATCAGGTAGCAAGTAAAATAGAATACAATCCTGATTTCAAGGCAGAAAGATACACCCTCTTGACTTTTTGAGCTTATGGTAGACTCTCTTGATTTTAGCGGGCAACAAGATCACCCACTTGATCTGAACGAGCAACAAGCACACCCACTTCATTTGAACGGGCAACAAGCACACCCATACAAAATAGTAGTAGAGAGTTTTTAATTCCAAATACAAATAGTTGTAACTTGGATACATAATATCCTATAGCCCTTTTATAGCACTTTGATCTTTGAATTAGTGAAAGAATACTAGCAAAACATCGAGTAGATTATAGAGATTGAATGTTGTGAAGTAGAGAATGAATTTGAGTGGATTTGAAGAGTATGGAAAGTGGATTTTGAGAAATAAATATTGAGAATTTAGAGTAAGAAAGATGGAGAGAATATTTTTTTTAAACTCGTTTTTTGGCCCCCTTTATATAGTGTCTAAAGGGACATGTCAATTGCAAAGAGATGAAGCCAAAAATCATAACTTTTCAAAATTTTAAAAACATTTCAATGGTACATATGTCGACATAATCATGTGGGATATGTCGATATAACCTTCTGTTTTGAGAAAAATAGCAACACTTTTAAAGTGTTAGAAAATTCTAATATTTTGTAAAATCATTTTAAAAAATAGTTTTAAAATATTTTTGTATATAACACTTTTTATAAAAATTTGTAGAAATATATTTTGAAAATAAAATAAATATTTTGGTGAGAGAGTATTCAAAGAAAAGAAAGTTATTATTTAAGGACTTTAACAAATTTATCTAATGTCTATTAACTATCATCTATAGTCTTGAACTCTTCATGTCTTTGTCTTTAAACTTATGAGTCTTCCAGTTTCTTGATCATCTATGAATCTTGCTCTCTACATTTTTTTACTGATCAATCTTCAAACTCGATTATTGCAATATTTTTCAAAATATTCTATACAACTTGGGAAAACATTAGTACCTATATTTATATGGTTATTGTCAACAAAATCAATATCCATGGTATTAACACACTAGACCTGAGTGGGTGGCCTGTAACAACCCTCTCTGAAACGTGCCTAATTTTGATCCAATAAAAGCCTATCGAGGCTTAATCTGTTTGGGAGTTAGTTGTTGGTTGGTATAATTGAAGAAACAATTTACAAAGTTATCTATCTATACTTTGAGAATCTCACCAGCGGAAGGAATAAAATATAATAATGAAATAAGTACCCATTGCATAAAACCATGTATCAGAAATACAATATCTCAAAATACAGTAATCAAATCAAAAACATTGTTTTCAAGGTATATAAAAATATAAATAGATAATTAGTACTACCACTAGGACTTAGCTGTCTTCTCCTCCAACCACATCATCAAACCTAACCTGTATGTTGTAATGACGAGGGGGTCGGAACAACAATGTTTAGTGAATGTAAACCTCAAGTTTTACAATAACATTATATGGGTAGTAATCATTTAGATAGGAATTATGTCTTACGTATTTAATATATATTTCTCCATGTATATCTCCATTATAGGCAACCGACCCTACGAATTCTGTTCCATAACTATAAAAGTAGGTACAAAATAACTATGGAGTATATTGGGTTCAATAACCCATCTCCCATCCAACCATATCCTAAGGATGAAAAAGGAAGTACCCAGGCTACTTAAAACCATTAAATTCGAAAACTGGCAAACCTTCTTGTCATTTACTACCTAGCCCTAGGCGAGACTCTCCTATCCTAGTACTCCCTAACTGTCATCGTACCAATCATCTTGAAGGCCACTTAGTACTTCTTAAATGGGGAAGAGGCAGACTCTCAACAGTCATTTAATACCTCAATTTTGAAGTAGACCTCCCCTAAGGAATTTTCACTAACGCACCTCAAAGATACTCCCTACTTTATAGCACATAACCCAACTATGATGTCTCATATTAGTCTGACTATTTGAAGGTACCGGTAGCCTGATTAGCTGGCCAGACTTATCCTATAAAATTGGAACTAGCCTCGCATCCACCGTAGGTACACATTATAGATGACGTCCCATATTAGTGCCAAAAGTTACACTATTGGTAGCCAGATTTGCTAGGCAGACTTCTGTGCGCTTTTAACTGACCTCGCGTTTGCAACAACCACACTTTAATAGGTCCAAATTTCAACTAAATCTTAACCTAAGTCCATTAGGGCATGGATCGTTGGTTTTGGTAACCTGTAATAAACACAAGTATATCAGAGTGCAATCAATATAAACTCATAGCGGAATAGAAAAATATAATAGGACATAAATACGAACCGAGGCTACTACCTTGGAATCAATAGTATTCCTTAGGTATCTAATTGCCTTGTCAGCGCCAAGCAAGAAAGAGAAGACTCCACCATCTGCAGTTTCCATCTTGCACTAGTTGTCTATCCCTTTAAATCTATCAAGGGGTTGTAATGAGGAGGGTCAGAACAATGTTTTGGTGACTGGAAGAATTACATACTTTACCCATAAAACTAATGAATGCTGATTGATTTCTATTTAAGTGTTATGTCTATTATTCACGGCTAATCCATCTAAACCTATGTGCACATACGATATGCCTAACCTCCTCCAAGGATAACTATATATATATATATATATATATCTGTGTGTGTGTGTGTGTATGTATATGTATATTATATGCCTATATAAATATATATCTAAACGATATAGTACCCAAAAACGCTGGCTACTTAACACTTCTTAAACGTAAACGCTGGTCAATCAGTCCTAACTACAGAGACCGATGGCCCTTAGATATAGCTTTATAATTTAATTACCATATTACTAATGCCTCATAAAGAATCATCTAAGGTTAACTAGCCTACCTCCGACAAACAAACAAGTAACCAACAACTTTGAGGTCTGTGCAGATCACATATAGATTCTATACTAGTAAGAAGAGAAATCCATTAAGACATAACCAAAGTCTTTGCTACTATCCACTTGGAACCACTAGTGGTCATAGCCTATATGCCAACCCTACTACTAAGTACCGGTTCAACAACAATACTGACATAGCCCAGCGACTTTCCACAACTGAAATTGTAACGACCCGGATTTTTAGATAAATGAATTTTGAATATTTAAATGGTTTTAAATATTGAATTTGAAATATAAGTTTATTTTGAATAAGGGATTACTGGTTGGAATTTTAGAACGAAATTTAAATATCAAAATATAGCGATTTAACGAAATACGAAAATAGTGAATAATTGAAAATTGGGTTGAATATAAATCAAAATGATTTCTAATGTTGATATAAATTCTATTTGAATTAGAATTTAGTTAGTAAGTTTTAAAAACTGGAATTTCAAGTAATTTCATCAATTTTTGAAATCGTCGATTTAATTGACGCGTTAAAAAAGCCTTCCGGGGCATAGTCTCTGAATTCACCGAAACTAGTTCCATTGGATCTGTAATAATGTATTATTATCGGATTTCAAATTTCATAGCGTCTAGATTTATCGTTTGATCGTACGATCTGAAAACGCCTAGAAATAATTTAACTGAATTTAATTTAAATAGTCGATTTAAAAAGCTATCTTCTCCATACGATCGAATTAGGTTTCGAGACTTATTCCATTTGGTTCAGAATAGCGGTATAACAAAAGAAACGCCAGGTGGCACGTCTCGATTGGGGCCCATAATTTTACAGCTAGATATTTGAAATTTTAAATAATAAATTCCTATTCAGATTTGACCATAGCCCACAAAATCTTACACTCGGCCACGCTACCCTATCTATTTCAACCACACCAACATTCGTACTAGTCCACCCGTACACTAGCTCATGCGTTTCCTTCCCAGTTTTAAAATCACGAGCCTCTTTCCTCTTTCTCTTCAGTGAATCGAACAAAAAGAAAAAAATGATCGATCGAATCGATTCGATTTTTTTCAATCATCGCGTCCCTGGGATAGAGTCACGACCTGAGCGACATAGGTGAGAGGAAGGTGACATCTTAGGTTTGGACTGCGTGTTGATGGGAAATGCGAACGCGTGGCAGGTGGAGGCGCGACGCCGTGAACGGCAGCGGTAATCTTCGGCTGGGCGAACTCTGGGGGAGAGCGGTGACGTGCGTGTGGCCAGGTGGGGATTCGAGCTACTGTTAGGGCTTGGGATGCTGATCCCCCGCGCGCGGGTATTGGAATCGCGATGGCGCTCTGATTATGACGATGCTCACATAGTGGTTCGTCGATAGAGGAAAGCATCTGCAGTGCTCTGTGCATGTATAGTAGCATTTTGGGGAAGATGGATTAGCAATTGGCATAGTGGTAATTAGTTTATTTAGAATGTAATTAGTGAAATTTTATTTTCTTAAATTTATCATTATCTTAGAAAGCTAATAACGCCCTCATACGATGTAAGAATTAAACGTGGTCAGTCACGTTAGGCTCGTATCGACATTAGCTTAGCTATGGAATTGATTTGGAATATTTCGGAGTCAACTGAAATTTTTAGATTAAATCGAACGTCGATTCGATTTAATTTAAAATTGGAATGAGCAGCAAATTAAAAATCATGGTGAGTAAATCTCACTCGTTTGGATTGCTAGTATTTTTAATTTCAAATATTAAAATTCATTGATTGGTTGATTGATTGGATGAATTGGTGATTATTACTATCAGTTGGATGTTGTATTATATATATAGTATATATATATATATATTAGTAGTTAGATATATTTCCCGCCGTTGGAGCGGATGAGACCCTATGCGCCCCGCATAATAGCGGATGACCCTATATACTGCGATATCCCCCTCGAAGTGGGATTCGTATTTTTATGTTGTATTAACATCTATGGATGTAGGGAAACAGGTTGGAGGGATCCAATTGGATTCCTCAAATTTATATTGATTGTTTTCCCTATATAGTAATATACGATGTGTTAGAATAATCTGTTATAGATTATTGTTGTGATTTGAATTATTGGATGCTATAGTAGCACTGGCCTGAATTTTGGTATTTTAAATACCATAAATATTATTTTTGGAATTTGAAAGGATTTAAAGGAGATTTTGAATATAAAAATATTTATATCGAAATTTGGATTATTTTTAAAGAAATTGATTTGGATAAAAACAATAATTGATTTTTGGTTGTATTTAACTATTCATAAATATATTTTAAATAAAGATTTTAAAATAATTTATATAGAGGATTTTTAAACGATGGATTTTTAAACGATATTTCTAGAAAATATGAAAAGGAGTTTGAAATCGATATTTTAAATAGATTTGTGAAATATATGGAATTTATTAAGAAATGGATTTATAAAATGGAATTTTATAAATGGGATTAGTTTTATAAACAAGTGAAACTCAAAGGAGTTATAAACTTATAAATGATGTTTATAAATAAGGGAAAATGTTATCAGTTGATAAATTGGAATGTAATTTTGATAGGTTGCATTTATATCGAGATATGGAAAATAGATTTTTGGGAAAAATAGTGAATTCTATTTTTGAAAAGTGAGGATGGTTAGGAATCGGAATGATATCGATGTGTTATGAATCGAGAGGGATTTATAAATTGAATTGGTTATTGGGATTTTAAAAATATATATTTTATCGAGAAGTTAAATTGTTTTAAAAAGAAAATTTTATTTATTCAAACTATGTAATTTAAAGCTGCTTTTGTAATAAAATACTTCGAAAGTAGATTTTTCAAATATTTAATATTAATTGAAATAAATTTCTAATTTTTTTAAATCAGCTTTGAAAATCGATTAGTTTTATTTAAAAATGAGGTGGAAATGATTTATTGATGTTTTATTAAAAATGTTTTGATATTTTAAATAGTTACTTAAACTGGTTTTAAAAATAAATTCTTTAAAAATACTTATACGTATATATAGAGGTTTGGAATGATTGGAATTTATTTATAAGTTCTCTCGAGATTTGTAAACGTGGTTTATTTAATAGATGAGATTTTATAAGTGAAAATCTTATAGTGAAATTTTGGGGGCTAAGGAAATTTCGAAAATGTTAGAAAACAAGAACTTCGGGATTGAATCTAAATTCATAAAGAAGTTATAAATGGATATATGAGATTATAGGTGAGTATAATCGATTTTGGTAAATGTAAAAGAATTGATATAAATCCCGGAAATGTATGAGATAAGATATGAAATAATTCTTGAGTATTGATATTAGAAATGATCTCGGCAAAACAGATTTATAATATTTTCCTAAGAGTGGAAATGAAAGGTTTTTGGAAATATTTAGCGATGAAGGGTTTATATCGAGATATTTTTCTAAGTAGTGGATTATAAATCGAAATTGGAAATATTTCAATAAGTGCTGAAGTAAGATATGGGTTGAAATATCTTGTTATGGATATAAGTATTCGAAAATGTTTTCAAATATTGAAATATCGAAAGAGATTGAATATATACCTTTGTAAAGATATTTTTGAAATGATTGTTTTGAAAATTTTATAATAGGGGCCTACTGACTGCTTATGGATGTTATTTGATAGTTAAATAACCGACTATCGAATCTGGCCAAATTTGTTGATCGTTTCGAAGAGACCGGAACGAATTTGCTTGGTGATAGGTTCACGTACGCATGATAGGGGGTTCCCGCTTTATGAACAGTAATGAAGCTTAGACTCTTACCTCTACATGTCCCTGAGAGGTAGTATAAGTTCTTGATGGGTTGGCTATGGATGTCGCGAGGCTGGCTGTAAAAGCAAATTCGAGGTACCACTTGTAGTCATCTCCATGTTGAAAAGCAGGACTACCCCCATGTTGAAAAGTAGAAGGGTAGCGGGATGGTTGAAAAGCCTACCGGGGCTGGTCCAGAGTGGCCGGTTCGTCACATTTGGTATCAGAGCTAAAGGTTAAGTTAGAACCTTGGCTTTGGTGGGGATTACTCATTAAAGATAGGGTCAGTAGTACCCTAAAATGAGTGTGGGTGAATTAATAGATATGAGCGCGTATTTCTTAGTGAATATAAATTGTTTTATATTGTGTTGACTTATCGGTTGAATGTTTATAAATTCTGGTTGGTACTGTCTGGACAACTGTATCGATAGGGATCTCTAAACTCTTAAACTAGGCAAACCGACACAATATTGTTTTAAAAAGTGGGTAAATGAAATAATTTTACCCAAACTATATTTTGATATAAAAGAAATAATTTTCTAAAATTATTATAGTATATTGGAGTGTTTGGTTGATAATAGTATAATCTAACAAGATTATAAAATTGGAAATAGTTTATAAAAACCAAATGAAAATTGTATAAATGTGAATTATACAAATGAATTATAATTGAAATGGGTTTGAACTCGAATTTAGGAATTTAAACCCTGCAAGGTTTAGAAAATATTTTCAGAAAGTTATGGAAATGAAATTGGTGTTATTTCGGAAATATTTTTGAAATAAATAATGGTGTATTATTTGGAGATATTTTTAAATAGAAAATGCTTTAACTTAATTTAAAAATGAGTTTTGGAAGTGATATAGCACTTAACTCACTACGATTGCTGGAAAATAATTCTGATGATGATCGCGACATCATTGGTGTTCATTTTCGAGTTTCTAAGTGATGGGTTGGTACCGTAGTAATTTGACATAAGGATTTTGTTTGAAAAACAAGTATTGTTTAGGAAAGGAAATTTGTGTTGGATAAAGCCAAATTGGTTTTGGAAATTCCAAAGAATGGTTTGTTAAAACCAAGAAAGAGCTATATATTTGATTTCAAAATGATTTGAAATAAAACGGGTGTTTGAATTCTGAATTCCTAGCTAAATGTTCTAGAAAATATCAGAAATAAGTTTTTAAAACTTATAAGTGGAGGATGATATTTATAAGGAAAGAAGCGTGAAAATTGAATTTTGGAATTAAAAATAAATTGAGAAATTTAAAATGGAATTTAACTTAAGTTGAGTTGAAGGAATTAAATTTTAGAAATTTAATTGATTGTGATTTGAATGGAATAAATTAGTGAAGGGACTAATTAAATGGATTAAATTGTGATGTGAATAAATTGAATGAAAAAAATTTGGATATGTATAAATGAAAAGAACTAATAATGTGAATTGAAATAAATATTAATAATTAAATGAATTAAATAAAATGGAAGATATCGAATATAAAGTTGAGTTGTGAAATGGATATATGACAATAAGTTATAAAATTGGAAATGGAATCAACTCAAATAAAGAATTTATGAAAATGTGGAAAATAAATTGTATGAATTGGAATCTAACTTGAGTTAAGTTAAACAAAAATTGAATTGGAATTAGAAATGTTATCGAGTTAAATTGAATATAGAGTTAGAATTATAAAGTGACGAGATAACTATAAGCTATAAATATTTTGAATGGAATAAAATTTAAAGGAAAAATTATGGAATGGTGAATAAATAAGTTTATATAGCTTATAAAAATTGAAATTAATGGAATAAAAATATACTTAGGCTATAAATAGATGTATAACGAGTTAAAAATAAAATGTGAATATACTCGGGTATAAAATTAATGGAAATGTGAAAAATAAGTTTGGAAAAATAGAATAGAACACCAAAATAAAAATGGTGTGATATTTTAAAGTGAAGAAATAAAATCCAAACTTGAATTATAAAATGAATTTGAACTCAAGTAAATTAAAATGGAGGTGAACTAATTAGATAATTAATTAGTGAATTGAATATAAAAATGGATATTAACTTGGTTAAGTAAAATGAATTATGGATTGAAATTGGAATTAAATATGGAACTTGAGTTGTAAAAAAATTCGACTTATAGCGAATTAAATAAAATTGGAAATGCAGTCGAATAAAATGGAATTTGATTGAAATAGCAATGACTTGAGTTATAAATAAATTCAATTTAAGAGTGAATAAATTGAATATGGTCGTGGATGTTGTTTAAATAAATTTGAGCTTGAAGTTAAGTTTAGAAGTGGATTTAGTGAATGAACTAATTAAATCAATTGTAAATGGTTTATAGGCTTAGGTGATTATCTTATTAAAAGGAATATCACCATATTGTATGGAAAAAAATTTCGTTTGAAGAAACGGAAGTAAATAAAAATTTGGGGAATCAATTTGGAATGAATATAATTATAATGTGTATAATTATGAAGTGAATGTAAGTAAATTGAGTTGTAAAACATTCGAATTAAATATGAATTGATTGAAAGCAATTAAATTAGAATCGGAACCTTATAAGCTTATAATACATGTTTAGCATGATTGGATTATGAAGCTTATGCGTTTTAACCATTTAAATAAATGAAATGTTATTAAAATTCATTTTTTGGTACATACGTGTTTAAATTGAGTAAGTACAGGTATATGGAGCTGTTTTGCTTGATTTTGGTAGCGCAAACTGCATATAAAATAAGCTCACTCGCTTAAAAACGCTAAATAAGGTACCTTTTCGGATTAAATACCGCAAAACTATAAATATTGATATATATATTTTGTTTTCCGACTGTGTGGGTCGATGTATATATTTTAATTCTCTCTTGCCACATTGCAAAAGGCTCTCTGTACAAAGGAGACTCTGCCAAAAAAATTCATAAATTTAGGGTGTTAGAAAATTTTTGAAATTTTTTTTTAACTTAAAAAGATTGATTTTTGAATTGAAATTGAAAGAAAGGGTTTTGAATCAGAAGTGGAAACTGAATGTTTTGGAATGAAGCTAAAGGGTTTAGAAAAGTGAATGTCGAGTTTTCACTAAGTGGATTTTTGGAAAAGGTTAGTGGGTTTGAGTCGTTCGTCCTACCTTAGCAATTTCGAGGACGAAATTCTTTTAAGGGGGAAGGAATGTAACGACCTGGATTTTTTGACGAATAAATTTTGAATATTTAAATGGTTTTAAATATTGAATTTGAAATATAAGTTTCTTTTGAATATGGGATTACTGATTGTAATTTTAGCATGAAATTTAAATTTCAAAATATAGCGATTTATCGAAATACGGAAATAGTGAATAATTGAAAATTGGGTTGAACATAAATCGAAACGATTTCTAATGTTGATATAAATTCTATTTGAATTAGAATTTAGTTAGTAAGTTTTAAAAAATGGAAAAGTAAATTCGTCAAGTTTTGAAATCGTCGATTTAATCGACGCGTTAAAATAGCCTTCCAGGGCACAGTCTCGGAATTTGATGAAACCAGTTCCATTAGATCCATAATAGTGTATTATTATCGGATTTCAAATTTCATTGCGTTTGGATTTATCGTTTGATCGTATGATCTGAAAACGCCTAGAAATTATTTAATTGAATTGAATTTAAATAATCGATTTAAAAAGCTATCTTCTCTATACGATTGAATTAGGTTTCGAGACTTGTTCCATTTGGTTTGGAATAGCGGTATAACATTAGAAACGTCGGGTGGCATGTCTCAATTGGGGCCCGTAATTTTACAGCTAGATATTTGAAATTTTAAATAATAAATTCCTATTTAAATTTGACCATAGCCCACAAAAACTTACACTCGGCCACCCTACCCTATCTATTTTAGCCGCACCAACATTTGTACTAGCCCACCCATACACTAGCTCATGCGTTTCCTTCCCAATTTTAAAATCACGAGCCTCTTTCCTCTTTCTCTTCAGTGAATCAAACAAAAAGAAAAAAACGATCGATCGAATCAATTCGATTTTTTTCAAATCATCGCGTCCCTGGGATAGAGTCACGACCTGAGCGACATAGGAGAGAGGAAGGCGGCATCTTAGGTTTGGACTGCGTGTTGATGGGAAACGCGAATGTGCGGCAGGTGGAGGCGCGACGTCGTGAACGGCGGCGGCAATCTTCGGTTGGGCGAACTCTGGGGGAGAGCGGTGACGTACGTGTGGCCAGGTAGGGATTCGAGCTACTGTTTGGGCTTGGGATGCTGGGCCCCGCGCACGGGTAGTGGAATCGTGGTGGCACTCTGATTATGACGATGCTCGCGTAGTGGTTCATCGATAGAGGAAAGCAGCGGCAGTGCTCTGTGCATGTACAGTAGCATTTTGGGGAAGATGGATTAGCAATTGGCATAGTAGTAATTAGTTTATTTAGAATGTAATTAGTGAAATTTTATTTTCTTAAATTTATCGTTATCTTAGAAAGCTAATAACACCCTCATACAATTTCCGAATTAAATGTGGTCAGTCATATTAGGCTCGTATCGACATTAGCTTAGCTATGGAATTGATTTGGAATATTTCAGAGTCAGCTTAAATTTTTAGATTAAATTAAACGTCGATTCGATTTAATTTAAAATTGGAACGAGCAGCAAATTAAAAATCAAGGTGAGTAAATCTCACTCATTTGGATTGCTGGTATTTTTAATTTGAAATATTAAAAATCATTGATTGATTGTTTGGATGAATTGGTGATTATTACTATCAGTTGGATGTTGTATTATATATATAGTAGTATATATATTAGTAGTTGGATATATTTCATGTCGTTGGAGTGGATAAGACCCTATGCATCCCGCATAATAGCGGATGACCCTATATACCGCGATATCCCTCTCGAAGTGTGATTGGTATTTTTATGTTGTATTAACATATATGGATGCAGGGGAAACAGGTTGGAGGGATCCAACTGGATTCCTCAAATTTATATTGATTGTTTTCCCTATATAGTAATATATGATGTGTTTGAATAATCTGTTATAGATTATTGTTGTGATTTGAATTATTGGATGCTATAGTAGCACTGGCCTGAATTTTGGTATTTTAAATACCATAAATATTATTTTTGGAATTTGAAAGGATTTAAAGGAGATTTTGAATATAAAAATATTTATATCGAAATTTGGATTATTTTTAAAGAAATTGATTTGAATAAAAACAATAATTGATTTTAGGTTGTATTTAACTATTCGTAAAAATATTTTAAATATAGACTTTAAAATAATTTATATAGAGGATTTTTAAACGATATTTCTAGAAAATATGAAAAGGAGTTTGAAATCGATATTTTAAATAGATTTGTGAAATATATGGAATTTATTAAGAAATGGATTTATAAAATGGAATTTTATAAATGGGATTAGTTTTATAAACAAGTGAAATTCAAAGGAGTTATAAACTTATAAACGATGTGTATAAATAAGGGAAAATGATATCAGTTGATAAATTGGAATATAATTTCACAGGTTGCATTTATATCGAGATATGAAAAATAGTTAATTTTATTTTTGAAAAGTGAGGATGGTTAGGAATCAGAATGATGTCGATGTGTTATGAATCGAGAGGGATTTATAAATTGAATTGGTTATTGGGATTTTAAATTATTATTTTTTATCGAGAAGTTAAATTGTTTTAAAAAGAAATTTTTATTTATTCAAACTATGTAATTTAAAGCTGCTTTAGTAAGAAAATACTTCGAAAGTGGATTTTTCTAATATTTAATAATAATTGAAATAAATTTCTAACCTTTTTAAATCAGCTTTGAAAATCGATTAGTTTTATTTAAAAATGAGGTGGAAATGATTTATTGATGTTTTATTAAAAATGTTTTGATATTTTAAATAGTTACTTAAACTGGTTTTAAAAATAAATTATTATTCTTTAAAAATACTTATACATATATATAGAGAGGTTTGGAATGATTGGAATTTATTTATAACTTCTCTCGAGATTTGTAAATGGGGTTTATTTAACAAATGAGATTTTATAAGAGAAAATCTTATAGTGAAATTCTAGGGGCGTAAGGAAATTTCCAAAATGTTAGAAAACAAGAACTTCGGGATTGAATCTAAATTCATAAATAAGTTATAAATGGATAGATGAGATTACAGGTGAGTATAATCGATTTTGGTAAATGTAAAAGGAATTAATATAAATTCCGAAAATGTAGGAGATACGATATGAAATAATTCCTGAGTATTGATATTAGAAATGATTTTGGAAAAATGGATTTATAATATTTTCCTAAGTGCGGAAATGAAAGGTTTTTGGAAATATTTAGCGACAAAGGGTTTATATCGAGATATTTTTCTAAGAAGTGGATTATAAATCGAAATTGGAAATATTTCAATAAGTGTTGAAGTAAGATATGGCTTGAAATATCCTATTATGGATATAAGTATTCGAAAATGTTTTCAAATATTGAAATATCGAAAGAGATTGAATATATATCTTGTAAAGATATTTTTGAAATGAATGTTTTGAAAATTTTATAAAATGGGCCTAGTGACTTCTTATGGATGTTATTTGATAGTTAAATAACCGACTATCAAATCTGGCCAAATTCATTGATCATTTCGTAGAGACCGAGATCGGATTTAATTATCCAAAAACCACTTCGACCCGGTTTGAGCGTTACGAATGGTGATATCGTGAAGATGGTGAAAACAGCGACTCAGTTTGTCCAGACCCAGGACAACTTGTACAGACGAATGCTATCAGAACATGGGAGTGTGTCTCGAGGTGGGCGGTTGTAGCTGTTATGCGTTACCACCAGCTCGGTTCTGCAAAATGGTAGTATCCTACCCTGGGCATTGCCTCGCGGGCCTTGTCACATGCCTTAACACGCCCTCTACGAGTTTGGTTTGTACCGTACTTATGGAGTGCTCACTGAGTATCTCACCGGTTTAGTGGAGCTTACAGTATCTGTATAGACTACGGGAATATATATAAAAATGTGTTAAGGGGGATATGGGTAACGCCTTAACGCTATTTTAATATTTTACTTTACTGTAGACATTATCTATGTAGCGTATTGTACTATGTATGTAGATATTTTAACGAATCCTTAAAGGATGGAATCCCAACATCCTTTAAGTTATATAAAAATGTGTTAAGGAGGAGCACGATACCTTTGTCGAGCGTTTAGGTTTTCGGTCAATTGGGAAGATGGGCGCGAGTGCGGCTGCTGCTGGTACGGCGAGGGGAGAGGCCGAAGGCTATGGATTCTCAGGCAGTATGTGACTCGAGTGGGTAAGAAGGTAATTTAAAAAAAATTGAAATTAGTTAAGTATAAAATTTGATAACATATAAATTTATAAATTATTCGTGCAAGGTTGAATCAAGTCATGACAGATTAGTCATCCAGGATACTAAGCAATTGGGATTAATTTGGAGTTGGTTTAATTTATAGTGAGCACATGGCAAATTTATAATCAAGATGAGTAAATCTCACTCATCTTGGATTACTGTTTTAATGTAAATTGTTGAAAATTAATTATTGAATGATTGGGTGAATTTATATATTATTATCAGTTGGATGTTATATTATGTATATATATAGTAGTATATATATTAGTAGTTGGATATATTTCCCGCCGATTGGAGCGGATGAGATCCTATGCGTCCCGCATAATAGCGGATGACTCTATATTACCGTGATATCTCCCTCAAAGTGGAATTGGTATTTTTATGTTGTATTAACATCTGTGGATGCAGGGAAACAAGTTGGAGGGATCCAACTGGATTCCTTAAATTTATATTGATTATTTTCATATATAGTAATATATGATGTGTTGGAATAATCTGTTATAGATTATTGTTGTGATGTAAATTATTGGATGCTATAGTAGCACTGGCCTGAATTTTGGTCTATCAAAGTTTGGATTATTTCAAAAGAAATTAATTTGGGTAAAACGATAAATTGATTTGGATAAAACGATAAATTGATTTTGGGTTGTACTTAACTATTCAGAAAAATATTTTTAAATAGAGATTTAAAAATAATTTATATAGAGGATTTTTAAGCAATGAAATTTTAAATGATATCCTGAAAATATGGAAAGGATTTGGAATCGATATTCTAGATAGATCTGCAAAATAAATGGAATTTATAAGAAAATGGATTTATAAAATGGAATTTTATAAATAAGATTAATTTTTATAAACAAGTAAAACCAAGGGTGTTTGTAAATTTATAAACGATGTTTGTAAATAAGGGAAATGATATCAATGATAAATTGGGAGTATAGATTTCACAGTGTGAATTTTTATATCAAGTTATGAAAATAGTTTTCGGGAAAAATAGTAGAATTCTATTTTTGAAAAGTGAGGATGGTTTGGAATCAGAATGATATCGATGTGTTATGAATCGAGAGGGATTTATAAATTGAATTGGTTATTGGGATTTAAAAATATATATTTTTATCGAGAAGGTAAATTGTTTTAAAAGAGAATTTTTATTTATTCAAACTATGTAATTTAAAGATGCTTTAGTAATAAAATACTTTGAAAGTGGATTTTTCAAATATTTAATATTAATTGAAATAAATTTCTAATTTTTATAATCAGCTTTGTAAATCAATTAGTTTTATTTAAAAATGAGTTGGAAATGATTTATTGATGTTTTATTTAAAATGTTTTGATATTTTAAATAGTTACTTAAAATGGTTTTAAAAATAAATTATTATTCTTTAAAAATACTTATACATATATATAGAGAGGTTTGGAATGATTGGAATATAAGTTCTCTCGAGATTTGTAAATGGGGTTTATTTAACAGATGAGATTTTATAAGAGAAAACCTTATAATGAAATTTTGGGGGCTTAAATTTCTGAAATGTTAGAAAACAAGAACTTCGGGATTGAATCTAAATTCATAAAGAAGTTATAAATGGATAGATGATATTATAGGTGAGTATAATCGATTGGCTTAAAATAAAAAGGAATTAATATAAATTCCGGAAACGTAGGAGATAAGATATGGAATAATTCCTGAGTATAGATATTAGAAATGATTTCGGAAAATGGATTTATAATATTTTCCTAAGTGTGGAAATGAAAGGTTTTTGGAAATATTTAGCGATGAATGATTTATATCGATACTTTTCTAAGTAGTGGATTATAAATCGAAATTGGAAATATTTCAATAAGTGTTGAAGTAAGATATGGGTTGAAATATCCTGTCATGGATATAAGTATTTGAAAACGTTTTCAAATATTGAAATATCGAAAGAGATTGAATATATATCTTTGTAAAGATATTTTTGAAATGAATGTTTTGAAAAATATATAAAATCGGGCCTAGTGACTGATAATGGATGTTATTTGACAGTTAAATAACCGATTATCAAATCTGGCCAAATTCGTTGATCGTTTCGAAGAGACCGGGATCAGATTTAATTATCCGAAAACCACTTCGATCCGGTTTGAACGTTACGAATGGTGAAATCGTGTAAATGGTGAAGACTCCGACTCGGTTTTTCCAAACCTAGGACAAATTGTATGGACGAATGCTATTAGAACATCTTCATTAGAGGACGATGAGCATTCTAAGTGTAATTGTTCTTAAAAGGTAAACGTAGCCTCAAGCCTCATTAAACGAGAATGACTAAAACTGGGGAGATGCAGCAAGGCTAAGTGGTCGCACCCAATTAGGGTATGTTATCACCTTTCTAGATACCCTCGGATATATATTATAAATTATGGATATGGTTGTGTATGGAAAAAGTGAGCGCTCGATTAAAGGGTGGGAACACCCGGGTTGATAACATATTCGGTACAATCCAGGTTAGGGGTAGGCCGGTCTTGTGTTGGAAGGGGATCCTGGCGAGGTCCTCGGTGCATTTTTCTAAAGGTGTACTATGACGGGTGGTACCCTAGTAGCCCAGTCATTGTATGGAATCCATTCTCTACTATGAGCCTTTACGGTTTTGATTGTAGAGCCTAGTATGCTGAAATTTAATTAATGTAAAAATTTCGGCTATTTGAATAAGTATTTGTACTTAGACACTATTATAATATCACTGGATTTTCTATAAAACGTTTTGGTTATCGTAGGGTAAAAACCCGTCGTGTTTATGTGTGACGCGGTCTTACGAGATACCTTTGTTTTCAAAGGATTTTGATAAAAGTTAATAATTCAAATTGAGTGTGTTTTCTCACGCTTGTTTTCCAGACTGACTCGGGTGTTATTTTATTATAATGCTCGGGTCAGACCGAGTATTACAGATTCAAGTTAGGATACTATGGAGCTTAGGAGACGAGCTGGATGACAGAGATGAAGACCACGTACTTGATTATATTCCTCTGTGTGTGTGTGTAGACTGTATAGTCAGCACAGGTGAGGACAAGTTATAATAACTGTCCATGTTGATTTATTGATTGTTGTACTCTGATGATGGTATGTATATTAACAGTTACAGTTTTCCTTTGTATAAATATCTGTTATTACATATATTATATTTTGTTCCGCTGCGACTGTGAGATTCTGTATTGTTGTTATGTTTCTTCTTCTATCCTTTTCTTATTTACCCCTAGCAATCGGTATTTCCGGCACTTGAATATTCAGACTGTTATACAGTGAACGTATTTATGTTGATTTTCGAAGGTCGAAAATTCTGGTTCGTCACTGAAATCCCATTTAGACTAACCTAATGTAAGTAAAGGAAAATACTGCTTTAGTTACTTAGTACCTCTTATTAGAGATGAAGCAGACCCCATTTCCCAAAAAGTACTGGGCCATTTGATACTTCAAATCCAAGATGAACCCTCGGTATATTTTCCCCTACTACACGCAAACACATATACCTTCCCCATGGGTCCTATAGTTGGAGATGTCCCACATCAGTAGTAAGTATACACAACTGTTGGTAGCCTCTAGGCGAAGGGCAGACTTCTGTTGTGTTACTCTACCAACCTCGCATCCCAATCCACTAAACCAAACCAATTATCCTAGGCCTAAATATTGGACAAGGCACACTAATTCACGCTAATACTAAATGTATTTTTAGGCTTTATAATTTTTCCATTACGAAAATTATACTGCCTCCTAGTACTTAATTCTTATCTTATCCGTTTATTTCCAATATTCGCTAAATGCCAATTTTCCATTACAAGTGGTCATTATTATACTATTTGGACAATCTCTAGTAACATTTACTTATTCATTCTAATTTAACCTATTATGCCTATTTCATTTCCCCATAAATGCCATATTAAATGCTTTAACCAATCCCATTAACCGCAATTATGTCCCCATTTAATTTCTATAACTCCCTATTAACTGCACATTTATTGCCTTATTAATTTTGGAGTTACTATCTCTTTTCCACCTACACTTCCTAATTATTACATTATTTATAACTAGACGTTCTAATTATAACTAATGCGAGTATTGATGTATATTATGCTATATAAATATATTTTTATTTTTAATAGGTAAGCATGGTTATACGTATGTATGCATGTATGTATGTATGTCTATTCCTATTTCTAACAATTAATTTCTAAACTAGAATATTCCTTTCCACATTTTAATTTATCAGAGTCATCCTTGCAAAAAGAATTACCTATATAACTTTCCATAAATTAACCAAAAGTGAGAACTTAGCTTCATTCGAAATTACAAATATTACCTTTTTCCTTTTATTGAAATAAATAGTGCAGTCTACGGGGAGGAACATCCGTACTTTGCACATCTCTTTCATTTTTGGTATATTCCTTATTATTTCAAATGATGCACTTTTTATACATCTGTGGAATTAAATAATTTATAATGATTACACGAAAATAGATACAATTAAATTGTACCTCACTCCCAATAAATTAAAATATAGAAATTCACATTCCAAGTTAAATTATGGCAATCTAGACTAACATTAACATTCTACAACCCAACTATAAATCTAAAATAAAGTTTAAAACTTTATCAACATTCAACTTTAACAAATTTAGACACTGATTTCCAATTTTTAGATTAGTGTGTATACTATTCCTATTTCAATTACCTAGTTTATAGAACATGTAGGCGATATTTCATCTTCCTAAGCTTACAACTCCATAGATCTTGCGTAGGCATAATGTAATAACCCGACTTTTTCTCCACAGAAAGTCGGATCATTATGAAGAAAGAAAGGGGTAGAAAATAGAAAAGAAGAGAAGAAAGAAAGAAACAACAACAACGATCTCACAGCGGAACGAATAAATTATATTAATAACATAAACTATTACATAGTATACAACAATTTACAGAGTTACACAGCATATACTAGACAGTTATAAACATCTGTCTAGACATTACAACTCAAATACAAGACAAGACACTATCACAGATATCAACACAGCGGAATACTATATCTACGAACGCCGAAGCCTCCTGCTCCATTGCTCCTCCAGAATATTCGTCAAAGCTAAACCTGAATCCCTTGGCTACTCGTAAAAATTTGAGTACCCAAGAGTTTATAAAACAGAAATAAACAACTTGGGTCAGACATGGGTCTGGTGTGAGTAACAGGTTAAACTTGCTTAACTTCAAAACCTTTTGAAAGAAAAGGTATCACGTAAGACTTCCCACACATAAACATGGGTAAGTTTTTACCTTACGCTAACCAAAACATTTGATAGGAAATTCGATTGTATTATAATAGGGTCTAGGGTTTTCAAGTAAATATGAAATAGCTGAAATTGTTACATTATTAAATTCCAGCATACTAGCCACAAAGTGGGTTATACAATCAAGTCCGTTGGCACTTATTGGATTTTGGATTCCATACAATGGCAGGGCTACCGGGGTACCGCCCGTCACAGTACGTGGCCTAGATCACCGTACCGAGGATCACTCCCAATCCCCTGCAACACAAGGTCGAAACATCCCTTACTGGATAATTCCCGCACAAGATACCTCACGGTTGGGATCAGCAACCGCACCACTAAGTCGAAAATAGAAAGGGACATCTAGACAGAGGTAACCTTGTCCTACTTGGGTGCTACCCACTAACCTTGCTGCACCTCCCCTGTTTTAGCCATTCCCGGTTTGTGAGGCTTGAGGTCACGATTACCTTTAAATAGAACACATCTATCTTAGAATGCTCATCGTCCACCTGACGATGTGCTGAAAGCATTCAATCCATATAAGTTCGTTCCGGGTTCGAACAAAACCGAAGGCATTATCTCGTTACACTCGTTTTGGAATCACCCTCAGAGTTAACGACAATAACCCTTGCACTCTGAATCTTCATCTTTACTTGATTCACGACCTATCGTTAATTTGGATCGATGTGGTATTCGGGTCTCCAGACCTGGAAATCCGGTATACGGAAACCCGATCCCGGTCTCATCGAAATCCAAAACGTATCTTTTAAGGCCAAGTTATTTTTAAAGTTAAACCAATTCAATTATACTATCTATTTACATACAGATAGATAATTCACAGATTCACAAGAGATAATCAACATTATCAATAAAAGCAGATAATCCATATCATCAGCATTATGCAACCAAAGCATCCAAATCATACAGTATCAATTATCTCATCTCTGAGATCTCAAACAATTCAAGGTAAATCAATATCATTCAATATCCTTAAGCAATGATTTATTAATCACCATATATAGTTAATTTAAAATGAATTAAATTAAATACTTCATCTCTAATTAATTTAAAATAAATTAAATTAATTACTTTCATCATTAACAATCTTGCTTAAGTCACTATTAATTAATTATCAATTAATTAATCAACCCTTATCTAATTATTCATTTTAATTAATCATCCTTGATTAATTACATTTAATTACATTCAAGTAATTAGCACTTAAATTAATTTCACAAATTAATTATTCTTAACCACTTATAGTAATTAACCTTTAATTACTACATTTATTAATTAATTATAATTAATTTCATTACTCCTTAATTAATTACATTAATTAATCACTTCATTTATTAATTATTTCTTAATTGATCAATTCTTAATTACATCATTAATTATATTAATTAATGATCCTTAATTACATTTCATCATTAATTACTTTATTTAAATTAATTACATTAAGTAATTAATCTTAATTAAACCACAATTATTAATCACTATTGATTAATCACATTCAGTAATTAACTACCCTTAATTACTTCTTAAAATAAATTAATTATTCCTTAATTAATTTCTTAATTAATCCCTTGATTAATTCCATTAAGTAATTAACTACCCTTAATTACTCCATTAATTACATCAGTAATTATCTATTAATTACTTTCCTAAGTAATTATACCTCATTAAATTACATTAAGTAATTATACAAATCATTAAATGATTATCTTAAATTAATTAAACTTAATTAATTAACTTAACTAATCAAAATAAACTCAATTAATTACAATGGGTAATTAATTTATTAATTACTTCCATTAAGTAATTTAATTAAATAATTTCACAAATGATTAATCCTTAATTAATTAATCTATTTAATTACTAAAATTAATCACATTAATTAATTATTTAATAATCCTTAATTAATGATCTACGTTAACCATTAACTATTCTTTAATTATCTTTCTTAAATAATTAAACATTAATTTACCATTATTAATTACAACTTAATTCATCCTGATTATCAATAAATTAATCTCTAATTACTTAATTAATTAAGTACTTAACAATAACTTAATTAAACCTTAATTACTTTAATAATTTTATTCCTAACCATTAATTTATAATCTTAACTTATAAAATTAATGATCCTTAATTCAAATTAATTAAGCTTTAAATTAATTTAATTAATCCTTCATTAATCAATTTTAAACCCTTAATTACTAATTTATTAACCCAAGTCATAAATTAATTAAATTGATTAATTAACTTTTAATTACCTTAATAATTTATTTTATTCTAAATTATTAAATCTTAATTTACTTTAAGATAAACTTCATTCTTATTAATGATTAAATTATCATTAATATTACTTTTAAACAATTTACTTTTAAATTTACTTTTAACTTTCATTTTAAACTTAAGATTTAAAATGAATTCAAATTTAACTTTAACAAAGTTTTTAAAACCATTTAAATCCCTTTAAAAACACATGTTAAAGAAATACTTACTTAATTAAAGAAATTTAAAACTTGCTTTCAAATTTAAAATAAATTTTAAATTCGAAAAACTGACAGGTTTTAAGTAGAAACCTGTAGCAACTATTAACCCGAGCTCCCTCTAAAATACTTCGAGTCAACTAGCCTACTGCTTCGAGTAGTACACAGCACCTACTCGAGTAATTCTCGAGTTCCCCCACTGCTTATATCCAGGCAAACACCTGGAACCAAAAGTGCACGGTGCACATGCACCGTGCCTCCGATCAACTCCAGCCAACTCCGGTGGCTTCCAAACATCAACGACCATCCCCTCAGTCCAATACGATCATCACCTCGCTCCTATTCAGCTCGAATTTGAATTCGAGTTTAAAACATAAACCTGGAACAGAAAAGTTCAACCATCACCAAACCTGTCAACAGTGATTCCTCCCATCTCCGGCCACCATCACCTTTGAAACTCCAGCGACGACTTCGACAACCCATCCTCCTCTAAAAACCAAAACCCCAAGTCACTCGATCAATTATATTTGTCGAATTGATCACTTCTTCTAGCCGCAGTAAAACTAGGGTTAAAAACTTCGAACACCAACCATTTCCCCCACCGTAGCCATGACCATCTACGACCAATTTTCCAGTCATCCCCATAGGCTCCTCCATCACCTCTCACAAGCCCGACCACCCTCGATCACGTGATCACCAGAAATGCTCGAAAACTTGATTTCCAGACAAACCCAAATAACTCATTCAATAGTTCATTAAAAATTGTGATTCAAGCTTTAAAAATCAGGATTTTGTATAGGGATTCACTTTATAAACTTGAATTAATAATTCAAGATATTTGAATATATCACTTATTTTATCTATTAACTGTTTTTAAGGTTTTTCCAGAGTAGTCTGCTTTGTTTAGTTAAAATACAAAATTTAAAACTTACTTTACAATCAAACAAACTAATTTTGTTTGGACCTTAAGTTCTATCATCAAGAATAATCAAGCAGAAATGATTTTGGAAGTAAGGCATGAGCTTGAGAACTTAAACAGAGGTAATCTACAGGTTATCAACATTCATATATTTGTTTTTACTATAAGAGCAATGTACATATGAATATTCACACAAACATACTTTTAGATATTAACATATAACACAAGTTACTTCATCTATAAGTCATATACATCAAAACAAAAGGGTCTCATGTTTATTGTTTCAAGTCAGAGACTTAAATCAGGATCAGGGAAGTTTTAAAACAACAGATATACTCACATCATAGATTCGCAAAGAAACTTGCACATACATATACTAGTAAATCAAACATTATTTATCACAGAATTAGACATGCATCATAATTTCCTAAGTTAATTTTAAGTAAAAATGTTACTCACCAAAAATCAGAGAACATTTTCTGTTTCCAGGCTTGCATGTTTGATTTTGAACTTCTATTTGCCTAGTTGAATTTGAATCTAGCTGCTATGAATTTTCTCTTTGCTTTGTTGAATTTAAATTCTTGCTGTTTGATCTTTCTCTGATCTTCAGGTTGTTTGAAGAAATTTGAAATTTCCTTGATCTTTCTTTTGATTTGCAATTCCAGATTTTACTTCTTCTTTTGCTTTGAATTTTAAATTTCTAGGTTTTCATTTTTTCTTTCATTGATTCGAATTGTATATTTAGTTGAGAAAGAAGTGAAGATGAATTTTAGCTGAAAGTGAAAACAGATTTTTCTTTCTTTCATATAATTTTTTTTTTTTTAATTATCAAAGAAAAATATAGCCACTTGTCCCTTTTAGTTAACTTACACATATGCTCAAAGATTTACAAGTGTCTCTAAACCATCTTTAAAAGCTTACAAGTGTAAATTCTTGTTTTTTATTAATTTATTTAAGTAATACATATGTATTTATGAATTATTTATATGTATATAATGTATTTATCTTTTTATAAATAAGCTCTTAGATTTTATAATAAATATACAAATGTGAAAAACAATTCTATAGTCTTTAAAATTCATACATATTAAAAATAATACATTATACTTGTTATTTGAAAATAACATATTTATAATTTAAACAAGAGATTATATTATCAAGAAATATTTAAAAAGAAATAAAACAAACCATTTTTGTAAATCTTATTTATTTAAACTTAAGTAAAATATATCTTAACCAATTAAAAGATTTATCTAAAGTATATTTAAAACTAAAATGTTATTTATTTAAATAACTTTGAAAAGTCCAGATTAAATTAAATATAAATTTCCAATTTATCAAAGCTTCTATTTACAATATATATAAATAAATATATATATATTCAAAATAGAAATATCTTATTAGATTTTAAATTACAAATAAATACTTATTTAATCAGATTATTAAATTAAATTCAAATCTTATCATCAAAGATTATCCATATCAATTTAATTATTCAACAGATTATTAAATTGATATTGTTAAAATTTCCGGGATATTACATTCCTCCCCCCTTAAAATAATTTCGTCCCCGAAATTTAAACAAAGGTAATTTAATAATCTTATTAAAGATTTTAATTTAAAACACAAGCATATACTATCATCCATATGCTAGCAACCATAGCAACCAATTCATCCAATCAAACAATTCTAACTATCTAGACTAAATTCTAGATAAAATTCCTCGAGTTTCCCCAAGTATATATATATATCCGGGATACTCGCTCTACAAACAATCTAAACTATTAAGCTATAGATCTCCTACTCATCTAGATCTACAGAACTAAACAGAATATCAGATTACAGACGAGTCTGACTCAACTACTCAACTTCCAGAACTGCTGATTCTAAAACCAGAGATAGATCAAATACGTACTCCTTCAGAGATACGTAAAACACAATGAATTCCAGTTATCCAAACTGACAATTCAATTCAGAAGACCAAATACTTATCCAAATCAGAACACCGACGAGATCCAAACACAACTCTACTTCACAACTATCAGTAGATTCCAAACTTACTTCTCCCATCCAGAGATACACTCCAAACTGCTTTCGCTGCTCAATTCTGATATGAGGTAGAACACAAGCACAGACTGGACAACTTATTCCAGAAATAAGGTTCACTGATCCATAAATAAAACTTAGATACTCCAGCAAAACTTGAGTTGCTTCGCCAACTCCATTTCTAGGAAACATCCTTCCACTAGACTGAACCACCGGTATCACTCCTGGAATCCAAGTCGATAAGAAAACTCAATCTTCGGATGCGGACAACTCCTGACTTCTCTGAAGACATCCAGAAAAATTCTGACAACCCAAGAGAACACTCAGACAATCGCAAGTCACTTTTGCGATCAACCCATCCTAATTCCAAACAGACTGTTCTCTCTTTACCAATCAGAACAGCTTACACTTATTTATCCAATTTATCGAAGAAATGGATCCACTCTGCTGCTTCTGATCTTCACTTCCAGAAAAACTGCTCAGTCAGAAAACTTCTTGCCATCACAGAACACTCCGAGTAGCACTGCTGACACTGATGCTCCTATCCAAAGCTCTTCGAGAAACTCGAACTCCAAACCAAAGCAGAAACACCATGCTGAACTCAGCGACAACACCGAAACAGACACACTTCCTTAATCTTGTTCCAAAGAAAACATCTTCGGGAACATCCATATTCACTGCGTCTTATCACACAGCTACTATTACCTGAGGTATCAAGGTACCATCACTCACTTCTGCCTTATCGACAGATCCAACTCTACTCATCCACATTTCAAAGATAAACTCCGAACCATTTCAGTTTCCTTCGGAGATCGATGAAATCCTTTACCACATCAAAGCTTACTCGAGACGGTATTAGGTCTACAGTCTCGACAGATACACTTCCAACCTCAATACTCAGACTCCAACCATTGGTAGTCGTGTTACACACACCACTACCCTATCTACCTTTATATCCTATATTGGAAAACCCGAACAGGTAACCCAACAAATAGGTAGAAATATATATATATATTTAAAATGGTACTTTTTATATAGAAATTATTTCTGGATAAAATTATTTCATTTACCTCTTTAAAACAATATTGTGTCCGTTGGCCTGGTTAAGTGTTTAGAGATCCCTATCAATAACGTTAGCTACTTGTATTGACCAGAATCCATATACCACCCAACCGATCAATTAACACAATATAAAATCATTTTATATAACTAACAAATACGCGCTCTCGTATATATATATATACACTCAAACAGGTTGCTACAGATCCTATCTCTAATGAACAATCCTTCCGAACCTAGGTATTCACTCAACCTAGTGTTCTGATATTCACTTAACCAAAAGCTTAGGCATTTGCTCAACCTACAGCTCTGATACCAACTGTAATAACCCGACTTTTTCTCCACAGAAAGTCGGATCATTATGAAGAAAGAAAGGGGTAGAAAATAGAATAGAAGAGAAGAAAGAAAGAAACAACAACAACGATCTCACAGCGGAACGAATAAATTATATTAATAACATAAACTATTACATAGTATACAACAATTTACAGAGTTACACAGCATATACTAGACAGTTATAAACATCTGTCTAGACATTACAACTCAAATACAAGACAAGACACTATCACAGATATCAACACAGCGGAATACTATATCTACGAACGCCGAAGCCTCCTGCTCCATTGCTCCTCCAGAATATTCGTCAAAGCTAAACCTGAATCCCTTGGCTACTCGTAAAAATTTGAGTACCCAAGAGTTTATAAAACAGAAATAAACAACTTGGGTCAGACATGGGTCTGGTGTGAGTAACAGGTTAAACTTGCTTAACTTCAAAACCTTTTGAAAGAAAAGGTATCACGTAAGACTTCCCACACATAAACATGGGTAAGTTTTTACCTTACGCTAACCAAAACATTTGATAGGAAATTCGATTGTATTATAATAGGGTCTAGGGTTTTCAAGTAAATATGAAATAGCTGAAATTGTTACATTATTAAATTCCAGCATACTAGCCACAAAGTGGGTTATACAATCAAGTCCGTTGGCACTTATTGGATTTTGGATTCCATACAATGGCAGGGCTACCGGGGTACCGCCCGTCACAGTACGTGGCCTAGATCACCGTACCGAGGATCACTCCCAATCCCCTGCAACACAAGGTCGGAACATCCCTTACTGGATAATTCCCGCACAAGATACCTCACGGTTGGGATCAGCAACCGCACCACTAAGTCGAAAATAGAAAGGGACATCTAGACAGAGGTAACCTTGTCCTACTTGGGTGCTACCCACTAACCTTGCTGCACCTCCCCTGTTTTAGCCATTCCCGGTTTGTGAGGCTTGAGGTCACGATTACCTTTAAATAGAACACATCTATCTTAGAATGCTCATCGTCCACCTGACGATGTGCTGAAAGCATTCAATCCATATAAGTTCGTTCCGGGTTCGAACGAAACCGAAGGCATTATCTCGTTACACTCGTTTTGGAATCACCCTCAGAGTTAACGACAATAACCCTTGCACTCTGAATCTTCATCTTTACTTGATTCACGACCTATCGTTAATTTGGATCGATGTGGTATTCGGGTCTCCAGACCTGGAAATCCGGTATACGGAAACCCGATCCCGGTCTCATCGAAATCCAAAACGTATCTTTTAAGGCCAAGTTATTTTTAAAGTTAAACCAATTCAATTATACTATCTATTTACATACAGATAGATAATTCACAGATTCACAAGAGATAATCAACATTATCAATAAAAGCAGATAATCCATATCATCAGCATTATGCAACCAAAGCATCCAAATCATACAGTATCAATTATCTCATCTCTGAGATCTCAAACAATTCAAGGTAAATCAATATCATTCAATATCCTTAAGCAATGATTTATTAATCACCATATATAGTTAATTTAAAATGAATTAAATTAAATACTTCATCTCTAATTAATTTAAAATAAATTAAATTAATTACTTTCATCATTAACAATCTTGCTTAAGTCACTATTAATTAATTATCAATTAATTAATCAACCCTTATCTAATTATTCATTTTAATTAATCATCCTTGATTAATTACATTTAATTACATTCAAGTAATTAGCACTTAAATTAATTTCACAAATTAATTATTCTTAACCACTTATAGTAATTAACCTTTAATTACTACATTTATTAATTAATTATAATTAATTTCATTACTCCTTAATTAATTACATTAATTAATCACTTCATTTATTAATTATTTCTTAATTGATCAATTCTTAATTACATCATTAATTATATTAATTAATGATCCTTAATTACATTTCATCATTAATTACTTTATTTAAATTAATTACATTAAGTAATTAATCTTAATTAAACCACAATTATTAATCACTATTGATTAATCACATTCAGTAATTAACTACCCTTAATTACTTCTTAAAATAAATTAATTATTCCTTAATTAATTTCTTAATTAATCCCTTGATTAATTCCATTAAGTAATTAACTACCCTTAATTACTCCATTAATTACATCAGTAATTATCTATTAATTACTTTCCTAAGTAATTATACCTCATTAAATTACATTAAGTAATTATACAAATCATTAAATGATTATCTTAAATTAATTAAACTTAATTAATTAACTTAACTAATCAAAATAAACTCAATTAATTACAATGGGTAATTAATTTATTAATTACTTCCATTAAGTAATTTAATTAAACAATTTCACAAATGATTAATCCTTAATTAATTAATCTATTTAATTACTAAAATTAATCACATTAATTAATTATTTAATAATCCTTAATTAATGATCTACGTTAACCATTAACTATTCTTTAATTATCTTTCTTAAATAATTAAACATTAATTTACCATTATTAATTACAACTTAATTCATCCTGATTATCAATAAATTAATCTCTAATTACTTAATTAATTAAGTACTTAACAATAACTTAATTAAACCTTAATTACTTTAATAATTTTATTCCTAACCATTAATTTATAATCTTAACTTATAAAATTAATGATCCTTAATTCAAATTAATTAAGCTTTAAATTAATTTAATTAATCCTTCATTAATCAATTTTAAACCCTTAATTACTAATTTATTAACCCAAGTCATAAATTAATTAAATTGATTAATTAACTTTTAATTACCTTAATAATTTATTTTATTCTAAATTATTAAATCTTAATTTACTTTAAGATAAACTTCATTCTTATTAATGATTAAATTATCATTAATATTACTTTTAAACAATTTACTTTTAAATTTACTTTTAACTTTCATTTTAAACTTAAGATTTAAAATGAATTCAAATTTAACTTTAACAAAGTTTTTAAAACCATTTAAATCCCTTTAAAAACACATGTTAAAGAAATACTTACTTAATTAAAGAAATTTAAAACTTGCTTTCAAATTTAAAATAAATTTTAAATTCGAAAAACTGACAGGTTTTAAGTAGAAACCTGTAGCAACTATTAACCCGAGCTCCCTCTAAAATACTTCGAGTCAACTAGCCTACTGCTTCGAGTAGTACACAGCACCTACTCGAGTAATTCTCGAGTTCCCCCACTGCTTATATCCAGGCAAACACCTGGAACCAAAAGTGCACGGTGCACATGCACCGTGCCTCCGATCAACTCCAGCCAACTCCGGTGGCTTCCAAACATCAACGACCATCCCCTCAGTCCAATACGATCATCACCTCGCTCCTATTCAGCTCGAATTTGAATTCGAGTTTAAAACATAAACCTGGAACAGAAAAGTTCAACCATCACCAAACCTGTCAACAGCGATTCCTCCCATCTCCGGCCACCATCACCTTTGAAACTCCAGCGACGACTTCGACAACCCATCCTCCTCTAAAAACCAAAACCCCAAGTCACTCGATCAATTATATTTGTCGAATTGATCACTTCTTCTAGCCGCAGTAAAACTAGGGTTAAAAACTTCGAACACCAACCATTTCCCCCACCGTAGCCATGACCATCTACGACCAATTTTCCAGTCATCCCCATAGGCTCCTCCATCACCTCTCACAAGCCCGACCACCCTCGATCACGTGATCACCAGAAATGCTCGAAAACTTGATTTCCAGACAAACCCAAATAACTCATTCAATAGTTCATTAAAAATTGTGATTCAAGCTTTAAAAATCAGGATTTTGTATAGGGATTCACTTTATAAACTTGAATTAATAATTCAAGATATTTGAATATATCACTTATTTTATCTATTAACTGTTTTTAAGGTTTTTCCAGAGTAGTCTGCTTTGTTTAGTTAAAATACAAAATTTAAAACTTACTTTACAATCAAACAAACTAATTTTGTTTGGACCTTAAGTTCTATCATCAAGAATAATCAAGCAGAAATGATTTTGGAAGTAAGGCATGAGCTTGAGAACTTAAACAGAGGTAATCTACAGGTTATCAACATTCATATATTTGTTTTTACTATAAGAGCAATGTACATATGAATATTCACACAAACATACTTTTAGATATTAACATATAACACAAGTTACTTCATCTATAAGTCATATACATCAAAACAAAAGGGTCTCATGTTTATTGTTTCAAGTCAGAGACTTAAATCAGGATCAGGGAAGTTTTAAAACAACAGATATACTCACATCATAGATTCGCAAAGAAACTTGCACATACATATACTAGTAAATCAAACATTATTTATCACAGAATTAGACATGCATCATAATTTCCTAAGTTAATTTTAAGTAAAAATGTTACTCACCAAAAATCAGAGAACAGAGAACATTTTCTGTTTCCAGGCTTGCATGTTTGATTTTGAACTTCTATTTGCCTAGTTGAATTTGAATCTAGCTGCTATGAATTTTCTCTTTGCTTTGTTGAATTTAAATTCTTGCTGTTTGATCTTTCTCTGATCTTCAGGTTGTTTGAAGAAATTTGAAATTTCCTTGATCTTTCTTTTGATTTGCAATTCCAGATTTTACTTCTTCTTTTGCTTTGAATTTTAAATTTCTAGGTTTTCATTTTTTTCTTTCATTGATTCGAATTGTATATTTAGTTGAGAAAGAAGTGAAGATGAATTTTAGCTGAAAGTGAAAACAGATTTTTCTTTCTTTCATATAATTTTTTTTTTTATTTTAATTATCAAAGAAAAATATAGCCACTTGTCCCTTTTAGTTAACTTACACATATGCTCAAAGATTTACAAGTGTCTCTAAACCATCTTTAAAAGCTTACAAGTGTAAATTCTTGTTTTTTATTAATTTATTTAAGTAATACATATGTATTTATGAATTATTTATATGTATATAATGTATTTATCTTTTTATAAATAAGCTCTTAGATTTTATAATAAATATACAAATGTGAAAAACAATTCTATAGTCTTTAAAATTCATACATATTAAAAATAATACATTATACTTGTTATTTGAAAATAACATATTTATAATTTAAACAAGAGATTATATTATCAAGAAATATTTAAAAAGAAATAAAACAAACCATTTTTGTAAATCTTATTTATTTAAACTTAAGTAAAATATATCTTAACCAATTAAAAGATTTATCTAAAGTATATTTAAAACTAAAATGTTATTTATTTAAATAACTTTGAAAAGTCCAGATTAAATTAAATATAAATTTCCAATTTATCAAAGCTTCTATTTACAATATATATAAATAAATATATATATATTCAAAATAGAAATATCTTATTAGATTTTAAATTACAAATAAATACTTATTTAATCAGATTATTAAATTAAATTCAAATCTTATCATCAAAGATTATCCATATCAATTTAATTATTCAACAGATTATTAAATTGATATTGTTAAAATTTCCGGGATATTACATTCCTCCCCCCTTAAAATAATTTCGTCCCCGAAATTTAAACAAAGGTAATTTAATAATCTTATTAAAGATTTTAATTTAAAACACAAGCATATACTATCATCCATATGCTAGCAACCATAGCAACCAATTCATCCAATCAAACAATTCTAACTATCTAGACTAAATTCTAGATAAAATTCCTCGAGTTTCCCCAAGTATATATATATATATCCGGGATACTCGCTCTACAAACAATCTAAACTATTAAGCTATAGATCTCCTACTCATCTAGATCTACAGAACTAAACAGAATATCAGATTACAGACGAGTCTGACTCAACTACTCAACTTCCAGAACTGCTGATTCTAAAACCAGAGATAGATCAAATACGTACTCCTTCAGAGATACGTAAAACACAATGAATTCCAGTTATCCAAACTGACAATTCAATTCAGAAGACCAAATACTTATCCAAATCAGAACACCGACGAGATCCAAACACAACTCTACTTCACAACTATCAGTAGATTCCAAACTTACTTCTCCCATCCAGAGATACACTCCAAACTGCTTTCGCTGCTCAATTCTGATATGAGGTAGAACACAAGCACAGACTGGACAACTTATTCCAGAAATAAGGTTCACTGATCCATAAATAAAACTTAGATACTCCAGCAAAACTTGAGTTGCTTCGCCAACTCCATTTCTAGGAAACATCCTTCCACTAGACTGAACCACCGGTATCACTCCTGGAATCCAAGTCGATAAGAAAACTCAATCTTCGGATGCGGACAACTCCTGACTTCTCTGAAGACATCCAGAAAAATTCTGACAACCCAAGAGAACACTCAGACAATCGCAAGTCACTTTTGCGATCAACCCATCCTAATTCCAAACAGACTGTTCTCTCTTTACCAATCAGAACAGCTTACACTTATTTATCCAATTTATCGAAGAAATGGATCCACTCTGCTGCTTCTGATCTTCACTTCCAGAAAAACTGCTCAGTCAGAAAACTTCTTGCCATCACAGAACACTCCGAGTAGCACTGCTGACACTGATGCTCCTATCCAAAGCTCTTCGAGAAACTCGAACTCCAAACCAAAGCAGAAACACCATGCTGAACTCAGCGACAACACCGAAACAGACACACTTCCTTAATCTTGTTCCAAAGAAAACATCTTCGGGAACATCCATATTCACTGCGTCTTATCACACAGCTACTATTACCTGAGGTATCAAGGTACCATCACTCACTTCTGCCTTATCGACAGATCCAACTCTACTCATCCACATTTCAAAGATAAACTCCGAACCATTTCAGTTTCCTTCGGAGATCGATGAAATCCTTTACCACATCAAAGCTTACTCGAGACGGTATTAGGTCTACAGTCTCGACAGATACACTTCCAACCTCAATACTCAGACTCCAACCATTGGTAGTCGTGTTACACACACCACTACCCTATCTACCTTTATATCCTATATTGGAAAACCCGAACAGGTAACCCAACAAATAGGTAGAAATATATATATATATTTAAAATGGTACTTTTTATATAGAAATTATTTCTGGATAAAATTATTTCATTTACCTCTTTAAAACAATATTGTGTCCGTTGGCCTGGTTAAGTGTTTAGAGATCCCTATCAATAACGTTAGCTACTTGTATTGACCAGAATCCATATACCACCCAACCGATCAATTAACACAATATAAAATCATTTTATATAACTAACAAATACGCGCTCTCGTATATATATATATACACTCAAACAGGTTGCTACAGATCCTATCTCTAATGAACAATCCTTCCGAACCTAGGTATTCACTCAACCTAGTGTTCTGATATTCACTTAACCAAAAGCTTAGGCATTTGCTCAACCTACAGCTCTGATACCAACTGTAATAACCCGACTTTTTCTCCACAGAAAGTCGGATCATTATGAAGAAAGAAAGGGGTAGAAAATAGAATAGAAGAGAAGAAAGAAAGAAACAACAACAATGATCTCACAGCGGAACGAATAAATTATATTAATAACATAAACTATTACATAGTATACAACAATTTACAGAGTTACACAGCATATACTAGACAGTTATAAACATCTGTCTAGACATTACAACTCAAATACAAGACAAGACACTATCACAGATATCAACACAGCGGAATACTATATCTACGAACGCCGAAGCCTCCTGCTCCATTGCTCCTCCAGAATATTCGTCAAAGCTAAACCTGAATCCCTTGGCTACTCGTAAAAATTTGAGTACCCAAGAGTTTATAAAACAGAAATAAACAACTTGGGTCAGACATGGGTCTGGTGTGAGTAACAGGTTAAACTTGCTTAACTTCAAAACCTTTTGAAAGAAAAGGTATCACGTAAGACTTCCCACACATAAACATGGGTAAGTTTTTACCTTACGCTAACCAAAACATTTGATAGGAAATTCGATTGTATTATAATAGGGTCTAGGGTTTTCAAGTAAATATGAAATAGCTGAAATTGTTACATTATTAAATTCCAGCATACTAGCCACAAAGTGGGTTATACAATCAAGTCCGTTGGCACTTATTGGATTTTGGATTCCATACAATGGCAGGGCTACCGGGGTACCGCCCGTCACAGTACGTGGCCTAGATCACCGTACCGAGGATCACTCCCAATCCCCTGCAACACAAGGTCGGAACATCCCTTACTGGATAATTCCCGCACAAGATACCTCACGGTTGGGATCAGCAACCGCACCACTAAGTCGAAAATAGAAAGGGACATCTAGACAGAGGTAACCTTGTCCTACTTGGGTGCTACCCACTAACCTTGCTGCACCTCCCCTGTTTTAGCCATTCCCGGTTTGTGAGGCTTGAGGTCACGATTACCTTTAAATAGAACACATCTATCTTAGAATGCTCATCGTCCACCTGACGATGTGCTGAAAGCATTCAATCCATATAAGTTCGTTCCGGGTTCGAACGAAACCGAAGGCATTATCTCGTTACACTCGTTTTGGAATCACCCTCAGAGTTAACGACAATAACCCTTGCACTCTGAATCTTCATCTTTACTTGATTCACGACCTATCGTTAATTTGGATCGATGTGGTATTCGGGTCTCCAGACCTGGAAATCCGGTATACGGAAACCCGATCCCGGTCTCATCGAAATCCAAAACGTATCTTTTAAGGCCAAGTTATTTTTAAAGTTAAACCAATTCAATTATACTATCTATTTACATACAGATAGATAATTCACAGATTCACAAGAGATAATCAACATTATCAATAAAAGCAGATAATCCATATCATCAGCATTATGCAACCAAAGCATCCAAATCATACAGTATCAATTATCTCATCTCTGAGATCTCAAACAATTCAAGGTAAATCAATATCATTCAATATCCTTAAGCAATGATTTATTAATCACCATATATAGTTAATTTAAAATGAATTAAATTAAATACTTCATCTCTAATTAATTTAAAATAAATTAAATTAATTACTTTCATCATTAACAATCTTGCTTAAGTCACTATTAATTAATTATCAATTAATTAATCAACCCTTATCTAATTATTCATTTTAATTAATCATCCTTGATTAATTACATTTAATTACATTCAAGTAATTAGCACTTAAATTAATTTCACAAATTAATTATTCTTAACCACTTATAGTAATTAACCTTTAATTACTACATTTATTAATTAATTATAATTAATTTCATTACTCCTTAATTAATTACATTAATTAATCACTTCATTTATTAATTATTTCTTAATTGATCAATTCTTAATTACATCATTAATTATATTAATTAATGATCCTTAATTACATTTCATCATTAATTACTTTATTTAAATTAATTACATTAAGTAATTAATCTTAATTAAACCACAATTATTAATCACTATTGATTAATCACATTCAGTAATTAACTACCCTTAATTACTTCTTAAAATAAATTAATTATTCCTTAATTAATTTCTTAATTAATCCCTTGATTAATTCCATTAAGTAATTAACTACCCTTAATTACTCCATTAATTACATCAGTAATTATCTATTAATTACTTTCCTAAGTAATTATACCTCATTAAATTACATTAAGTAATTATACAAATCATTAAATGATTATCTTAAATTAATTAAACTTAATTAATTAACTTAACTAATCAAAATAAACTCAATTAATTACAATGGGTAATTAATTTATTAATTACTTCCATTAAGTAATTTAATTAAACAATTTCACAAATGATTAATCCTTAATTAATTAATCTATTTAATTACTAAAATTAATCACATTAATTAATTATTTAATAATCCTTAATTAATGATCTACGTTAACCATTAACTATTCTTTAATTATCTTTCTTAAATAATTAAACATTAATTTACCATTATTAATTACAACTTAATTCATCCTGATTATCAATAAATTAATCTCTAATTACTTAATTAATTAAGTACTTAACAATAACTTAATTAAACCTTAATTACTTTAATAATTTTATTCCTAACCATTAATTTATAATCTTAACTTATAAAATTAATGATCCTTAATTCAAATTAATTAAGCTTTAAATTAATTTAATTAATCCTTCATTAATCAATTTTAAACCCTTAATTACTAATTTATTAACCCAAGTCATAAATTAATTAAATTGATTAATTAACTTTTAATTACCTTAATAATTTATTTTATTCTAAATTATTAAATCTTAATTTACTTTAAGATAAACTTCATTCTTATTAATGATTAAATTATCATTAATATTACTTTTAAACAATTTACTTTTAAATTTACTTTTAACTTTCATTTTAAACTTAAGATTTAAAATGAATTCAAATTTAACTTTAACAAAGTTTTTAAAACCATTTAAATCCCTTTAAAAACACATGTTAAAGAAATACTTACTTAATTAAAGAAATTTAAAACTTGCTTTCAAATTTAAAATAAATTTTAAATTCGAAAAACTGACAGGTTTTAAGTAGAAACCTGTAGCAACTATTAACCCGAGCTCCCTCTAAAATACTTCGAGTCAACTAGCCTACTGCTTCGAGTAGTACACAGCACCTACTCGAGTAATTCTCGAGTTCCCCCACTGCTTATATCCAGGCAAACACCTGGAACCAAAAGTGCACGGTGCACATGCACCGTGCCTCCGATCAACTCCAGCCAACTCCGGTGGCTTCCAAACATCAACGACCATCCCCTCAGTCCAATACGATCATCACCTCGCTCCTATTCAGCTCGAATTTGAATTCGAGTTTAAAACATAAACCTGGAACAGAAAAGTTCAACCATCACCAAACCTGTCAACAGCGATTCCTCCCATCTCCGGCCACCATCACCTTTGAAACTCCAGCGACGACTTCGACAACCCATCCTCCTCTAAAAACCAAAACCCCAAGTCACTCGATCAATTATATTTGTCGAATTGATCACTTCTTCTAGCCGCAGTAAAACTAGGGTTAAAAACTTCGAACACCAACCATTTCCCCCACCGTAGCCATGACCATCTACGACCAATTTTCCAGTCATCCCCATAGGCTCCTCCATCACCTCTCACAAGCCCGACCACCCTCGATCACGTGATCACCAGAAATGCTCGAAAACTTGATTTCCAGACAAACCCAAATAACTCATTCAATAGTTCATTAAAAATTGTGATTCAAGCTTTAAAAATCAGGATTTTGTATAGGGATTCACTTTATAAACTTGAATTAATAATTCAAGATATTTGAATATATCACTTATTTTATCTATTAACTGTTTTTAAGGTTTTTCCAAAGTAGTCTGCTTTGTTTAGTTAAAATACAAAATTTAAAACTTACTTTACAATCAAACAAACTAATTTTGTTTGGACCTTAAGTTCTATCATCAAGAATAATCAAGCAGAAATGATTTTGGAAGTAAGGCATGAGCTTGAGAACTTAAACAGAGGTAATCTACAGGTTATCAACATTCATATATTTGTTTTTACTATAAGAGCAATGTACATATGAATATTCACACAAACATACTTTTAGATATTAACATATAACACAAGTTACTTCATCTATAAGTCATATACATCAAAACAAAAGGGTCTCATGTTTATTGTTTCAAGTCAGAGACTTAAATCAGGATCAGGGAAGTTTTAAAACAACAGATATACTCACATCATAGATTCGCAAAGAAACTTGCACATACATATACTAGTAAATCAAACATTATTTATCACAGAATTAGACATGCATCATAATTTCCTAAGTTAATTTTAAGTAAAAATGTTACTCACCAAAAATCAGAGAACAGAGAACATTTTCTGTTTCCAGGCTTGCATGTTTGATTTTGAACTTCTATTTGCCTAGTTGAATTTGAATCTAGCTGCTATGAATTTTCTCTTTGCTTTGTTGAATTTAAATTCTTGCTGTTTGATCTTTCTCTGATCTTCAGGTTGTTTGAAGAAATTTGAAATTTCCTTGATCTTTCTTTTGATTTGCAATTCCAGATTTTACTTCTTCTTTTGCTTTGAATTTTAAATTTCTAGGTTTTCATTTTTTTCTTTCATTGATTCGAATTGTATATTTAGTTGAGAAAGAAGTGAAGATGAATTTTAGCTGAAAGTGAAAACAGATTTTTCTTTCTTTCATATAATTTTTTTTTATTATTTTAATTATCAAAGAAAAATATAGCCACTTGTCCCTTTTAGTTAACTTACACATATGCTCAAAGATTTACAAGTGTCTCTAAACCATCTTTAAAAGCTTACAAGTGTAAATTCTTGTTTTTTATTAATTTATTTAAGTAATACATATGTATTTATGAATTATTTATATGTATATAATGTATTTATCTTTTTATAAATAAGCTCTTAGATTTTATAATAAATATACAAATGTGAAAAACAATTCTATAGTCTTTAAAATTCATACATATTAAAAATAATACATTATACTTGTTATTTGAAAATAACATATTTATAATTTAAACAAGAGATTATATTATCAAGAAATATTTAAAAAGAAATAAAACAAACCATTTTTGTAAATCTTATTTATTTAAACTTAAGTAAAATATATCTTAACCAATTAAAAGATTTATCTAAAGTATATTTAAAACTAAAATGTTATTTATTTAAATAACTTTGAAAAGTCCAGATTAAATTAAATATAAATTTCCAATTTATCAAAGCTTCTATTTACAATATATATAAATAAATATATATATATTCAAAATAGAAATATCTTATTAGATTTTAAATTACAAATAAATACTTATTTAATCAGATTATTAAATTAAATTCAAATCTTATCATCAAAGATTATCCATATCAATTTAATTATTCAACAGATTATTAAATTGATATTGTTAAAATTTCCGGGATATTACATTCCTCCCCCCTTAAAATAATTTCGTCCCCGAAATTTAAACAAAGGTAATTTAATAATCTTATTAAAGATTTTAATTTAAAACACAAGCATATACTATCATCCATATGCTAGCAACCATAGCAACCAATTCATCCAATCAAACAATTCTAACTATCTAGACTAAATTCTAGATAAAATTCCTCGAGTTTCCCCAAGTATATATATATATATATCCGGGATACTCGCTCTACAAACAATCTAAACTATTAAGCTATAGATCTCCTACTCATCTAGATCTACAGAACTAAACAGAATATCAGATTACAGACGAGTCTGACTCAACTACTCAACTTCCAGAACTGCTGATTCTAAAACCAGAGATAGATCAAATACGTACTCCTTCAGAGATACGTAAAACACAATGAATTCCAGTTATCCAAACTGACAATTCAATTCAGAAGACCAAATACTTATCCAAATCAGAACACCGACGAGATCCAAACACAACTCTACTTCACAACTATCAGTAGATTCCAAACTTACTTCTCCCATCCAGAGATACACTCCAAACTGCTTTCGCTGCTCAATTCTGATATGAGGTAGAACACAAGCACAGACTGGACAACTTATTCCAGAAATAAGGTTCACTGATCCATAAATAAAACTTAGATACTCCAGCAAAACTTGAGTTGCTTCGCCAACTCCATTTCTAGGAAACATCCTTCCACTAGACTGAACCACCGGTATCACTCCTGGAATCCAAGTCGATAAGAAAACTCAATCTTCGGATGCGGACAACTCCTGACTTCTCTGAAGACATCCAGAAAAATTCTGACAACCCAAGAGAACACTCAGACAATCGCAAGTCACTTTTGCGATCAACCCATCCTAATTCCAAACAGACTGTTCTCTCTTTACCAATCAGAACAGCTTACACTTATTTATCCAATTTATCGAAGAAATGGATCCACTCTGCTGCTTCTGATCTTCACTTCCAGAAAAACTGCTCAGTCAGAAAACTTCTTGCCATCACAGAACACTCCGAGTAGCACTGCTGACACTGATGCTCCTATCCAAAGCTCTTCGAGAAACTCGAACTCCAAACCAAAGCAGAAACACCATGCTGAACTCAGCGACAACACCGAAACAGACACACTTCCTTAATCTTGTTCCAAAGAAAACATCTTCGGGAACATCCATATTCACTGCGTCTTATCACACAGCTACTATTACCTGAGGTATCAAGGTACCATCACTCACTTCTGCCTTATCGACAGATCCAACTCTACTCATCCACATTTCAAAGATAAACTCCGAACCATTTCAGTTTCCTTCGGAGATCGATGAAATCCTTTACCACATCAAAGCTTACTCGAGACGGTATTAGGTCTACAGTCTCGACAGATACACTTCCAACCTCAATACTCAGACTCCAACCATTGGTAGTCGTGTTACACACACCACTACCCTATCTACCTTTATATCCTATATTGGAAAACCCGAACAGGTAACCCAACAAATAGGTAGAAATATATATATATATTTAAAATGGTACTTTTTATATAGAAATTATTTCTGGGTAAAATTATTTCATTTACCTCTTTAAAACAATATTGTGTCCGTTGGCCTGGTTAAGTGTTTAGAGATCCCTATCAATAACGTTAGCTACTTGTATTGACCAGAATCCATATACCACCCAACCGATCAATTAACACAATATAAAATCATTTTATATAACTAACAAATACGCGCTCTCGTATATATATATATACACTCAAACAGGTTGCTACAGATCCTATCTCTAATGAACAATCCTTCCGAACCTAGGTATTCACTCAACCTAGTGTTCTGATATTCACTTAACCAAAAGCTTAGGCATTTGCTCAACCTACAGCTCTGATACCAACTGTAATAACCCGACTTTTTCTCCACAGAAAGTCGGATCATTATGAAGAAAGAAAGGGGTAGAAAATAGAAAAGAAGAGAAGAAAGAAAGAAACAACAACAACGATCTCACAGCGGAACGAATAAATTATATTAATAACATAAACTATTACATAGTATACAACAATTTACAGAGTTACACAGCATATACTAGACAGTTATAAACATCTGTCTAGACATTACAACTCAAATACAAGACAAGACACTATCACAGATATCAACACAGCGGAATACTATATCTACGAACGCCGAAGCCTCCTGCTCCATTGCTCCTCCAGAATATTCGTCAAAGCTAAACCTGAATCCCTTGGCTACTCGTAAAAATTTGAGTACCCAAGAGTTTATAAAACAGAAATAAACAACTTGGGTCAGACATGGGTCTGGTGTGAGTAACAGGTTAAACTTGCTTAACTTCAAAACCTTTTGAAAGAAAAGGTATCACGTAAGACTTCCCACACATAAACATGGGTAAGTTTTTACCTTACGCTAACCAAAACATTTGATAGGAAATTCGATTGTATTATAATAGGGTCTAGGGTTTTCAAGTAAATATGAAATAGCTGAAATTGTTACATTATTAAATTCCAGCATACTAGCCACAAAGTGGGTTATACAATCAAGTCCGTTGGCACTTATTGGATTTTGGATTCCATACAATGGCAGGGCTACCGGGGTACCGCCCGTCACAGTACGTGGCCTAGATCACCGTACCGAGGATCACTCCCAATCCCCTGCAACACAAGGTCGGAACATCCCTTACTGGATAATTCCCGCACAAGATACCTCACGGTTGGGATCAGCAACCGCACCACTAAGTCGAAAATAGAAAGGGACATCTAGACAGAGGTAACCTTGTCCTACTTGGGTGCTACCCACTAACCTTGCTGCACCTCCCCTGTTTTAGCCATTCCCGGTTTGTGAGGCTTGAGGTCACGATTACCTTTAAATAGAACACATCTATCTTAGAATGCTCATCGTCCACCTGACGATGTGCTGAAAGCATTCAATCCATATAAGTTCGTTCCGGGTTCGAACGAAACCGAAGGCATTATCTCGTTACACTCGTTTTGGAATCACCCTCAGAGTTAACGACAATAACCCTTGCACTCTGAATCTTCATCTTTACTTGATTCACGACCTATCGTTAATTTGGATCGATGTGGTATTCGGGTCTCCAGACCTGGAAATCCGGTATACGGAAACCCGATCCCGGTCTCATCGAAATCCAAAACGTATCTTTTAAGGCCAAGTTATTTTTAAAGTTAAACCAATTCAATTATACTATCTATTTACATACAGATAGATAATTCACAGATTCACAAGAGATAATCAACATTATCAATAAAAGCAGATAATCCATATCATCAGCATTATGCAACCAAAGCATCCAAATCATACAGTATCAATTATCTCATCTCTGAGATCTCAAACAATTCAAGGTAAATCAATATCATTCAATATCCTTAAGCAATGATTTATTAATCACCATATATAGTTAATTTAAAATGAATTAAATTAAATACTTCATCTCTAATTAATTTAAAATAAATTAAATTAATTACTTTCATCATTAACAATCTTGCTTAAGTCACTATTAATTAATTATCAATTAATTAATCAACCCTTATCTAATTATTCATTTTAATTAATCATCCTTGATTAATTACATTTAATTACATTCAAGTAATTAGCACTTAAATTAATTTCACAAATTAATTATTCTTAACCACTTATAGTAATTAACCTTTAATTACTACATTTATTAATTAATTATAATTAATTTCATTACTCCTTAATTAATTACATTAATTAATCACTTCATTTATTAATTATTTCTTAATTGATCAATTCTTAATTACATCATTAATTATATTAATTAATGATCCTTAATTACATTTCATCATTAATTACTTTATTTAAATTAATTACATTAAGTAATTAATCTTAATTAAACCACAATTATTAATCACTATTGATTAATCACATTCAGTAATTAACTACCCTTAATTACTTCTTAAAATAAATTAATTATTCCTTAATTAATTTCTTAATTAATCCCTTGATTAATTCCATTAAGTAATTAACTACCCTTAATTACTCCATTAATTACATCAGTAATTATCTATTAATTACTTTCCTAAGTAATTATACCTCATTAAATTACATTAAGTAATTATACAAATCATTAAATGATTATCTTAAATTAATTAAACTTAATTAATTAACTTAACTAATCAAAATAAACTCAATTAATTACAATGGGTAATTAATTTATTAATTACTTCCATTAAGTAATTTAATTAAACAATTTCACAAATGATTAATCCTTAATTAATTAATCTATTTAATTACTAAAATTAATCACATTATGTAACGACCCAGAATTTCGACCAAATTAAATTGAAAATATTTAATTGATTTTAAATATTTGAACGATGATTTAATTTGAATCCTTGATATAATTTTGAAATCGGCGATTAAATTATAAAATTAAATCGATTTAAGTTGAATTAAAATTTGAATCTCCAATTTAAAGCTAAAAGAAAAATATTTCGAAAGGTTTTAAAATTCGTATTGATAATACAGAAGATAATCGAAGCTTCAGAATCTAATATCGAATTGGTTTGATCAGTTTTGGAATTTATATCGGTTAAATTGAATTTTAAAAATAGCCGTCCGAGGCGCAGTCTCGGAATTCGACGAAACTAGTTCCATTGGGTCCGTAACGTTAAATTATCACCGGGTTTTAAATTTCGTATCGTTCGGAGTTGTTGGGTGAGAATACGACACAAACGCGTTAAAAATTGTACCGAAACAAATTGAATTTAAATTTAAATTTTAAAAATTTAAAACAAGGGACAGCATCCCTTTGTCCCTGCCGTAAACCACGCCTAAATTTCAGCCTAAAATCACGAGATCGAAATCGTGCAAAGCATGGCCACTCATCTGTAAAAACGTCAAAAACCATTCTCTCGTTCAAACGAAACTCTTTCTCGTTCTCAAATAAAATGGCCGAACTCTCGTTAGCCTTCCCTCTTTCAAAATCAATGCAAACAAAATAAAAGGAGAAAGTAAAAAAAAATGGCCGCAGTCCTCCTTATAAAATCAGACGATTTTCGTTCGTTTGAAATTGAGGGTGTTAGGGGAATCAATCGCGACTGGGCGATAGTATCGAAATCAGGGCGCGTCATTTAGTGCAGTGTCGTGAATCGCGATGGTGTCGCGTGGAGGCGCGGCGACAGGCGGGGATCATGGCAGCTGGCGAGTTTGAAGGCGGAGAGGAAGCGTGCTCACACACGCGTGGGATTGGCGCAGGCGATGTTCTCGAGCGTGGCAGCGGTGATTTGGGGGATATCGCGATTGTGGCGAGTTTGCGCTCGAGTACGGTGACGCGCGTGCGTAGGCCGAGGCGACGTGGTTCGGCGTGAGCAGTGGTGGAAGTTCGACGAAATCGAGGCTGCGAGGGTGATGTTGATGCCGCAGTCGTGATTCGCCTTCGTAGGGCACAGGTCGGAGACGATTGGAAGTTGGCGATCGACTGGGCGATCGAAACTGTCGAGGTCAGTGTTTGAGGTGGGATTCGAGAGCCAATCGAGTTCGATCTCGATCTTGGGTGGTTCGACAATTTCCAGTAAGGTAACGATTTTTCTTTTGTTAAATTTATCGAATAAATGATGTTGTATATAATTTGCAGAAAATAAAATCTTTACAGTAAAAAGAAAAACAAATGTTTACTGTTTGTTTATTTACAGAAAGTAAAGTATAAATGTATTGTTTAAATGATTTATCTAAAACTATTTAGATTACTAGAGGAAAATTTATTTAAAAAGGAAATTTAGTTTTGGATTTCATCGTAATTAAATAGATTTATTTTAAAAGGGATCATTTTAAAATTTATATTTGGAAGTTAAAATAAATCATTGATAATTAAATTGGTTTAAAATTAAATCATTGTGTAATAAAAATTCAAATTAGTAATTGAATAATTCGATTTAATTCAAATATTGATAGATCCGTATAAATTGTTTATACCAGGTTAACATCGAGAAAACAAAACTGAAATGGAAATGGATAGCAAAATAAAATTAAAAGCTAAGGTGAGATCTCCTCACTCAGATTTATATTGAATTGCAGTTATTGATTGATGATATGATTGCTATGTTGATGTGCTATTAGATATGATAGGATTATATCTATATATATATAGCAATATATACATATTGGCATATGTATATATTGGATTGATTGATTTCCCGCCTCGTATAGCGGATGAGACCCTATTGCGCCGTTAGTAAGCGGATTTATAAAAACCTATATACCGCGATAATTCCGTACTGGAGCGGAATTGGTATTGTGCTAACATCTGTGGATGCAGGGAAACAGGTTGGAGGGATCCAACTGGATTCCTCACCAGTAGTTATTTATTTTCAGATATTGTGATATATTCTGTTATCATATGATGATATATGATATTTGATTGTTGTGATGGACTGATTGGTGTTGTGACATCATCGGATTCAGTTTTGAAGTTTAAAAATAACGACTTTTATTTTAAAAAGATTTTTAAAGTGATTTTTGAAAAGTAGACGTTTATCAAATTTTTGAATTGATTTATTTCAGAAAATTAAACGTCTAGAATTTTAAAGTTATAAGAGTTAAGATTTTTGGTGAAATATAACCAAAGTGTGATTTTTGAAATGAAAGTTGATTTAATTGTAAAATGGGTTAAATTGAGATTTTTAAAGTATTATAAAAGATGTACGGAAAAATTGATGTATTTATCAATTAAAATTTTTGGAATTTTAATACGAGTTTTTATAAGTGAAGATATGAATCTTATAGAATTTTAAAATTGTGAAGATATGAAATTTATAGATGTATAAATTGTGAAGTTAAAATGAATGAAATTGTAGAATAGAAGATTTATAAGGAATTAACTTATAAATTGGATTTTTGCCTACAAATGAAATATTGATCGAATTTGTTAATAAAGGAGATTTACAAATCGAAGTTGTTATAAAATATAAAAGGTGAAATTTATAAACATTGTTTTATAAATCCGAAATCACTTATTTTTATAAGTGAATTTTTGAAGTTAATAAAATGAGATTTATAAACCGGAGTTGTTATAGAAAATAGAAATTGGAATTTATAAACGTTGTTTTATAAATTCGGAAACCAATCGATTGAATTTGATAAATTAAATATAGAAGATTATCAAAGGAGATATATTCGCGATTTTGGATAGCGAATTATTATTGAAATAAAACGTGTAGAAAATAGTGAAATGTAAATAGTAAAGTATTTCACGATTTTGGATAGTGAATATATTGTTAAGTAAAATGAACTTGTTTTGGGAAAACGATATTACAGAAATGAAGTTAATTGTTTTAAAAGATGTTTTAAAACGTGTTAAGTATCGAAATCATAGATTTCAACATTTATTGTTGAAATAGACGTTTTCGAGAAATAAGGAAATAATGGACTATAACACTGTTGTTATAGTAAATGATTTCCGAAAGGAAATGTTTTGATGTAGTATTGGGATTTATATATCTATCTAAAATCCGAATCCCTATACTAGTGATTTTGAGTCGTCGTAACGATGTTTTACGTAACATTCGTTTTGACTCAAATAAATGTTGTTATAATAAATGATTTCCTTAAAGAATGAATATATACTTAATTTGATTTAAGTATATCGGATATTTTCCAAATGTTGAAAATAAATAGATTTGTGAAATACTTATTCTTAAATAAGTATGGAAATGCTTTTTCCAATATGAAATAAACTGTTTTGAGATTTTATCTTCGAAGATAAAATGAAATGTGAATATTTGAAATTGTTTTAAAATGGTTAAGTGTGGAAATTTTATATCTTGTAAAGATATTTTGGAAGATGAAATAATTTGGAAAATTATTTGGAATCTGATGATGTTGCGCATCTTTATTGATAGTTAAATAACCGACTATCAATAATTACCTTGAGTAGGTATTTGTTGTGAATTGGATGAAATTGAATGCCACACTTATTTTTGAATAATCGCTCACTATTCGGGTTAGCCGAGAAAGGACCATGGGGTCGTATAACCCATTCCGAATATGTGATACGTCGTTATGAATCGCATTTGAAGACCGGTGTTGAAGACCGGATATTTTTGAAAACGGAAGGATTACCGTCGAGTTACTCTACACCGACTGATCTTCGGTTTAGAGGTTTTATCACCCTTAGTGACGGGAAGTCCTGACGTGATTGAAAATTATCCGGATTTGCAAGGGCTTCATGAGAAGTGCCTTCGGTTCTGTTCGATCCCGGAACAGACTTGTATGGATTGTGTGTCTGACGTTACAATTTGAGATATAAAGCTGATTTCTTTCAAATACATATCTGTTGGTGGCGGAGAATTTATTCTCTTAGCTTAACACCCTTCTCTGAGACGTACGAGCTCAGAGGTTATGTAGTTGAAATTTATCAGCGATATATCCCAATTTGGTAACGTGGCATACTGAGTGTTGCTGTGAAATGATCAGTGTTTGATCATTTGCGATATGATCATTTGTTTGATCTTATATCTTTGTGATCATAGGTTGATCATTTTGTTTGACCCGAAGCAGGGCTTTTTATAGAAAGCGTAGCTTTGTGGACGAGACTTCGTCGAGCCTCACACCCCGGAAATGGTCGAAACAGGACGAATGCGGCAAGGTTCTAGGGAGTAGCGCCCCTTAGTGTATGTCATTCCTTCTGGATAAAGGTGGTATCATGGTATGGAGCCCAGATACTTAACCTCTGTGGTTACTGCATTATTTTTCTATGTGGTTTGTTGCGAATCGGGGATCCTCGGGAAGATCGGTGACGATCGGGGGATGGCATACGCGTGTCAGTAGTTACCTACTTTTGCAGAGGTAACCCGGCCTTGTGTTGGCAGAGATCTAACCGTAATGTTAGGTTATTTCTCGGGTCGTCTATTCCAGGGACGTACCCATCGTGGATAGGAAGTTCCTTAGCCTGGCCATTTGTTGGAAATCCAAAGAAACAATACGAGCCTTTACGATTTCAATTGTATAACCTGTCTCCTCAGGAGGCAGCTATAGCAGGCATAATATAATGGTACCTATGCTGGCTAAGATTTATATTATACTTTCGAAATGATTTCTACACTATGCACTAATAATAATATCAAAAAGAATTTGATTTTTGCGTAGTAAGCATCTTTGACTATCATAAGAAGAAATCTCCTCCAAGTTTGCGTTTGCATTGTGTGTGTGGTGGGAGGTCTTATGGTAGTTTCATTTTCCAAAGGCATTGCGAATTGACTTTAAAAATATTTCTGTTGTTTAATTTAAAGATAAACTGTTTTACGATCTCACACCAGTCACCATGACTGACTCGGAGTTTATTGTTTCCCTTCTAAACTCTGGGTGCCCACCAATTTCCACACGGGCAGCCTAGAGTTAGATTATCAGGATATTCTGGATATTCTGGAGCTTTGGAGATAAGCTGGATGACGAGACGTAGTATTTGTATCTGATAGTATTTATTCCGCTGTGTATTCTGTATGAGGACAGGTTATATAACTGTCCATTGTTGTATATTGACTCTGATGATTGATGTATGTATAAAATGATATAGTTCTTTGTTTTAAAAGACTAGTAATTATCTATTGTATATTGTTCCGCTGCGATGTGTAAGATTCTGATATTGTTCTGTTTCTGTTCTCTGTTGTTGTTCTGTTATTCTTCTTTCTTTTCTTTTTCTTCTCTTTTTCTTCTATCTTCTCTTCCTCCTCTTCTTTTAAATATTAAAGTTTCGCGTTTTCGCCATCCGATTGTTCGGCAATTGCTACAGTGGACGTAGCAGTGTCGGGTTTTCGGAAGACGGATTTGCGGGTCTTTACACATTAATTAATTATTTAATAATCCTTAATTAATGATCTACGTTAACCATTAACTATTCTTTAATTATCTTTCTTAAATAATTAAACATTAATTTACCATTATTAATTACAACTTAATTCATCCTGATTATCAATAAATTAATCTCTAATTACTTAATTAATTAAGTACTTAACAATAACTTAATTAAACCTTAATTACTTTAATAATTTTATTCCTAACCATTAATTTATAATCTTAACTTATAAAATTAATGATCCTTAATTCAAATTAATTAAGCTTTAAATTAATTTAATTAATCCTTCATTAATCAATTTTAAACCCTTAATTACTAATTTATTAACCCAAGTCATAAATTAATTAAATTGATTAATTAACTTTTAATTACCTTAATAATTTATTTTATTCTAAATTATTAAATCTTAATTTACTTTAAGATAAACTTCATTCTTATTAATGATTAAATTATCATTAATATTACTTTTAAACAATTTACTTTTAAATTTACTTTTAACTTTCATTTTAAACTTAAGATTTAAAATGAATTCAAATTTAACTTTAACAAAGTTTTTAAAACCATTTAAATCCCTTTAAAAACACATGTTAAAGAAATACTTACTTAATTAAAGAAATTTAAAACTTGCTTTCAAATTTAAAATAAATTTTAAATTCGAAAAACTGACAGGTTTTAAGTAGAAACCTGTAGCAACTATTAACCCGAGCTCCCTCTAAAATACTTCGAGTCAACTAGCCTACTGCTTCGAGTAGTACACAGCACCTACTCGAGTAATTCTCGAGTTCCCCCACTGCTTATATCCAGGCAAACACCTGGAACCAAAAGTGCACGGTGCACATGCACCGTGCCTCCGATCAACTCCAGCCAACTCCGGTGGCTTCCAAACATCAACGACCATCCCCTCAGTCCAATACGATCATCACCTCGCTCCTATTCAGCTCGAATTTGAATTCGAGTTTAAAACATAAACCTGGAACAGAAAAGTTCAACCATCACCAAACCTGTCAACAGCGATTCCTCCCATCTCCGGCCACCATCACCTTTGAAACTCCAGCGACGACTTCGACAACCCATCCTCCTCTAAAAACCAAAACCCCAAGTCACTCGATCAATTATATTTGTCGAATTGATCACTTCTTCTAGCCGCAGTAAAACTAGGGTTAAAAACTTCGAACACCAACCATTTCCCCCACCGTAGCCATGACCATCTACGACCAATTTTCCAGTCATCCCCATAGGCTCCTCCATCACCTCTCACAAGCCCGACCACCCTCGATCACGTGATCACCAGAAATGCTCGAAAACTTGATTTCCAGACAAACCCAAATAACTCATTCAATAGTTCATTAAAAATTGTGATTCAAGCTTTAAAAATCAGGATTTTGTATAGGGATTCACTTTATAAACTTGAATTAATAATTCAAGATATTTGAATATATCACTTATTTTATCTATTAACTGTTTTTAAGGTTTTTCCAGAGTAGTCTGCTTTGTTTAGTTAAAATACAAAATTTAAAACTTACTTTACAATCAAACAAACTAATTTTGTTTGGACCTTAAGTTCTATCATCAAGAATAATCAAGCAGAAATGATTTTGGAAGTAAGGCATGAGCTTGAGAACTTAAACAGAGGTAATCTACAGGTTATCAACATTCATATATTTGTTTTTACTATAAGAGCAATGTACATATGAATATTCACACAAACATACTTTTAGATATTAACATATAACACAAGTTACTTCATCTATAAGTCATATACATCAAAACAAAAGGGTCTCATGTTTATTGTTTCAAGTCAGAGACTTAAATCAGGATCAGGGAAGTTTTAAAACAACAGATATACTCACATCATAGATTCGCAAAGAAACTTGCACATACATATACTAGTAAATCAAACATTATTTATCACAGAATTAGACATGCATCATAATTTCCTAAGTTAATTTTAAGTAAAAATGTTACTCACCAAAAATCAGAGAACAGAGAACATTTTCTGTTTCCAGGCTTGCATGTTTGATTTTGAACTTCTATTTGCCTAGTTGAATTTGAATCTAGCTGCTATGAATTTTCTCTTTGCTTTGTTGAATTTAAATTCTTGCTGTTTGATCTTTCTCTGATCTTCAGGTTGTTTGAAGAAATTTGAAATTTCCTTGATCTTTCTTTTGATTTGCAATTCCAGATTTTACTTCTTCTTTTGCTTTGAATTTTAAATTTCTAGGTTTTCATTTTTTTCTTTCATTGATTCGAATTGTATATTTAGTTGAGAAAGAAGTGAAGATGAATTTTAGCTGAAAGTGAAAACAGATTTTTCTTTCTTTCATATAATTTTTTTTTTTTATTTTAATTATCAAAGAAAAATATAGCCACTTGTCCCTTTTAGTTAACTTACACATATGCTCAAAGATTTACAAGTGTCTCTAAACCATCTTTAAAAGCTTACAAGTGTAAATTCTTGTTTTTTTTTAATTTATTTAAGTAATACATATGTATTTATGAATTATTTATATGTATATAATGTATTTATCTTTTTATAAATAAGCTCTTAGATTTTATAATAAATATACAAATGTGAAAAACAATTCTATAGTCTTTAAAATTCATACATATTAAAAATAATACATTATACTTGTTATTTGAAAATAACATATTTATAATTTAAACAAGAGATTATATTATCAAGAAATATTTAAAAAGAAATAAAACAAACCATTTTTGTAAATCTTATTTATTTAAACTTAAGTAAAATATATCTTAACCAATTAAAAGATTTATCTAAAGTATATTTAAAACTAAAATGTTATTTATTTAAATAACTTTGAAAAGTCCAGATTAAATTAAATATAAATTTCCAATTTATCAAAGCTTCTATTTACAATATATATAAATAAATATATATATATTCAAAATAGAAATATCTTATTAGATTTTAAATTACAAATAAATACTTATTTAATCAGATTATTAAATTAAATTCAAATCTTATCATCAAAGATTATCCATATCAATTTAATTATTCAACAGATTATTAAATTGATATTGTTAAAATTTCCGGGATATTACACATAATATTTAAATAAAATCCAACGATATAAATTTTAATGTTATAAATAAATTATATAATTTCTCGCTCACCTTTCTAACTTTCCAAATCTCCCAAATCCAAAATCATCCTTTTACTTGACTCATTTTCCATTCTAATCCAAAATAATATGTATAATAAAATATATACATACTATTAGAATTACAGATCTGAGAAGAGATTGGGGCTAAGAGGAATATAGCTTTACAATATTGAAATTTATCTTTTTCCATAGTATTGATTTTCTCCTTCTCTTCTTTTATTTTATTTTTTGCCCTTCTCCAATTATATATACATATAATATAATATTTCATAATTAATAGAGATAGTGGAGAAGGGAAAATGGCGGAGCTATGTTGCTTTGATCAGAAAATATGAGAAGAGAAGTGAAGGTTAGGCCTGCATTTATAGGTGCTCGAATCAATCGTATCCGTTAGATTAAAATAATAAAACCTGACCTGTTTGGCCAAGGTTCAAATCCTAGCCGCCACTTCAGGACTGGTCGACCGATCCCCTGTAGGTGGTCGACTGCTAGAAGTCGACCATCCCAAGGAGGGGGTTGACCAGTAAGGTCCGCATTTAATAATACCTATTTCCTTTTTCTCGTTTATTTTCATTCTGAAAATTTCAAACGTTGATAACTTCTTCGTTTGAGCTCTGATTGTAAAACTTCACATATGAAAATTGCTTAGAAAATTGGCACGAATGCAATGGTGCAAGTTTCGTTGTCAAATTTCTACATTTTCTCAAAATCCATTTTTTAGCCTTTATAATTATTTATTAATTATCGTTAATTTTACAAAGTGTTGCATTCTTCCCTCTTGAAAGAAGTTCATCACCAAAATTCCTCAAGGGTTGAATCATGTAGCATAGCGCACAGCCAATCTAAGCTATCAACCAATTAGTGTATAACCAATTTTGCAGCCAAATGTGCACAAATGCATGGTGTATCACAACATATAAGACATGCATGCTGAATAATTCTAAATCGGCGCTCCTATATGAATGCATTCTTTATTTTGAAAATATAATGCAAACAATCTGTATATACTAGTGGTTCTATATGTATGCAAGTTTTCAAAAATAGAAAATTCCTTTTTCACACAAAAATTTCCACACTCCTACGAGTAGGAGTATGGTTCAACTAATTTTGCGTCTAATCTCTACCATCCATAACCTAGCACACAATTTCTAACATCCAAAATTTTTGAAAATCCAGTTTTCCTAGATCTTTGCTCCTATGCCGGAAAAGGAATTTAGATGGATAATTTTGCATTTCCACCCTTCTTTCGGATAACTATTCCATTGTATTTTGGAACCTTCACTTTTGCCCCTAAATTTTATCCAGTTTTTTTCCAAGTATAATTCGCATAAGGAGGATTATTTTTGGATGTTAAAACGTAATTATCCAAAACTCAAGTTTTGTTTCACTATTAACAAGGTATGGAAATAGAAATTCCAAAGCTAAAACAGCCTTTTCCCTTGTTATTATCTATGTTTAGTATGCTGGCAACTTGTCGGACAGTAAAATTCATATTCACTAACACGTCGACCCTCCCTGTGCTAAGAATGTAGCATTGGAAAATTGGAAATTTTCATTTTTTTCCATCAAAATCTTTTTCTCCCTTGCAAAATTGTTTGAAAAACTGAATTTCCTAAAAGCATTTAAACTCTATTTTTTATCAAATGCACTTAACAAAATTTTCCGAAAGCATTTGAACCCAACTTTCAAAAGATTTGTCACTCAATCCTTAGAAATAGATCAAGCCATATCTTAACATAATCAGGACTCAGTAAATGAGTTAATCTGTATGATTGACCATAGCAATATGCAGTTAATCCTAAATTTAGGGAACTTTTAATTCTTCTCTAAAATGACAAATATACAAGCCTATTTATAAATTTTAGCTTTTAAGGCATACGGATAATGACCTATGATTTTGCAACACTTTTGTTTCCTCCGCTTGCTAAAAGTTATTTTTTTTCCAAAATTCTAAAGTTTTAGGATCTAGGCATTCTAGTTGTTATTTAATTTTCTAACCTATTTCATAAACTTCCAGCTTTAACTGTATTTTATCGCTAATTAAGTATCCTTATGAGATTTCCTTATTTACACTGTTTCCCAATATATATATATATATATATATAAAGCGGTCTAAGCCATCTAGAAAATCAACACGGTTATAAAATAGGAACATGTCATATCAAATCATATGCTTATTCAATAACCGAAGGGAGGCAACTAGCGACTACAACCCAAATAACCTAAAAGAAAATGATTGTCGAAAGCTGTCCTTCATCATCAACAGGTGTTATTGCTGTTGGGGCCCTATCATCGCATACTCAATTAAGATGGACATTTGTAGCATGCCATTCAATTATAATTCACATGTCTTAACTAACCTCATTGGCTCTTAATAAATAAGGTCCATACATTACTTCAATTATTACCCTCGATTATGAGATAAATTATGCATTTCCATACTGAAGTGGATAAGAAATATAAACTATGCACATATAAAATAACTCATCGGAAAATTAACTTGGTGGAATAACGTTCCTATTACCTATCTTGCCTTTCAAAACCTTGATTCAACCAACATCCTTTATGTGTGTTTGCCATCTTATTACTCTCTTCTCCAATCATACTACTATCCCCACTCAATCAAAATCCCTTGATGGTATCCTCAAACTTTGGCATTACTTTCTATATCCTTGTTCTTTCATGCGAGATATCCCAGGACTCGTAAAAGTGTACTTTGATACCACTCTCCATTCCTTTGAGGCTTCTTCTTATGGCTTTCACACATGTCTAATCAAACATTCCTAGTTTCATTCCAATATTCTTTATATTCAAGGGGATTCCTTGTTGCTACTCTACGAGCATTCATAGCTATTTTATTCATGGCTTGACCTTTACCCCGTCTTACCTAGGTAGCCATCCCTATCTACTCCATATTAAAAATTGGTTCGGTTTTTTAGCACTCTTTATAAAAATAAAACTATATAGTCATAAAGTACCCAATCCAAAACTTTTAAATTTGAAAATATAAACTTAGAAACCATTTTTATCAAATTCAAAAATTGCTTAGTTTCCAAAAGGAGCAACTAAAAATTTCCCTTTTCAAAGACCTTCTACAGCAAAGATTTACTTCTTTGAAAGTAGGATTTTTACTTAAAATATTTTTCATTTTCAAAAACCTAATGGTCATACCAAACCTTTTTTCAAAAACATCCTTTATAACTTTAAACAATGAAAACTAGAGTAGACAAGGATAACTTCCATAGTATTATTTTCCTACAGCTCATGACATTTCCGCTTTAAACCTTAGCGGAGTTTCTAATAGTACATGAGCGGGATACTAATAGATGCGAGCAATTGCAACATCTATCTAAGTGCCTAACTAAAATATATGCTTAATTACTACAAATATATATGGAATTTATCCATCCACCCTATCCTATTCCTATTGTTTTCTCTTATACTATTTCTAACTAGATTACTAATTCTATTTTTATATAGTTCCCTAATGCTATTCTATTCAAATTTCATAATACTAGTAGTACTATTAAAATTTATCCTACATAAATTGTGTTCAAGTGGCTTCTTCTTACATAGCTCTTTGCCTCTTTTATTGTTTTCCCCATTGACTTATTGCAGTGCGTTCGCCTACTACTTCAGTCATTGGGCTTTTCTTCAATGGAAAGAGATAAGTAAATCTATTTAGTTGTTATTCTCCATATTTCCATATACAGGAATATTCCTTCTACCTTCATTCTCTGGCATTCTTACCTTTCTACTTTCTACCCCATTTTAATTAAGTACCATTTCCATTTATCCACCCCTTAGAATAAAAAAAAAGAACTTACAAATTTACAAAATCATCAAGCCCAATATACGCTCTCATTTCCATCCATTTCAAAAACAAAAAACCCCTTGACCAAAAACCATTGAATTGAATACTTTTGACTCAACCAATTTTAAACTAAGAAACTCAAAATTTTCTTGCTTATTCAAAACAACAACTTCCCAATAAATCCTTTGAAAACCCCATTCAAAAGGTTTTAAGTAATTTTCAAAAATCTTTTTGTCAAATTCTATCACATGGAGTTAGTCTCGAAAATGGACTTTAATTGTCCTTTCTTTCGGACTTCCCTTCTTTTCTTCTTCTTTTTAACCCATCATCATCAAAAATCAGGCTACCTTCTTGTGGTGATTAATGCACACCTTCTAGGGAACTTGTTCAATCCTTCTTCACACCTTTCTTCCGAATGCTTGCAACATATTAGTTCTTATCTCCTATTTGTCTAAATGAAATGTACGTGTTCAATCGGCAATCCATCGAAGTCACAATCATAAGGCAACCCAGGCCCAACAAATGAGTCAAGTACAATCCGGCCTTTGAGGTTATTCTATATGTCATGCTCATGATCTTCTAGGTTAACATCTTATGGTACAACCTGCACTCCTTGTGTAATCAAGGTAGGTGCATAAATTTTGCTCTATTTATTAGCCCAACTTATAGTTGCCTCGTCCATCCTTTCGAAATATGGCTTCAACTACTTCTATAGTCGGAATTTATAGAGTTTAGCGTATAATATATATAATTATAGGTAAAAAAATACAAATGCGTTCTCTCAACGTATCCTAATTCCTATGATCGATTAACCTAGGCTCTAATACCAAATGTAACAAGCCGCACCTTAATAGGCTCAAATTTCGACTAAATCGAAAACCAAGTCCATTAGGACACAGATCATTGGGTTTGGTAACCTGTAATAAACATGAGTATATCAAAGTGTGATCAATATAAAGTCATAGTGGAATAGAAAAATATAATAAAACATAAATATTGACTGAAGCTACTACCTTGGAATTAATAGTATTCCTTGGGTATCTAATTGCCTTGTCAACGCCGAGCATGAAAGAGAAGATTCCACCATCTCCAGTTCATGTCTTGCACCAGTAGCCTATCCCTCTAAATCAATCCTGTTGTATGTAATAAGGAGGGGGTCAGAACAATGTTCTGGTGACTGGAAAAATTACATACTTTACCCAACTATTTATGCCGATTGATTTCCATTTAAGTGTTATGTCAATTATTCACGGCTAATTCATCCAATCCTATGTGCACGTATGATATACCTAACCTCCTTTGAGGTATAACTATATATATGCCTACATACATGCATATCAAAATGATATACTACCTAAAAACCCCGGCCACTTAATAATTCTTAAATGGGGAGGAGGCAAGCCCAATAGCCATTTAATACCTCAACCCTAAAGCCGACCCTCTGCAATGTAAATGCTAGTCAATTGGTCCTAACTACAAAGACTGATAACCCCTAGATATGAATTTATAATTTAATTACCATGCTACTAACACATCTTAAAGACTCGTCTAAGGGTTAGCTAGCCCACCTCCGATAAACAAACAATTGATTAACTAACTTTGAGGTCTGTGCGTATCTCATATACATTCTACACTAGTAGAAAGTGAAATCCATCAGGGCATAACCTGAGTCTTTGCTACCGACCGCTCGGAATCGTTGGTGGTCATAGCCTATATACTAGCCATATTACTAAATTTTGGTTCAACAACAATACTGACATATCCCGCCTACCTTCCACAGCTAATATCCCATGACTAACCTAATTTAAGCAAAGGAAATGCCCCTTTTAGTTACTTAATATCTTTTATTAGAGATGAATCACACCCCATTTTCCTAAAAGTACTTGGCCATTTAATACTTCAAATTCGAGGCGAGCCATTAGTATATTTTCTCCTACTATACACAAACGCATATCCCTTCCCTATGGGTCATATGGTTGGAGATGTCTCATATCAGTAGTAAGTATACGCAACTGCTGGTAGCCTCTAGATGAAGGGTAGACTTCTGTTATGTAACTCTACTGACGTCATTTCCTAACCCACTAAACCAAACCAGTTATCCTAGGCCCAAATATTGGACTAGGCTCACTAATTCATGCTAATCTTAAACATAAACTAAGGCTTTATAATTTTCCATTATGAAAATTATATCGCCTCATAATATTTAATTCCTATCTTATCCGCTTATTTCCTATATTCCATAAATGTAAATTATTTATAATAAATGGTCGTTATTATTCTATTTGGACAATCTATAATAATATTTATTTATTCATTCTAATTCAACTTATTATGCCTATTTCATTTCCCCATAAATGCCATATTAAATCCTTTAACCAGTCCTATTAACCGCATTTATGTCTCCATTTAATTCTTATAACTCCTTATTAACTGCACATTTACTGCCTATTAATTTTGGAGTTGCTATCTCTTTTCCACCTGCACCTCCTAATTTATTACACTATTTATAACTAGATATCCTAATTATAACTAATGCGAGTATTGACTTATATTACACTATATAGATATATATCTATTTTTAATCAGTAAGCGCGGTTATACGTATATGTATATATATTTCTAACTATTAATCTCTAAACCAGAATATTTTTTTCCACGTTTTAATTTATCAAAGCTATTCTTCTAAAAAGGATTGCCGTTACAACTTTCCATAAATTAACCAAAAATGAGAACTTTGCTTCATTTTAAATTACAAAGAATTACCTCTTTCCTTTTATTGAAATAGACAGTGCAAACTACGGAGAAGAACATTCATACTTTACATATATTCTTTATTATTTGAAACCATGCACTTTTTATACATTTGTGGAATTAGATAACTTATAGAGATTACACAAAAATAGATACAACTAAATTGTAGCCCCCACCCAATAAATTAAAATGTAGAAATTCACCAATACCAACATTCTACAATCCAACTATAAATCGAGAATAAACTTTACAACTTTATCAACATTCAACTTTAACAAATTTAGGGACTGATTTCTAAATTTCTAGATTAGGGTGTAAATATCATTCCTATTTCAATCACCTAACAAACAGAATATGTAGGCGAGATTTATTTTCCTAAGCCTACAACTCCATAGATCTTGCATTGGCATAATGTTTAAATAAAATTCAACAATATAAATTTCAATGTTATAAATAAATTATATAATTTCCCACTCACCTTTCTAGCTTTCCAAATCTCCTAAATCCAAATTCATCCCTTTACTTGACTTCTTTTTCATTATAGTCCAAAAGAATATATATATATATATACAACAAAATTATACATACTATTAGATTAAAGATCTGAGAAGAGATTTAGGGTTAAGGAGAATATAGATTTACAATTATGAAATTTACCTTTTTCCATAGTATTGATTCACTCCTTCTCTTCTTTTATTTTATTTTCCACCCTTCTCCAATTATATATACATATAATATAATATTTTATAATTAATAGAAATAGTGAAGAAGGGAAAATAGCAGAGCTTTGTTGCTTTGATAAGAAAATATGAGAAGAGAAGTGATGGGTTGGGCTTGTATTTATAGACACTCAAATCAATCATATCTATTAGATTAAAATAATTAAATTTGGGTCGTTTGGCCAAGGTTTAAACCCTAGCCACCACTTCAGGATCGGTCGACCACTCCCCTATAGGCGGTCGACAAACCCAAGAAGGGAGTCAACCATTGGGGTCTGCATTTAATAATATTTATTTCCTTTTTCTTATTTTTTAATTATTTTCATTCCGAAAACATCAAACGTTAACTTTTTCGTTTGAGCTCCGATCAAAAACTACAAATATGAAACTTGCTCAAAAAATCACCATGAACGCAATGGTGCAAGTTTCGTGACTGAATTCTAATATTTGCTCAAATTCCATTTTTGAGCCTCAATAATTATTTATTAACTATCGTTAATTTTACGGCGTGTTACAACAACACTTCAAATTAGCCATATTCTCACTCTTCCTAACATTTAACACGATATTATTCCTACTTATATGTATAATATATATATGTATGTATGTATGTATGTATATTATATGTAACATATCATAAAATTAACGGTAATTAATAAACAATTTACTAGGCTCAAAAATTGGAATTTGAGCAAAAGATGGAATTTGGCTATAAAACTTGCACCATTGTGTTTGTGGCAATTTTATGTGCAACTTTCATATTTGAAGTTCAGCAATCAGAGCTTAAACGAAAAAGTTATTAGCGTTTGAAGTTTCCGAAGCGAAAACAATTAAATATCGAAAAAAGAAATAAATAATAATAAATACGGGACCGTATGGTCGACCCCACACTTAGGCCAGTCGATCGCTAGTAGTCGACTACTTATAGGGGCAGTCGACCGATTGCGGTATGGCAGCTAGGGTTTGAACCTTAGCCAAACGGTCCAGATTTAATTATTTTAATATAATAGTTACGGTTGATTCGAGCGCCTATAAATACAGGCCTAACCCCTCACTTCTCTTCTCGTATTTTCTAATCCAAGTAGGGAAGATCTACCATTTTCTCTTCTCCTCAATTTCTAAAAATTATAAAATAGTACACACACATAAAAAAATCAGAGAAGGGTGGAAAATATAAGAGAAGAAGAGAAGAAGCGAATCAATACTATAATTAAAGGTAAATTTTGATCTATATTTCCTTTAACCCAAAATCTTTTCTCAAATCTATAATTCTAATAGTATGTATATACCTTGTTATACATATTCTTTTGGGTTAGAATGTAAAAATGAGTCGAGTAAAGGAATGGAATTAGATTTGGAAGATTTGGAAAGCTTAAAAGGTGAGTGGGAAATTATATAATTTATTTATAATATTGAAATTTATATCGTTGGATTTTATTTAGTCATTATGCCTAAATAAGATCCGATGGGTTGTAGGAAACAAACTTATTGGATTATCGCCTACATATTCAATAAAATAGGTGATTGGAATAAGAATGGTATGTACAAACTAATTTGGAAATTTGAATTCAGTCCTAAATATTTATTATTGGAGATGGTTTGTAAAATTTATTCCAGACCTATAGTTGGGTCATAAATTAGGTTGTCCTAGTCTTGGAATATGAATTTCTATATTTTAATTTATTTAAGTAGGGTATATATATTTCCATGTAATTTCATAAATTATCCAATTTCTAGAATATGTATAAAAGTGCATCATCTGAATTAATAAGGAATATACCAAAAAGAAAGGAGATGTGTAAAGTATGGATATTCTTCTATGTAGTTTGCACTATATATTTCAATAAAAGAAAAGAGATAATTCCTTATAATTTCAAACGAAGCAAAAGTCTCATTTTTGGGTAATTTATGGATAATTTTAACGATAATCCTTACTAAAAGGATAACTCTAATAAATTAAAATGTGAAATGGAATGTTCTAGTTTAGAAATTAATTAGAAATAGGAATATACATATATGCATATACATATACATATATATATATATATATGTATATGTATATATGTATGTATATATATGTATATATGTATATACACACATAAACCGCGCATATCAATTAAAATTAAATAAATAAATAAAATAGCGTAATTTACGACAATATTCATGTTAGCTATTAATAACGTAATAATTATAGGACTAGGAGTTTGTTAAAGGAAGGAATATAAATTCCAAAATTTATGGACATTAATTACAAATTTAACGGGCAATAAATTTGTAGTTAATAAGGAGTTAAAATAATTAAATAAGGAATGATTAGAGAATTTAATATGACATTTATGGCGAAATTGAATATACATAATAGGTGGATTTTGAAATAGTTAGAGATCATCCAATATTGACATTAATAACCAATTATTATGGACAATTGCCATTTAATTAGACATAGAAGGACACAACAGTCTAAGCTTATAAAATAGGAATAATTGCGTAGCAAATAAGTAAGTATTAATACCATTAAATACCCATAGAGAGCAATATAATTTTTATAGTAGAAAATTATATGGCTCCAATTATACGTTTAATACAAATGTGAATTAGTGGGCTTAGCCCAAACACTTAATCTTTGGGTGATTGGTTTGGTTTAGTGGGTTGGGATGGGAGGTCAGCAGAGTTACATAGCAAAAGTCTGCTCTTCACCTAGAAGCTACCAGCAGTTGTGTATACCTACTACTAATGTGGGATATCTCCAATCGTAGGATGCGTGGGTAAAGGATGTAACATCCCCCATTCTGAGGCCCGAAAATAAGCACCACTGATGATCAATAGTATTATTCTCCGGTGACAAAATGAGATCAGTTAATAGTATCATTAACATCAAAAGCACATGAATATGGAAAAAATTTCAAACACAGTCTTAAAGATAACTTTTCCCTTAAATTAATAAATTTCCATCTTCATTAAATAATCCCAAACGTTGACCAGGTTCAAATAAAATATAATTATTACAAAATACTCCAAAAGCGACATATGAATATGCTGCCTTGGTTGATCAAAGTTAACTACTAGACAGATACAACTTCTGCCATTACATACATACAGACAAAATTCATAACAACACAGCAGATAAATAAACATATAGACTCCTACATACCTAGATCTGCCTAATGCACATCTTCAGAAGCTTTATTCGTTTAACCTAAATAACCTATGAACCTTACTCTCGAACTACTCAATTGAGTACCCGAGAGTTAAAGGTGAAAAACAAAAACTTCGGGTCTGACAAAAAGTCTGGTGTGAACGATAATATGCCATCTCGGTTAACAAATATCTAATGAGACCATGCCACTAAATGGAACGGTTTTTCCCCTTACTAGTATCCTCTAAAAATATATCTTTTATAAACCAAGCACCTGCAACCACAATGGTTAAGCTAGACGATATAAACAATCATATGCATGCATGAAACCTGGGTAATCATGACCAATCTTTCTAAATAAATGGACCATTTGTCCCAACATCATAGTTTTCTCAGGGTAACTACAAATCTATGTGGCTGACTCGGGCCTACGTACAAAATTCTCCAACTTACTATTAGAAGGAAACCGAATGGTTTATCTGAAACTTTAGGGTCACTCTGATCCCAATGGTTTTGCATGCTAACCAATAACCTATCTCAACTTTGTGTATTCCTTTCTATGTATAAATCTACTTTTAGTCTTACCCTTGACAAAGCCCTACACACTGAAATTATGGACTGATATCGGCTGGAGGCTAACAGCTGAAGTATAGGGTGATCCTACACCAGTCCCATCTAGTTTTCTAATTTCTAAGTCAATTCATCCTATCACAATTTATCTAAAGGTGATAAGAATAATCTCTCTAGTAAAATTCGGGGCTAAATACCCTCTTTATTTCCTTCAAAACATAATTCTTTGTTAATGATATAACCCTTGAAATCAAACCTTAAAACAAGGAAATTATAGCCTTTTACTTTATCCAAGATATTATGCCAAGATATATATACTTTTATAAAATAGCATTGATGAATTTTGAAATCACTTAGAGGTTGTCGCACCTCAAAACCTTAGGCTATAAAGCCAAATATAATAAAACCATTGAATTGATAAAGTGGACATTAATATAGCCTCTATGGGATTATCGCACCCCTTCTATATCGAAATCATGTTAAGGCATCTGATTTATAAATCATAAGGCCATAAGTCTAAAACCATTTACATTGCATATCATAAATACATATAGATCGCCGAATATAGGCGGCATGATTATAGGTTTGCATAGTATAAAACTTTAAAACTTTAAAGTATGGGAATGTCAAATTTATAACTAGCGGCGTTACTATAGCCAACGTCATAATCTACGGTATCATCACCTTATAATCTATGTCGAAAGTATACATATAGATGAAATTAATGCCATAGTATAATCAATGTAAAAAAGGTAAACCAGCGGCATTGAAATAGGTAGGATAGCCAATTTCGTAAGCATCAATGTCGACATTGATGTATATGCGCCCTAACCATAGTAGAATCATTGCATACTAACGAGGTTGATATCATATGCTTCCCTATAGGTTAGTGGCGATATGCAGCATAGATAGACTACGGCATTGATTGCTACAGCATGGCAATCTCGTAATTTACATAAAAACTGTTTTATTTCTTAAAAAACAATATCTTTTCACCAACTCCAATTCTTTGTCAAATTACTATTTTATAATACTTTACTTTACCAAATCTTTTCAAGAAAACAACTATATGCCACAATAAATTCATAAAAATTTGTAAAAACTTAGGAAAAATCCCCAAAATCACAATAAATCGACTTATCATATTCTTTAACGTATAAAAATTTCGAGACCAAAAACGTTATTTAATTATTTTTAATAATTAAAACATGAAATAAACCGTTTTCTTCACTTAGAAAATTTGTAAAATATTCATACTTGCTTGAAAAATTATGAAATTAAAAAAATCCACTTCTAAAATAATGTTTCTAACATCGTGTCAAAATTTCTAGTCATTTAGGAGTCATATGATAGGTTTTCACACTTAAACTTATTAACTAATTTCATAAATAAATTCAATAAGCCAATGATCATCAATCGTTCACATCATGACATAATAACGCATATAAGATTCAGGTTTAATCATAAAACTAAGATTAAATAAGCAAACTTGAGATGGGTTATCATTATTCACCTTGATTAGATAATAAGACTTGAGATTTGAGTTTTGATTTGGTTTCCTTAAGCTTTCTCTTTGATTTCCTAGCGTTTTCTTCTTCTTAAAGCTCCTAACATGGCTGGCCTTCCTTGTTCTTTAATTTGTATGAATGAATGTGAGGGGGGAAATGAGAATGGAAATGTATATATTAAGGAAATGTGGCCTTTTTCCTTTTTTGCCCTTCTCATAAATCCTCCTTCTTATTTAAGTTATAATCAACCTTATTAACTTATTAATTAAGGCACAACCTATTATAAGTATTAAATTCAATATCCTTATCCTTTTCTATTATTTTATTCAATTTATCTAATCAAATATCCTAAATAATGTTAATCAAAATTAGGAGTGTTACAAGGGATATGCATAGGATATAAGACCTGAATCTGGGTTGGAGGTATTAAGTAGTTATTGTAGAGTCTACCTCCTTCATATTTAAGAAGTATTAAATGGTCGGGGTTAGCATTTAGGCACGGTAGTGAGAAATCTCGGGAGGGTCCATTTTGGGGTTGAGGTATTAAGTAGCCATTATAGGGTCCGCCTCTCCCAATAAAGAAGTATTAAGTGGCCTGATGAGATTCCATGAGATGTCAGCTAGGGAGTACCAAAGAGGGGTCCGCCTTTGGTTAGGTATTAAAAGATGGGGACCTGCCTAGGATACAGGTATTAAATGGTCAAAGTCTACCTAATTCCTGTTAAAGTGGTATTAAGTTGCTTGGGTACTTCCTCTTACATTGTTAGGACAAGACTGATGGTAATTGCATGGAACTGGTAAGGCTATTTGGCCTACAGTTGAGGGTAAGTTGTAGAGTTGGGATGTGTTAGTAATACGATAATTATATTATAAAGCCTTATCTAGGTGTCATCGATCTCTGTAGTTAGGACCAATTGACTAGCGGTTATGTTGTGGAGGGCCTGCTTCAGGGACTGATGTATTAAATGACTGTTGGATCTGCCTATTCTCATTCAAGAAGTATTAAGTGGCTGGGGTTTTTGGGTAGTATATGTTTATATATGTATGTATATGTATGTATGTATGTATGTAAGTATGTGTGTGGGGGTACTATACATAATTATATTTTGGAGAAGGTTAGGATAGGCATATCGTACGCGCATATAGGATTTAATGGATTAGCCATAAATAATAGACATAACGTTTAAAGAAATCAATCAGCATAAATTAATGGTATGAGTAAAGTAAGTAATTTTCCAATCACCAAAATGTTGTTCTGACTCTCTTTCTCATTACAACCCACATGATAAATTTAGAAGGATAGGATATTAGAGCAAGACGGGAATGGTAGATGAAGAAGTCTTCTTATTCATGCTTGACACTAACAAGGAAATTAGACATGCAAGGAATAATATTGATTCCAAGGAAGTAGCCTTAGTCAGTTCGTATGTTATATTATATTTTCAATTCTGATGTGAGTTTATATTATCGCACTTTGGTAGTTTATTACAGGTTACCAAAACTAACGATCTGTACCCTAATGGACTTGGGTTTCGATTTAATCAAAATTCAGGCCAATTAAGGTGCGAGTTGTTACATTATATGTATACAACTCACCCATAATTACGCATTAAAGGCCATATAAGGAAAACTCCTTATTTCGCTTTTATTTTGGATAAATTTCCATAATTATCTTTAGTTTATTCTTTATTAGATTGGTTATTGGTTATTAATTGCCATTTATGTGTTTTAATTATTAGATACGCTATGAGTCTATTATAATTGTAAGTTTTTTTAAGTTTAAGGGAATACATATAGTCTAATATTAAATTGTACCTAACTAATTTTTAGCCTAGTTTATTACAATTTTATGTTGGTTATTCCGAGTGGTATATTATTAACGACTACAAATTTTATACAAGTTCAAACAATATAGTAATTTCATAAGAGCTAATATTATCATTAATTTAACACATAATTCATACGTGTGTGTGTACATATATAAGGAATACAAACATACAATTTTATTTTAGGTTAATACGATAGGACTATACCTCTTTAAGAAGAAATTTTACGATATAAACCTTTCATATTCCATCCAACAATTTGAACATATAGTGTTGAAACAACAAAGAAATCAAGCTTATTTCAATTATTCAAAATAGGTGGTGCAAACTACGGATAAGAGTAAAAACCTCTTTTTCAATACTTTGCACATCTATTTCTAACTATTTGTTCTGGAATTCTTTGTTATTACAACAACAAAATGAAAAGTAGAATCAAATAGAATATAAAATGTTTATCGTGAAAATATTAATAGAATCTTATCCTCTTGCATTAATTCAAGAATTACATAATATGGGGAGATTTTGAGGTTTAAGTTATTAAATTTTCGTATGCAAAATCTGTAACGACCCAGAATTTTTGATAATTAAAATTCGAATATTTAATTGATTTTAAATATTTATAAGTGGAATTAATAAGTCGGATATATTAAAATTCGAATATTGAGTTTAATTGGATAATTAAATCAATAATTTAATAGTGAAATTCCAGAATTAATTGAAATCTGGATTGAATATGATTTTAACTGATTTGTAAAATTTTGTTTAATCATACTGAGGTTATAGAAATATTTTAGAACTCTTAAAATTGAATTTGGAGTTAAATTGTGAAAATTGAATATTTTAATATTTAATTATCGACTGTAAAAATAGCCAATTTTCGAACAGTCTCCGAATTGAACGAGACCAGTTCCATTGGATCCGTAATAGTTAGTTATTATCGGATTTCAATTTTCGTAGCAATCGAAGTTATCGTTTGACCGTGGCAGCTCGAAACGCATCGATATCATTTTAATTTTAAATCGTCGAGTTAAAATAGTCATTTTTCAAAAGGTCTCGGATTTCGACGAAACCAGTTTCATCGGATCCGTAATGTGATATTATTGTAAGATTTCAAATTTCGTAATTTTTGGATTTACCGTTTGTCCGGTACAAATTAAAACGCCTCGAAATCGATTTAAATCGGTTTAATTTAAATTGATCGTTTTTCTCCGTATCTCACACAAATGTCCGAATTAGCTCCCGAAACACGTTCCATTGCGTTCGGAACGCGGGGTAAACCTTACGAACGTCAGCCGGCACGCTCGATTTCGAGTTCGGAAAATCCGGATTGAATAGTGTTCGTCGTTTTTTCTATATAAGCCCTCAACCTTTTCCTTTGCAAAAGAAAAAAAAACCCTAAAACGTTCAGCCGCCACTCCAATTTTCAATGGCCGGCATCTCACCTCCTTCCCCCTCGAATATCTTCCCATCCAAGCAGCGATTTCAAAAATTTTCAACTAGGAAAATGTAGGGCTCTTCGTGACGAGCACATCCAACGGTGATGATGAAAAATGGAGCGACATCGTGGCCAGAAGTCTCGGTTGTTCGTGCAACGTTCGGGCACGAAAACCCATACCAAGAGGCGACCGAGCCAGCCCTCTTCGTCACCGGAGGTCGAGCTCGCGACGAGCTTTCGTTTGCCATTTCCTGATCGGCGGCACGTCAACGTGGGTGGTCGAAATAATTCGATGATGGAGGCGGCTAGTGGGTTTCGTTCATACGCGTGATAACCTGGGGGATCTGCGTGAGGAAGAAGGGAATTGAAGGCCACGATCTCATCAAGCTAACGAACGGTCTAGATGCAGTTAGGGTTTGGAAATGTAATTAAAATTGTAAAATTATTTATATAAAAATTCGTTAAAGTTTAAAACAATGTATCTCTTTCGTACGAGGTCAGAATTCGACGAAACCAGTTGCGTTGGCTTCGTTTTGTCGAGCACTACACTATGGAACAGAAGTGGAAGCGATCGGAGTCAGTGAAAATTTTGAGTTAAATTAAACGTCTGTTTAATTTATTCGAAATAAAAAGCTGGAACGGAATTGAAGTCAAGGTGAGATCTTCTCACTCAAATTGAATGTGGAATTTTTACAGTTATTGATTGATGATTGACTGTTTGAATTGTTGATATTAGATATAGTAGGATATATATCTATATATAGCAGTATATACATATTGGCATATGTATATATTGGATTGATTGATTTCCCGCCTCGTATAGCGGATGAGACCCTATTGCGCCGTTAGTAAGCGGATTTATAAAAACCCATATACCGCGATAATTCCGTACTGGAGCGGAATTGGTATTGTGCTAACATCTGTGGATGCAGGGAAACAGGTTGGAGGGATCCAACTGGATTCCTCACCGTATTGATTATTTACAGATATTTTGATATATTCTGTTATCATATGATGATATATGATATTTGACTGTTGTGATGGACTGATTGGTGTTGTGGCATCATCGGATTCAGTTTTGAAATGTAAAAATAACGACTTTTACTTTAAAAGGATTTTTAAAGTGATTTTTGAAAATATACGTTTTATGGAATTTTTGAATCGATTTATAAACGTAAAATTTTAAAGTTACAAAAAAATTTATAGATTTGTGAAATATAACCGAAAAGTGATTTTTGGAATAAATAGTTGACTGATTTATGAAATGGTTTAAATTGAGATTTTTGAATTTCTGTAAACGGTTTATATAAAAGATTTATGAAATTGATATCTACAAAAATTAAGAATGTTGAAATTATAAAACGAGTTTTTATAAGTGTTAAAAATGAAATATTATGGAATCCGTAAGTGAATGAAATTTATAGATTTATAAATTGTGAAGTTGAAAATGAATGATAAGTTATTGACTTATAATATGGACTTGTGATATTTATATCGAGTATAACTCGAATTTGTTAATAAAGAAGATTTATAAATCGAAGTTGTTAGAAAATGGAAATCGAATTTATAAACGTTGTTTTATAAATTCGAAAATCAATTAAATTTGATTGATTTTAAATATAGAGATTATTAAGGGAATTTTATCCACGATTTTGGACAGTGGATAATTCTTGGAATAAATGTGTAGAAAATATTGGAATGTGGCTAGTGAAGTATATTCACGATTTTGGACAGTGAATATATTGTTAAGTAAAATGGTTATGTTTGGGAAAGCGATATCATGAAATGAAGTAATTGTTTTAAAAGATGTTTTAAAACGTGATAAGTATCGAATACATAGATTTCAACATTTATTGTTGAAATAGACGTTTCGAGAAATAAGGAAATGATGGACTATAACACTGTTGTTATAGTAAATGATTTCCGAAAGGAAATGTTTTGATGTAGTATTGGGATTCATATATCTATCTAAATTCCGAATCCCTATACTAGTGATTTTGAGTCGTCGTAACGATGTTTTACGCAACATTCGTTTTGACTCAAATAGATGTAAAATTTATGATTTCCTTAAAGGATGAATATATACTTAATATTGATTTAAGTATATCGAATATTTTCAAATGTTGAAATTAAATTGATTTGTGAAATACTTATTATTAAATAAGTATGGAAATGCTTTTCCAATATGAAATGAACTGTTTTGAGATTTTATCTTCAAAGATAAAATGAAATGTGGAAATTGATTTGAAATTGTTTTCAAATGATTAAGTGTGGAAAAAAATATATCTAGTAAAAGATATTTTGGAAGATAAAATAATTTGGGAAAATTATTTGGAATCTGATGATGTTGCGCATCTTTATTGATAGTTAAATAACCGACTATCAATAATTACCTTGAATAGGTATTTGTTGTGTATTGGATGAATTTGAATGCCACACTTGTTTTTAAATAAACGCTCACTATTCGGGTTAACCGGGAAAGGACCATGGGGTCGTATAACCCATTCCGAATATGTGATACGTCGTTATGAATTGCATTCGAAGACCGGTGTTGAAGACCGGATATTTTTGAAAACGGAAGGATTACCGTCGAGTTACTCTACATCGGCTGATCTCCGGTTTAGAGGTTTTATCATCCTTAGTGACGGGAAGTCCCGACGTGATTGAAAATTATCCGGATATGCAAGGGCTTCGTGAGAAGTGCCTTCGGTTCTGTTCGATCCCGGAACAGACTTGTATGGATTGTGTGTCTGACATTACACTTTGAGATATAAAGCTGATTTCTTTCAAATACATATCTGTTGGTGGCGGAGAATTTATTCTCTTAGCTTAACACCCTTCTCTGAGACGTACGAGCTCAGAGGTTATGTAGTTGAAATTTATCAGCAATATATCCCAATTTGGTAACGTGGCATACTGAGTGTTGCTGTGAAATGATCAGTGTTTGATCATTTGCGATATGATCATTTGTTTGATCTTATATCTTTGTGATCATAGGTTGATCATTTTGTTTGACCCGAAGCAGGGCTTTTTGAGAAAGCGTAGCTTTGTGGACGAGACTTCGTCGAGCCTCACAACCCGGAAATGGTCGAAAAAGGAATGTTGCGGCAAGGTTATGAGGGTCGCGCCCTTTAGGGTATGTCATTTCCTTCTGGAAAGGGGTGGTATCATGGTATGGAGCCCAGATACTTACTCATGTGGATACACTTTCTTTATGATGTGTGATGTTGGATATCGAGCGCTCGGATAAAGGTCCCAAAGGACCGGGTGATGACATATTCGTGAGTTACCTGTTACAGGGGTAACCCGGCCTTGTTTGGCAGAGAGCAGTTTGTCTCTCGGGACGTCCAGCCAGAGGCGATCCCAATCGGCAGGAGGAAAGGAAGTTCCTTAGCCTGACCATTTGTTGGAAATCCATTTCCCAAATACGAAATTTGTACGGTTTTAGTTGTAGAACCTGCTATCTAATATAGCAGCTATAGTAGGCATAGTATCATGGTACCTATGCTGGCTAAGATTAATACTATACTTTCGAAATGTTTTCTACACTATGCACTAATAATAATATCAAAAATGATTTGATTTTGCGTAGTAAGCATCTTTGACTATCATAAGAAGAAATCTCCTCCAATTCTGCGTTTGCATTGTGTGTGTGGCGGGAGGTCTTATGGTAGTTTCATTTTCCAAAAGCATTTCGAATTGACTTTAAATTTATCCTGTTGTTTATTTTAAAGAATAACTGTTTTACGATCTCACACCAGTCACCATGACTGACTCGGAGTTTATTGTTTCCCTTCTAAACTCTGGGTGCCCACCAATTTCCACACGGGCAGCCTAGAGTTATATTATCAGGATATTCTGGATATTCTGGAGCTTTGGAAGCAAGCTGGATGGCGAGACGTAGTATTTGTATCTGATAGTATTTATTCCGCTGTGTATTTTGTATGAGGACAAGTTATATAACTGTCCATTGTTGTATATTGACTCTGATGATTGATGTATATATAAACTGATATAGTTCTTTGTTTTTAAAAGACTAGTGATTATCTATTATATTTTGTTCCGCTGCGATATGTGAGATTCTGATATTGTTTCTGTTTCTGATGTTGTTCTGTTGTTTCTTCTTTCTCTTTTCTTCTATCTTTTCTTCTACCTCTTCTTTTAAACCCTAATGGTTCGGTTTTTCGTTCACCTTGAGTAAATAGATGGAGATTAGTGTTTATTCAAGGGGTACGGAAAAGCGGGTCATTACATTTGGTATCAGAGCATATGGTTAAGCGACAACTCTGCTCTGTTGGGTGTTACTCATTAGAGATAGAGTCAGTAGTACTCTAGAATGAGTTTGAGTGTAATAATAGATATGAGTGCGTATTTGTTAGTTAATATAAAATTGTTTTATATTGTGATGATTGGTTTGTTGAGTGGTATATGGATTCTGGTCGGTATTGTCCGTACAACTCTATCGATAGGGATCTCTAAACACTTATATAGAGCAATTCGGCACAATATTGTTTTAAAAATTGGGTAAATGAAATAATTTTACCTTGATTATATTTTGTATATAAAGAAATAATTTTTTAAGAATTATTAAAGTGTATATGAATTGATTGTTAAGATTGTTTGAATAAGTTGAATTAAAACAACAATTGTGAAAGAGAAAAATATATAAGAGAATGAATTATAAATATGGAGTTATAATTAAAATGATTTACAATGGTAAAATAATCTTATATGTAAGAAGTGAAATTATGTGCAAAGAGATTTATAAATGTGATTTATGAATAAAAGGAAATTTTTGAAAGAATTTAAAGCACTGATTTCACTATTGTTGCTGGAAAATAATAAGGGTGATGACTGCAGCATCATCGGTATCATTTTCGAGTTTCTGTGTGATTGATTTGCTACCATAGTAAATTGGAAATTGAGGTTTTGTTGTGATAAACAAATTTGAAAATTTAAGTCCAAATTTAAATATGGTAAATACAAGTGAAATAAAATTTATACTTATGATATGAGATAATAGATTTAACTTTGGTAAAGTTAATGAATTTGAGTAGCATGATGAAATATGATGTGAAATTTAACTAAAAGGAAGTCAAATGTGATATAAATTTGAATGATTGATGAAATTTGATTTTGGTAAAAGGTTAAATGAATTTTGTTAAGAAAAACAAAATCTGAATTGGATTAATAAGTGGAAACTTAAGTTAAGTTAAACAAATGATGTTTAATTGGAATATAACTTAAGTAATGTTGAACGAAGTTGATTTTGATATCAAAGTAAATTAATAAAGTGAATTTATTAAATGAGTGTGAACTTGAGTTGTATAAATGAAATTCAATTGTATTTGTTAAAATGAATTAGCAATTGAATAAATGGATTGAATGTCAATCAATTGAATATAAATAATTGATATGAAGCAATGAATATAAGTGTTAATTCATTAGAAGCTAAAGGAATTGAATAATTGAATGGAAGTCAATTTAATATCAACCAATTGAAATTAAAAGTGTTGAACCAAATCGAATGTAAAAATTGATAATTTGGTTGTGTTGTTTGTGCATTGGTTGTTATATGATTGATAGTTGATGGTATATAATTCATTGAGTGTTAATGAAAGTAAATTAGCAAAATTGGAAGCTAAAGTAATTGAGTCCAAATTGAAAGTAAATGAATATGAACTAAATTTGATTGATGAATTGGAAGTGAACTAATGTGAATTAATTAGTGAATGTAAATCAATTGAATTTGAATGAATGAATGTTAGTTAAATCCAATATTAGCAAATCAAATGTGAGTAAATTGAAAACCAATTCAATGAATATTAATGAGAAATGAATGAATATTGATTCGGTATGGATTTGTTGGATGTTTATTGGATGATGATGGTTGCATTGTTGCTTTTGTTGCATTGCTATGTTAGCACATGTAGTTATTATGTTGTTATATGATGTATATTGACTATATTTTCATATCTACATGTTCTCATATGGTTTGTTGAGTGTTTAGTAGGTGCGGATGGCGTTGCTTCGCATTTGGAGCTCGCTTTCGCGCTATATTAGCCGTATACGCTCGCTAAAAATATGATAAGGTACATATCTCGGATTAAATATCGTACTTTTACACTTTTTTCCCTACGGGATGCCTCATCACTTGATGGGATGTATATTTGTGATATATATACACTGTCATTTTTTTTTTCGGATCGAGCCGCGCAAAGGAGACGCTGGCGAAATTTTCTGAAAATTTAAGGCGTTAGAATATTTTTGAGAAATTTGAAAATTTTGAAAACTAAGTTATGATTTGAAAACTTAGTAAAGATTTTGTGAGAAGTTAACTATGAACTTTGGAGAAGTTAAACACTTAACAGATTTGAAAATCTAATTTGAACGGTTTGTTTTGGAAAGTTAACGGATTTTGTATCTTCTTCCTAACTTGTAATTTCGAGGACGAAATTCTTTTAAGGGGGGAAATCTGTAACGACCCAGAATTTTTGATAATTAAAATTCGAATATTTAATTGATTTTAAATATTTATAAGTGGAATTAATAAGTCGGATAATTTAAAATTCGAATATTGAGTTTAATTGGATAATTAAATCAATAATTTAATAGTGAAATTCCAGAATTAATTGAAATCTGGATTGAATATGATTTTAACTGATTTGTAAAATTTTGTTTAATCATACTGAGGTTATAGAAATATTTTAGAACTCTTAAAATTGAATTTGGAGTTAAATTGTGAAAATTGAATATTTTAATATTTAATTATCGACTGTAAAAATAGCCAATTTTCGAACAGTCTCAGAATTGAACGAGACCAGTTCCATTGGATCCGTAATAGTTAGTTATTATCGGATTTCAATTTTCGTAGCAATCGAAGTTATCGTTTGACCGTGGCAGCTCGAAACGCATCGATATCATTTTAATTTTAAATCGTCGAGTTAAAATAGTCATTTTTCAAAAGGTCTCGGATTTCGACGAAACCAGTTTCATCGGATCCGTAATGTGATATTATTGTAAGATTTCAAATTTCGTAATTTTTGGATTTACCGTTTGTCCGGTACAAATTAAAACGCCTCGAAATCGATTTAAATCGGTTTAATTTAAATTGATCGTTTTTCTCCGTATCTCGCACAAATGTCCGAATTAGCTCCCGAAACACGTTCCATTGCGTTCGGAACGCGGGGTAAACCTTACGAACGTCAGCCGGCACGCTCGATTTCGAGTTCGGAAAATCCGGATTGAATAGTGTTCGTCGTTTTTTCTATATAAGCCCTCAACCTTTTCCTTTGCAAAAGAAAAAAAAACCCTAAAACGTTCAGCCGCCACTCCAATTTTCAATGGCCGGCATCTCACCTCCTTCCCCCTCGAATATCTTCCCATCCAAGCAGCGATTTCAAAAATTTTCAACTAGGAAAATGTAGGGCTCTTCGTGACGAGCACATCCAACGGTGATGATGAAAAATGGAGCGACATCGTGGCCAGAAGTCTCGGTTGTTCGTGCAACGTTCGGGCACGAAAACCCATACCAAGAGGCGACCGAGCCAGCCCTCTTCGTCACCGGAGGTCGAGCTCGCGACGAGCTTTCGTTTGCCATTTCCTGATCGGCGGCACGTCAACGTGGGTGGTCGAAATAATTCGATGATGGAGGCGGCTAGTGGGTTTCGTTCATACGCGTGATAACCTGGGGGATCTGCGTGAGGAAGAAGGGAATTGAAGGCCACGATCTCATCAAGCTAACGAACGGTCTAGATGCAGTTAGGGTTTGGAAATGTAATTAAAATTGTAAAATTATTTATATAAAAATTCGTTAAAGTTTAAAACAATGTATCTCTTTCGTACGAGGTCAGAATTCGACGAAACCAGTTGCGTTGGCTTCGTTTTGTCGAGCACTACACTATGGAACAGAAGTGGAAGCGATCGGAGTCAGTGAAAATTTTGAGTTAAATTAAACGTCTGTTTAATTTATTCGAAATAAAAAGCTGGAACGGAATTGAAGTCAAGGTGAGATCTTCTCACTCAAATTGAATGTGGAATTTTTACAGTTATTGATTGATGATTGACTGTTTGAATTGTTGATATTAGATATAGTAGGATATATATCTATATATAGCAGTATATACATATTGGCATATGTATATATTGGATTGATTGATTTCCCGCCTCGTATAGCGGATGAGACCCTATTGCGCCGTTAGTAAGCGGATTTATAAAAACCCATATACCGCGATAATTCCGTACTGGAGCGGAATTGGTATTGTGCTAACATCTGTGGATGCAGGGAAACAGGTTGGAGGGATCCAACTGGATTCCTCACCGTATTGATTATTTACAGATATTTTGATATATTCTGTTATCATATGATGATATATGATATTTGACTGTTGTGATGGACTGATTGGTGTTGTGGCATCATCGGATTCAGTTTTGAAATGTAAAAATAACGACTTTTACTTTAAAAGGATTTTTAAAGTGATTTTTGAAAATATACGTTTTATGGAATTTTTGAATCGATTTATAAACGTAAAATTTTAAAGTTACAAAAAAATTTATAGATTTGTGAAATATAACCGAAAAGTGATTTTTGGAATAAATAGTTGACTGATTTATGAAATGGTTTAAATTGAGATTTTTGAATTTCTGTAAACGGTTTATATAAAAGATTTATGAAATTGATATCTACAAAAATTAAGAATGTTGAAATTATAAAACGAGTTTTTATAAGTGTTAAAAATGAAATATTATGGAATCCGTAAGTGAATGAAATTTATAGATTTATAAATTGTGAAGTTGAAAATGAATGATAAGTTATTGACTTATAATATGGACTTGTGATATTTATATCGAGTATAACTCGAATTTGTTAATAAAGAAGATTTATAAATCGAAGTTGTTAGAAAATGGAAATCGAATTTATAAACGTTGTTTTATAAATTCGAAAATCAATTAAATTTGATTGATTTTAAATATAGAGATTATTAAGGGAATTTTATCCACGATTTTGGACAGTGGATAATTCTTGGAATAAATGTGTAGAAAATATTGGAATGTGGCTAGTGAAGTATATTCACGATTTTGGACAGTGAATATATTGTTAAGTAAAATGGTTATGTTTGGGAAAGCGATATCATGAAATGAAGTAATTGTTTTAAAAGATGTTTTAAAACGTGATAAGTATCGAATACATAGATTTCAACATTTATTGTTGAAATAGACGTTTCGAGAAATAAGGAAATGATGGACTATAACACTGTTGTTATAGTAAATGATTTCCGAAAGGAAATGTTTTGATGTAGTATTGGGATTCATATATCTATCTAAATTCCGAATCCCTATACTAGTGATTTTGAGTCGTCGTAACGATGTTTTACGCAACATTCGTTTTGACTCAAATAGATGTAAAATTTATGATTTCCTTAAAGGATGAATATATACTTAATATTGATTTAAGTATATCGAATATTTTCAAATGTTGAAATTAAATTGATTTGTGAAATACTTATTATTAAATAAGTATGGAAATGCTTTTCCAATATGAAATGAACTGTTTTGAGATTTTATCTTCAAAGATAAAATGAAATGTGGAAATTGATTTGAAATTGTTTTCAAATGATTAAGTGTGGAAAAAAATATATCTAGTAAAAGATATTTTGGAAGATAAAATAATTTGGGAAAATTATTTGGAATCTGATGATGTTGCGCATCTTTATTGATAGTTAAATAACCGACTATCAATAATTACCTTGAATAGGTATTTGTTGTGTATTGGATGAATTTGAATGCCACACTTGTTTTTAAATAAACGCTCACTATTCGGGTTAACCGGGAAAGGACCATGGGGTCGTATAACCCATTCCGAATATGTGATACGTCGTTATGAATTGCATTCGAAGACCGGTGTTGAAGACCGGATATTTTTGAAAACGGAAGGATTACCGTCGAGTTACTCTACATCGGCTGATCTCCGGTTTAGAGGTTTTATCATCCTTAGTGACGGGAAGTCCCGACGTGATTGAAAATTATCCGGATATGCAAGGGCTTCGTGAGAAGTGCCTTCGGTTCTGTTCGATCCCGGAACAGACTTGTATGGATTGTGTGTCTGACATTACACTTTGAGATATAAAGCTGATTTCTTTCAAATACATATCTGTTGGTGGCGGAGAATTTATTCTCTTAGCTTAACACCCTTCTCTGAGACGTACGAGCTCAGAGGTTATGTAGTTGAAATTTATCAGCAATATATCCCAATTTGGTAACGTGGCATACTGAGTGTTGCTGTGAAATGATCAGTGTTTGATCATTTGCGATATGATCATTTGTTTGATCTTATATCTTTGTGATCATAGGTTGATCATTTTGTTTGACCCGAAGCAGGGCTTTTTGAGAAAGCGTAGCTTTGTGGACGAGACTTCGTCGAGCCTCACAACCCGGAAATGGTCGAAACAGGAATGTTGCGGCAAGGTTATGAGGGTCGCGCCCTTTAGGGTATGTCATTTCCTTCTGGAAAGGGGTGGTATCATGGTATGGAGCCCAGATACTTACTCATGTGGATACACTTTCTTTATGATGTGTGATGTTGGATATCGAGCGCTCGGATAAAGGTCCCAAAGGACCGGGTGATGACATATTCGTGAGTTACCTGTTACAGGGGTAACCCGGCCTTGTTTGGCAGAGAGCAGTTTGTCTCTCGGGACGTCCAGCCAGAGGCGATCCCAATCGGCAGGAGGAAAGGAAGTTCCTTAGCCTGACCATTTGTTGGAAATCCATTTCCCAAATACGAAATTTGTACGGTTTTAGTTGTAGAACCTGCTATCTAATATAGCAGCTATAGTAGGCATAGTATCATGGTACCTATGCTGGCTAAGATTAATACTATACTTTCGAAATGTTTTCTACACTATGCACTAATAATAATATCAAAAATGATTTGATTTTGCGTAGTAAGCATCTTTGACTATCATAAGAAGAAATCTCCTCCAATTCTGCGTTTGCATTGTGTGTGTGGCGGGAGGTCTTATGGTAGTTTCATTTTCCAAAAGCATTTCGAATTGACTTTAAATTTATCCTGTTGTTTATTTTAAAGAATAACTGTTTTACGATCTCACACCAGTCACCATGACTGACTCGGAGTTTATTGTTTCCCTTCTAAACTCTGGGTGCCCACCAATTTCCACACGGGCAGCCTAGAGTTATATTATCAGGATATTCTGGATATTCTGGAGCTTTGGAAGCAAGCTGGATGGCGAGACGTAGTATTTGTATCTGATAGTATTTATTCCGCTGTGTATTTTGTATGAGGACAAGTTATATAACTGTCCATTGTTGTATATTGACTCTGATGATTGATGTATATATAAACTGATATAGTTCTTTGTTTTTAAAAGACTAGTGATTATCTATTATATTTTGTTCCGCTGCGATATGTGAGATTCTGATATTGTTTCTGTTTCTGATGTTGTTCTGTTGTTTCTTCTTTCTCTTTTCTTCTATCTTTTCTTCTACCTCTTCTTTTAAACCCTAATGGTTCGGTTTTTCGTTCACCTTGAGTAAATAGATGGAGATTAGTGTTTATTCAAGGGGTACGGAAAAGCGGGTCATTACAAAATCCCTCAAGGCATGATACAAATCCAAATATCAAACTAAACAATACTGTCCATGAAAAATCAAGATCCTCACACACATATGATTCCCTTGAATTCCCTTGGATTTGGTTCTACGTATTCGCGTTGTTCCTTCCTCCAATTATCTTTTCTTTTCCTTGCTTGATTCTTTAATCTTCCTTAAACCCTTGAATCTTATATATTTGTTCCTGAAATTTTCAATTTTATGAATTGTATTAAGGAGGAAGAAAATGGCAGAGTTTCGTTGGCTTGTATATTTTTTCTGAATAAAAGCGAGGGAGCTAGCCTCTTAATTATAGTGGTTAGAATGCATCTTGACTGTATCATCAAAATCTAATAAATTTGAGCCGTTAGGGGTTTTAGAAACCCTAGCGACCTGTAACATCTCGGTATTTTCAACCATTCGCATCCGCACATGTCGGAATTGAATTGCTCAAAATATCAGATTGTTTACTTATATTTGGCAAAACTCAGCATATACAGTAAATAAATCAATCACAAAGTAATAGAATGGCAATCGAAGAAGTGTGTCCAATCGGAGGAGCTACCTCACTTGGCTCATCGATTGCCCCTGTTTTAGCCACCTTAAGCTAACTCACGGGAGTCAGGTCCACGTATATACCTCATATAGGGTCGTCGCCACCATCCTACTTCATTCTGGAATCTCCACCGCGTACACGGTTGTTAAAGTGGTTTTCGGTATTGGCAGAGAGTATGACAATAACCGATCCCGGGCTCTTTAACAACCAAACGTTATTATAACACCGCGGTCATTTCAAAATAGTTTATACTTCAAAACCAAAATATCATTTCTATTTCAAAACCATATCAATACGATATCATTTCACTTCAAATATATTTATTTCCAAAATCATAACACTTCAAAGTTATAACACTTTCTAAATTATAAATCTTAGAATTTGTAACACTTGGAAATCATAACACTTGATAACATAATACTTTGAAATTCATAACTTTGAAATCATAACTTCCCACTTGAACAATCTAGATATTTATAATAGTATATAAAATAAAATAGTTTATAAAATAAAATAGTTTATAAAATAAAATAGTTTATATAAAATAGTTATAAGTTAAAATAGTTTATATTAAAATAATTAGTATATTAAAATAGTTTATATTAAAAAATTTAAAAATAAAATATATAAATAGTTTTAAATATAATTTAAAAATACTTTACATAATAAAATAGCTTCCTCAAATTTCACAAATCGATTCACATCAACTCGAATTCAAAATTTCAAATTTAATTTAATCTCAATTCATCAATTTCAATTTAATTCAGTTTCTCAATAAACCCTTTCAAATTATATCAATTTCAAATACACATTTGAACCACAAAATAAACCATTTCAATTTCAATATATTTCAAAGCTTTAAATATTCCGCATTTTCAAAACTAAGTTTGATAATTTCATATATATCTAAATTTAACTTCATTATTATTTAGTTTGAAATGTTCACTTAATAAAATCCAATATCATTTAAATAAGCCTTAAATTACAATTTAAACTAAATCTTTTCTTCAATTTATTTATTCTTGGAATATTCATTTAATCACTTTGAATAAATATCAAGGTATAAAATCATATCTATAAATCTCCATTCAAAAATTTTCAAATCAATTTAAATTTATCTTTCCAACCTTAATTTATTAAAATTATATAAAAGAATCTACTTTTTTAAAATACAATTTTAAATAAATACTTAAAACATATTATATACTAATTAAATCAACTTTATGAAATCAAATCTTATTATTTAAATTTATTTATATTAAAACTTATTTTATATATTTTAAAGTAGTAAAATTTTAAGTAAAATCATAAAATTTAAAATCTCAAAACAGACTTATAATTATAACATTTTCAAAACATATAATTTTAGAAATCTAAAATTTAAATCCTTATAAAAATAGCATTTATATATAATATCTTAAAATCAATATTTATTAAAACCATATATTTCCCTTCAAAACCATGGAAATCATTTTCAAAATATTTATATATAGACCAACGGTGTCTGTATATACTTTTCTATCCTATGGTCAAGTGATACGGATATTTATCATTTCAATCCGCAATTTAAATATATACGGGTATATATCTTTTCAACCCGCAATCCCAAATTCAATGTCAATGAAAATCGCTTGGGTTTATCATTTCAACCCATAACGATTTTTCTCCTATCCTACAAGATCGTTCGGGTATGTATCATTTCAACCCATAGGGAATTCCATACTAACAGGGAACGTACCGAGTAAGAACAGTGATGATAAAAATATAACATATCAAACAGGCATATATCATCAATATAAATAACAGATAATGGTGTTAGATGTCATAGGTGAACAGATACAGATAATAGCATACATATAGCAATGTAAATAACTAACAGCATTATATTTCAATTGTCGTTTCAATTGAAATCAAATTTAATAAATATAAGAATGTTAATCGTGAGTGATTGCTCACCTTTCGAGGCTAGATAGATTTGACAAAGAAATGAGCTACGAATTCCCAAGCAACGCTAGATGGGCACGATTTAACGAACAAAGTTGATAAATAGGAGTTGACGAAATCAAATCAGAATTGGTTCGATGAAGATAAAAGGTATATATATAACTATATATAACCATTTACATATATAAAATTCATATTCTAAATTCAAACACAAATAAAATTTAATATACATGCATTTCAAACACATATATTAAAATCAAACATACATTTAAAAGAATATATATTTATTTTCAAATAAATAGTAAATCCCAAATGTACTATATCAATATAAAATTGAAAACCATGTTCTCATATATATAAACAAATGTATATACACATGTACACAAACTTACATACAGGTTATAAATAAAAATTAATTTTTATTATCAAATCAATATAAACAATTTATTATAATATGTATAAAACTTAACGGTAAATGAAAGGTTTTAAAATCTATGTATAATACATTATATAACTTACTTAAACAACATATATAAGTTGACATAATACATATAAAACACATATATAATACTGCATATATAAACTTACAGAAATCTGTATATATATGTAAAACAGAATATATAATTAACTGTATATAACATACTTATAACCCAAGCATCGAAATATATATACTAGTTTAATATATATATAGGTATCAATATATCACCTATATACGTGTGAATGTAACCGAATATACAATACAACAAATATTATATACTAACATAACATGATACATATAAATTCATATAACTCATACAATAAACCAGCAAATAAAAGTTTATAAACTAATATGTATAATAACTTATATACAGGTGCATATGTATGAAATATCAGTAAAATAAATACATATATACACTAACACAATTTAACAAATCTGCATAAATTGATATATATAGACTAATATACGAACACACATACTGACACCTTAAAGAAACCATATACATTACTTAATAGGCTAATATATAACAACATATAATGACAACTTATATAATATATATATATAGAACAGAGCTCATGTACTTGAACATGACTAATATATATATATATGTACAACATTATATTTAAAACCTAGTTTTAAACATATATATATATATATATAAATCCAAACTCATAACTACTAACCTACATAACTCAACATATAATTATAGATATAAACTTACATACTTACATAAACAAATGTATATGTACATATATATACACACACACTAACATAAAATATAACTGATAACACATACTATACTAACCTACAAAACATATAAAAATCAAGTTATAACAAAGTTATGCAAAAAAAACAATATATAGATTAATAAAATCACATAATGTAAACACTTTACCTAATACGATAGACTTATATATATAAGAAAGAAAGTTGCGGCAAACGTGTATATCAAAATATATATATCAGATATACATATATATATAAAACTTGAAATATATAACAAAATTTTAACTAAAATATCAACATATCAATATATTTACTTACTTTATAATAGAAACCAGAGAGTAGAATATGGCAAGGCAAGGGAAGGAGGGGAGTGCTCGCATGGGCTGTAAACGTGGCTTGCACGCAGGTGCGGAGGAGGTCGTGCATGAGTGGTGAAGATGGGAGGGAATATTTGGCGATGGGCTGCTCGGTCAGGCGTGGAGGCATGGCTGTAAGTTCGGGATCTGGGAAGTGGGAAAGGTGATGGCTTCGGGTTGTTTGGCCTGTGGTGCGAAAAGGAAGAGGGCTGCTATTGGGTGGACGATGTTGAGCAAAGGAGGGGAAGGTTGAGCAGTGGTTGGTGGCGTGACAGAAGAGGGTGGTGGAGGCGCTTGAGGCCTGGCGTTGGCTACGGGTGGATGGGCGCGCGGCTATTTGAGGTGAGATGGGTTTGATGAAAGGAGTACGGCAGGGAGAAGTGTGAGTTGGGGCCGTGAAAAAAAATGAAACAGAAAAGGTAAAAGAAGTTGAAGGAAATGGCTACAGGGAGCAGCCATATATTCACATTACGTTTCGTATTCACAGAGAAATTTTTTGAAGAGGCCACGTAATACGTGTACCAATGCATAATAATTGAAATATAGGGAATGGTTAAGGTTAGATATACATTTTGGCGAATAATAAAAGCTCATGGCTGACAGTTCAATAGGTGGATAAACGAATGGACTCAGGAAAGTGAAAAGGCTCGAAACGCGGAACCGCTACGACTGATCGTTTCATCGATTTCGTCGTGTATCGGACTCCAAAGCACACAAATGGATATACTGCGGAGATCAGCATGACGAGACGATTAAAATGGTATACAGATATCAGTGGTACGATCAAATTATCAAAAGTCGATATCGGTACCGAAAATGCTGCTAAAACGCCGGAATTTAGATAGAGGGTGCAATAGCAGTCCAAATTTGATGAAACGGAAGATGACGTCTCACTCAGAAGATGATTTACAAATTTATTATATAAAAATATTAAAGTTTGGAAAACATTTTATTATCATCAATTATTAACTGATTTTGAATTTAAATAAAATTACACAAGAAAATAAAATTTCATATTAACAGATGAAAATTTACCATTTGCTATGTTTAATTAGACGTATTCCAAATATCAAATTTTTATTTCCAAATTTATTTATTTAAAATTTCACAAAATTTCAGTTAATTACGTTATTTAAAATCGTTAAAATATCCGGGTTGTTGCATGACCTCAGCAAAACAGCCGACCGGTCCTCCTTGGGCGGTCGACCGACCTTCAAGTCCCTAGCACCAATTAATTACGATAAACATTAACTTGTATTAATTTATAGTTATTACTCGTTTTATTACTTAATGATTTCTTAATGTTTAAATTTTATTATTTAATGGTGCTCTAACATTAAGCTTTAAAAAAATATTTTGATCGATTCGAAAATTCTAAACATCGATGATTTCTTCATTTGAATTCTAATCGCTAAACTTTATAAATAAAAGTTGATCAGAAGATCACCATGAACACAATGGTGCAAGTTTCGTGGCAATTCCGATGTTTACGCAAATTCCATTTTTAGCCTGGTTATCGATTAATTAATTTCTTATTAATTTTACGTCGTGTTACATTCTCCCTACTAAAAGGATTTCATCCCCTAAATTCTTAAGGGACAGATAGTGTAAGGCACACTCTACAACCATGTTGTACAACCAAGTTATCTACACAACCATTTACTCAAACAAAAATTCTATGTGATTGTGTATGCAACATATCTATAGGTAAGCTCAATCGTAGAGTGAATGCAAGATTGTGGCATATAGGCATGTATGCAAATAACCTAAATATGCTTAAAATTCTATATGAGTGCAAAAACAATAGAAAAAAGGTGTGACAACCACCCCTTCCCATCCAATCTAGAAACTACGGTGCAACCAAAACCTACATAATACTAAATCTAGAGAGAGAAGAGTTCTAGGTTAGAAGCCTTCATCTTATCCTCCATTTTCCAGGTGCTCTTCGCCAGATTATCTCCCCATTGAACTTGGATTAGCCTGATTTCCTCGTTACAAAGCTTCCTAACTCCATGCTCCTCTATGCGTGTGATGGCACGGGATGCTATCGATTCCATCTCTATATTTGCTAACTGATCAGGCTCCACTACAGTTGTTGTTCTATGTAGACATTTCCTCATATGCAACACATGGAAAACATAATGGATTCCAACCGACTTAGCTTGAAACTCTACTCAATACGCAAGTCTTCCAACTCTCTCTAAAATTGGGAAAGGCCCAACGAATCTCGGCGCCAACTTCACTAAAGTTCCAAATCTCATAATCTTCTTAAGAGCAGAAACCTTAACAAAATCCTTGTCCCAAACTGAGAATTCCAACTCCTTCCTTCGCCCATCGGCATAGGATTTTTATCAGTCTTGATCTATCTTCATTCGCTATCTGTTTACCTTAACCTTCTATATGGTCTCACGTATCAAATTTGGGGAAAGTAGAATTTTGTCAGTATTCTCCCACCAACAACTAGGGGACTTGCATGGCCTCTTATATAGGGCTTCAAAGGGTTCCATACCTATTGTCGTTTGATAACTATTATTGTATGTAAATTCTACTAAAGGTAAATGCTGCTCCTAATGTCCTCCGAAATCCATGATGCAAGCTCTCAACAAATCCTCCAAGACTTTGTTATTCATCGGTCCGAGGGTGGTATGAGGTGCTAAGATTCATCATCAACCCTAAAGTTGACTACAGACTCCTTCAGAATTCACTAGTAAACAAGGAGTCCCTACTGTTGACAATAGTGATTAGGATTCCATGTAATCGGACAATCTCCTTGATGTAAATCTATGCTAGCGATGTTGTGGTCCTATTATTTCTTATCGGAATAAAATGGACATTTTCAGCGAGTCTGTCCACTATAGCCCAAATAGCTTCATTACCTATTTGACTTTTAGGCAACCTTTTCTACAAAATCCATCGATATGTACTCCGACCTCCAAGTTGGGATCTTCAACGGTAATAACGGTACTCTGGGCTTCCCTTGGTCAGCTTTGATTCGTTAGCATGTTAAACAACTTGCTACATATTGCACTACTTGCCTCTTCATTCTCGTCTAATAGAAAACCTGCTTCATGCCTCTATACATCTTATCTCCACCGGGATGAATAGTCATCTTAGAACAGTGGCACTCAGCCAGTACTTCCTGCACAAAATCCTTTACCACTAAAACACAAAGGTATCCATCTCTTCCTAGCCGTCCTCCATTATCGGTTGAATACCTAACTTGATGGGGGAAATACTCTCCATTATTCAACTTAGCCAAAATATCTACTATCGTCGCATCTTTCTTCTAATCTTGACCGATGCAGTCTATCGATACTGGCCTCACTTCCATTGCTGCCAACTATCTAAGAGTGAATTCTAATGGCGGTTCAAAATTAAAATTCAAGAGGGATTCCAACTGTCTCCACTCATATATAGCACATAGAGTAGCATGCCTTCGGCTAAGGGCATCAGCAACAATATTACTTTTTCCGGGAGTATACTGAATCTCGAAGTCATAGGATGTTATAAACTCCATATATCTTCGCTGCCTATGGTTCAAGAGTTTTTGGGGAAATAGATACCTAAGAGACTTGTGGTCCATAAATACCTCAAAATTTTCTTTCAGAAGATGATGCCTCCACATCTTCAAGGCTAATACGATGGCCGCTAATTCTAAATCATAAGTGGGATACGTCTTCTCATGGTCCTTCAATTGTTTGCTTGCATAAGCTGCCACCTTCCCTTCTTGTCTTGCATAAGGACAGCTCCCAACCCCATACCGCATGCGTCAGTATAAACAGTAAAGGGTTTCAATCCATCTGGGATCGTCAGTACATGTACATTAGTTAATAACTCCTTTAGCTTCTCGAAGGCTTTCATGCGTTTCTCATATCATGTGAAGATTAAGGTCTTCTTGGTCAGACGAGTCAACGATACTGCTATCTTTGCAAAGTCCATGATGAACTTCCTATAGTAACCCGCCAACGTAAGAAAACTCCTAACTTCTGTAGTATTCTTTGGAATCTTCTAGTCTTGAATAGCTTCTACCTTCGCAGGATCAACCGACAACCCCTTCTCGAAGATAATGTGGCCGCAAAATGACACTTTAAGAATTTGAATTTTATTTGGTGCTTTCTCAAGATTTCTAGTACATCCCTTAAGTGGTTTTCATGATCCTCTTCACTTTTTGAGAACACTATAATATCATCCACAAATACTACCATGAACTTATTCAACTACCCCCTTTCAAGTACCATGTGGCTAACTTCCTTCTAACTCAATCTCCTAATTCTGGTTCCTTGAATATATGGTCACAATCATCAATCCAAGCTTTGGTTCCTACGAAGTCCTCCGAGCCTGAGAATACTCATTCACCCATACTTTGAAAGTCCTTACATAGCCTAGGGAAGTCGAGAGGTCAGAATGCTAGCACAGCAGGCGGAGCGACTGGAGCCGTTGGTGCAACTTGCTGGGGAACGGGGATTTGCCCCCACGGCTCTTAAGTATTTCTGAAACAACACTGGCATACCTAGTATGATAGATATCTCCTAGTTGGTGCGGGTCTCGACCTCAAAGCCATTGTATTCAGCCATTATCAACTATTAATAGGTTTGAAATTTTGGTTCAGGACTCCCTACGATAGTATCACTTTCCAAAATAAGAATTTTCCCAAGGCGTTTGCATATGCATATATGTATGCTTGTATATAATATGGTCTTGAAAAATATTTTCAAAAATAATAAATACATACTCTCACGTATTCATATTCCCAATTGATTCGGTAACCTAGACTATGATATCAAATGTAACAACCTTCTTCGAAACGGGCCTAATTTTCATCCCAATAAAAGCCTATTGAACCTGAGATCCGTTTCGGAGCTGGCTATTGGTTGGTATAATTAATGAAAAAATATATAGAGCTATCTATCTATACTTTCGGAATCTTACAACGAAAGGAATAAAATAATAATGAAATAAGTACCAATTGCTTAAAAACATGTCTTAGAAATACAATATCACAAAATAAAATAATCAAGTCAAATACATTTTTTTCAGAGTACATAAAAATATAAATAGATAACTAGTACTACCATCGGGACTTCACCGTCTTCTCCTCCACCCACATCATCAAACCTACCATGTATGTTGTAATGAGGAGGGGGTTAGAACAACAATGTTTGGTGAATGGAAACCTCAAGTTTTACAATAATAGTATATTGATAGTGATCATTTAGATAGGTATTATGTCTTACGTATTTAATATATATGTGTGTGTGTGCACGCGCGCGCGCGTCTGTATGTATGTATATGCATGTATGTATGTATACATACATGCATACATACATACTTATATATATCCATGTATGTCTCCACTATAGACTAGTGACCCTGCGAATCCTATTCCATGACTACAAAAGCGGGTATAAAACTATGGAGTATATCGGGTTCAACAACCCATGTGTCATCCAATCATATCCTAATAATGCAAGAGGAAGTACCCAGATTACTTAATACCGTTAAATGGGGAAATAGGCACACCCTCCTGTCATTTACTATCTATCACTAGACGAGCCTTTCCTATCCTAGTACCCCCTAACTATCATTATACCAATTTTCTTGCAGGACACTTACTGCTTCTTGAACATGGAAGAGGTAGACTCCCAACTATCATTTAATACTTCAATCCCAAAGCGGGCTTCCCTTAAGGGATTTTCACTAACGCACATCAAAGATTTTCCCTACTTATGGCTCGCAACCCAACTATGACGTCTCATATTAGTTCGACTATCTATAAAACTGGTAGCTAGATTAACTGGACAAACTTACCCTACAAAATTGGGACTAACCCCGCGTCCACTGTAGGTACTTATTATAGGCGATGTCCCACATTAGTAATGAAAGTTAGAGTGCTGGTGCCAAATTAGCTAGACAGACTTCTATGTGCTTTTAACTGACCTCGCATCCATATAGCTTAGCCATACTTACTTTCTCCAACATTCAAAATGGTATTATGCCTAAATATATGTATAATACATACATACACAGACACACATACCCTCCTCACCTGTAACTACGCAATAAAGGCCTTAAAAGGGAAACTCCTTATTTCGCATTTATTTATAGATAAATTTCCATAATTATCTTTAGCTTATTCTTTATTAGATTAGTTGTTGGTTATAAATTTCCATTTAAGTGTCCTAATTATTGTATATGCTATAAGTATATTATAATTGTAAGTTTCAAAGTTCAAGGGAATATATAGTGTAATATTAAATTATAACTAATTTTATGCCTAATTTATTACATTTGTTTGTTGTCTATTTAGGATGGTATATTATAAACAACTATAATCTCTATACAAGTCCAAACAATACAATTATTTCATAAGGGCCAATATTATCGATAATTTAACACATAATTTAGACTTATACATATACATAAAATGGAATCTAAATGTACACTTTTATTTTAGATTAATATAATAGGACTACACCTCTTTTCTAAAGAAGAAACTTTATGATATAAACCTTTCATATTCCATCCAACAATTTGAACATATGGAATCATGCTTAATTTAATAATTCAAAATAGGCAGTGCAAACTGCAGATAAGAGTAAAAACCTCTTTTTCCCTACTTTGTATTAACGACCCACCTTTTTGGACGGTTTAAATCGACAATAAACCACACATGTCTAATTCAAAAGGGAGGATTGTTAATGGGGTAAATAGTAAAATAAAATAAAAGAAAGAAAAACAAAACACAGAATCTCGCAGCGGATTGACAAAATATAATAATCAAATAAACAGTTCACGAAGCCGTTTTACAAATAGCATTTGATTACACTTTACAATACAAATCAGAGTTATACAGCAGGAATAAACAAATAATGCAGCGGAATAATTATAATAAATAGCAATAATATACTGAATCTTCGTCTTCGTCCTCTTGAAATAGTCTTCAATTCACTGAAAAGCTCAGACTGACCCGAGCGTAATGAAAGACAAAACACTCGAATCAGAACTAAAAGATCTTATGCAAATTAAATCAAAATTAGATGAAATAAGGAATGCAGATAACTACATTTTTGAAGGTTCAAATTTTTCGGAAAAGTTATTGTTTCCAGATTCAAAATACAATAGATTTCACAATAGATCCATTCTAGTAACTTACAAATTCACAAAACAATTCCCAATTAAATTTCGTAGTTCAAGAGATTCGATTTATAAAATTGTTCTGAAGTTTCAACATTCAATTTTATAGAAACTTCCCAATGTTTCAAAATTTAATTTTGAGAACTTTCAAATAAGGTAACGACGGTTTATTTCTCCAAATCATTTTTATGGTTCAAATAGTAAATCTACACATACTAAATTTTTCTCACGTAAATATATGAAATTCTTGGGTTTTATATCTTTATTCAGTGTTCAAATAATCGATATGAAAATTTATATGATTACAATGAACTATAGGGTGATAATAACGATATATCAAAATAAATGAACAAATAAACATTCAATCACAATAGCATCCATCACAACATACAATCAACATTCAAATCAACCAATTCAATAACATGTCACAATAATAATTAGTTATCATATATTGGAGTTTAGGTATTCAAATTAAATATCAATTAAAATTCCAAACCAACAATCAAAAATTTATCACTAAATGACCTGGTTTAACTTGCAATAAAATTTTAGTATTTCGTGAGTGAGTGTAAACACTCACCTTATGGATTTCCCTTTTCTAGTCGGATTTGGATCCGCTACTATTTCCTCCTTTTGATTTGTTTCCTTACTATCTTAATCTTCTTCTTTTTTATAGAAAGTTTTGGAAGAGATAGAGAAGTTTGTATAGATCTATTTGAATAAAAGGATTTGGAAAAGGAAGAATGTTTGAAAAAGAAGAAGAAAATTTAAAGAAGATGAAGAATTGAAAAGAAAAGGAAGCTTTGGAAAAGAAGAAGAAGATTTGAAGAATAAGAATAAGAAAAATGAAGCTTTGAAAAAAAAGGAGATTTGAAGAAGAAGAAAAAATAAAGAACGAAGGAAATGAATAGAGAGAGAAAAAAAATGAGATGAAAGTTTGTTTGGAGAAATAAAGTTACAGAAGATGAGATTTGAAAAATGAAATGAGGCTATAGGAATGAAGATGGAAACAAATGAAAATCTAATAAAATATATATAAACAAACAAGGAATTGAAATAAAGTAAAAATATGAATAGCCTTAAAAATGGTAGTATTGAAAGAGGTGAAGTAAAGGAATAAATATATGAATAAAGATAAAAATAAATCTTCCGTTCTTTAATATGAAGCTTCAGAAGAAAGAGTTTATTTTGTTTATTTAATATAAATCTTCCGTTCTTCTGAAGCTTCATATTAAAGAACGGAAGATTTATTTTTATCTTTATTCATATATTTATTCCTTTACTTCACCTCTTTCAATACTACCATTTTTAAGGCTGTTCATATTTTTACTTTATTTAAATTCCTAGTTTGTTTATATATACTTTATTAGCTTTTCATTTATTTCCATCTTCATTCCTGTAGCCTCATTTCATTTTTCAAATCTCATCTTCTGTAGCTTCATTTCTCCATACAAACTTCCATCTCATTTTTTTCTCTCTCTATTCATTTCTCTCGTTCTTCATTTTTTTTCTTCTTCAAATCTCCTTCTTCTTTTTTCAAAGCTTCCTTTTCTTTTCAATTCTCCATCTTCTTTAAATTTTCTTCTTCTTTTCCAAACATTCTTCTTTTTTCAAATCCTTTTCTTCAAATAAATCTATACAAACTTCTCTGTCTCTTCCAAAACTTTCTATAAAAAAGAAGAAGATAAAGATAGTAAGGAAACAAATCAAAAGGAGGAAGTAGTAGTGGATCCAAATCCGACTAGAAAAGGGAAATCCATAAGGTGAGTGTTTAAACTCCCTCACGAAATACTAAAATTTTATTGCAAGTTAAACCAGGTCATTTAGTGATAAATTTTTGATTGTTGGTTTGGAATTTTAATTGATATTTAATTTGAATGCCTAAACTCCAATATGTGATAACTAATGATTATTGTGACATGTTATGAATTGGTTGATTTGAATGTTGATTGTATGTTGTGATGGTTGCTATTGTGATTAAATGTTTATTTGTTCATTTATTTTGATACATCCTTGTTATCACCCTATAGTTCATTGTAATCATATAAATTTTCATATTGATTATTTCAACACTGAATAAAGATATAAAACCCATGAATTTCATATATTTATGTAAGAAAAATTTAGTATGTGTAGATTTACAATTTGAACCATAAAAATGATTTTTGAGAAATAAACCGTCGTTACCTTATTTGAAAGTTCTAAAAATTAAATTTTGAAACATTGGGAAGTTTCTATAAAATTGAATGTTGAAACTTCGGAACATTTTTATAAATCGAATCTCTTGAACTATGAAATTTAATTGGGAATTGTTCTGTAAATTTGTAAGTTACTAGAATGGATCTATTGTGAAATCTATTGTATTTTGAATCTGGAAACAATAACTTTTCCGAAAAATTTGAACCTTCAAAAATGTAGTTATCTGCAATCCTTATTTCATCTAATTTTGATTTAATTTGCATAAGATCTTTTAGTTCTGACTCGAGTGTTTTGTCTTTTCATTACGCTCGGGTCAGTCTGAGTTTTTCAGTGAATTGAAGACTGTTTTCTAGAGGACGAAGACGAAGATTCAGTATATTATTGCTATTTATTATAATTATTCCGCTGCATTATTTGTTTATTCCTGCTGTATAACTCTGATTTGTATTGTAAAGTGTAATCAAATGTTATTTGTAAAACAGCTTCGTGAACTGTTTATTTGATTATTATATTTTGTCAATCCGCTGCGAGATTCTATGTTTTGTTTTTCTTTCTTTTCTTTTATTTTATTATTTACCCCATTAACAATCCTCCCTTTGAATGGTTTGAATTAGACATGTGTGGTTTATTGTCGATTAAAACCGTCTAAAAAGGTGGGTCGTGACATATGCGCACTTATTTCTATTTATTTCGGAATTCTTTATCGTTACAAGGCAAAATGAAAAGCGGAATCAAATAGAATATAAAATGTTTATCATGTAAATATTAATAGAATCCAATCCTATTACATTAATTCAAGAATTACATGATACGGGGGAGATTTGGGGTTTAAATTTTTGTATGCAAAATCGCCCAAGGCACAATACAAATTCAAATATCAAACTAAATAATACTATAGATGAAAATCAAGATTCCCACTCACATATGATTCCCCTTGAGTTCCCTTGGATTTTATTTGACTCCTTCCCCTTGTTCCTTCCTCTAGTTATCTTTTCTTTTTCTTACTTGATTCTTTATTCTTCCCTAAACCCTTGAATTTTGTATATATATTTGTTCTTGAAATTTTTGATTTTAAGAATTGTATTAAGGAGGAAGAAAACGGCAGAGTTTCGTCGGCTTATATAATTTTTTTGAATAAAAGTAAGGGGACATGCCTCTTATTTATAATGGTTAGGGTACACCTAGACCGTATGATCAAAATCTATTAAATCCGACCCGTTTGGACCTTTAGAAATCCTAGCCGCCTCAGCAAAATCGGTCGACCATTCCTCCTTGGGCGGTCGACCGGCCTAATGAAGGCGGTGACCGGCCTTCCGTCTCTGGCACCAATTAATTACGATAAACGTTAACTTATATTGATTTATATTTATTAATCATTTTATTAATTAAGATTTCTTAATGTTTGACTCTTACTATTTAACGACGCTGTAATGATAAGTTTTAAAATAATATTTATTTTAAATTATTTCCGATTCGAAAATTTCAGACTTCGATAATTTCTTCCTTTGAACTCCACTCGCAAACTTTATGTATGAAAATTGCTCAGAAGATCGCTACGAACGCAGTAGTGCAAGTTTCGTAACCAAATTCTGATGTTTATATAAATTCCATTTTTAGCCTGATTATTAATTAATTAATTTCCTTAATTAATTTCTTATTAATTTTACAGGGAATTACATGACCGATCACCATAGGAATTACCCATCTGACCTCTTATGTGTAGCACCGCCAATTTCGTGTTGTTTCGAGCCATATTAGCTTGCGATATTCATTTCTTTTACGGTTGGATTTTCAATTTTCTAATCTAATGATTGAGTTTAATTTAAGGCACTAGAAATTAACTTAGTCTCCAGTTTTTTCATAGATTCCACTGATCTACCTTTTTAGAGAAAAACCATAATTCCTATAACAAAATCAAATTGGTGTTTTTTATGTAGCTAAGTCTATTGGTGAAACTATATTCATATTATAATAAAAATATATGTTGAAATAAAAGAGACGTGTTTAATTGGTGAATGTATATCGATTTGGCTGGGCCACGTCATATTTGTTCCTATAATCTATTGTTATTTATTTCCGATGGGTGATATTATTGAGGTTTCTCTTTGTAAACTTGTTGGTGGTCAAGCGACAACCAAGATCATTGGTATTCCTCGTGTATTTTTCAAAACATTTCTCATCCTTTTTCTCTTATTTTAACTTTTTATTATAAATTATTGTATGTATGGTCAAAATTTTAGGATTATAATCATTTTGTTATATACATGTACTTTAGTTTTAATGGAGATGGCACTATAAACCTGATTGACTTACCACAAAGTTTTTATTATAGCAGTAGCAGAAGTAATCCAAAATGCAAATTTTAATACATATGGTTGTTTATAGCTTGAGAGAGTCTCTAATAACTCCCACTTCTATAAGTCATACCAAGTATTAGCAAAAAAGAAACAATTGTTCAATGAACATAAAATATTACATAATGAATTTGAATATTAACAAAGATATGTTCAAGATTAAAGTTGCATTTAGCATGATTATTGCAATTATCCAAACGATATTGTGAACTGTATATTAATTAACTATGAGGAAATGCTCTAAATAAAAATTTCAAGCTTTTTTAGGTTGTTTAGCAGTCATTTAGCATGGTTTGGTATATACAGCTATAATAGCTGCAGTTTCAAATACTTTCCAGTTATTGTTTATCAATCTTCTAATATTTAGAAACCATTATAACAATACAATATATGTCGTACTAATAGAATTGAACGTTTCAATATCAGAATTCTTACTATTTGATCTGTTGATCGTCAAAACCTCTAGCTGTGGACTATTATGGTTGTCCTGGTAATTATCCACACAACATTCATATTTTAACATTTTAAGTAGATTGTTAATTTGTTGACAATACAACAAAATGACCATGTTACAACTTTCCTTAACATCGTTTATAGTATGACCGTTGTAATAAACGTCTGTTACAACTGGCTTTTCTTGAAAATTATAGTCAAGTTGTTTTTAACAACTTTCAATGTTTTGCATTTGTAATACACGTCTTTATTAACTTTATAGTCTTGACCGTTGTAAATATTAGTTTATAAAAATAATTATTTATAGTTGTCGTACTCATTGGTGGTAAGTGATCATGCTTATTTTAATGTTCATCATAGTAAAACAAGCGAAAAAATGAAAAAATACAACAAAGTGCAAAAAATAAACTTGGTAAGCTATGAATAATTGTTAAAAAATTGAAATTAATTTTTTTTAAATTTATCTGATTTAATATTTTTAACCAATTAAAGAATTAAACCGTTCATAAAATTTTAAGAAATCGGTAAAAAGACTTTAAAATAAGAGTAAAAAAATTTTAGTTTACAAATATTAGCAAATCTTAATATCACTTAAAAATAAGATCTAACAAATAAATTTTCTTTACAATTTCATTTTTTATTAAAGTGTTACGGCACGCGCTTCACGCATGAGTTGCTTTTTTACAAATTGCATATGTTTTAACATATTTAAAAAAAGCACAAATATTTAATCATATTTTGCATTGAAATCATGTGAAATTTTGAAACTTAACGGTCGGACCAAAAGATTGCGTTTCTATTTCAATTATTAATAAAAATTATATCTAACAATTATATCTGTGTATGTGTGTGTATGCATGTTAGTATATATATTTTGGCACGTGCAATGCACGTGCATATAAGCTTTTTATTAAATTATTAAATTTGAAAGTTCTACGTAGTTTGATAAAAATAAACTGAAAAACATAAAGAAAAATGTAATTTTTTTGTTAGAATAGGATTTGAACTTGTAACATTGTTTATGTTTAAAATTTCCATTTGAAAATAGATGTTATTATTTGTTCACAGTGAGATTCGAATTCATGACCTCTTGTTTGCATGGAATGACATTTTTAAAATTTCACGGTCGGACCAAAAAAATGTGTTTTTATTTCAACTATTAATAAAGATTAACAAAGATTTATAGATTGATTGATTTATCTACGCAGATCTTGCATTACCTATTCTAATGCAGCCATATATATTTGACTCGTTCTCTAAAGTCTAATTATAATTACATTTGAATACGTCTAAAGTAATTGTAGCAAGATTTTATCTCCTAATTTATTGGGAAGATCATATTAAGTAACACTAATATTTAAAAAGGTATATATAAGGGTATTTTGGGAAGTTCACGGTCGGACCAAAAGATTGCGCTTCCAAACCAACTATTAATAAAGATTAATAAAAGAAATAAAAATTCAAACTAACCAAAAATTAGATGTTGCAAATATAAATAAAAATTCAAACTAACTTAAAAGTAAAAATTCAAACTAACAACTTATGCATGAAATTTATGGAAAAGTAATTCACGTGCTAAACGCTTGATGGTAAAAGTTATATTCATCAAAAGAAATTGTCTAAAGTCAAAAATTAAGTCGTCATTATTATTTTCTGAAACCCATAGCCCTACTTCACAAATTGTACGAAATTAGTTATTCAAACCGAGCCCACTTTTTAAAAACTGCCGTCACCGATACATTATACTCCGCTTTCTCCCTTTTTCTTCGTTCCCTAGCCCTACTTCACGATCATTTTACCAGCCGCCGCCAATACATTGTCCCCCACCAATTATTTTTTCTTCGTTCCCTTTTTTCTTCGTTCCCTTTTTTCTTCGTTCCCTAGCCTCTACCACTTTTTAAAAACCCTAGCCCTACTTCACAATTCTTTTTTTAACAGTCGTCGGGCGAATCAGATAGGAGCAGATCTGATGGTGATGAGGTGATTTAGGGTTTGAGTCGCGAGGAGCAGAAGGTGTCGGTGGTTGCAGCTTTGCTGTTGCAGGGTCCGATTCGCATAGGGGCTGCGCGGCATGAGTTTTCTTGTAAGGATGGAGGGAGGTTGCGGAGCTTTTGTCCAAGTGTGGTGAAGTTCAATGGTTGCTGACTGGCTGGTGTATTTGGATGGTGAGGTTTCTTTTTTAGGTGGTGCTAAATCTGGGTAGAGGGCTTGTCAGAGGCGGTGGGGAGACAAGATGGGGAAGAAGTATGGTGATGATCCGTTGGTGGAAGTCAGTGTGATGCTCTTGTTTCTTGGCAGCCTGTGATCTAGTGTTAGTCATGGTATGAAGATGAGAACAGGGATTCAGATGACAAAATATGTCCAGGAAGAAGGTGGTGATGAATGCTGGAAATAAAGAGGAGGGTAAAAGATACTACTATAGTTAATTGTGAATATAAGAAGAGGGTGAGAGCAGATACTAAAGAAAATAAACAGAAGATAAAAGCAGTAGAAAAGAAATGCACAGAGAATAGAAGAAGAACTGATAATTCTTTTTTATTGCAAATTCAAATCATCCTTACAGGTATGTCCATGATTGCATATATATACATAACTACTACCAACTAGCCGTTATTTGCCAGCTAATTATATTTGCCAACTCATCATTAGTTGACTAATTCAATATGACAACTTCAACATGTGCACGTGTGCACGTGCACAAGTGCACAGCTCTTGTGTTCCCTCTCTGATCGAAACTAGGTATCTTCTCGTGTCTTCTCCTCTATCTGCAGCGCTTCTGAGTCTTCATAATCCATAGGAATAGTTGCTAATGAAGGGATTAGAGCATCTTCCTTTGTTGTTGAAACTGTTTGATGAATTGCCTCTTTATCTAATCGCCCATCAGATGTTTGATGAATTGTTTGGCTGTAACAGTCAGGTTTGTGTGGTAAACAATAATGTCTCTCTATATGAATTACACTAGTTCTTCTATAAGCAAAATGTTGATATATATTTGCTATCCTAAAACTACTACTGAGTTTACTTGAAACATTAAAGACAAATTTCAATCATTTATGTGAAGTTCTATAAGAAAACTGGTATACATGTTACTTAACCTTGATATATTATATGCTATTTATTGCTTATCAGTATGATTCTTGTGTTTGATATCGGATAGCTGCAATTGTCGCTGTATGTGTGAAAGCAGAAGAAGAATATAGACCTCTAATTACTGATGTTGTGCAATCGCTGGTGCCTTTGGCCAAAATCTTCTCTGGACCAACAACTTCACTACATCATCAAGTTACAATTTCATAGTGTCTTATACATAGAGAGAGAATCATGATTTTGTTCGTTTCTATAATTATCTTATAGAATTCATGTATGTAAATTAAGTGGTGATACCACTACTAGTTATTCAGAATATTGTATGAAAATTTCGCGCATAGAAGTTGCTATTGTGTAATGCAGATTAATAACTGAAGACGTCGCAGATATCTTTATACAGTCTTGCCTGCATTAGATCAAATGAAACTGAGTGCATTTCTTTTTTCTTCTTGTTATTCTATTGCATTAACTTATGTGCCATAACTAATAACTTTGGATCTTTGATTCTTAATGTACGGTGATGGCAGTGAACGATCAATTCTACTATTGAAAGAATTGATTTTATTCATTCCAACCATGAAACATATGCACACCCCATAATTACAACAAGCTTTCATACATGAGCTCAAAAAGCGGTGACAAATTAAATCAACACAGGCGATGAGGAGTAGACAAAAGAGAAGCAAGCTCATATATAGCGGAAATAGCAGTCTCGAGCAGGTACTTCATTCTTTTACATTAAACTCTTCCAATGGTTTAATGATATAGTTTGGTTGTTTCTGTGACTCCTAAATGTATTGATCCTGTGCTTATAAGCCCTAAATGTATTGCTCCTGTGCCTATAAGCTGAGTCACACTCAACACTATACTTAAAATATCCATTGCCCTCTGCATGTATATTCCCATATTAATTAGTACATCAATAGATATCTATTGATTATTTGGATATGTAATTGTTTTTCTGCTTACCAGTTCTGGAGTTCTGGGACTTAGCTTATTTCTTTAAATGGCAACCTACATATTCTGCTTAACATATCGTATATAATCATTAGTTGCAATATATTGACAGACTAGCCAATCAGGGTACAGTTGAATAATAACATACCCCATAGCTGCAAAAGTGAGGCCCCAAGCAACCATAGAATAAGCAGAAGCTGATAATAGAGCAGAAGCTCTCCATTGCAAGACATTATACAATCCAGTAAGCGATGCAGCGATTCCAACTAGGCCAGCGGTTAGTGTAAATTTTAGGAAAAATCCAACTGCCATATTTCCTATCGGGTAGTATATTTGATACAGCCTTGCTTGGTATGTCATGTGTTGGAATGAAACATAAATATACAGTTTATTAGTTTAAATGAGTTTTAAAAATAAGGATAACAACAAGAATTATGCATGTACCTTCAGTAGGAGTTTCGTTAATGCCATAATAATTAAGAGCTCAAACACCAACACTACAAAACAAGGCGGCTTTAGCGACGGCGATAAAGCGTCGCCGGCCATCGTCGGCCGTCGCTAAATAGCCCGCCGCCACACAGTAAAGGCGTCTAAATAGCTTGCCGCCACACAGTAAAGCGACGGCTTTAGTGACGGCTCTGTCATCAAAATAGCGACGGTTGGCGACGCCTTGTTGTACACGTGGCAAATTAGTTAGCAAAGGGATGGCGTCTAAAGTTGACGCTAGCCATCGCTAACCTGGGCCAAATGATCATCACTAGCCCTCGCAAGCCGTCGCTAATCTGGGCCAAAATTTCATAACTGATTCTGCTATTCAATCCATCCAACCACACAACCAGTTTCATATCTCTTTCCAACACATATACATTCAATTTCACAACTAATACCACTCCATTCATCATATAATCTCACACATATCACAAATAATCATATATATAACGCGACATATAAATTTACATAAACATTTCATCACCACCATATAAATATATCATACCAATCAAATGGAACATTCCAAATCCATCAAACAATTTAACCATACATACAAATACTATCCATCAATCACATGTATACACAAATGCCCACTAACCCATCAATCACTACAACCAACGAACAAGTATCAAATATATACACAAATGTCACATAACTGCAAAACAAGATGATGAAAATTCAACAGAAACACAAGCATACCTACTCATCGTCGTCGCCCGATCCATCATCTTTAGGCATCGTCCCATGTTGTGCCAAGTAAGCTGCAATATGCTCGTCTAGCTGGTGCGCCAATGCGTTCTTCCTCCAATCGTTTATCTCCTTCAGCTGTTTTTTCATTTGAGCAATCTCCTCATCGGCTTGGGATCTCCTGTAAGCCCTCTGGGACATTAACGCCTCTAAAATAGTTGAATTATAATTTATGACCATTATAAACAGAATGAACAAAAATGTTGATTAATTATGCGGCTTATATTTCTAATTAACTGTTATACATTGGTTGCAATTTATTTATTTTGATTATTCAGGTTCCTTATTCAATTTATAATTTGTTCACTTAAGTTTATATTCATTTGCATGCGTAAATTTATATATTAGTAAATGAAGAAGTTTACCTCCTGATTTCCGTAACTGTACCGCCTATTTCGCGAAGGCGGATCAATAATAGCATCCCATATACGGTTTGACTCCTCAAACGTTAACTATGCCCGTCCGGTGGACGGCGCTACTTGTGCCCGCTCCGCTTCATATCTCTTCTGCGATTACAAATAATAATTTGACACGATAAATATTCAATTTAAAGTTTATGAAATGTGAAATAAAGGAATATGAAATATTGTCATTACGGATAAACATGTTTACCATTACGGATCTAGATTTATCGTCCGTCCACTCATATGAAACGTTACCTTCCTCATCTGTATGCTCAATAGCATGCGTGGCCGTGAACACCTCAGCCATTATAGGCTCGCGACTGTACCTCGCCGCCTGAAAATATATACATATGAATAAACAATGTTACAAATATGATTAAACAATATTTTAAATATTTATAAACACAATTTATAAATTTACCAACTCTCTCCTGTGTTCTTAGAAGGATTTGGAGCCGTCACGGTGCAAAGCATGGTTTTTATTCCTATTTGCACGGTTCGGGCAGATAATTCCTACAAATTTAGATACACAATTAACTAAATTACTGCAACTAATATATGAAATTTAAAATAATTATAACAACAATGCAAAAGTATATAACTTACTTTCACTTCTGGAGTTTCCCAGAGCCGGAGATACTCAGCCCACACATCAGCGTCCATCCAATTGGGTTTTTTTTTCTTGCATTTTTAGCCTTAGACAGAGTGTCCCTATAATTTTTTCTCATCCTCTTGTTCCAGCGATTGGTAAAAAAATATATATCCTCTGGGTCTACACGCACGGCTGCCTGCATATTGAAATTAGTTTGAATTATGTACATTATATTAATTTCAACTGAAATACAAACTTATACTTACGAGTACATCAACCAATATAGCATTCTTGATATGCGGTGGGATGTCGTCCTAATGAGGCCAACTGCCTGACATCTTGCTCATAAATGCCTTCCTGGAAACTTGTAGGATGAAATCCGAAGGCTCCACCTGAAAGCCCCTGTATAAATTTTGATGTCGATATTTAATAAATTTTAAAAAATATACTTCAAATAAATTTGATACTTACCCTGCGCTTTTTGGAACTATCTCCGCAAGTAGGCGTAAATTCGGTGCCGTGCCACTAGCACCTACACCGGAAGAAGGAGAAGGCTTAGATCTCCGGCTATGTCTCCTGCCAGACATATCTACCATAGACAAATAATATCATACAATGAATGACATAAATTTGTTAGTACAAAGCATGTTTCAGTAATCATCACATAAAACTTCCACTACATCATATAAATGGAACAGGATCTCATGAATACATATATAGAAATTTCAAAATAGAATAGTACATAGCTCATAACATAGTCATCATTATTCATCATTATTAATACATAGCTCATAATAATATACTGCTCAGAATAATACATTATACAACAAACGATGCAAATATTCAGAATTTTCAGTCTTCTGATTCAGACTCAGTCTCGTACTCTATCTCGTTTTCTTCGGTACTTTCAAATGCATCTAATAAAACATTCGATTAATCATTCAACAGCCCTAAATCAATATCATCAGTTATTATTATTTCTGTATTTGGTTCAAGACCGCTTGATACGCTGCTTCGTCTGGAATATTATTTCCGTCAAACGTAAACCTTCATCAACGACACAGTTTCTTGGATCATAAACGTAGTTCGAAAATCATTTAGCAAATTCTTTACTGAGATCACCAAATGGATGCTGTGATTCGTAGATACCGCAAATATGTAATATGGCTTATAATTAATATGTACGTATAAGTGAATTATATATGAATTTATTATTACCTAACAAATGGTGCAACTTCACCACAATTTAGAAGAACATATGTGTGTGCTACATGGTATTCTCTATCGTCTAACCATATTTCCATACATTTTCCAGCAGGTCAGCCATGTTGTATAAAAATAGATAACATTGTTTGAGAAGAACCTTGTTCAACGACTTCATCATTACGAGGAACGCTTACAAACGATAAGTTCACATCGTCACTGAAGTAATGAGAGAAAAAGAATAAAGCTTCTTCTTCAAGATATGATTTGCAAATCGAACCCTCAACTCGTGCTTTTTGTCTAACTTTTTTCTTCGGATGATTCAAGTACCTATTACAAAATAAATTTAATTTATATTTAGATATAGAAATCTGAATTTTAAAATGACATAAATATTGCAGATATTCAATATTACATCTCAAATGGATACATCCATCCATATTGCAGAGGACCTCGAAGAAGTGCTTCGGATGGAAGATGAATAGGTAAATGCTCCATTACATTAAAGAAACCTGACGGAAATATTTTCTCCAGTTTGCAGAACAGTATGAGGATTTCTACTTCAAGTTTATGTATACGATCTACTTTTAATGTTGTCGAACAAAGCTGTTTATAAAACATGCTTAATTCTGTTATAGCACTCCATACTTTTACGGGCAACGGTTCTTTGAAAGTCACGGGTAGAAAATATTCCATCATGATATGACAATCGTGACTTTTCATTCCACTCAATTTATTATTTTTAAAGTCAACACATCTACGAAGATTAGAAGAAATCCCATCGGAAAATCTTATTTCTTCCACCCACTTTAGCACGAGTTTTACTTGCTTGTTGTCTAACTCATAGCATGCTTTGGGTTTTTTATTGTCATTGGGCTTCATATGAAGTTCGGGGCGTTTACAATAGTTTGTGAAAGAGAGTGCAGATTAAGGATCTTAAGGCTAATTTAACACTAGAGGGGGGTGAATAGTGTTTAATGGATTCTAAGACTTATATGGACTAATTTAAAAATTATGATATAAACAAATGCAGAACTTAATCACAGAACAATCACAGAATCAAACAGAGATGCAGAAAGTAAATAAAAAGCAGTAAAAGGAAAAGAACACACCGGATTTTATACTGGTTCGGAGTTACCCTACGTCCAGTCCTGCACCAAGGCAAACATCTCGTACAGATTTTTATTATACCAATGTCGATATTACAATCCTCAATTTCTAAAGGCCTTGAGGTACCCTTCTGTCTTCGAGTCCGGGGAAGACTCTCTTGATTTACGGGACACAAGATCACCCAATTGATTTCCAAGCACAACCACACCTTACAGAGAGACTCGATAAACTTTTGATTACAAATTGATCCTATAACCCTGAATAGCACTTTGACCTTCGAGAGAGGGCAGAGAATCAAACAAGAATGATATTCTAATTTGATTCACTTGAGAATTCGGCAGAATTTCGGCACGATCTTAAAAATATGAAAATTTTAGAATATGGATTTGTGGAGGAGTGAAAAAAATAAGAAAAATAGTTAGTTAAAAAATCCATTTGTGAAGGCTATTTATAGACCAGTAACGGTCATAACCATTCGTGAAGAGATTTAAACGAATAGACACTTCTTTTGAAAATTGAAACTTTTGAATTTAACGGCCACCTTGTCGACATGAGGTATCCCATGATGTCGACATCCCTTTGTTAAAAACACTGTAAAATTTGTTTGGAAATGGTATTGAAAGGAAAACAAGATGAAATGATTCTGGAGTAAAATAAACTAGTTTTCCTATGATTTAAAATAAAGAAGAGTAGAAAAATATATTTTTAGAATTATATATAAATTTTATTTTAAATCTCAAGTGTATATATATATATATATATATATATATTATAAAAGAATTTTTAAAAATCAGAAGATAGTTTAAAAGCAAACGAAGTTTAAAACAAGAGTTTATTTAAATACAAAAACAAAGAATATTTTAAGGCTAAAACATCTTTTTGAAAATCATTTGAAAAAATAATTTTTAAAGCTAAAACAGTTTTGAAAATCATTTAAAAAACCATTTTGAAGTAGTTTTGCAAGCTTCTTCCTGCAGAATATTTCATCATATCAGGACTCGAGAACTTGTACAAAACCAAGATGTTCGTGGGTTTGTAAGCCACTTGTTGTAGGTTTGTAAGCTACTTGTCGTGGGTTTGTAAGCCACTGAGAAGGTAGAAATGGGTTCCATCCCAAATGAAATTTGGAATGAAGATTTCCATGTTATTATGAAGTTTTAACAAAACTAGACACTTATCATGAAATCTTGATCTTGATACTCATGAGTCTTCAAACTTGATTTCTTCATTCTTGATCTTTATACTGTACAATCTTCAATAATCAGTACCTGCCTTATATATATCCTGCATAATAATATTCATATATATCTAGACAATAGTGTTGGTATATAAGTTATAATAAAATAAGTTACAAAGGTTGTTGTCATCAAAACCACTATCTCCAGTTCCTAACAGTTTGTTATATCAAGTCTTGAATTCAAATCGTCCTTAGTTTTCCCCTTGACATTCAAAATTGTATTAAACACATTATCAAACATGTTTTTTTCGTTATGCATCACGTCAATATTATGTCGGAGTAAGAGATTTTTCCAATATGGTAACTTCTAAAATATACTTTGTTTGCACCAATTATGAATGTCCGATTTTTCTAGAATTTCAATCTGTACTCCAGTTCATGTATTTTTGGATGGTCCTTTACAATTTCATATAATTCTTCGCTTGACCAAATCTTTGGTGGTTGCATATTATCTTCTCTGTTAGCTATAAAGTTTTTTCTATCTCTTCTAAAAGTATGATTGGGATGGAGAAAACACCGATGACAATCAAATCAAGAAACTTTCTTCACATGCCGTAAAGAAAATGCTCGTGTTTCTTCCATGCAATAAGGGCAGGCTAGACGACCGGCCGTACTCCAACCAGAAAGCATCTCCTATGCAGGAAAATCACTAATAGTCCATAATAAAGAAGCGAAAATACAAAATTTTCTCTCTCGAAATGTCGTATGTTACAACTCCTTCATTCCACAATTTTTCAACTCTTCGATCAATGGTTGTAAATAAACATCGATTCATTATGTTGGATCATGAGGACCAGGAACGACAATAGTGAGAAATATATATGGTGTTTTCATACACATCCATGGAGGTAAATTATACAGAGTAACGATAATTGGCCAGGATGAATATTTACTACCAAACCGAGGGAATGGTGAAAATCCATTCGTACATAAACCGAGTCTGACATTACGGCTTTCTGCAGCAAATGCGGGATAAGTCTTATCGAAATGTTTCCATGCTTCTCCGTCAGATGGATGTATCAAAGTTCCTTCTTCCGGTGTTCTCACACTATGCCATCGCATATGACATGCCGTAACAGAAGATGTATATAACCTTTGAAGTCTGGGAGTGATGGGTAAATAATGCATTCTCTTGTACGGAACTTCTTTTCCTTTCTTCTTTCTTGGTTTGTATCTTTCCTCGTTACATATTCTGCATTTTCTAAGATCAACGTCATCTTTCCAATACAACATGCAACCTTTTACACATGTATCTATCTTTTCGTACGGCAGACCGAACACGGACATAAGTTTTTTCACTTTATAATGACTATCGCACATCAGATTATTGGGTGGCATGTGTCATTTTGCAGCTTATACAACTGCTGTAAATGCAGCTTTTGTAAGGTTGAATTTTGATTTCATAGTAATGTATTCGGCGGTTACTGATAGTTCGGTTCCGCTTTTACAACCGTCCCACAACGGCCTCTTAGCAGAATCCAATAAATCATATATTCTTTTAGTTCCCACAGTCGGTTCTTCTTCGACATTTACGTCTTCATCGTCAGCTTGAATGGTAGGAAACATTGATCGTGCTGCATCTTCCACCATATTTTCTATCGGATTCGTCATAATATTATCGTCCTTTAACACTACAGGATTAGGCGTAGGTTTAACAAATTCTCCATGATGATTCTAGAAATAATAATTCGGCACGAAACCATATTTATACAAATGTACTTCAACTATATCTGGTTTCCAATGCTTCAAATGTTGGCACTTACTACACGGGTAACGAATTTCTTCGTTATTTTGATTATTAGATTTAGAGAATCTAATAAATTCATGTACCCGTTATAGAAATGTTCCTTTATTGAACCTTTCCTACCAGTTCTGACATCCAACTACGGTCGAGGAAATAATCGAACATTTTTCCTGATTTGAAAATATATGTTAGTAATTTCGACAACGCTTCAGTTCACTTCTCTTCTACGTATAACTTGCACTCAAATGGTATATTGTTGTTGTATTTTCTAAAATAAAGTAAAGCCATTTAGGACTAAAGGCTTCACACACCACATTTCTGTCTAATTTCGACAGCACTTCACTTCTCTTCTACGCATAACTTTGCATTCAAGGGGTGTATTTTTGTTGTTATATTTTCTAAACTAAATTAAAACCTTTTGGGACTAAAGGCTTTAATTTTTTAGCGTCAATTATTTTTTGAAATAATATTTAATGCTTATTTTCAAATCAACATTATATTCATTTCAAATTTTTTTAAAAATCGATTTGGGTAAAATATTTATTCTTGTTATATTTATTTCTCAATTTTTTGGAAGATCAGTTTTAGTACAATATTTGTTCTTATATTCATTTCTTAATTTCTTTACAAAATCGATTTTAGCAGAATATTTGTTGTTGTTATATACATTTCCTAATTTTTTTTCAAAAAATCGATTTTAGCAAAATATTTAATGTTCTTAAATTCATTTCTTCATTTTTATACAAAATCGATTTTAGCAGAATATTTGTTGTTGTTATATATGTTTCTTAATTTTTTTACAAAATCGATTTTAGTACAATATTAGTTGTTGTTATATTCATTTCCTAATTTTTATTAGAAAATCGATTTTAGCAAAATATTTAATGTTATTATATTCATTTCTTCATTTTTTACAAAATCGATTTTCGTAGAATATTTATTGTTGTTATATTCATTTCATAATTTTTTACAAAAATTGATTTCAGTATAATATTTGTTATATTCATTTCTTAATTTTTTTTACAAAATCGATTTCAGCGGAATATTTGTTGTTATATTCATTTCTAAATTTCTTTACAAAATCGATTTTAGTACAATATTTGTTTTTGTTATGTTAATTTCTTAACATTTTATAAAATCAATTTTAGAAGAATATTTGTTGTTGTTATATTCATTTCTTAATTTTATTACAAAATCGATTTCAGTAGAATTATTTGTTGTTGTTATATTCATTGCTTAATTTTTTTACAAAATCCATTTCACTAGAATATTTGTTGTTGTTATGCTCCTTTCAAAATTTAATAATTCATTCATACTTAATTATCAAGCATTGTACACTTATCAATAAGCATATTAATCAACGATTACATACTAATTTTTGAGTTTCAAATCAACCCTAATTTTTATTTCCAAATTAAATAATCAAACCATTTATTAACTTTCCTAAATCAACTAACATAGCATTATCATCAAGCAAGAAATAAAATCGGAAGTTAGTATCCAAGTTATTAAACACTAGATAAACCATATAGTTTTCTAGGTAACTTTGTGATATGAACCAAGGTTCAAAATTTCGTTTTCCGTTTTCGTTCCGTCCATTGGTAATTTTAAAATTTCCGGTTCCGTTCCGAAAATTCCGAAAGTTCCGCTTTAATTCGGGTTTTCTAATTCCGGTACTTTTTTTGTTTTAATTTGCTATATACGCTAATAAATATCCAATCATGTTATAAATTTATAGTGCATTTTTTACATTACATATAAAATACACATTTTAATTAAAAATTCATTGTGTAAGATTTTGTATTGTTCATTTGAGATTTCAAAACTTTGATCAATTTTGAATTTTTTATTATGATTCGATGTAAATTAACAAAAATATAACAACTTTTTTTATGAAACTACATGATTTCTTCTCCATTTATTTATTGTCATGATTAATTTGTTTTCTTTTTTTAATTATTATATATTTGTTGTATTTTTTTAATTTTTTATAAAAAAATTTCAATATTTGAAAAACAAATCCGGAATTCAGATCGAAACCGGAATTTTGACGGATTCTGTTCCGGTTATGAGCGAAACCGGAACGGAATCACCGGAATAACTGGAATTCCGTCGGAATATGAACTTCGTTTAAATAAAGCTTTTTCATCCAACATATATGTATATGTTCAAATCTGTAAATGGTACGATAAACAAGTTTAAATAGCATATTCTTATTGTCTAACCCATAATCATGTCACATCTCGAGCAACTTATTACAACTGATATTTTATCTTCATTTTGACGAGAAGCATTGCAATATATTATCTTAACAAAGAAGAGGATTCGTAACATCAGCAGTATCCAGATTCAAGACCTCATAATTTTCCTTCATCTTCACCGACAAAACAACATAAAGCCCCAAAAACATAAAAAGCATCCCAACCAAGCATCCAAAACTCATAGTCTGTCCAAACATATATACGGATAATATCGCAGAGCTTACAGTCTGAACCGGAGTAAAAATAGAAACCAAAACAGGTCCTTTCTTCCTGATACACCATGTAGTATACCCAAGACATATAATACCTACAGCTCCATGGATAACAAGAATGCCGATAGCATGGAATAACGTAACACCATCCCCTCCAAAATCAAGGCTTTTATCCATAGCAAACTTAATAACAGCAGTAACTATGGACTCGGTTAGCTTGCTCGTAATACAGATGGAGAAAGGAGCAGGAAACACTATCATAACTGCAGCTTGCAAGACAATAGAGCATGAGTATGAAAAATAGGCTACGAAAAGGTAGAAGCAACCCAAGGCGTACTGCTTGTCTAGGGTTAGTGAAGCTATGGGGCTCATTAAGAAACTTATTGCTACTGCACCCTCCATGCATAGAACAGTGCCTGCTACCTTTAGTCTGCTGTTATTGCTCCATATAGAGAACTTCTCTAGCTTTACAGCTGCTGATATGACGAAGATGATTGCTGGCGCGAGGTTTGGTATTGCAGACGCAAATGCTGGAGAAGTCATTTTTATGCCCGATAAATTGAGGAATTGGAACGGGACATTTAAAAGTCCAGGGAGAAGGATTTTAAGTAGAAATTCAGGTGTGAAGGTAATAGATTGCCATGCCGCCTTTTCTAATGTGGCCAATGGTAAGATGAAGATGATGGTTGACGGGCCTCCGTAAATGACTATGGAAAGAGAGTGTACGCCCAAAGATAGGATTCTGTGAATAAAAATTGTGTAGACAGAGAGTAGTATTTGATTTGCTGTTAGACCCAAGGTGATTAGGACGTCAGTGAAGAGTCTGAGTTTTGGAGATGCCGTCATCTCTCCCTTTTATTTTTATTTTGTTCCAATTTTGTGTTGGTATGAAGTACTGCATATATATATACATATATATATAGCAGCTCAACATATTCAGTACCCAACTTCTGCACATATCTCCAACTTTCATTGCTAATTAATTAATTAGATAAATTAGTTAATCTAAAGGAATTAATTTTACTGTGTATGGTTAATTAATAAGTAGATTTTCACTGTAAAAGTAAAGTGCTCTTTTGCATGGTAGATTATTTAGGATAATAACAACATTTAATGTTAACTGTATATAAAATTACATAATCATTCCTATTATTATGGATATATTTATGAAGCTGTTTTCAAACAAATATTTTTAAAAATGCTAATACACACTAATACACTTCCTAATGCCACTTAAAAAGATATTAAAAGAATAAAGAAACTCACTTCAAACATCCACCATTATTGTTAGCACATGAATTGTAAATTTCTGCAAATTTTACTGAGAATCCCACTTCGAGAGTTTATTTATCGACTTAAATATTGCTTCATTACAGGTCATTTTTGCCCCACACATACAGAGATACATACATATGCATACATACACTACAAGATAATACGGCTCCTAGCCGTTGACGGCCGTTGGAAGCCGTTGGAATAGCCGTTGGAATAAATCTCACGCCTTCCAATGCTTTCCAACGGACCATTTCCAACGGAATTTCCAACGGCCGCTAACGGCTTGGAGCCGTTGAAATCCGTTAGAAACCGTTACAATAAAATGGTCAATAAGCCGTTGAAAATACTGGGTTTAATTTGCTGTAGAACAACAAGCTTATTTACCTTCCACCCACACCATTTCCAATCCATTCAATTTCCATTCCATTTCCAATCAATTCCACACATATATATCAATATCAATACAAACAACACACATAAATCAATAAAACACCAATATAAACAAACCAAACCGATCAAACATCACAAAATATACCATCAACGTACATACCATCAACAAATGTCAATAAACCATGTACATGCCATCAAAATATTTCTCACCCACTCCGTACCAATATATACAACATCACCATCAACATCAAAACATCTCCAAGTCAATATATACATTGTTCAAACACAAATACTCAAAAACATACCTCCTCAAGGATCCTCGTCGCCTCCAGAAGCACTAGACGACGAAGGAAGGGTACCATGATTCTGCAAATACTGCACAAGCTTTTGATCCAGCTGCTCCACTTGGATGGCTCGTAGACGATTCTCCTCCCGTAGCTGCTCAACCATAGCTCCAAGCTCTTTGATTTCTTCTTTGTCTTGGTCTTTTTGAGCTTGTCGAGCCTATCGAGCCTGCAAATAGAAATAATAGCAAAAGGGTTATCTCAGCATATAAAATATTATAACATTATATATCTAAACGCTGATTTTTTGTAAATATGTAAAAGGATTAATTACCGTTAGGTTCCCGAAGCCATAACGTCTACTCCGTTGCGCCGGATCCATAACAGCGGTAAAAATGTTATCCTGCTCCTCCTGTGTCAGCGCATCACGACCAGACTGCTGAAGCGCATAAGCCTGTGCCTCCTGCAACCTCGACTATAATGGAAAAAAAACAATTTCAGTTGAAAATAGTACCATGTAATTATTTTGCATAGCTAGAAATTAATAAACTTATCGGTGTAAGTATTAGAAATTTGTACACAAAATTCATTTTTTACAAATTCACGTGTTCCTACAAATACAAAAATCGTATTCACACAAATCCAATATCCGTTCTAACGGATTCCAAATGCAATAAACTCTATCACACACATACGTTCAATACTAACCAAATCAACATATATAAACTATTAAAATATCCTAAATTACAAAATTTTCAATCGGTAATAACTTGTTTATTATGGGATAATAACTAACATTAGGGGATAGCATGATGTAATATGCATACAATAACAAGTAGGAAACAAGCACAAGTCAAATTAAACCCTAAATCAAAAAAACCAAAAATTTAGGTATAGAAAAAAATACCTGATTTGGAGACGTAGAAGGATGGAGATGGACCGGAGTACTTTGTAGATGACGTAGGAGGTGATTTGGATGGTTTTTGGGGCGGCGGCAGTTTGGTAGGAGATGGGGGATTTGGGGATTTGATTTGGGGAAGATGAGAATGAGGGAGAAGATGGCTCGCATGCTGATATCTCAGGAAAATTTCCAACGGCTGCAAACGGCTTATTTTCAATGAATTCAAACGGCTTCCAACGGCTACGTAAAAAATTAACGGGCCGTTGGAAGCCGTTGGCGGCCGTTGGAACAGTGGCGTTGGAATATACTGTTTTTCTAGTAGTGATACATATATATGAACACATACATACATACATGCTTACATATACACACGCACATATATTGTTTGGAAAGAACTTTCAAATGAAATCATATGACATCTTAATATTTTAAAGGTTTCAAAATTATTAAATTAACTATATTTTTCTAAACAAATTTCAAACCGGTAGAAATTTGTAAAACAAAAAAAAGAATTGGTGTTGATAAGATTTGAGTTTATGATTGTGCGTTGTCTTTTAAGAAGATGAAAATTTGAATCCATGTTTTCATTAAAAAATTAATAAAATTAGAGGTGGGTGTATAAGAGCATGAGAATTATTTTATATAATATGGATGGGTAAGAAAAGAGATGGGTGGGAGAAAGAAAAAAGTGGATGTATATAAAAGCATCCAATATTTATTTTTGGCTAAATTTGTCTTAATATTAAAGAATGTAGTCTCAAAGATAATTCTGTAAAGTGAAAAATATTTAAGTGATTGTTAGAGGATCTACAGTAGTCTTATTCGCTAATAACTTTCTTTTACAAACTCTGAATTTTTAGCTAACAAGCTTCATACCAACATTAAAAAAATAACGATGTATGGATCAAGTTATTAAACTGTTGAAATTTAGCTAACGAGCTTCCATAGATATATAAAATTAAGTTCATCAACCAATACCATAAAAATTCAAAATCTGTCTGCATCCGCATTTGAAAAACAGATAAATATTTGATATTCGATATTCGAGATCTCCCTCCATCAACTGAGCCTTCCTCCATGGTCACACCTTGATAGCCGACACATCACCATCCGCATCTCCAGTAGCCCTCCTCCCCTGATAGCTGCAGCTCCTCTTTTTAAGGTATGTTTATATATATATGTTAATATATATATATGATAAAACAGATATTAAGGTATGTTTATATATATGTTAATATATATATGAATGCGAATATGAATATATATAAACATATATATAAACATACCGGAGTACATATGTTAATATATATATGGCTTAATATATATATATATATATATATATATATATATATATATATATATATATATGTGCTGGGCCAGATGCATCCCTCCATTTAACTCATACATCTGGGAAATTCTCCATTATTTAAGGATAGCTCCAGCGCAGCTTCATCTAAATGGCTACGTTCTTCTCTATTGTACTTATATGGTATTTATGGAGTTCTTGCATCGTCCTCCAACAATCGATGACATTCGATTCATATTCTCTTTCAAGCAATGGACAGGGAGTCTTTCGTTTACATTTCTTGAGTCGGCAAAGAAGTGTCAGATTCTAACTGGCGCATGGAATAAATTAAACGCCTTTAAAAGCGAGTGGTTCTTTGTCCGATGTCTGCCCAGTTTTGCTTGACAATGGCTGGAAAGACGTAAGTGTTATCCACCATCTTTACATTAGCATGGAAAACCGATATTCAGGTCGTATTCCTGACTGAGTAATTCCTTTTATAGGCACCGTCACTCGGCCCAGCGGTAATCTTTATGAGGAGGCGGTCACGACTCTCAAAAATGCACCACCTGAATATAGGAACATCGAATATCTTCTTTTGGACGAACGCCTTGTTACTTTTTGTTTGATAGAAGAGGACCATAGCATAGGACTAATAAAAGTCGCTCAAACTATAGGGATAAGACCATGGGCTGTAGTCAGTCAAAGGGGTAATCGAATCGATATCGTTGTTCCCCTAGCTGCAGGTGCTCTGGAATTCACTGGTATTGATTTCGAAGGAGATAAAGGCGACGTGCCCGGTCGCAATGATGACGAATATGGTCTTGGAGTCGAGGTCAGATCCTCGTTGACCTCACAGCCTTCGGTTCCCGATAGAAGAAAAAAGAAAACATTTGTTTATAAATTTCCCAAAAGTTTGGCTTTCCGATCAAATCAAGTCGTCGATGGCTCCTAAGGTTGTTCAAGATGAATCCTCTTCTCAACCACTAGAGAGTTCAAGTCTGTTGCTTGATTCTTTGTCCGGTTTGCCAATACCGCATGACCTTGACGCTTTTTGCTTTACTAATGTGAGTATTGATGGGTCAGAATCTCTCACCAGAACTGGCAATGAAATTCCAACTTCTAAAGGGTAAATTACTCCAAAGAGCAAAGCTCTTGCACCTGGTTTGTCGGGGGGTAACATAAGGACACTTGCACACACTTGCACCCTCAACATTGCATTATGCTCAACTTATGTCTTTTAATGCTTAAAGTTGATTAACTTATGTTTTCCTTTGCTGAAACGATGGCGAAGAAAAGTAACATGTTTGATTCTCTCCGGGATATACACCACCTATCCTCTTGTTCACACTCTAGCTCTTACCGTCAAGGTGGTAGCCGAGAGTATTATGATTTCAATTATCGCTCTGGTCGGGACCGTGGTCATCAAGATAGGGGTGATAGGGATAAGGTACCTCAACATAAGCATCGATCAAGGTCTAGATCCCTTCCTTCAAAGGGTTCCGATAAGCTAACAGATCATCGGGATCCACCTATCGATCCCTCTTGTGGTCCCGCTCCCATTTCAGTTCCTCCATAGCCTTTAGTTCCTTCTCACTCTCAGTGGTCCAGTGATCATCGTTGCTATAGCAAACATGTTGCTACTCATAGGCCTGGCAAGGAAAGTACTGAAGTCGAAATTGCTACTGAAGATCCTATGACCGATCCAGTTGCTCGTATGGCACAACTTCGAGAAGAGTTTCCAAATCTATGATTTGAAGGGTTCTTTTTTCCTCCTAATCTGAAGTGGGTCCCAGACCATGTTCAGAAAATGACTATTGACTATGTCACTAATATCCACAAGTAGTACCATGAATGGATGAAGGCAACAGAGAAGATGTCGAAAGTATCTTTCGAGCCTGTGATAGAAATTGAAAAGTTAAAATGCCAAGAAGCTCAAAATAAAATAATTATCAATACTTTGATAAACAAGTTAGAGGCTTCTAGGACTTCCCTAGCAAAGGCCGAAGGAAAAGCTAATGCTGTCGTCGAATCCATGGTAGAGATGAAATCCAGTCATCTTGATATGGTTCAGGTGTTACATCATTGAAATCAAGAAATAGCACTTGAGAGAGATACAACTCGAAGTAATGAATTTGTAGCCTTGAAGGAGATAGCATAACTTAACGCCTCGAGTATGCAAACAAGGAGAATGATGATGCTTAAAAAATCGCTCAAGATGCTTGTGACGATCTGTTGAACGTTATACTCAAGAGAGATACATCCGTTGAAAGGGCCAAAGATGTTGATGCGCTCATTCAGTGCGAAGTAGAAGCTACCAAGGATAAAGTTAGGGAGGAGATAATGAACGAGCTCAACCCACTTCTTATTTTTTTAAACGCCAACATTCTCAAGCATAGAAATTTAACATGGCTTGGTGATGATTATCCCTACCACCTCTAGCGCGCGTAGGAATTCCTTGTTGCAGAGGAAAAAAGACTCCTCAATACTGAGGAAATCGACCTGTCCAGACTTGAAGGCGAAATGCTATTGAGCAATGAACCCAAAAGATTGCATGATATCCAGCTTACACTTCAGAAAGAATCTGATGTTGCCTCTTCACATGAAGTAGGTGAAGGATCTGGGTCGACGCAACCCGATGTTACAACTGACTTGCCCCCAGCATCCTAGGCTATCCCTAGCTCCATCGTAGATTCTTCAACCATCCTCGGGTATGATTCGGACAAGCCTCGGCTTTTTCCAATTCCTGAACGCAGTTCGAAGGATATTTTGGCTCAACATGGGAGCCACACCGAGGAAGGTATTTCACCGACATCTTCCGTCATTTTAAAAGTTGGGGTGTTATCAGTTGATATTTCTAATCTTTTCGCCTATTTTTTCTCGGTTTCAAATCTGTCAGGTATCGTTCCTCCTCCCCGCAAGAGCCTCAACTGGGATCATAAGCGGCTGTGATAGAATCCATTAGAGTTACAACTTCAGCCGCTACTCAAGGTGCTCAAGAAGAAACCTTCGTTATTGATGATCAATTCATGGAGGCAATGTTCAAGGAAGGAGGCGACCTACACCATGAAATTCCCTTTGATGGGGATGTTGTCATCACGGGCACTTCCAAACCTACTAATGAGCTTAGCATGAAAGAGCGCATTGAGAAGGAAGAGTTGTTGAAAAAGAAGGCATAAACTAAGCATGTTCATATGGATTTTAATGAGCCGATTCCTATCCTGCTCTAGATGATCCCTCCCGATGGGATAATTCCCCGAGATGAGGTCTCCCCTGCTTCTAGTGTTGAGAGTGCCTCGATCCCTCCTGCTTGTAAAGATGATGCTGCCTTGATCTACATAACTGAAGATGTTTCTTCGAAGAGAAGCCAAGGTGGAAAAGGGTCAATTAGAGGATTGAGTGGCAGTTCGGATGGAGCCACTCCGAATAAACAAAAGAAAGATAGGAAATCCAAGAAATAATCATTGGGTTAGTGTAATGCGTAAATAGCTTGGATGACTACCTTTTCTTTTTGTTGATCGTGTTTGTTTGGGTACGACCCCTACTTTTACTTCTCATTTTGGATAAACTTGTATTGTGAACATCAAGTTTAGAGTAAATAAGAATTCTTTTATTTTGTGTAGAATTCTCGTATACGCTTTTTTAAATGATCGAGCTATCACGTTTTTCATTTAATGTATTTGTGATTCGTTGCTCGTTGGGTCGGATATTAATCCGACTTATCCATCCCAAGGCATCCCTGAGGTTGCGGCCTCGAGTCATATCAAACACTAGGCTCGACCCTTAGTGTTACACCGTCGAATTCAGCGGTTTTAGTAATTATAATCCTGCCCCCGGTATCAGGTTAGTGGAACTAGATGGTGGACGGTCGAACTCCATCCATAGTGAATTTTATAATCCTTCTGTCAGTGTCAGGCCGAAGTTTATGGAATAGTGAGTGGTCGAACCGCACTAATCTAATTGTTTATACTCATATCCACACTCTGGGGATAAGAGTTAGTTAATGGGTGGTTGGATCACACCCTTTTAGCATCTATTCTTATATCTGCACTCTGGGGACATGAGTTATTTCATAGGCGATCAGTCACACCCACTTTGCATTTATACTCATATCTGCACTCTGGAGATGTGAGTTATTCGGAAAACTGTCGAGTTTGGTTCTCTTTGGTCAGCTGTTATGCTCTCAAATATGGGGTTTGACTCATCAAGTTATCAGTCAATTCTCGATCACTCTTGAATTATGTCGGTCTCATTGAATAGTGGGATTTAGTCAGTCGTATATCGCAACTAACATGTATAGCAATGGCAGGTCACAAATATGACGGAAAATTCAAAGTTCTATTGTTGAATGGAAAGGAATGACATAATTTGTCTTATTACATATTTGTAAAATCAAATGCTAAAGTAAATCCTGAAATTAAATACAACTAAATGAAAAGGAAAACTAAGTGAAATAGCATCGTAAATGCTCGCTATTCCACGCCCTTGGAAGTGTGATGCCATCAACAGTCGCTAGCTTGAAAGTTCCCTCTCCAAGCCTCGGCTCAACGACATATGGTCCTTTCCAAGTTGGATTCATATACGATAGGATAGGAAAACCCCATTTTAAAACAAGATCGCCAACTTTGAAGATTCTAAGTCGGACTTTAGTGTTGTAGTATCGGGCGACTTAGTGTCGGTGTGCAGCTACCCTCAAATCAGCTTCCTCACGCTTCTCATCTATAAAGTCTAGAGATTCCAAAAGGAGATCTTTATTTGTTCTAGGATCATAATAAGTTACTCGATGAGAAGGAACTTCGAACTCGACAAGATTAATGGCCTCGGGCGAATGGAGTATGGCCAGTCGTGGACTTGTGGGTGGTTCTGTAAGCCCATAGTGCTGTTGGGAGCTGTGCAGTTAAAGCGCTCAGCGGATTCAAAGCGGTGGAGGTGCAAAAAGTCATAGCGGGGATACAGCGAGGATATAGCGGGATATAGCGGATGGCTCTAAAATAGCATATAAAACTCGTACTTAATGTTTTTTCAAATATATAAATGGTAATTAAATGAAAAAATATCATTCAATTGAATTATAATTAATACATAAATAATTTTAAATAAAAACATGTGCGAATATACTTTAAATAAACATAAAACTGTTATATAACATAATTGAATTTAGTAGAATATTAGAGTATTTTCATTTCTAAAAATATATTAAAAATTAAATCAAATAAACTAGTTGCATAATTTTTATAATGTGAAATGCAATTTTTCAATTTATTTTATTAAAGAAGATATAGCGAAAATAGTGGAATATAGCGGGAATAACGGGATATAGCGGAAATAGAGGGGCATAAAGCGGAAAGGCTATATTTTGGGGCTATATGGAAAAATCGTAGCGGTAGAAATCCGCTATGAGATATAGCGGGGTTATAGCGGGGTAATAGCGGGGCATTAACTGCACAGGTCGGGAGGTCATCCACCTACTTGCCTTTAGCTCTTTCTAAAAACTTTTTCAGAATGGATTTTATGATTTTGTTCATAGCTTCAATTTGTCCACGCTCGAGGGTGAACGATTGCCGCAAACCTATTTTCAATACGATATCGTCGACAGAAATCTTTAAATTCAGTACTATCGAATTGAGTTCATTGTCTGTTACAATAGTTCGTGGAAGACCAAAACAAGAGATGATGTTCCAGACAATGTTGATTACTTTCTTAGTCGCGGTCGTGGCCAAGGGTTCCGCTTCGGCCCATTTGGTGAAGTAATCAACTGCGACAATAGCATACTTTGCACCATCTTTAGAGATCGATAAAGAATCGATAATGTCTATACCCCACATGGCAAACGACCATGGGCTGACCATTTGTGTAATTTTTATCGGTGGAGCTCTTGGAACTTTTGCATATATCTAGCACTTGTCGCATCGTCTTACGTAATCGGCAGCATCTCGATTAACGGTCGACCAATAATACCCATAGCGGAGTATTTTCTTTGCTAGGGTTTGCCCCTAGTGTGATCACCGCATTCTCCTTCATGAACTTCCTTTAGGACTCGTTTTATTTCATCATGAGTGATACACCAGAGAAGGGGAATGGAGAAACCCTTTCTGTACATAACTCCTTCCTGTATAATACACCATGAAGCTTTGCAAAGGATTTGTTGCTTTTCATTCCTTCGTTCGGGAAGAACTCCCTGTAGAAAATAATCTTTAAAAGGAGTCATCAACGATTCCTTCTCAGACTCCGTCTCTAGTACTTGGTCAATTTCCATCAGGTTTATACTTGGGGCATTTAATATCTCGACTGGAACCAAGCCTATCTGTTATGCATCCCCGGTGCTAGCAAACTTTTGCCAATGAATCATCCTCTCTGTTCTGGTCCCTAGGAATGTGTGTAATGTCATAATACACAAAGCCAATCAACAACCCATGGACTTTGGTAAGGTATGGAGCAAGCCATTGTCCTTTAGCTTGGTAATCTCCCCTGATTTGGTACGCTACCAAAATGCGAGTCGCTAAAGATTTCAAGAGATTTTTTTTCCATTCTCTGGCAAGCTCGAGTCTAGCAAACAGAGCCCCGTTCTCGGCTTCGTTGTTTATTGCAGGAAATCAAGCTTTAAAGCATAGCATATTGATTGATCTTTGGGAGTTACAAGCACAATCCGAGCTCCAAAACAACGATCATTGGATGCTCCATCTGCATACAACTTCCACCGTATGGTAGGGATTTCACTGCTTTTTGGGAAATCATCCTATGTAGTGAATTCTGCTATAAAATATGCTAGTGCCTAACCTTGGATAGTCCTCCAAGGAAGATAAGTGATATTGAACTGGCTAAGTTCAATATTCCACTTGAGTAACCTTCCAAACGTCACAGGTCACTGCAAGCCTGTTGTAACGGCTCGTCGGTGTAAACATTAATAGGGTGTGCCTAAAAGTAGGGGTGATATTTTGGTGATGCAATTAGCAAGAAATATGCCAGTTTCACTATTTTTGGATAATTTCTTTCAGCCCTATCAATCACTTTCTAACATAATAGACTGGTCTTTGAATTCGATTCTCTTCTCAAAGCAACGCGACACTTATTGCATGTACCGACACGGCTAAGTAGACATATAAATCTTCATGATCCACTGGCTTTGATAGGATAGAAGGATTCTCCAAGTGGTTCACCAAAGCTTGAAATGTGTCTTTACAATACTGTGTCCATTCAAAATTCCTTTTTCCTCTCCTGATTAAGTCAAAGAAAGAAATGCATTTATCGGTAGCTCTGGAAATGAATCGGCTTAAGGAAGTGACCTTCCCATTCAGGCTTTGTACTTGTTTGATAGTCTTTGGCGCTTGGATATTGCGAATAGCTTGGATATTCTTGGGATTAACTTCGATTCTGAATGCATTAACAATGAAGCCTAAGAACTTTCCTGATGCAACGCCAAAGGAATTTCAGAGAATTAATCTTTATTTTATAATGTCGGAGGATGTCAAACATTTCTACCAAGTCTTAAATGTGGTCGTTAGATCGTCGTGACTTCACGAGCATATCATCCACATACACCTCCATCGTTTTTCCGGTGTGATTTTTAAACATTCTATTAACTAGCCGCTGGTAGGTCGCTCCTGCATTTTTTAACCTAAATGGCATCACCACATAGTAATATAAATCAACATTGGTAATGAAGCTGGTGTGATCTTGGTCGATAATGTGCATCAGGATTTGGTTATATCCTGAGTACGCATCCATGAAAGATAGAAATTCGTGTCCCACGGTCGAGTCTACCAGCTCGTCGATCCTTGGAAGGAGAAAATTGCCTTTTGGGCATGCCTTGTTCAAGTCCAAGTAAGCAACGCATGTTCTTCATTTCCTATTTTCCTTTCTCACAAGTACAGGATTAGATACCCATTTAGGGTGGAGAACGTCATGAATTAACCCATTGTTTTTTAGTGTATCCACCTCCTCTTTAAGAGTGGTAGATCTCTCCGGATCCATACCATGTCTTTTTTGTTTCACTGGAACATACCTCAGGTCGATATTCAATGGATGGCTCGCAATAGCGGGCGAGATCCCACACATGTTTGAGTGAGTCCAAGCGAACACGTCAAGATTCACTCGGAGAAATCCAGTAAGTTCTTTCATCATCGAGGGGTTGAGCTGTGATCCGATATTTAGGACCCGTGACGGGTCGTCGTGGCTAACTATAATGTCAATCGTCAGCTGCCGATGCAACCTTGGTCTCTTTGGGCTCCTTTTCATCATTTCTCAAATCTATATCCCTGTAGAACCGACCCTGGCACCCGAGCCAAGGCTCATGCACTAGTTGTCAATCCTCAGTGGCTTGGATGCGGACTGACTTGTCCATACCTTCACCTTTCTCCCTCCGTTGAGCATCCCTCAACTCAGCTACATAACAGGCATGTCCAGTCGCCTGATCACCATGAACAACTCCAACTCCATTATCTGTTAGGAACTTCAAAGTTAAACACCATGGGGCAAGAGCTGCCCGGAACTCAGCTAGGGCTGGTCGGCCCAAAAAAGCATCGTATGGAGAATCAACCTCCAAAACAACGAAAGGCAAAATCCAGACTCTCCTACGGTCACCTTCTCCCAACTCTATAGGTAATTTAACATAACCAATAGCTTCAGTTGCAGCACTGTTAAAGCCATGAATGCAGGCTTTAGACGGTTTCAAATCCTTTACTTCCATCCTCATCTGATCATAAGCTTTCTTGAAAATTATGTTACATAACTTCCACAGTCAACCAATAACCTTCTCACAAAAGCGGGGCCGATCACGGTCGAAATGACCAATGGGTTGATCGTTGGAGCCTCCACCTTGTTTGCATCTCTATTTCTAAACACAATATCATCTGCCATTATATGAAGCTAATTTGTCGAAGCTCCATCCTCCATGTTTGAACGACATTCAAAGTCCACATGCTTAATCGTGCTATCATAGCGCTCCATCTCATGCCAACTTTTATCAGCCGGACGCGGTCCTCCGACTATTGTATTGATCACTAATCTTCCACCAGTCCGCACAGGTTCCTCAGCCCTGTGCAATGGTTGTCCTCAGTTGGGGTCGAATGCCCACTGCCTGCTATCCTGTGGGTTTTTTACGAACTGGTGTAACTTCCTTTCTCGAATCAGCTTTTCGATAGTGTCCTGGAGATGCCTGCATTCATTGGTGTTATGCCCATAACATTTGTGAAACCGACAATATTTCCCTGTTTGTTTCCACTCTCTGTTTATTCTTTTGGAGGCGGCCTCCTGTACTGCATAGTATTGCAGGTAGACAAATAAAAATTCTCCAGGGACATATTCAGTGGCGTGTAAGTGTTGTACATCAGAATCCTAGGCTTTCCTCTTCAAGAATCCCTCTTTCTTTCTCGGTTCCTATCTCCACCTTTATTTTGCATATTCGGATTATTCTGAACATCCACTTGAACTTTTCCAGAGCTTTCATCAGACTGCCTTACTGTTATATTATTCTGTACTCCCTCTCTACTTGGTTCTGCAACATTCTTCGTCCTGGAGGATCCGGCTTCCTCCTTTCTTAAATATTGAGCCTCCTTTGTGTAAAATCGTTCCAATGTTGCAGGTGGCTTGCCAGCTAACCAATAGCCAAAATCAGATTATGGATCAATCCCTCTTGCCACGTCCAACAATATTGCATGGTCATTCGATTACTGATTTCTATAATAGCTATATGGAATCTCTCCAAATAATCTTTCAACGATTCTCCTGGAGCCTGGATCATGCTGGATAAGGACATTACATCCTTGGGGTGAGTTGCGTGCATTCGGAACTGTTCCACAAACCTTATTGCCAAATCATCAAATCTAGATATAGATCGTGGGGGTAACCTTGCGAACCACACCGTTGTTATCCCAGAGAGAGTTATGGGAAAACATCTACACTTGGTTGCATCATTTGCTCGTGCGGAAATCCATCAGCCATTCATATCTCATGATGTGCTACCTGGGGTCGGTTTTTCCCTCATAGGCAGGTATCGATGGCATGTTAAACCTCCTTGGATATTCTACATGCAGAACATTATCAGTGAATGGGGTATGGCTTCTTGAGATTCCCTAGTCATCATTGGTCAAGCCTTGGCTTTCTCTCACTGGATTTCTGACCATAGCCGACAAGTTCGGCTTTTAGATAGGTCGTGCCAAGTGGTGGTCATGTTCTACCTCATGTGAATGGCTCGGTTGATGTCTACAAACCGTTCCATGCCTTCTTGGTTCAACGTCTTCTCGATGTGTATCTCGTAAATTCACTTCATCATCATTCCAAGGAAGCATTTGGTCAACACTTAACTGAAATCCATCATTTAAATCGGCTGCAGCAGCTCCAGTTTGAATCCCAGCATGCATTGGTAAGTTCACATCTCTGGTGGAGGGATCAGCATTGATCGTTCCTGGCAGACCACGATGGTCTACCTGTCGATGCCCTAAAGTTTTTGCATGATATCCGTCTATTCTACGATGCCTATGCCTGTGATACTCGTCCGATGAACTAGAACTCTCCAATGCCGAGTAAGAGGTAGGGTCCCTCCTAGCCTTTCCGCGCTGTTGCTGAGTGAGTTGGTTCATTAGGTTGATATTGGCATGGATCTGCTGATCTAACTCTCGACGGCTATTCATTAGCTCTCTCTTCAGATTCTGGAATTCAATTCTTATAATAGAATCAGTTGGATTCTGGAATTCAACTGGTTCAACATTCACATACATTGGTTGACTGCTCGGGCCTCCTTGCCGGATAGTAGCGTTTTCGTTTCCTTCCACGTTCTGAGAAGTAGATCTAGTATTCCTCACCATTATTGATAGCTTTGCTTAGATTTTTGCAAATTTGAGTAGAACGAGCAAACTTCCTAAAGATAACTATGGATCTCCTTCGGGGGATTTATGCAATCCAGTACCAACAAAGGAATCCTGATAAGTTGAGGATCAAGGTTTCTCGGTGAAAGCACCAAAATGTTTGCACCAAAAATGTTTACAAACACCCAAGAATAGTATTAGTAGAGAATTAAATGAAGAAAAACAAATTAAACTGAGTAAATGAACAAGTAAGCAATAGAGAATAAGCAGTAATCAAAGACACAGAGGTTTATAGTAGTTTGCAATTGTATGCCTACGTTCACTTTGAAGATTATTCTTTATTACTCTCTTGTGAATCTGATTACAACAGTAGAACAAAGCTAACAATTGACTACAATTGAGTCTCCAGTATCAAGCAACGTCAAGATCTTGAAAATGAACTGATAGGTCTGTATTTATAGGGTGAGATGACGAGAAATTTCACTAAGATTTTTCTAGAAGGCTCTCCAAGTCCATAGGGGCCCACTATAACTATCAGTGAACATTACCTATTGTTTAGAACGATCGGTATAATTTATACTGATCGTTATTTTTGTCTCTGATTGCCATGCGATCGTTTGTGGGAGGTCCCACATGCCTTTATGCCTTGCTCCTAAAATATGAAGTCATTCTGAGTAGATTGTGAGATATGGATCAATCTTTGTTGCATTGGGATCGTTCACTATGCTACACCAATCGTTATAAAGGATCAGCATAAAACGATCGGCATTTCTTGAGCCTCAAAGTTTTGACCTGCGATCATATTTGTGGTCTCCACTCTTCAAAATACTGATGCTATGAAAGTTTCAAGTGAATTGACCTTGTGGATTTTAAGATATCGATCGATCTTCACTGATTTGAGCTGTTTTATGGATCGTTCCCGATCGATCCTTGTAAATCCTTGTTTTGTCCATAACTCGAGCATATGAACTCCAATCGACTTGAAACTAGGAATATAGCTTCATGTGGCTATGCCTATTACTCCATAATGATTGCACTTCGATTGGGTCCCAGTCTGGATTTGCTCGACCATCGTCCATAGTATCGTATACAACTAATTCTCAAGGCTGGTAACCATCCATTTCTAGCCAAGTTGATGATATCTCAAAATAATTTAAAACTAATAAATAATAAATTCAAAACATTATTAAATAAATAATAATAATTAATCTTTACATTATTATAAATAGTAATAGTTTATTTCCAAAACATTAGTAATAAATCCTTATTATTAATTTCAAGCCATATTTATTTTTAAAATAATTAACTTTTTGAAATATTAAAATATTGATAAGTAACTTTTAAACAACATTAAATATAAATAAATAACTTTAAAACGATACTAAATATAAATAAATAAATTTAGAAAAACAATATTAAATATAAATAAATAATTTTAAAAACAATATTAAATATAACTTTTAAAAAACATTTCTACTGACTTAGAAAACGCCAGATATAAGGTTGGAGTAATATAGAAATTTAGTCCTTTTAAAAAAAAAATTCTGAAACCCAAATTCAAATTTTAAAATCATTTCCTGTCTCAAAATTCAACTCCAACTCCAATGACAATTTATAGTATTTTTAAAGGGGAAATTAATTTAAAGGACAAAAATTTGTATATTTTTTGCCTCAAGGACACAACCTCAATATTTTTACCATAAGGACAAACATTATTCTAAAAATTATTTATAAGGACAAATATTTTTCAAAATTATTCATAAGGACAACAAAACTGCTACCAAGCTAAAAACTGATACCTAAAAACTGCTACCGATAACTACAAACTGATACCATCAATGACTAAAAACTGATATCTAAAGAAAGTTGTCCTTCAGGATAAAATATTGAAGGTATGTCCTTAAGGAAAAAACGCTGAAAATTTTTGTCCTTGACAATAATTTCCTGATTTTTAAAATACTAATTCAAGGCAAATAGCTACCTAATGCTTAACCAATATCGATATTGATTTTCTATTACTACAGGTTTTTAGTTTTGAACATAAATAATGTCATAACCAATAGTGTCCATAAATCAGGTTTCATATCCAATAATTCATATAGCAGGAATTTTATTAATTATGATAATGAAATGACTGTCGCTGGTACAGAGAAAAAATTTCGATTAATTTTTTTAAAAAAAAAAATTTAGTAATTAGCAACGGATTAAAGCCGTTGCTAATAGGTAAAACAATAGTTATACGTCTACATTTAACAACGGATTTAAGCCGTTGCGAAATTAAATCCGAAACGGCTAGGAGCCATTGCTAAATAATTATGATAATGAAATGACTGTCACTGGTACAGAGAAAAAATTACAGGTTTCATTGCATTACTACACCAGAATCCTCATTTCGCAACGGCTTTAATCCGGATTTAATATAGCAACGGCTCCTAGCCGTTCCGGATTTAATTTCGCAATGGCTTAAATCCGTTGTTAAATGTAGACGTATAACTATTGTTTTACCTATTAGCAACGGCTTTAATCCGTTGCTAATTACTAAATTTTTTTTTAAAAAAAAATAAATCGAAATTTTTTCTCTGTACCAGTGACAGTCATTTCATTATCATAATTACAGGTTTCATTGCATTACTACACCAGAATCCTCATTTCGCAACGGCTTTAAGCCGTTGCAAAATGATTTCGCAACGGCTTTGAGCCGTTGCGAAATGGGCAGTGGTAAAAATTTCGCAACGGCTCTTGTCCGTTGCGAAATATACTTTTGCAACGGCTAAGGGCCGTTGCAGAATCTTATTTAGCAACGGCTCCTAGCCGTTCCGGATTTAATTTCGCAACGGCTTAAATCCGTTGTTAAATGTAGACGTATAACTATTGTTTTACCTATTAGCAACGGCTTTAATCCGTTGCTAATTACTAAATTTTTTTTAAAAAAAAATAAATCGAAATTTTTTCTCTGTACCAGTGACAGTCATTTCATTATCATAATTAATAAAAAAATTTGCAAATTTAACACTATCACAAAAGAAAGATTATTAAACCAAATATTTTTCATACATTCAACACAAACCAAACATAATAAATGTTTGAATTATAATGTTCAACATCAACACATACCACTATATAGTACAACAGCGAAATCATTACATAATACTACATTGCAATCTTATGTTTAACCTACCTTGGTTGATTAGTCTTATGTCGCACAAATACAAATTATGAGTTCTCGCACAAATACAAATAGAAATATTAACCTCTTCACAAAGTGAGCACATAACCTCTTCAACTACAAGTGCTGGAAAACCAATATCATCTGTGCATAACAAAAATCAACCAGATCAAGGATATTAATTATATAAAATTGTGGTCAAAGTCTACCAAGTCGTGTCATCTAATTTAGTTCAAAACATACATATTAGCTCCTAGGGACCACATGAATCCAAATCAAAGGTCATTTGTGACACGCTACAAGCTACAAAATAAGAACTTCAAGTTATAGAAGTTGCATCTCTGTAACTATCCAGAACAGTTGCAGATTAATATTTTAGAAATCGACAACTTCAATTTCATTTATTAAAAACCTTGACTTGTCCATTTAGACAGATATACCATAATTATTAAATGTCGATATCAGCTCAAATACACCATTTACTAGTCAATACTATTTTATATTTTCATTTGTGTTAGTGGCTGAAACCTTTTGCTCAACTGATCAAACATTCATACCGGAACATGGGGTATCACATAAACTACCTCCATTTTAATTGAACATGCTACCATGTTATTCCTTTTTTTGTCGACAAGTGATCATATCTGAATGTTTTAATTGAACATGCTAACATTTTAAAACCCATGGACATGGAAGATGAATTTTTTTTTCTTCCCTGAAATCAATTTGAATGTTATCATATAACTGAAGTCATCTAGCTTCATTACCTGAAAACCAGTGATTTTCTTAAGATTGGACTTCTTTTTCTTGTTCTGTAAGCCTATCTTTTTTCTCTCCAGCAGCTTATTTTCTGAAATAGGAAACAAATATTATTAAAATTGACAATAGTGCATTGTGATATATGCTTTTCTACATTTGTGTACCGACAACACTGATTGATCATACCTGATGTGTCGTAGAGGTAACAGTTTCCTCTATGTGAACCAACGAATGAGCTCTACACATTTTACCGTGAATCATCACATAAATTGAACAGACATGATAAGAGAAAGTATATTCAAACACCTTGAAAGTGTGAAGATACCTTCCCATCAGGAGTAAAACAAACAGCAGTGATCATTTCATGCAGATCATCCCAGTCGACTACTTGTCTGTTTGGAAAGTGCATACCATAATCACTATGAGTGAAGATACTTGCTCTCATCGCCAAATGCAACACTTACATTCAACATGGATCCGATCCAATTACAGTTTCACAAGATTACTGCAATGTGATTAAAAGTTCGGATACTAAATGCGTGTGCAGCCATGTTACTAAAGAAGCTAAGAATATTGTCGATATGCATTGTTTGTAAATGTGGTCGTCCCATCCCCCATGGAAGCTTTTTATTTTTATTTTTGAACACTGAACTAATGTTTTGTTTTGATTGATTTGATTTTTAGGTTTCCCTGTTCCCATACTGTATTGAAAGCAAGAAGTTACGAGAGCACAGAGATGATGATATTATAATTAGTTTAGCAATACTTTAGTTGCAATATTTGAACACCGATATAGAAATAATCAAATAAGTTCTCTCTGTTATTCTCCTTACTGGATCTACGAAGACAGGTCCTGGAATTGTCACATTAGTGGATTCTCATAAGAACACAATCATATATATTCTTGATGGCAACTGAATCCTACCCATACATGTATACGCCACCTATTATTCTCTGTTTAGACAAATACAACTTCATATTTTTGCTTTTGTACTCCACCCTCGTTCCAAAATTATCACAGAATGTCAGGCTTGTGATAACATCACATGTCTACACTCTTTTTCATTCTATAAACAGACATAATATTAATATTGTGTCTGCCATCTGATTAATATTTTGCATGTTAGAAATTTATAAACATTCATGTTAGAAGAAAAGAAAATAAACCTTTAGAGCTTGCATTACACTCTGTGTTACATTCTGAATAAGTAGACATCCCATTTCCCATGCATGAATCCTTGGCCAACTACATTCGAACAAGAATTAGAATATGAACCTGTGTAAGAGGAAAACACTGGTAGATTTTAAAAGAAAACCTTCTGTTCAAGGAATGTTGAATTAAACTGTACATCGTCGATTTCAAATTCATTAGAATCTGAAGTAAACTGAAGCATTCATCTCTGTTTGATTTGCAAAGTTTTTGTGCATGCTTCGACTACTTTATCCGAATAATCTGAAATGAGCCCTAATTACTGAATATTATAACTACTAACATTTTCATAAATAAGCATTTATACTCTGGTTATAGATAAATACCCAGAACAATCATTAAAAGGAATGTTGTAGTCAAAACAGTATATATAAAATGCTATCCTTTTGACATTGCAAGAAATTTCAAACTAATAATTGTGCAAAAAGCCACTCAGTATATATAATGTGCTTCCTGCTATTTACAAACTTCTCAAAATAAAAACCCCTATTTCTAAACAGATTCAATAGAGCTTTGAATTATCATTTTCCTGACACCCAAATGTTAAGTAGCACGAATTCATTTTACTCCTGATTGTAATGTTATAGTAAATTAAAAAAATAGATAAGATGCTTCATTATTTTTCCCAATGTTTTGTAATATATTGACTTTTTCCTTTTAACTAGTTACCCTTGCTTGTTATCCAAAGGTTATACTAACTAGTACACTAAAGCGTAGTTAAATTTGTACAAACAGACTGAGAAATCATTTTATTTTTCATTTAGATTGTCAAACTTAATAGTTCAAACATGCATTTGTCGTGTATTTTTTTATCCAAATAAGAAGTATAAGAAAATCATTAACAATAAACAATCATCTATGCAAAAAGATGTCCTTGAGTAGAAATTTTTTTGGAGTATAATGGAGAAAATAAATCATACCCAAATATGTGCATCAACCATTAAACCTCATTGGCTTTAAAAAAATATAGATTCTTTACAACCAAGATCTCGATATATCAAAACACAAAATACATCAGAAACAAAAAAACAAATATATGCATATGTGAACAACATAAACCACCTTTGTATACTACCTGCACCAGATAATACAGTATCAATTTCTCTCAAGTTTACTCCAATATATTTTTATCAAATCTATATATACAAATACAAGATTGTATTTTGAGATATCCATCAAGGTATTTACAAGAAAAAAATAACCATATTGAAAACCACTCCGTAAAAAAAGGAACAAAGATACATATATTAGTTATAAATATCTAAACCATCTAATTTATCTAAAATTTTGGTTCGTTCCATTCCTAATGCCCTATTAAACCCCTTCATCGGAGAATTACCCAAACTCCTGCTTGCGTATCCGTTATTTTCTATCACTAATGCATTATTTACAGGCTTTGTAGTCTCAATTACCCCATCACGATTTGTATATTCATCTTGTTTAATCGCTATACACGTTTTGATACCACTGACACAAGGACAGCATGTAGCCAAACTATCTCATTGGTACATAATCAACAAACTTCTAGTGGTATGATGTATATTAATTACAATGAAATAGCTCAATATAATTGTAGATCAGTAACCAAATTGTTTGTTTCCCTCCTTGAGTAATCTTTGAATCCATGGACATCCATTCAGAATATATATGAAGTCACACAACATGATGACATTTTTATTTTTAAGCTTGTAAACATTGTAAAATAAACGAAGCTTACTTATGACGTAATTATATCCTTCACTTATAAAACTGATAGGGTCTTGAAAAATACCTAATGAAGTAATACCCTTCACATAAATCTAACAAGGTCTTAAAAAATACCCAAAAAAAGTGTTGCAATAAGAACATTATTGATAGAAACCAGAACTGTAATATTAACACCAAACTAATATGATTTCAATAGTGGGTAAATAAATCAGAAAACCAAAACTATATCTTGTTAGGAGAAAATAATTTGTGTTACCTAATTTGAGATTTGGTAGAAGGTCAGGTTTCAAGTTCTGCAATCGCCTTAGGATGAAAGCTGCACAGGCCCGGGAAAGACAAGTTGCTACTCGTTAGAGAAATGATTTACGATGATTTCCACTTGTGAATTTTATCCCCTCTGATTTCAAGCCAATCGACTGGTGAATTCATGAAGAAGAGGGGAAAGAAAGAAACCCTAAACAAGATTGCAAAACTCTTTTAGAGGCAGCTGATGACGCATACCCTAAACTGGACTGCTACAAGACGACGTGGGGGCGATTAGGGCACATGGAGGGAAATGAAAGGGAGGAGCGATTAGGGAAAATGTGCGCAGAGGGAAACAAAAGGGAGGGGGGCGATTAGGGCAAACATGGAGATAGGGAAATTGAACGGGGCATACTGTTTTGGGAACGGGGGTACGCAAGTGGACCATAAGGAATTAAAAATAAATTTAAGAAAACTTTAGCCCATAGCCGTTCTTAATTGTTTTACAATGGCTCAAAGCCGTTGCTGTTTAGCAACGGCTAAAAACCGTTGCGATTTTTTCGCATGGGGCGTTGCAAAACTGCCAATATGGTATTTTAATATTCAAAATATCAAGCTTAAAGCGTCCAAAAATCTCAAACTCCTATCTAGCTCTGCCACCTGACGTACTAAACTAAATACCCCTATTCCGAACTCAATGGAACAAGTCTCGAGACCTAATTTGATCATATGCAGAAGATGGCTTTTCAAACCCAGTTATATTATGTTAATTTCTGTAATTAGTTTTCTAAGTGTTTCGAGCTCTTATGACCAAACAATACTCCTGATTGCCACGAAACTGGACGACATCTTAATAATTCATTATTACGGACCCAATGGAACTGGTTTTGTCTAATTCCAAGATAGTGCCTCGGAAGGCTATTTTCACACGTTAATTAAAATGAGTTATTACCAAACCAGGTTAAATCACTTTTAATTGAAAATTAAAAGTTACTATTATTATTCTCATTTAAGTAGAATTTGAATAAGCTCTTGAAATCAGTTTTATTTGAATTAAATCTAAGATTTAATTTTTAAATAATTCCAATATTTGAAATTTAATCTATTTAACTTATAAAAAAATAATTCAATATTTAAAATCAATTAAATATTTCAAAATCAATTGACAAAAACTCTGGGTCGTTACAAAAATTATGTACTATACCCTAAGTATTTTAATGAAGTTCTGTTCGGGGAGTTCAAGCAACGTTGGTAATATCTATTCCTTTGGGATCAAGGGAAGGTGAGTTAGTGAAATTTTAGGGGAGTTCTAGAACTAGATGTAGGGCGAAAGTCTAAAACAGTATAAAAATTACCAATGTGATTTCTCTTATTTTCTTATTTACTTTTTGGTGCTTAGTTAATATTTAGCTAGCATGTTACTTAGAATATTTACCAAGATTATATAGTTAGTCATATGATGTGATCCTACATAGAACTTTCACGTACTCTCGATCGTCCTTTATATATTAAGAAAGATTCGCAATAGTACACTTTGATGAATTTATATTGGAATTCAGTATGAAACAATCAAACTGTTGTATTATGATCCAATTATCAAGTCGATCTACTACTCCTGATCAAGCGACATTCCCAACACAACCATTCTTTCTATTTATCCAATCATATCGAGTGTGTGATCTTGGACGGGATTTTCCTTACTCATCTTTATGTGAAACGGTTTCTATGAGATTTTGTACCCTGTAAAATGACATTTTTCACAATATAACTTTTGTAGATGCTAAATATGGAACGAACTTCCATAATGCATATTGTCTTTGGATCTCGATGCTCATACTACATAGCATATATCATTGAGAAAGGTCACGGTCAACTAACCATGATTCATCATATTCATTTAGGATGGACTTATCTTCAGGTTTGAACATGGATTCATTAAAGACCACATGCTAGATTTTTCATATGAGCGCGATTTCAACATTTCTTAGTTAGTCTTTATACCTTGCTACATTCTGGTTATGATGCATATATAAAAACAAGTATGGATTATTGAAACGCAAATGATACCGTATCATCCACTCAAAAATATAAAATGGCCAAAATGAGGATGCAACGGGAACTTTTTTTTCCGCGATCTATATAAACAGAAAGTAAAATGATAGCGGTGTTATAGGTGACATTTTGTTACCATAATGTACTATAATCCAAAAATATATAGTACACAATATTTCATGACATAACTGGAGTGAAACCCGTGCTTTGCACATGGTATTTTGTGCAAATAATTGAAAATCTAATAGTTGCATCATTATTGAATATAACATAAAATATTATATTTGTTTGACGAACATATGTTTGTAATAACCTAATTGTAAGTCAATATTGTAAATTCACATGGAATTATCATAGAAAAAGTTTAGTAGTAAATACAAATAAAATTAATAACCACAAAACTTATGCAATAAATTGAAGGAAATTAAAAACAATGAAAAAAAGAGTCACTTCTTAGCCATGAATAATAGAATGAATAATGAGGCAGAGATAAATGCATAGTCCAATTTTCATAAGCATGAAGCACCTCTTGGACATATTGAATCATTAGCTTATGAACTTAATAAAGCCCATCATTTTCCTTAGCAAGTTTTCTTTCTGTAGGGGTACTTGAATATCTCTTGATATCTTAGGATGAAAGTGTTTGAAGAAATACTGATAGAAAGAAAAGGTTTACTTTGACTATAAGCACAACCGATACCTTAATCTGACCCAAATTGGAATGCTAGTTCTGATTACTATTTTGAATGAAAGTAAATAAACAAAATTACAAACGAAAAGAAAAGGTTGGCTATGATTTCCGCGTTGATTTAATTTAAGCAAAGCTAATATGTTAAAAATACTCAACTAATGTGGGATTAATTGCAGTCGCTTTATCAATTTGTAAGATGCAGGGTAATGTAGAACAATTAAAAATGCTTATGCAGGAAAAATTAATGGAATGGATATATAAGCATAATAATATGCCAATAATACTTAAATGGTAGGATTGATTATTCTAGTCTATCAATTTACAAGAAGTATGGCAACGTAGAAAATTAAAGACGCTCTTGAATGAATGAAACAAACATAAGCAAGAGTGGTATGTTAATAATACTCAAGTAATATGTGATTAATTACACTTTCCTTATCCATTTGCAGCATGTAAGGTACATATAACCATTAAAGATGCTTTAATGGGTACATGAATAAAAAAAAATTATATTAACAAAACTGGTATTTTAATACTCAACTGATATGTAGCTAATGCTACTTGCCTTATCAATTGGTAAGAAGTATGGTAATATATAACAATAAAACATGATCCAATACGTAAATGAATGGAAGAAATACAGTTTATGTTTTAGCATGCATAAATTGATCATAATTCGGTAATCTTAGAGCAATTAAAATTGTAATCTAACTTTGCGGAAGAATATGAATGGTAAGGAAAATACGAATTATATTTAGTTTGCTTCTCATTGCGAACTATCTTTTTTAAATGGGAAGATGCCTCATAAAAGCATAACAGACCCCCCTTTTGAAATTTTAAATGTTTACAGTAATATTTGGTAAACGAAACCAGAAAAAATATCTACAAATACATATGCATATGTTCTACAACCATACTTTTTTGAAATTTGAAGCTTTCAGTAATACAGTGTACATTTTACAAACTATTTTCCTTGTCTCGCATATTTAATAAAACTAATAGCCTAACATAGCTATCAAAAATGATACCATATATTTACTTACACGGTTTTTTAAACCTTTCGATAATGTGAAGAATGCATCACTAATCCAAATGTATAATTAAACTTTTCTCACCTAAACGGGAATGCAATAATCATTCACTAATTTAATAAATAAAAAACAAAATAGCAAAACATATGTTTTTATTGATAGAAATTAATGGACAAGTTTTGGACCAAAGGTCTCTATTCTTAAAGCTCATGCACAAAAAGTCCCTACTAATAAACTCATGTAAATTAGGTCCCTACTTTCTTATTTTTTACCAAATTGTCTCCTTTTAGAAAATCGATACAGCATTGAAATCAGAGGCAAAAGTAGCATAAATTAGTCAAAAACTAAAAATAGAAATCAAATTTTCATAACTTTTTCGGGAGGGACTTTTCTTCCGTCATCTTCCAATTCTAGGGATTTGGCGGCCTTTCCTTGGTATAAATTATAATGAAGTCAAAGTTTATGTCCATAAGGTGCATGTCATAACCGTTTTTAGCAACTCATCAACTAAATAGTAGATTTCTTTCTGAAGTAATTCAAAAATACATCAAGTTATAAAGAGTTGCTTTCCCAAACTAAACAAAGAAAAGAAAAATTGAAAATTATTACACTTTGTAACAATAATTAGTTTCTGGACCATGTTGTACCTAAAACTAAAAAAAGACCTATGTTTTGTTAATGTCAGAAAATTCTTGGTATGCAAATAAAGCATTTTTTTAACTTGAACATACCATAAATAATTATTTCAAAACTAAAGCATAATTTTGTATGATTATTATAATATTTCGTTTAGAAACTTCTATTTGCACATATATATAAATGCAAGTTTCCTTCATAAGGAAAATCAATTTGTGTAGACTTCCATTATGTCATTCGTGATAAAAGGAAATGCTAGTCATTTCCATAAATTGATTGTTCTCGTTTATCAACTAATGAAGGTGACAACATTTCACTTGTCCAGATATGGTTCCATATTTCTTGAACGCAAATGTTTAAGTTTATTTCTAAATAATATCGATCTTATAATTAAAAACATACATAGTCATCACTAATTGTTTTTTAATACCGAATTTTAATATATACCTAAGGAATCGAAACCAATATCCCAGTTACTCCCAAATAAGGTTTTTTTTAATTAAAACACACATCCAATCATTGATGGTGCAATCTATGCCATTCACAGGTTAGGAAAAAATGATTGAATAATGATAATCAGCCTTATATATGTGAATTTAACCTAACAGGCTTCACGATTATTAAGGCCAGTAGCCAAGAGCGATGACTGTGAGGTCCAGAAATCGAGTGCAGGCAATGATATGAAGCGACAATCAACCAAGAACTCTCCAGAATATTCTAAGTACGGATTAGTACCTCCCTCAACCAGGGGATCGATGCCTATCCTTCTCTTAGAGGATCGGTATATATCCTCAATTTTTGTACCAAACTGGGTGACATCGGTACAAAGTGATAAGGAAGGCCCCACGAGGCTACATTTCAAATCTTAAGTCATTTGGAGTTTGTATGCTCAAGTTATGAGCAGATTACTTCATCTAAGAAATGGATCAGTATAAAAGAGATCGGTATAGAAGGGATTGACATACAGCCAAACAAGTGCAACTCAAATGAAAACAACCAATATCCCAAGATCCATAAGTCCAATGCATATGAAACTGAGAGAGTAAGATGTGGAGACCCTAGGGAGCCTATCCTAAGGATCGCTCCTCAAAAGGATGAAGCAAGAGGGAACGGCCATCTTCCCTCAATATGGATCGGCTAAAAATAGAGAACAACTCATATTGAAGCAAAGATCAATCAATAACTCGATTTCTACTAATCCTATTGGCATGACTTGGAGGCTAAGCATAATACAACATGGAGAAGCTCCCCTAGAGACCGCACATCATTTGGAGGAGTTTGGAGGGATCGACCCCTATCCTTATATAGGGATCGGCCCCTATCCCTATTCAGGATTGGTTTAGTTGGATTTGCAGCAATGATCGATCAATATCTCAACATATACACATCTAATTGACATGAAACTTAAAGCACAAGCTTAATACAACATGTGGAACACCTCATAAGGATCGCATATCAAATGGGATACTTTGGAGGGATCGGCTGAAATCAGAATATATGCAACACTACTTCATGGAAAACGCGATATCTCACAAACCGTAAGTCGTAATGGAACGAAATTTAGGGGGCAAGTAGCTAACATCATGAGGAACCCCCCAGAGGGATCGCACCCCATTTGGACACCAAAATAGGTCTAAATGCATGGCTTCAGAAAAGGAGATACTTTTTGCTTCTCTTTATTTTCAATCTAGGCTACACTATGTCAATTTTATTCTTGGATTTCAGATTGTAACTGTAAAAAAACTATAGTATAATAAAAAAGATTATTATAGAGTGAACGTAGGCGGGAATTAGCCGAACCACTATAAATCTTATTTTTTTTACTTGCTTTCATTTTTAATTTGTTTGTACTTCATATTATATTCTCTACATTAGATACTATCTGAGATCTATGACTGGATATTGGTGCTTTCATACAACTGGGTGTTGGTGGCCATTTTTACCTTCAATATTTTGGTGCTTTCATTGAGAGAGCTAGCCCCTGTGGATTTGGAATTCGGATTCAGAGTTTGGAAAAGATCTAAGAGCTTGGATTTAAAGTAATGGTGAAGCAATATACAAGAAGACAGATAGCGGATAGTTTATGAAGGGAGTCAAGAGGCTTCCTCAAGAGCTGGAGCTAATCAAACCTCCGCTTACATCACTAGGGAGGAGATGATGCAGAATCTACTTCGACAAATCGGACAGGCTGGAGTTATAGGAGCTGCTGGAATGCAAAACCAAGGAGTTGGAACAATAGGAATTACTGGAGCTGTGGATCAAGGATTTGAGGCGGTAGGAATCGCTGAAAATCAGAACCAGAACCATGGAAATGGAGTAAGCGGACTAGAGAATGGGACAGAGCAGCTGGTGGCCGTCCTCGACCAACGGATAGGAATCAGTCTCGATCCCTCCAAAGGGATCGGCCCCGATCCCCAAAGGCTTGAAGGCATGCCCTCGGGTCTGGACGGTCGCGCTACTGGAGGACCTATGATTGATGTTGTGCAGTTTGGAGTCAATTGGAATGCTGACACTCGTCTGGAAAGGGATAATCTGGGATCCTCTTGTGGACTCGGGGGGCAGTATGGAATGATGACCGAAGACCACGTATTGATGCTGGAATAGTTGGAAATTGGAATCCATAACTTGGAGCGGAAACTAGCTGGCTTGATATGGATCGGAGCAACCGGGGGCAAACCCCGACCAAGGAAAATGGATCGGCACTACTACCCATGGAACTGGGGGCACAGATTTTGGATGACTTTGTATGGAAATGGATGTGGTGATGGAACAGGAGCAGCCATCATCTTCCACAAATTGGAGCGAGCCCGGCTTAAGGGCTCAGGTCGTCATATCTTGATCGGGATGGTATGAACTAAATAACTAATAATCAACTCTACAGTAAAACGGCTAAGTAACTTACACATGTACGGGATTAAGGACGATCCCTAGGCATGCTCTGAGATGGCGATAAACCACCATAACCAATGAATCTCAAAACACTTCGATCTGCAGTAATGCGATGAACAAAACAGGTCGTCGGGTATGGATTATGCCTGGCAAGGGGTAGGTCGCTTCGCCTGAACGCGATGGATCGGCCTACTCAGGTCGTAGGGTATGGATTGTGCTCGGCAAGGATCCGGAGAGATCAAGGTCGTCGGGTATGGACTATGTCTGGTAAGGGGTAGGTTGCTTCGTTCGAACACGATGGGTCGGCCTACTCAGGTCGTCGAGTATGGATTGTGCTCGATAAGGATCCGGAGAGATCGATGTCGTTAGGTATGGAGTATGCCTGGCAAAGGGTAGGTCGCTTCGCTCGGACGCGATGGATTGGCCAATTCAGGTCGTCGAATATGGATTGTGTTCGACAAGAATCCGGTGAGATCAAGGATTTGGATTTGGCAAACGATCCGGTGAGATCGTGGATTTGGCTATCGGCTTTGGATAGATATGTATTCTGCTAAGGATTTGGAATGTATTCAGAATTGGATATCGATTCGGAACATCCATGGATTTCACTAACGATCCAGAGATATTGTAGGTTTGGATTGGCAACGGATTGGATCCTGGACCAGATAATACGGCTATCAATGGATTATGGATTTAGGATGTATGGCAATTCGAAACAGACCTTCCTATCGCAAGGCAAGTTTTGAGGGGCAAAGTGTTAACGTACATTTTTCCAAGGCAGTATACAGACGGATTTAACCCAACAGACTTCAAGATTATCAAGGCCAGTAGCCCAGAGCGATGATTGTGAGGCCCAAAAATCAAGTGCAGGCAATGATATGAAGCGATGATCAACCAAGACCAAGATAGACTCTCCAGAATATTCTAAGTACGGATTAGTATTTCCCCAAAACAGGGGATCGATGTCTATAATTTCCCCTAGGGGATCCGTACATATCCTCAATTTTTGTCCCAAACTGGGTGAGACAAGTATAAAGTGACAAGGAAGGCTCTACGAGGCTACATTTCAAATCTCAAGTCGTTTGGAGTTTGTATGCTCAAGTTATGGGCAAATTACTTCATCTAAGAAAGAGATCGGTATAAAAGGGATCAATATAAAGGAATCGTATAGAAGGGATCGGCATATTTCATCCAAAACAAGTGCAACTCAATGAAAAACAACCAATATCTCAAGATCCATAAGTCTAATGCATATGAAACTTAGGGAGCAAGATGTGGAGAACCTAGGGAGCCTATCCTAGGGATCGCACCTCAAAAGAATGAACCAAGAGAGATCGGCCTTCTTCCCTCAATAGGGATCGACTAAAACCAGAGACAACTCATATTGAAGCAATGATCGAATAATAACTCGAGTTTTACTAATACAATTGGCATGAAACTTGGAGGCTAAGTATAATACAACATGGAGAAGCTCCCCTAAGGATCGCACATCATTTGGAGGAGTTTGGAGGGATCGACCCCCATCCTTATATAGGGATCAACCCCTATCCCTATTCAGGATTGGTTTAGTTGGATTTGCAGTAATGATCGATCAATATCTCAACATATACACATCCAATTGACATGAAACATGAAGCACAAGCTTACTACAACATGCGGAACACCCCATAGGGATCGAACATCAAATGAGATACTTTGGAGGGATCAGCCCCTATCCCTCCAAAGGAATCGACTGAAATCAGAATATATGTAACACCACTTCACGGAAAACGCAATATCTCACAAACCGTAAGTTGGAATGACAGAAAATTTGGAGAGCAAGTAGCCAACATCATAGGGAACCACCAGAGGGATCGCACCACATTTGGACACCAAAATAGGGATTGATACCAATCCCTATTATGGGCTCCAATGGGCCTGAAAATTCTTGGGTGGCCTCGTCGTGGCCTAGAGTTTCTTCGGACGAAATTTCAGTCCGATCCATGCACGTTTTCCCCTATAAATACAGCAGGCATGTAGTCAAAAAAGAGAGGTACTTTCTGCTTCTCTTTATATTCAACTTAAGCTACACTCTACCAATTTTATTCTTGGATTTCGGATTGTAACTATAAAAAAAACTATAGTATAGTAAAAAGGATTATTCTGGAGTAGACGTAGGTCGGAGTTAGTCAAACCACTATAAATCTTGTCTCTTTTTACTTGCTTTCATTTTTAATTTATTTGCATTTCATATTATATTCTCTACATTAGATACCATCTGAGGTCTGTGACCGTATATTGGTGTTTTCAAACAACTGGGTGTTGGTGGTCATTTTTGCCGCCAACAAATAAAAGACCTAAGGTGTTCTTAAATAAACAAACATTTCTACAAATTCCTCAAATGGAAAACATGAAAATAAAACAGGGGATGCAAAAATTACTAATAGGGGGCACAAAAATAAGTTATTTTGGAAGTGATGTGTAGTAGCAAAATTAGTTTTAAGATTTAGTTAAATACTAACGGCAAAATACTATTATAATTCACATTTCCAAAAGTAATTAATTATCTGTTTGAACTTGCTTCCATATCTTATCGTGTGCGTTACAGATTTCTGTTATTGAATATCATTGCGGGTGGATAAGCTGTGCAATTTCGGTTTGCATACAAACAGTAAGTCTTTAGATAAAGTTTTATTGGATATCAATGCTTGCGGAAGATATGGTTATCTATAAAGGAGCAACTTTTGAGTTAGGGAGATAAAACGTAGTACATACACAATAATTCTTGTATCCATCTATTTAGGGACCAAATAACAAAATATTGACCAAAATTTTAAGGCATTCAGGTACCTTTAAAACCCTGTCGGCTAATGGTAGTTTTGTTGCAATTACGATAAGATGAAAATTGACTATCATTTCTATTGGAATAGGAAGTCACATAAGACTTTAAATTTGATTTTTTTTTTTTTTTTTCGGAAATAAGAAATTGGAACTTGGAAGTCTTGTTGAAATCCATAAAACTACAACAATTCTACTAAGAGATGGAAACAAATTACTAAGACTGTTATTGAGCAAATTTGGAAGTCACAAAATACTAATCGAAAGTTTTAAAAGAAATCCCATAAAGGTGTAAAGTCGCAACAAATATTTATAAAGTTCTCTGTAATAAAAAAAATTAAAAATTTGCATATTTTTCTGCAAATATTTGCAAATTACTTTAAAAAATATTTACTGAATTCTCCATAAATATCCCAAAACTTAAAAATATAAGGACCCGTTTGGTTTCATTTTGTATTTTGAATTTTGTGTTTTCAATTTGCACTAAGAAATAGTAAGAAACAAGAGAAGAAGATTTATAATTCTTAGCCGTTGGAACGACCAACGGACAACGAAAGAATTGATTGTTCTCCGTGCTTTTGTTATCTCTCGAAACACGAAAAATAAAATAAACTTATTTTCTATTTTATATGTTAATTTCATTTTTCAAAATTGTTTGTTTTTCAACTATAGATACAATGGACGCGTTTTTGTATAGACGAAAACACAAAACTAAAAAGGACAAGCCAAACGGGGCCTAACTTTTTCTTATAACTTGTTTGTGAGAAAGAACGACTGTGTATCTTAAAACTTAAAAGGTTGTTTTTACAGAATTTCCAAAAAACCTATACACAAGGACAGATGAAATATACAGAAATCAGGTTTAGCATCAGACCAAAAAAAAAGTGAGATGATTTCCGAATTTTGTGAAGTTACGCATGTGCATGGCAGAAACTACCACCATAAATTATAACACAACACTCAACATATACATACTGCTTTTAGTTTTTATTGGTTTGATGCAAGCTTGAATTGAAGAATAGTCCTATATCATTCTTGGTCTAAAAGCTATATTCTTGAATCCAATTACACCAAGCCAGCTCCTTCTGCCAATAACTGAGATTCGCTGCAAAATGAACCAAACTGTAACTTGGAGCGACCGTCTTTGACATAAACCTGTTAACTTCAACTGATGTATTACCTCTTAAATGGTATTCCACATCACGGTCTCTCAAGGAACCTAGATTGAAACAAATGAAATTTCTGTACTCCTTGACAATTTCTTTTTGGTTGGTTTCTGCCTTTAGAAGCTGTTTTCGATTTAAGTCGACAATGAAACAGGTAATCTTCTGTATCTAGCACATACGAAGCCTGTGGAAAATATATATTTTTAAGAGTTGATAGCAAAAGCAGATTTCCTTGAGAAAGTATGGTAGAAACAGACCTCGGTCAAAACACATTGCAAAAGTAGACTTCATTTAGGCCCAATGCATGCAAAACACATTACAAAAGCAGACTTCATTTGGTGTATGCGTAATGGAATAAGCTAGCCCATTTTTAGAATTTGTACATGTGCATTCCATAAATAGACATGCAAAATATCAAATTTACACGTCCACATTTCATAAACGTGCACGTGTATTTTCCCTTGCTCGTTTACAAGGCCTATATTTACAGTAAGTTTTCCCTTGCTCGTTTACAAGGCCTATATTTACAGTAAGTTAGAAAACGGGTCTATTTTTGTCATTGCTTTAAATCTCCTATATGCCGCTCAAGATATCATTCAAGATCTCATTTTCACTTACGAAACATGACATCAAATCTCATTCATATCTCACCCAACGCTCATCTCGTTCGAAATAATCAAATTCTCAACCTGAAATCTTAACCGAAATTATATTTTTTTTCTTCTTTTGCATAATATTTTTTCATTTCATACAGGTTCAAAAGAAATTACACAATCCAGTTGCTATTTTACAATTCCTTGAACATATTTTTTACTCTTTACCTTGATAAGTCACAACAAATGGCTTCATTTTTTTTGTATGTTCAAATAAGATGCTATCATTCAATCGTTACCAAATAAATTAAGCTAATCAAGCTGTCACTCTTCCTTAAATCATTAATTTCAATTCTTTTTTCTATGCAGATCAAATATGTTACAATTTTTATTTTTAGTTCAAAATTATAGTTGTTAGATGAATTACTAAAGCATCGATTTTAAACACATAATTTACTTCGAGATATTCTCAAGATGTACTTTAACACCCGAGATGTCAATCCGAGTCGAGATACACTCATCTCGTCTGAGATCTCCTCTCGTATGAGATAGTTCATGTGAAAATTCCAAGACGAAATGTGACCGATATTCGAGATTTTAGAACCTTGATTTTTGCAATGTTTTACAAGGAGGCTTACCAAATGAACTTGTTTTTTAATTATAACATTGCTATTGAAAGGAAGTATAACAGTAACATACAAGCAATCATAAGTTTATACCTTAGATGAATTGCAGGTTAACTTGATTTCAAGGCCATTAATTATTTGCACCCCCTTCATAGCTTCAACAAAACCATCAGACTCAGACTTCCGTTTATTCCTGGTATTTCGATTGATGTCAATAATGCATCTTTTTTCTAGCTTAAGATAAATGGAGCAATTTTCTGTACCTTTCCAGAAAGACGTTGTTGCTCTCTTCCTCAACAACACATAATAACTTGTCATTCAAATACAGTGCAAAATTAGGGTCTATTGAGACAGCAGTAACTTCTGGTTTTTCATGCATATATTCCATCAGCTGAATTGAAACTCGAGAAGGATTTAACATCTGTGATTAGAAAAATATGTGAGTGATTGCTCTGTTTAAAAGGAAGAGAGTATTCAATGCCAAGATACACAAAAACGTTGACTTACAAATTCAAATCTGTATATGTTATCGTCATGAAGAAGGGCACAGGCATTCTCATTATATACAATATCGAAATATTTTTCTGGTTGCCTTGACTTCTCATAGGAATAAAGCTGAAGCAGCTTATTGTCCATTTCATCAGATGACATTGCTTGAAGCTGATATTCATTATTCATAATGTACAGAAAAAAATGAGGCATGGTTCTGAACAATGCTATAACAACAATATCAAGAAAGTACCTGTTTCACGATTTTATGTACCAACTTGTCCAAGGTGAAAAGCACATACGATTGAGTTCCAATAATCGAACGACAGTCATCTTCAAATTTTGCATTGTCGGAAGACCCATCAAGTAGGCTATATAATGCGCTCTTAAATCTGTATTGTATTTAGAACAAATTTTTACATATGTACACATCATATAATAAAAAAGAACAAGGTTTCATGTCACTCCTCTTTTGTATTGACCCTTTAGCACCTCCATCGTATCTTTAATCACGTTGTGTTAAATGCTAAAATATTTCGTAGATACTTGATTTGTATTACAAATATTATAACTAGAGTATGAGGCTATTTCAAAACTTTTAGCCGTTTCAAAATTATGAGTCTCCAGTAATTTTTAATACATATAGTTTAACCATTGATTTGAAATATCTATTACAATGTGCCAAAAATATTCAGAAATGCCCAACTTTGTGAAGGTGATCATAAGTAAAATATGGACATATTCACAAAATTTTGTAGCAACTGAGATAGTGTAGCTAAAAAAATGACAGCTGTGATTGAATGTAAAAGAGGGTGTCATTGAACCTTCCTCAATAAAAAAATGATAAAATGTAAAAAGATAGCTACTTGGCATAGAGGTCAGGAGGGCTTGTGTTTTTCGCAGTTCTCCATTTAGTTTCAGCCAATTTTGAGTTTTCCTTTGCTGATTGAATCCTTTCATACAATGTCTGAGCCAATATTGAAAAGGATAAGCACCTTTCTTTGATCATTCATACTATGTCAACGCTGAAAATAAATTTTACCTGATGAAGCCTAAAAAGAACATAGAAATTATCATTTCCATAAAAAACTTGCGAGCCTATCTCTTCGATATCACGCAAAGCGGATGACAAGCGTTTCACAAGTGGTTTCACATTGTGCAAGTTACGGTCTGGATACGATAAAGATGTACTTTCTTCCTCCACATCATGTTGATCGACTGTGCCTTCAGCTTCACCTTCACTTTCGGCTTTGTTTTCCTCCTCATCTTCCTCATTTTCAGGTGAGCACTCCTCTTCCTCATCAGTAGCATTTTCACTGTTTTCAGAAGATCTGTGAGCACTCCCATCACCTTCATCATCAGCGTCGAAATCGTTTTCATCTTCAGTTTTCAAATTAGGATTCACTCCTTCAGTGGTGGTGTCCTTGGCCATAAAATTGTCTTCTTCGAAATCTCCATTTGGTGATAGCTCACCTTCCTCCCTGTCTGCTTCTGAGTTACTGTTAACTTTGTTGCTTTCCCCCATGCAATCATCATTTCTCTACAGAAAACAAACAAAAATAAATAGTATATCAAAGAACCAACATAAAATGTTGCAAACTGGACAAACAAAAAGTTTTATTATTAATACTTGCATATATACTAAATGCAAATTCCAGTTTTAATATAAGCTGATGGATAAATGGTTTCATTATTTGAGCTAAATATGTACTTGTACAATACTTTAATATACTTTTTAGTTTTACTCAACAAACTCTCTATACCGATTCTTATCTGATTTTAGATTTATTTGAAATGACTGTTTTTTAATGTTAAAATCCCTGAAAATACATTTATATTACAAGTCGAATTGACTTCTTAAAAAAATATGACTTATACAATGTAACTGTGCTTTGTATAAACAACAACAACAAAGTCATCATTTCCAAACAAGTTGGAATCGGCTAGAGATGTAATCCGAAACTAAATGACAAAGTCAATTTAAAAGTAATAATAACGATATTTGATTTACACATACACATACACACATATATATATATAATGTGAAAATAGAAATAAAGATAAAAATAAAATAAAGTAAAATAATTAAACTGATAATAATAATAATAAATAAATAAAATAATTAAGAAAAACCATGATAATAGTAATAATGACACTAATAGTAATAGGGACGAAAACCAAACACTACGTTTTTGGTTCCTATTCACTAGTCTATAATCTAAAACTTATAACACTACTTCTAAAACAACCCTAAGTAAAAAAACTCATGGCCCGTGGTTCTGGTACGCAAATCGTTAATTTCCACGCGCTCCTGTCCAACACCACCTTTTCAGATATATTACAATTCCTTTATTTCTTTTTTACTACTTCCTCTCATGTCAACCTTGGTCGACCTCTACTTCTCTTTGAGTATTCGATGCGGCATATAATTCCAACGCGCACAGGTGCCTCGGAAGACCTCCGTTGGAGATATCCAAACCATCTTAAGCGGTGTTGGATTAGCTTCTCTTCAATTGGTACTACTCCAAGTTTGTCGCGTATATTATCATTCCTAATTCGGTCTCGTCATGTAGCTCCATCGCAACATACGCATCTCTGTTACACTTATCTGAACGTGTTGTCTTTTAGTAGGTTAACATTCTGCACCATACAACATTGCAAGCCTAATTGCCGTTCTGTAAAACTTTCATTTAAGTTTTTGTGGAACTTTCATGTCACATAGAATGTCAGACGCTAGTCGTCATTTCATTCATCCTGCTCGAATTCTAAAACTAACATCTTCATCAATCTCACCATCATACTGCAACATTGACCCTAAATATCGAAAGGATTCCTTCTTGGACACTACTTGCCCGGCCAGAATAACATCTTCATCCTCTGACCTGACACCGCTGAACTCGCACTTCATATACTCTGTTTTAGTTCCGCTAAGCCTAAAACCCTTTGATTTTAAAGTCTGTCTCCACAACCCCAATTGTCTATCAACCTCTATCCTACTTTCGTCAATAATCACAACATCATCAGCAAAGAGCATACACCACGAAATCTCACCTTGTATACCCTTCGTAACCCCATCCATCACTAGAGCAAAAATGTAAGGGTTTAAAGTTGACCCATGATGTAATCCTATGTTAATAGAAAAATCGTTGGTTTCACCATCGCATGCTCTAACATTAGTCACAACATCATCGTACATATACTTGGTAAGGGTAATGTACTTTGTTGGAACTCTCTTCTGTTCCAAAGCCCACCACATAACTTTTCTCGGTACTTTGCCATAAACTTTCTTCAAATCGATAAATACCATATGTAGATCCTTTTTTTGCTCCCTAAATCTCTCAATAGGTTGTCTTATCAGAAAAATTGCATCTGTGGTCGACCTTCCAGTCATGAAACCGAATTAGTTTTTTGAAACACTTGTCATCATTCTTAATCGATGTTCAATGACTCTCTCCCAAAGCTTCATTGTATGACTCATAAGCTTAATTTCTCTGTAGTTTGTGCAACTTTGAATAAGAAAAACAATTTTTAGTTTTACATTTTTTTTGTTTTATATGGATTATAAGATTTCATAGAACGGTACATTTTGCTTATCTAATGATTTTTTTTTGTCAAATTAAAATAGCCAATAATACAAGCAGAATTAGACATTGAATATTCAAAATTATAATATGTTTCTTTAAAGGATATTTTTATACATGCCAAAGTACTAGTAGATTATGAAAGAAAATGCAATTTCATCTATAAATGGATCTGGTAAGCAATATTATCTTGTCAATGAATTATGAAATTATTCGAGACATCTGACATGTGTTTCTTGCTCATAAGTGTTCACAAAATATTATAGTTCCAATTATCGCCAAAGAAACAATTAACATGTTTCATCGCTGTATATGCAAGTATTAATAATATATAGTTCTAGGAATTTTCCAAGTCATAACATAACAAATTTGAGTTATGTACTTGGAAAAACTTGTACCTTCCATGCGAAATAATACAGTGATGGGACGGAGATGCACAATTATAAACTGAATTTTATAATTTATATGCTAGTTTAGAGGGAAACATGGATATATGGTTTGTCTTCTGATAAGCTAATTAACTGATTATAACGTGTTAATATCAAGTCTTTGACGAGTCTACTCACTTGCATAGTTAATTCTTCGATTTTTTATATTACAAAATATACTTTCATCTTTAGAGAAAATGTTACCTTTTTTACAAATCATAAATTTAGAGCCATTTTACAGGGCCGTTGAATAGAGAGCTCAAATGATGTCTAAATCATTTAACACATGATACTTGCATATTAGAACACCAAGATCAAGTTTAACGGTTAGGATGTATCAAAAATATTTTATAAACCAAAAATTTAAGAAATGGCTGATTAGTTGGCAGGGACCTGTTGTTTTTCCTATAAATAAGCAAAAAATAAAAAGTAGATACCACAAATAAGTGAAATCAACAACAAGCCATGCTATAGTAGATACTATAAATAAACCATGCTATTAAAAATAAGCAAAGATTAAGTAGAGACTATAGATAAGTTAAATCTAAGGGATGTATACAACAAGCCATGCTATTAAAAACTTTTCCAGCAACGGGACTAAATTGCTGAAGTTGAAATGCTAACCACACTCTAAGCAAAATACGTTGACATAAATAAAATCAGCTAACATCTTAATTTTATACTATGAAAAGAGCCATAAGTGAAGTATATCAAGTATATGATGTGGAGGCTTAAATTGAATCATTTGAACTAATATAAACTGATGTCGTTGTTTTAAAAGGCAAAAGCGTACGCAAGGCGTTTTCGGGTCCGTGAGGTGAGGCGTAAGCCTCGAAACGTTGAAGCATAAGCTTTTTGGGTAAAAGAAAAACGCAAAACATGTAGTGAATCTTTAACCCACTTCCACGCAATATCTTTCTTCCTCATGTCTTCAGGTTACACTATGCATTGCTATGCAAAAGGGTAAACAACTCAGCAAACAATTAAAAAAAACGAAGATTGCTCGATCGGTAAGTTCGATTCCACTTACCGGAATCGAACTCAATTCCGCCTTAGAGGAATCGAGTGAGTATTAAAATTTATTTATATTTTTTTACCGCTTTTGAGCTCTCTAAAGTGAATATCGAATGAGAAAACAGAAATAAAAATAACAAGGGTTTTGAATTTAGCAACAAAAAATTTTTGTTTGAGAGGCTTAAGCCTCAACGCATTAAGTCAAGGCGTACGTTCTTTTACGTTTCCTGCGCCTCAACCACCTGAGGCCACGCCTTTGAAGCAAAACGCCTTTTGATATGCGCATCGGCACATTTTTGCTTGTGTCTCGCCTTGAGGCGCGCCTCAAGGCACGCCTCGCGTGCATTTTTTAATACACTGGCTGATATTAAATTGTTTCGATTTCTTATTAGAAAAATGATCAAACAATCAAATATAAGAAAACGCCATTTTCTTATTAGAAATAATGGTTGAAATAAGAGATTAGATAATAATTTGAAATAACTGTAAAATGAAATTTAATTTAAAGAAGTATTATAAGCTTTTGTTTATACAAGTCATATAAGAAATACTAGATATTAATTTATTAATTCATGCTTTAATTAAAATTATAGCTATCTTGTTCCTATTCTTTAGATACACGTGCTACGCACCTTCCAAAGCAGCTTACCAGTTCAAGTTCCACAAAAAAAAAAAAATTGCTCTCACGTTTATTAACTCAAAGTGTTTGTTTCATATGTAAGAACATAATAATATTGAATGCACATTTACCTCTGCAAGTAAATTTTCGTTGCTATGGCTACGCTCAAGAGGAATGCCTGACCTTGCATGTTTAGATTTTGAACGTGTTGCACTTGCACCTTCCAAATAAACAGGAAAAAAATTATATTACAAAACATACCAGTTGAAGCACACATTATGTTGTTAGTCTACACTCTACAAACTAACAAATACACCCCTAATCGATTATTAGCACAGAGAACAAATGCCGCAAAGGGATTTCACAAAAGAATTCCATAAAACATAAGAATTTGTTTGAATTAACACACAAGTAACAGATATAAGCATCTCATGGCAAAAGAAGAAGATACAAATACCTTGCTCTGCTTCATGGCAACGATTTTCTGATAATACTATATCTTTGTCACTTAGTTTGGCATTAGCAGCAGAACAATTTTCACCAGTATTTTGGTCAGTTTCAGTAACATTTGCCAGAGTACTCTTATCTCTATTGATTATTGATTTAACCCCTTCTTCAGCATCTCTTCGAGATTTAACGCCCAGCATTTTCTCTAAAAAGCTTGTATAAATTTTCATAACCTTTTCTACATGATCAGAGGATGTGCACATTTCTCCACAAGAGAATTTAATCATCTGATACAAGTCTTCTTGGACCTCTGAGTCTAAATACTCAAACTCCATGTCTGGAAAAACTTCCCTCTTATTTCCAGCACAAGAAGCAATAATGATATCATCTTCTTTCTTCTTCTTTTCACTAATTTCTTTAATTTCAGCTATCAGACCTGCAATATAAAATAGAAGGGATAAGGTTGATTAATGGTTAACATTGGTGATCATGTTGAGTTAATTCTGTGCTATCTACTATTGTAATGCAAAGCTGCAAATGCTATGAACTAAGGAAGCTCTTAAAACAAGACTTCTGATAAACTGATAACTCATTTTCATTTCAAACATGTCTTATCTTTACCCATTCATGGCCTGCAATCACACTATATTATACTATACTGAATAGAGGAATTTTCATATAAATTGATCCATTTATTTCAGTTATTGCTTATGATGTGCTGATAGCCTGATAGTGATTACTATGGTTGTTATGTTACGGTAACCGTTACCGATACAAGAAAACCATTACCGTACCAATGCTATTGATAAATCAAAAATGACTACCAATACTTTATCGTTACTGTTGATAAAATAATCGTTGGTATATTGATAAACTGGTGAACCATTAACTAGTAATGGTAAATTTACCAGTACATTAAACATTCATATTTTATTGTATTAAAATATTGATGCTGATAAAAATAAGTAAATATTTTGTTACTTATTCTAATTTCATTAATATTTATATCAACATTTTGACTTATTTTAGTTGACATGAAAAAAAAAATTAATTCATCACAAACTATTTACAATAATATGAAATAATAATTCTACTAATCCAACTTTGAACCTAATAAAACTAAAAAAACATCATCATAAATAATACTACAAATAGCTTCTTAAAGTCCGATATACCTTCAAAAACGTACATGGTTAGGATTAATTTAAGTAGTGAAAAAACAAAATCAATACGACTGGTAAATTTACTGTTATCACTGATTTTGACGTTTCTTTATCGCTAAATTTACCATTAACAATGGTAAATTTACCGTTACCATACCGATAGCACTGGTATACTGATGTAGTTCAATAGTGGTTATCAATTGCTTGGTATTGAAATGGTAATGGTATCATAACAGCCCTACTGATTACATCTATATTTACAGGAAGAAAAATTAACTCTGGCATACCTTTTGTGCTCAAATTCTTTGCATCCTGTTGCTTGAAGTAGAAACTCCGGTGGTCGAGAGATTTGTGATGGTTTTTAGCATAAATTTCAGCCCAAACCTTATTGAAATCTTGTTGACATCTTAGCCATTCCTCTTGCTTCTGCTTTAAACGAGTGAGTATGATAGGGAGAGCAAGACTAGCATTCCTGCGAAGAAGGTCCATTACATCAAGCCCGTGCTCTCCATATATTTTTTCAATGCATTTCATGTTCAAAGCTAAAAAGGAAAAGAAAAAAAAAATCAAAATGTCAGAATACCATACTCAGAAACTTTTGTCAAATAAAATGAATGATGAAGAATGCCATACATGTTAAATGATCTTCAAAACGAATCGGATGCTCTTGTTTAATGGTGTTGTGTTGCATCAATTCTATTAGCTCTTCCACCCGCCTAATGGTTGCATTCAATGTTTCAAGTAACATATCTAACTCAAACCTAAAGTCGTTTCAAGGTAAGAAAAGAAGGTTAGAGACATACATATATGCACATATACACACAAACATGCATGCATGTGTAGATACATAAAACGTACACACACTCACACGTTTGTGTGTATAATATACTTGCCAAAGTACGGCAATCACATAGACATTCGTAGAAACCCAATTTGTCAAATCAAATCAATTATCAAGCCATAAACATATATGACATTTATTGCCAGTTGCTTGACGGTTAAAATATCAGTAACTTTTTTCAAGCCTTCAACTTATATTTTAGTGTCAGACCGTTGATGGTCAAAATATCAATAAAATTAATTTGAGGCCTTTAACTTATATGCTATTCGGTGTCAGTTCCTAGATGACCAAAATAACTGTAATTATTTATAAATAACAAATCCTCGAACTCAGATGCATACTCATTTACAAACAAAGAAAAAAGTTAAGAACTTAAAGTTACAAGTACCAATATAGAATATAATTCTAAAAATTTAAGAACTTAGCATTATAAATACCTACATGTAAAACAAAAGTTCACACGTGTTTTGTAGGCGTACCTAAGCAGTATGTTTACACGGATTTATAACCATGCATTTTTGCAATTCGATTTGCCCTTTCCCGTAGTATTTTTTTTATTGAAGTCCCTTAATTAAGACTCATTTTTAGTTAGTGTTGCGCATCAGTGTTATTTTCTAATAAAATGTTAGTCTATGGTGTTTTATCGAGCACAGTTAATAACAGTGTACCACAAACATACCTATGACTTAATTCAACAGAGAGGGAACACTCCATATATTTCCATGTTAAAGACTATGTTTGTTCATGTGTAAGTAAATGCCAAAGCGAGCCTGAATAAAAAGCACGCCCTTGACTAGCATAAAGCTTTGTCCAACAGGGCACATATCTCTTTCATTACAATGTAAAGTGTCTTCTGGGTTTTACTATGAAAAAGCGGAAAAAGGTTACAGTATTCATAGAAACAAAATGACAGCTTTCCTAAAACTGTGAATTCTTCACATACGTTCAAACATTAGCTTGGAGGATCTCAGATGATCCCAACAATTTACCATTTGGGACAGTTAGTGAGATTCATGAAAGTGAATTTGATGGTGCTAGTAATTAAGCTGATATAACTACAATTGTGTAAATGCAGTTGAGATAATTTCAATACACATACTCAAAGTATATAAAGGTTACATAGTTTAAATATTTCCTTTCTTATTGTTATATTTAGCGCTATAATTTGATTATAATATGCAAGCAAATGATAAGTGAATAAAACTACCTATCATCTTCGCATCTAAATAGGCTTTCCTCATATTGATTTTTACGCATATGTTTGAAGGAATAATCCTCACTTCCTGAAGTCACAGACACCCAAACATCATTCAATACAGATGCTCCAAGGGGAGTCCGATAGCTTGATTGACCCATTGGATACTACAGAAATATCAGAATAAATGATCAGCAAATAGTTTTGCAGAAATATTACTTTCATCCAAAAATGAACCAAAATTTAAAAAAAAAATTACATTCTTTGGCAGAATGCAATAGCTCGGAGTGCAACGTTCACAGTTGGAAAGATCAAGCTCTGATATAGGTTTCCACAAAGCGTTCTTTTCTCTGTTTGAGATAAAAGGAACCTTATGATCAGTCCCGTCCTTTGAAGTATAAGCAGAATTCTTATCGATTCTCTCCTCATGTATGTCCCTTTCTTCCATCTGCTGTACTGGTTGAGCTATAATATAAATTCAAGATAAATTTGTTCAGTCAGTAATTTTTATTTCACCTTTTGTTCTTAAATTTATTAACTTCGTTATATCATTACCTTTGCTGAATAAATCGCTAAGAATTTCATCTGCGTAAAGGTATAAAAGAGACACGTTACATCAAGAAACCATGAAAATCACTATATATGTGGGATAGAAATATACCTTTATTATCACAGTGAGTTAAAAAATCATTGAAACCTTCTATAAGATCTGGATACTTCGAGAGAATCTCACCCACCTGAGAGCAGACTCGCTTGATTTAAGTAGCAATATTGACATTACAGGAATTTTGGAACTGAAGCATGCATAAGTTGAATCATGATGTATATTGGTCATAAGAGAACATCAGAAGTTATTTTGATAATGAACCTCGCTGGTTTATTGATATCAAACAATCATATGTAATTGTCTTTGGTAAAAATTTGAGTATAGGATTAAAATAAACATACAGGCAATAGTTTCTATGGATCAGAAATGCTTAATTCAAGGATTCTTCCTACATTCTCCTAAATTTAAAATTACACTACCGCAACACAATGCATGGTCTACTGCCTCAGATAAAAGCATACGGAATTACTTTAATAAATTAAAAATTATCGTGTATGGGAAATTACATGCTCTAAATATTTTGCAAGTAACATTCAGTGATAGTACTATCCGTTGTCAAGGTAACAACCATTGAAGAGCTGCTAGATATTTCAATAAAGAACATGGAAAATATAATTGAAGAGATAAAAGTTAAACGGCCATGGGTATATGTTACTTGATTTTTGCCGATATCTTCATTGACGTAATGCAGGCATCTCAAGAAGTCCTGGTACTCATCTACATGTAATCTTTCCTTAACCTTCGCGAGGAAATCGAATTCACGGGCAAACACACCTGATATGTGTTAAAAGTTAACTTAATCTACATGAAGATAGATTTTGCAATTATATATAATAGGGTAAACTGAGACATCTAAGTTTTTCATAGCAATAATATACAAGCCAACCTGAATAACACTGCATTACACAGCTAGTAAAAACATGAATGAACTAAACATACTAAAATCATCGGATCCCTGCTACCAAGTTATATTAGAACTCCCCTATATATAATAGTTAAACTCGACAAAAAATCCAAATGTTCATTTACTAACTAAAGCAGTGTATTATGTGCATAATCTGTGAAGCAGTGATGCAAACCAAGGACTTACTTCTCAAATCATTTTTCTCGTCAATTGAAGAAGCGGATATGTTAAAAGCCCTGACGTTCTCAGAAGCTTGCACATTTTGATTGGCACAAAACTCATCCTCCTTTTTAGATATTTTACTGCGTTTGTGATCCCTGCTATCAAGCTCGGTATCTCTATCTTCTCTTCTATCTTTATCCTTCTCCACACGCCGTCTTTGCCTATCATAATTGTGATCGAGATGATTACCAGTATCCTGGTCAATATTATATAGCAGAGGTCAATGATAATAAGAATGTCATTCTCTCCAGCTCACGGTATCATATTAATTTCAAATCAGAAGTTCAACTGGTATTGGTTCTTAGTTTCAAACTATATATGATCCATATGTCAACCTCGAAACATTACTATTCCGATTCAGCCCATTGACTTGGTATCTCTGCATAAACTCCCAAGATTGTCAGGTTAAACTATTTTGGCACTATAATCATTGAACTGAACTATGTGTCCCCAAAATGACCAATTTTGGCCCTTTTCCAATGGTTTCGGAGGTTTATAAGTGCAAAAATTAAAGGGCTTGTTTTAAATATTGCTGCTTCTGAGGGCCAACAGGAAAACGACTTCAACGGCAAACCACATTATCCCTGGCAGTCCATTTGTATATCAGCCCTTCATTTTATTGTGTTTCTTAACTACTTGACTTCTTAACTTGTTTAGGTTAAGTTATTTAAAAATTACGAGAAACTGACATGATTTAGGTGATCGAGCATCTAACTATGTAATAGAATAATTGCTGAGCACCTTGTTCTCTCTATGCACAAGATTTCTTCCTGTGGAGGGTTGTGGAGATGTATTAGGCAAGAAATTCTTGAACTCCTCAAGCAAATCATGGTGATCTGCAAATAGTGAAGCAACCTGCAAATAAAACAAATTTTAGGCTTAGCTACAGTCATTTATCGAACATAACCAAAAATAACAAATATGTAGTTTATAACCTCCTCGTAAACATCTGTGATGGACTTGTTCTCCTTCCTATACATATTAAGAATATGCAAAAATGACTTGTAAACCCGGTCATCAGTGTGGAAACGACCCTACAAGTTGAGCACATTCGTTGACTTTTAAACTTATAATATATACAAAATGTAAATCATTCATGTACGTTTTCAGACCTTTATTTTGTTTATGAAACCAATTGCTGTTTCAAATTCAACTGGTTTCTTTTCATCAGGCTTGATCTCATAGCCTCTAGGGAGGAATGCATTGAATCCCAGAATAAGATTTTGGTGGCCTCTAAATAATTGCTTCACCCTTGAAATCACTCCATTGGTATCAATTCTGTAAGCGAAAAAGATCGTGTGCATTGTTGTAAAAAGGAACATCTTTTTCTCCGAGAAAACTTAAAATGACAATATTTTCAAACCTCTGGCTCTTGAAATCTTTCATGACTTCAAGGAAATCGTCATACTTTTCAGTCTTATCTTGAAATATATCTTTCACAGCTTTTAAATATTCTAAGGCATCGGCTGTTGATAGCTTAGGATTCAGGCCACCGTTGGCTGCATTTGGAGCAGCCATGTTGTCTTGCTAAAGACTTTTTGAAAAACAAAAATTAATATCAGGTCAATACAAAAATTGATCCTTTCAAATGTATTATGATTAGATATACACTAACCTTAACAGATATCTTGTTATTTGCATCATATCATACATATTATAAACACAAATTTTATCTTGAGAAAATAACTAAAGCAAACCAATCACTTAAAAATTTAAGACTCTTAGGTTTAAACTAAGAAGTCAAATTGCATTTCCTACACTAAGGTACTTGTGAACAATTGTGAAAATAGAATGTTAGGTTTAAAAGCATTAAACTTCGCGATGTTCACCCCAAATTGCACATAAACCTTTCCATATCATTCAATATCCCTTCGCAGTTGAAGAAATAGTACGTCTATGAAATCAATATTAGTGGGGGTTATACACTACAGTAAAAGTCGTGGGGGTTAAAGGGAAAATTATAGTGAAGCAAAGCAGGATCTTTCATGTTTGCTGCTGTAACTAATACTTTAATCAAGTATGCATCTTCAACTTCCTCGTCAACATTTTTATTGTACAAAATCAATATCAAATCAGAATCAACAATCTAACATCTTCTTTTGTATTGAATGCTTTATTTATGTATTGCAAGGCTAATAAATAACGATACCTTTATATTTATATATACCTGGATCGGTTTAAAGATTTCTTCTTCCGTAATGGATGCAGTCGTTATTTTTTTCCCTTTATGGATGCTAAATTTTGTTAGACTGAAGACAAAATTAATGGTACCCCTATACTTACAAAAAATATATATAATCAAACCTTAAAGCATGGTCCGTCCTTAAATAGGAATAAATCATACCAATATGATTTACAGCACAAAAACATCAAATATACTTAGGAACCCCAAATCCTAAATTTACTGGACACCGTTTCAAATTTCTAACATAGAAGAAGATTATGGCAAATTAACTAACCAAGCAAAGCGGTAAACAAAGTTCAAAGGAAAGCCTTCAGCTGGGAACAGATCAAGCCCTGTGCTCCAATCCAACCAATTGTTTAACAAAATAAAAGAGGAACAGCAACAAATTTGGATTCAAATTTTATGTAGTTTTCCAATCTCTTATTCAAAAACTGTACTTTCCAATCAACTAAGTTCGTAGAGAAGGAAGTGCATTGCGATTGGATCTGACAAGAATAACCAGAGAGGGATTTGAAAGTTAGGGAAAGAAAGAGAACAATGGAAAAGATGGGTGAGAAAGAAGACAAAGGTCAAGAATCAAGATTATATACCAGCACCAAATTTATAACTATCATAAATACCTAATTTGTATTTTGGGCCTTACTCAAGTCCATATATATGTCTATCTATATACATACATACATATCTATATGTATATAGATGTGTACTATATATAAAAATGACACATTCACACATGTATGTATGTACGTATGCGCACGATGTGTTAAGAGTGGACAAAGTAAGAACAAAGAATGGACGTGACGTAACTAGAAAGCAATCTATGGAAAATGACATACATACACGTGTATGAGCGAGCTGTTTTAGAAGTAGATAAAGCAAGAACAAAGAAGGGATGTGACTTAACTATAGAAAGCAATCGGATGGATTACACTACTACGCCGATATAGAAAATATAATGTTGTTAACTTTTCCAACTCCTATCGGGTTGCTGTTAACTTTTCCATCCACTATCCATAACTAGGGGTGGGCATTTGGTTGGATCGGTTTACATGATGATGAAAATTGTAAAACCGAACTAAAACCAATAAAAATAAAAATCAAACCCACCGATTTAAGTTTGATTGGTTCAGTTGGTTATCTGATTTAATCAAATTAAAAATGATAACATTTTATGTTAGGATTATTAACTGTGCTTCAAACTAAAACATAAATATATGATTAAAGTATTCTTATTTTGCATTCGTATACTTTTTAATAGTAATTTTGACACATGTATGGTAAAAAAAATTATATAAACCACTAAACTAATCTAAAAAAATCATTATAACATTAGTAATTTTCACGATACAAAGGAAGTTCATTTAATTTGGTTAAACCGAAACTGAATTAATGTTTTTTACAAGCCGAATACAAATCAATCTAGTTTTAAAACCAAACCAAACTAGCTAAAATATATTGATTTGGTTGGTTTAACCAAATATTGTTCACCCCTATCCATAACTACTCAATTTTTCATCTTCTCTTTTCTAACTTCCAAAATAAAATAATCTCTCAGTTCAATGACAAAGAACCATAAATTAGGTGATTTTGGTTCCATAATGTTCATTTTAATTCAAGGTACTTTATTAATTGAACAATATCTACTTCTAATTTATGTTGATTAATTTTTTTAATATTTTTTCGTACCGTACTTCCATTGATCTATTGTGTTAAAGTCGTGGTTTAGCTCAACTCTCAAGAAACCTCCGTCTTCTCTTCGTCATTAGTCAAATCCTTACTACTCAAAATTCAATGACAACCAGCACAAATTTTTTTTTTTCCTTTTTTAGTCTGGATTGGGATTAGGAATTGAATTCTGAACAATCAGCGTGAAGGTGTTTTCTTATTTTTTATTTCGTTTGATTCGAGTTGCTTTTTTATTTGTTAGTTAAGCATTTGGCATGAGAATAAAGAAAATGGAAGATAAATATTAACCTATATTGGACTACTTATACGACGATTCAATAAATGTAAAACTTCTTATACTTACTCAAAAAATGTAAAATTCTTACGTTATAGATTATATGAGGAAAAAGAATACAAATTGTCCCAAGGTTTGATTTTTTTTTTAATAAATATTATAATTTATATATTAACAGATAATGGAAAATTGGTGGAGTGGATGGAATGGTTAGAATACGTATAAAGGATGGAATAAAATATCCAAGTATGGAAATGAGAGTTGTTAGCGTATTTCAATTAGGGAAAAATGACAAATTTAGAAGAACACTTAAATAATGTCCATGTCGTGGTTTTGAAATGGGATAATAAGGACGGTGAATATCAAAAAAATAACGAGGACTTATTTTAATGGAGCTAAATAATAAAATATATGTTTCATTAATGTGCGAGGACGTATTTTATGAGGACGTTGTCAACATAAATTTTCAATAAAATTTAAAGAGGAAAATGAACTTTAATTTAAAATTCGGGATAGAATTTATGAAAATTAAGCATTTGGAATGAGAATGAAGGAGTCGGGTGATAAATAATAACCAATATCGAATTAATAATTAACAATGTTCAAAGAGTAAACTGGACTTTAGTGTAAAATTTGAGCTATAATTTATGAGAAATAAGCATTTATGATGAAAATAAAGGAGACAAGAGACAATTATTAACCCTTTATTGAACTATATTAGCGTAGATATAAGAGACTAAGTTAGCAAACTCCCTTTTCATCTAATTATTTTCATATATTTGCTTTATATTATTAAAAAATTTAAAAATTTTTGAACTATTCCATAGGGATGAAAATGGTGATGACGGTAATAACAAAAATTGTATTAGAAAGGTGTGTTTTGATTTTTTAGAACCTTTTGAACCTTTATTCAAAATAGCACACAGTAATATATAATAGAATTGGTAATACATGATAGGTAGATAGATAGAGAGTGCATGTTTGAGATTATAATATATGTTAGGACTAAAATGTAAAATATTTGCTTAAATTAAAGAGAGCACATCGTATGGATTGAAATAAATGTGAAAAGAGAAAATGAAAAAGACATGGATCAAATTTTCAGTATAAACAAATAGATAAAATGGAAATAAGTAAATATAATATATTGATCTAATAGATGATAAATTATAGGTATAAAATATAATAATACAATTGAATACACTTGCCACGTGGTATGAAAAGATGACATAATAAGTAGAGGAACATAGAAATGAAAGGATAAAACTCAATTTTCTTAATAGATGATAGACATGCATATTCATAATTAATTAAAAAACGTATGTATATACATATACATACATGCATACATATCTATATACACACATATACATATACTTACATACATATCGATATGTATGTATGTATGTGTATGTATATGCATATATATATATATATATATATGTATGTATGTATGTATGTATGTATATGTATGTATGTATTTATGTGTGTTTGTATATATATAGATGTATGTATATGTTTATGCATATGTGTGTGTATATATGTATGTATATGTTTATGGATATGTATATACATACATATATGTATATGTATATCTATATGTATATTCAGATTCATAATTAATAGAAAAGATATGTACATACATCCAAACATGATATGTATGTACGTACATCTATGTGTATATTGTATGCATGTACGTACGTACGCATCATGTTTGGACGTACGTACCTACGTTTTCTATTGCTTATGAATATGCATGTCTATTATCTATTAAGAAAAGTGAGTTTTATTCTTTCATTTCTATGTTCCTCTACTTATTATGTCATCTTTTCATACCACGTTGCAAGTGTATTCAATTATAGTATTATATTTTATACCTATAATTTTTTATCTATTATATCAATGTATTATGTTTATTTATTTCCATTTTATCTATTTGTTTGTACTTAAAATTGGATCCATGTCCTTTTCATTTTCCCTTTTCACATTAATCTCAATCCATACAATGTGCTCTCTTTAACTTAAGCAAATATTTTACATTTTAGTCCTAACATGTATTATAATCTCAAGCATACACTTTCTATCTATCTATCTATCTATCTATCATGCATTACATATTCTATTATATATTATTGTGTACTATTTTGAATAAAGGTTCAAAAGATTCTAAAAAATCAAAACACGCCTTTATAATACACATTTTTGCTATCACCCTCATCATCATTTTCATCGCCTATTGAATAGTTCAAAAAATCTTAATTTTTTTAATAATATAAAACCAATATATGAAAATAATTAGATGAAAAGCGAGTTCACTAATTCACTCTCTTATATTTATGCTAATATAGTTCAATAAAGGATTAATAATTGTCTCCGGTCTTCTTTATTTTCATCCTAAATGCTTATTTCTCATACATTCTAGTTCAGATTTTACACTAAAGTCCAGTTTACTCTTTGAACGTTGTTACTTATTAATTCGATATTGGTTATTGTTTATCACTCGCCTCCATTATTCTCATTCCAAATGCTTAATTTCAATAAATTCTATCCCAAATTTTAAATTAAAGTTCATTTTCCGCTTTAGATTTTATTGAAAATTTATGTTGAAATACGCCCTAACACATTAATGAAACATATATTTTATTATTCTGCTCCATTAAAATAAGTCCTCGTTGTTTTTTTAATATTCACCATCCTTATCATCAATCAATGTATTCTCACTTCAAAACCATGACATGGACATTATTCAAGCGTTCTTCTAAATTTTGTCATTTTTTCCTAATTGAAATACGCTAACAACTCTCATTTCCATACTTGAATATTTTATTCTATCCTTTATACTAGGGATAGCAATGAGGCGGGTTTAGGGTCTAAACTCAGCAAATCGTCTCTATTTTGACCCGTCTAGACCTACCTCATTGAATCATCAGAGCTGGTAGACCCATGACTCGTTCGTAAGAGCTTCGGGTCTGAGGTCGGGTCGGGTCGGGGCTTGGCCGACCCGCCCCAACCCGACCCACACTATCAAGATCTTATAGAACGTTTTATTACTATAACGATGATATATTAATTCTTCTATACATATGTGGTTATACCATGGATATTCTAATATTTCATTCAATAAGTTATACAATTTTTATGGTATTAAGTTGTATCACTAATAATTATATAATAACATATGTATGTTTTTCTTGAACCGTTATCATACACTTCATTTTTATTACCTAACCTATCATTGTTAACACATTGATATCTATATTATTGTATCCGATAATCCCATTTACAAATATAACAAATAAATATATGTATGTTAACACATAATTTTGAATAAATTTGTAATGTCTCGTCGGGTCTTGGGACGAGACAGGTCTACCCTAACCCGTATTGGTTCTGTGCACGGAGCGAAAATCCAGACTCGCACAGGGTCTACGAGTCGGGTCTGGGGCAAGGTTTAAAAAACCCAGGGCGGGTGTGGGACACAAAAAAACCCACCCCAACCCGCCCCATTGTCATCCCTACTTTATACGTATTTTAACCATTCCACCCATTCTATCAATTTTTCATTATCTATTAATATATCTATATGTAAATTATAATATTTATAAAACAAATCAAACCTTCGAACATTTTGTATTCTTTTTCCTCATATAATCTATAATATAAGAATTTTTTATTTTTGAGTAAGTATATGAAGTTTTACATTAGAATCCATCTTCCTCTTTGAACATTTATTGAATCGTTATATAAGTAGTCCAATATAGGTTAATATTTATCTCTCAATTCCTTTATTCATCCCAAATGCTTAACTATCATAAATTCTAGCTTAATTTTTTACATTAAAGTTCATCTTTCTCTTAAACCACTTATTGAAATTTTATTGTCCTCGTTTAAAAAAAATACGCACTACCATATCAATGACATGTCTTTTTTTTACTTTCCTACACCATTAAAACATAAATACTACATTTTTTCCTTTTGATTTTTCACCATCCTTATCTTTAACCATAATTATGATAGTTTATTTTCATAGACTAAATGGATTTTCATTTCATAACCAGGTTGTCATTTGCCTTTTATGAACAAAACAAATCAAGTAGTTTGAAACATGTGAAACCTCTTCATTTCCTTAATTGAATATGCCATCTCATCCGATCTACCTATTCTATTTATTTCATGTGTTATCCATTATTTGTTAATGTATTTTTATATAAAAAGTTTAATCTTTGGCCATGTATTGTTTTTTCTCATCTATCTATTTTATTATATATATCAAGTCGAATACATGGTAAATATTTATCTTTTTCTTCTTCTTTATTCTCATCTCAAATGTTTAGTTTTCATCGGTCCTAGCTCAAAACATTACATTAAAGTACATTTTCCTCTTTAAAACTTAACCGAAATTTTATTTTAATACCATCCCCGATTAAAAATTATGCCCATACAAATTAGTAGAGTATAATTTCCCCCTCCATTGAAGCAAAAATCCTACACATTTCCTTTTCACATTTCACCTTCCTAACCTTTAGGATAATTATTATGATGAGTTATGTTCATTATGGACTAAATGTATTTACTCCTATACCGCATATGAAAATTTTATTGTGTTATTCTCAATTTTTGCTTCTTCCTTCATTAAAATCAGAACTTTCAAGCACTACTTTCTATAAACCAAACATCAATTAATTTGAAACAACCCAATCCTCTTTATTTCCTTAACTAAACTTTCATTCCATCCATTCTGTTACCCTATATATTACATCCATTTTATCTATTATCTCTTAATGTATTTATGTATTAAAGTTTAATCTTTGAACATGTATATTCTTTTTTTCGCATAATTTAGAGAATAAAACCCTGCATTTTTGACATATTATCTCTTTATTTCACACATTCCCATCACAAGGTGTTATATTCATTTTGCCCACTCCATACATTCATTATTTCATCATAATCTAGCTATGTTCAATTTATCTTCTCCACAACAAAATCACGACATGGACATTATTCATGCGTTCTTCTAAATTTTTTCATTTTCCCCTAATTGAAATATGCTAACAACTCTCATTTCCATACTTGAATATTTTTATTCCATCATTTGTACTTATTCTAACCGTTCTACCCATTCTACCAATTTTCTATTATCTATTAATATATCTATATATAAATTATAGTGAATATTAGTGTGACGCCCCACCTCTATACCCACACTAGCCAAGAACACTACGGTGTAGTGCTGTCAACTAGCACGGAGAATAAGGCTGTTGAGGAGCGACCATCCATGTAATTGCTTTGTGCGAGCACCGATATGTCAGATAATAAAAACATTGCATTTCACTACTGGAGGAAATCCGACATACCGTTACAAACTCAAAGCTACTACACAGTGGCTATAATAGTTTAGGACAATAGATATAAAAATAACACAGATAACATAAATGCGGAAATAAAGATGGAACGAAAAGTCTCATATATACAATAACTGATATCAGTTACAATACATTTGACACAATACAAATGATACAACTACAATTGTCGACTCAAGAAGTTATATATACAAGTACATTATCGACTAATATACATGAATACATTATCATCTTACAACAGACACACTGACTACTACAACAAGACGAAGACCACTTCAAATGATATAAAAAGTCTTCATAGCTCTAGCAGCAACCCAAAGCTAAAAATCTACAACCTGTAAATACTCGGTCTGACCCGAGTATTACATTCAAAAGAAAATAATACTCGGATCAGTCTAATTCAAAATCAGTTATTAGAGCATAGAAGCAATAATAATCAATCTCAATATAGATGACAGTCACAGAAATCTCGTATATCCAACTCTCGATACGAGAATTGGATAACGGCAGATATAACACTAAACAGTGTTAATCCACAAAACAGAAATCCAAAGCAGTTTAAGCAATTGAAATGTCAATTTAAAAAATATCAATGCTAATTGGCTGCAGTACACACTAACGTGTACTACCTCGCCAATACAGCCTACGAACTACGCAACAGGTCGATGAATTAAGAATAAAAGAGATATCGATTAAAATCTGTAAATTTGGTGTGGCTGCAGTGCACGCACGCGTGCACTGCCTCGCCACAACAGAATATAAAGTCGCCACAAGGGACGAGGGTAAAACTGCTACGAAAATGAAGCAGGTCAGCAAGTGCTCAGGGATGAACAGATGCAAGTGAAAATGACACATGGATATGCAGTGTATACCCAAGTATAACAAAAATAGAAATGGGTCGAGCATATATAGATATGCAGTGACAAAGTGAACCAAGTCGCAATGTCACAGCAAGGTCAAGTGACCGTGGCAATCACATGACAAACAAGTCGAGGCAGTGAAACCATGGGGCAACAACATGAATGCATAAAGCTGGACCGTGCCACACATACTCGAAGTGATCAGTGGAAGAGTAAGTGCAGTTCTGCTCAAATGAGCAAGTGCACATGAGAAGACTGCACCTGGACCAGTCTGCAACAGTGACTTAAATCATATGCAGTGAGATCCGAAGTGGACTGATCGAAACAACACAGTGAGCTCAAGCTCAAAATCAACTAATACCAAGGTGACTAAAACCCAGTACTCAAGCAAGTGAATACAGGGAACTACAAATTCAAAATCCCAATAAACAGAGACAACAAAGACAAGGCAGCATGTTGTTATGTCAAGGTCAAGTGACAACCTGGGGCAGTACAACTAAATGAAACAGGTCAGCACACGGCTCCAAAACATCTGACTCGAATACAAAGTAATGCCAACTATCTCAAAGAATGCTACAAGTCGATGTAAAACTGCAATTTCAGGCAGTCATGACCGAAGAAGAACCATAGCCACAAGAATAAGAGACACGAACGCATGCGAATGAAACTGTACGAACTGAGCAGTATGATGGTGAGAGCACCATAGATATGGCACCACAGCACACAATATTTAAAGGTCCAATGGTCTCAAGTCACAAATGATACCAGATTGCTCAAAGGCCATACATGAATGGTATCAAGTGCAAATGCAACAGACTCATACAAGAAGATCACAAGGCACGTGAACACCTACTAAACAATGAGCCAAGACAATGTTCGCAGATGAAAAATGTAAGAGAGACACAAAACAAGTTCAGTAAAAATCTGAACTAATACACATGAATGTGCCAGACCAAAACAATGCAAACATGGAGTGATTGGAAGACAGTAGTTCGAAACCCATAAACAAGCTATAGTTGAAATCCTGGATGCAAGACTACAGGATATGATAGTGAAACTATGTCCAAAATACAACATATGTATAACATGTAATGACCAGTGAAACAGAAAGTCGAATGAACAACAACTACACCAAGGTCTGGACACACATGAATACATAACAGAGCATGATCAGAGTGGTACAAGATCAACACAGCATGGTTCAATGCAAATACAACCAGACTCGACGATGTTCACAAATGCAAACGAACCAATGAATGACCAAATGCATATATGGATGCAGACATGCCAAAATTAGTATGAAGGAGAGAATGAATCAGAGAAACAAAATTCGTCACCATGAAACTGCAGTTACAAACAAGAACAACTGCAACTGATACATGACAGAGATGAACAACGTGCAACTGCAGACTACAACAATGACCAAAACAATAAGCTCAACAACAACAATGCCCAAAATAACTTGAACGAAGCTACTAAAGGAATGCAGACAGTGGCTGAGAACCCAGACCAATACTACAAATCAAATGCTAGGTCGAACAACTACATGATGAATCCAGACTCATGAACCATATCAATGCTAAATGCTCACATGCTCAAAACTCAACTACCAGTGCAATAATGAACGAGTATATGGGTGCAGACATGCTAGGATTCTCATGAAACCGTAATAAACAAAGTACCAGAGTAGGCATGTTCCAAAGGTAATTCGAAACAACTCAATATCATAAAGCAGCAGTAAAACGAGCAAGAGCAGAAATACCACTAGAGGCAGTAAGAACATAATGGCCTCAACAGCAAGTGTTAAACGAACTAGATCAACACCCAAAAAATCAAATTGCAGAAGCATCAAACTGAAATGGATTAGATGTGAGATAATACTCACCTTGTTTGAAGCGGAGACGAACTCGAGAGAAGGAGTCGCAAGCACCAACATCACAAGGCAAGCAGGCATCAATCGACAGAACAACGAATCACTCGAGGAGACAGCCGTGAGCAAGGCGAAGAAGAAATCGATCGAAGTAGAGTTGGCGTCTTCAATTCTCCTTCGTGAATGCCCTAGTTTTCGAGATCGAAGGAAGAGCAATCGCGACCGCCATTTTTATTTCTCTCGTATGCTTTGTTTTAGGTTAGGGTTTGAAACGCGGTTGAACGAAGAGGGGAATGGGGGTGGGTTGTTGTTTGGGTGTTGAGTGAAATCACGGTTACAAAACAAAATCATGGGCCAGATTTTAAAAATTTATAAAGCCCGGATACTTTTAACCATGTTTATCAAACACCTTGGTGATATTAAAAACACGATTTGAATCCATTAGGACAACGGATTCGAACACGATAAAATTCATATTTAGGATTTTAAATACGAATAGACGATGTCAGATTTAAATAAAATATTTAAATATATTATCGTATAAATGCGGGTTGTTACAGACTTCCCTCCTTAAAGAAATTGCGTCCTCGCAATCATAAGGAATAAATGGATAAAAGGTAACAACCATAAGAGCATGGCAATGTCGAATGCATAAGCAAAGCAAAGGTCAACAGGGAAGTATTGGGATTATGGAAGCATCTGATATAAAATCAAGAGGTTCGACTGCTTCAAATCAAAAGAATCAACATCGAGGGGATCGAGGAATCAAAATCAGACGACTGCTAAAGCAAGAATCAATCGAGTTCCAGCATTTTAAAAGAAAAGAAAATAGAGCAGAATTCACGTACTGCACGAATTGAATGTGAGTAAATCAAATTACTCACCTGAATCGCCAGAGAAAAAGACGAAGCTCGAATCTCAAAATCGCAAATATTCAATCATCTAAAACGATAATCGAATTTTCACAAATATCTGATTATCAAAAACGATAATCAGAAACACAAATATTCGATTAATCAAATCGAAAAAATATTTAATTATCTCAGACGATAATTAAATTGGAAAATATTTAATTATCACAAATGATAATCAAATTTCACAAATATCTGATTATCAAAAACGATAATCAGAAACACAAATATTCGATTAATCAAATCGAAAAAATATTTAATTATCTCAGACGATAATTAAATTAGAAAATATTTAATTATCACAAATGATAATCAAATTTCACAAATATCTGATTATCAAAAACGATAATCAGAAACACAAATATTCGATTAATCAAATCGAAAAAATACTTAATTATCTCAGACGATAATTAAATTGGAAAATATTTAATTATCACAAATGATAATCAAATTTCACAAATATCTGATTATCAAAAACGATAATCAGAAACACAAATATTCGATTAATCAAATCGAAAAAATATTTAATTATCTCAGACGATAATTAAATTGGAAAATATTTAATTATCACAAATGATAATCAAATTTCACAAATATCTGATTATCAAAAACGATAATCAGAAACACAAACCTCCGATTATCAAAAACGATAATCAGAAGTCGTAAATATTCAATTAACGAGTCCGGAATTAACCGAAGTAGTAAAAGTATGGTTCCATACTCCTTACTTTTGCTAAATCGTTTAAATCTCTTTATCGTTTCTTTGAAAGTGCAGAATTGTGTGTTTTAAAAATAACATTTCACATTCTCAAACGGACAAGTCCGGAATTAAGCGAATCAGTAAAAGAAAGGGGTCATAGTCCTCGATTTTGCTGAAACGTTTAAATCGCTTCCTCGTTCTTTTGAAAATTGTAAACTGTAAAAATTTTGAAAACAATTTTAATTTATATTTTTGAAACAACTTTAAAAAATAAAGAATTTTGAAAACACGTGATTAAATTAGCAATATCAGTGTTGCGGGAGAACCGCTTGTAAATTCATTTTAAAATTGACGGTTACCGAAGTTAACACGTCAAAGTCTCATTAAAATAACTGGCATCAAAATATAATACCAAATGAATTTTCATTCATCAAAGATGTCACAAGAATCTTCTCAAAGATAGAAAGGGATATCATACCCTAAACTTGTATTCATAACAAGTCAATAACACATGAATTCACCAATACACAAAAATTGATAAACATATCAATAGAAATCACGAAAATTGGTGAAGCGCAAAATTTCAGAAATCATCACAAGAAATTCAGAAATCACAAGTTCTAGAAATCTACACACGAAATCCAGAAAACACAAATTCTAGAAATCTACACACGAAATCCAGAAAACACAAATTCTAGAAATCTACACACGAAATCCAGAAATCACAAATTCTAGAAATCTACACACGAAATCCAGAAAACACAAATTCTAGAAATCTACACACGAAATCCAGAAATCACAAATTCTAGAAATCTACACACGAAATCCAGAAAACACAAATTCTAGAAATCTACACACGAAATCCAGAAATCACAAATTCTAGAAATCTACACACGAAATCCAGAAAACACAAATTCTAGAAATCTACACACGAAATCCAGAAAACACAAAGAAGGAGGAAGTCCGAGCACACGGACGAGAAACTATCTCATGGAAGCTATCCATTTAATTTTCCGAACACACGGATGGGAAGCTATTTATTTAATTTTCCGAACACACGGATGGGAAGCTATCCATTTAATTTTCCGAACACACGGATGGAAAGCTATTCATTTAATTTTCCGAACACACGGATGGGAAGCTATCCATTTAATTTTCCGAACACACGGATGGAAAGCTATTTATTTAATTTTCCGAACACACGGATGGGAAGCTATCCATTTAATTTTCCGAACACACGGATGGAAAGCTATTTATTTAATTTTCCGAACACACGGATGGCCCGAAGGCAAGTCCGACACACGGACGAAGAGACATCGCACAATCGCTAGTCTAAATCACAAAAATGATCGTCATGATCATAAGGAAGTGTCAATCACACCAAGCTAGTAAATATATGAGTTTAGCTTCATGTCCCATAACCACTTGCTTAACTTAAATATTTACGAACAAGCTGTAAATTTTCACTAGGAAATTGTCACAAAAAGGGTTCAATCGAACAAGTCCAAGAGCTAACCGACGAAGTAAACGCAAGCGTTTCATACCACTTGTTTTACTAGGCCGTTTAATTCAATTTCTCATACGAGTGAAATAAAGGCTTGTATATACTAATAGATTGGAAAACGGTTCAAGAAAAAGAACTTTGTAGTAAAATAGTTTTGAAATCGTTTGGAAAAAGGGATTTTAATATTTACTACTAGTATAGAAAACCTTTATATTTTTAAAGTGACAAATCACAAAAATGATTGTAGAAACAATCAATCACAAGAATTCACATACGAAGATGTGAATGGAATCCAGAGAAATCGATACTGAATCCATCAGAAAGTATGTTCACAAAAATCCCGAAGAAAATGTCATCAAAGTTGCTAATAAATGATAGCAACAAATCGGGGAAATGATCAAGGATCGATTAAATTAGGAAACCAAGTCAGTTCACTAAAATTTCACATTCGAAGACGTGAATAAAATCCAAAGAATTCGATTCCAAATTCATCAAAGTAGGAATACCCAAAAATTCCAGAAATAGAAGTTATCAAAATCGACAAAGGTGATAACAACTAATTAGAAAAGAAGAATCGATTATCAACTGGAAAAACAAAGCAAATCGAGCAGAAATGCATAAATGACTTCAACAAAAGTAAGAATCAAGTCAACGTCGAAGTCAACAATTAATAGCCGCAGTCGAGTATAAAATGAATCAATCATCATTATCAAAGAAACCAACGGCAAACAAAATCAGAGTCTTGAGAATCAAGAAATTAGCAATTTCTCAAAAACAAAGTGACCGAAGTCGAAGGGAAATCCAAATCACTCAATTTGCAACTGGTCCAGCTATTTTTCATCACAGTGTAACAGGTACACAATGACACTCATAGCATAGAACAAAAGTGGAACAAAGTCCCAAAAGTCAAAATGGCTTTAATTTGCCAAATTAAAACAAAATCAACATCGGCTAAATCAATTCAAAGCCGAAAACACAAGAATAAGCGTTAGGAATTCATACCTAACAGTCAAAAATAGTCATATGTAAAGATGAGAGATAAAACATCGACAAATAGTTGTAACGCATGTTCCATCTAAGTTATGTTTTATAATTGTCCTAAACCCCAGGCTCTGATACCAAGCTGTGACGCCCCACCTCTATACCCACACTAGCCAAGAACACTACGGTGTAGTGCTGTCAACTAGCACGGAGAATAAGGCTGTTGAGGAGCGACCATCCATGTAATTGCTTTGTGCGAGCACCGATATGTCAGATAATAAAAACATTGCATTTCACTACTGGAGGAAATCCGACATACCGTTACAAACTCAAAGCTACTACACAGTGGCTATAATAGTTTAGGACAATAGATATAAAAATAACACAGATAACATAAATGCGGAAATAAAGATGGAACGAAAAGTCTCATATATACAATAACTGATATCAGTTACAATACATTTGACACAATACAAATGATACAACTACAATTGTCGACTCAAGAAGTTATATATACAAGTACATTATCGACTAATATACATGAATACATTATCATCTTACAACAGACACACTGACTACTACAACAAGACGAAGACCACTTCAAATGATATAAAAAGTCTTCATAGCTCTAGCAGCAACCCAAAGCTAAAAATCTACAACCTGTAAATACTCGGTCTGACCCGAGTATTACATTCAAAAGAAAATAATACTCGGATCAGTCTAATTCAAAATCAGTTATTAGAGCATAGAAGCAATAATAATCAATCTCAATATAGATGACAGTCACAGAAATCTCGTATATCCAACTCTCGATACGAGAATTGGATAACGGCAGATATAACACTAAACAGTGTTAATCCACAAAACAGAAATCCAAAGCAGTTTAAGCAATTGAAATGTCAATTTAAAAAATATCAATGCTAATTGGCTGCAGTACACACTAACGTGTACTGCCTCGCCAATACAGCCTACGAACTACGCAACAGGTCGATGAATTAAGAATAAAAGAGATATCGATTAAAATCTGTAAATTTGGTGTGGCTGCAGTGCACGCACGCGTGCACTGCCTCGCCACAACAGAATATAAAGTCGCCACAAGGGACGAGGGTAAAACTGCTACGAAAATGAAGCAGGTCAGCAAGTGCTCAGGGATGAACAGATGCAAGTGAAAATGACACATGGATATGCAGTGTATACCCAAGTATAACAAAAATAGAAATGGGTCGAGCATATATAGATATGCAGTGACAAAGTGAACCAAGTCGCAATGTCACAGCAAGGTCAAGTGACCGTGGCAATCACATGACAAACAAGTCGAGGCAGTGAAACCATGGGGCAACAACATGAATGCATAAAGCTGGACCGTGCCACACATACTCGAAGTGATCAGTGGAAGAGTAAGTGCAGTTCTGCTCAAATGAGCAAGTGCACATGAGAAGACTGCACCTGGACCAGTCTGCAACAGTGACTTAAATCATATGCAGTGAGATCCGAAGTGGACTGATCGAAACAACACAGTGAGCTCAAGCTCAAAATCAACTAATACCAAGGTGACTAAAACCCAGTACTCAAGCAAGTGAATACAGGGAACTACAAATTCAAAATCCCAATAAACAGAGACAACAAAGACAAGGCAGCATGTTGTTATGTCAAGGTCAAGTGACAACCTGGGGCAGTACAACTAAATGAAACAGGTCAGCACACGGCTCCAAAACATCTGACTCGAATACAAAGTAATGCCAACTATCTCAAAGAATGCTACAAGTCGATGTAAAACTGCAATTTCAGGCAGTCATGACCGAAGAAGAACCATAGCCACAAGAATAAGAGACACGAACGCATGCGAATGAAACTGTACGAACTGAGCAGTATGATGGTGAGAGCACCATAGATATGGCACCACAGCACACAATATTTAAAGGTCCAATGGTATCAAGTCACAAATGATACCAGATTGCTCAAAGGCCATACATGAATGGTATCAAGTGCAAATGCAACAGACTCATACAAGAAGATCACAAGGCACGTGAACACCTACTAAACAATGAGCCAAGACAATGTTCGCAGATGAAAAATGTAAGAGAGACACAAAACAAGTTCAGTAAAAATCTGAACTAATACACATGAATGTGCCAGACCAAAACAATGCAAACATGGAGTGATTGGAAGACAGTAGTTCGAAACCCATAAACAAGCTATAGTTGAAATCCTGGATGCAAGACTACAGGATATGATAGTGAAACTATGTCCAAAATACAACATATGTATAACATGTAATGACCAGTGAAACAGAAAGTCGAATGAACAACAACTACACCAAGGTCTGGACACACATGAATACATAACAGAGCATGATCAGAGTGGTACAAGATCAACACAGCATGGTTCAATGCAAATACAACCAGACTCGACGATGTTCACAAATGCAAACGAACCAATGAATGACCAAATGCATATATGGATGCAGACATGCCAAAATTAGTATGAAGGAGAGAATGAATCAGAGAAACAAAATTCGTCACCATGAAACTGCAGTTACAAACAAGAACAACTGCAACTGATACATGACAGAGATGAACAACGTGCAACTGCAGACTACAACAATGACCAAAACAATAAGCTCAACAACAACAATGCCCAAAATAACTTGAACGAAGCTACTAAAGGAATGCAGACAGTGGCTGAGAACCCAGACCAATACTACAAATCAAATGCTAGGTCGAACAACTACATGATGAATCCAGACTCATGAACCATATCAATGCTAAATGCTCACATGCTCAAAACTCAACTACCAGTGCAATAATGAACGAGTATATGGGTGCAGACATGCTAGGATTCTCATGAAACCGTAATAAACAAAGTACCAGAGTAGGCATGTTCCAAAGGTAATTCGAAACAACTCAATATCATAAAGCAGCAGTAAAACGAGCAAGAGCAGAAATACCACTAGAGGCAGTAAGAACATAATGGCCTCAACAGCAAGTGTTAAACGAACTAGATCAACACCCAAAAAATCAAATTGCAGAAGCATCAAACTGAAATGGATTAGATGTGAGATAATACTCACCTTGTTTGAAGCGGAGACGAACTCGAGAGAAGGAGTCGCAAGCACCAACATCACAAGGCAAGCAGGCATCAATCGACAGAACAACGAATCACTCGAGGAGACAGCCGTGAGCAAGGCGAAGAAGAAATCGATCGAAGTAGAGTTGGCGTCTTCAATTCTCCTTCGTGAATGCCCTAGTTTTCGAGATCGAAGGAAGAGCAATCGCGACCGCCATTTTTATTTCTCTCGTATGCTTTGTTTTAGGTTAGGGTTTGAAACGCGGTTGAACGAAGAGGGGAATGGGGGTGGGTTGTTGTTTGGGTGTTGAGTGAAATCACGGTTACAAAACAAAATCATGGGCCAGATTTTAAAAATTTATAAAGCCCGGATACTTTTAACCATGTTTATCAAACACCTTGGTGATATTAAAAACACGATTTGAATCCATTAGGACAACGGATTCGAACACGATAAAATTCATATTTAGGATTTTAAATACGAATAGACGATGTCAGATTTAAATAAAATATTTAAATATATTATCGTATAAATGCGGGTTGTTACAATTAGGCTCAGGTCCCTAATAAGTTTCAAAATACACAAAAACCCCAGTAAAAAAAAGTACGTAAATTAAGTCCCTGGAATTAAGTCACTAAGTAATTGCATACAGTTATGCAATTATTCACCGAATAATTGCAGACATTTATGCAATTATATCCAAAAGTTGCATAAATTTATGCAATTTTTTGGTGAATAATTGCGGAAATTTTCGCAATTTTTTTGGTGAATAATTGCGGAATTTTACGCAATTTTTTGAAAAAATTGCGTAAATTACCGCAATTTTTTATTGAATAATTACGGAATTTTCCGTAATTTTTTCAAAAAATTGCGGAAATGTCTGCAATTTTTTGATATAATTGCATAAATGTCTGCAATTATCCACTGAATAATTGCATAAGTGTATGCCATTATTCAGTAACTTAATTCTAGGGACCAAATTTACAAACTTTTTTTTACTGGGGTTTTTGTGTATTTTGAAACTTGTTAGGGACCTATGCCAAACTGTCCCTAAATTATAATTTATAAAAAAAATCAAACCTTCGAACATTTTGTATTCTTTTTTCTCATATAATCTATAATATAAGAAGTTTTATATTTTTGAGTAAGTATAAGAAGTTTTACATTTTTTGAGTAAGTATAAGAAGTTTTACATTAGAATCCATCTTCCTCTTTGAACATTTATTGAATCGTTATATAAGTAGTCCGATCTTATCTTATCTTATTTTATACTATATATGCCTTATTAGCATATCTTCCATAATTTCCTTCTCGTTTTCTTAGAATTTTAGAAACAAAATACTGCTCTCTCCCTAAATTGCCTAATTCTTTGCAATATAGACCTTCAACAAAAATATTATTCTTATAATATTATCTATTCTATTATACATAAAACTCAATCTCTGTCAATTTTTTTCCTCCTCTCTTATTCAATCTCAGGTCACTTTTCATTCTCATTTAATCCTCATTCCAAAATAAATTCTTCATTTAATGTTCAAACGTTTCCATCCTAAAAACAAGAAAGCAGTCACCGGTCCCTGTTTTTGATGTTGTTATAGGAAAAGTCCATACAGAAATATGTAAATATGGTCCCTATTTTTGAAAAATAAAAAACGCAAGGTGCCTTACATTTTTCTGACAGAAAATGCGAGGTAACTTGCACTTTTCTAATTTTGGAATTTTTTTCGAAATTTTGAATCGAAAATTTTCAAAATTTTGAAAAGCGCAAGTTAACTTGCACTTTCTATCAGGAAAGCGCAAGCTAGTTTGCAGTTTCTGATTTTGAAATTAATGAAAAACGTAAGGTAACTTGCGCTTTCTATCAGGAAAGCGCAAGCTAGTTTGCGCTTTCTGATTTTGAAATATTTTTAAAATTTTCGGAAAAAAATTTAATGTTTAAAAAGCGCAAACTAACTTGCGCTTTTTGATTTAGAAAAAACAGGACCTAATTTACATACTCATTTATACAAAGATTTTTCTTATAACAACAACATAAATAGAGACCTTTCGTGCATGTCCCTCCTAAAAATCTTCCACTTTTAATCACAAAATTGCCTCTCCATTCATCCTCTAATTCAAGTTAAAATTATCATCAATTGCATTCACCAAATCTTAGAAAACCTGATATGAATTTACTTTCAATTTCTAATTTAGTTCTAAAACCAAATTAAATTTCAGATGTTTCCTTCAGATTCAATATACATCCATAGCTTATGTGGTCGATCTGAGTAGTTTTGACTCGACTCGAAAAAGGTGTGTCCAATTTGATTTTAAGTTTGGAATTTTATTATTAGAATATATTTCATGTTTTATACATGTTTGTATTTGAAAAAAAAACCTGTTACTTATCCGATTACTATTTTTATTTAATGTTCAAACATGTCCATCCTAAATCTCTTCCACTTCCTCTTGAAATTATTACCAATTTCATTTTTCACCATTTCTTAAAAATAAGTACTCCTAAATTCATACTTCATCTTTCATATTTTTATTCATAAAGTTGCCTCTCTCTACTTTAGAAATAAAATACCACTCTCTCCCTAATTTGCCTAATTCTTCGCAATATAGACCTTCAACAAAAATATTATTCTTATACTATCTATTTTATTATATGTAAAACTCAATCTCTGGCAATTTTTTTCTCCTTTCTTATTCAATCTCAAGTCACTTTTCATTCTCATTTAATCCTCATTCCAAAATAAACTCTTCATTCAATGTTCAAACGTTTCCATCCTAAAAATCTTACACTTTTAGTCACAAAATTGCCTCTCCATTCATCCTCTAATTCAAGTTAAAATTATTATCAGTTGCATTCACCAAATCTTAAAAAACCTGATATGAATTTACTTTCAATTTCTAATTTAGTTTCTAAAACCAAGTTAAATTTTAGATGTTGCCTCCAGTTTCAATATACATCCATAGCTTATGTGGTCGATCTGAGTGAGTAGTTTTGAACTCGATTCTGAAAAAGGTGTGTCGAAATTTATTTTAAGTTTGGAATTTTATTATTAGAATATATTTCATGTTTTATACATGTTTTCTATTTGAAAAAAAAACCTGTTACTTATCCGATTGCTATTGTATTTAATGTTCAATTGTTTACATCCTAAATCTCTTCCAATTCCTCTTGAAATTATTACCAATTTCACTTTTCATCGTTTCTTAAACATCAGTACTCCTAAATTCATTCTTCATCTTTCTTATTTTTATTCATAAAATTGTCTCTCTCTATTTTAGAAAGAAAATACCGTTCTCTCCATAATTTGCCTAATTCTTTGCAATATAGACCTTCAACAAAAATATTATTCTTATACTATCTATTCTATTATATATAAAACTCAATCTCTACCAATTTTTCTCCTCCTCTCTTATTCAATCTTAGGCCACTTTTCATTCTCATTTAATCCTCATTCCAAAATAAATTCTTCATTTAATGTTCAAACGTTTCCATCCTAAAAATCTTCCACTTTTAGTCACAAAATTGCCTCTCCATTCATCCTCTAATTCAAGTTAAAATTATTATCAGTTGCATTCACCAAATCTTAAAAATTCTGATATGAATTTACTTTCAATTTCTAATTCAATTTCTAATTTAATTTCTAAAACCAAATTAAATTTCAGATGTTGGCTTCAGTTTCAATATACTTCCATAGCTTATGTGGTCGATCTAAGTAGTTTTGAATTCGATTCTGAAAATGGTGTGTCCAAATTTATTTTAAGTTTGGAATTTTATTATTAGAATATATTTCATGTTTTATACATGTTTTTATTTGAAAAAAATAAACCCGTTACTTATCCGATTACTATTTTTATTTAATGTTCAAACGTTTCCATCCTAAATCTCTTCCACTTCCTCTTGAAATTATTACCAATTTCATTTTTCATCGTTTCTTAAACATCGGTACTCCTAAATTCATTCTTCATCTTTCTTATTTTTATTCATAAAATTGCCTCTCTATATTTTAGAAATAAAATACTGCTCTCTCCCTAATTTGCCTAATTCTTTGCAATGTAGACCTTCAACAATAATATTATTATTATACTATCTATTCTATTATATATAAAACTCAATCTATGCCATTTTTATTCCTCCTCTCTTATTCAATCTCAGGTCACATTTCATTCTCATTTAATCCTCATTCCAAAATAAATTCTTAATTTAACGTTCAAACGTTTCCATCCTAAAAATCTTCCACATTTAGTCACAAAATTGCCTCTTCATTCATCATCTAATTCAAGTTAAAATTATTATCAGTTGCATTCACCAAATCTTAAAAAACCTAATATGAATTTACTTTCAATTTCTAATTTAGTTTCTAAAACCAAATTAAATTTCCGATGTTGCCTTCAGTTTTAATATACATCCATAGCTTATGTGGTTGATCCGAGTAGTTTTGAACTCGATTCTGAAAAAGGTGTGTCCAAATTTATTTTAAGCTTGGAATTTTATTATTAGAATATATTTCATGTTTTATACATGTTCGTATTTGAAAAAAAACATGTTACTTATCCGATTATTATTTTTATTAAATGTTCAAACATTTCCATCCTAAATCTCTTCCATTTCCTCTTGAAATTATTACCAATTTCATTTTTCATCGTTTCTTAAACAACAGTACTCCTAAATTCATTCTTCATCTTTCTTATTTTATTCATAAAATTGCCCCTCTCATTTATCCTCCAATTCAAGTTAAAATTATTATCTGTTGCATTCACCAAATCTTAAAAAACTTGATATGATTTTACTTTCAATTTCTAATTTAGTTTCTAAAATTAAATTCAATTTAAGATGCTACCTTTTGTTTCAGTATACATCCGTAGCTTATATAGTCGATCTGAGTAGTTCTAAAGTTGATTCTGAAATGGAATTTCATGTTTGGAATTTTATCATTAGAACATATTTCATGTTTTATATATGTTTGTATTTGAAATAGAAATTTTGGTATTTATCCGATTACTATTTTATATGTTTTCCATTCAAGTCCATATATTTCATAAAATAATTTGTTCGATCAATGGAATGTTAGATTCCAATAATTCAAATGATTGATTTAATAAAATAATTTGAATTATACTATGCAAGATATCAAGAATAAGCAAAAGCTTTTGTTGATGAATATTTTTCGATCGGCAAACCTAAGTTTAACACGGTGAGTCTAATATTTTTTAATTCATTTCTTAAAAGTTTAATATCGAATTTATTTTTGAATATTTATTGATTTGTACATCTCACTGATAATTTTGGCAACACTAGAAGGATAGAATATGAGGAGCAATGGAATTCTAATGGAAAACATTCAGTTGCATGTTATTTAAAATTATGAAGTGGTTTTCCTCCATTCAGAGTAATACAAATTCAATATTTTATGTACTATTTTAGGTTGTATGTAGATTTCTTTCATAAATCATTACATGTTTCTAGCATCTAGGTTGTTAACATATGAAGTTCCATGAGTTGGATAAACTTTAGTTCTGAAACGATTGCAAGTTATTTAATATTATGAAGTTATTTCTTTATTTTATTCAAATTAATACAAATTCAATGTTTTATGTACTATTTCATGATGAATGTAGACTTTTTTTTTACCTAAATCATTATATGTTTGTACCATCTAGGTATGAAGAGTATGAAGTTCTTTGAGATGGATATACTTAATCTAAAATATGGGGTTTAATTGTGTATTTATTACACTACACCCTAATTTGTTTTAGGAATAAAATAGATGAGGTCTAATAAAATAAATTTCACATATTTAAACTATAAACTATCAGTTTTCCTCAAAGTGTGGTGTAAATAAAATGTTACAATTAGTGTACATAGAGCAATAATTTTTTTAAAGTGGTTTAGAGTGCTTAGAGTTCAAACTCAAGATCTCTAGAAACCACTTGTAATGATCTGTATTTTTTGGTAATTAAATTTAATAAGATTTTGAAATATTAATATTGTAAGAAATTAAAATTTATGAGTTGTAATGATAAAACAATTAGAATGTAAAATAGTAATGTTGATTTAATGTAATTGATAACCATTTTAATCTAATTTCAATCAATGGATATAATTGTAAGGTTATTTGGTTATAATTGTAAATAATGAAATAAATTAAATGATACATTTAATGATGAAATTATATATAATTGATTGGAATAGGTTAATATAGAATATAGAATCATTTTATTATAACCCTTGATTGCAAATGATAAGATGATGGATATGAACTATTACTATAGACAACGGTTGTAATTATCTTCTCATTAATTTGTCTGTTTGAATATTAAATGGGTAATTAATGGAATTAAGGCAATTGAATGTTGGAATTATATGTTGTTAATTGAAATTGGATATAATCAGTGATGTGTAAGTATTCATAACATTTGTTGTAGATAATAAACTGATAAATATGATTAAATTACTTAAAGGTAACAATTGTTCATTTATCATCTCATTATTTAATATGTTTGAAATTAATTTGGAAACCAATGAAAATTTATGTAATTAATTATTGCAATTAATATGGTAAAAGATGTTAATGGTAAAATAATGAATGTAATAAAATGTAAACTTATGTTAATATATAATTCATAGGGTATTGTTGGTTGAATAATAAGGATGATAACATAGGTTTGAACGTAATTGGATGAGAATTGGATGCGTAGTTAATGACATTACCTTTTGAATATGATAAGGGAAAACAAATTAAAATTGCATTAATTGATATTACATCTTTTAATTAAGATCAAGTGTAACGATCCGTAACTTTTAACAACTTTAAAATGGCAGTATTTTGAATTTAAATAAAAATTAAATATAAAAAATTGAATTTGTGATGTTGAGTGTTTTATTTGACCAAATTTAATAGAATAAAAATTTTGTGAAATTTCAAATTTTGGTCAAACTTAGTCAAAGATTGACTTTTGGTTGAAAATTTTAAATTTGAATTTTAAAATTTTATTCTTTTTATATGATACTAGACTGAATTTTGATCTTTCCTCCACTTTTCGTTTCGTCAAAATCAAATTCCTATTGCTTTAAAAATTTGAATTACTGTGAAAAATTTACATGAATTGGTAGTTTTTAGTTGTGTTTTATTTGGCTAAGGCATATTGGGTTGGTTTGGTCTAATGAGCCTTGGTTAACCAAGAGACTCTAGTCAGTCATGTGACCATTCCTTTGCCTACGACCTTATGTTTCTTATCTGATAACATCTATGCACTTAATTTTTCTCCTGAGAAACTTTCTTTGCACACTTTTTCCTTCTCCTCAAAATCTACAGAGAACTCTAGATCTAAAACTCAAAAAACCTCACAAATCAAAACTCCTTTCCTCCTCTCCTTCAACCCTTCCTCCTCCCCTATAGCCGCCCTCTCCACCATCTCCAAGGCCATCTCCTTCCACCTTCCCTCTCCTCTTCTTTCTCCTTTTCCCTTCTTTTCACCTTCCCTATTTTCCCTCTTTTTTCCCCTTATTTCCATGGCATTTATATTTCACTAAACTACTCCAAATCAAATAATTTTTTTATGAAACTATGTATAATTTCAATGACAACAACTTTGTTGTTGAACCCTTCTTACCATTTTGAATATTTCTATATCAAAAACTCCATTTTTCAAGTCCTTTCTTGGGTCCAGTTTTGGCCGAAAATACCCCATATTGTATCAATCATATCTCCTTCTCCTTCAAGAATGAACCAAATTATGTGATTATTTGTTTCAAACCATTTATTTTTCCAGTGGCTTCAACTTTCTTTTAGATCAGTTCTTCAAATTCCTTAATTTGCTATGCCAAAAACTCAAATCTTTTCGAAGTATTTTTGAACTCAGATATTCAACTCAGAAAACACCTCTGTTTGTTTTGACAATAACTTCCTCAATACAGAATCTTTTTGAGTGATTCTTTTTCTATAAGTGGAGAGAATAGAATTTGTAACAATTTTCTAGTTAGTCACTTTTACAGATTCAGTACTATTCTGGTCCGAATATTTTCTTAAAGATGACCTAGTTTTAGGTTTGTCCATAGTTTGGATCTTGGGTTGTTTGGAAGTTGGAAGCAGTTGAAACTTGTTTATTGATTCGTGTTCGTATCTAAGCTTTGTTGGATTTTCTTTGCATTTGGATCTTTCTTAGGAATCTCCATATTGCTCCATTTTTATCATCACCTTCGTAGCCACGAAAGGTGAGCAAACACTCACAACTACTAGATTTTCTTATGTTGGTTAAATTGATTGGTTGCTGTTTAGTATATTTTAAATTGTCATTCCAGTTAATTCTGACTTTTATTGAATTAATTTAATATTGAAATTTAAATTGCCAGTTAAATACCTATTAATGATAACCAGTAAATTGTTGGTAGTTATTGGTTGATTTCTATGATGATTGTGATGTATGTTCAATTGTTGATATTTGGGTGATTGGATGGATGTTATTGGTTGACATTTTGGATGATTGGATGTTATTTATGTTTATATCTCTGTTATCCCTATGGGTTGAAATGATACATACCTGAACGATCTTATAGATTAAGGGAAAAATCGTTATGGGTTGAAATGATAAACCCAAGCGGTTTTCATTGATTTGGAAATGTTGATTTTTGATACCGGTTGAAATGACATATACCCATATAATTTCTTGAATTTGGATTTTATTTGGAATTGAATTATTTGTAGGGTTTAAAGTTAATTCAAACTTCAGATTTGTTTTAATTAGATGATTAAGATTGATATTTCGAATTATCTGAAACCCTTTAAATAATTATATTCACGTTGTACACTTGATAGGAGATGAAATTCCCGTAACATCTATGAAACCATTGCACTAATATTTCTATTTTACTTATTTTGATTTGACTTACATAAGATCTTTTAGTTCTGACTCGAGTGTTTTTTCTTTTCATTATGCTCGGGTTAATCTAAGCTTTTTCAGTGTATTGACGACTATTTTCTGGACGACGAAGATTCAGTATATTATTGCTATTTATTATTCCCTTACATTCTGTGTTCCGCTGCATTATTTGTTTATTTCTGATGTATGTATAACTCTGATTTGAATTTTAAAAGTGCAATCAAATGTTATTTGTAAAATAGCTTCATGAACTGTTTATTTGATTATTATATTTTGTCGTTCCGTTGTGAGATTTTGTGTTTTGTTTTTTTTTCTTATTTACCCCATTAACAATCCTCCCTTTTGAATGGTTTGAGTCTGACATGTGTGGTTTATTGTCGATTTGAACTGTCCAAAAAGGTGGGTCGTTACAGTTGGTATCAGAGCCAGGTTTAGACATACCTTAGCCTGTTGGGGATAACTCATTAGAGATAAGGTAGTAATATCCTAGAATGAGTTGTCTGAGTGTATATACGAGAGCGCGTATTCGTTAGTGTTATAAAATGTTTATATAAGTTTTGAAATGAAATAATTTTTCCTAATATTATATGTTATATATAAAGGAATAATTTTTTTTATAACTATTAATGTTATTTGTAATGTGTTTGATTTGTGAAATGGTAATATTTAATTATTATCGTTTATTGTTGATTTGTTGTATTTAGTTAGTTTATAAGCATTGGCTAATTATTGTTGATTTAACTTATGGACTAAACACTAGTTTAGTAATGGTGTATTAAAGAGAATAAAATGAATAATTAAGATATTTGGTTATGAAATTGAAATTTTTGGTTGTGAATATTGTTGTTTGTTGATTGGTAGTTTCAACTATTGAAATAAAATGGAATATCTGTGTAACGACCCGATATTTTGGACCATTCGCATCCATTATAAGTGTATAGGTAGACACACATGCCGGAATTGAATTGCTCAAAATACCGCGTTGTTAATTTAAATTGGCAAAACTGAACATATACAGTAAATAAAATAATCACAGATCACAGACACAGAGTAATAAATGCAGCGGAAATAAAAGAGATAGTAGTTCATGAAGCTACTATATAAATATATAAGTTACATCAGAGTTAAACCAGATACAACAGAAGAGTAATACGATACATCAGATACAAATCAGCATACATCACTGGAATCATCGAATACTAAAAGCAGAATAGATGGCTGGATCTTCAAGCAAAGCTCCAACTCCAAAGGTGAGTCTCGAATACTGGTATACTCAGTCTGACCCGAGCGTAAAGCAAAACACAAAACACTCGAGTCAGGATTAACATTCTTATATTTATAAATCCAACTCAAGTGAAATAGCAATTGAAATACAAGTAACTCAAAGGATGTTTGGAATAACCATCCTTTAAGGATCCGTTAAACTATCTACTATGTAGTAGTGTACGATAAGTAGATAATGCCTATCAGTAATATAAGATATCAAAATAGTGTTAAGGCGTTACCATTATTCCCCTTAACACATTTTATACAAGCGTTATAGTCTATACAGCACTGTAAACTCCACCGTAAACTAGTGGGCTATCAGGGAGTACTCCATAGGTATAACACAAAACAAATTCGTAGTGGTCACGTATATAGGGATCCAAGTATGACAAGGCACATGAGGCAATACCCAAGGTAGTGAAACTACCGTTTGCTTGATCCGGACTGGTGAGAACGCATCGCCGCAGCGACCGCAACATCGCGAAACAACACTCCCAAAATCAAGGGTGCACCAATCGACAACAAGTAATGAGTAGTTCGAAGAAGTGTGTTCGCTTGAGGTAGCTGACCTCCATTGGCCCGGCACAGCTCCTGTTTTATTCATTTCCAATTTGACACAAGTGTCAAGGCTATCCATTATCGTTCTCTTTCTTCAATCATCACGTTCATCATTCCAACCACTTCATTCTGGATCACACTCCGCGTATAGTTATTAAAGTGGTTTCGGTTTAGACAGTGAGTATGTCCCTAACCGATTCTGGTCTCTTTAATAACTTTCGTAATTATTACACCGATTGGTCGTTTATATATTTCAAAATCAAATCAATTACAATTCCAATTAGAATTTGCAAACCAATATTTAATTTGTCTTTCTAAATCAATTTCCATAATTTACGTTTCAAAACTTCCAAATTACCATTTCAAAAGCTTATAATTCAATTTCAATTTCTATTTAAAACAATTCAAATATTGATTCAAATTCATATATAAATTTCATTCCGAAATTATTTAAATGATTAAATCTACATTCAAATCAATTTAAGTTCATTTATCGATTTCATTCAATATTCGTTAAGTAAATTTTCATTTAAAAACAATTTCTATTTAATTTCCAATTCATTAAAACAATTACTTAAGTTCAATGCCATTATATTAAAACTTACAAATTTAATTAAGTTAAATTCGTCAAATCAAATTCTTTAAATTACAAGTCTTACATTAATTTCAAAAATATCACATTTTATTTCTTGTTAAAGAAATTCAATTTCACTTATTCACTTACTTAAATAATTTTCCAAAACTTAATTAATAAAGAAAACTCAATTTCAATTATTTACGAAGTAAATTCACTTATTCAAAAGTTCAATTTTACTTATTAAAGAATTCAATTCAATTTGATCATTAAATCATTCAATCTTATTTAATTATTAAATAATTCAAAACTTAATTATTAAATAATTTCAAAGTTTAATAATTTCAAACTTAATTATAATTTCCAAATTAAATAACATTCTTTCATCAATTACATTGTTAATATTTTGTTTCATATTATTAAATATTAACATTTTCCTTTCATTAAAAATTCAAATTTCAACTTCATTTCAAAACCATATTATTTATTCAAATAAAATCTTCGTTTATTTTTAAAATTTGACCAATCGGGTTTTATTTAATTCTCTTTCCTAGGTCAAAGTTCAATTTGGGTATTTATCATTTCAACCCGATTCCAGTTCAATTCAAAATCATAGCATAGCAAAGGGAACTTGCAGTGTGATAACTGCGATGGTGTCAAAGTAAATAAACAAGCAATAACAACAACCAATATCAATCCAAAAATCAAATCAATAATCCCGAAATAATCGTATTAATTCGCATTGTTGTTTGTGCGAATTAATATAATTATTTCTAGAATCTACACTATCATTTCATGTAGATTAAAGATTATTACACTAATAATTATTCAGTTCTTCACTTGTCATTCATTATTCAAATTTCTATTACATAGATTATTCAACATACATTCAATGGTTCAAAGTATAGTTAACACTATTCTACGTGTCAATTTATTTAACATTTAAAGGGGTCATACTATACAAATTTAACTAATCAAATTCAACATTTAACTATTCTATATCGAGTTCAATTACATACTATTTATCATTTTACATTAACAGTTTAACGTCCAATATAAACCTCAACAATCAATCAATTATCAGCCAAACAGTATTATCATTGCATAAATAATTAACAGATAATTGTGTCAGATGTCATAGGTGAACTGATACAGGTAATAGCATATATAACAGTGTAATTAACAAACAGCAGCATATTTCAATTGTCATTTCAATTGAAATCAAATTTAATAAATAAAAGAACGTTAATCGTGAGTGATTGTTCACCTTTCGAGGCTAGAGAGGATTTGACGATGAAATCGGGTTGCGAATCGAAGCACGAATTCCGAATCAAGCAAGATGGCACGAATCGACGATCAAGGCTGATAAATGGAAGATCGATGAGAACAAAGTAATCGGTTTTGATATAAACTGAAAATATACCCATTATTATTATAATTTATAAATTCTCAATTTAATTTAAGACAATTACACTAAAATACTATAAATTCCAAATATTATACATATATATATACACACACACACACCTCAAATCAAAATCAAAATATCTACACATATTTTATATTCTATACCTCAAAACAATTACTACAACCCAATACGAATATAAGAACTAAGGATAACTGAACACAAAAATAAAACTGTAGAGGAATATAAATACTTGCATGGGTAATATACCACTCAGTCAAAAAGCATGCATATTTATAACAAACTACCCTTCCATTATATACATGTCTTCATTTCAACACATCTAATACTATATATATTAAGAACAACAAAATTATATAAAATGAAATAAAACTTATCACAGGCTATATCAAATCGGTATATATATAATATCGGATAAACCCCTTTAACTAAAATAACACGATAAACAAAATCTTATACCATACTTTATAAATGCTAACAGACGAAACTTTATACAATTCTATGTAGACAACCAATGCAGCAGCCTATGCAGACAACTTTACTTTAAATTTTAAAATTGATATATATAAACATACACACCCATATTTGTGAACTAAAAACCCATATATTTAACAATACAAGGCATGTAATATAAACATATATATACAAGTGAATAAGCATTTGCCAAAATCAACTTTGCTTATATAATAAAATATAAAATGGTATGGTTCCAGCAAATAAAATGTGTAAACTATCAGTAGTAAAATAAAACATATTATATTATATATACATTTCAAACTATTAATAGTTATCAAAACATACATATATATATATATATATATATATATATTATACAAAATCCTGATGTCTGTATTATATTATAGACTCTCGTTAATTATATAAACACGCATATATACAGCATGTAGCCTTACAACATGGTGCACGATTAAATCAATACAGGCGTATGCTTTAATTTATTAATATATATAGACTAAGTATAAAATTTGCTTGAAACTATATATGCAACTGTATAAACCTTACTTTAAAACTAACCCAGCAGTCCCTAATTACATACTCTTATATACTACATAGAAATTGATATATATAAAACACGTGATATACTTTAAACCCAAAATAGATTTGCTTACAAAACCAACATATACCAAAATTTATATGGCACGCCAACTATACATACCAGATCTATATAGGTGAGAAAAGAAAGAGTAAGCAAGTAAATAAAATTTGCAGTATAACTTACCATAATATATTCCATTTGAGTAAAGAAGAGAAAGAGGGGACGTTGGCTGAGAAAAGCAGCATGCGGGGAAGATGGGAACGGAGGCGAGGAGAGGTAAAGAGGAGAGAGGGGTGAGGCACGGCGGCTATGGGGTGGTAGGCGTGTCTGCCACAAGTCGGGTGGAGGGGCGACTTCGGTTCCGGAGGAGCTGGGACTGTGGCCGTGGGGAGGAGCAACGAAGGAGTTTGATAGGAAGGATCGGCTGCTAGTAGAGGTGAAGAAAGATGAGTGAGGTCGGGTTGCTGAGTTCGAGGCCACAGGGTAGTTGTGGTGTGAAAGCTCGGCCATGCTGGGTTTGGTGGCGTGGAGATTGCAGAGGGTGGGTGATAGGCGGAGGTCGTGTACAGCTGAAGTGTCGGTGAACTGGTGGCCTCGGTGACAGGGCTGTGAACAAATGATGAGTGTCAGGGGTTATGGAAGCTACTTCCAGATTTCTCAAATGTATACAAGCATTGTTTTGCATATTTTCCCAAAGTCAAAATAAAAGAGAGGAGCTAGGTGAGGAGATGAATCAGAGAGACGTGCAGAACTTTCCAAAAGAAGTAGACAATTGGAGAAAAGTGAACAGGCAAAAGTAAAAATAAAGTTCTTGGAAATATACAACAGAGGGCCATAAATATTTGAACCGGGAATAGTAAGAGCCAAAAAAAAATTGGAATTCATGAAATAATTAATTTCTGTTGGCAGCTTTGCACGATGAGAAATGGAAGGACAAAGACCAAAAAGAATTAGTTGCGAAACCGGTACACTAGACGTTCGCATATTGCACCGCACACCGGATTTTGAAAACACGCAAATGAATACATTGCGAAGATCAGCACGACGAGACGCTCACAACGGTATAGAGATATCAGTGTTATGATTAAATTATAAAAATTCGAATTTTCTAATAGCGGAAAATGCAAGAAAAACGTTGAAAAATAAGATCGACGGAGCCAAAGATGTCCGAATTTGGAAAAACGACAAATTGACATCTTGCTCAGAAGATGGTTTAGAATTTTTCTATGTAAAAATATTTAGGTTTCGGAAACATTTTATTTTCATCGCTTTTTAACTGATTAAATTGAAGTAAATTTTACGCGCGAAATAAACTTTCATATTTTCGGACGAAAATTTACCAGTTGCTATGTTTAACTAAACGCATTCCAAATAATAAATTTTTATTTCAAAATTTTATCATTTAAAATTTCAAAAAATTCAACTAATAACGTTATTAAAAACCGGTTAAATTTTACGGGTTATTACACTCTCCCCCACTCAAAACTTTTCGTCCCCGAAAAGGAAGGAGGTAGGAGAATAGAAACAACCAGAAGAAAATAGGTGTTAGCGCCAAAATTGGTCACTAACCCCCAAATCCAGATGAAAGCACCAAATACCAATCACAGCTCAGAGATAGAATGTATGTAGAGAGCAATAATGTGAAGAACAGTTAAAACTGAAATGAAAGCAGTAAAGAACAACAGATTTTATAGTGGTTCGGCTAACTCCGGCCTACGTCCACTCTAGAAGTTTGCTTTTTATTGCTGTAATAATCGATTACAGTTACAAAATGGCAGAGTTGCCTTAGCCTTAGAAAAGAGAAAGTAAGAGAGTAGAAAGAAGATCCTCTTTTACTGTGCCCCTGCCTCTCTATTTATAGACAAAGATGGTTGGACTTCCCTGGTGGGCCTGGCAGCCGAGTACCTCAGCCCAAATGGAGTGGTCTCCATATGCCGAACCATAGATGCCGAACGCTGAATGCCGAACAAGGTGTGAATGCCGAACGATCTCCTCATGGCGAACGTTGGGAGGTGCGAGGTACCGAGACATGGAGGTGCGAGGTACCAAGACATGGAGGTGCGAGGTATGGAGGTGCGAGGTACCGGGGTATGGAGGTGCGAGGTGCAATGCCGAGCGAGGTGAGGTATGCCGAACGAAGTGAGGTATGCCGATCCACCATGGAGTGCCGAACAACTCAAATGCCGAACATACAAATGCCGGACACCCAAATGTCGAACGGTCCATCTATGCTGAATGCTCATCTAATGCCGAACGATCCACCTATGCCGAACGCTCCTCTAATGCCGAACGATCCACCTATGCCGAACGCTCGTCCAGTGCCGAACGATCCTTCTATGCCGAACGTTCGTCCAGTGTCGATCGATCCTTCTATGCCGAACGTTCTTCTAATGCCGATCGATCCTTCTATGCCGAACGTTCTTCCAATGCCGAACGATCCCAATGCCGAGCGACATCTGCCAAACTACCTAGGCCGAGCCATGCAATTTCTCCACTCCTTTTCCCAACGGCATATCCAAGCGAACTTCATCATTTCAAACCGAATCCATCATACTCTAGTCTCGATAGTTGTGAAGTTGTTTAAGTTAAATCCGTCTGTCCGCGGCCTTGCCAAAAGGCGGGTTAACAATAGGCTAAAATAAAACAATTAGTTCAAACCATATAAATTTAATTTAAATTAATATATATTGAACACTTGATCTTAAATTCAAGATAATTTATTAAGTTGATTTTTCAATTTATTATCTTCCAAAACAAAATTTTTATTTTTCAATCACAGCTATTATTCAATTTACTTATTATTCTATCTAACTCCCTAAACATTTTTATAATTTAAAATTTAAGTGTATAACATTTATTATACGCACTCAAATTTTATTTATAAAGATATTTTATATCGTGTATTATCCCGTTATCTTTAATTAACAATTTCAAAGATCATAAATTTGAATAGTCATATATTATAATCATATTTTATTCGACAAATTTAATTCTTCTTTACTCAAATTATATATTAAGTATATTTACATTTATTATAACTACTCAAATTTATTTAAAAAAATTTCCTTTGGTATCATTTTCTACTGTATAATATTCAATTACATAGTTAACTTTGAAGTTTAGGTAAGTTATATATAATGCAATTGAGTATTATCCAAATAAAGTTTTATAATTCGCTTATTTCAAGTTAAGTATTTAGTCAAAACTCTTGGCTTCATTGAAAATCATTCTTAAATCAAAAATTTAAGATTTAATTTCCGATTAACTTCAAATCATTTTATAGATAAAATAAATATATCTATTCATTGTAACAATCAAATTTAAAATCTTCAATATATATTATAAATCAAGTCATGTATAGAAATTTAAATCAATTTATTCTTCAAAGCAAACCATAGCAAAGCTACAGAATAGTCTCTCCACTTCGAAACTCGAAAATGAATGTCGATGATGCGGCCATCATCACCGAAATTATTTTCCAGTGACAAAGAGAAGAGCTCTAATTTAATAATTTAAAATTCTTTGAAAACCATTTCTATTCGAAAATATTTAAAAATATACATTTGAAACCTTAAAACTATAGTTCGAAATTATCGGAAATTAATTCTAATTTAAATTCGCTTTAAATTCCAATAAAATATATACCCAAGTTTACAAATTCATTTATTTATATTATAAAATAGTCAATGGTTTATAAAACGATAAATGAAATTTACATATTATCATTTCAGACTACAAATTCATTTACAGTTTAATTTTCAGAAAACTTATATTTATATATAATATAATCATACAAAACTATTTTGTTTACCAAATTTGAAAACAATATTGTGTCAGTTTGTTCTGTTCAAGTGTTTTGGAAATCCTATCGATAGCGTTGATCAGACGAATCGATCGAAAACCCAAATCAACATCAACAACTCAAACAACACAATATATAAAACATTTTAATATAAATTTACAAATACACTTCCTCGCTCGACGATACAAAAATGGTTTTCAAAACATGGATAGAGATTCAAATTTGATAGAAATCAAATCAAAGAGAATTTTTTGATTTGAAGATAAGTTTGAAACAGAGATAAGATGATTTAATAATAGAATAGAAAGATGGAAAAGTTTATATAAATCACGGGCAACTTTTACCGGGTCGATCGTGACTTCAAGAATAAGATCGATGAAGAATTTCGAGGTAAATCTACATTTGTTCTCAAGAAATAGCATTCAGGTATAGCAGGAGATAGATAGCATCGTAAACCGAGGATACAGAAATCTTCGGTAAATCGATGCCTATTGTAAAGGAGTTTCACCATTTACAAAATTTCGAAGATTGGCGAGACCGCCGATCCATTATAAAGATCATTCAAAGTGGAGTTATGAGATGCTCCAGAATTGAAAGAAGAAAAATAGTGAGGGACACGAATGAAATTTGGAACCGTAGGGAACGTTCCAAAATTCAAAGGAATCGAGTCAAAAGGAAGAGCTTCGAACTCGAATGAAGTGATTCTGTAAATACATTTACCCTATATGCTGAGTTTTGCCTAGAGCTACCAAAGCTCTGATACCAACTGTAACGACCCGATATTTTGGACCATTCGCATCCATTATAAGTGTATAGGTAGACACACATGCCGGAATTGAATTGCTCAAAATACCGCGTTGTTAATTTAAATTGGCAAAACTGTATATATACAGTAAATAAAATAATCACAGATCACAGACACAGAGTAATAAATGCAGCGGAAATAAAAGAGATAGTAGTTCATGAAGCTACTATATAAATATATAAGTTACATCAGAGTTAAACCAGATACAACGGAAGAGTAATTCGATACATCAGATACAAATCAGCATACATCACTGGAATCATCGAATACTGAAAGCAGAATAGATGGCTGGATCTTCAAGCAAAGCTCCAACTCCAAAGGTGAGTCTCGAATACTGGTACACTCAGTCTGACCCGAGCGTAAAGGAAAACACAAAACACTCGAGTCAGGATTAACATTCTTATATTTATAAATCCAACTCAAGTGAAATAGCAATTGAAATACAAGTAACTCAAAGGATGTTTGGAATAACCATCCTTTAAGGATCCGTTAAACTATCTACTATGTAGTAGTGTACGATAAGTAGATAATGCCTATCAGTAATATAAGATATCAAAATAGTGTTAAGGCGTTACCATTATTCCCCTTAACACATTTTATACAAGCGTTATAGTCTATACAGCACTGTAAACTCCACCGTAAACTAGTGGGCTATCAGGGAGTACTCCATAGGTATAACACAAAACAAATTCGTAGTGGTCGCGTATATAGGGATCCAAGTATGACAAGGCACATGAGGCAATACCCAAGGTAGTGAAACTACCGTTTGCCTGATCCGAACTGGTGAGAACGCATCGCCGCAGCGACCGCAACACCACGAAACAACACTCCCAAAATCAAGGGTGCACCAATCGACAACAAGTAATGAGTAGTTCGAAGAAGTGTGTTCGCTTGAGGTAGCTGACCTCCATTGGCCCGGCACGGCTCCTGTTTTAGTCATTTCCAATTTGACACAAGTGTCAAGGCTATCCATTATCGTTCTCTTTCTTCAATCATCACTTTCATCATTCCAACCACTTCATTCTGGATCACACTCCGCGTATAGTTATTAAAGTGGTTTCGGTTTAGACAGTGAGTATGTCCCTAACCGATTCCGGTCTCTTTAATAACTTTCGTAATTATTACACCGATTGGTCATTTATATATTTCAAAATCAAATCAATTACAATTCCAATTAGAATTTGCAAACCAACATTTAATTTGTCTTTCTAAATCAATTTCCATAATTTACGTTTCAAAACTTCCAAATTACCATTTCAAAAGCTTATAATTCAATTTCAATTTCTATTTAAAACAATTCAAATATTGATTCAAATTCGTATATAAATTTCATTCCGAAATTATTTAAATGATTAAATCTACATTCAAATCAATTTAAGTTCATTTATCGATTTCATTCAATATTCGTTAAGTAAATTTTCATTTAAAAACAATTTCTATTTAATTTCCAATTCATTAAAACAATTACTTAAGTTCAATGCCATTATATCAAAACTTACAAATTTAATTAAGTTAAATTCGTCAAATCAAATTCTTTAAATTACAACTCTTACATTAGTTTCAAAAATATCACATTTTATTTCTTGTTAAAGAAATTCAATTTCACTTATTCACTTACTTAAATAATTTTCCAAAACTTAATTAATAAAGAAAACTCAATTTCAATTATTTACGAAGTAAATTCACTTATTCAAAAGTTCAATTTTACTTATTAAAGAATTCAATTCAATTTGATCATTAAATCATTCAATCTTATTTAATTATTAAATAATTCAAAACTTAATTATTAAATAATTTCAAAGTTTAATAATTTCAAACTTAATTATAATTTCCAAATTAAACAACATTCTTTCATCAATTACATTGTTAATATTTTGTTTCATATTATTAAATATTAACATTTTCCTTTCATTAAAAATTCAAATTTCAACTTCATTTCAAAACCATATTATTTATTCAAATAAAATCTTCGTTTATTTTTAAAATCAAATTATTGACCAATCGGGTTTTATTTAATTCTCTTTCCTAGGTCAAAGTTCAATTTGGGTATTTATCATTTCAACCCGATTCCAGTTCAATTCAAAATCATAGCATAACAAAGGGAACTTGCAGTGTGATAACTGCGATGGTGTCAAAGTAAATAAACATAACAACAACCAATATCAATCCAAAAATCAAATCAATAATCCCGAAATAATCGTATTATTTCGCATTGTTGTTTGTGCGAATTAATATAATTATTTATAGAATCTACACTATCATTTCATGTAGATTAAAGATTATTACACTAATAATTATTCAGTTCTTCACTTGTCATTCATTATTCAAATTTCTATTACATAGATTATTCAACATACATTCAATGGTTCAAAGTATAGTTAACACTATTCTACGTGTCAATTTATTTAACATTTAAAGGGGTCATACTATACAAATTTAACTAATCAAATTCAACATTTAACTATTCTATATCGAGTTCAATTACATACTATTTATCATTTTACATTAACAGTTTAACGTCCAATATAAACCTCAACAATCAATCAATTATCAGCCAAACAGTATTATCATTGCATAAATAATTAACAGATAATTGTGTCAGATGTCATAGGTGAACTGATACAGGTAATATCATATATAACAGTGTAATTAACAAACAGCAGCATATTTCAATTGTCATTTCAATTGAAATCAAATTTAATAAATAAAAGAACGTTAATCGTGAGTGATTGCTCACCTTTTGAGGCTAGAGAGGAATTGACGATGAAATCGGGTTGCGAATCGAAGCACGAATTCCGAATCAAGCAAGATGGCACGAATCGACGATCAAGGCTGATAAATGGAAGATCGATGAGAACAAAGTAATCGGTTTTGATATAAACTGAAAATATACCCATTATTATTATAATTTATAAATTCTCAATTTAATTTAAGACAATTACACTAAAATACTATAAATTCCAAATATTATACATATATATATACACACACACACACCTCAAATCAAAATCAAAATATCTACACATATTTTATATTCTATACCTCAAAACAATTACTACAACCCAATACGAATATAAGAACTAAGGATAACTGAACACAAAAATAAAACGGTAGAGGAATATAAATACTTGCATGGGTAATATACCACTCAGTCAAAAAGCATGCATTTTTATAACAAACTACCCTTCCATTATATACATGTCTTCATTTCAACACATCTAATACTATATATATTAAGAACAACAAAATTATGTAAAATGAAATAAAACTTATCACAGGCTATATCAAATCGGTATATATATAATATCGGATAAACCCCTTTAACTAAAATAACACGATAAACAAAATCTTATACCATACTTTATAAATGCTAACAGACGAAACTTTATACAATTCTATGTAGACAACCAATGCAGCAGCCTATGCAGACAACTTTACTTTAAATTTTAAAATTGATATATATGAACATACACACCCATATTTGTGAACTAAAAACCCATATATTTAACAATACAAGGCAGGTAATATAAACATATATATACAAGTGAATAAGCATTTGCCAAAATCAACTTTGCTTATATAATAAAATATAAAATGGTATGGTTCCAACAAATAAAATGTGTAAACTATCAGTAGTAAAATAAAACATATTATATTATATATACATTTCAAACTATTAATAGTTATCAAAACATATATATATATATTATACAAAATCCAGATGTCTGTATTATATTATAGACTCTCGTTAATTATATAAACACGCATATATACAGCATGTAGCCTTACAACATGGTGCACGATTAAATCAATACAGGCGTATGCTTTAATTTATTAATATATATCGACTAAGTATAAAATTTGCTTGAAACTATATATGTAACTGTATAGACCTTACTTTAAAACTAACCCAGCAGTCCCTAATTACATACTCTTATATACTACATAGAAATTGATATATATATAAAACACGTGATATACTTTAAACCCAAAATAGATTTGCTTACAAAACCAACATATACCAAAATTTATATGGCACGCCAACTATACATACCAGATCTATATAGGTGAGAAAAGAAAGAGTAAGCAAGTAAATAAAATTTGCAGTATAACTTACCATAATATATTCCATTTGAGTAAAGAAGAGAAAGAGGGGACGTTGGCTGAGAAAAGCAGCATGCGGGGAAGATGGGAACAGAGGCGAGGAGAGGTAAAGAGGAGAGAGGGGTGAGGCACGACGGCTATGGGGTGGTAGGCGGGTCTGCCACAAGTCAGGTGGAGGGGCGACTTCGGTTCCGGAGGAGCTGGGACTGTGGCCGTGGGGAGGAGCAACGAAGGAGTTTGATAGGAAGGATCGGCTGCTAGTAGAGGTGAAGAAAGATGAGTGAGGTCGAGTTGCTGAGTTCGAGGCCACAGGGTAGTTGTGGTGTGAAAGCTCAGCCATGCTGGGTTTGGTGGCATGGAGATAGCAGAGGGTGGGTGATAAGCGGAGGTCGTGTACAGCTGAAGTGTCGGTGAACAGGTGGCCTCGGTGACAGGGCTATGAACAAATGATGAGTGTCAGGGGTTATGGCAGCTAGTTCCAGATTTCTCAAATGTATACAAGCATTGTTTTGCATATTTTCCCAAAGTCAAAATACAAGAGAGGAGCTAGGTGAGGAGATGAATCAGAGAGACGTGCAGAACTTTCCAAAAGAAGTAGACAATTGGAGAAAAGTGAACAGGCAAAAGTAAAAATAAAGTTCTTGGAAATATACAACAGAGGGCCATAAATATTTGAACCGGGAATAGTAAGAGCCAAAAAAAATTTGAATTCATGAAATAATTAATTTCTGTTGGCAGCTTTGCACGATGGGAAATGGAAGGACTGAGACCAAAAAGAATTAGTTGCAAAACCGGTACACAAGACGTTCGCATATTGCACCGCACACCGGATTTTGAAAACACGCAAATGAATACATTGCGAAGATCAGAACGACGAGACGCTCACAACGGTATAGAGATATCAGTGTTACGATTAAATTATAAAAATTCGAATTTTCTAATAGCGGAAAATGCAAGAAAAACGCTGAAAAATAAGATCGATGGAGCCAAAGATGTCCGAATTTGGAAAAACGACAAACTGACATCTTGCTCAGAAGATGTTTTAAAAATTTTTGATGTAAAAATATTTAGGTTTCGGAAACATTTTATTTTCATCGCTTTTTAACTGATTAAATTGAAGTAAATTTTACGCGCGAAATAAACTTTCATATTTTCAGACGAAAATTTACCAGTTGCTATGTTTTACTAAACGCATTCCAAATAATAAATTTTTATTTCAAAATTTTATCGTTTAAAATTTCAAAAAATTCAACTAATAACGTTATTAAAAACCGGTTAAATTTTACGGGTTGTTACAATCTGGATATTTTGGATAGCCGAAACTTCTGAATTAATATATAAGTTGAAATGTAGAAATTTTATTGAATTATGTAGTTGAATTTGGTAACCTTAAATTGAAAGCAAGTGAAACAAGGTTAAATTTGTTATATCTATGTTAGTGAATGAATAGAATTGTTGTATACATTATTGGCATGTAATGTAATAATATACAAGTGCGAACTTTACGCCTTGGCATGTTTAAATAGAAATTGTGATTAAGGAAAAGCCGTAAATGTGATTTAAAAAAAAGTGTTATGAACTTAATTAAATTTATGAAATGTGGCATAAATAAATTTGAAAAGTAAGCGAAAACTAATTGGATAAACGAATATGAACTAAAAGTGGAATGATTTTAAATAAAGTCATGACTTGTAAATTGTTTATGAAATAAATGGATGTGGCAATAAATGTAGTATTAAATGAGAAATATTACATGTGAAATTGAATTGAATTTAAAAATGAAGAGAAATACAAACAATTTTATCCGGATTTGAGTACACAAGTTCGAGGTGAATCACACCATTTCGTATTAGGATTTTTCATTCGATTCTTGATGGCGAATATTTGATATGGATTTTTGATTTGATTCTAAAATTCTCTATCATAGTGTATGACTATGCAAGTATAATGATGGTTTCTAGTTAAGAAACCTTATCAAAGTCCGCATTAGGGAAGTTGAATGAACAATACTAGTTCGAAAGCGAACTTGTGTGATCGAGCGAGCGATCGAATGTGATTTTGCGAAATGATGACATGTGTACATCTTATGTTCTAATATTATTGATATGCATTGACGTTGAAATTGAAAGTTGTTGGGTTGGATATTCTTTGTAATTTAAATTGGAAATTTTCTTTTATGCAAAACTACTTTAATTTAAAACCATTTTACAAAACCATTTTCTTTTATTTTTCTTATACAAACTAGTTTATTCTATTTTATATACAAAACTATTTTACAAACTATTTTATTTACAAACTATTTTTCAAACTAATTTGTATACAAACTATTCTATATATACAAAGCTATTCTAAATTCAAAACCTTTATAAAGCAAAGATGTTCAATCCCATATGGCTCTTCATACAGCGAAATTGATTTTGGGAAAATTTGATTCTTATATAAGATGGACTTTATATAAGTATATGGTGATTTGGAAGACTATTGATTTTGGAGGGTATTCGATATGAAGAGATAAATCTTATATACAACGGAATTTATATAAGAATGATTTGATATATTCGAGACTATTGACTTTGGAAAGTACTCTATCTGAAAATGAAATCTTATATATAATTGAATTTATATAAGTGTGATAGTTGAAGTTATGATTTCGAAGGAGTACTATATATGGTATGTTATTATTTTGAAGTAAAAGGAATGGGGAAGTACCCTCCATGAAGAAGTATAGTATGATATGCTTAGACCTAGATGGACTTGGGGAATCCAGGAATGGATTCGACCGATAAACCCTAATATACTTGGGTGAATTCAGAAATGGATTCGAACCGATATGGTTGTCCGGACTTAAACTCATGAGTTCCTCGATTTATTTTCCAAGGTAGATGGTTCTTTAGTTTACCCAATGGAGGCGCTTTCGATCCTGGGATCCAATGTTTATAGATCTTCCTTGAAGGAAGTGCATCCATTGCATAAATCATTGAATCAGCAGTTACCACTGCAGCAGGGGTCGATAGTCCCTTGTTTACGAAATGGCTATGATATTTTTCTGGAATCCGGAAGGTGGAAGGATCTTCTGGAATGTTTTGTGTCCATTGCGTAAACACTGAATCAGCAGCGGGCCACTGCTGTCGTAACATCATCATTTGACATCAGATTTTGAGTGGTACTTCTCATACCTTTTTTTAAGTATTTTAACTGGGTATTGAAACAGGTCTACTAAGTACTTGGAGATTTCTAGTCTTATGCCTTATCAACGTACGACCAGAGTCTGCAAGAACGAGGATAAACCTATTAAAACATCGAGTTATAAAAGTATTTTGATAAAGTATTATTTAAAGGATATTTTGGTCATTTTTTCCATTTCTAAATACTTTAAAATGTTTAAAATATTGTTTATTCATGTACAACATGGTTTAGTAGTAAATTATTAGTGTTGTAAATATTGTGAGAAGTTATTAATTAAATAAAACATATTTAAAGTTAATGATTATTGATTTATTAATGATGTTTAAAAGTATTTTGAGATTTAAAACTAATAAAATTTATAAATAATGGATTTAAGGTTTTTAGTAACTTCTTTTTAAATATAAGTAATGATGTAAATAATTGTTTTCAAATAGTTTACATATATTTATAAAGATGTTATTTTAAAAAAAATTATGTGGTATTTATAAATGAAGCAAGAAATTTTACATATGAAATTTTTCCGTAAAGTGTTGAAGTATTAAAGATGATTGATTTGCAATGAAGTTTTCAAATGAATATTTCAAGTAAAATTTATATAAGTTTCTTTGAATGTATAATTTAAAGATATTATATAAATGAAAAAAAAATGATTTGCAAAGTTTTATTTATAGTAATACACTTGACCAATAAATTTGAATCTCTATTTTGGAACTATGGTTTGAAATATTTACTTGATTTCGAAGCACTAACAGTATTTTATAGGTTTATTCACTATTTGAATTTTTGTATTAAATCATAATAAATGTTTTTCCATGATATGAATATACATTTTAAACAAGTGTGTAAAATTAATTATGAAGATATGAAATTTTATACTTTGATTTGGATATTTAATGTAAGATTTGAGTATACTATTAGTTTCAGTTTAATAATCTAGGGTTATACTTATTTTAAAATAACAAGTCTAATAAATTATCGGATTTAAGGAATTTTATTAAAAAAAGGGCTTATCCTAATGTTTTGATATAAACTTCTAAAATTGTTTAAACTTTTTGGAAAATTCTTGCATAATGCTATAAAGATGTTTTAAATATATCTTATATTCTTACTAAGTGAATGAGATTAAATGTTTTAATTGAATTTTTAGATATATTGAAATATTTCTTTTCTCTTCAAGAGGGAATACCAAAAACTTATGTAACATTCAATTACATTCCTATAATATATATATAACTTACAAGAAATGTTTAATAAGTTGAAATGTTAATAGAATATGTAATGGAATATTATACAAGTAAAACTTAAGTAATGAAAGTGTTCAATGAAATTATTTCTAAATAAGAATTTCGATGTACAAGAAATGTTATGAATGTAAGTTAATATTGTGAAATAATTTATGTAAGTACATGAAAGAAAGAAAAATACATTGTATGAATGAAAAAAAGGAAAAAAGGTAAATAATGATGTGAAAAGAAACCAATTAAATAAACTTAAATAATGCATGGAAATTCTTGGCTGTTTTTGCTTATGAGATGTTTGGAAAGGATACTTCTAATTGTTTAAGGTTGTATGGATATTCTATTGAGTAATTACCAAAGGCTGTTGAGCATAGGATATACTTGATAGTTTATTCGTCACCCTTATACGATTAAAAGTTTCTGAACTAAACAAACCATTGATTTTGGTTGCTATGAATGTATGATGGATTTTGTGGTTGCAAAATACAATGGTTGTATTGTTTGTTTGTATATGTTTTATAGTGATTTGCTTTTATTGCAAATTGAACAACTTAAATATTTCTCTTTTTGCATAATTATTAACCTATTTTGGATTATATAAGTGAAATACAGGTTTATGGAAGTAATAGCTACTGCTTTTGGTTTCATAAATAAGCGTTGTTTGTCCGACAAATAGGTACATTTTTGGATTACGGTTTTCTAGCGATATTATATTGTTTTCCCGTGATTGAGATATTTTATTTTCAAATATGATATATATGGTTATTGTTGATATTATTATTATTTTCTGGATCTCTCCATACAAAGGAGACTCTGCCGAAATTTTCCGTGAATTATAGACTTAGAAATTTTTTGTGGAAGTGAAAATATTTTTTCAAACTTTAGTAAACTTGAATATGAAGATTTGATTGTTTATTAATTAGTATATTTTATTTAAAATATTTAATTATGTTAATTGTTTATAAATTGAGTCTTTGAATAAAATAAATTAATCTCTTAATTCCTCCTTTTCCCTTTTTAAGGACGAAAAGTTTTGAGTGGGGAAGAGTGTAATGACCCGTATTTTTCGGTAATTAAAATATTAAATTTAATAAGATTTTGGAATATTAATATTGTAAGAAATTAAAATTTATGATTTGTAATGATAAAACAATTAGAATGTAATATAGTAATGTCGATTTAATGTAATTGATAACCATTTTAATCCAATTTTAATCAATGGATATAATTGTAAGGTTATTTGGTTATAATTGTAAATAATGAAATAAATTAAATGATACATTTAATGATGAAATTAAATGTAATTGACTTGTAACGACCCGTATTTTTACGGATCGAAAAGTTTGTCAAAATCTGGAATTTTAGCATTTTTGAGCCATTTCAGATTTTAGGCAAAAATATGGCTAAGTCCTAAGTCGTGAACGACTTAGTATAAGTCGTAAGTCGTATACGACTTAGGGGATTGGAGATACCTAGGTGGATGGCGAGTTAAGGCAGTTAGGTCGGCAACGACTTAGAGCGTAGAGAAGTTAGGTCGGTTGGACGAGTTAGCGAGTTGACCGACTTATGGTTGTAGGCGACTTAAGGATAGAGGTGAGTTAAGTTGTTACCGAGTTAAGAAGCAGCGAGTTACGAGTTAAGTCGTGACCGACTTAAGTGGGTTAGGCGACCTAAGGAAGTATTGGAGCGACCTACAGCTGTTCGCGACCTAGGGATGAGCGACCTAGTGGTTCCGAGTTAGCATTGTTAGGTCGGCAACGACCTAAGGAGTTTGGAGATAGCTGTGTTGCGACCTAGTATCTTGGTATGACCTATAGGTTAGCGACTTAAGGGGTATACGACCTATGGGAGTTAAGTCGTACGAGTTAAGTCGTAAGGTTGTATTAGGTCGTATACAGTTTAAGGTGTTAAGTCGCTGGGTTTTAGCCTATGTGTTAAGTCGTAGACGACTTAGGGAAGTTAAGTCTTAAGTCGTAGAGGATTGGTCTGTTAAGTCGTAAGTCGCTAAGTCTCGCATAGGCTAAGTTGTTAAGTCGAACTGTTATGTCGCGCGCTATGTTAAGTCGGAGACCCAGTTGAGTTGTAAGTCGTAGGCGCATGCTATAAGTCGTAACCGACTTAGGAGATAACTGTTTTCCCGTGAGTCATAGGCAGATGTGTGTCAGGTCGCGAAGGGGTAGCCTGGTTAGGTCGTAGTTGTTGGCTAAGGCTTAGGTCGGTGGAAGTCTTAGGTCGTAGGTCGGAAACGACCTAACTTCGAGTTACGACTTAAGAGAATTTCTACCTATAAATAGAGGGGGTTGGCTTCATTTTTGGGATCCGGATTTCGAAGCAACGAAGTGCTGCCATTTTGAGAGCTCGACTTCTACACTTCTTCACTTCTTTTCTCCACTCTAATCTAGTGATTCCATCCATCCAAATCAAAGATCAAGATTGAAGATTCAAGAGCTTAGATTGGAGATCTTCATCTTTTCAAGAGAGATTTCTTCGTTTGAAGCGGATTCGTGATAGATCAAGATTGATCCTTCGCTGTCCAGATCTGAAGCGTGTAGATTTGTGGTTGTTTAGGTGATTTGGTGAGTGGTGATTATCTCTCACACGGATCCAAAGGAGTATATCGGATTGTTGGCTCGATTTGGTGTTAAAATAGTGATTTCCATGCATTTTCTTCATCCTAAGTGTAGATCCATATAGATCCATTGTTCATGATGATGTTACATCCATTTTATCATATGTTAACCTATGCAAGTTCATTGATCAAGATTGTAGAGATATTCCTTATGATTTCATGCATGTTAGACTTTCAACTCTTTAATTACGAAAATGCCATTATTGTTATAATTATCTACTTAGATCATATTTGAATGCTTGATTGCTTGGATTAATGTTTGGTTTGATTGATTGTTATGAATTAGATGATTGATGGTTTGATTTAGACCAAAGACGATTCAAAAGCTAAGGGAAAGGCTCTTGAATTGGGTAAGCTGCTCGTGGCATATGTAGCGGGATGATGAAGCTCTTATGCGTAGATTTGATGATGTGATGTTGAGATGAGGCTTTGCGAGGATGTGATGAAGCGAGGCAATCATGTGATGAAGACTTGGTCTAATCCAGATGGGATCATTCCAAGCATGTTGATAACTCGGTGATATGATTCGAGTTGAGGATAATGAATGGATATGAGAATAGTCGTCGAGGAGGATGACTAGGAGGCTTGGATAGCATCGTTGTTGAAGGTTCTAGCATGCTCTAAGCAAGAGTACGTTTGGGCAGATTCGATAGTCCCAACGGCCAACTTTTGATGGTCGAGTACTCTGGGCAGATTCGATAGTCCTAGGCACGGGCTGCGACGACGTGCGGGAGTTATGTCTAGAACCGGGGTTTCCATTAGCCCTTGACGGACGGCTGAAAGAATGTGCCGGTCATTCAATTAACGGTGATATCGAAGCAATGATAACAGTGATAGCCAGAGTCATGGATGTTTGGTTGTATCGTCATTCAGACTCAAGAGCGGTATTTTCTGGGTGCTTATCTGATTTAGGCCTTGGTACTTGGAAAACATCGCCCTTGACTCGAATGATTATTACTTTACCTTAAGTTGTATGCTCTGCTATGTTGCTTCTGCTTAGTGTGTGTCTGGGGGCTATCACTGTAGAAAGAGGTGGAGTGGGAGGGTTGTATTCCTATTCCTTTTCCTTTATGCTCTTTTGGTATGTTGTTAGTTAATTTACTGCTCACTAAGACTGTTGTCTGACTCAAGGCTTTATGTTTTAATTCTTATTGCCTTGGGCTGTTCGTCCATTTTTGGGACGGACAGACTAGGTAGCAGGTGACAGGTGCTGTTCTCTTCTCGCGATGCTGATATCGAAGACGAGCTGAAGGGTTGCATATTATCTTCTTATTATATGTACTGGATGTTCCGCTGTTTTGTATTCTCTGAGTGTTATGTAGTGAGGCTTGATGTATTGGCTATTTGGATGCTTGTATTCAACTATTATGGAGTTTTATATGATGACATTTTGTTCTGTAAAGCTTCACTATACATATGTTCTATTGTATTTTGTCCATGCGCTGTGAGTAATACGATAGATTCTGTTGTTTTTAATCTACCCTGACAATCGTCCATGGTCGCCTGGCACACTTTACAGCGCACTATCTCTAGATTTGGTGCAGGGGTCATGGGCGGTCGTCACATGACTGGAATAGGTTAATATAGAATATAAAATCATTTTGTTATAACCCTTGGTTGTAAATGATAAGATAATGGATATGAACTATTATTATAAACGATGGTTGCAATTATCTTCTCATTAATTTGTCCTTTTGAATATTAAATGGGTAATTAATGGAACTAAGGCAATTGATGTTGGAATTATATGTTGTTAATTGAAATTGAATATAATCAGTGATGTGTAAGTAGTCATAACATTTATTGTAGATAATAAACTTATAAATATGATTAAATTACTTAAAGGTAACAATTGTTCATTTATCATCTCATTATTTAATATGTTTGGAATTAATTTGGAAATCAATGAAAATTTATGTAATTAATTATTGTAGTAAATATGGTAAAAGATGTTAACGGTAAAATAATGAATCTAATAAAATGTAAACTTATGTTAATATAATTCATAGATTATTGTTGATTGAATAATAAGGATGATAACATAGGTTTGAATGTAATTGGATGAGAATTGGATGCACAGTTAATGGCATTTAACCTTTTAAATATGATAAGGGGAAACAAATTAATATTGCATTAATTGATATTACATCTTTTAATTAAGGTCAAGCGTAACGATCCGTAACTTTTAACAACTTTAAAATGGCTGTATTTTGAATTTAAATAAAAATTAAATATAAAAAAAATTTGAATTTGTGAAGTTGAGTGTTTTATTTGACCAAATTTAATAGAATAAAATTCTTGTGAAATTTCAAATTTTGGTCAAACTTAGTCAAAGATTGACTTTTGGTTGAAAATTTTAAATTTTAAATTTTATTCTTTTTATATGATACTAGACTGAATTTTGATCTTCCCTCCACTTTTCATTTCGTCAAAATCAAATTCCTTTTGCTCTAAAATTTGAATTACTGTGAAAAATTAACATGAATTGGTAGTGTTTAGTTGTGTTTTATTTGGCTAAGGCATATTGGGTTTGTTTAGTCTAATGGGCCTTGGTTAACCAAGAGACTCTAGTCAGTCATGTGACCATTCCTTTGCCTACGACCTTATGTTTATAACATCTACGTACATAATGTTTCTCCTGAGAAACTTTCTCTGCACACTTCTTCTTTCTCCTCGAAATCTACAGAGAACTCTAGATCTAAAACTCCAAAAACCTCACAAATCAAAACTCCTTTCCTCCTCTCCTTCAACCCTTTCTCCTCCCCTATAGCCCCCGCCCTCTCCACCATCTCCAAGGCCATCTCCTTCCACCTTCCCTCTCCTTTTCTTTCTCTTTTTTCCCTTCTTTTCCCCTTCCTTATTTCCCTTTTTCTTCACCTTGTTTCCATGGCTTCGATATTTCTCTAAACTACTCCAAATTAAATAATTTTTTTACAACCATGTATAATTTCAATGGTAACAACTTTATTGTTGAACTCTTCTTCCCATTCTGAATATTTCGATATCAAAAACTACATTTTTCAAGTCCTTTCTCGGGTCCAGTTTTGGCCGAAAATACCCCATATTGTATCAGTCATATCTCCTTCAGGAATGAACCAAATTATGTGATTATTTGTTTCAAACCATTTATTTTTCCAGTGGCTTCAACTTTCTTTTAGATCAGTTCTTCAAATTCCTTAATTTGCTATGCCAAAAACTCAAATCTTTTCGAAGCATTTTTGAACTCAGATATTCAACTTAGAAATCACCTCTATTTGTTTTGACAATAACTTCCTTAAGACAGAAGCTTTTTAAGTGATTATTTTTTTGAAAGTGGAGAGAAAAGAATTTTTAACAACTTTCTAGTTATTCACTTTTATAGATTCAGTAATATTCTGGTCCGAATATTTTCTTAAAGATGACTTAGTTTCTGGTTTGTCCGTAGTTTGGACGTTGGGTTGTTTGGAAGTTGAAAGTAGTTGAAACTTGTTTATTGATTCGTGTTCGTGTCTAAGCTTAGTTGGATTTGCTTTGCATTTGGACCTTTGCTAGGAATCTCCATATTGCTCCATTTTTATCATCAGCTTCGTAGCCACGAAAGGTGAGCAAACACTCACAACTACTAGATTTTCTTATATTAGTTAAATTGAATTTATGATGTCATTAGAAATTGATTGGTTTCCGTTTAGTATATTTTAAATTGTCATTCCAATTAAATCTGACTTTTATTGAATTTAATTGCTATTTAATTTAATATTGAAATTTAAATTGCCAGTTTAATACCTATTAATGATAACCAATAAATTGTTGATAGTTATTGGTTGAATTCAATGATGATTGTGCTGTATGTTCAATTGTTGATATTTGGGTGATTGGATGGATGTTATTGGTTGACATTTTGGATGATTGGATATTATTTATGTCTATATCTCTGTTATCCCTATGGGTTGAAATGATACAACCCGAACGATCTTATAGATTAGGGGAAAATTGTTATGGGTTGAAATGATAAACCCAAGCGGTTTTCATTGATTTGGAAATGTTGATTTTTGATACTGGTTGAAATGACATATACCCATATAATTTCTTGAATTTGGATTTTATTTGGAATTGAATTATTTGAAGGGTTTAAGTTAATTCAAACTTCGGATTTGTTTTAATTAGATGATTAAGATTGATATTTCGAATTATTTGAAACCCTTTAAATAATTATATTCACGATGTACACTTGATAGGAGATGAAAATCTCGTAACATCTATGAAACCATTGCACTAATATTTCTATTTTACTTATTTTGTGTAATATCCCGGAAATTTGGGGCAATATCAATTTAATAATCTGTTTAAATAATTAAATTGATTTGATAATTTTTGATAATAAATATTTGAATTTATTTAATAATCTAATTAAATGAATATTTAATTAGTGAATTTATCCTTTAAAAATTAATAAGATGATTTCTATTTATAATGTATGTGTATAAGTATATATATTAAATAGATTAGCTTTGGGTTGAAACATAATAAATAAATAAATTCTTGTTTTAAATTTCTAATACATATATTGATAGTTTGGAGATTTGGATTTATTTAATATTTGCTTTTCAAAGCTATTTAAACAAAATATCTATATGGTTTTGAAATGAGATTAATAATCAGGATTATTTTATTTCTTTTTAAATATTGCTTAATAAATAAGATTTAAGAGTATATATATATATAGATAAGTTTAAAATACAATATTAATAGTGTATTGTTTTATTTATGGAAAATAAATAGATTTTAATGTAAAATAGAATTGTTATTTCAAATTGAATGTGTTGTTTTAAATTTAATTTAAATTGGATTTTAAGAATATAATTTGAATTTGAATTTGAATTTGAAATTCAAAAGAAGTAATATTTAAATAGTTTTAGACTTTAAAATATATGTATAAGCTTTTATTTATAAGTATAATTGGTTATTTCTTTAAAAAGTTATCTTTATATATAAATAGATAAGTAATAAGTGTTTAATAAATTAAGAAAAATCTTTTATTTACATTTAAGATAAATACAAACTAATTAATTAAAGGACATGTGTAAACCTATAAAGGATTGTTTAAAACAAGTGTTAACTAATTAACACATATAAAGACAAGTATCATTCTTGTTTTTAATTTTTCTTTTATTTTAAAATAAATCATTTATATTTATAAAAAGATGTTTTCCTCATTCTCATTTCTTTTGCAAATCTTCATTCTCAAAATTAAAGAGAATTCAGCTGTAAACAAAATCCCCTCAAAAACAAAATCAGTAATCAACATTTCTTAAGCCAAAATCTCAAAACAAAGACCTGAAATTCATCTTAAAATCATAAGCCTGTAACCCATTTTCCAAAATACAACTAAATCGAAGTTTCAGCCTGCATCCTTTTCAAAATCTGGAAGCCTGCAATCTCTTTTTCAAATCTGGAAATCAAAGGTATAGTCTGCATGCAACTGAGAAAATTTCAAACTAAAGCTAGAATTCAAGTTTTCAAAGCACATCAAATATTCAAGTTTAAAAGTTTTAAAGAGCAAAGGAATCTCAGTTTAAAAGCATTTAAAGGATTTTCAAAGCAGGTTCAAATTTAAGATCTGTTCATCATTTTCTGGTGAGTAACTTACATTTTTAAAACTTAAGTATATGATATCTGTTGCATGCTATAAATTCTTGAATCTATAATATGCCTGCATGTTGTTTAATATGTTTGGAATGTATGTATATTTTTGTATATATGGATGTAAATTGGTGTGCATGTCTGTTATCTCTGTTTCCAGTTTTTAAACTTAAGTTTTGATTGAAAATTCTGTATCTCTTAACTTAGTTAATATTATGATTTAAGTTATAAACAAATATTGTTTGTTTTATCATAGATTAGAGTTTAGGATTTAATTTAAGTTAAAACAAAACTTGAATGGCTAGGGAAAATCAAAAGAACAGAACAAGTTTTATATAAATGGAAATTCAAATATGTTAATTTATTAATTCAGGATTATAAACTGAAGCTTTAGACTAAATTATGATTTTTAGAAGAGAAATCACAATTTTAAAGTTTATAAATAGTGAGATATTCTAGTATGAACGAAAATTGGGTTTCTGTTGATTTCTGGCGATCAAATGGATTGTGGATCTCGGGGTTGAAGCTAGAGCACGTTGGTAGGTCAGTGATCATGGGAAAAATGGTCAGGAGATTTTTAATTCACCGTAGTGGCCAAGGGAGGTAGAAGTAGGGTTTAACAACCCAGTTGGGTCGATTTGTTTAATTAGGAAATTCGTCATCATCAAAGCATTTTAGGTGATCGGTCAGTGGGGATCAGGAGGGGGAGGCTTTGGCGAATGCGTGGACGCGATGAGGTGGATGCAGATGACTGGGATCGTCGGCGGCAGGGTGATTTCCTTTGTTGGGTTTAGTTCTAGTTTTTGCTGGTAAGCTCGATTTTGTTTTGTTATGGTTATTGGCAATTGGGAAGGTCAGTTCGTCTGAGGAGGCAATCGGCGACTTGGCGAAGGTCGTGGTGACGACTGATGGTGGCCGGAGCTGTCGTACACGTGCACGGTGTACATTCGTTTCTGCTGTAGTTCGATAGTTTTGGGAAGAAAGGATGAGCTGGGTCGTGACTCGAAGTCGAAGCGTGTTTGTCTCGAGTATTAGATCGAGTTGCCTCAGGTTACGCTCGAGTAAGTGAGAGTGTTGTCTGGGTTTTTAAGAGGGGAAGGCTATACCAGTTTTAAAGTAAGTAAAACCATTTTTAAAGTAAGTAAACCCATTTTTAAAGTATGTAAATGAATTTGGTTTTATAAGATAAGTTTTTCTTTAACATTTGATTTAAAAGTCTTTAATTGGTTAAATTTTTTATCTTTAAATTGAAATGAAATTTAAAGGAAAAATTTAAAAGCAAAAGGTTTCAATGTATTTGAAAATGATAATTAAGTCATTTATAAGAAATGATTTATCTTAAATATAATTAGGAATTAATGAGTTGATTCATTAAACCAATAAGGTAATAAAGGATAAATTTAATAATTTAAGTAATTAATGATTTAGTGTTAATTAATTAAATAATTAGGATTATAAGTTAATTAATTAAGGTTAATTAATTTGGGATTAAGAATCATTTATTTAGATAAGAATATATTTTTAATAAATGATTAGCAATTTATTAATCAAGTGATTTAAATATTTATTAAGCAATTAATTTAGTAATTATAAATTAATTAATTGGTAATTAAGAATTTATTAATTTGTAATTAATAAATAGTTGATTAAGGCTTAATTACTTTGAGAAAATAATTAAAGGATTATTAATAATTAATGAAAGATCATTAATTAGGGATTATTAGATAATTAATTAACATGATTAAATTTGATAATCAATTAGATTAATTAGTTAATATGAAAATGGGTTAAGTATAATTACTTAATGGAAGAAATTTAAAGAAATTGATTACTTAAGGTAATTAATTAAATAAATTTGATAAGTTTAAATTAATTAATTAATTTAATTTAAGATAATCACTTTGGTGATTTGTTAAGTATAATTACTTAAATGTAATTATTGAAGAGTAATTACTTAGAAAAGTAATTAAAGTTAATTGGTGGAGGTATTTAACTAAGGAAGGTTTAATAAAAGTAATTTGAGTTAATTATTTTAAATAAATTAATCAAAGGATTAATTAAATGATAATTAATTAAAGAGTAATTAATTATGAAATGAAATAATTAAGGGAAGTTAATTATTAAGTGAGATTAATCAAAGGTGATTAATTAAAGATTAATTATTAAATATAATTGATTTAAATGGAGTAATTAATTAAGAGTAATTAAAGATTATTAATTAATTAATATAATTAACGATGTAATTAAGGATTGGTTAATTAAGATTAATTAATAAATAATTAGTGACTAAAGTAATTAATTAATTGTAATTAATTAAGGATTAAGATAATTAAGTATAATTAATTAATTAATGAAGTAATTAAAGATTAATTACTAAATGGTTTAAGATAATTAATTTGTGAAATTAATTAAGTATTAATTACTTAAAGTAATTAAAGGATTATTAATCAGGAATGATTAATTAAGATGGATACTTAGAGTAATGAATAATTAATTGGTTTAATTAATAATTAAGTAAGCAGGATTTATAGAATGAAGTAATTAGTTTAATTCACTTTAAATTAATTAGATGATATAAATCATTGCTTAAGGATGGATGAATGAGATCGAATGTATTTCATTGTTTGATATCTCTGATGAGATATGATTGATATATGATATGGATGTTTGGTTGAATTATAATGATAATGTGAATTATCTGTTTGGGATGATAATGTAGATTATCTATTGAATTATCTATCTTTGTGTATATAGATAAGAATTGAATTGTTTTAACCTTAAAACAACTTGGCCCTTAAAAGATACGTTTTGGATTTCGATGAGACCGGGATCGGGTTTCCGTATACCGGGATTCCAGGTCTGGAGACCCGAATACCACATCGATCCAAATTAACGATAGGTCGTGAATCTCAAGTGAAGATGAAGATTCAGAGTGCAAGGGTTATTGTCGTTAACTTTGAGGGTGATTCCAAAACGAGTGTAACGAGATAATGCCTTCGGTTTCGTTCGAACCCGGAACGAACTTGTATGGATTGAATGCTTTCAGCACATCGTCAGGCGGACGATGAGCATTCTAAGTGATATGTTCTGATTAAAGGTAATCGTAACCTCAAGCCTCATCAACCGGGAATGGCTAAAACAGGGGAGGTGCAGCAAGGCTTCGTGGGTAGCACCCACTGAGAGCAAGATAGATCCCTGTCTAGAGGTCCCTTTTCTTTTTATTCGGCTTAGTGTGTGGTTGGTCGTGCCAACTACGGGGTTATCTTGTTCGGAATTATCCAGTAAGGGATGGTTCCGGCTTTGTGTTGCAGGGGAGCGGGCGTACTCCTCGGTACGGTGATCTAGGCCACGTACTGTGACGGGCGGTACCCCAGTAGCCCTGCCATTGTATGGAATCCAAACTCCAATAAGTGCCGTACGTATTAATTGTGCCCAACTATGTTGGAATGTGAGATGTAAGCATTTCAGCTATTTCTATATTTTACTTGAAAACCCTAGACCCTATTATAATAAAATCAAATTTCATATCAAATGTTTTGGTTAGCGTAAGGTAAAAACTTACCCATGTTTATTTGTGGGGAGTCTTACGTGATACCTTTTCTTTCTAAAGGTTTTGAAGTTAAGCAAGTTTAACCTGTTACTCACACCAGACCCATGTCTGACCCAAGTGTTTATTTCTGTTTTATAAACTCTTGGGTACTCAAATTTTTACGAGTAGCCAAGGGATTCAGGTTTAGCTTTGACGAATATTCTGGAGGAGCAATGGAGCAGGAGGCTTCGGCGTTCGTAGATATAGTATTCCGCTGTGTTGATATCTGTGATAGTGTTTGTATTGTATTGAGTTGTAATATCTAGACAGATGTTTATAACTGTCTAGTAAGTGATGTATATGCTGTGTAACTCTGTAAATTGTTGTATACTATGTAATAGTTTATGTTATTAATATAATTTATTCGTTCCGTTGTGAGATCGTTGTTGTTGTTTCTTTCTTCTCTTCTTTTCTCTTTTCTCACCCCTTTCTTTCTTATTAATGATTCGTCATTCTGTAGAATGAGTGGTGGGTCATTACTTGTGGTATCAGAGCATAGGTTGAGCGAATGCCTAAGCTTTTGGTTAAGTGAATATCAGAACACTAGGTTGAGTGAATACCTAGGTTCGGAAGGATTGTTCATTAGAGACAGGATCTGTAGCAACCTGTTTGAGTCTGAGTATATATATATACGAGAGCGCGTATTTGTTAGTTATATAAAATGGTTTTATATTGTGTTAATTGATCGGTTGAGTGGTATATGGATTCTGGTCAATACGAGTAGCTAACGTTATTGATAGGGATCTCTAAACACTTGAACCAGGCCAACGGACATAATATTGTTTTAAAAAGGTAGATGAAATAATTTTACCCAGATATAATTTCTATATAAAAAAAGTATTATTTTAAATGTATATGGTATTTGTAATGATTGGTTGAGATGATAATAATTTATCATCTAGGATTAAAGTCTGAGTGTTGAGGTTGAAAGTGTATTTGTCGAGACTGTAAACCTAATACCGTCTCGAGTGAACTTTGCAATTGTAAGGATTTCACAATCTCTGAAGAAAACCTGTTAAGGTTCGGAGTTTATCTTTGTAGTTGGATGAGTAGAGCTGGATCTGTCGGTTGAGCAGAAGCGAGTGGTGGTATCTTGATACTTCAGGAAGAAGTAGCTGTGTGATGAGACGCAGTGAATATGGATGTTCCCGAAGATGTTTTCTTTGGAACAAGTTAATGAAGTATGTCTGCTTCAGTGTTGTGGCTGAGTTCAGCATGGTGATTCTGTTTAGTTTGGGTCTGAGTTTCTTGAAGAAGCTTTGGATAAGGAAGTCTTTGGCATCTGTGGCAGCAGTGCAGCTCGGAGTGTTCTGTATTGGCAGGAAGTTTTCTGGCTGAGCAGTTTTTCTGAAGTTGAAGTTCAGAAGCAGCAGAGTGGATCCATTTCTTCGATGGATTGGATAGTTAAGTATGAGCTGTTCTGATTTGTTAAGAGAGAACAGTTTTCTTTGGAAATAGGTTGGGTTGATCGCAAAAGTGACTTGCGATAGTTGAGTGTTCTCTTGTGTTATCAGAGATTTGCTAAATGTCTTCAGTGAAGTCAGAAGTTTGTCCGCATCTGGAGATTGAGTTTTCTTATCGACTAGGATTCCAGGAGTGGTACCAGTAGTTCAGCTGGGTAGAAGGATGTCTTCTAGAGATAGAGTTGGTGAAGCAACTCAAGTTTTGATGGAGTATCTGAGTTTTTCCTTATGGATCTATTGAACCATTTTCTGGGATGTGTTGTCCAGTTTGTGCTTGTGTTCTTCATCAGCATTCTTATCTACTCCAGATCAGAGTGGTGTAGCGGAAACAGTTTGGCGAGTGCTCCTGTTTGTCTTTTCCAGATAGGAGAAGTTAGTTCAGTCTACTGAAGGTAGTAGAGTTGTGTTTTGGATTGGGTAGATCTTGAGAGGATCATTGGTTGAGTTATTTTTGGTCCTGTTTGTTTCTAGAAGCATCGGCGAAGGTTGAGTTGATCAGGAAGAATTTGTAGGTAGCCCGAGATCGTCTGAAGATTTTGTGGATAAGAGACGAAGGAATTTGAAATTTGAAGTTGGAGACTTCGTTGTTGTGAAGTTTTTCTCTGGTTAAAGGGAGCTATAAGATTGGGTAAGTCTGGGAAGTTAGCTCTGAGTTATTTTGGATCTTTTCTGTGATCTAATTTGGATAAGTACTTTGATCTACAAGGTTGAATTGTCAGTTTGGATAACTAGAATTCAATGTATTTTACGTATCTCTGAGGGAGTACGTGTTTGATCTATCTCTGGTTTTGGAACCAGCAGTTCTGGAGGAATTGGTTGTTGAGTCAGACTCGTCTGTAGTCTGATATTCTGTTTAGTTTTGTAGATCTAGATGAGTAGGAGCTCTATAGCTTAGTAGTATTGGTTGTTTGGATTGTTTGTAGAGCGAGTACCCCGGTATATATATACTTGGGGAAACTCGGGGAAATTCTATTCAGAATTTTTCGCTGGATAGTTAGAATTGTTTGTTTGGACGATTGGTTGCTATGATTGTTAGCATATGGATGATAATACATCCTTGTGATTTAAAAAGATTATTAAATTACCTTTGTTTTAAATTTCGGGGACGAAATTATTTTAAGGGGGAAGGAATGTAATATCCCGGAAATTTGGGGCAATATCAATTTAATAATCTGTTTAAATAATTAAATTGATTTGATAATTTTTGATAATAAATATTTGAATTTATTTAATAATATAATTAAATAAATATTTAATTAGTGAATTTATCCTTTAAAAATTAATAAGATGATTTCTATTTATAATGTATGTGTATAAGTATATATATTAAATAGATTAGCTTTGGGTTGAAACATAATAAATAAATAAATTCTTGTTTTAAATTTCTAATACATATATTGATAGTTTGGAGATTTGGATTTATTTAATATTTGCTTTTCAAAGCTATTTAAACAAAATATCTATATGGTTTTGAAATGAGATTAATAATCAGGATTATTTTATTTCTTTTTAAATATTGCTTAATAAATAAGATTTAAGAGTATATATACATAGATAAGTTTAAAATACAATATTAATAGTGTATTGTTTTATTTATGGAAAATAAATAGATTTTAATGTAAAATAGAATTGTTATTTCAAATTGAATGTGTTGTTTTAAATTTAATTTAAATTGGATTTTAAGAATATATTTTGAATTTGAATTTGAATTTGAAATTCAAAAGAAGTAATATTTAAATAGTTTTAGACTTTAAAATATATGTATAAGCTTTTATTTATAAGTATAATTGGTTATTTCTTTAAAAAGTTATCTTTATATATAAATAGATAAGTAATAAGTGTTTAATAAATTAAGAAAAATCTTTTATTTACATTTAAGATAAATACAAACTGATTAATTAAAGGACATGTGTAAACCTATAAAGGATTGTTTAAAACAAGTGTTAACTAATTAACACATATAAAGACAAGTGTCATTCTTTTTTTTAATTTTTCTTTTATTTTAAAATAAATCATTTATATTTATAAAAAGATGTTTTCCTCATTCTCATTTCTTTTGCAAATCTTCATTCTCAAAATTAAAGAGAATTCAGTTGTAAACAAAATCCCCTCAAAAACAAAATCAGTAATCAACATTTCTTAAGCCAAAATCTCAAAACAAAGACCTGAAATTCATCTTAAAATCATAAGCCTGTAACCCATTTTCCAAAATACAACTAAATCGAAGTTTCAGCCTGCATCCTTTTCAAAATCTGGAAGCCTGCAATCTCTTTTTCAAATCTGGAAATCAAAAGTATAGTCTGCATGCAACTGAGAAAATTTCAAACTAAAGCTAGAATTCAAGTTTTCAAAGCACATCAAATATTCAAGTTTAAAAGTTTTAAAGAGCAAAGGCATCTCAGTTTAAAAGCATTTAAAGGATTTTCAAAGCAGGTTCAAATTTAAGATCTGTTCATCATTTTCTGGTGAGTAACTTACATTTTTAAAACTTAAGTATATGATATCTGTTGCATGCTATAAATTCTTGAATCTATAATATGCCTGCATGTTGTTTAATATGTTTGGAATGTATGTATATTTTTGTATATATGGATGTAAATTGGTGTGCATGTCTGTTATCTCTGTTTCCAGTTTTTAAACTTAAGTTTTGATTGAAAATTCTTTATCTCTTAACTTAGTTAATATTATGATTTAAGTTATAAACAAATATTGTTTGTTTTATCATAGATTAGAGTTTAGGATTTAATTTAAGTTAAAACAAAACTTGAATGGCCAGGAAAAATCAAAAGAACAGAACAAGTTTTATATAAGTGGAAATTCAAATATGTTAATTTAATAATTCAGGATTATAAACTGAAGCTTTAGACTAAATTATGATTTTTAGAAGAGAAATCACAATTTTAAAGTTTATAAATAGTGAGATATTCTAGTATGAACGAAAATTGGGTTTCTGTTGATTTCTGGCGATCAAATGGATTGTGGATCTCGGGGTTGAAGCTAGAGCACGTTGGTAGGTCAGTGATCATGGGAAAAATGGTCAGGAGATTTTTAATTCACCGTAGTGGCCAAGGGAGGTAGAAGTAGGGTTTAACAACCCAGTTGGGTCGATTTGTTTAATTAGGAAATTCGTCATCATCAAAGCATTTTAGGTGATCGGTCAGTGGGGATCAGGAGGGGGAGGCTTTGGCGAATGCGTGGACGCGATGAGGTGGATGCAGATGACTGGGATCGTCGGCGGCAGGGTGATTTCCTTTGTTGGGTTTAGTTCTAGTTTTTGCTGGTAAGCTCGATTTTGTTTTGTTATGGTTATTGGCAATTGGGAAGGTCAGTTCGTCTGAGGAGGCAATCGGCGACTTGGCGAAGGTCGTGGTGACGACTGATGGTGGCCGGAGCTGTCGTACACGTGCACGGTGTACATTCGTTTCTGCTGTAGTTCGATAGTTTTGGGAAGAAAGGATGAGCTGGGTCGTGACTCGAAGTCGAAGCGTGTTTGTCTCGAGTATTAGATCGAGTTGCCTCAGGTTACGCTCGAGTAAGTGAGAGTGTTGTCTGGGTTTTTAAGAGGGGAAGGCTATACCAGTTTTAAAGTAAGTAAAACCATTTTTAAAGTAAGTAAACCCATTTTTAAAGTATGTAAATGAATTTGGTTTTATAAGATAAGTTTTTCTTTAACATTTGATTTAAAAGTCTTTAATTGGTTAAATTTTTTATCTTTAAATTGAAATGAAATTTAAAGGAAAAATTTAAAAGCAAAAGGTTTCAATGTATTTGAAAATGATAATTAAGTCATTTATAAGAAATGATTTATCTTAAATATAATTAGGAATTAATGAGTTGATTCATTAAACCAATAAGGTAATAAAGGATAAATTTAATAATTTAAGTAATTAATGATTTAGTGTTAATTAATTAAATAATTAGGATTATAAGTTAATTAATTAAGGTTAATTAATTTGGGATTAAGAATCATTTATTTAGATAAGAATATATTTTTAATAAATGATTAGCAATTTATTAATCAAGTGATTTAAATATTTATTAAGCAATTAATTTAGTAATTATAAATTAATTAATTGGTAATTAAGAATTTATTAATTTGTAATTAATAAATAGTTGATTAAGGCTTAATTACTTTGAGAAAATAATTAAAGGATTATTAATAATTAATGAAAGATCATTAATTAGGGATTATTAGATAATTAATTAACATGATTAAATTTGATAATCAATTAGATTAATTAGTTAATATGAAAATGGGTTAAGTATAATTACTTAATGGAAGAAATTTAAAGAAATTGATTACTTAAGGTAATTAATTAAATAAATTTGATAAGTTTAAATTAATTAATTAATTTAATTTAAGATAATCACTTTGGTGATTTGTTAAGTATAATTACTTAAATGTAATTATTGAAGAGTAATTACTTAGAAAAGTAATTAAAGTTAATTGGTGGAGGTATTTAACTAAGGAAGGTTTAATAAAAGTAATTTGAGTTAATTATTTTAAATAAATTAATCAAAGGATTAATTAAATGATAATTAATTAAAGAGTAATTAATTATGAAATGAAATAATTAAGGGAAGTTAATTATTAAGTGAGATTAATCAAAGGTGATTAATTAAAGATTAATTATTAAATATAATTGATTTAAATGGAGTAATTAATTAAGAGTAATTAAAGATTATTAATTAATTAATATAATTAACGATGTAATTAAGGATTGGTTAATTAAGATTAATTAATAAATAATTAGTGACTAAAGTAATTAATTAATTGTAATTAATTAAGGATTAAGATAATTAAGTATAATTAATTAATTAATGAAGTAATTAAAGATTAATTACTAAATGGTTTAAGATAATTAATTTGTGAAATTAATTAAGTATTAATTACTTAAAGTAATTAAAGGATTATTAATCAGGAATGATTAATTAAGATGGATACTTAGAGTAATGAATAATTAATTGGTTTAATTAATAATTAAGTAAGCAGGATTTATAGAATGAAGTAATTAGTTTAATTCACTTTAAATTAATTAGATGATATAAATCATTGCTTAAGGATGGATGAATGAGATCGAATGTATTTCATTGTTTGATATCTCTGATGAGATATGATTGATATATGATATGGATGTTTGGTTGAATTATAATGATAATGTGAATTATCTGTTTGGGATGATAATGTAGATTATCTATTGAATTATCTATCTTTGTGTATATAGATAAGAATTGAATTGTTTTAACCTTAAAACAACTTGGCCCTTAAAAGATACGTTTTGGATTTCGATGAGACCGGGATCGGGTTTCCGTATACCGGGATTCCAGGTCTGGAGACCCGAATACCACATCGATCCAAATTAACGATAGGTCGTGAATCTCAAGTGAAGATGAAGATTCAGAGTGCAAGGGTTATTGTCGTTAACTTTGAGGGTGATTCCAAAACGAGTGTAACGAGATAATGCCTTCGGTTTCGTTCGAACCCGGAACGAACTTGTATGGATTGAATGCTTTCAGCACATCGTCAGGCGGACGATGAGCATTCTAAGTGATATGTTCTGATTAAAGGTAATCGTAACCTCAAGCCTCATCAACCGGGAATGGCTAAAACAGGGGAGGTGCAGCAAGGCTTCGTGGGTAGCACCCACTGAGAGCAAGATAGATCCCTGTCTAGAGGTCCCTTTTCTTTTTATTCGGCTTAGTGTGTGGTTGGTCGCGCCAACTACGGGGTTATCTTGTTCGGAATTATCCAGTAAGGGATGGTTCCGGCTTTGTGTTGCAGGGGAGCGGGCGTACTCCTCGGTACGGTGATCTAGGCCACGTACTGTGACGGGCGGTACCCCAGTAGCCCTGCCATTGTATGGAATCCAAACTCCAATAAGTGCCGTACGTATTAATTGTGCCCAACTATGTTGGAATGTGAGATGTAAGCATTTCAGCTATTTCTATATTTTACTTGAAAACCCTAGACCCTATTATAATAAAATCAAATTTCCTATCAAATGTTTTGGTTAGCGTAAGGTAAAAACTTACCCATGTTTATTTGTGGGGAGTCTTACGTGATACCTTTTCTTTCTAAAGGTTTTGAAGTTAAGCAAGTTTAACCTGTTACTCACACCAGACCCATGTCTGACCCAAGTGTTTATTTCTATTTTATAAACTCTTGGGTACTCAAATTTTTACGAGTAGCCAAGGGATTCAGGTTTAGCTTTGACGAATATTCTGGAGGAGCAATGGAGCAGGAGGCTTCGGCGTTCGTAGATATAGTATTCCGCTGTGTTGATATCTGTGATAGTGTTTGTATTGTATTGAGTTGTAATATCTAGACAGATGTTTATAACTGTCTAGTAAGTGATGTATATGCTGTGTAACTCTGTAAATTGTTGTATACTATGTAATAGTTTATGTTATTAATATAATTTATTCGTTCCGCTGTGAGATCGTTGTTGTTGTTTCTTTCTTCTCTTCTTTTCTCTTTTCTCACCCATTTCTTTCTTATTAATGATTCGTCATTCTGTAGAATGAGTGGTGGGTCATTACTTTTTGTTCTGACTTACATAAGATCTTTTAGTTTTGGCTCGAGTGTTTTGTCTTTTCATTACGCTTGGGTCAGTTTGGGCTTTTTCAGTGTATTGAAGACTATTTTTTGGAGGACGAAGATGAAGATTCAGTATATTATTGCTATTTATTATTCCACTGCATTCTGTGTTCCACTGCATTATTTGTTTATTTCTGATGTATGTATAACTCTGATTTGAATTGTAAAAGTGCAATCAAATGTTATTTGTAAAACAACTTCATGAACTGTTTATTTGATTATTATATTTTGTCGTTCCGTTGCGAGATTCTGTGTTTTGTTTTCCTTTTTTTCTTATTTACCCCATTAACAATCCTCCCTTTTGAATGGTTTGAGTCTAACATGTGTGGTTTATTGTCAATTTGAACCATCCAAAAAGGTGGGTCGTTACACCACTAAACCTATATGTCTTACCACTTGAGATAACGGTCATTGTCAAAATGGAAAAAAAGTTTTTCCACCAAAATATTCTCAAATCACACATCCAGCATCAATTTCTTTGACTGTGCTATATGGAAATTCCAAGAAAATCACCAAGCAAACCTATCAAGCAGTACTCTGATAAGTACTTATAAGTTTCTTCTGTTTGGGGTCTTGCACTTGAAATCTTTCCTTTCTAAAGAAAAGTTATATTTTCTTTCATTTATAGCATACTTTTTAGTTTATTAAATGAAAAGAAAAGGTTTCTTATTCTGTCAATGAGGTGCAAAATTGTATATTTTATTTTTCATGTGCATTTTGAAGTGCTTACGTAAACAATTAGAATTATCTACCTGTTTCTTTGTTGATTCATTGTTGTATGGAAACAACTTGATTAAATATACAATATGATAATTTATGTTTGTGAATTTTAAATTATTCAGTAATTTAATTTACCTTGATCATTTAGCGTTTGTTAAGAGTGATATACATTACATATAAGCATGGAAATATGAATTCTTTCGAAATAAATATTGAAATTACACTTAATATTTACCACAATCATAATTGTTAATTTAGATAGGACAATAGATTTGTCCTCCTTTCTTTTTTTTTCACTTCTCTTTGTTGGATTTCATGCTTAGATCAATGTAGAAATGTCGATTTTACAATGCATTTTTTGTTTCTTTTATTTTTTGCCAGATTATTTCACATTTTGATATATACAGATATGTAATATGGCATACTAACAACATAATAATACATCAATAAAGCAATTAAAGCATAATATTCATGCCACTAAATGAATAAAGTAATTGAAAGAGCATTATGAATTAGGATAATACTGTTGAAGCAAGGGACAAAACAAGATAATCCCTTTTAAGGTATTTATTACTAATTGTTATAGTTGTTGTACAATTGCAATTGGGAGCCCAAGTATTTCGAGCATGTTTGATGCATTAATATTTTGAAGAGACTTAGTTTTTCTTCGAGTTTCGTGGTCATCATGAGACATCGTAATAAAAATATTAGGTCTTCATGATCAAGTACATAAAACAAGAGTAGTTCATTAAAACTTTGAGGAAAAAGCATAATGCAGTGTCAGTAATAAAATAATAGGTTACTTAAACAAGATGAAATTGACTTTCGTTGTTATTGTTATGTTGATAAGAAATATATGCAGATAAATTCCATGCATAATCCTAGAAAACATAAGAATATTTCATATTTTTTTCTTAGTTTTCCTCCAATGATATGTAAATTCTTGTAGTATGTTAATCTTTCGAATGTTCAAATTGTCCAAACATTTATTTTTACATATTCATGCATGTAAAATATTTTTCTTTCACCACAAAACAATTAGAAAAGCCTATGGTTACATTTAAAGAATTCATCAAGTATGTGGACAACATATAAAAACAATAACATCTACTACGCATTAGTAGTTAATCATATCATTTTCATATGCCCTATACTTCACTGAATTCCACATTAAAAATAATAAATGGATAAGATATTTTTTCGTAACAAAATAGTTTCAACATTTCCTGGTTCTATATGAGTATTATGGTAGATTTGCATTTCATATATCTATACCAAGAAGAATTATTTTAGGTATTTTTCAATTTTATTTTGTTACTTAAGATAGTGATTTCATTTTATATTTTTGGTCTCAGTTTTATAACATGTGTTATAAGCAACACAGATAGTTATAAACATGTAAGCCTACAATGAGCTTTATTCGTGCATAGTTGGATACAACTTTTGTGGGAGGTTGGTTCATTGATCATGTTTTGAAAACAATCTCTTTAGTAATGGGATAAAACTGACGATGATGATTTCCTTTTGTGTTCTTAAGTTTTCTGATAAGATAGAGTTTTTGGTTGGCATATATATGGTGCAACTTTTAATCTCCCTCTAATCCTATATTCAGTAATAAATTTTATTACCTTTTGAATCTGATTCTCAAATTTGACCTGAATATAGTGGTTCATTTGTGCATGAGTAAAAAATCAAGATGAAAATCTTGACTTCTAATGGCACACATTGTTTATTGTTACGACTATCGACAACTCAAATTTAAAAAAAACATTAAACCATTTTTATACTTTTGAACTGACAAAGGCTTAAACATTTCTCCACATTGAATTAATTAAATATCCCTGTGAACTATTTTCAATATGTAAATTATACCCACCTAGAATGAATCCATTTTACACATTCCATCTAATTGAAATAACTGGTTCCTTCGATGCATGCCATAAGGTCAAACCAAGTGGTGTGTGTTAGCAGGTTGATCCTTGAAAGTATGTTTGATGGTGTAAGCTTATACAATGTGCATTAGCCTTATATAGTTTCCACTTTAAATTGCTGAAGGCAATGGAGAAGACTGTATTGAACATGGGAGTTGTTCGGTAATATTGGAACTGCAAAATAGCTTGGTTAAAATGTTTACACAAGTCACCATATTTTAAGCTCAAACATAAATGTATGCAAATGTTTTATAACTTAAGGATCAGATATTTGTGTATTGTGTAAATATTATTTGTATATATGTTTTAGCATATGTATCTAAAAATAACGATTGAATATTATATATTGTATGAAACTGAAAACTACTAGAGATGTGTAAAATTAATGTTAATGGTAAAAAAAATTAACTAATTTATTGGTAGCAAATTTCATTTAAATTGGGCTATTCCTGTTCAATTATTACAAATTCGCTTTTTCTATAAATGTTTACATCAATGATAATTGTGTACAAAGCACAGCCTTTGCACGATGTTATGATATACGAATTTACTCTGTATGTATTTGTCACTTTCTCAAATATAATTTCTTGAAATATTTGCTATGTTGAAGTCATGTGTGAAACATGAATTTTGATTGCATTTTAAATTTATTCTATTCAGCTTTTTGTTAAATGCCTGGTAATGGCTATTATAGGTTTTTAAAATAAGTAGTGAATGTTTTCTATTTGGTTAATATCTAAAACTAATATGTATTAAGCGTCAGAATAAAATTATGAAAATTTTCACTGGATATTGATTGAATTTATTACCTTTTGGACAAGAAAGTGAAATGGTGATTGTTCATATTTGAATTATATCTGAATTTTGGTGTATATTTTTTTAAATATGTTGGTTGAATCATAAGCATGCATAGCAAACATTATTAAGGCTGTTATTATCATGCATAGATTTAATTGGATGGTAATTTCATTGTCAATATATAATAAACTTCAATGCTAATCTCTATTATATTGAATTATACATATGCATTCTGAAAATTAAAACATACTTTATAAAGAAGCAAATGTTGTGTTATAATTAGTTCATTTGCTTTTTCGTTGATTATATTGAAATGGTATCTTTTAAATTAATGAAGTAAAGTTATTAGGAACATCATGTGCGTAGCACGGGTTCACACTCATATAGGTTAATATTTATCTCCCAATTCCTTTATTCTCATCCCAAATGCTTAACTATCATAAAGTCTAGCTTAATTTTTTACATTAGAGTTCATCTTTCTCTTAAACCACTTACTGAAATTTTATTGTCCTCGGTTAAAAAATACACATTACCATATTAATGACATGTCTTTTTTTACTTTCACACACCATTAAAACAGAAATTCTACATTTTTCCTTTTGATATTTCACAGTCCTTATCTTCAACCATGATTATGGCAGTTTATTTTCATAGAATAAATGGATTTTCATTTCATAACCAGGTTGTCATTTGCCTTTTATGGACAAAAAAATCAAGTAACTTGAAACGTGTGTAAACCTCTTAATTTCCTTAATTGAATATGTCATCTCATCCGATCCACCTATTCTATTTATTTCATCCATTTTATGTGTTATCCATTGTTTGTTAATGTATTTATATATGAAAACTTTAATCTTTGGCCATGTATTGTATTTTCTCATCTACCTATTTTATTATATATATCAAGTCGAATACATGGTAAATATTTATGTTTTTCGTCTTCTTTATTCTCATTTCAAATGTTTAGTTTTCATCGGTCCTAGCTCAATTATTGCATTAAAGTACATTTTCCTCTTTAAAACTTAACCGAAATTTTATTTTAGTATCATCCTCGTTTAAAAATTATGCCCACACACATTAGTAGAGTACAATTTTCCCCTTCATTGAAGCACAAATCCTATGCGTTTCCTTTTCACATTCACCTTCCTAATCTTCATGATAATTATTACGATGAATTATGTTCATTATGGACTAAATGTATTCTCACTCCTAAACCACAATATGAAAATTTTATTGTGTTATTCTCAATTTTTGCTTATTCCTTCGTTAAAATTAGAACTGTCGGGCACTACCTTCTATAAACTAAACACATCAGTTAATTTGAACATACCAAAACCTCTTTATTTCCTTAACTGAACTTTCATTCCATCCATTCTATTACCCTATATATTCTGTCCATCCTATCTATTATCTCTTAATGTATTTATGTGTTAAAGTTTAATCTTTGAACATATGTATTCTTTTTTCTCATAATTTAGAGAATAAAACCCTACATATTTGACATATTATCTCTTTATTTCACATATTCGCATCACAAGGTGTTATATTCATTTAAACCACTCCATACATTCATTATTTCGTTGTAATCTAGCCATGTTCAATTTATCTTCTCCACAATTTAGTAAAATAATTTCTTTTATTTCAATAAAATTTCTTATCTTCACTTTCTTCCTCCTCCTCACTCTATGGTTTCTCACAATTTTACCTCTTTCCTTCTTCCTCTTTGTATATAGAAATTAAAAAAGGTTCTATTTTCAAACCGAAATAGGATTTTTTTCTAAACAAATTTTTAATTGATCTTAGTAAATTATTTATTTGATTAAAATTTGGTTTGATTCATCAATAACTTCACATTTGTACTCACCTTATATTTTTGAAAGATTTTATTCATGTTTTGCAATGATTATGTTTCTACCTATTGCTTTGACAGACAGGAATTTTATGGAAAAGTTGTTCTCCAAAAAAACCTTGGCTTACTAGATGAACTGGGTTTTATTTAAAGGTTTGATCATTATTTTGTTATCATATATTCTTTTAATTTAGGGTTGAACTTATCACTTTGCTTCTTAATATCTGATCCAAAACCTTTTCTTCTTAATATCTGACCCAAAACCTTTTCTTCTAGTTTTGCATTCAAATAATTTTGTTTACTTTAGATTTTTATTTCAATTAGTATATTTATGAATTTGGCTTTCTTCATCAATCTTGCAGGAGTTTATTGGATCTATTAATAGATGGATAATATCAAATCTTTTGTTGTTCAATAATATTCATTACATGTAAAGTATTTTCTTATTCATTAGTTTTGTGTCAAATTCTAGTTTATTTGATTCTTTTTACATGTAAAGTTGAACGTGGAATCTTTAGTTGTATGATTATGAATTTGTTTCTTCATTATTTTTCATGTCATTCTTTGTTTAATAATACTTATGTATCAAGTAATGTTCACTTGTACAATATGATCTATCAGAGTTAAATTTGTTCCATTTTGGTTACATAAAAATATTATGTTGGACAAAAAACATCAATTAAAGTTATCTTTAAAGGATATCGTTACATACCATAATTAGTGAAAAGTACAAGTGTAAAAGCAGTACTTTTGTTTTACTCCAGTATGCAACTTAAAATTTTGTTAGAAGTTTAGTTTTGAAAACGTGTTCTACGAAATAATTGATTTTTAAAATGATTTATGTAATCTTAGTCAAACCAAACTTATTCCCTCTAAAATCTAATACTTTCTTTCTCAATCGACATAGGTTTTAATATAATTTCAATATAGTAAATTTACCATGAAGTGCTGTGTTATGTTGATCTATTTTGTATTTGTGATGTTTATGGGTACCTATAAGTTGGAAAGATCATATGGAATAATTTCAGCTTGTGACTATTAAAGAGATTAATATAGATGAATTAAGTGTTTCTGATTCCATTTAATTTAAACTCAAAATAACTAGAGAACTAATTATAAATATTCTCATAAATTTGAATTCAAATTAATGAGATATCTAATTGCATATTATTTCTCTTATATTCTAATTTGTAGATAATTAGTATTTAATCAATATTTAAGATGCATTTATGGTTCTAATTTTATATACGAGTATGAGTAAATTGCATAATACCTTCCTTATCGTTAAAAAATAAGTGTATTCCAAAGAAATGATAGAGCGGGATTTATGTAACGACCCGGGATTTTGGATATTTGAAATTGGAATATTTAATTGATTAATATTCCAATGTTAATTTTTAATTTGAATTTCAAATATAACTATTTATTGGGCAATTAAATTAAATTGGGAAAAATATTGAATCTGGAGTTTTAAGCTTGTTAAAAATAATTTAAAGGTTTATAAAATTTATATTAATGATACTGAAGATAATAGAAGCTTTGGAATTGAATTTAAAAGTGATGTGTTCAGTTTTGAAAATATATCGTTTAAATTGATATTTAAAAATAGCCTTCCGAGGCACAGTCTCGGATTTCGACGAAACTAGTTCCATTAGATCCGTAATAATGTATTATTATCGGATTTCAAATTTCGTAGTGTTTGGAGTTATCATGTGACCATACGTGATATAAACGTGCTGAAAATAATATCGAAAATTCAATATAATAACCGAGTCCAAAAAGCTATCTTCTCTATACGATCGAATTAGGACTCGAAACCTTTTCCATTGCATTCGGAATAGGGGTATAACATTATAAACGCCTAGCAGCATGCCTCGATAGGATGTCAAAATTTTAAGCTACGATTTCGAGACGTTTAAATTTAAATAATATATTTTGGGTTGACTGGTCAATGAAATTCACATCAGTTGTTTTTCTTTCACCTCTAAATCACTGTACACCCCTTTCATACGCAACCTACCGTCCTTCTCCCATCACTTCCCACCTTTCTCTGTTTTATAATTCACACAACATTCAACGATAAAAAAAAGGGAAAGAAAAATGGCCAAAAAAGGGCATTATAAAATCAAAGCCAGAAAACCTTCTCCTTACCCATTTCTTTTATACAAATTCCACATCCAGTTCCCTTTTCTCTTTTTTGTTTCCCAATTCAACACTAATGACCGATTGCTTTTAAAAATCTCGAATAAAAAAAAGGGGAACGACATTCGATTTGTGGGTGAAGTTAGGGATTCGATGTGTGGGAAGTCGCGATGTCTAGGCGAGGCTGGAAGGAGGTTGTGCCGCTGTGCTCGAATTCGAGGAAGAAGGCGAGTAGTAAGGCACGGTGGAAGGGAGAGGTCGTAGATTGGGATGGGATAGAGTCGTGTGGATGTGTGGTGGCGACGACAGTGGACCTGGGGGGTTTGCTGGGTCTATGGTAGCGGCAGAGAGAGACGAATGAGGTTGCGTTCGTGGACTGTGGGCGGGATGAGGTCGACGTCGATGTCGGAGGTGCGTAATGCAGGCGATTCGACTGCGATTTCAGGGTGTAGGTATTTTCAATTTATTTTATTAAATTATATATATATACACATATTACAGGAAATAGAAAAAATATAGATATATATGATTTTAATCTACAGTAAGATATAAAACAATTTATTTTTCCAATCTAAAGATATATATATATATATATATGTATGTATGTATGTATATGTATACAGTAAAGAAACAAGTATAATATAAATATAAATATAAATATATATATACACATGCCTATTTTAATTTAATTATATATATAGGTAAACAGGAAAATTTTATATAGAAAAGGTTTTGAAAAAAAAATATATAGGAATTTTAAATGTTGAAGAGTTTATATAAAATTAGATTTTTGAATCCATATAAATAATTTTTTATAAGTGTATGGGTTTCAAAGAAAAATATATATAAATATAAATTATATATATAAAAATATATTTACATATTTTCACTTACTAGTTTATTTTAAAATAATGGATTAAGGTGATTAACTTGTTTAAATTAACTTATTTAATTATTTTAGTTACTACAAATTATTTATTATAGGAAAATTAGTTTAAAATTAAATTATTTGTTTAAATTAAATTAATAAATGGTAATTGACTGTTCGATTATTTAAAATGTTAATAAACCGTATAATGTTTATACAAGGTTTAAAATCCGGGGAGAGACAAGCCGGTTTGGATCGGATTGCAAATTAAAAGTCAAAGGTAAGTTAATCTCACTCAAATTGCATTACTGGTTAATTTAATTAGTTAAAATTAAATTATTGGATGATTGATTGAATGTGATAATTATTACCAGTCTGGATGTGATATTATATATAATAGTATATATATATATATATTGGAGTGATTGATATTCCCGCATTATATAGCGGATGGAACCTTATGCGCCCCGCATAATAGCAGATGACACTTTATACCGCGATATCCCCCTCGAAGTGGGATTGGTATTTTTATATTGTGCTAACATCTGTGGATGCAGGGAAACGGGTTGGAGGGATCCAACTGGATTCCTCAAAAATATTGAAATTTATATTCGGTGATATGATGTATTTGATAATCTATGATAGATTATATTGAAAATTGAAATTATTGAAGGCTATGGTTTTGCTGAATATATTTTGGTATTTTAAGATATAAAAATTATAAAGATTGGATTTTTTAAGGGAAATATAAATAGAAATTTTAAGTAAAATATTATAGCGAAGTGGATAAATTAAAAAGAATGAATTTGGGAAAAAGGTAAAGGGTTTGATATTGAAAGTCCTATTAAATAAATTTCGAGTATGGAAAAATAAGGATTTTGAATAAATGGGAAATAAAGAGTTTTGAGGACTTAAGCGATATTGTTTAAAGATTAAAGGATTTATTTTTAAGTTCAAGATTTAAATGAGTTGGGAAAAATAAGAGGAGAATTTTGAAATAGCGTATGAAATTGATATTTCAGATTTAAATAAGGTTTTAAATCATAATAAAGGAGTAAATATGGAATTAATGGATTTTGGAATAAATTTGGATAAATCGAGAAATAAATTTTAAAGGGAATTTAATTCAGAGAATTGATTTGAAAATTTATTAAGTGTTTTGAGACAGTGATTAAAAAGAGAGCGAGACTATAGAATTTATAAATTGGATTTATAAATAAAGTAATTTTTCTTAGAAATGTGGGAAAAGAAATTTATGGAGTTGGAACGTAAATTTAAAACTGGAAATAAATCGAAAAGGATTTATAAATGACAAGACCGGTTTTATTGGAATGGAAAGTGTATTTTCCTGAAAGGCTAAGTATATTTTCAAAGAAAGATTTTTAAGTATAAATTAGAAGTTTTAAAAGTGTTTTAAAAGAAGGTTTAAAAAAATCTATAATTTAGTTGTTTTAAAATTTTTAAAGTAAATATTAATTAAGTTAATCATAGTAGTTAATTATTTTTAAAGGTTAAATTAGTATTATGATTTAAAGGGATAAATATTAGATATTTATACTATATATAACAGTTTTATTTAAAAGTAGTTTTTGGCTAAAGTTTTACTTGGAAAATTATTATAGAATTTCATAACTATTATTTTGGATAAAGAATTTAAGTAGTTTTATTTTAAATATTTAAGTGTATAGTTTTGGATAAAGTGATTTAATTTATTTAAAAACTAAATTTAATAAGGCTTGGTGTTTTCGGTGGAAATAAAGTATTTGATTGAATTGATTGTTTATTTGATAGTTAAATAACCGACTATCAAATCTGGACCCGAATATAACTTTGGGAATATCTAGGAGAAGTTCGGGAATTATATGGTACAGTTACCGTTCGAGGTGCTATACTGTACGTATAAACTCGTTCGATCTTCTAGGACGTTATAAGGTAATCCGTCCACTAACGGTTAGGAGGTGATCTCCGATCTTATTCTCGTCTGTTTATTTCCTAGAGAACCAGGGTTGAGTTTACCAGAAATAGCGAACGTTGTTTCGAAGAGACCGGGATCGGATTTGTGATCCGAAAACCACTTCGATCCAACGAGTACGTTTTCGAAAGGAAGACAAGAGCTTGGAGTCGAAGATGGAGCAGTGAAGTGCAAGGGCTAATCGCTACTAATCCCGAGGGTGATTCCAAATGGATGTTGTAGGAGTAGTGCCTTCGGTTCCGTTAGGACCGGGAACAGACTTGTATGGATGAATGCTATCAGTACGTTGTCATTGGAGGACAATGAGCATTCTAAGTGAATATTTCTAAAAAGGTAACGCTTAGCCTCGAGCCTCATAAACCGGGAATGACTGAAAATTTGAATAAGTATTTGTACTTAGACACTATTATAATATCGGAGGATTTTGATATAATTTTTTTTGTTATCGTAAGGTAAACACCCGACATGTTTATTTGTGGCATGGTCTTACGAGATACCTTTGATTTTCAAAGGATTTTGAAAACTTTAATAATTCAGTTGATTGTGTTTTCACACGCTGGTTTTTCAAACTGACTCGGGTGTTATTCTATTATAATGCTCGGGTCAGACCGAGTATTACAAATACATGATAGGATGCTATGGAGCTCAGGAGACGAGCTGGATGATGAGACGTATCACACGTACTTGATGTGTATTCCGCTGTGCAGTGTAAGCTGTATAGTCAGCTTTTGTGAGGACAAGTTATTATAACTGTCCAGTGTAATGTTATTGATTGTGTTGTACTCTGATGATGTAATGTATACAAACAATTATAGTTTCTTTTGTATATAGATATGTTGTTATCTATTATATATTGTTCCGCTACGATTGTGGGATTCTGATGTTGTTTTTTTCTATTTTCTTCTTCTACCTCTTTCTTCTTTTCCCTAACGATCTTGTATTTCTGGCATTCGATTGTTTGGCATGTAATACAGTGAACGTATTGATGTCGATTTTCGGGCGTCGAAACTCCCAGCCCGTTACAGTGGAATCAGAGATGAGGGTTAAGCGAGAACCTTGGCTCTGGTGGGAATTACTCATTAGAGATAGAGTCGGTAGTACTCTAGAATGAGATTGAAGTATTAATAGATATGAGGGCGTAATTGTTAGTGAATATAATTTTTTTAAATATTGTGTTGATTGGTTTGTTGAGTGGTTTATGAATTCTGGTCAATATGAGTAATTAACGTTATTGATAGGGATCTCTAAACACTTGAATAGAACAATTCGACATGGTATTGTTTTAAAATGGGGTAAATGAAATAATTTTACCCAAAATTATTTTTATATATAAAAGGAATAATTTTCGTAAATTATTATAGTATGTGGGTGCTTGGTTGTTAGGAAATGATAATATGAAATTATTATCATTGTGTTGTGGAAAGTGAATAAGAAATAAATGTTATAACCAGAAGTAAGAGAAATAATTCAGAATTTGTAAGTATGAATTTATAAGTGCGATTTATAGTTTGAAATAAAATTCCAGAGGAATATTTAAATATGAAAGGATTTGAAATTCGAAAATTCGGGAAATTTAATTCCCTTTGAGTTTGAAAATGATTTTCAAAGGCTTTGGAGGAATAATAGTGATATTATTCGGAAATATTTTTGAATTGGATATGAAATCTGGTGAGATTTGGAATTTAAAAATATTTAAAAATGGTTTTTCAAGAGTAAAAGCAATAAACTCACTTCGGTTTCTGGAAAATAACTTCGGTGATGACTACAGCATCTCCAATGTTCATTTTCAAGTTTCCAAGGGAGGAATTGTTACCTGGATGAGTGAATTGAAGTTTTGGTTGGTAAAACTGTTTTGATTTTGAAATTCAAAGGAATAATTTGATATACCCAAAGGATTTTGGATACAATTGATTTCAAAAATGATTTTGAAATACTTAAGTGATTGTTTTAAAGACTCTGGAGTTGGTTTAAAATGTTTGTGGGATAAAAATGAGTTTGGAAACTTATAAAATTTGAAATTTGTTAGAATGAAATTTAGCTTAAAAAAGAGTTAAATTAAAGAAAGTGTGAAAACGAAATAAGTTAGAAAGGAAAGCCAATTAAATGAAGAAAATTAAAGAGACCAGCGAATGGAATGTAAATAAGTAGGAAAACTTATAGAAGTTTAAAATTTGAAATTGAACTGGAATGTAGCTGAATCAAGTTAAATAAAAGTAAACTGTGAGGAAATAAGCCTAAGTAGGCTAAGTTAAATAAGAGTATTGAAATAAAATTTATTAAGTTGGAAATAAATTCATGAATGAACAAACTAATTTAAGTTGTAAGTAAATGAAATTGAAACTGAATATTGGAATTTAATTTGAGTTGTGTTAAGTAAAGTGAAATCGAGGAATCAGTTCAAGTGAGGCTAAATAAAATAAAGGTTGGAAAATTAGTAAATGGAACTAATTAAAGGGATTGGTTAATCAAACATGGTTTGAGATGTGGTCGGTAAAATTCAATATTGAAAATTTTGAGGTAAATTAAGTTCAAATGGAATTGAAATTTAATTTTTGAGTACAAATGGATATAAACCAAGTGATGAAGTTGAAACCAATATAAGGAGTTGTATAAAATAATTATATTGAACTTAAGAAGTTGATGGTAAAATTCTTAAGTAAATTTGGTATTGGGAAACTTATACTAAGTTAATATTTGAATGAAGATCAAGTAAAATTGTGTAAAGGATAATTGTGGACAAGTGAATGGAAATTTGAATAAATGTGAATAAAAAGAAATTGATATAGCTAATAATCAATTGAGATAAATAAGTAGGATGTACATATATTATTTTATTCGCATAACAATTCGGTCCATATTCGAGCACAGAATTTCGAGGTAGTTATATCGATCCGAGTTGGGATTTTTCACTCGATTTTCAACGGCGAACCCTGGATATGGATTTTTGATTGATTCTAGAAATTCTCTATCATATTATACGGCTATTCAAGGAGAATGATGGTTTTTGATCAAGGAACTAGATCCGAGTCGGCACTAAGGAGTCGGGTGAACGATACTAGTTCGGAAGTGAAATTGTGTGATCGAGTGAGCGATCAGATTGGATATTGCGTACGTATGATATATCTACATTGTACGGCTTAAGTATAGAAAATATTGAAATTCTGTAAGAGAAGTGAATAAAATGATTTTGAATTCTGTGATTGGATATTATTGCTAAGTAGGATACATGTATTTAAAAGCAAAAGGAAATTGGAGTTTTTGATTTCAGAAGATAAATTGCCCGACAAAAAGGTATGTATTTAAATTGTCGTATGAAATTTGATGATTTTCTGATCTAGCCACTTGGCTTTTGTTTTCTTTTGAAAATTTGGGGTCCGTTGAGGCATTTTGTAGTTGTTCCGATCTAGCCGCGCATAGGAGACGCTGGTGAAATTTTTCGAAGATTTAGAGAGTTAGAAAATTTTTGAGAAAATTTTGATAATTTAAATTTGGATTTTAAATTGTAGTTTGAAATGGTTGAGTAAATAATATTGATTGTAATCTATGGATGAGTTTGGTGAAGTTAGTAAGGGTGATAGTGTAGCTCCAATAAAATTTGTTTTGGGAAGTTGTTGAAACCGTGTCAGTTTTGGGAAAATAGTTAACGGGTTGTGGACCATTCTTCTTAACTAGCAATTTCAGGGACGAAATTCTTATAAGGGGGGAGGAATGTAACGACCCGGGATTTTGGATATTTGAAATTTGAATATTCAAATGTTAATTTTTAACTTGAATTTCAAATATAACTATTTATTGGGCAATTAAATTATTGAATTTAATTATTAGAAATTGGGAAAAATATTGAATCTGGAGTTTTAAGCTTGTTAAAAAAAATTTAAAGGCTTATAAAATTTATATTATTGATACTGAAGATAATAGAAGCTTTGGAATTGAATTTAAAAGTGATGTGTTCAGTTTTGAAAATATATCGTTTAAATTGAAATTTAAAAATTGCCTTCCGAGGCACAGTCTTGGATTTCGATGAAACCAGTTCCATTGTATCCGTAATAATGTATTATTATCAGATTTCAAATTTCATAGTGTTTGGAGTTATCGTGTGACCGTACGTGATATAAACACGCTGAAAATAATATCGAAAATTCAATATAATAACTGGGTCCAAAAAGCTATCTTCTCCATACGATCGAATTAGGACTCGAAACCTTTTCCATTGCATTCGGAATAGGGGTATAACATTATAAACGCCTAGCGGCACACCTCGATAGGATGTCAAAATTTTAAGCTACGATTCCAGGACGTTTAAATTTAAATAATATATTTTGGGTTGACTGGTCAATGAAATTCACATCAGTTATTTTTCTTTCACCTCCAAATCACTATACACCGCTTTCATATGAAGCCTACCGTCCTTCTCCCATGATTCCCTCCTTTCTCTATTTTATAATTCACGCAACATTCAATAGTCAAAAAAAGGGAAAGAAAAATGGCCGAAAAAATGGCATTATAAAATCAAAGCCAGAAAACCTTCTCCTTACCCATTTCTTTTATACAAATTCCACGTCCAGTTCCCTTTTCTTTTTTTTTTGTTTCCCAGTTCAACACTAATGGCCGATTGCTTTTAAAAATCTCGAATAAAAAAAAGGGGAACGACATTCGATTTGTGGGTGAAGTTAGGGATTTGAGTGTGAGAAGTCGCGATGTCTAGACGAGGCTGGAAGGAGGTTGTGCCGCTGTGCTCGAATTCGAGGAAGAAGGCGAGTAGTAAGGCACGGTGGAAGGGGGAGGTCGCGGATTAGGATGGGGTGGAGTTGCGTGGATGTGGGGGGCGACGACAGTTGTAACGACCCGTATTTTTACGGATCGAAAAGTTCGTCAAAATCTGGAATTTTAGCACTTTCAAGTCATTTCAGATTTTTAGGCAGATTTGTCTAAGTCCTAGGTCGTGAACGACCTAAGAGCTAAGTCGTGACCGAGTTAAGGAATTCGGCGAGTTAGGAGTTGAGTCGTAGCAGCTTAAGTCGTAGGGTGTTGGAGCGACCTAAGGTAGTGGATGACTTAAGGGGTAGGTCGGCGACGACTTAAGGAAGCTGGGGTTAATAGTGAATGACCTAAGTGATAAGTCGTGACCGACTTATAGGATTGGCGACCTAAGATAGGTTGTGGGCTTCTGGGTGAGTTAGCGACCTAAGGGGGATAGGTCGGCAACGACTTAAGGAGTTAGGAAATGGGTAGTTTAGCGACCTAGGGCATAGTTAGGTCGGTAGACGACCTAAGGAGATAAGTCGTAGCTGGGTTAAGTTAGCAGGTCGAAGCTAATTCGGCAAGTGTTAAGTCGGAGGCCTTGTTTAGTGTTGAGTTAGGTCGTAGGCGACCTAAGATAGTTAGGTCGCAAGTTTGCTAAGTCGTAGGTCGCTGATGCGCTATGTTGATTAGGTCGCGTAAGCACTTAAGTGATAGGTCGCACCTGTGGTTAGGTCGCTAAGTGATAAGTCGAAGCCTCGTTAGGTCGTAAGTTGTAGGGCTTTGGTAGGTCGCTTGGGTGCGCAGTTATGCTAAGTCGCATTCTCTTAAGTCTTAGGTCGTAGAGGCGCAAGCGATAGGTCGCTGAGGGGTTTGGCATAACATTGTTAGGTCGCTGGGTTTTGTTAAGTCGTAGGGGCTTAGGTCGTAAGTCGGAAGCGACTTAGGGAGATAGCCAGATTTCGACTTAAGGAATTTCAGCTATAAATAGGAGGGGTTGTTCTCACTTTTTGGGATCCGGATTTTTGAAGCGACGAAGTGCTGCCATTTTGAGAGCTCGACTTCTACACTTCTTCACTTCTTTTCTCCACTCTAATCTAGTGCTTCCATCCATCCAAATCGAAGATCAAGATTGAAGATTCAAGAGCTTAGATTGAAGATCTTCATCTTTTCAAGAGAGATTTCTTCGTTTGAAGCGGATTCGTGATAGATCAAGCTTGATCCTTCGCTGTCCAGATCTGAAGCGTGTTGATTTGGGTTTGTTTAGGTGATTTGGTGAGTGGTGATTATCTCTCACACGGATCCAAAGGAGTATATCGGATTGTTGGCTCGATTTGGTGTTAAAATAGAGATTTCCATGCATTTCCTTCATCCTATGTGTAGATCCATATAGATCCATTGTTCATGATGATGTTACATCCATTTTATCATATGTTAACCTATGCAAGTTCATTCATCAAGTTTGTAGAGATATAATCCATGTTTTCATGCTTATTGGACTTTCAACTCTTTAATTACGAAAATGCCATTATTGTTATAATCGTCTACTTAGATCATTTTAGAATGCTTGATTGCTTGGATTGATGTTTGATTTGATTGATTGTTATGGACTAGATGATTGATGATTAGATTTAGATCGAAGGTGATTCAAAAGCTAAGGGAAAGGCTCTTGAATTGGAAAAGCTACTCGTGGCATATGTAGCGGGATAATGATGATGAAGCTCTTATGCATTGATTCGATGATGTGATGATGAGATGAGGCTTTGCGAGGATGTAATGAAGCGAGGCAATCATGTGATGAAGACTTGGTTTAATCCAGACGGGATCATTCCAAGCATGTTGATAACTCGGTGATATGATTCGAGTTGAGGATAATGAATGGATATGAGAATAGTCGTCGAGGAGGATGACTAGGAGGCTTGGATAGCATCGTTGTTGAAGGTTCTAGCATGCTCTAAGCAAGAGTACGTTTGGGCAGATTCGATAGTCCCAACGGCCAACTGTTGATGGTCGAGTACTCTGGGCAGATTCGATAGTCCTAGGCACGGGCTGCGACGACGTGCGGGAGTTATGTCTAGAACCGGGGTTTCCATTAGCCCTTGACGGACGGCTGAAAGAATGTGCCGGTCATTCAATTAATGGTGATATCGAAGCAATGATAACAGTGATAGCCAGAGTCATGGATGTTTGGTTGTATCGTCATTCGGACTCAAGAGCGGTATTTTCTGGGTGCTTATCTGATTTAGGCCTTGGTACTTGGAAAACATCGCCCTTGACTCGAGTGATAGTAGTTTTACTTTAAATTGTATGCTCTGCTATGTTTGCTTCTGCTTAGTGTGTGTCTGGGGCTATCACTGTAGAATGAGGTTGGAGTGGGAGGGTTGTATTCCTATTCCTTTTCCTTTATGCTCTTTTGGTATGTTGTTAGTTAATTTACTGCTCACTAAGACTGTTGTCTGACTCAAGGCTTTATGTTTTAATTCTTATTGCCTTGGGCTGTTCGTCCATTTTGGGACGGGCAGACTAGGTAACAGGTGACAGGTGCTGTTCTCTTCTCACGATGCTGATATCGAAGACGAGCTGGAGGGTTGCATATTATCTTCTTATTATATGTACTGGATGTTCCGCTGCTTTTGTACTCTCTGAGAGATATGTAGTGAGGCTTGATGTATTGACTATTTGGATGCTTGTATTCAACTATTATGGAGTTTTATATGATGGCATTTTGTTCTGTAAAGCTTCACTATACATATGTTCTATTGTATTTTGTCCATGCGCTGTGAGCAATACGATAGATTCTGTTGTTTTAATTTACCTTGACAATCGTCCATGGTCGCCTGGCACACTTTACAGCGCACTTTCTCTAGATTCGGTGCAGGGGTCATGGGCGGTCGTCACATTTGGTATCAGAGCATTGGTTAATCGATTTTACCCAACGCTCGCTGAAGTAACTACGTATGAGAGACGTAATTGTATTTTGATGGATGAATACTATATATAATATAGTAGCTTAGTAGAGTTGAGTCCTTTATGCAGTTGTTTCTCTAGATGTTCTAATCATTCCTTTTTATAGATATTGAGAATGAGTCGAAGAGGGAGACCAGCTGCTAGGGAAGGCCGTGCTACTGAAGAGACTGCTGATTATGCAGCCATGTTCGAAGCTATGATGACTTCGATCATGAGAAGGATACCAGTTCCGGGGGCAGCAGTTGATGTTGGAGTTCAAGTCCAAATTCCGAAACCAGTGGATTTTGCTAAGTTGTGCAAAGACTATACTGCTCTTGGAGGGAAGGTTTTCTTGGGAACAGAATCAACTATTGAAGTCCAGAGATGGATTGATGCTTGTAGAAGGATCTTTGGTGATTTGGGAATTGATGATGCAACTAAGAGGAAGTTGGCGTCAAGGCAGCTTCAAGGGAGAGCCTCTGATAGGTGGAACTCTATTATCATCAATACTGCGGAGGAAGAGATTACTTGGGAGCAATTCCAAGCTAGATTTGAAGCTAAGTTCATTTCTACAGCTCAGAAGTCTGTTCTGTTCAAGAGGTTTGTGGAGCTCAAGCAGGGTGGAAGATCTGTTCTTGAGTATGTTTCTGAGTTTGAAGCTTTGTCCAAGTATGCCCGGTCATATATTGAATCTGCTTATCAGTAGAATGAGAAGTTTGTGACCGGCTTGGATAGTTATCTTGGGAGACAGTTGGTGGATCATTTGGACGATTCATTTGAGAAGCTTGTGGAGAAAGCTCTTAGGCATGAGAGTCTGTTTCCTAAGGAAGGATCTGTTGTTGCTGTGACTAGGGAAGAGTCTAAACCCCAGCAGGGTGGAAACAAGAAGAGGAAGCAGCAGCAGTAGAAGGGTAAGGATGGCCAGAAGAAGCCGAAAGGCGAGGTGACTTGCTACAACTGTCAGCAGAAGGGCCATTTCTCGAAGGATTGTAAGAATCCTAAGGTGCCGATGAAGTGTCATAACTGTGACAAGCCGGGGCATTTCAGGAAGAATTGTCCAGAACCAAGGAAGGACAGGCAGATTGTGCAAGCCTATGCTTTAGGAGCTGTTCCGTCGTCTTCGAAAGCTCCTACTGCTGAAGAGAAGGGAAAGAGTGTGGTTGTTCAAGGTACTCTTTTCCTATGTGGTGTTCCAGTTAGAGTTCTGTTTGATACTGGAGTGTCGCATTCATTTGTTTGTAGTAAACTCGTAGGCCGGTTAGGTTTGGCACTGGATATTGTTGATAGGCCATTGGTTGTGACTAATCCAGTTGGTGGTTCGTCTTGTTTGTGTATGTTATGCCGTGGTCTAGTTGTGTCGAGTCATGGTTGCTCTTTTGTTTGTGATTGCTTTGTTCTGAACTTTGCGGAGTTCGGAATTATCTTGGGTATGGACTGGCTTAGGAAGTATGCGGCTAAGGTTGATTGTGAGAGGCTGGAGGTGACAGTCGAGAATGTGGAGGGGCGAAAGATTGTGATACGATGTAAGCATGAGGAAGGCGTCTTCATGAGCTTCATGTATTCGCTAGTTGTTCCACGGGATGGACTGTCTTTAGTGCCAATCGCAAATAGATTCGAGGATGTCTTTGACGAAGTCAAAGGGTTGCCGCCGCATAGAGAGATCGAGTTTCGCATAGATCTAGTTGAAGGAGCCAGACCTGTTGTGATGCCTCTTAGGCGGATGGCGCCTAGGGAACAGCAGGAGTTGAGGGTGCAAGTTGATGACCTTTTACAGAAAGGATTCATTCGGCGTAGCGTGTCCGAGTGGGGTGCACCAGTTGTGTTTGCAACCAAGGCAGATGGGTCGTTGAGATTGTGTGTGGATTATCGTGAGCTGAATAAGGTGACTAAGAAGAACAAGTATCCATTGCCGAGAATAGATGACTTGTTTGATCAGCTTCACGAAGCCAAGGTGTTTTCTCAGATGGATTTGGCAACGGGATTTCACCAGTTGAGAGTGGCTAAGGATAGTGTGTCGAAGACTGCTTTTCGGACACCATCTGGTTTCTTTGAGTGGCTGGTAATGCCGTTTGGATTGACTAACGCGCCAGCATATTTTGTGGATCTTATGAATAGAGTGTTCAGAGATCAGTTGAACAAGTTTGTACTTGTGTTCGTGGATGATATTCTGATTTATTCCAGAACGGAAGAAGAGCACAAGACGCACTTGCGTATTGTTTTGGAGATCTTACGGAAACATCAGCTGAAGGCTAAGTTTTCGAAGTGTCACTTCTGGAAGAGTGAAGTGAGGTTCTTAGGCCATGTGATTTCTGGAAGTGGAATAGCGGTTGATCCCGCTAAGGTGGCAGCAATCCAGGATTGGGTTAGACCTAAGAATGCATCTGATATGAGAAGTTTTCTTGGATTAGCAGGATATTATCGACGGTTTATCAGAGACTTCTCCAAGATAGCTGCACCATTAACAGGATTGACGAAAAAGAACCAAGTGTTCAGTTGGGATGCTAAGTGTGAGCAAGCTTTCGGAATCCTGAAAGAGCGATTGACGAGTGCTCCTGTCTTGACTATTCCAAGTGGGAATGATGAGATGGTGGTTTACACCGACGCATGTGGTACTGGACTTGGAGCAGTGCTGATGCAGAAGGATAAAGTTGTTGCGTATGCCAGTCGACAACTAAAGCCGCATGAAAGGAATTACCCGACTCATGATTTGGAGTTAGCGGCGATTGTATTTGCTCTGAAGATGTGGAGGCATTATCTGTTGGGAGTTCGGTTCGAGTTGTTTACGGATCACAAGTCGTTGAAGTATCTTTTCTCCAAAAAGGATTTGAATCTTCGGCAACAACGTTGGCTAGAGTTTTTGGCATCATATGATTTTGGTATAGCTTATACTCCGGGAAAAGGTAACGTAGTGGCAGATGCGTTAAGTCGAAGACATGCAGGATTGGGAGCCATGTTTTCTGAATGGAAGAATCTCGAGTATTTAGCTGGATTTGACTTCAGGCCTAGATGTGAATTGGAACCTGAGATGTTGGCAAACTTATCAATAAGACCTTCTCTTGTGGAAAAGATTGGCGAGAGCCAAAAGCGAGACGATAAGCTTGTCAGGATTATCCGTGATTTGGAATCTAGGTTGGATCCAGAAAAGGATAAAGGATTCGAGGCCGATCGAGAGGGTTGGCTTCGGAAGCAAGGACGACTAGTTGTTCCCGATATAGATGAATTGAGGAGTGAAGTTCTGAGGGAAAGTCATCACTCGAAATTGACAATTCATCCAGGTGGAAATAAGATGTATCGGGATATGAAGAGAACCTACTACTGGGAAGGCATGAAGAAGGATGTTGGAAATTTCATTTCCAAGTGTATGAACTGCCAGTTAGTAAAAGCCGAACAGAAGAAGCCAAGTGGATTGCTTCAGCCATTAGAAGTTCCTACGTGGAAGTGGGAGCAGATATCGATGGATTTTATTGATGGATTACCTAGAACAAGAACGGGAAATGAAGGGATTTGGGTCATTGTAGATCGTCTGACTAAGAGTGCACGATTCATTCCTGTTCGATCGACTAGGACTGCATCAAAGTTGGTTGAGTTGTATGTTAAGTGGATAGTTCGATTCCATGGTATTCCGAAGAGTATAGTGAGCGATCGAGACCCGTTGTTCACTAGTGGATTCTGGAAGAGCTTCCAGGAAGTTTTGGGAACCGAGTTGTGTTTGAGTACAGCTTATCACCCTCAAACAGATGGTCAGACCGAGAGAGTCAACCGAGTTTTGGAAGATCTCCTCAGAGCTTGTGTTTTGGATTTCGGAGGATCATGGGAAGATCACCTTCATTTGGTAGAGTTTGCGTACAACAACAGTTACCAGTCAAGCATTGGTATGGCACCGTATGAGGCATTGTATGGAAGACCGTGTAACTCTCCGACATGTTGGTTGGAAACTGGAGAAAAGTTGATACTTGGGCCAGAGATGATTCGGCAGACTTCGGATTGTATAGAAATCATTCAGCAACGAATGAAGGCAGCCCAAGACCGTCAGAAGAGTTATGCTGATAAGCGTCGTAAGGATTTAGAATTCGATGTTGGAGATATGGTTTTTGTGAAGATTTCTCCACTGAAGAATGTTATTCGATTCGGGAAGAAAGGAAAATTGACTCCGAGATTTGTTGGACCATTTCCGATCATCGAGCAAATTGGAAAGCTCGCCTATAGATTGGAGTTACCGGAGAAGATGTCGGGTGTGCATAATGTTTTTCACGTATCATATCTACGGAAGTATGTGCACGACTCGAATACGGTGGTTTCTGCTGATAGCTGTGAAGATTTTGAAGTTGATCCAGTTGATAGAAGACCTCGTAAGCCGCTTCGTGTTGTTGAAACTGACACGAAACAGCTTAGGAGGAAGGTAGTTAAGTTGCTCAAGGTACAATGGAGTGATGATGATAACGACTGTACGTGGGAGGTGGAAGAGAGGATGAAGGCAGCTCATCCTGAACTCTTCAAGGTATGGTCCTAAGGTGTCGTGTCATCTCGCGATATTGTAACTTGTTCTAGTTTTAGAATTCTGTACGCTAAGCTAGAATTGGATGCATGGTTTGTTGATTGTTATGGATGATAGGCGTACAGAATAGTCTTTGATTGCTTTGTTGCTTGGAATTTCGGGGGCGAAATTCCTAAGGGGGAGAGAATGTAACGACCCGTATTTTTACGGATCGAAAAGTTCGTCAAAATCTGGAATTTTAGCACTTTCAAGTCATTTCAGATTTTTAGGCAGATTTGTCTAAGTCCTAGGTCGTGAACGACCTAAGAGCTAAGTCATGACCGAGTTAAGGAATTCGGCGAGTTAGGAGTTGAGTCGTAGCAGCTTAAGTCGTAGGGTGTTGGAGCGACCTAAGGTAGTGGATGACTTAAGGGGTAGGTCGGCGACGACTTAAGGAAGCTGGGGTTAATAGTGAATGACCTAAGTGATAAGTCGTGACCGACTTATAGGATTGGCGACCTAAGATAGGTTGTGGGCTTCTGGGTGAGTTAGCGACCTAAGGGGGATAGGTCGGCAACGACTTAAGGAGTTAGGAAATGGGTAGTTTAGCGACCTAGGGCATAGTTAGGTCGGTAGACGACCTAAGGAGATAAGTCGTAGCTGGGTTAAGTTAGCAGGTCGAAGCTAACTCGGCAAGTGTTAAGTCGGAGGCCCTGTTTAGTGTTGAGTTAGGTCGTAGGCGACCTAAGATAGTTAGGTCGCAAGTTTGCTAAGTCGTAGGTCGCTGATGCGCTATGTTGATTAGGTCGCGTAAGCACTTAAGTGATAGGTCGCACCTGTGGTTAGGTCGCTAAGTGATAAGTCGAAGCCTCGTTAGGTCGTAAGTTGTAGGGCTTTGGTAGGTCGCTTGGGTGCGCAGTTGTGCTAAGTCGCATTCTCTTAAGTCTTAGGTCGTAGAGGCGCAAGCGATAGGTCGCTGAGGGGTTTGGCATAGCATTGTTAGGTCGCTGGGTTTTGTTAAGTCGTAGGGGCTTAGGTCGTAAGTCGGAAGCGACTTAGGGAGATAGCCAGATTTCGACTTAAGGAATTTCAGCTATAAATAGGAGGGGTTGTTCTCACTTTTTGGGATCCGGATTTTTGAAGCGACGAAGTGCTGCCATTTTGAGAGCTCGACTTCTACACTTCTTCACTTCTTTTCTCCACTCTAATCTAGTGCTTCCATCCATCCAAATCGAAGATCAAGATTGAAGATTCAAGAGCTTAGATTGAAGATCTTCATCTTTTCAAGAGAGATTTCTTCGTTTGAAGCGGATTCGTGATAGATCAAGCTTGATCCTTCGCTGTCCAAATCTGAAGCGTGTTGATTTGGGTTTGTTTAGGTGATTTGGTGAGTGGTGATTATCTCTCACACGGATCCAAAGGAGTATATCAGATTGTTGGCTCGATTTGGTGTTAAAATAGAGATTTCCATGCATTTCCTTCATCCTATGTGTAGATCCATATAGATCCATTGTTCATGATGATGTTACATCCATTTTATCATATGTTAACCTATGCAAGTTCATTCATCAAGTTTGTAGAGATATAATCCATGTTTTCATGCTTATTGGACTTTCAACTCTTTAATTACGAAAATGCCATTATTGTTATAATCGTCTACTTAGATCATTTTAGAATGCTTGATTGCTTGGATTGATGTTTGATTTGATTGATTGTTATGGACTAGGTGATTGATGATTAGATTTAGATCGAAGGTGATTCAAAAGCTAAGGGAAAGGCTCTTGAATTGGAAAAGCTACTCGTGGCATATGTAGCGGGATAATGATGATGAAGCTCTTATGCATTGATTCGATGATGTGATGATGAGATGAGGCTTTGCGAGGATGTAATGAAGCGAGGCAATCATGTGATGAAGACTTGGTTTAATCCAGACGGGATCATTCCAAGCATGTTGATAACTCGGTGATATGATTCGAGTTGAGGATAATGAATGGATATGAGAATAGTCGTCGAGGAGGATGACTAGGAGGCTTGGATAGCATCGTTGTTGAAGGTTCTAGCATGCTCTAAGCAAGAGTACGTTTGGGCAGATTCGATAGTCCCAACGGCCAACTGTTGATGGTCGAGTACTCTGGGCAGATTCGATAGTCCTAGGCACGGGCTGCGACGACGTGCGGGAGTTATGTCTAGAACCGGGGTTTCCATTAGCCCTTGACGGACGGCTGAAAGAATGTGCCGGTCATTCAATTAATGGTGATATCGAAGCAATGATAACAGTGATAGCCAGAGTCATGGATGTTTGGTTGTATCGTCATTCGGACTCAAGAGCGGTATTTTCTGGGTGCTTATCTGATTTAGGCCTTGGTACTTGGAAAACATCGCCCTTGACTCGAGTGATAGTAGTTTTACTTTAAATTGTATGCTCTGCTATGTTTGCTTCTGCTTAGTGTGTGTCTGGGGCTATCACTGTAGAATGAGGTTGGAGTGGGAGGGTTGTATTCCTATTCCTTTTCCTTTATGCTCTTTTGGTATGTTGTTAGTTAATTTACTGCTCACTAAGACTGTTGTCTGACTCAAGGCTTTATGTTTTAATTCTTATTGCCTTGGGCTGTTCGTCCATTTTGGGACGGGCAGACTAGGTAACAGGTGACAGGTGCTGTTCTCTTCTCACGATGCTGATATCGAAGACGAGCTGGAGGGTTGCATATTATCTTCTTATTATATGTACTGGATGTTCCGCTGCTTTTGTACTCTCTGAGAGATATGTAGTGAGGCTTGATGTATTGACTATTTGGATGCTTGTATTCAACTATTATGGAGTTTTATATGATGGCATTTTGTTCTGTAAAGCTTCACTATACATATGTTCTATTGTATTTTGTCCATGCGCTGTGAGCAATACGATAGATTCTGTTGTTTTAATTTACCTTGACAATCGTCCATGGTCGCCTGGCACACTTTACAGCGCACTTTCTCTAGATTCGGTGCAGGGGTCATGGGCGGTCGTCACACCAGTGGGCTTGGGGGGTTTGCTGGGTCTATGGCAGCGGCAGAGAGAGACGAACGAGGTTGCATTCGTGGACTGTGGGCGGGATGAGGTCGACGTCGATGGCGGAGGTGGGTACTGCAGGCGATTCGACTGCGATTTCAGAGTGTAGGTATTTTCAATTTATTTTATTAAATTATATATATATTTATACATATTACAGGAAACAGAAAAAAATATAGACATATATGATTTTAATCTACAGTAAGATATAAAACAATTTATTTTTCCAACCTAAAGAATTATATATATGTATATGTATATGTATATAGTAAAGAAAAAAGTATAATATAAATATAAATATATATATACACACACATGCCTATTTTGATTTAATTATATATATAGATAAATAGGAAAATTTTATATAGAAAAGGTTTTGACCAAAAAAATATATAGGATTTTTAAATGTTGAAGAGTTTATATAAAATTAGATTTTTGAATCCATATAAGTAAATTTTTATAAGTGTATGGGTTTCAAAGAAAAATATATATAAATATAAATTATCTATATAAAAATATATATACATATTTTCACTTACTAGTTTATTTTAAAATAATGGATTAAGGTGATTAACTTGTTTAAATTAACTTATTTAATTATTTTAGTTACTAAAATTTATTTATTATAGGAAAATTAGTTTAAAATTAAATTATTAGTTTAAATTAAATTAATAAATGGTAATTGACTGTTCGATTATTTAAAATGTTAATAAACCGTATAATGTTTATACAAGGTCTAAAATCGAGGAAGAGACAAGCCGGTTTGGATCGGATTGCAAATTAAAAGTCAAAGGTGAGTTAATCTCACTCAAATTGGATTACTGGTTAATTTAATTAGTTAAAATTAAATTATTGGATGATTGATTGAATGTGATAATTATTATCAGTCTGGATGTGATATTATATAGAGTAGTATATATATATTTGAGTGATTGATATTCCCGCATTATATAGCGGATGAGACCCTATGCGCCCCGCATAATAGCGGATGACCCTTTATACCGCGATATCCCCCTCGAAGTGGGATTGGTATTTTTATGTTGTGCTAACATCTGTGGATGCAGGGAAACGGGTTAGAGGGATCCAACTGGATTCCTCAAAAATATTGAAATTTATATTCGGTGATATGATGTATTTGATAATCTGTGATAGATTATATTGTAAATTGAAATTATTGAAGGCTATGGTTTTGCTGAATATATTTTGGTATTTTTAGATATCAAAAATATAAAGATTGGATTTTTGAAGGGAAATAAAAAGAGAAATTTTAAGTAAAATATTATAGTGAAGTGGATAAATTAAAAAAATGGATTTGGGAAAAAGGTAAAGGGTTTGATTTTGAAAGTCCTATTAAATAAATTCCGAGTATGGAAAAATAGGGATTTTGAATAAATGGGAAATAAAGAGTTTTGAGGACTTACCTGATATTGTTTAAAGATTAAAGGATTTATTTTTAAATTCAAGATTTAAATGAGTTGGGAAAAATAAGAGGAGAATTTTGAAATAGCGTATGAAATTGATATTTCAGATTTAAATAAGGTTTTAAATCATAACAAAGGAGTAAATCTGGAATTAATGGATTTTGGAATAAATTTGGATAAATCGAGAAATAAATTTTAAAGGGAATTTAATTCAGAGAATCGATTTGAAAATTTATTAAGTGTTTTGAGACAGTGATTAAAAAGAGAGTGAGACTATGGAATTTATAAATTGGGTTTATAAATAAAGTAAAAATATCAGTGGATATTTGAGATTTTAAATCCACGGTGGGAATTTATAAAGAGATGGTAATTCGTTTTAAAAATAAATAGTGGTTTTATTTTTTAGAAATGTGGGAAAGGAAATTTATGGAGTTGGAACGTAAATTTAAAACTGGAAATAAATCGAAAAGGATTTATAAATGACAAAACCGGTTTTATTGGAATGGAAAGTGTATTTTCCTGAAAGGCTAATTATATTTTCAAAGAAAGATTTTTAAGTACAAATTAGAAGTTTTAAAAGTGTTTTAAAAGAAGGTTTTAAAAAAATTTATTATTTAGTTGTTTTATAATTTTTAAAGTAAATATTAATTAAGTTAATCATAGTAGTTAATTATTTTTAAAGGTTAAATTATTATAATGATTTAAAAGGATAAATATTAGATATTTATACTATATATAATAGTTTTATTTAAAAGTAGTTTTTGGCTAAAGTTTTACTTGGAAAATTATTATAGAATTTCATAACTATTATTTTGGATAAAGAATTTAAGTAGTTTTATTTTAAATATTTAATTGTATAGTTTTGGATAAAGTGATTTAATTTATTTAAAAACTAAATTTAATAAGGCTTGGTGTTTTCGGTGGAAATAAAGTATTTGATTGAATTGATTGTTTATTTGATAGTTAAATAACCTACTATCAAATCTGGACCCGAATATAACTTTGGGAATATCTAGGAGAAGTTCGGGAATTATATGGTACACTTACCGTTCGAGGTGCTATACTGTACGTATAAACTCGTTCGATCTTCTAGGATGTTATAAGGGAATCCGTCCACTAACGGTTAGGAGGTGATCTCCGATCTTATTCTCGTCTGTTTATTTCCTAGAGAACCAGGGTTGAGTTTACCGAAAATAGCGAACGTTGTTTCGAAGAGACCGGGATCGGATTTGTGATCCGAGAACCACTTTGATCCAACGAGTACGTTTTCGAAAGGAAGACAAGAGCTTGGAGTCGAAGATGGAGCAGTGAAGTGCAAGGGCTAATCGCTACTAATCCCGAGGGTGATTCCAAACGGATGTAGTAGGAGAAGTGCCTTCGGTTCCGTTAGGACCGGGAACAGACTTGTATGGATGAATGCTATCAGTACATTGTCATTGGAGGACAATGAGCATTCTAAGTGAATATTTCTAAAAAGGTAACGCTTAGTGTAACGACCCGTATTTTTACGGATCGAAACATCGTAAAACAGTTGACAATTGGTCGCATTGTTGATAAGTCGTCTAGAGTCTAAGTCTTAGGTCGTAGGAAGGTTTGGAGCGACCTAGGCATTGTTGATAAGTCGTGGAGAGGTTAGGTTGTATGGGGTGGCTTAGGTCGAGTGAACTACTTAAGGGAAATGACCGACTTAGGAAGTATACGACTTAAGGTATTGGGCGACCTAAGGAATGGGATGACTTGTAGAAGTTGGCGACCTAGTAGTCTGGGCGAGGTAAGGGCTTAGGTCGCATAGGAAATAGGTCGAGTTATAGTTTAGGTCGTAGACGATAGGTCGTAGACGACCTAAGAGATGAGCAGGGTAGAAGTCTTAAGGAGGAAAAGCGACCTAAGGATTTTTAGTTAGGTCGAGTGAACGACTTATAGAATGTAGCGACCTAGTATATTGGAGCGACCTATAGGGTAAGCGACCTAAGAGTTAGCGAGTTAACAACCCAGTATTTAGCGACCTAGTGGTTAGCATGTTAGCGTAGTTAGGTCGTTAGACGACCTAAGATGTTAGGTCGCATAAGTTGTTAGGTCGCATAAGTTGGTAGGTCGCGTGAGTAGTTAGGTCGCGTGAGTTGTTAAGTCGTAACTCGTTGAGTCCTGGATCGTGCGCGTGTGTTTTGGCTTAAGTCGTAGACGACTTAGGTGTTAGGTCGCGTGTTTGCTAAGTCGTAGGTCGCGTGATGTTTTAGGTCGCGTGAAGGCTTAAAGTGTAGGTCGCTGGGTGTTAGGTCGTGAGCGACCTAGGAGTTGAGTCGTATGTGCGCTAAGCTGCAGTTGTCTGTTAGGTCGTGCGCATTGTTAGGTCGAAGAGTTTCTTAGGTCGTAGGTCGTAGGTCGTGGACGACCTAAGGGCGAGCGACCTAAAAATCAGCCTATAAATAGAAGGGTTTTTCTCACTTTTTGGGATCCGGATTTCAAAGCGACGAAGTGCTGCCATTTTGAGAGTTCGACTTCTACACTTCTTCACTTCTTTTCTCCACTCTAATCTAGTGATTCCTTTCATCCATATCGAAGATTAAATCGAAAATCGAAGAGCTTAGATTGAAGATCTACATTCTTCGAAGAGAGATTTCATCGTTTGAAGCGGATTGGTGATAGATCGAGCTAGATCCTTTGCTGTCCAGATCTGAAGCGTGTTGATTTGGGGTTGTTTAGGTGGTTTGGTGAGTGGTGATTATCTCTCACACGGATCCAAAGGAGTATATCGGATCGTTGGCTTGATTTGGTGTTAAAGTAGAGATTTCCATGCATTTTCCTAATCATATGTGTAGATCCATATAGATCCATTGCTCATGATAAATTGACATCCATCTTACTACATGTTAACCTATGCAAGTTCATTCATCAAGATTATAGAGACATTGCTCATGATTTCATGCTTGTTAGACTTTTGACTCTTTAATTACGAAATTTCCATTATTGTAATAATTGTCTATTTAGATCATATTTGAATGCTTGTTTACTTGGATTAATGTTTGAATTGATTGATTGCTATGAATTAGATGATTGATGATTTGATTTAGACAAGTTGGTCGAAGATGATTCAAAAGCTAAGGGAAAGGTTCTTGAATTGGAAAAGCTGCTCGTGGCATATGTAGCGGATGATGAAGCTCTTATGCATAGATTTGATGATGATGATGTTGAGACGAAGCTTTGCGAGGATGTGATGAAGCGAAGCATGATATGAGATAGTCTTGGTCTAATCCAGACGGGATTATTCCAAGCATGTTGATAACTCGGTGATATGGTTCGAGTTGAGGATAATGGTTGGCTCGAGAGGCGCTTGAGCTAGTATGAAAATAGTCGTCGAGGAGGATGACTAGAAGGCTGAGATCTCAGCGTTGTTGAAGGTTCTAGCATGCTCAAAGCAAGAGTACGTTGGGCAGATTCGATAGTCCCTGAAGGCTATTGATTGGGTAGTCAAGTACTCTGGGCAGATTCGATAGTCCTAGGCACGGGTCACGATGACGTGCAGAGTTATGTCTAGAACCAGGGTTTCCATTAGCCCTTGACGGACGGCTGAAAGAATGTGCCGGTCATTCAATTAACGATGATATCAAGGCAATGATAACAGTGATAGCCAGAGTCATGGATGTTTGGTTGTATCGTCATTCGGTCTCAAGAGCGGCATTTTCTGGGTGCTTATCTGATCTTGGTTTAGGCCTTGGGGGTTTGTTCTTGGAAAACATCGCCCTTGACTCGAGTGATAATTGCTTTACCTTAAATTGTGTGCTTTGCTATGTTTGCTTCTACTTAGTGTGTGTCTGGGGGCTATCACTGTAGAAAGAGGTGGAGTGGGAGGGTTGTATTCCTATTCCTTTTCCTTTATGCTCTTTTGGTATGTTGTTAGTTAATTTACTGCTCACTAAGACTGTCGTCTGACTCAAGGCTTTATGTTTTAATTCTTATTGCCTTGGGCTGTTCGTCCATTTTGGGACGGGCATACTAGGTAGCAGGTGACAGGTGCTGTTCTTGCTTTCCACGGTGTTGATATCGAAGACGAGCTGGAGGGTTGCATATTATCTTCTTATTATATGTACTGGATGTTCCGCTGTTTGTATATTCTCTGAGTGTTATGTAGTGAGGCTTGATGTATTGACTAATCAAATGTTTGTATTCAACTATTATGAAGTTTTATTGATGAAATTCTATTCTGTGAAGCTTCACTATGTATATGTTCTATTGTATTTTGTCCATGCGCTGTGAGTAATACGATAGATTCTGTTGTTTTAATTTACCCTGACAATCGTCCATGGCTGCCTGGCACACTTTACAGCGCACTTTCTTTAGGTTCAGTGCAGGGGTTATGGGCGGTTGTCACATTTGGTATCAGAGCTTTGGTTAATCGATTTTACCCAACGTTCGCTGACGTAACTACGTATGAGAGACGTAATTGTATTTTGATGGATGATTACTATATATAATATAGTAGCTTAGTAGAGTTTGAGTCCTTTATGCAGTTGTTTCCCTAGATGTGCTAATCATTCCTTTTTATAGATATTGAGAATGAGTCGAAGAGGGAGACCAGCTGCTAGGGAAGGCCGTGCTACTGAGGGGGCTGCTGATTACGCTGCTATGTTCGAAGCAATGATGACTTCGATCATGAGAAGGATGCCAGCTCCGGGGCCATCGGTGGATGTTGGAGTTCAAGTTCAAACTCCAAAACCGGTGGATTTTGCTAAGCTGTGTAAGGACTATACTGCTCTTGGAGGAAAGGTTTTCTTGGGAACAGAATCAACTATTGAGGTCCAGAGATGGATAGATGCTTGTAGAAGGATTTTTGGTGATTTGGGAATTGAGGATGCAACTAAGAGGAAGTTGGCATCAAGACAGCTTCAAGGGAGAGCCTCTGATTGGTGGAACTCTATTACCATCAATACTCCGGAGGAAGAGATTACTTGGGAGCAATTCCAAGTCAGATTTGAAGCTAAGTTCATTTCTACTGCTCAGAAGTCTGTTCTGTTCAAGAAGTTTTTGGAGCTCAAGCAAGGTGGAAGACCAGTTCTTGAGTATGTTTCTGAGTTTGAAGCTTTGTCCAAGTATGCCCGATCGTATATTGAATCTTCGTATCAGAAGAATGAGAAGTTTGTGATAGGTTTGGACAGTTATCTTGGGAGGCAGTTGGTGGATCATTTGGACGATTCATTTGAGAAGCTTGTGGAGAAAGCTCTCAGGCATGAGAGTCTGTTTCCTAAGGAAGGATCTGTTGTTGCTGTGACCAGGGGAGAGTCTAAACCACAGCAGGGTGGGAATAAGAAGAGGAAGCAGCAACAACAAAAGGGTAAGGGTGGCCAGAAGAAGCCGAAGGGCGAAGTGACCTGCTTCAATTGTCAGCAGAAGGGCCATTTCTCCAGGGATTGCAAGAATCCGAAGGTACCGATGAAGTGTCACAACTGTGACAAGCCGGGGCATATCAGGAAGGATTGTACAGAACCGAGGAGGGACAAGCAGATTGTGCAAGCTTATGCTTTGGGGGCTGTTCCATCATCTTCAAAAGCTCCTACCGCTGAAGAGAAAGGAAAGAGTGTGGTGGTTCAAGGTACTCTTTCCATATGTGGTGTTCCAGTTAGAGTTCTGTTTGATACTGGGGCGTCGCATTCTTTTGTTTGTAATGAACTTGTAGGCCGGTTGCGTTTAGAACCGGATATTGTTGATAGGCCATTGGTTGTGACTAATCCAGTTGGGGGTTCGTCTTGTTTGTGTATGCTATGCCGTGGTTTGATTGTATCGAGTCATGGTTGCTCTTTTGTTTGTGATTGTTTTGTTCTGAACTTTGCGGGGTTCGGAATTATTTTGGGTATGGACTGGCTTAGGAAGTATGCGGCAAAGGTTGATTGTGAAAGGTTGGAGGTGACAGTCGAGAATGTGGAGGGGCGAAAGATTGTGATACGATGTAAGCATGAAGAAGGCGTCTTCATGAGCTTCATGTATTCGCTGGTTGTTCCACGGGATGGATTGTCATCTGTGCCAATCGCTAATGGATTTGAGGATGTCTTTGACGAAGTCAAAGGGTTACCGCCGCATAGAGAGATCGAGTTTCGTGTAGATCTAGTTGAAGGAGCCAGACCTGTTGTGATGCCTCTTAGGCGGATGGCGCCTAGGGAACAGCAGGAGTTGAGGGTGCAGGTTGATGACCTTTTATAGAAAGAATTCATTCGGCGTAGTGTGTCCGAGTGGGGTGCACCAGTTGTGTTCGCAACCAAGGCAGATGGGTCGTTGAGATTGTGTGTGGATTATCGTGAGCTGAATAGAGTGACTAAGAAGAACAAGTATCCATTGCCGAGAATAGATGACTTGTTTGATCAGCTTCACGAAGCGAAGGTGTTTTCTCAGATGGATTTGGCAACGTGATTTCACCAGTTGAGAGTGGCTAAGGATAGTGTGCCGAAGACTGCTTTTAGGACACCATCCGGTTTCTTTGAGTGGCTGGTAATGCCGTTTGGATTGACTAATGCGCCAGCATATTTTGTGGATCTTATGAATAGAGTGTTCAGAGATCAATTGAACAAGTTCGTGCTTGTGTTCGTGGATGATATTCCGATTTATTCCAGAACTGAAGAAGAGCACAAGACGCACTTGCGTATTGTTTTGGAAATCTTACGAAAACATCAGCTGAAGGCTAAATTTTCGAAGTGTCACTTCTGGAAGAGTGAAGTGAGGTTCTTAGGCCATGTTATCTCTGGAAATGGAATAGCGGTTGATCCCGCTAAGGTGGTAGCAATCCATGATTGGGTTAGACCTAAGAATGCATCTGATGTGAGAAGTTTTCTTGGATTAGCAGGATATTATCGACGGGTTATCAAAGACTTCTCCAAGGTAGCTGCACCATTGACAGGATTGACGAAAAAGAACCAAGTGTTCAGATGGGAAGATAAGTGTGAGCAAGCTTTCGGAATCCTGAAAGAGCGACTGACAAGTGCTCCTGTTTTGACTATTCCAAGTGGGAATGATGAGATGGTGGTTTACACCGACGCATATGGTACTGTACTTGGAGCAGTGCTAATGCAGAAGGATAAAGTTGTTGCGTATGCTAGTCGACAACTGAAGCCGCATGAAAGGAATTACCCGACTCATGATTTGGAGTTAGCGGCGATTGTTTTTGCTCTGAAGATGTGGAGACATTATCTATTGGGAGTTCGATTCGAGTTGTTTACGGATCATAAGTCGTTGAAGTATCTTTTCTCTCAAAAGGATTTGAATCTTCGGCAGCAACGTTGGTTAGAGTTTTTGGCATCATATGATTTTGGTATAGCTTATACTCCGGGAAAAGGTAACGCAGTGGCAGATGCGTTAAGTCGAAGACATGCATGATTGGGAGCCATGTTTTCAGAATGGAAGAGTCTTGAGTATTTAGCTGAATTTGACTTCAGGCCTAGATGCGAATTGGAACCTAAGATGTTGGCAAACTTATCGATAAGACCGACTCTTGTGGAAAGGATTGGCGAGAGCCAAAAGCAAGACGATAAGCTTGTCAAGATTATCCGTGATTTGGAATCTGGATTGGATCCAGAAAAGGATAAAGGATTCGAGGTCGACCGAGAGGGTTGGCTTCGGAAGCAAGGACGACTATTTGTTCCCGATATCGATGAATTGAGGAGTGAAGTTCTGAAGGAAAGTCATCACTCGAAGTTGACCATTCATCCAGGTGGAAATAAGATGTATCGGGATATGAAGAGGACCTATTACTGGGAAGGCATGAAGAAGGATGTTGGAAATTTTATTTCCAAGTGCATGAACTGCCAGTTGGTAAAAGCCGAACAGAAGAAGCCTAGTGGATTGCTTCAGCCACTAGAAGTGCCTACATGGAAGTGGGAGCAAGTATCGATGGATTTTATTGATGGGTTACCTAGAACAAGAACGAGAAATGAAGGGATTTGGGTCATCATAGATCGTCTGACTAAGAGTGCAAGATTCATTCCTGTTTGATCGACTAGGACTGCATCAAAGTTGGCAGAGTTGTATGTTAAGTGGATAGTTCGATTCCATGGTATTCCGAAGAGTATAGTGAGCGATCGAGACCCATTGTTCACAAGTGGATTTTGGAAGAGCTTCCAGGAAGTTTTGGGAAACGAGTTGTGTTTGAGTACAGCTTATCACCCTCAAACAGATGGTCAGACCGAGAGAGTCAACCGAGGTTTGGAAGATCTCCTCAGAGCTTGTGTTTTGGATTTCGGAGGATCATGGGAAGATCATCATCATTTGGTGGAATTTTCATATAACAATAGTTACCAGTCAAGCATTAGTATGGCACCGTATGAGGCATTGTATGGAAGACCGTGTAACTCTCCGACATGTTGGTTAGAGATCGGAGAAAAGTTGATGCTTGGGCTAGAGATGATTCGCCAGACTTCAGATTGTATAGAGATCATTCGGCAACGAATGAAGGCAGCCCAAGATCGTCAGAAGAGTTATGCCGATAAGCGTCGTAAAGATTTGGAATTCGACGTTGGAGATATGGTTTTTGTGAAGATTTCTCCACTGAAGAATGTTATTCGATTCGGGAAGAAAGGAAAGTTGACTCCGAGATTTGTTGGACCATTCCCGATCATCGAGCGAATTGGAAAGCTCGCCTACAGATTGGAGTTACCAGAGAAGATGTCGAGCGTGCACAATGTTTTTCACGTATCGTATCTACGGAAGTATGTGCACGACTCGAATACAGTGGTTTCTGCTGATAGCTGTGAAGATTTCGAAGTTGATCCAGTCGATAGAAGACCTCGTAAGCCACTTCGTGTTGTGGAAACCAACACGAAACAACTTAGGAGGAAGATAGTTAAGTTGCTCAAGATACAATGGAGTGATGATGATAACGACTGTACGTGGGAGGTGGAAGAGAGGATGAAAGCAGCTCATCCCGAACTCTTCAAGGTATGGCCCTAAGGTGTCGTGTCATCTCACGATATTGTAACTTGTTCTAAGTTTTAGTATTCTGCATGCTAAGCTAGAATTGGATGCATGGTTTGTTGATTGCTATGGATGGTAGGCATGCAGAATAGTCTTTGATTGCTCTTGTTGTTTGGAATTTCGAGGGCGAAATTCCTAAGGGGGAGAGAATGTAACGACCCGTATTTTTACGGATCGAAACATCGTAAAACAGTTGACAATTGGTCGCATTGCTGATAAGTCGTCTAGAGTCTAAGTCTTAGGTCGTAGGAAGGTTTGGAGCGACCTAGGCATTGTTGATAAGTCGTGGAGAAGTTAGGTTGTATGGGGTGGCTTAGGTCGAGTGAACGACTTAAGGGAAATGACCGACTTAGGAAGTATACGACTTAAGGTATTGGGCGACCTAAGGAATGGGATGACTTGTAGAAGTTGGCGACCTAGTAGTCTGGGCGAGGTAAGGGCTTAGGTCGCATAGGAAATAGGTCGAGTTATAGTTTAGGTCGTAGACGACCTAAGAGATGAGCAGGGTAGAAGTCTTAAGGAGGAAAAGCGACCTAAGGATTTTTAGTTAGGTCGAGTGAACGACTTATAGAATGTAGCGACCTAGTATATTAGAGCGACCTATAGGGTAAGCGACCTAAGAGTTAGCGAGTTAACAACCCAGTATTTAGCGACCTAGTGGTTAGCATGTTAGCGTAGTTAGGTCGTTAGACGACCTAAGATGTTAGGTCGCATAAGTTGGTAGGTCGCGTGAGTAGTTAGGTCGCGTGAGTTGTTAAGTCATAACTCGTTGAGTCCTGGATCGTGCGCGTGTGTTTTGGCTTAAGTCATAGACGACTTAGGTGTTAGGTCGCGTGTTTGCTAAGTCGTAGGTCGCGTGATGTTTTAGGTCGCGTGAAGGCTTAAAGTGTAGGTCGCTGGGTGTTAGGTCGTGAGCGACCTAGGAGTTGAGTCGTATGTGCGCTAAGCTGCAGTTGTCTGTTAGGTCGTGCGCATTGTTAGGTCGAAGAGTTTCTTAGGTCGTAGGTCGTGGACGACCTAAGGGCGAGCGACCTAAAAATCAGCCTATAAATAGAAGGGTTTTTCTCACTTTTTGGGATCCGGATTTCGAAGCGACGAAGTGCTGCCATTTTGAGAGTTCTACTTCTACACTTCTTCACTTCTTTTCTCTACTCTAATCTAGTGATTCCTTTCATCCATATCGAAGATCAAATCGAAGATCGAAGAGCTTAGATTGAAAATCTACATTCTTCGAAGAGAGATTTCATCGTTTGAAGCGGATTGGTGATAGATCGAGCTAGATCCTTCGCTGTCCAGATCTGAAGCGTGTTGATTTGGGGTTGTTTAGGTGATTTGGTGAGTGGTGATTATCTCTCACACGGATCCAAAGGAGTATATCGGATCATTGGCTTGATTTGGTGTTAAAGTAGAGATTTCCATGCATTTTCCTAATCATATGTGTAGATCCATATAGATCCATTGCTCATGATAAATTGACATCCATCTTACTACATGTTAACATATGCAAGTTCATTCATCAAGATTATAGAGACATTACTCATGATTTCATGCTTGTTAGACTTTTGACTCTTTAATTACGAAATTGCCATTATTGTTATAATTGTCTATTTAGATCATATTTGAATGCTTGTTTACTTGGATTAATGTTTGACTTGATTGATTGCTATGAATTAGATGATTGATGATTTGATTTAGACAAGTTGGTCGAAGATGATTCAAAAGCTAAGGGAAAGGTTCTTGAATTGGAAAAGCTGCTCGTGGCATATGTAACGGATGATGAAGCTCTTATGCACAGATTTGATGATGATGATGTTGAGACGAAGCTTTGCGAGGATGTGATGAAGCGAAGCATGATATGAGATAGTCTTGGTCTAATCCAGACGGGATTATTCCAAGCATGTTGATAACTCGGTGATATGGTTCGAGTTGAGGATAATGGTTGGCTCGAGAGGCGCTTGAGCTAGTATGAAAATAGTCGTCGAGGAGGATGACTAGAAGGCTGATATCTCATCGTTGTTGAAGGTTCTAGCATGCTCAAAGCAAGAGTACGTTGGGCAGATTCGATAGTCCTTGAAGGCTACTGATTGGGTAGTCAAGTACTCTGGGCAGATTCGATAGTCCTAGGCACGGGTCACGATGACGTGCAGAGTTATGTCTAGAACCGGGGTTTCCATTAGCGCTTGACGGACGGCTGAAAGAATGTGCCGGTCATTCAATTAACGATGATATCAAGGCAATGATAACAGTGATAGCCAGAGTCATGGATGTTTGGTTGTATCGTCATTCGGTCTCAAGAGCGGTATTTTCTGGGTGCTTATCTGATCTTGGTTTAGCCTTGGGGGTTTGTTCTTGGAAAACATCGCCCTTGACTCGAGTGATAATTGCTTTACCTTAAATTGTGTGCTTTGCTATGTTTGCTTCTACTTAGTGTGTGTCTGGGGGCTATCACTGTAGAAAGAGGTGGAGTGAGAGGGTTGTATTCCTATTCCTTTTCCTTTATGCTCTTTTGTTATGTTGTTAGTTAATTTACTGCTCACTAAGACTGTCGTCTGACTCAAGACTTTATGTTTTAATTCTTATTGCCTTGGGCTGTTCGTCCATTTTGGGACGGGCAGACTAGGTAGCAGGTGACAGGTGCTGTTCTTGCTTTCCACGGTGTTGATATCGAAGATGAGCGGGAAGGTTGCATATTATCTTCTTATTATATGTACTGGATGTTCCGTTGTTTGTATATTCTCTGAGTGTTATGTAGTGAGGCTTGATGTATTGACTAATCAGATGTTTGTATTCAACTATTATGAAGTTTTATTGATGAAATTCTATTCTGTGAAGCTTCACTATGTATATGTTCTATTGTATTTTGTCCATGCGCTGTGAGTAATACGATAGATTCTGTTGTATTAATTTACCCTGACAATCGTCCATGGCTGCCTGGCACACTTTACAGCGCACTTTCTCTAGGTTCAGTGCAGGGGTTATGGGCGATCGTCACACTTAGCCTCGAGCCTCATCAACCGGGAATGATTGAAAATCAGGGGATATGCAGCAAGGCTAAGTGAGTTTTATCCTTTCATTTCTATGTTCCTCTACTTATTATGTCATCTTTTCATACCACGTTGCAAGTGTATTCAATTATATTATTATATTTTATACCTATAATTTTTTATCTATTATATCAATGTATTATGTTTATTTATTTCCATTTTATCTATTTGTTTATACTGAAAATTGGATCCATGTCCTTTTCATTTTCCCTTTTCACATTAATCTCAATCCATACAATGTGCTCTCTTTAACTTAAGCAAATATTTTACATTTTAGTCCTAACATGTATTTTAATCTCAAGCATACACTTTCTATCTATCTATCTATCTATCATGCATTACATATTCTATTATATATTATTGTGTACTATTTTGAATAAAGGTTCAAAAGATTCTAAAAAATCAAAACACGCCTTTATAATACACATTTTTGCTATCACCCTCATCATCATTTTCATCGCCTATTGAATAGTTCAAAAAATCTTAATTTTTTTAATAATATAAAACCAATATATGAAAATAATTAGATGAAAAGCGAGTTCACTAATTCACTCTCTTATATTTATGCTAATATAGTTCAATAAAGGATTAATAATTGTCTCCGGTCTTCTTTATTTTCATCCTAAATGCTTATTTCTCATACATTCTAGTTCAGATTTTACACTAAAGTCCAGTTTACTCTTTGAACGTTGTTACTTATTAATTCGATATTGGTTATTGTTTATCACTCGCCTCCATTATTCTCATTCCAAATGCTTAATTTCAATAAATTCTATCCCAAATTTTAAATTAAAGTTCATTTTCCGCTTTAGATTTTATTGAAAATTTATGTTGAAATACGCCCTAACACATTAATGAAACATATATTTTATTATTCTGCTCCATTAAAATAAGTCCTCGTTGTTTTTTTAATATTCACCATCCTTATCATCAATCAATGTATTCTCATTTCAAAACCACGACATGGACATTATTCAAGCGTTCTTCTAAATTTTGTCATTTTTTCCTAATTGAAATACGCTAACAACTCTCATTTCCATACTTGAATATTTTATTCTATCCTTTATACTAGGGATAGCAATGAGGCGGGTTTAGGGTATAAACTCAGCAAATCGTCTCTATTTTGACCCGTCTAGACCTACCTCATTGAATCATCAGAGCTGGTAGACCCATGACTCGTTCGTAAGAGCTTCGGGTCTGAGGTCGGGTCGGGTCGGGGCTTGGCCGACCCGCCCCAACCCGACCCACACTATCAAGATCTTATAGAATGTTTTATTACTATAACGATGATATATTAATTCTTCTATACATATGTGGTTATACCATGGATATTCTAATATTTCATTCAATAAGTTATACAATTTTTATGGTATTAAGTTGTATCACTAATAATTATATAATAACATATGTATGTTTTTCTTGAACCGTTATCATACACTTCATTTTTATTACCTAACCTATCATTGTTAACACATTGATATCTATATTATTGTATCCGACAATCCCATTTACAAATATAACAAATAAATATATGTATGTTAACACATAATTTTGAATAACTTTGTAATGTCTCGTCGGGTCTTGGGACAAGACGGGTCTACCCTAACCCGTATTGGTTCTGGGCACGGAGCGAAAATCCAGACACACACAGGGTCTACGAGTCGGGTCTGGGGCAAGGTTTAAAAAACCCAGGGCGGGTGTGGGACACAAAAAAACCCACCCCAACCCGCCCCATTGTCATCCCTACTTTATACGTATTTTAACCATTCCACCCATTCTACCAATTTTCCATTATCTATTAATATATCTATATGTAAATTATAATATTTATAAAACAAATCAAACCTTCGAACATTTTGTATTCTTTTTCCTCATATAATCTATAATATAATAATTTTTTATTTTTGAGTAAGTATATGAAGTTTTACATTAGAATCCATCTTCCTCTTTGAACATTTATTGAATCGTTATATAAGTAGTCCAATATAGGTTAATATTTATCTCTCAATTCCTTTATTCATCCCAAATGCTTAACTATCATAAATTCTAGCTTAATTTTTTACATTAAAGTTCATCTTTCTCTTAAACCACTTATTGAAATTTTATTGTCCTCGTTTAAAAAAAATACGAACTACCATATCAATGACATGTCTTTTTTTTACTTCCTACACCATTAAAACATAAATACTACATTTTTTCCTTTTGATTTTTCACCATCCTTATCTTTAACCATAATTATGATAGTTTATTTTCATAGACTAAATGGATTTTCATTTCATAATCAGGTTGTCATTTGCCTTTTATGAACAAAACAAATCAAGTAGTTTGAAACATGTGAAAACCTCTTCATTTCCTTAATTGAATATGCCATCTCATCCGATCTACCTATTCTATTTATTTCATGTGTTATCCATTATTTGTTAATGTATTTTTATATAAAAAGTTTAATCTTTGGCCATGTATTGTTTTTTCTCATCTATCTATTTTATTATGTATATCAAGTCGAATACATGGTAAATATTTATCTTTTTCTTCTTCTTTATTCTCATCTCAAATGTTTAGTTTTCATCGGTCCTAGCTTAAAACATTACATTAAATTACATTTTCCTCTTTAAAACTTAACCGAAATTTTATTTTAATACCGTCCTCGATTAAAAATTATGCCCATACAAATTAGTAGAGTATAATTTCCCCCTCCATTGAAGCAAAAATCCTACACATTTCCTTTTCACATTTCACCTTCCTAACCTTTAGGATAATTATTATGATGAGTTATGTTCATTATGGACTAAATGTATTTACTCCTAAACCGCATATGAAAATTTTATTGTGTTATTCTCAATTTTTGCTTCTTCCTTCATTAAAATCAGAACTTTCAAGCACTACTTTCTATAAACCAAACATCAGTTAATTTGAAACAACCCAATCCTCTTTATTTCCTTAACTGAACTTTCATTCCATCCATTCTGTTACCCTATATATTACATCCATTTTATCTATTATCTCTTAATGTATTTATGTATTAAAGTTTAATCTTTGAACATGTATATTCTTTTTTTCTCATAATTTAGAGAATAAAACCCTGCATTTTTGACATATTATCTCTTTGTTTCACACATTCCCATCACAAGGTGTTATATTCATTTTGCCCACTCCATACATTCATTATTTCATCATAATCTAGCTATGTTCAATTTATCTTCTCCACAACAAAATCATGACATGGACATTATTCATGCGTTCTTCTAAATTTTTTCATTTTCCCCTAATTGAAATATGCTAACAACTCTCATTTCCATACTTGAATATTTTATTTCATCATTTGTACTTATTCTAACCGTTCTACCTATTCTACCAATTTTCTATTATCAATTAATATATCTATATATAAATTATAATTTATAAAAAAAAATCAAACCTTCGAACATTTTGTATTCTTTTTTCTCATATAATCTATAATATAAGAAGTTTTATATTTTTGAGTAAGTATAAGAAGTTTTACATTTTTTGAGTAAGTATAAGAAGTTTTACATTAGAATCCATCTTCCTCTTTGAACATTTATTGAATCGTTATATAAGTAGTCCGATCTTATCTTATCTTATTTTATACTATATATGCCTTATTAGCACATCTTCCATAATTTCCTTCTCGTTTTCTTAGAATTTTAGAAACAAAATACTGCTCTCTCCCTAAATTTCCTAATTCTTTGCAATATAGACCTTCAACAAAAATATTATTCTTATAATATTATCTATTCTATTATACATAAAACTCAATCTCTGTTAATTTTTTTCCTCCTCTCTTATTCAATCTCAGGTCACTTTTCATTCTCATTTAATCCTCATTCCAAAATAAATTCTTCATTTAATGTTCAAACGTTTCCATCCTAAAAACAAGAAAGCAGTCACCGGTCCCTGTTTTTGATGTTGTTATAGGAAAGTCCATACAGAAATATGTAAATATGGTCCCTATTTTTGAAAAATAAAAAACGCAAGGTACCTTGCATTTTTCTGACAGAAAATGCAAGGTAACTTGCACTTTTCTAATTTTGGAATTTTTTTCGAAATTTTGAATCGAAAATTTTGAAAATTTTGAAAAGCACAAGTTAACTTGCACTTTCTATCAGGAAAGCGCAAGCTAGTTTGCGGTTTCTGATTTTGAAATTAATGGAAAACGCAAGGTAACTTGCGCTTTCTATCAGGAAAGCGCAAGCTAGTTTGCGCTTTCTGATTTTGAAATATTTTTAAAATTTTTGAAATTTTCGAAAAAAATTTTAATGTTTAAAAAGCGCAAACTAACTTGCGCTTTTTGATTTAGAAAAAACAGGACCTAATTTACATACTCATTTCTACAAAGACTTTTCTTATAACAACAACATAAATAGAGACCTTTCGTGCATGTCCCTCCTAAAAATCTTCCACTTTTAATCACAAAATTGCCTCTCCATTCATCCTCTAATTCAAGTTAAAATTATCATCAGTTGCATTCACCAAATCTTAAAAAACCTGATATGAATTTACTTTCAATTTCTAATTTAGTTCTAAAACCAAATTAAATTTCAGATGTTGCCTTCAGATTCAATATACATCCATAGCTTATGTGGTCGATCTGAGTAGTTTTGACTCGACTCAAAAAAGGTGTGTCCAATTTGATTTTAAGTTTGGAATTTTATTATTAGAATATATTTCATGTTTTATACATGTTTGTATTTGAAAAAAAACCTATTACTTATCCGATTATTATTTTTATTTAATGTTCAAACGTGTCCATCCTAAATCTCTTCCACTTCCTCTTGAAATTATTACCAATTTCATTTTTCACCATTTCTTAAAAATTAGTACTCCTAAATTCATACTTCATCTTTCATATTTTTATTCATAAAGTTGACTCTCTCTACTTTAGAAATAAAATACCACTCTCTCCCTAATTTGCCTAATTCTTCGCAATATAGACCTTCAACAAAAATATTATTCTTATACTATCTATTTTATTATATGTAAAACTCAATCTCTGGCAATTTTTTTCTCCTTTCTTATTCAATCTCAAGTCACTTTTCATTCTCATTTAATCCTCATTCCAAAATAAACTCTTCATTCAATGTTCAAACGTTTCCATCCTAAAAATCTTCCACTTTTAGTCACAAAATTGCCTCTCCATTCATCCTCTAATTCAAGTTAAAATTATTATCAGTTGTATTCACCAAATCTTAAAAAACCTGATATGAATTTACTTTCAATTTCTAATTTAGTTTCTAAAACCAAGTTAAATTTTAGATGTTGCCTCCAGTTTCAATATACATCCATAGCTTATGTGGTCGATCTGAGTGAGTAGTTTTGAACTCGATTCTGAAAAAGGTGTGTCCAAATTTATTTTAAGTTTGGAATTTTATTATTAGAATATATTTCATGTTTTATACATGTTTTCTATTTGAAAAAAAAACCTGTTACTTATCCGATTGCTATTGTATTTAATGTTCAATTGTTTACATCCTAAATCTCTTCCAATTCCTCTTGAAATTATTACCAATTTCACTTTTCATCGTTTCTTAAACATCAGTACTCCAAAATTCATTCTTCATCTTTCTTATTTTTATTCATAAAATTGTCTCTCTCTATTTTAGAAAGAAAATACCGTTCTCTCCATAATTTGCCTAATTCTTTGCAATATAGACCTTCAACAAAAATATTATTCTTATACTATCTATTCTATTATATATAAAACTCAATCTCTACCAATTTTTCTCCTCCTCTCTTATTCAATCTTAGGCCACTTTTCATTATCATTTAATCCTCATTCCAAAAAAAATTCTTCATTTAATGTTCAAACGTTTCCATCCTAAAAATCTTCCACTTTTAGTCACAAAATTGCCTCTCCATTCATCCTCTAATTCAAGTTAAAATTATTATCAGTTGCATTCACCAAATCTTAAAAATTCTGATATGAATTTACTTTCAATTTCTAATTTAATTTCTAAAACCAAATTAAATTTCAGATGTTGGCTTCAGTTTCAATATACTTCCATAGCTTATGTGGTCGATCTAAGTAGTTTTGAATTCGATTCTGAAAAAGGTGTGTCCAAATTTATTTTAAGTTTGGAATTTTATTATTAGAATATATTTCATGTTTTATACATGTTTTTATTTGAAAAAAAAACCCGTTACTTATCCGATTACTATTTTTATTTAATGTTCAAACGTTTCCATCCTAAATCTCTTCCACTTCCTCTTGAAATTATTACCAATTTCATTTTTCATCGTTTCTTAAACATCGGTACTCCTAAATTCATTCTTCATCTTTCTTATTTTTATTCATAAAATTGCCTCACTATATTTTAGAAATAAAATACTGCTCTCTCCCTAATTCGCCTAATTCTTTGCAATGTAGACCTTCAACAATAATATTATTATTATACTATCTATTCTATTATATATAAAACTCAATCTATGCCATTTTTATTCCTCCTCTCTTATTCAATCTCAAGTCACATTTCATTCTCATTTAATCCTCATTCCAAAATAAATTCTTAATTTAACGTTCAAACGTTTCCATCCTAAAAATCTTCCACATTTAGTCACAAAATTGCCTCTTCATTCATCATCTAATTCAAGTTAAAATTATTATCAGTTGCATTCACCAAATCTTAAAAAACCTAATATGAATTTACTTTCGATTTCTAATTTAGTTTCTAAAACCAAATTAAATTTCCGATGTTGCCTTCAGTTTTAATATACATCCATAACTTATGTGGTCGATTCGAGTAGTTTTGAACTCGATTCTAAAAAAGGTGTGTCCAAATTTATTTTAAGCTTGGAATTTTATTATTAGAATATATTTCATGTTTTATACATGTTCGTATTTGAAAAAATCATGTTACTTATCCGATTATTATTTTTATTAAATGTTCAAACATTTCCATCCTAAATCTCTTCCATTTCCTCTTGAAATTATTACCAATTACATTTTTCATCGTTTCTTAAACAACAGTTCTCCTAAATTCATTCTTCATCTTTCTTATTTTATTCATAAAATTGCCCCTCTCATTTATCCTCCAATTCAAGTTAAAATTATTATCTGTTGCATTCACCAAATCTTAAAAAACTTGATATGATTTTACTTTCAATTTCTAATTTAGTTTCTAAAATTAAATTCAATTTAAGATGCTACCTTTTGTTTCAGTATACATCCGTAGCTTATATAGTCGATCTGAGTAGTTCTAAAGTTGATTCTGAAATGGAATTTCATGTTTGGAATTTTATCATTAGAACATATTTCATGTTTTATATATGTTTGTATTTGAAATAGAAAATTTGGTATTTATCCGATTACTATTTTATATGTTTTCCATTCAAGTCCATATATTTCATAAAATAATTTGTTCGATCAATGGAATGTTAGATTCCAATAATTCAAATGATTGATTTAATAAAATAATTTGAATTATACTATGCAAGATATCAAGAATAAGCAAAAACTTTTGTTGATGAATATTTTTCGATCGACAAACCTAAGTTTAACACGGTGAGTCTAATATTTTTTAATTCATTTCTTAAAAGTTTAATATCGAATTTATTTTTGAATATTTATTGATTTGTACATCTCACTGATAATTTTGGCAACACTAGAAGGATAGAATATGAGGAGCAATGGAATTCTAATGGAAAACATTCAGTTGCATGTTATTTAAAATTATGAAGTGGTTTTCCTCCATTCAGAGTAATACAAATTCAATATTTTATGTACTATTTTAGGTTGTATGTAGATTTCTTTCATAAATCATTACATGTTTCTAGCATCTAGGTTGTTAACATATGAAGTTCCATGAGTTGGATAAACTTTAGTTCTGAAACGATTGCAAGTTATTTAATATTATGAAGCTATTTCTTTATTTTATTCAAATTAATACAAATTCAATGTTTTATGTACTATTTCATGATGAATGTAGACTTTTTTTTACCTAAATCATTATATGTGTGTACCATCTAGGTATGAAGAGTATGAAATTCTTTGAGATGGATATACTTAATCTAAAATATGGGGTTTAATTGTGTATTTATTACACTACACCCTAATTTGTTTTAGGAATAAAATAGATGAGGTCTAATAAAATAAATTTCACATATTTAAACTATAAACTATTAGTTTTCCTCAAAGTGTGGTGTAAATAAAATGTTACAATTAGTGTACATAGAGCAATAATTTTTTTAAAGTGGTTTAGAGTGCTTAGAGTTCAAACTCAAGATCTCTAGAAACCACTTGTAATGATCCATATTTTTTGGTAATTAAATTTAATAAGATTTTGAAATATTAATATTGTAAGAAATTAAAATTTATGAGTTGTAATGATAAAACAATTAGAATGTAAAATAGTAATGTTGATTTAATGTAATTGATAACCATTTTAATCCAATTTCAATCAATGGATATAATTGTAAGGTTATTTGGTTATAATTGTAAATAATGAAATAAATTAAATGATACATTTAATGATGAAATTATATGTAATTGTTTGGAATAGGTTAATATAGAATATAGAATCATTTTATTATAACCCTTGATTGTAAATGATAAGATGATGGATATGAACTATTACTATAGACAATGGTTGTAATTATCTTCTCATTAATTTGTCTGTTTGAATATTAAATGGGTAATTAATGGAATTAAGGCAATTGAATGTTGGAATTATATGTTGTTAATTGAAATTGGATATAATCAGTGATGTGTAAGTATTCATAACATTTGTTGTAGATAATAAATTGATAAATATGATTAAATTACTTAAAGGTAACAATTGTTCATTTATCATCTCATTATTTAATATGTTTGAAATTAATTTGGAAACCAATGAAAATTTATGTAATTAATTATTGCAATTAATATGGTAAAAGATGTTAATGGTAAAATAATGAATGTAATAAAATGTAAACTTATGTTAATATATAATTCATAGGGTATTGTTGGTTGAATAATAAGGATGATAACATAGGTTTGAACGTAATTAGATGAGAATTGGATGCGTAGTTAATGACATTACCTTTTGAATATGATAAGGGAAAACAAATTAAAATTGCATTAATTGATATTACATCTTTTAATTAAGATCAAGTGTAACGATCTGTAACTTTTAACAACTTTAAAATGGCAGTATTTTGAATTTAAATAAAAATTAAATAAAAAAATTGAATTTGTGATGTTGAGTGTTTTATTTGACCAAATTTAATAGAATAAAATTTTTGTGAAATTTCAAATTTTGGTCAAACTTAGTCAAAGATTGACTTTTGGTTGAAAAATTTAAATTTTAAAATTTTATTCTTTTTATATGATACTAGACTGAATTTTGATCTTTCCTCCACTTTTCGTTTCGTCAAAATCAAATTCCTATTGCTTTAAAAATTTGAATTACTGTGAAAAATTAACATGAATTGGTAGATTTTAGTTGTGTTTTATTTGGCTAAGGCATATTGGGTTTGTTTGGTCTAATGAGCCTTGGTTAACCAAGAGACTCTAGTCAGTCATGTGACCATTCCTTTGCCTACGACCTTATGTTTCTTATCTGATAACATCTATGCACTTAATTTTTCTCCTGAGAAACTTTCTCTGCACACTTTTTCCTTCTCCTCAAAATCTACAGAGAACTCTAGATCTAAAACTCAAAAAACCTCACAAATCAAAACTCCTTTCCTCCTCTCCTTCAACCCTTCCTCCTCCCCTATAGCCGCCCTCTCCACCATCTCCAAGGCCATCTCCTTCCACCTTCCCTCTCCTCTTCTTTCTCCTTTTCCCTTCTTTTCCCCTTCCCTATTTTCCCTCTTTCTTCCCCTTATTTCCATGGCATTTATATTTCACTAAACTACTCCAAATCAAATAATTTTTTTATGAAACTATGTATAATTTCAATGACAACAACTTTGTTGTTGAACCCTTCTTACCATTTCGAATATTTCTATATCAAAAACTCCATTTTTCAAGTCCTTTCTTGGGTCCAGTTTTGGCCGAAAATACCCCATATTGTATCAATCATATCTCCTTAAGAATGAACCAAATTATGTGATTATTTGTTTCAAACCATTTATTTTTCCAGTGGCTTCAACTTTCTTTTAGATCAGTTCTTCAAATTCCTTAATTTGCTATGCCAAAAACTCAAATCTTTTCGAAGTAATTTTGAACTCAGATATTCAACTCAAAAAACACCTCTGTTTGTTTTGACAATAACTTCCTCAATACAGAATCTTTTTGAGTGATTCATTTTCTAAAAGTGGAGAGAATAGAATTTGAAACAACTTTCTAGTTAGTCACTTTTACAGATTCAGTACTATTCTGGTCCGAATATTTTCTTAAAGATGACCTAGTTTTAGGTTTGTCCATAGTTTGGATCTTGGGTTGTTTGGAAGTTGGAAGCAGTTGAAACTTGTTTATTGATTCGTGTTCGTATCTAAGCTTTGTTGGATTTTCTTTGCATTTGGATCTTTGTTAGGAATCTCCATATTGCTCCATTTTTATCATCACCTTCGTAGCCACGAAAGGTGAGCAAACACTCACAACTACTAGATTTCTTATGTTAGTTAAATTGATTGGTTGCTGTTTAGTATATTTTAAATTGTCATTCCAGTTAATTCTGACTTTTATTGAATTAATTTAATATTGAAATTTAAATTGCCAGTTAAATACCTATTAATGATAACCAGTAAATTGTTGGTAGTTATTGGTTGATTTCAATGATGATTGTGCTGTATGTTCAATTGTTGATATTTGGGTGATTGGATGGATGTTATTGGTTGACATTTTGGATGATTGGATGTTATTTATGTTTATATCTCTGTTATCCCTATGGGTTGAAATGATACATACCCGAACGATCTTATAGATTAAGGGAAAAATCGTTATGGGTTGAAATGATAAACCCAAGCGGTTTTCATTGATTTGGAAATGTTGATTTTTGATACCGGTTGAAATGACATATACCCATATAATTTCTTGAATTTGGATTTTATTTGGAATTGAATTATTTGTAGGGTTTAAAGTTAATTCAAACTTCATATTTTTTTTAATTAGATGATTAAGATTGATATTTTGAATTATCTGAAACCCTTTAAATAATTATATTCACGTTGTACACTTGATAGGAGATGAAATTCCCGTAACATCTATGAAACCATTGCACTAATATTTCTATTTTACTTATTTTGATTTGACTTACATAAGATCTTTTAGTTCTTTCTCGAGTGTTTTTTCTTTTCATTATGCTCGGGTTAATCTAAGCTTTTTCAATGTATTGACGACTATTTTCTGGACGACGAAGATTCAGTATATCATTGCTATTTATTATTCCCTTACATTCTATGTTCCGCTGCATTATTTGTTTATTTCTGATGTATGTATAACTCTGATTTGAATTGTAAAAGTGCAATCAAATGTTATTTGTAAAATAGCTTCATGAACTGTTTATTTGATTATTATATTTTGTCGTTCCGCTGCGAGATTTTGTGTTTTGTTTTTTTTCTTATTTACCCCATTAACAATCCTCCCTTTTGAATGGTTTGAGTCTGACATGTGTGGTTTATTGTCGATTTGAACTGTCCAAAAAGGTGGGTCGTTACAGTTGATATCAGAGCCAGGTTTAGACATACCTTAGCCTGTTGGGGATAACTCATTAGAGATAAGGTAGTAATATCCTAGAATGAGTTGTCTGAGTGTATATACGAGAGCGCGTATTCGTTAGTGTTATAAAATGTTTATATAAGTTTTGAAATGAAATAATTTTTCCTAATATTATATGTTATATATAAAGGAATAAATTTTTTATAACTATTAATGTTATTTGTAATGTGTTTGATTTGTGAAATGGTAATATTTAATTATTATCGTTTATTGTTGATTTGTTGTATTTAGTCAGTTTATAAGCATTGGCTAATTATTGTTGATTTAACTTATGGACTAAACACTAGTTTAGTAATGGTGTATTAAAGAGAATAAAATGAATAATTAGGATATTTGGTTATGAAATTGAAATTTTTGGTTGTGAATATTGTTGTTTGTTGATTGGTAGTTTCAACTATTGAAATAAAATGAAATATCTGGATATTTTGGATAGTCGAAACTTCTGAATTAATATATAAATTGAAATGTAGAAATTTTATTGAATTATGTAGTTGAATTTGGTAACCTTAAATTGAAAGCAAGTGAAACAAGGTTAAATTTGTTATATCTATGTTAGTGAATGAATAGAATTGTTGTATACATTATTGGCATGTAATGTAATAATATACAAGTGTGAACTTTACGCCTTGGCATGTTTAAATAGAAATTGTGATTAAGGAAAAGCTGTAAATGAGATTTTAAAAAAAAAGTGTTATGAACTTAATTAAATTTATGAAATGTGGCATAAATAAATTTGAAAAGTAAGCGAAAACTAATTGGATAAACGAATATGAACTAAAAGTGGAATGATTTTAAATAAAGTCATGACTTGTAAATTGTTTATGAAATAAATGGATGTTGCAATAAATGTAGTATTAAATGAGAAATATTACATGTGAAATTGAATTGAATTTAAAAATGAAGAGAAATACAAACAATGTTATGAGAATGAATATATTAATGTTTTATATTAAATGGAGAAATTCTATGAAACAAATATTAAAGTATGAAGTGATATTTGTGTTAATCAATGAGATAAATAATGAATTTAAATCAAAATGTAATGGTGATGAAACAAATTGGAATAAGTACGTAAGTTGCACGTATATTGTTTTATTCGCATAATTAATTTTATCCGGATTTGAGTACACAAGTTCGAGGTGAATCACACCATTTGTAACGACCCCGAATTTTATATAAATCTAAATTAATAATTTAATGAGTTTTTGAATTAAAACAGTAAAATAAAACGTTAAAGAGATGAGAGTTTCCCCGATATCCAAGTATATCTGACTAAATTGTTTAATTAATTAGTAATCGATATTGATTTAGTTAAGTTATGGATTAAGTGTGAATTATTGGGAATAATGTATTCGAATTAAAAAAATTGAATTGGAGTTTATAAATAACAAAATAAGTTGCAAAACAAAAGAAGACAAGCAAGTAGCTGCAATAAACAAAGACACAAACAAATATTATAACCCTGTACAAATTTTAATGCCTGTACACTTCTTTTCTTTCATATATACATCCATATTCATCCCATTCGTCCATTTAAAAAACTGAAAGGAAAAGAAAAATGAATGAGGTAAAACCATTTTATACTTAAAACAAAGCTTCAGCTCAAAACAACAATCAAATCTGGAAGCATGCGATTTCAAAGCAAAGAATGCAAAAAAGCTTTCACCTGGAACAGAGCTGCAGTTTTGTTAATGCAGTAGATTTCTGGAAAACAATCTAAAGTGATATCATCTAAAACAAATACCACTATTCTCTGCTTCATCCATATTCAGGTGAGCAAATCATCATCTTTAAAGCTTAGTCTGTTATACATATAGAGTTGCTTGTCAACAGACTTCTCTGTTCAATATTTGTGAGTAAACTTTTGATTTTTCTTTCAATCCTTTGGTTGCTGTGTGAATGTTTTGGGTGATATAGGAAGCTTAAACTTTGTATGAATCAAAACCAAGAATGCAAGTCTGGGAATGACTTTTCCTTTCCCTGTTTCATTAACTCTCTGATTTACAGTAAATCATACCCAGAACAGATCTGTTCTGGACATGATTGCCAGTCATCTCCTGTTCTGTTTTTTTTTTGATACAAGGTTTAATCAAGAAAACTTTAAATTTTAATCCTCTGATCCCTGATTGTTTTTAATTTGCAACAAATAAATTAGTTTAAAACATCATCTATGGATTAAATTCTGTTTTATGCCTGATCATGAAGAAGTTAACTCTGTAACCAAAGATTTACAGTAAAAACAACTTTTTATGATAAATTTACTTATGTTAAAATGTTGTTTGATTCCATAACTTGGATGAACATACCAAAGTACGATTTTTAAAAGCAACCTGATGATTTTTTGTTAAATATTCAACGAGCAGTTCTCAGTTGATCAGGAAACGCGTTTTAATCAATTCCCAGTGATTCAACAAAATTTGAATGATGAAATCTTGTCTAAGGCTAGGTTGTTGATTCAAGATTTCGGGAAAATTATCAAATAATTTTTGTTTTGTACAAATTTGTGGGACGAGTCGAAATTAGGTTTTCGCTTCGAGTTCTGAACAAGTCTGGGAATGAGATGGGTTCGTCACCTCCGACGCATCGAGCTGCGTGAGGTTTTTGGAGATGGTCGAGCACGGTGTTGAGGTGGCGTGGACGAAGTTTGGATGCCTCCGATGGTCGGAGGAGTGCTGGCGAAGTAATTTCATGTTGGTATGGTTGCGTCAAAGTTCGAACGACATGCTCGATTTCGTTCCACTGTCGATTTCGAAATCGCGTGAAGGGGGAAGGCACGAGGAAATCATCGGTAATGTGTGGGGAACCTAGAGGATGGTCGGCGATCATCCGATCGATTGGACACGTGCACGTGCACGCAATGGGTTCGTGTATCTGGTGGTTGCAGTGATAAAGAAAGGATTAGAGAAGAAGGCTATGGGCTCGGTGGAAACTCGAAGTCTACTCGGGGAAACATAGGGAAGAACTCGAGTTTAACTCGAGTGAAAACCAGGGTTATCTCGGGTCTGGAAATTTGACATAAAAGAAAACAGTTTTCAAGCTTTAAACAAATTCAAGTCTGAACCAATTTAAGCTTCTTCGTTTAAAAAAAAAATGATGATTGTTTTATTTGAAAATGAGATTGGGTTTAAATTCAAAAGTTAAGTTTAGTTTCGAATAAAATTTTGAATCTTAAGCTTTCAAAATAAATTGAGATTTTAAATCAAGAATTTAAAAATAAGTTTAAAACAGAGTTTAAAGCCAAGTTTAACCAAACAGCTTTTTAAAAGCAATTAAAGAAATGTTATTAGTTAATGAAGATAATTAACTAGAAATTTTTAAGTAATTAAATTAATGTGATTAAATTTTGATAATTAATTTGATTAATTAATTAAGATAATCAATTGTAAATTGTTAGTTACTTAATGAAAGCAATTAAGGGGTTAATTAATTATGTAATTGGTTTAAGGTTAATTAATTAATATGATTTATTAATTAAGGTAATTAATTTTAGGATAATAAATTAATTAAAGGTTAATTAATAAATGATTAAAGGTTAATTTATTAAAATGGTTTATAATTAATTGATGATTAATTAACCAAGATTTGTAGTTTATTCATAAGTAATTAATCTAATTTGAATAAATCAGATATTGATTGATCTTACTTATGGATATTTGGATTCTATTGGATGACTTGATTGTTTGGTGTCCTTGATATATGATGCTTTGTGATACATCCTGATTTATGTTGTGATCTGTAATTTACTTATCTGTGATATATATCTGTAACCTGTGAATGAACGATAAGCGTGATAGTTCATACCGCTTATCAACTATATTTCTGTATTCTGATATGTGATGATTGATGTTGCACTATTGTGTGAAACCCTTGGACTACACCTTTACACACACAAATATGGATTTCACGTGGAAATCGGTTAAGTCACAGATAATTGGAAATTGATATTTTTGAAATTGAAATTTTAATTTCAATTGATTTTGAAATTAGAAATTCGGGTTTAAAGTGAAAAGCTTTTGAAATGGAATTTCAAAGACAAAAGTTATTTTGAATAACTTGATCGAGTTTGGAAAATTTAAATAATTTGATTTAAATTTGAATTCAAGTTTGAAATTGAATCCTATGATTTGAAACTAGGGATTAAAGATGATATAAATGTGTTTATAAAAAGTTAAACCATTTAAAAGTTAAATTTTGGGAATTTGAATTTAACCCAAGAATTTCAACTCGTATGAATGAATCAGATTTCCAAAATGAAACTATTTGTTTTAAAGGAATAAAAACTTTCAGATAAGAAAAGAAATTCCAGCTTAATTAAAGGAATTTCAAGTTTGAATTGAAAATTGTTTTTTTTCAAGTTATGAATGAATTCTTTTTGAAAGCTATGAATTAAATCTGTTTATTTTTAACAGATTTAAAATGATGGTTTATTTAAACCATTCAAAATGAAATTGTTTTGCAAGCTATAAGTTAGATCTTTGATTTAAAGATTTAACGAGTTAAATTGAAAATGGAAATTGATTTGGAAAAATCTGTGAATGAATCTTTTGTTTAAAAGATAAAAATCTGGAAATTGTTTAAAACCGTTGAAGGTTGTTAAAATGAATCTTTTTGTTTAAAAGATTAAAATGGTAATTTGTTTAAACCATTTGAAGAAAGATTTTGGGTAATAAGCTGTGACTTAATTGAAATCCCATATCCATATGCTTTTTAATTGCGCTCACTATTCGGGTTAGCCGGGAAAGGACCTTTGGGTCGTATAACCCATTCCGAATAGTGATACGTCGTATATGGATCGCATTTGCTATATTACAGCATGATAGGGGGTTCTCGCTTCGCGGTTTGGTGGCGAACGGGAGAATCTTACCCCTACATGTCCCTGAGAGGGATGGGTTGGTTAGGCAGATGCCGTGACAGTCGAGAGGCTGGCCGTAAAAGTAAATGCGAGGTGCCAATGTAAGCCACGGTGGGACTGGGATGGTTGCAAAGCCTACCGGTGGCCGCTGTCTGTGGGACGTTACATTTGGTATCAGAGCTAAGGTTGAACTTTAGCTCAGGAGTATAACACGTTAAGTAGCTCATTAGAGATAGAGTGAAGTAAACTCTAGAATGAGTAATTCTCAGATATCCGTCTGAACGTCTCAGTAAATTCTCTTACTATCCACTGATAGTAAGTATGAGTTCAAGAAGAGGATGAGATAGGGGACAAGGAATACGACTATAAATGGTCGATACTCTGTAACAGCAAGGAATCAATCTTTTCTCTATCCATCTCTTTTGTTCAACATCTTTTCTCAATTCTTCGATGATTTCTAGTAGATCCAGGAAGAAATTCGATATGTTAATATGGGACATAAACTCCAGATAGGCCAAATTGTTTGTTTGGATGTATTGATTGGTTGCTTTGATTGCTATGGTTGATAGATATGCTTTAAGTTCTAAACTGAAAATTTGAAATTGTATCCATATATCTATCTATTCTTTGGGTCCGGATATATTCTACGAATGGTTAGTTATTCCTTTCAAACTGACCGATGCCCCTGCATACTTCGTAGATCTGGATAACCCGAGTATCGTGTGAAAGAATTCAACAGATTCGTTCTTGTATCGGTTATCGATATTCTGATTTGGTAAACCAAATGCAGAACAGATGTTTAGTTGATGGAATATTCTTCATCTATCTTTTTGTCTCCTTGGTAATTTCGAGGACGAAATTCTTTTAAGGGGGGAAGTTTGTAACGACCCCGAATTTTATATAAATCTAAATTAATAATTTAATGAGTTTTTGAATTAAAACAGTAAAATAAAACGTTAAAGAGATGCGAGTTTCCCCGATATCCAAGTATATCTGACTAAATTGTTTAATTAATTAGTAATCGATATTGATTTAGTTAAGTTATGGATTAAGTGTGAATTATTGGGAATAATGTATTCGAATTAAAAAAATTGAATTGGAGTTTATAAATAACAAAATAAGTTGCAAAACAAAAGAAGACAAGCAAGTAGCTGCAATAAACAAAGACACAAACAAATATTATAACCCTGTACAAATTTTAATGCCTGTACACTTCTTTTCTTTCATATATACATCCATATTCATCCCATTCGTCCATTTAAAAAACTGAAAGGAAAAGAAAAATGAATGAGGTAAAACCATTTTATACTTAAAACAAAGCTTCAGCTCAAAACAACAATCAAATCTGGAAGCATGCGATTTCAAAGCAAAGAATGCAAAAAAGCTTTCACCTGGAACAGAGCTGCAGTTTTGTTAATGCAGTAGATTTCTGGAAAACAATCTAAAGTGATATCATCTAAAACAAATACCACTATTTTCTGCTTCATCCATATTCAGGTGAGCAAATCATCATCTTTAAAGCTTAGTCTGTTATACATATAGAGTTGCTTGTCAACAGACTTCTCTGTTCAATATTTGTGAGTAAACTTTTGATTTTTCTTTCAATCCTTTGGTTGCTGTGTGAATGTTTTGGGTGATATAGGAAGCTTAAACTTTGTATGAATCAAAACCAAGAATGCAAGTCTGGGAATGACTTTTCCTTTCCCTGTTTCATTAACTCTCTGATTTACAGTAAATCATACCCAGAACAGATCTGTTCTGGACATGATTGCCAGTCATCTCCTGTTCTGTTTTTTTTTGATACAAGGTTTAATCAAGAAAACTTTAAATTTTAATCCTCTGATCCCTGATTGTTTTTAATTTGCAACAAATAAATTAGTTTAAAACATCATCTATGGATTAAATTCTGTTTTATGCCTGATCATGAAGAAGTTAACTCTGTAACCAAAGATTTACAGTAAAAACAACTTTTTATGATAAATTTACTTATGTTAAAATGTTGTTTGATTCCATAACTTGGATGAACATACCAAAGTATGATTTTTAAAAGCAACCTGATGATTTTTTGTTAAATATTCAACGAGCAGTTCTCAGTTGATCAGGAAACGCGTTTTAATCAATTCCCAGTGATTCAACAAAATTTGAATGATGAAATCTTGTCTAAGGCTAGGTTGTTGATTCAAGATTTCGGGAAAATTATCAAATAATTTTTGTTTTGTACAAATTTGTGGGACGAGTCGAAATTAGGTTTTCGCTTCGAGTTCTGAACAAGTCTGGGAATGAGATGGGTTCGTCACCTCCGACGCATCGAGCTGCGTGAGGTTTTTGGCGATGGTCGAGCACGGTGTTGAGGTGGCGTGGACGAAGTTTGGATGCCTCCGATGGTCGGAGGAGTGCTGGCGAAGTAATTTCATGTTGGTATGGTTGCGTCAAAGTTCGAACGACATGCTCGATTTCGTTCCACTGTCGATTTCGAAATCGCGTGAAGGGGGAAGGCACGAGGAAATCATCGGTAATGTGTGGGGAACCTAGAGGATGGTCGGCGATCATCCGATCGATTGGACACGTGCACGTGCACGCAATGGGTTCGTGTATCTGGTGGTTGCAGTGATAAAGAAAGGATTAGAGAAGAAGGCTATGGGCTCGGTGGAAACTCGAAGTCTACTCGGGGAAACATAGGGAAGAACTCGAGTTTAACTCGAGTGAAAACCAGGGTTATCTCGGGTCTGGAAATTTGACATAAAAGAAAACAGTTTTCAAGCTTTAAACAAATTCAAGTCTGAACCAATTTAAGCTTCTTCTTTAAAAAAAAAATGATGATTGTTTTATTTGAAAATGAGATTGGGTTTAAATTCAAAAGTTAAGTTTAGTTTCGAATAAAATTTTGAATCTTAAGCTTTCAAAATAAATTGAGATTTTAAATCAAGAATTTAAAAATAAGTTTAAAACAGAGTTTAAAGCCAAGTTTAACCAAACAGCTTTTTAAAAGCAATTAAAGAAATGTTATTAGTTAATGAAGATAATTAACTAGAAATTTTTAAGTAATTAAATTAATGTGATTAAATTTTGATAATTAATTTGATTAATTAATTAAGATAATCAATTGTAAATTGTTAGTTACTTAATGAAAGCAATTAAGGGGTTAATTAATTATGTAATTGGTTTAAGGTTAATTAATTAATATGATTTATTAATTAAGGTAATTAATTTTAGGATAATAAATTAATTAAAGGTTAATTAATAAATGATTAAAGGTTAATTTATTAAAATGGTTTATAATTAATTGATGATTAATTAACCAAGATTTGTAGTTTATTCATAAGTAATTAATCTAATTTGAATAAATCAGATATTGATTGATCTTACTTATGGATATTTGGATTCTATTGGATGACTTGATTGTTTGGTGTCCTTGATATATGATGCTTTGTGATACATCCTGATTTATGTTGTGATCTGTAATTTACTTATCTGTGATATATATCTGTAACCTATGAATGAACGATAAGCGTGATAGTTCATACCGCTTATCAACTATATTTCTGTATTCTGATATGTGATGATTGATGTTGCACTATTGTGTGAAACCCCTGGACTACACCTTTACACACACAAATATGGATTTCACGTGGAAATCGGTTAAGTCACAGATAATTGGAAATTGATATTTTTGAAATTGAAATTTTAATTTCAATTGATTTTGAAATTAGAAATTCGGGTTTAAAGTGAAAAGCTTTTGAAATGGAATTTCAAAGACAAAAGTTATTTTGAATAACTTGATCGAGTTTGGAAAATTTAAATAATTTGATTTAAATTTGAATTCAAGTTTGAAATTGAATCCTATGATTTGAAACTAGGGATTAAAGATGATATAAATGTGTTTATATAAAGTTAAACCATTTAAAAGTTAAATTTTGGGAATTTGAATTTAACCCAAGAATTTCAACTCGTATGAATGAATCAGATTTCCAAAATGAAACTATTTGTTTTAAAGGAATAAAAACTTTCAGATAAGAAAAGAAATTCCAGCTTAATTAAAGGAATTTCAAGTTTGAATTGAAAATTGTTTTTTTTCAAGTTATGAATGAATTCTTTTTGAAAGCTATGAATTAAATCTGTTTATTTTTAACAGATTTAAAATGATGGTTTATTTAAACCATTCAAAATGAAATTGTTTTGCAAGCTATAAGTTAGATCTTTGATTTAAATATTTAACGAGTTAAATTGAAAATGGAAATTGATTTGGAAAAATCTGTGAATGAATCTTTTGTTTAAAAGATAAAAATCTGGAAATTGTTTAAAACCGTTGAAGGTTGTTAAAATGAATCTTTTTGTTTAAAAGATTAAAATGGTAATTTGTTTAAACCATTTGAAGAAAGATTTTGGGTAATAAGCTGTGACTTAATTGAAATCCCATATCCATATGCTTTTTAATTGCGCTCACTATTCGGGTTAGCCGGGAAAGGACCTTTGGGTCGTATAACCCATTCCGAATAGTGATACGTCGTATATGGATCGCATTTGCTATATTACAGCATGATAGGGGGTTCTCGCTTCGCGGTTTGGTGGCGATTGGGAGAATCTTACCCCTACATGTCCCTGAGAGGGATGGGTTGGTTAGGCAGATGCCGTGACAGTCGAGAGGCTGGCCGTAAAAGTAAATGCGAGGTGCCAATGTAAGCCACGGTGGGACTGGGATGGTTGCAAAGCCTACCGGTGGCCGCTGTCTGTGGGACGTTACATTTGGTATCAGAGCTAAGGTTGAACTTTAGCTCAGGAGTATAACACGTTAAGTAGCTCATTAGAGATAGAGTGAAGTAAACTCTAGAATGAGTAATTCTCAGATATCCGTCTGAACGTCTCAGTAAATTCTCTTACTATCCACTGATAGTAAGTATGAGTTCAAGAAGAGGATGAGATAGGGGACAAGGAATACGACTATAAATGGTCGATACTCTGTAACAGCAAGGAATCAATCTTTTCTCTATCCATCTCTTTTGTTCAACATCTTTTCTCAATTCTTCGATGATTTCTAGTAGATCCAGGAAGAAATTCGATATGTTAATATGGGACATAAACTCCAGATAGGCCAAATTGTTTGTTTGGATGTATTGATTGGTTGCTTTGATTGCTATGGTTGATAGATATGCTTTAAGTTCTAAACTGAAAATTTGAAATTGTATCCATATATCTATCTATTCTTTGGGTCCGGATATATTCTACGAATGGTTAGTTATTCCTTTCAAACTGACCGATGCCCCTGCATACTTCGTAGATCTGGATAACCCGAGTATCGTGTGAAAGAATTCAACAGATTCGTTCTTGTATCTGTTATCGATATTCTGATTTGGTAAACCAAATGCAGAACAGATGTTTAGTTGATGGAATATTCTTCATCTATCTTTTTGTCTCCTTGGTAATTTCGAGGACGAAATTCTTTTAAGGGGGGAAGTTTGTAACGACCCCGAATTTTATATAAATCTAAATTAATAATTTAATGAGTTTTTGAATTAAAACAGTAAAATAAAACGTTAAAGAGATGCGAGTTTCCCCGATATCCAAGTATATCTGACTAAATTGTTTAATTAATTAGTAATCGATATTGATTTAGTTAAGTTATGGATTAAGTGTGAATTATTGGGAATAATGTATTCGAATTAAAAAAATAGAATTGGAGTTTATAAATAACAAAATAAGTTGCAAAACAAAAGAAGACAAGCAAGTAGCTGCAATAAACAAAGACACAAACAAATATTATAACCCTGTACAAATTTTAATGCCTGTACACTTCTTTTCTTTCATATATACATCCATATTCATCCCATTCGTCCATTTAAAAAACTGAAAGGAAAAGAAAAATGAATGAGGTAAAACCATTTTATACTTAAAACAAAGCTTCAGCTCAAAACAACAATCAAATCTGGAAGCATGCGATTTCAAAGCAAAGAATGCAAAAAAGCTTTCACCTGGAACAGAGCTGCAGTTTTGTTAATGCAGTAGATTTCTGGAAAACAATCTAAAGTGATATCATCTAAAACAAATACCACTATTTTCTGCTTCATCCATATTCAGGTGAGCAAATCATCATCTTTAAAGCTTAGTCTGTTATACATATAGAGTTGCTTGTCAACAGACTTCTCTGTTCAATATTTGTGAGTAAACTTTTGATTTTTCTTTCAATCCTTTGGTTGCTGTGTGAATGTTTTGGGTGATATAGGAAGCTTAAACTTTGTATGAATCAAAACCAAGAATGCAAGTCTGGGAATGACTTTTCCTTTCCCTGTTTCATTAACTCTCTGATTTACAGTAAATCATACCCAGAACAGATCTGTTCTGGACATGATTGCCAGTCATCTCCTGTTCTGTTTTTTTTTGATACAAGGTTTAATCAAGAAAACTTTAAATTTTAATCCTCTGATCCCTGATTGTTTTTAATTTGCAACAAATAAATTAGTTTAAAACATCATCTATGGATTAAATTCTGTTTTATGCCTGATCATGAAGAAGTTAACTCTGTAACCAAAGATTTACAGTAAAAACAACTTTTTATGATAAATTTACTTATGTTAAAATGTTGTTTGATTCCATAACTTGGATGAACATACCAAAGTATGATTTTTAAAAGCAACCTGATGATTTTTTGTTAAATATTCAACGAGCAGTTCTCAGTTGATCAGGAAACGCGTTTTAATCAATTCCCAGTGATTCAACAAAATTTGAATGATGAAATCTTGTCTAAGGCTAGGTTGTTGATTCAAGATTTCGGGAAAATTATCAAATAATTTTTGTTTTGTACAAATTTGTGGGACGAGTCGAAATTAGGTTTTCGCTTCGAGTTCTGAACAAGTCTGGGAATGAGATGGGTTCGTCACCTCCGACGCATCGAGCTGCGTGAGGTTTTTGGAGATGGTCGAGCACGGTGTTGAGGTGGCGTGGACGAAGTTTGGATGCCTCCGATGGTCGGAGGAGTGCTGGCGAAGTAATTTCATGTTGGTATGGTTGCGTCAAAGTTCGAACGACATGCTCGATTTCGTTCCACTGTCGATTTCGAAATCGCGTGAAGGGGGAAGGCACGAGGAAATCATCGGTAATGTGTGGGGAACCTAGAGGATGGTCGGCGATCATCCGATCGATTGGACACGTGCACGTGCACGCAATGGGTTCGTGTATCTGGTGGTTGCAGTGATAAAGAAAGGATTAGAGAAGAAGGCTATGGGCTCGGTGGAAACTCGAAGTCTACTCGGGGAAACATAGGGAAGAACTCGAGTTTAACTCGAGTGAAAACCAGGGTTATCTCGGGTCTGGAAATTTGACATAAAAGAAAACAGTTTTCAAGCTTTAAACAAATTCAAGTCTGAACCAATTTAAGCTTCTTCTTTAAAAAAAAATGATGATTGTTTTATTTGAAAATGAGATTGGGTTTAAATTCAAAAGTTAAGTTTAGTTTCGAATAAAATTTTGAATCTTAAGCTTTCAAAATAAATTGAGATTTTAAATCAAGAATTTAAAAATAAGTTTAAAACAGAGTTTAAAGCCAAGTTTAACCAAACAGCTTTTTAAAAGCAATTAAAGAAATGTTATTAGTTAATGAAGATAATTAACTAGAAATTTTTAAGTAATTAAATTAATGTGATTAAATTTTGATAATTAATTTGATTAATTAATTAAGATAATCAATTGTAAATTGTTAGTTACTTAATGAAAGCAATTAAGGGGTTAATTAATTATGTAATTGGTTTAAGGTTAATTAATTAATATGATTTATTAATTAAGGTAATTAATTTTAGGATAATAAATTAATTAAAGGTTAATTAATAAATGATTAAAGGTTAATTTATTAAAATGGTTTATAATTAATTGATGATTAATTAACCAAGATTTGTAGTTTATTCATAAGTAATTAATCTAATTTGAATAAATCAGATATTGATTGATCTTACTTATGGATATTTGGATTCTATTGGATGACTTGATTGTTTGGTGTCCTTGATATATGATGCTTTGTGATACATCCTGATTTATGTTGTGATCTGTAATTTACTTATCTGTGATATATATCTGTAACCTATGAATGAACGATAAGCGTGATAGTTCATACCGCTTATCAACTATATTTCTGTATTCTGATATGTGATGATTGATGTTGCACTTTTTTGTGAAACCCCTGGACTACACCTTTACACACACAAATATGGATTTCACGTGGAAATCGGTTAAGTCACAGATAATTGGAAATTGATATTTTTGAAATTGAAATTTTAATTTCAATTGATTTTGAAATTAGAAATTCGGGTTTAAAGTGAAAAGCTTTTGAAATGGAATTTCAAAGACAAAAGTTATTTTGAATAACTTGATCGAGTTTGGAAAATTTAAATAATTTGATTTAAATTTGAATTCAAGTTTGAAATTGAATCCTATGATTTGAAACTAGGGATTAAAGATGATATAAATGTGTTTATATAAAGTTAAACCATTTAAAAGTTAAATTTTGGGAATTTGAATTTAACCCAAGAATTTCAACTCGTATGAATGAATCAGATTTCCAAAATGAAACTATTTGTTTTAAAGGAATAAAAACTTTCAGATAAGAAAAGAAATTCCAGCTTAATTAAAGGAATTTCAAGTTTGAATTGAAAATTGTTTTTTTTCAAGTTATGAATGAATTCTTTTTGAAAGCTATGAATTAAATCTGTTTATTTTTAACAGATTTAAAATGATGGTTTATTTAAACCATTCAAAATGAAATTGTTTTGCAAGCTATAAGTTAGATCTTTGATTTAAAGATTTAACGAGTTAAATTGAAAATGGAAATTGATTTGGAAAAATCTGTGAATGAATCTTTTGTTTAAAAGATAAAAATCTGGAAATTGTTTAAAACCGTTGAAGGTTGTTAAAATGAATCTTTTTGTTTAAAAGATTAAAATGGTAATTTGTTTAAACCATTTGAAGAAAGATTTTGGGTAATAAGCTGTGACTTAATTGAAATCCCATATCCATATGCTTTTTAATTGCGCTCACTATTCGGGTTAGCCGGGAAAGGACCTTTGGGTCGTATAACCCATTCCGAATAGTGATACGTCGTATATGGATGGCATTTGAAGACCGGTGATGAAGACCGGATATTTTCGAAAATGAAAGGACAACCTGTCGAATGTCTCTGCACTGAGTTGCTCCGGTATAGAGATTTATATCACTCTTTTTGTGACGGGAAGTCCGGACGTGATTGGAAATTATCCGGATTTGCAAGGGCTTCGTGAGAAGTGCCTTCGGTTCTGTTCGAACCCGGAACAGACTTATATGGATACATGTCTGACATTACACTTTGAGATATAAAGCCGATTTCTTTCAAATACATTTCTGTTGGTGGCGGAGAATTTATTCTCTTAGCTTAACACCCTTCTCTGAGACGTACGAGCTCAGAGGTTATGTAGTTGAAATTTATCAGCGATATATCCCAATTTGGTAATGTGGCATGCTGAGTGTTACTGTGTGATGATCAGTGTTTGATCATTTGTGATATGATCATTTGTTTGATCATTTATCTTTGTGATCATAGGTTGATCATCTGTTGACCCAAAGCGTGGCTTTTTGAAAAAGCGTAGCTTGGTGGACGAGACTTCGTCGAGCCTCACAACCCGGTAATGGTCGAAACAGGAATGTTGCGGCAAGGTTTTCAGGGGTAGCTCCCCTAGGGTATGACCATTCCTTCTGGAAAAGGGTAGTATCATGGTATGGAGCCCAGATATTTACTCATGTGGATACACTTATTTATTATGTGTGATGTTGGATTAGAGGTACCTCGGTTAAAGGTCCCAAAGGACCGGGGGTGGCATATCTGAGGTTTCTTTTATCCCTTGGGAAAAGGGGTTGCCGGCCTTGTTTGGCAGAGAACAGTTTGTTCTCGGAACGTCCCGCCAGAGGCGTTTCTTTCGTGGAATAGGAAGTTCCTTAGCCTGACCATTTGTTGCAAATCCATCTTCCAAATACGAACTTTGTACGGTTTTAGTTGTATTACCTGCCATGGAATGTGGTGGTAACCTGCTATTGAACATGGTAGCTATAGTAGGCATAAGTGCGAAATGTCTATGCTGGCTAAGATTTATATTCTACTTTCGAAATTGTTTTCTGCACTATGCACTAGTAATAATATCAAATGATTTGATTTCGCGTAGTAAGCATCTTTGACTATCATAAGAAGAAATCTCCTCCAATTCTGCGTTTGCATTGTGTGTGTGGCGGGAGGTCTTATGGTAGTTTCATTTTCCAAAAAGCATTGCGAATTGCTTTAAAATTCTCTGCTATTTGTTTTAAAGATAAACTGTTTTTGTTGCTCACACCAGTCCCATGACTGATCCGGAGTTTATTGTTCCTTTCCTAAACTCTGGGTGCTCATAATTTCCTACACGAGCAGTCTAGAGTTGGGGTTTTCAGATATTCAGGTTTAGTAGATTTTCTGGAGTTGGTTCAGTCTTTGGATCAGACTGCACTTGCTTATCTTTGTGCCTCGTTATTGGGAGTTCGAGCTATTTCTGGATCGTGCTTTGGAGATGAAGATTATCCGCTGCTGATGTTATCTATTTTTCTTTCCGCTGCAATTTATTGTATCATATCTCTGATGTATATAGATATTCATTGTATCATCATTGTATCTGGATATTGTATCAGATGTTGTATATCTATATTCTTTTTATTCCGCTGTGATATTTACTTAACTGTGTTATAAGCTCCGGCGACTCGGATTTGAACGCTCGAATCTACGACATTCGAGTACGATGTAAAGTATGGATGTCGATTTTCGAACGCGAAAATCCGGGACGTTACAATTTCGTATTAGGATTTTTCATTCGATTCTTGATGGCGAATATTTGATATGGATTTTTGATTTGATTCTAAAATTCTCAATCATAGTGTATGACTATGCAAGTATAATGGTGGTTTCTAGTTAAGAAACCTTATCAAAGTCCGCATTAGGGAAGTTGAATGAACAATACTAGTTCGAAAGCGAACTTCTGTGATCGAGCGAGCGATCGAATGTGATTTTGCGAAATGATGACATATGTACATCTTATGTTCTAATATTATTGATATGCATTGACATTGAAATTGAAAGTTGTTGGGTTGGATATTCTTTGTAAATTAAATTGGAATTTTTCTTTTATGCAAAACTACTTTAATTTAAAACCATTTTACAAAACCATTTTCTTTTATTTTTCTTATACAAACTAGTTTATTCTATTTTATATACAAAACTATTTTACAAACTATTTTATTTACAAACTATTTTTCAAACTAATTTATATACAAACTATTCAATATATACAAAGCTATTCTAAATTCAAAACCTTTTATAAAGCAAAGATGTTCAATCCCATATGGCTCTTCATACAGCGAAATTGATTTTGGGAAAATTTGATTCTTATATAAGATGTACTTTATATAAGTATATTGTGATATCCCGGGTTTTTGAGCAATATAAATTTAATAATCAGTATTGATAATTTAATTGGATTGATAAATTTTCTTTATAATTTTAATTTAATTTGGTAATTTAATCTTTTAAAGGTTAATAAATATTTAATCTGGCAATATTGATAAGACTTGTTTGTTAAAGCTAATAAAATTTTATTCTATTTATAATATATATATATTTGATATATATTGTGAATGGAAATATCTTTTGTTTTAAATAAAAGATGAATTTTCAAATTATAATATATATGTATGTATATGTTATAACTTGGATTGTTTTGAATTTAATTAAATCTATTGATAATTTATATATGTATGAATTGTAATTTTAAAAGCTTTGTTTTAAATTTAATATCTTTCAATAGTTAAAGATTATTTCATTTGTTTTCAAAATATAAGATAGTTATTTATTTAAAAAAAAAATTATAGTTTTAAATAAGTTTTCTTTTTAATATCTCTAAATTTTAAAAAAAAGGGGTTTGTATATATAAATAAAATTAAATAATAATTCACAAGTACATAAATATAAATATAAATGCAAATTACATAATTTAAAGAGAATCATAAATACTTTTGTAAATAAGGTTTTAAAATATAATTTCTTTTATAATAAGGTTTTAAACATAATTTTGCTTGTTTTAACACTTGTAAATTAAGGGACTTATGCAATGAACATTTGTCTAATTAGTAATATAACAAGTGGCATTATCTTGTTTTCTTTAAGGATTTAACATTTATAAATAAAATGTAGTTGTAGAGAAACCTGGCTTCTATTTTTTTTTCGTTCAAAACATTTTTCTCAGTTCAAAACACTTTCAAAACTCTTTCTCCTCTTTTCTAATAAACTAAAAACTGGAAACAAAGAAAATAAAATAGCCTGATTTCATCTTCAACCTGAGATCAAGCAAGCTAGCAACTCAACAAGTAAATCAAACAACTGTTTCAAAGATCAACCTGAGGAGAAATTAATATCAAACAAGAATCAACATCAGTTTCAGTTCCAACATTAAACAACATGCAATGGATTTCAACAGCAAGCAAAATCAAAATTTAAAAGCCTGGAAAACACTGCTCTGTTGTTCTCTGCTTCTTTAATTTTAAGGTGAGTAAATATTTCTTTTAAAAACAGTTTTTTTTTATCTGTGACTTGGCCTTAATAACTGTGATGAATCTTTATAAAATATGATTGCATGTGTTTATATGTGTAAGTGCATGTATATAGATATATGTATATGAATTGCCTGTTCTCTGTTTATAACCTGTGAGTAAATACTTTTAAAAAAAACAGTTTAACCTGATGATTTTAATTGATGTCAGTGATAGATTAAATTGATCTGATATGAATGCATGTATATATGGTTGAATGATGGTGTGTACTTGCTTGCATGTCTGTATATATGCAAATATCTGAATGTATATGTAGGTATATGGGAAAATAGGCCCTGTTTTTAGTTCAGATTGGAAAACCAAGTTCTAAAATTCAAATCCTCTTTGTACAATTGATATTAGATATTGATTTGTAAATGAAAAAGGATTGTTACAATATAAATTCAATTTTAAAAATGGTTTCTAGAATTTATATTGGACAATTATTTCTGAATGAATGAATAACAGTGATGATTTAAAATTTAGCCAAAAATCAATCTTCATAATTTCAGAATTAGATTATAGAATCTGATTAGTAGTAGAAAATGATGAATTTTAATATACTTCTCATGATTTTTAGATTGTTAAACAATGAGAATTTTGAGGTTGTTCGATTTAGGCGTTTTGGGTGATTGCCGATGATCGGCGTGGTCGAATTGGATGACGTTTGGTCTGGAGGTGGCCAAGGTGGTGGAGGTCTCTGGAAAAATAATGGTGGATTTTATTGTTTGCCGTGGTGGCCGTGCGGAGGCAAACTAGGGTTTTAGCTGCTGTTTTTTTAGGCTTCATTGTCGTGATTTTTGCGAGATGAATATTTGATCGGAGGCGATCGCGTGTTGATGGAGAGTGGCGTGGTGATGATGCGGTGTCATGGACGAGGTGTCGTGGGTTCCAGTGACGTGATCGTCGGCGACGAAGTGATCTTCCGATGGGGAATGGGTTCCAGTTTTGATCGAGATGGTTCGTTTTCGATTCGTGTAGGTTATGGATGATCTGGAGTCGCGTATGGGTTCGTGAGGTTGAAGGCGATTGTCGAGGATCATCGCGGCGATCTACGATGGTCGGAGACGATGGTGCAAGTGCACCACGTGCACGTGAACGTTTGGGTGCCTGGGATTGTTTGGGTTTGGGAAGAAGGGGAAACTTGGGGAAAGTCTCGTGAAGATGGCGTGGTCGACTCGAAGCTGATAGGCTTTCGCAAGGACTCGGGGTAGACTCGGGGGTTTTAGTGGATTTACTCGGGTTGTTTTAATTCCAGTAACCTGGGTTTGAGATTTAAAAGAAAATCATATTTGGGTTTTAAAATTTAAAGAATAAACAAGTTTTTCAAGTATTTGGTAAATCTAAAAATGATTTATAAATACTTTATCTCCAAATAAGGTTATTATTATGAATTTGTAAATCAAGTTTAAAAATTTGTTTTGAATAATAAGATTTAAATAATTCAAATAATTTATTTATGAGGATAATAAGATTAAATTAGTATTGATATAAATTTAAGAATACTTAATTTAAATATGGTTTGTTAATAAGTAAAGTTTAATTAAGAATAATGTTTCCATAATTAATTTAGGATTTTTAAATATAGAATGTTAATTAATTTAATTGTTTAATTAATTTTAAATAATTAGTTAATTATTTATTTAATTTTAAATAATCACTTAATTATGGATTAATTAAGAGTAATTACTTAATAAAGTAATTATTGGTTAATTATTGAATGAAATTACTTATGGAAGTAATTAATAGGAAAATTACTCATGGGGTAATTAGTTAAAGTGATAAAAGGGTAATCACTTGATGTTATTAATCTAAGGAATTGATTTATATAATTGTTGAGATTAATTAATTATGGAATAGTTAATTAATTAATGAATTAAGGATTATTTAGTAATGGAATTACTTATTTGTTAAGTAATTAATTAAAAAAGTAATCAAGATTATTGATGGAAGTAATTAGAAGATAATTACTTATGTAAGTAATTAAAAGTTAAATTACTTAATTATTTTAGTTAAGTAATTAAAGTAATTAATTAATTAAGGAATGTGATTAATTTGAGGATAATTACTAAGGGAAATTAATTAAAAAAGTAATTAATTAATAAAGTAAATAAATTAAGGATTATTTGTTAATATAATTGATTAATAATTACTTAATGAAGTAATTAAAGATTAATTAATTAGATTAATTAATCAAGATTAGTATAAATAAATTAAGATAAGTAATTACAAATTGTTAATTACTGTTTATGATTAATTAAGACTAAATAATGAAGTGGTTGATTAAAATTAATTAATTAATTAAAAGGTTAATTAATTAGTAAGGATTATTTAATTAATGAATTAATCAAGGTTGATTAATAAAAGTAATTAATTTAAGTATAATTAATTAATTGTAGTTAATTGAGGATTTATATAATTAATTATAGTTAATTAATTTATGAAGGTTCATTAATTATTGTAATTAATGATAGTAATTAAAAGTTAATTACTGTATATGGTTAAGGATAATTACTTGATGTAATTAAAGATAATTAATCAAAGGAGATTAATTAAGGAAGATCATTTAGATGTTTAATTAATTAATTTGTAATTAATTAATGATAGTGAGCAGGATTAAGATAATCCAAGTAATTAAAGGATAGTAATTAATTTAATTAAAGGTTAATTAAATTGATTAGAGTTAATCAATTCTGTTTAGATAATTGATTAATACTGGATGTTTGATATTGGGTGATTGGTTGATATTGGATGATTTGAATATCTCTGATATATATGATATATGCTGCTTTGTGAGATGAATGTTGATATGAATTATCTATTGTGATAATGTTATTTATCTATCTGTTTATATCATTCGGAATATAAGTTTAAATGTTTAAACCTTTAAACAACTTGGCCTTAAAAGATACGTTTTGGATTTCGATGAGACCGGGATCGGGTTTCCGTATACCGGTATTCCAGGTCTGGAGACCCGAATACCACATCGATCCAAATTAACGATAGGTCGTGAATCTCAAGTGAAGATGAAGATTCAGAGTGCAAGGGTTATTGTCATTAACTCTGAGGGTGATTCCAAAACGAGTGTAACGAGATAATGCCTTCGGTTTCGTTCGAACCCGGAACGAACTTGTATGGATTGAATGCTTTCAGCACATCGTCAGGCGGACGATGAGCATTCTAAGTGATATGTTCTGATTAAAGGTAATCGTAACCTCAAGCCTCATCAACCGGGAATGGCTAAAACAGGGGAGGTGCAGCAAGGTTTCGTGGGTAGCACCCACTGAGAGCAAGATAGATCCCTGTCTAGAGGTCCCTTTTCTTTTATTCGGCTTAGTGTGTGGTTGGTCGCGCCAACAACGGGATTATCTTGTTCGAGATTATCCAGTAAGGGATGGTTCCGGCTTTGTGTTGCAGGGGAGCGGGCGTACTCCTCGGTACGGTGATCTAGGCCACGTACTGTGACGGGCAGTACCCCAGTAGCCCTGCCATTGTATGGAATCCAAACTCCAATAAGTGCCGTACGTATTAGTTGTGCCCAACTATGTTGGAATGTGAGATGTAAGCATTTCAGCTATTTCTGTATTTTACTTGAAAACCCTAGACCCTATTATAATACAATCAGATTTCCTATCAAATGTTTTAGTTAGCGTAAGGTAAAAACTTACCCATGTTTATTTGTGGGGAGTCTTACGTGATACTTTTGTTTTCAAAGGTTTTCAAAGTTAAGCAATCTAACCGTTTACTCACACCAGACCCATATCTGACCCCAAGTGTTTATTTTTTGTTTTATTAAACTCTTGGGTACTCAATATTGTATTGAGTAGTCAAGGGATTCAGGATAGTCTTGACGAATTCTGGAGGAGCTGTGAAGCAGGAGGCTTCAGCGAGTAGATATATAGAGTTTCTGCTGTGTTTGTATTAGTCTGTATTGTACTGATGTACTTGTGTTGTATAATAGACAGAAGTTTATAACTGTCTATTCTGTGATGTATAAGTTGTGTAACTCTGATGTAATATGATACTATGTAATATTTTATGTGATATATTATATTTTATTCGTTCCGCTGTGAGATTCTGATGTGTTGTTCTTTCTTCTTTTCTATCTTTTCTTCTTCTATCCCTTTCTTTCTTAATTCATGATACGTCTTTCTGGTGGTAGAAAGTTGGGTCGTGACATATATGGTGATTTGGAAGACTATTGATTTTGGAGGGTATTCGATATGAAGAGATAAATCTTATATACAACGGAATTTATATAAGAATGATTTGATATATTCGAGACTATTGACTTTGGAAAGTACTCTATCTGAAAATGAAATCTTATATATAATTGAATTTATATAAGTGTGATAGTTGAAGTTATGATTTTGAAGGAGTACTATATATGGTATGTTATTATTTTAAAGTAAAAGGAATGGGGAAGTACCCTCCATGAAGAAGTATAGTATGATATGCTTAGACCTAGATGGACTTGGGGAATCTAGGAATGGATTCGACCGATAAACCCTAATATACTTGGGTGAATTCAGAAATGGATTCGAACCGATATGGTTGTCCGGACTTAAACTCATGAGTTCCTCGATTTTTTTTCCAAGGTAGATGGTTCTTTAGTTTACCCAATGGAGGCGCTTTCGATCCTGGGATCCGTTGTTTATAGATCTTCCTTGAAGGAAGTGCATCCATTGCATAAATCATTGAATCAGCAGTTACCACTGCAGCAGGGGTCGATAGTCCCTTGTTTACGAAATGGCTATGATATTTTTCTGGAATCCGAAAGGTGGAAGGATCTTCTGGAAAGTTTTGTGTCCATTGCGTAAACACTGAATCAGCAGCGGGCCACTGCTATCGTAACATCATCATTTGACATCAGATTTTGAGTGGTACTTCTCATACCTTTTTTTAAGTATTTTAACTGGGTATTGAAACAGGTCTACTAAGTACTTGGAGATTTCTAGTCTTATGCCTGATCAACGTACGACCAGAGTCTGCAAGAACGAGGATAAACCTATTAAAACATCGAGTTATAAAAGTATTTTGATAAAATATTATATAAAGGATATTTTGGTCATTTTTTCCATTTCTAAATACTTTAAAATGTTTAAAATATTGTTTATTCATGTACAACATGGTTTAGTAGTAAATTATTAGTGTTGTAAATATTGTGAGAAGTTATTAATTAAATAAAACATATTTAAAGTTAATGATTATTGATTTATTAATGATGTTTAAAAGTATTTTGAGATTTAAAACTAATAAAATTTATAAATAATGGATTTAAGGTTTTTAGTAACTTCTTTTTAAATATAAGTAATGATGTAAATAATTGTTTTCAAATAGTTTACATATATTTATAAAGATGTTATTTAAAAAAAAATTATGTGGTATTTATAAATGAAGCAAGAAATTTTACAGATGAAATTTTTCCGTAAAGTGTTGAAGTATTAAAGATGATTGATTTGCAATGAAGTTTTCAAATGAATATTTCAAGTAAAATTTATATAAGTTTCTTTGAATGTATAATTTAAAGATATTATATAAATGAAAAAAATGATTTGCAAAGTTTTATTTATAGTAATACACTTGACCAATAATTTTGAATCTCTATTTTGGAACTATGGTTTGAAATATTTACTTGATTTCGAAGCACTAACAGTATTTTATAGGTTTATTCACTATTTGAATTTTTGTATTAAATCATAATAAATGTTTTTCCATGATATGAATATTCATTTTAAACAAGTGTGTAAAATTAATTATGAAGATATGAAATTTTATACTTTGATTTGGATATTTAATGTAAGATTTGAGTATACTATTAGTTTCAGTTTAATAATCTAGGGTTATACTTATTTTAAAATAACAAGTCTAATAAATTATCGGATTTAAGGAATTTTATTAAAAAAAGGGCTTATCCTAATGTTTTGATATAAACTTCTAAAATTGTTTAAACTTTTTGGAAAATTCTTGCATAATGCTATAAAGATGTTTTAAATATATCTTATATTCTTACTAAGTGAATGAGGTTAAATGTTTTAATTGAATTTTTAGATATATTGAAATATTTCTTTTCTCTTCAAGAGGGAATACCAAAAACTTATGTAACATTCAATTACATTCCTATAATATATATATAACTTACAAGAAATGTTTAATAAGTTGAAATGTTAATAGAATATGTAATGGAATATTATACAAGTAAAACTTAAGTAATGAAAGTGTTCAATGAAATTATTTCTAAATAAGAATTTCGATGTACAAGAAATGTTATGAATGTAAGTTAATATTGTGAAATAATTTATGTAAGTACATGAAAGAAAGAAAAAACATTGTATGAATGGAAAAAAAAGGAAAAAAGGTAAATAATGATGTGAAAAGAAACCAATTAAATAAACTTAAATAATGCATGGAAATTCTTGGCTGTTTTGGCTTATGAGATGTTTGGAAAGGATACTTCTAATTGTTTAAGGTTGTATGGATATTCTATTGAGTAATTACCAAAGGCTGTTGAGCATAGGATATACTTGATTGTTTATTCGTCACCCTTATACGATTAAAAGTTTCTGAACTAAACAAACCATTGATTTTGGTTGCTATGAATGTATGATGGATTTTGTGGTTGCAAAATACAATGGTTGTATTGTTTGTTTGTATATGTTTTATAGTGATTTGCTTTTATTGCAAATTGAACAACTTAAATATTTCTCTTTTTGCATAATTATTAACCTATTTTGGATTATATAAGTGAAATACATGTTTATGGAAGTAATAGCTACTGCTTTTGGTTTCATAAATAAGCGTTGTTTGTCCGACAAATAGGTACATTTTTGGATTACGGTTTTCTAGCGATATTATATTGTTTTCCCGTGATTGAGATATTTTATTTTCAAATATGATATATATGGTTATTATTAATATTATTATTATTTTCTGGACCTCTCCATACAAAGGAGACTCTGCCGAAATTTTCCGTGAATTATAGACATAGAAATTTTTTGTGGAAGTGAAAATATTTTTTCAAACTTTAGTAAACTTGAATATGAAGATTTGATTGTTTATTAATTAGTATATTTTATTTAAAATATTTAATTATGTTAATTGTTTATAAATTGGGTCTTTGAATAAAATATATTAATCCCTTAATTCCTCCTTTTCCCTTTTCAAGGACGAAAAGTTTTGAGTGGGGAAGGGTGTAACGACCCGTATTTTTCGGTAATTAAAATATTAAATTTAATAATATTTTGGAATATTAATATTGTAAGAAATTAAAATTTATGATTGTAATGATAAAACAATTAGAATGTAATATAGTGATGTCGATTTAATGTAATTGATAACCATTTTAATCCAATTTTAATCAATGGATATAATTGTAAGGTTATTTGGTTATAATTGTAAATAATGAAATAAATTAAATGATACATTTAATGATGAAATTAAATGTAATTGACTGGAATAGGTTAATATAGAATATAAAATCATTTTGTTATAACCCTTGGTTGTAAATGATAAGATAATGGATATGAACTATTATTATAAACGATGGTTGCAATTATCTTCTCATTAATTTGTCCTTTTGAATATTAAATGGGTAATTAATGGAATTAAGGCAATTGATGTTGGAATTATATGTTGTTAATTGAAATTGAATATAATCAGTGATGTGTAAGTAGTCATAACATTTATTGTAGATAATAAACTTATAAATATGATTAAATTACTTAAAGGTAACAATTGTTCATTTATCATCTCATTATTTAATATGTTTGGAATTAATTTGGAAATCAATGAAAATTTATGTAATTAATTATTGCAGTAAATATGGTAAAAGATGTTAACGGTAAAATAATGAATCTAATAAAATGTAAACTTATGTTAATATAATTCATAGAGTATTGTTGATTGAATAATAAGGATGATAACATAGGTTTGAATGTAATTGGATGAGAATTGGATGCACAATTAATGGCATTTAACCTTTTAAATATGATAAGGGGAAACAAATTAATATTGCATTAATTGATATTACATCTTTTAATTAAGGTCAAGCGTAACGATCCGTAACTTTTAACAACTTTAAAATGGCTGTATTTTGAATTTAAATAAAAATTAAATATAAAAAAATTTGAATTTGTGAAGTTGAGTGTTTTATTTGACCAAATTTAATAGAATAAAATTCTTGTGAAATTTCAAATTTTGGTCAAACTTAGTCAAAGATTGACTTTTGGTTGAAAATTTTAAATTTTATTCTTTTTATATGATACTAGACTGAATTTTGATCTTCCCTCCACTTTTCGTTTCGTCAAAATCAAATTTCTTTTGCTCTAAAATTTGAATTACTGCGAAAAATTAACATGAATTGGTAGTGTTTAGTTGTGTTTTATTTGGCTAAGGCATATTGGGTTTGTTTGGTCTAATGGGCCTTGGTTAACCAAGAGACTCTAGTCAGTCATGTGACCATTCCTTTGCCTACGACCTTATGTTTATAACATCTACGTACATAATGTTTCTCCTGAGAAACTTTCTCTACACACTTCTTCTTTCTCCTCGAAATCTACAAAGAACTCTAGATCTAAAACTCCAAAAACCTCACAAATCAAAACTCCTTTCCTCCTCTCCTTCAACCCTTTCTCCTCCCCTATAGCCCTCGCCCTCTCCACCATCTCCAAGGCCATCTCCTTCCACCTTCCCTCTCCTTTTCTTTCTCTTTTTTCCCTTCTTTTCCCCTTCCTTATTTCCCTCTTTCTTCCCCTTGTTTCCATGGCTTCGATATTTCTCTAAACTACTCCAAATTAAATATTTTTTTACAACCATGTATAATTTCAATGGTAACAACTTTATTGTTGAACTCTTCTTCCCATTCTGAATATTTCGATATCAAAAACTACATTTTTCAAGTCCTTTCTCGGGTCCAGTTTTGGCCGAAAATACCCCATATTGTATCAATCATATCTCCTTCAGGAATGAACCAAATTATGTGATTATTTGTTTCAAACCATTTATTTTTCCAGTGGCCTCAACTTTCTTTTAGATCAGTTCTTCAAATTCCTTAATTTGCTATGCCAAAAACTCAAATCTTTTCGAAGTATTTTTGAACTCAGATATTCAACTCAGAAAACACCTCTATTTGTTTTGACAATAACTTCCTTAAGACAGAAGCTTTTTAAGTGATTATTTTTTTGAAAGTAGAGAGAAAAGAATTTTTAACAGCTTTCTAGTTATTCACTTTTATAGATTCAGTAATATTCTGGTCCGAATATTTTCTTAAAGATGACCTAGTTTCTGGTTTGTCCGTAGTTTGGATGTTGGGTTGTTTGGAAGTTGAAAGTAGTTGAAACTTGTTTATTGATTCATGTTCGTGTCTAAGCTTAGTTGGATTTGCTTTGCATTTGGACCTTTGCTAGGAATCTCCATATTGCTCCATTTTTATCATCAGCTTCGTAGCCACGAAAGGTGAGCAAACACTCACAACTACTAGATTTTCTTATATTAGTTAAATTGAATTTATGATGTGATTAGAAATTGATTGGTTTCCGTTTAGTATATTTTAAATTGTCATTCCAGTTAAATCCGACTTTTATTGAATTTAATTGCTATTTAATTTAATATTGAAATTTAAATTGCCAGTTTAATACCTATTAATGATAACCAATAAATTGTTGATAGTTATTGGTTGAATTCAATGATGATTGTGCTGTATGTTCAATTGTTGATATTTGGGTGATTGGATGGATGTTATTGGTTGACATTTTGGATGATTGGATATTATTTATGTCTATATCTCTGTTATCCCTATGGGTTGAAATGATACATACCCAAACGATCTTATAGATTAGGGGAAAATTGTTATAGGTTGAAATGATAAACCCAAGCGGTTTTCATTGATTTGGAAATGTTGATTTTTGATACTGGTTGAAATGACATATACCCATATAATTTCTTGAATTTGGATTTTATTTGGAATTGAATTATTTGAAGGTTTAAGTTAATTCAAACTTCGGATTTGTTTTAATTAGATGATTAAGATTGATATTTCAAATTATTTGAAACCCTTTAAATAATTATATTCACGATGTACACTTGATAGGAGATGAAAATCTCGTAACATCTATGAAATCATTGCACTAATATTTCTATTTTACTTATTTTGTTCTGACTTACATAAGATCTTTTAGTTCTGGCTCGAGTGTTTTGTCTTTTCATTATGCTCGGGTCAATTTGGGCTTTTTCAGTGTATTGAAGACTATTTTCTGGAGGACGAAGATGAAGATTCAGTATATTATTGCTATTTATTATTCCACTGCATTCTGTGTTCCATTGCATTATTTGTTTATTTCTGATGTATGTATAACTCTGATTTGAATTGTAAAAGTGCAATCAAATGTTATTTGTAAAACAACTTCATGAACTGTTTATTTGATTATTATATTTTGTCGTTCCGTTGCGAGATTCTGTGTTTTGTTTTCCTTTTTTTTTTCTTATTTACCCCATTAACAATCCTCCCTTTTGAATGGTTTGAGTCTAACATGTGTGGTTTATTGTCAATTTGAACCATCCAAAAAGGTGGGTCGTTACACCACTAAACCTATATGTCTTACCACTTGAGATAACGGTCATTGTCAAAATGGAAAAAAAGTTTTTTCACCAAAATATTCTCAAATCACACATCCAGCATCAATTTCTTTGACTGTGCTATATGGAAATTCCAAGAAAATCACCAAGCAAACCTATCAAGCAGTACTCTGATAAGTACTTATAAGTTTCTTCTGTTTGGGGTCTTGCACTTGAAATCTTTCCTTTCTAAAGAAAAGTTATATTTTCTTTCATTTATAGCATACTTTTTAGTTTATTAAATGAAAAGAAAAGGTTTCTTATTCTGTCAATGAGGTGCAAAATTGTATATTTTATTTTTCATGTGCATTTTGAAGTGCTTACGTAAACAATTAGAATTATCTACCTGTTTCTTTGTTGATTCATTGTTGTATGGAAACAACTTGATTAAATATACAATATGATAATTTATGTTTGTGAATTTTAAATTATTCAGTAATTTAATTTACCTTGATCATTTAGCGTTTGTTAAGAGTGATATACATTACATACATGTAACGCCCCACCTCTATACCCACGCTAACCAAGAACACTACGATGTAGTGCTGTCAATTAGCACGGAGAATAAGGCTGTGGAGGAGCGACCATCCATGTAACTTCTTTGTGCGAGCACCGATACGTCAGATAGAATAGAATGCATATCTTTTAAGGAGGAAATCCGACATGCCGATACAAACACAAAGCTATCACACGGTGGCTATATATTATCTTCGGAAAACAAACATAGAAATAATCATAACATAAATCAGTCACAGACATCCATATCACAAAGGCGGAAGAAGATATGAATAAATATATAACACATGAAAGTGTTCATCAGAGTAGTGGTCAGAAAAATCCACGATAATACAAAAGAATAGCATCACGTGCTATACAAAAGAATAAGTACACAACATAGAGTCTATATCTCAAAGGTGTACATCCAAAAACTACTAATCTAAGTAGTTAGCCAAAAGTCAGAATAATCCTGAAGAGAAGTCAAGCAGAAGCACCTGTAACATCTCGGTCTGACCCGAGTATTATTTATAAGAAAATAATAAACGGATCAGTCTAACTATAAATATCAGATGATATGGTATACAGAAAAAGGCATGACATGAACATTTAATAACCATAGCGACATACTACTATAAGTATGTAAATGATAATCAACAAAAGATTAATCAATATCACAAGAATCTTCTCAAAGATAAGGTAGGGTTTCATACCCTAAACTTGTATTCATAACAAGTCAATAACACATGAATTCACCAATGCACAAAAACTGATATCATATCAATGAAAATCATGAAAATTGGTGAAGCACAAAATTCCAGAAATCATCATCAGAAATCCAGAAAACACATAAAGGGGGGAGGCCTAACACATGAATGGGAGCATGAAAACTCACCTACGCGTAAACACATGACGAGATAATATCTCATGGAAGCTATCCATTAAATTTTTACACATGAATGGCCCGAAGACCATAGGAAATGTGATGGCGAAACATCACATGATCGGGGTATAGTCTCCCACGTAGACAAAGAGACATCGCTCAATCGCTAGTCTAAATCACAAAAATGATCGTCATGATCATAAGGAAGTGTCAATCACACCAAGCTAGTAAATATATGAGTTTAGCTTCATGTCCCATAACCACTTGCTTAACTTAAATATTTACGAACAAGCTGTAAATCTTCACTAGGAAATTGTCACAAAAAGGGTTCAATCGAACAAGTCCAAGAGCTAACCGACGAAGTGAACGCAAGCGTTTCATACCACTCGTTTTACTAAGTCGTTTAAGTCGATTTCTCATTCGAGTGAAGTAAAGGCTTGTATATACTAGTAGATTGAAAATCGGTTTGAGAAAACGAACTTTTGATACTTAAAATAGTGTTGAAATCGCTTTGATGAAAGAGTTTTGATATTTACTATTAGTATTGAAACCTTCATATATCTTCAAAGTGACAAGTCATAAAACGATGGTAGAACAAATCAATTCACGTACGAAGACGTGAGTAAAGTCCAAAGAAGTCAATCCCAAAACCATCAAAGTAGAAATTCTGATAAACGTTTTTCAGAAGAGATTGCCTACGCAGAGTAATACGGGGTTCGACCTGCCCGGTCAGGTCGCGGGGGTCCAGGGGGCAGCGCCCACGGCGGGGTGCGGGGCAGCGCCCCGTCACGGTACGACTTAGTGAAGGCAAGCTGGTCCAACGACCTAAGGAGAAGTAGGTCATACGACCTAAGGGAAGACTGCCGTGCAACCTAGCTGAAGAACAGGTAAAATGACTAAGTACTAACTCGCGAACGACTTACGACTTAAGGGAGGCAAGCGACTTACGACTTAAGGGATAAGGTCATACGACCTAAGTGGAGAATGCCACGCGACTTAGCAGACGAACAGGTCGAACGACCTAAGGGAAAAACAGGTCAAACGACCAAGTACTAACTCGCGAACGACTTACGACTTAAGCCATTAGCTCCTGAACGACTTATGCCTTTAGCTCCTGAACGACTCAAGCCAGTAACTCGCGAACGACCTAGCGAAGGCAGAAACGACCTACGACTTAAGGTCATACGACTTAACTGGGCATGCGACCTAACGAGTTAGCAAGGCACGCGACCTAAAGACTTAAGCTTTGAATACGAGCTACGAGTTAGCAAACGAATGTCTTAACGACCTAAGCCTTGAACGACTTAGCGGAACGAACGACTTACGACTTAAGCTCCAATTCGAGCTACGGGCTAAGGGTGGAACGACCTAGTGGAGTTAGGTCGAGGACGACCTACGACTTAAGGCCAGGGCGAGCGAGCTAACTGCAAAACGACCTACGACTTAAGGCCTTTAACTCCTGAACGACTTATACCTTTAGCCCCTGAACGACTTAACACTTTAACTCGTGAACGACTCGAGGAGTTAACTCGCAAACGACTTATGCCTTTAACTCGTGAACGACTCGAGCCAGGCGAACAGAAATACACGCGCGCGACTTAAACCCTTAACTCGTGAACGACTCACGACTTAGGCTTAACTCGTGGACGACTCAGCGAAGGCCAGAAACGACTTAAGGCCAGAAAAATCACCAAAACGCTGAAAATTGCAGTTTTTCGCCAATCCAATCCAAACCAAAGGCAAATGTTGATGCAAATGCAATAGGGGATCATTCCCAACAGTCCAAGATAGATATAGGCAAGATGTGAGATCAAAAATCTCACCTTTTCCACGAAATTGATGAAGATGAAGATTGAAAGCAAGGGGAAGCAATCCAAAGCTTGAATCCACAATCTTCTACTTGAATTTGATGTTGAATCTCGGATTTGCAATAGAATTTGAGTTGGGAGTTTTAATTTCTCTTTCCCTCCACCATTTTTGAAGAAGCTTGAAGTATTTGATGAAGTGATCAAGAGAAGAGGGGGTTGGGCTGAGTTAATGCAGTCCAAACCAAAGTCTCAAGCGGGAAAAGTGACGAAAATTTCACTATCTCCAAACATATCGAAGTTTACACTCAAAAAGATCGCAAACGTCATTTTGAACTCAATGGGGGTGGTCTCGAGTCCTAATTTGACCGTATGCAAAAAGTAGCTTTTTGGACTAACATCCGACTAACGATAAAATATTTAAATAAAATATTTAAATATAGAATCGATAGATATGCGGGTTGTTACAGACTCCCCTCCTTAAAGAAATTGCGTCCTCGCAATATATATGATGGAAATAAAAGTAACAACCATAAAAGCATACTAACACAAAAAGAAATTGGGATTAAGAAGTTTACCTTAAAGAGCATGAGAAAGTAATTCCGGATGTGTACGCTCGATGAATTCTCTAGTTTCCCAAGAGCAATCCTTAGGATTTGAGGACCATTGAACTTTAACAAGCGGAACATCTTTATTTCGAAGCCGTTTAATCTCCGAAGCAATAATTCGAACAGGATGCTGCTCATAAGTTAAATTAGGTGAAACTTCAATCTCTTCCACAACACCGGGCTCAAGAGTAGAATCGGAATCCCGAAGGCACTTCCGTAATTGAGAAACGTGAAACACGTCATGCATAGCAGAAAACTGAGCCAGTAATGAAAGGCGGTAAGCCATGGTACCAATACGCTCGGTGATAGGAAATGGCCCAATATATCGAGGCGCTAACTTTCCCGATCGACTGAAACGTACAACACCCTTCATTGGTGAAACACGAATAAATACAAGATCACCAACAGAAAATTCTAATTTCCTTCTTCGGTTGTCGGCATAGGATTTTTGTCTACTCTGGGCTTCTTTCATCCTATGTCGAATAAGTTCAATCTTTTCAGTGGAATCTCGAATAAAGTCTGGTCCTAAAACCAGTTTCTCACCGGCCTCAAGCCAACAAGAAGGAGATCGGCATGGCCTTCCATAAAGTGCCTCGAAAGGAGCCATACCAATACTAGATTGGAAGCTGTTATTGTAGGAAAATTCAACAAGTGAAATATGATCTTCCCAACTTCCACCAAAGTCAAGAACACAAGCACGAAGAAGATCTTCAAGTGTTTGATTCACACGCTCAGTTTGTCCATCGGACTGGGGGTGATAAGCGGTGCTAAAATTAAGCTTCGTTCCCAAAGCTTTTTGAAGACTCTTCCAGAATCCACTAGTAAACAATGGATCCCGATCACTAACAATAGAAGAAGGAACTCCATGCAGTTTAACAATTTCTTTAATAAAAAGTTTGGCCAGTAGAGGAACGGTTCGGTTCGACCGAACAGGAATAAAATGGGCAGACTTAGTAAGTCTATCAACAATCACCCATAAGCTATTATGACCCGAACGAGAACGGGGAAGGCCATCTATAAAATCCATGGAAATTTGATCCCACTTCCATACTGGAATTTCCAATGGTTGCAATAACCCACCGGGCCTTTGATGTTCAGCCTTAACAAGTTGGCAAGTCATGCAACACTTAACAAAGTTAGCGATATCAGATTTCATTCCCTCCCAATAATAAAGTCGCTTCATATCAGCGTACATTTTACTGCTACCGGGATGAATGGAATACTTGGAACGATGAGAATCTTCTAGAACGTCTCTACGAAGATCACTAATATTTGGTACGATAAGTCTACCAAATTTTCGAATGCCGCCACGAGAGTCGATATCAAAGTCTTTCAAACCTTCAATATCGGTTTTATCCTTAAGATTTTGGCCAAGCAAAGCCAATTCAGGATCTAGCTGTTGAGCTTCAAGAATGCGGTCTAATAAAGAAGGACGAGCCTCAAGGCTACATAAAACAAGAGATGAACACAAATCGGAAACGCGATCTCGAATTTCACAAGTGGATAAAAGTTCGAGATCGTTCCATTCAGATATCATCATGGAAACAACCGCTTGTTGTTTTCGACTAAGTGCGTCGGCAACACGATTCCCCTTTCCGGGAGTATAAAGAATGTCAAGATCATAAGAGGCAAGAAATTCGAGCCAACGTTGTTGACGCAAATTAAGTTCCTTTTGAGAAAACAAATATTTCAAAGACTTATGATCAGTATAAAGAATAAACTTTTCTCCCAAAAGATAATGTCGCCAAATTCGAAGGGCGAAAACGATAGCCGCGAGTTCTAAATCATGTGTGGCATATCTAGTCTCAGCCGGCTTTAATTGCCTAGAAGCATAAGCAATAACACGTTCTTTTTGCATAAGAACGGCACCCAAACCAACGCGACTAGCATCGGTATAAACGACAAAGTCTAGATTCCCCTCGGGAATAATAAGAATAGGAGCATCAGAAAGGAGTTCTTTTAATTTCTGAAAAGAAGTTTCACATTTGTCCGACCAAATGTATTTAACACCTTTCTTTGTTAAGCCAGTAAGAGGTACGGCAATCTTAGAAAAGTCTTTTATAAAACGGCGGTAATAACCTGCCAATCCGAGAAAGCTACGGATTTCAGTCACGCTCTCCGGTCTCTTCCAATTTTGAATCGCTTCAATCTTTGAAGGATCCACGGATATTCCGGATTCAGAAATAATATGACCGAGAAATTTCACACTAGATTGCCAAAAATGGCATTTAGAAAATTTTGCTTTTAGTTGATTGCTCCTAAGAGTTTCCAATACAATTCGAAGATGCTTTTCGTGTTCCTCCTCGGTTTTAGAAAACACAAGAATATCATCAATAAAGATGAGAACAAACCGATCGAGAAAATCTTTGAAAACTCTATTCATAAGGTCAACGAAATAAGCCGGAGCATTCGTTAAACCGAATGGCATAACTAGCCATTCATAAGATCCATATCGCGTACGGAACGAAGTCAAAGGAATACTATCCTCTGCAATACGAAGCTGATGGAAACCGGTAGCCAAGTCCAATTGTGAAAATACTCTAGCACCAGTGAGTTGATCAAACAGATCATCAATCCGAGGCAATGGATATTTATTCTTAATAGTAAGATCATTAAGCTTGCGGTAGTCGACGCAAAGCCTAAGTGTACCATCGGACTTACTTACGAAAATAGCTGAAGCTCCCCAAGGCGAGGAACTAGAGCGAATAAGTTGCTTCGTCTCCAACTCGGATAGTTGTTTGCGCATCTCTTCATTCTCCTTATTAGACATGCGATAAGGAGGACGAGTAATAGGTTGAGCTCCAGGTAAAAGATTAATTTTGAACTCAATTGCTCGTTTAGGTGGTAATCCTAAAACGGGCTCAAAGATGTCGGAAAATTCACGAACGATGCGAATACGAGAAATGACATCCTCCTCATCATCATTGTCATCATCACGAGGATTTAAAGAATATAATGATGCAACTAAAGCGGAATCCGAATCTTTAAGAATAATAGAAATCTGATTAACAGATTGCGGATGACGGAGATAAATAGTCCGCTCAGGACATAGGATATGAGCTTCATAACGAGTAAGCCAATCCATACCCAAAATCATTCCAAAGCCTAAGTAACGCATGACATGCAAATCGGCTAGGAAAGAAAAATCACATAAAATAATCTCTACGTCTTTACAAAGTAAACTAAGAGTTGCGGATCCACCAACCGGATTCGCAATTCTTAATGAAGTCATTAAAGCAGTAACACTTATAGAAAAAGTATCGACAAGTTCTTTTGATATAAAAGAATGGGATGCACCCGTATCAAAGAGAACTCTAATTGGTTGATCATGAAATAATATAATGCCATCAAGGACAGAATGTGACATACCTTGACGGCCAGATGTGTTACCAGGGGCTTGAGCCACATTAAGCTTTCCCTCCTTCTGTTGAAGCCTTTTGCATTGGTGCATATAATGATCTGTGGCTTTACAGTAGCGGCAAGAGCGGGGCTTTGGACACTTGTTCGAATAATGGCCCTTAACTCCACAGTTGTAGCATTTGTTATCATCAGAGGAAAAAGTCTTTGCAGTAGGAGCTGCTTGTTTACCCTTTTTGTTCGGGTAAGGACCTTTAAATTTGTTGGGCCTCTTTTTGTTGTTAAAGCCAGGTTTGGAAGCTACTACTTCAACATCACTTTCTTTATCAGCCTCTTCAAGACGAAGAGCGATATCTACAATTTGGTCGAAAGAAACTTCTAACTTCAAAAGTAATGGCTTCTTGAGGCTTTTGTTTAAGCCATAAACGAACCTCTGGTTCTTCTTTAGTGGAGTATTTATATATTCGACCCCATATTTGGAAAGGGATTCGAATGATGCGACGTAGTCCGCCACTGAAGCCTGACCTTGAACAAGGTCAATAAATCGCCGAGCCAAAGTTACCTTTTCAGCCTCGGGTACGAATTTCGATTCGAAGCGTTCTCGGAAGTGCTCCCAAGTGAGGTCCGCTTCATTAATTTCGGAAGTGAGAAGTTCATACCAATCCAATGCTCTCTCTTGGAGCATACTGGAAGCCACTTGAACGCGATGCAGGTCGATAAGGTTCATGCGAGAGAAAATTCGATCGCATGATTTTAACCAAGCTTGAACCTCGATAATAGGTTCGGAACCTTTGAAAGGCTTCCCACCCAAATTGGTGTAATCGCTGCACAACCGTGCAAATCCCGACTTTGGGTGAGTAGGTTCCGGGTTAACTCCAGCTGCTTGGGCATTCGTCACTAACTCAAGAAGCTGTTGAGTTGTCATAAAAACTCCATCTCGAGGAGCCGCAGTAGATGTCCCAGCTCTGGGACGGCCTGGTCTTGACATCCTCTTCCTTTAGAAAGAAAGAAGAGAAAGAAGAAGGTTATTCACCAATGAACATCAAACAATCTTGAATGATGAAACAAGGAATCATAAAGAAAATAGGATAAGTCGGTTCGAAGACTCGAGCTAAATCCTGAAACACAACTCCTAAGGTGGACTTAGGACGATGATCCTTGTTAAGTTATTCTACGTTGTTCCGAAGTTTGGCTCTGATACCAAGCTGTAACGCCCCACCTCTATACCCACGCTAACCAAGAACACTACGATGTAGTGCTGTCAATTAGCACGGAGAATAAGGCTGTGGAGGAGCGACCATCCATGTAACTTCTTTGTGCGAGCACCGATACGTCAGATAGAATAGAATGCATATCTTTTAAGGAGGAAATCCGACATGCCGATACAAACACAAAGCTATCACACGGTGGCTATATATTATCTTCGGAAAACAAACATAGAAATAATCATAACATAAATCAGTCACAGACATCCATATCACAAAGGCGGAAGAAGATATGAATAAATATATAACACATGAAAGTGTTCATCAGAGTAGTGGTCAGAAAAATCCACGATAATACAAAAGAATAGCATCACGTGCTATACAAAAGAATAAGTACACAACATAGAGTCTATATCTCAAAGGTGTACATCCAAAAACTACTAATCTAAGTAGTTAGCCAAAAGTCAGAATAATCCTGAAGAGAAGTCAAGCAGAAGCACCTGTAACATCTCGGTCTGACCCGAGTATTATTTATAAGAAAATAATAAACGGATCAGTCTAACTATAAATATCAGATGATATGGTATACAGAAAAAGGCATGACATGAACATTTAATAACCATAGCGACATACTACTATAAGTATGTAAATGATAATCAACAAAAGATTAATCAATATCACAAGAATCTTCTCAAAGATAAGGTAGGGTTTCATACCCTAAACTTGTATTCATAACAAGTCAATAACACATGAATTCACCAATGCACAAAAACTGATATCATATCAATGAAAATCATGAAAATTGGTGAAGCACAAAATTCCAGAAATCATCATCAGAAATCCAGAAAACACATAAAGGGGGGAGGCCTAACACATGAATGGGAGCATGAAAACTCACCTACGCGTAAACACATGACGAGATAATATCTCATGGAAGCTATCCATTAAATTTTTACACATGAATGGCCCGAAGACCATAGGAAATGTGATGGCGAAACATCACATGATCGGGGTATAGTCTCCCACGTAGACAAAGAGACATCGCTCAATCGCTAGTCTAAATCACAAAAATGATCGTCATGATCATAAGGAAGTGTCAATCACACCAAGCTAGTAAATATATGAGTTTAGCTTCATGTCCCATAACCACTTGCTTAACTTAAATATTTACGAACAAGCTGTAAATCTTCACTAGGAAATTGTCACAAAAAGGGTTCAATCGAACAAGTCCAAGAGCTAACCGACGAAGTGAACGCAAGCGTTTCATACCACTCGTTTTACTAAGTCGTTTAAGTCGATTTCTCATTCGAGTGAAGTAAAGGCTTGTATATACTAGTAGATTGAAAATCGGTTTGAGAAAACGAACTTTTGATACTTAAAATAGTGTTGAAATCGCTTTGATGAAAGAGTTTTGATATTTACTATTAGTATTGAAACCTTCATATATCTTCAAAGTGACAAGTCATAAAACGATGGTAGAACAAATCAATTCACGTACGAAGACGTGAGTAAAGTCCAAAGAAGTCAATCCCAAAACCATCAAAGTAGAAATTCTGATAAACGTTTTTCAGAAGAGATTGCCTACGCAGAGTAATACGGGGTTCGACCTGCCCGGTCAGGTCGCGGGGGTCCAGGGGGCAGCGCCCACGGCGGGGTGCGGGGCAGCGCCCCGTCACGGTACGACTTAGTGAAGGCAAGCTGGTCCAACGACCTAAGGAGAAGTAGGTCATACGACCTAAGGGAAGACTGCCGTGCAACCTAGCTGAAGAACAGGTAAAATGACTAAGTACTAACTCGCGAACGACTTACGACTTAAGGGAGGCAAGCGACTTACGACTTAAGGGATAAGGTCATACGACCTAAGTGGAGAATGCCACGCGACTTAGCAGACGAACAGGTCGAACGACCTAAGGGAAAAACAGGTCAAACGACCAAGTACTAACTCGCGAACGACTTACGACTTAAGCCATTAGCTCCTGAACGACTTATGCCTTTAGCTCCTGAACGACTCAAGCCAGTAACTCGCGAACGACCTAGCGAAGGCAGAAACGACCTACGACTTAAGGTCATACGACTTAACTGGGCATGCGACCTAACGAGTTAGCAAGGCACGCGACCTAAAGACTTAAGCTTTGAATACGAGCTACGAGTTAGCAAACGAATGTCTTAACGACCTAAGCCTTGAACGACTTAGCGGAACGAACGACTTACGACTTAAGCTCCAATTCGAGCTACGGGCTAAGGGTGGAACGACCTAGTGGAGTTAGGTCGAGGACGACCTACGACTTAAGGCCAGGGCGAGCGAGCTAACTGCAAAACGACCTACGACTTAAGGCCTTTAACTCCTGAACGACTTATACCTTTAGCCCCTGAACGACTTAACACTTTAACTCGTGAACGACTCGAGGAGTTAACTCGCAAACGACTTATGCCTTTAACTCGTGAACGACTCGAGCCAGGCGAACAGAAATACACGCGCGCGACTTAAACCCTTAACTCGTGAACGACTCACGACTTAGGCTTAACTCGTGGACGACTCAGCGAAGGCCAGAAACGACTTAAGGCCAGAAAAATCACCAAAACGCTGAAAATTGCAGTTTTTCGCCAATCCAATCCAAACCAAAGGCAAATGTTGATGCAAATGCAATAGGGGATCATTCCCAACAGTCCAAGATAGATATAGGCAAGATGTGAGATCAAAAATCTCACCTTTTCCACGAAATTGATGAAGATGAAGATTGAAAGCAAGGGGAAGCAATCCAAAGCTTGAATCCACAATCTTCTACTTGAATTTGATGTTGAATCTCGGATTTGCAATAGAATTTGAGTTGGGAGTTTTAATTTCTCTTTCCCTCCACCATTTTTGAAGAAGCTTGAAGTATTTGATGAAGTGATCAAGAGAAGAGGGGGTTGGGCTGAGTTAATGCAGTCCAAACCAAAGTCTCAAGCGGGAAAAGTGACGAAAATTTCACTATCTCCAAACATATCGAAGTTTACACTCAAAAAGATCGCAAACGTCATTTTGAACTCAATGGGGGTGGTCTCGAGTCCTAATTTGACCGTATGCAAAAAGTAGCTTTTTGGACTAACATCCGACTAACGATAAAATATTTAAATAAAATATTTAAATATAGAATCGATAGATATGCGGGTTGTTACAATACAAGCATGGAAATATGAATTCTTTCGAAATAAATATTGAAATTACACTTAATATTTACCACAATCATAATTGTTAATTTAGATAGGACAATAGATTTGTCCTCCTTTCTTTTTTTTCACTTCTCTTTGTTGGATTTCATGCTTAGATCAATGTAGAAATGTCGATTTTACAATGCATTTTTTGTTTCTTTTATTTTTTGCCAGATTATTTCACATTTTGATATATACAGATATGTAATATGGCATACTAACAACATAATAATACATCAATAAAGCAATTAAAGCATAATATTCATGCCACTAAATGAATAAAGTAATTGAAAGAGCATTATGAATTAGGATAATACTGTTGAAGCAATGGACAAAACAAGATAATCCCTTTTAAGGTATTTATTACTAATTGTTATAGTTGTTGTACAATTGCAATTGGGAGCCCAAGTATTTCGAGCATGTTTGATGCATTAATATTTTGAAGAGACTTAGTTTTTCTTCGAGTTTCGTGGTCATCATGAGACATCGTAATAAAAATATTAGGTCTTCATGATCAAGTACATAAAACAAGAGTAGTTCATTAAAACTTTGAGGAAAAAGCATAATGCAGTGTCAGTAATAAAATAATAGGTTACTTAAACAAGATGAAATTGACTTTCGTTGTTATTGTTATGTTGATAAGAAATATATGCAGATAAATTCCATGCATAATCCTAGAAAACATAAGAATATTTCATATTTTTTTCTTAGTTTTCCTCCAATGATATGTAAATTCTTGTAGTATGTTAATCTTTCGAATGTTCAAATTGTCCAAACATTTATTTTTACATATTCATGCATGTAAAATATTTTTCTTTCACCACAAAACAATTAGAAAAGCCTATGGTTACATTTAAAGAATTCATCAAGTATGTGGACAACATATAAAAACAATAACATCTACTACGCATTAGTAGTTAATCATATCATTTTCATATGCCCTATACTTCGCTGAATTCCACATTTAAAATAATAAATGGATAAAATATTTTTTCGTAACAAAATAGTTTCAACATTTCCTGGTTCTATATGAGTATTATGGTAGATTTGCATTTCATATATCTATACCAAGAAGAATTATTTTAGGTATTTTTCAATTTTATTTTGTTACTTAAGATAGTGATTTCATTTTATATTTTTGGTCTCAGTTTTATAACATGTGTTATAAGCAACACAGATAGTTATAAACATGTAAGCCTACAATGAGCTTTATTCGTGCATAGTTGGATACAACTTTTGTGGGAGGTTGGTTCATTGATCATGTTTTGAAAACAATCTCTTTAGTAATGGGATAAAACTAACGATGATTTCCTTTTGTGTTCTTAAGTTTTCTGATAAGATAGAGTTTTTGGTTGGCATATATATGGTGCAACTTTTAATCTCCCTCTAATCCTATATTCAGTAATAAATTTTATTACCTTTTGAATCTGATTCTCAAATTTGACCTGAATATAGTGGTTCATTTGTGCATGAGTAAAAAATCAAGATGAAAATCTTGACTTCTAATGGCACACATTGTTTATTGTTACGACTATCGACAACTCAAATTTAAAAAAACATTAAACCATTTTTATACTTTTGAACTGACAAAGGCTTAAACATTTCTCCACATTGAATTAATTAAATATCCCTGTGAACTATTTTCAATATGTAAATTATACCCACCTAGAATGAATCCATTTTACACATTCCATCTAATTGAAATAACTGGTTCCTTCGATGCATGCCATAAGGTCAAACCAAGTGGTGTGTGTTAGCAGGTTGATCCTTGAAAGTATGTTTGATGGTGTAAGCTTATACAATGTGCATTAGTCTTATATAGTTTCCACTTTAAATTGCTGAAGGCAATGGAGAAGACTGTATTGAACATGGGAGTTGTTCGGTAATATTGGAACTGCAAAATAGCTTGGTTAAAATGTTTACACAAGTCACCATATTTTAAGCTCAAACATAAATGTATGCAAATGTTTTATAACTTAAGGATCAGATATTTGTGTATTGTGTAAATATTATTTGTATATATGTTTTAGCATATGTATCTAAAAATAACGATTGAATATTATATATTGTATGAAACAGAAAACTACTAGAGATGTGTAAAATTAATGTTAATGGTAAAAAAAATTAACTAATTTATTGGCAGCAAATTTCATTTAAATTGGGCTATTCCTGTTCAATTATTACAAATTCGCTTTTTCTATAAATGTTTACATCAATGATAATTGTGTACAAAGCACAGCCTTTGCACGATGTTATGATATACGAATTTACTCTGTATGTATTTGTCACTTTCTCAAATATAATTTCTTGAAATATTTGCTATGTTGAAGTCATGTGTGAAACATGAATTTTGATTGCATTTTAAATTTATTCTATTCAGCTTTTTGTTAAATGCCTGGTAATGGCTATTATAGGTTTTTAAAATAAGTAGTGAATGTTTTCTATTTGGTTAATATCTAAAACTAATATGTATTAAGCGTCAGAATAAAATTATGAAAATTTTCACTGGATATTGATTGAATTTATTACCTTTTGGACAAGAAAGTGAAATGGTGATTGTTCATATTTGAATTATATCTGAATTTTGGTGTATATTTTTTTAAATATGTTGGTTGAATCATAAGCATGCATAGCAAACATTATTAAGGCTGTTATTATCATGCATAGATTTAATTGGATGGTAATTTCATTGTCAATATATAATAAACTTCAATGCTAATCTCTATTATATTGAATTATACATATGCATTCTGAAAATTAAAACATACTTTATAAAGAAGCAAATGTTGTGTTATAATTAGTTCATTTGCTTTTTCGTTGATTATATTGAAATGGTATCTTTTAAATTAATGAAGTAAAGTTATTAGGAACATCATGTGAGTAGCACGGGTTCACACTCATATAGGTTAATATTTATCTCCCAATTCCTTTATTCTCATCCCAAATGCTTAACTATCATAAAGTCTAGCTTAATTTTTTACATTAGAGTTCATCTTTCTCTTAAACCACTTACTGAAATTTTATTGTCCTCGGTTAAAAAATACACATTACCATATTAATGACATGTCTTTTTTTACTTTCCCACACCATTAAAACAAAAATTCTACATTTTTCCTTTTGATATTTCACAGTCCTTATCTTCAACCATGATTATGCAGTTTATTTTCATAGAATAAATGGATTTTCATTTCATAACCAGGTTGTCATTTGCCTTTTATGGACAAAAAAAATCAAGTAACTTGAAACATGTGTAAACCTCTTAATTTCCTTAATTGAATATGTCATCTCATCCGATCTACCTATTCTATTTATTTCATCCATTTTATGTGTTATCCATTGTTTGTTAATGTATTTATATATGAAAACTTTAATCTTTGGCCATGTATTGTATTTTCTCATCTACCTATTTTATTATATATATCAAGTCGAATACATGGTAAATATTTATGTTTTTCGTCTTCTTTATTCTCATTTCAAATGTTTAGTTTTCATCGGTCCTAGCTCAATTATTGCATTAAAGTACATTTTCCTCTTTAAAACTTAATCGAAATTTTATTTTAGTATCATCCTCGTTTAAAAATTATGCCCACACACATTAGTAGAGTACAATTTTCCCCTCCATTGAAGCACAAATCCTATGCGTTTCCTTTTCACATTCACCTTCCTAATCTTCATGATAATTATTACGATGAATTATGTTCATTATGGACTAAATGTATTCTCACTCCTAAACCACAATATGAAAATTTTATTGTGTTATTCTCAATTTTTGCTTATTCCTTCGTTAAAATTAGAACTGTCGGGCACTACCTTCTATAAACTAAACACATCAGTTAATTTGAAACATACCAAAACCTCTTTATTTCCTTAACTGAACTTTCATTCCATCCATTCTATTACCCTATATATTCTGTCCATCCTATATATTATCTCTTAATGTATTTATGTGTTAAAGTTTAATCTTTGAACATATGTATTCTTTTTTCTCATAATTTAGAGAATAAAACCCTACATATTTGACATATTATCTCTTTATTTCACATATTCGCATCACAAGGTGTTATATTCATTTAAACCACTCCATACATTCATTATTTCGTTGTAATCTAGCCATGTTCAATTTATCTTCTCCACAATTTAGTAAAATAATTTCTTTTATTTCAATAAAATTTCTTATCTTCACTTTCTTCCTCCTCCTCACTCTATGGTTTCTCACAATTTTACCTCTTTCCTTCTTCCTCTTTGTATATAGAAATTTAAAAAAGGTTCTATTTTCAAACCGAAATAGGATTTTTTCTAAACAAATTTTTAATTGATCTTAGTAAATTATTTATTTGATTAAAATTTGGTTTGATTCATCAATAACTTCACATTTGTACTCACCTTATATTTTTGAAAGATTTTATTCATGTTTTGCAATGATTATGTTTCTACCTATTGCTTTGACAAACAGGAATTTTATGGAAAAGTTGTTCTCCAAAAAAACCTTGGCTTACTAGATGAACTGGGTTTTATTTAAAGGTTTGATCATTATTTTGTTATCATATATTCTTTTAATTTGGGGTTGAACTTATCACTTTGCTTCTCAATATCTGATCCAAAACCTTTTCTTCTTAATATCTGACCCAAAACCTTTTCTTCTAGTTTTGCATTCAAATAATTTTGTTTACTTTAGATTTTTATTTCAATTAGTATATTTATGAATTTGGCTTTCTTCATCAATCTTGTAGGAGTTTATTGGATCTATTAATAGATGGATAATATCAAATCTTTTGTTGTTCAATAATATTCATTACATGTAAAGTATTTTCTTATTCATTAGTTTTGTGTCAAATTCTAGTTTATTTGATTCTTTTTACATGTAAAGTTGAACGTGGAATCTTTAGTTGTATGATTATGAATTTGTTTCTTTATTATTTTTCATGTCATTCTTTGTTTAATAATACTTATGTATCAAGTAATGTTCACTTGTACAATATGATCTATCAGAGTTAAATTTATTCCATTTTGGTTACATAAAAATATTATGTTGGACAAAAAACATCAATTAAAGTTATATTTAAAGGATATCGTTACATACCATAATTAGTGAAAAGTACAAGTGTAAAAGCAGTACTTTTGTTTTACTCCAGTATGCAACTTAAAATTTTGTTAGAAGTTTAGTTTTGAAAACGTGTTCTATGAAATAATTGATTTTTAAAATGATTTATGTAATCTTAGTCAAACCAAACTTATTCTCTCTAAAATCTAATACTTGCTTTCTCAATCGACATAGGTTTTAATATAATTTCAATATAGTAAATTTACCATGAAGTGCTGTGTTATGTTGATCTATTTTGTATTTGTGATGTTTATGGGTACCTATAAGTTGGAAAGATCATATGGAATAATTTCACCTTGTGACTATTAAAGAGATTAATATAGATGAATTAAGTGTTTCTGATTCTATTTAATTTAAACTCAAAATAACTAGAGAACTAATTACAAATATTCTCATAAATTTGAATTCAAATTAATGAGATATCTAATTGCATATTATTTCTCTTATATTCTAATTTGTAGATAATTAGTATTTAATCAATATTTAAGATGCATTTATGGTTCTAATTTTATATACGAGTATGATTAAATTGCATAATACCTTCCTTATCGTTAAAAAAATACGTGTATTCCAAAGAAATGATAGAGCGGGATTTATGTAACGACCCGGGATTTTGGATATTTGAAATTGGAATATTTAATTGATTAATATTCCAATGTTAATTTTTAATTTGAATTTCAAATATAACTATTTATTGGGCAATTAAATTAAATTGGGAAAAATATTGAATCTGGAGTTTTAAGCTTGTTAAAAATAATTTAAAGGTTTATAAAATTTATATTAATGATACTGAAGATAATAGAAGCTTTGGAATTGAATTTAAAAGTGATGTGTTTAGTTTTGAAAATATATCGTTTAAATTGATATTTAGAAATAGCCTTCCGAGGCACAGTCTCGGATTTCGACGAAACTAGTTCCATTAGATCCGTAATAATGTATTATTATCGGATTTCAAATTTCGTAGTGTTTGGAGTTATCATGTGACCATACGTGATATAAACGCGCTGAAAATAATATCGAAAATTCAATATAATAACCGGGTCCAAAAAGCTATCTTCTCCATACGATCGAATTAGGACTCGAAACCTTTTCCATTACATTCGGAATAGGGGTATAACATTATAAACGCCTAGCAGCATGCCTCGATAGGATGTCAAAATTTTAAGCTACGATTTCGAGACGTTTAAATTTAAATAATATATTTTGGGTTGACTGGTCAATGAAATTCACATCAGTTGTTTTTCTTTCACCTCCAAATCACTGTACACCCCTTTCATACGCAACCTACCGTCCTTCTCCCATCACTTCCCACCTTTCTCTGTTTTATAATTCACGCAACATTCAACGATCAAAAAAAAGGGAAAGAAAAATGGCCAAAAAAGGGCATTATAAAATCAAAGCCAGAAAACCTTCTCCTTACCCATTTCTTTTATACAAATTCCACATCCAGTTCCCTTTTCTCTTTTTTGTTTCCCAGTTCAACACTAATGACCGATTGCTTTTAAAAATCTCGAATAAAAAAAAGGGGAACGACATTCGATTTGTGGGTGAAGTTAGGGATTCGATGTGTGGGAAGCCGCGATGTCTAGGCGAGGCTGGAAGGAGGTTGTGCCGTTGTGCTCGAATTCGAGGAAGAAGGCGAGTAGTAAGGCGCGGTGGAAGGGAGAGGTCGTAGATTGGGATGGGATAGAGTCGCGTGGATGTGTGGTGGCGACGACAGTGGACCTGGGAGGTTTGTTGGGTCTATGGTAGCGGCAGAGAGAGACGAATGAGGTTGCGTTCGTGGACTGTGGGCGGGATGAGGTCGACGTCGATGTCGGAGGTGCGTACTGCAGGCGATTCGACTGCGATTTCAGGGTGTAGGTATTTTCAATTTATTTTATTAAATTATATATATACACACATATTACAGGAAACAGAAAAAATATAGATATATATGATTTTAATCTACAGTAAGATATAAAACAATTTATTTTTCCAATCTAAAGATATATATATATATATATATGTATATGTATACAGTAAAGAAACAAGTATAATATAAATATAAATATAAATATATATATATACACATGCCTATTTTAATTTAATTATATATATAGGTAAACAGGAAAATTTTATATAGAAAAGGTTTTGAAAAAAAATATATATAGGAATTTTAAATATTGAAGAGTTTATATAAAATTAGATTTTTGAATCCATATAAATAAATTTTTATAAGTATGGGTTTCAAAGAAAAATATATATAAATATAAATTATATATATAAAAATATATATACATATTTTCACTTACTAGTTTATTTTAAAATAATGGATTAAGGTGATTAACTTGTTTAAATTAACTTATTTAATTATTTTAGTTACTACAAATTATTTATTATAGGAAAATTAGTTTAAAATTAAATTATTAGTTTAAATTAAATTAATAAATGGTAATTGACTGTTCGATTATTTAAAATGTTAATAAACCGTATAATGTTTATACAAGGTTTAAAATCCGGGGAGAGACAAGCCGGTTTGGATCGGATTGCAAATTAAAAGTCAAAGGTAAGTTAATCTCACTCAAATTGGATTACTGGTTAATTTAATTAGTTAAAATTAAATTATTGGATGATTGATTGAATGTGATAATTATTATCAGTCTGGATGTGATATTATATATAATAGTATATATATATATATTGGAGTGATTGATATTCCCGCATTATATAGCGGATGGGACCCTATGCGCCCCGCATAATAGCGGATGACACTTTATACCGTGATATCCCTCTCGAAGTGGGATTGGTATTTTTATATTGTGCTAACATCTGTTGATGCAGGGAAACGGGTTGGAGGGATCCAACTGGATTCCTCAAAAATATTGAAATTTATATTCGGTGATATGATGTATTTGATAATCTATGATAGATTATATTGTAAATTGAAATTATTGAAGGCTATGGTTTTTCTGAATATATTTTGGTATTTTAAGATATCAAAAATATAAAGATTGGATTTTTGAAGGGAAATATAAAGAGAAATTTGTAGTAAAATATTATAGCGAAGTGGATAAATTAAAAAGAATGAATTTGGGAAAAAGGTAAAGGGTTTGATTTTGAAAGTCCTATTAAATAAATTTCGAGTATGGAAAAATAGGGATTTTGAATAAATGGGAAATAAAGAGTTTTGAGGACTTAAGCGATATTGTTTAAAGATTAAAGGATTTATTTTTAAATTCAAGATTTAAACGAGTTGGGAAAAATAAGAGGAGAATTTTGAAATAGCGTATGAAATTGATATTTCAGATTTAAATAAGGTTTTAAATCATAATAAAGGAGTAAATCTGGAATTAATGGATTTTGGAATAAATTTGGATAAATCGAGAAATAAATTTTAAAGGGAATTTAATTCAGAGAATTGATTTGAAAATTTATTAAGTGTTTTGAGACAGTGATTAAAAAGAGAGTGAGACTATAGAATTTATAAATTGGATTTATAAATAAAGTAATTATTTTTAGAAATGTGGGAAAAGAAATTTACGGAGTTGGAACGTAAATTTAAAACTGGAAATAAATCGAAAAGGATTTATAAATGACAAGACCAGTTTTATTGGAATGGAAAGTGTATTTTCCTGAAAGGCTAATTATATTTTCAAAGAAAGATTTTTAAGTATAAATTAGAAGTTTTAAAAGTGTTTTAAAAGAAGGTTTTAGAAAAAATCTATTATTCAGTTGTTTTAAAATTTTTAAAGTAAATATTAATTAAGTTAATCATAGTAGTTAATTATTTTTAAAGGTTAAATTAGTATTATGATTTAAAGGGATAAATATTAGATATTTATACTATATATAACAGTTTTATTTAAAAGTAGTTTTTGGCTAAAGTTTTACTTGGAAAATTATTATAGAATTTCATAACTATTATTTTGGATAAAGAATTTAAGTAGTTTTATTTTAAATATTTAAGTGTATAGTTTTGGATAAAGTGATTTAATTTATTTAAAAACTAAATTTAATAAGGCTTGGTGTTTTCGGTGGAAATAAAGTATTTGATTGAATTGATTGTTTATTTGATAGTTAAATAACCGACTATCAAATCTGGACCCGAATATAACTTTCGGAATATCTAGGAGAAGTTCGGGAATTATATGGTACAGTTACCGTTCGAGGAGCTATACTGTACGTATAAACTCGTTCGATCTTCTAGGACGTTATAAGGGAATCCGTCCACTAACGGTTAGGAGGTGATCTCCGATCTTATTCTCGTCTGTTTATTTCCTAGAGAACCAGGGTTGAGTTTACCAGAAATAGCGAAGGTTGTTTCGAAGAGACCGGGATCGGATTTGTGATTCGAAAACCACTTCGATCCAACGAGTACGTTTTCGAAAGGAAGACAAGAGCTTGGAGTCGAAGATGGAGCAGTGAAGTGCAAGGGCTAATCGCTACTAATCCCGAGGGTGATTCCAAATGGATGTAGTAGGAGTAGTGCCTTCGGTTCCGTTAGGACCGGGAACAGACTTGTATGGATGAATGCTATCAGTACATTGTCATTGGAGGACAATGAGCATTCTAAGTGAATATTTCTAAAAAGGTAACGCTTAGCCTTGAGCCTCATCAACCGGGAATGACTGAAAATTTGAATAAGTATTTGTACTTAGACACTATTATAATATCAGAGGATTTTGATATAATTTTTTTGGTTATCGTAAGGTAAACACCCGACATGTTTATTTATGGCGTGGTCTTACGAGATACCTTTGATTTTCAAAGGATTTTGAAAACTTTAATAATTCGGTTGATTGTGTTTTCACACGCTGGTTTTTCAGACTGACTCGGGAGTTATTCTATTATAATGCTCGGGTCAGACCGAGTATTACAAATACATGATAGGATGCAATGGAGCTCAGGAGATGAGCTGGATGACGAGACGTATCACACGTACTTGATGTGTATTCCGCTGTGCAGTGTAAGCTGTTTAGTCAGCTTTTGTGAGGACAAGTTATTATAACTGTCCAGTGTTATGTTATTGATTGTGTTGTACTCTGATGATGTAATGTATAAAAACAATTATAGTTTCTTTTGTATATAGATCTGTTGTTATCTATTATATATTGTTCCGCTACGATTGTGGGATTCTAATGTTGTTTTTTTTCTATTTTCTTCTTCTACCTCTTTCTTCTTTTCCCTAACGATCTGGTATTTCTGGCATTCGATTGTTTGGCATGTAATACAGTGAACGTATTGATGTCGATTTTCGGGCGTCGAAACTCCCAGCCCGTTACAGTGGTATCAGAGATGAGGGTTAAGCGAGAACCTTGGTTCTGGTGGGAATTACTCATTAGAGATAGAGTCGGTAGTACTCTAGAATGAGATTGAAGTATTAATAGATATGAGGGCGTAATTGTTAGTGAATATTTTTTATATATATATTGTGTTGATTGGTTTGTTGAGTGGTTTATGAATTCTGGTCAATATGAGTAATTAACGTTATTGATAGGGATCTCTAAACACTTGAATAGAACAATTCGACATGGTATTGTTTTAAAATGGGGTAAATGAAATAATTTTACCCAAAATTATTTTTATATATAAAAGGAATAATTTTCGTAAATTATTATAGTATGTGGGTGCTTGGTTGTTAGGAAATGATAATATGAAATTATTATCATTGTGTTGTGGAAAGTGAATAAGAAATAAATGTTGTAACTAGAAGTAAGAGAAATAATTCAGAATTTGTAAGTATGAATTTATATGTGCGATTTATAGTTTGAAATAAAATTCCAGAGGAATATTTAAATATAGATTGAAAGGATTTGAAATTCGAAAATTCGGGAAATTTAATTCCCTTTGAGTTTGAAAATGATTTTCAAAGGCTTTGGAGGAATAATAGTGATATTATTCGGAAATATTTTTGAATTGGATATGAAATCTGGTGAGATTTGGAATTTAAAAATATTTAAAAATGGTTTTTCAAGAGTAAAAGCACTAAACTCACTTCGGTCTCTAGAAAATAACTTCGGTGATGACTGCAGCATCTCCAATGTTCATTTTCAAGTTTCCAAGGGAGGAATTGCTACCTGGATGAGTGAATTGAAGTTTTGGTTGGTAAAACTGTTTTTATTTTGAAATTCAAAGGAATAATTTGATATACCCAAAGGATTTTGGATACAATTGATTTCAAAAATGATTTTGAAATACTTAAGTGATTGTTTTAAAGACTCTGGAGTTGGTTTAAAATGTTTGTGGGATAAAAATGAGTTTGGAAACTTATAAAATTTGAAATTTGTTAGAATGAAATTTAGCTTAAAGAAGAGTTAAATTAAAGAAAGTGTGAAAACGAAATAAGTTAGAAAGGAAAGCCAATTAAATGAAGAAAATTAAAGAGACCAGCGAATGGAATGTAAATAAGTAGGAAAACTTATAGAAGTTTAAAATTTGAAATTGAACTGGAATGTAGCTGAATCAAGTTAAATAGAAGTAAACTGTGAGGAAATAAGCCTAAGTAGGCTAAGTTAAATAAGAGTATTGAAATAAAATATATTAAGTTGGAAATAAATTCGTGAATGAACAAACTAATTTAAGTTGTAAGTAAATGAAATTGAAACTGAATATTGGAATTTAATTTGAGTTGTGTTAAGTAAAGTGAAATCGAGGAACCAGTTCAAGTGAGGCTAAATAAAATAAAGGTTGGAAAATTAGTAAATGGAACTAATTAAAGGGATTGGTTAATCAAACATGGTTTGAGATGTGGTCGGTAAAATTCAATATTGAAAATTTTGAGGTAAATTGAGTTCAAATGGAATTTAAATTTAATTTTTGAGTACAAATGGATATAAACCAAGTGATGAAGTTGAAACCAATATAAGGAGTTGTATAAAATAATTATATTGAACTTAAGAAGTTGATGGTAAAATTCTTAAGTAAATTTGGTATTGGGAAACTTATACTAAGTTAATATTTGAATGAAGATCAAGTAAAATTGTGTAAAGGATAATTGTGGACAAGTGAATGGAAATTTGAATAAATGTGAATAAAAAGAAATTGATATAGCTAATAATCAATTGAGATAAATAAGTAGGATGTACGTATATTATTTTATTTGCATAACAATTCGGTCCAGATTCGAGCACAGAATTTCGAGGTAGTTATATCGATCCGAGTTGGGATTTTTCACTCGATTTTCAACGGCGAACCCTGGATATGGATTTTTGATTGATTCTAGAAATTCTCTATCATATTATACGGCTATTCAAGGAGAATGATGGTTTCTGATCAAGGAACTAGATCCGAGTCGGCACTAAGGAGTCGGGTGAACGATACTAGTTCGGAAGTGAAATTGTGTGATCGAGTGAGCGATCAGATTGGATATTGCGTACGTATGATATATGTACATTGTACAGCTTAAGTATAGAAAATATTGAAATTTTGTAAGAGAAGTGAATAAAATGATTTTGAATTCTGTGATTGGATATTATTGCTAAGTAGGATACATGTATTTAAAAGCAAAAGAAAATTGGAGTTTTTGATTTCAGAAGATAAATTGCCCGACAAAAAGGTATGTATTTAAATTGTCGTATGAAATTTGATGATTTTCTGATCTAGCCACTTGGCTTTTGTTTTCTTTTGAAAATTTGGGGTCCGTTGAGGCATTTTGTAGTTGTTTCGATCTAGCCGCGCAAAGGAGACGCTGGTGAAATTTTTTGAAAATTTAGAGAGTTAGAAAATTTTTGATAATTTAAATTTGGATTTTAAATTGTAGTTTGAAATGGTTGAGTAAATAATATTGATTGTAATCTATGGATGAGTTTGGTGAAGTTAGTAAGGGTGATAGTGTATGTGACGCCCCACTCTGAGAGCCTCATTAACAAAGAGTATTATATGGATAATACCGTCTGCTAATGCGGACAATAGAGTATAATGGAAGCGACCATGTGTAGTCTTACTTTAACTATCTACTGAACACGCCGAAAAGTGGTTTTTATCATCTCATGTGGTTCGACAAGTTCAATAAATACCTAAAGCAAAGCTACAATGGCTATAGGATCTATCAGAACAAAATGTAACAACTCAATGTAATATACATCACAGAACAGCGGATCATCATAAACACATATACTGATACAAAGCAGAGTATACAAAATGATACATGTCAAGTGGTATAGCAAACCAAAATATACAGACGAGTTCACAGGAATACATATCAGAGTTACAACAGATAAGGACTAAACAAAAAGCTAAGACAAAAAGGAGCTAGCGGAATAGTCCATGCGGAAGCAAAAGAGGCTAAGTCCAAAAGCACCTAACATGAAACATCTCGGTCTGACCCGAGTATAGAATACACGGGTCAGTCTAGCTAAACAAATCAGTTAGATAAACTGAACGATAATAAACCTGCAAGATCATATAGTATAACAATTATCTCTAAAGGAGATAACTCAATCATCTAACATAAGATGAAACATAACAAAACAAGCCTCATATCATCGGCATCTCAACAAGCAAAGGATATCATATCCCAAATCAAGTCAAAAGGCTAATAACAAATACCAATGAAGGTACACAAGTTCCACTAGATGATCGCTACATATCATGCGGCTCAAAAAGACCAACACCGAAAGGCGATGCACTAGGGAATATACATAACAATCAAAATGACAAAAGATTGCTCGAGCTCAGTACTGTATAAACAAGGATCCATAAGCCCGAAGGCTCCGAACCCAAATATCACCCATGCGGCTCAAAAAGACCAACATCGGAAGTGATACAATAGGGCAACAAACCCGAAGGCACAAACTCGAAGGCACATACCAGAAGGCAACAAACCTAGGGAGACAGTCCGAAGATACTATCCCAAAGGCAACAAACCGTAGTGGTGAAGGTCCGGAGGCCCAGTACTGGACACCACTAACTGGCGGAATGTGTCACAACTCTTGAAAAGGAACCCGAAAAGTGTTAACGCGAGTCCCATAACCACTCGTTCGCACTAAACGGTTTACTATCCATTAGCCAATTTCACACTCAAAGCATTACAATGTTTACCTCATCTCATTGGTAAACCAGACACAAAGGTCAAAACGATCAATCGAATAGGTCAGGGATTAATCGGAAAGGTGAACGCATGGATTCATGGTCCGTGTTTTACCTAACCATTTAATCTCCTTTCCACTTCGTTCGAAGTGCAAAATTGTGTGTTTAAATAGAAATTTATAAAGCGGAGAAAGGAGCTTTTAATATGATTCAGAGGGATTATTTATAAAAACCGTGAATGAAGTCAAAGGTAAGTTATCAAAAGCCAAAGATGCAATAACAAACACTAAGATCCAACTTGAATCGATAAAATTTGGAAAATCAAACAAAACGAACAAAAATAGGCAAAACAGGCAAAACAGGAGCAGGTCGGTCGGCCGTTATCAGAGCTCGGTCGACCGGACACTGTTCTGAAAAATTCTCGGGAAGCAGGTCGGTCGACCGGACTTCCTGGGTCGGTCAGCCGGAGCCTGAATTCCTGCACTTCCAAAACAGAGGCAGGGAATAGCTCAGGTAGCAGGTCGGTCGACCGGACCCTGAGTTCGGTCGGCCGGAGCCTGATTTCCAGCACTTCTTTCCCTATCAATGAATACCAATTCTTTCCAAATCAAAAGCAATAGCACATGAATACTTGTTAGGAATTCATACCCAACATCAATGATATCAAGAGAAGTAGATGTGAGTTCAAAACTCACCTTTTTACACACAAGCAAAGAAGAAGAGGCTTAATTGCAAGGAGAAGACCAACCAATCTCCACTTCAACTCAACAAGCTTCAATCAATAGCTTCTACTTGATTTTGGAGCAAGGATTCAAGTTTGCTATTCAATCTAGGGCTTGGAATTTCTAATTCCCTTTCCCTTCCACCATTTTCAGTTGAAGCTTGAGTTTGAGGAATGAGAATGAGTGAATGGAGAGGAGAGGGCTGAGTTAGGGTATTAGTTAAGCTAGTGGGCTGAACCCAAACCCAAAACCCAATAGAAAAAGTAGCAAAAATCAACTTACTCCAAACATATCGAAGCTTATACTCAAAAAGATCGCAAACGGCATTTTGAACTCAATGGAAGTGGTCTCGAGTCTCAATTCGACTGTTTGCAAAAAGTAGCTTTTCGGACTATAATCCGACAAACGACATTATATTTAAATAAAATATTTAAATATACAACTGATAAATATGCGGGTTGTTACAGTGTAGCTCCAATAAAATTTGTTTTGGGAAGTTTTTGAAACCGTGTCGGTTTTGGGAAAATAGTTAACGGGTTGTGGACCATTCTTCTTAACTAGCAATTTCGGGGACGAAGTTCTTATAAGGGTGGAGGAATGTAACGACCCGGGATTTTGGATATTTTAAATTGGAATATTCAAATGTTAATTTTTAACTTGAATTTCAGATATAACTATTTATTGGGCAATTAAATTATTGAATTTAATTATTAGAAATTGGGAAAAATATTGAATCTGGAGTTTTAAGCTTGTTAAAAAAAATTTGAAGGCTTATAAAATTTATATCATTGATACTGAAGATAATAGAAGCTTTGGAATTGAATTTAAAAGTGATGTGTTCAGTTTTGAAAATATATCGTTTAAATTGAAATTTAAAAATAGCCTTCCGAGGCACAGTCTTGGATTTCGATGAAACTAGTTCCATTGTATCCGTAATAATGTATTATTATCGGATTTCAAATTTCATAGTGTTTGGAGTTATCGTGTGACCGTACGTGATATAAACACGCTGAAAATAATATCGAAAATTCAATATAATAACTGGGTCCAAAAAGTTATCTTCTCCATACGATCAAATTAGGACTCGAAACCTTTTCCATTGCGTTCGGAATAGGGGTATAACATTATAAACGCCTAGCGGCACGCCTCGATAGGATGTCAAAATTTTAAGCTACGATTCCAGGACGTTTAAATTTAAATAATATATTTTGGGTTGACTGGTCAATGAAATTCACATCAGTTATTTTTCTTTCACCTCCAAATCACTATACACCCCTTTCATATGCAGCCTACCGTCCTTCTCCCATGATTCCCTCCTTTCTCTATTTTATAATTCACGCAACATTCAATAGTCAAAAAAAAGGGAAAGAAAAATGGCCGAAAAAATGGCATTATAAAATCAAAGCCAGAAAACCTTCTCCTTACCCATTTCTTTTATACAAATTCCACGTCCAGTTCCCTTTTCTTTTTTTTGTTTCCCAGTTCAACACTAATGGCCGATTGCTTTTAAAAATCTCGAATAAAAAAAAGGGGAACGACATTCGATTTGTGGGTGAAGTTAGGGATTTGAGTGTGAGAAGTCCCGATGTCTAGGCGAGGCTGGAAGGAGGTTGTGCCGCTGTGCTCGAATTCGAGTAGTAAGGCACGGTGGAAGGGGGAGGTCGCGGATTGGGATGGGGCGGAGTCGCGTGGATGTAAGGGGCGACGACAGTAGGCTTGGGGGGTTTGCTGGGTCTATGGCAGCGGCAGAGAGAGACGAACGAGGTTGCATTCGTGGCTTGTGGGCGGGATGAGGTCGACGTCGATGGCGGAGGTGGGTACTGCAGGCGATTCGACTGCGATTTCAGGGTGTAGGTATAAATTATATATATATATTTATACATATTATAGGAAACAGAAAAAAATATAGACATATATGATTTTAATCTACAGTAAGATATAAAACAATTTATTTTTCCAACCTAAAGAATTATATATATATATATGTAAATGTATACAGTAAAGAAAAAAAGTATAATATAAATATATATATATACACACACATGCCTATTTTGATTTAATTATATATATAGGTAAACAGGAAAATTTTATATAGAAAAGGTTTTGACCAAAAAAATATATAGGATTTTTAAATGTTGAAGAGTTTATATAAAATTAGATTTTTGAATCCATATAAGTAAATTTTTATAAGTGTATGGGTTTCAAAGAAAAATATATATAAATATAAATTATCTATATAAAAATATATATACATATTTTCACTTACTATTTTATTTTAAAATAATGGATTAAGGTGATTAACTTGTTTAAATTAACTTATTTAATTATTTTAGTTACTAAAATTTATTTATTATAGGAAAATTAGTTTAAAATTAAATTATTAGTTTAAATTAAATTAATAAATGGTAATTGATTGTTCGATTATTTAAAATGTTAATAAACTGTATAATGTTTATACAAGGTCTAAAATCGAGGAAGAGACAAGCCGGTTTGGATCGGATTGCAAATTAAAAGTCAAAGGTGAGTTAATCTCACTCAAATTGGATTACTGGTTAATTTAATTAGTTAAAATTAAATTATTGGATGATTGATTGAATGTGATAATTATTATCAGTCTGGATGTGATATTATATAGAGTAGTATATATATATTTCAGTGATTGATATTCCCGCATTATATAGCGGATGAGACCCTATGCGCCCCGCATAATAGCGGATGACCCTTTATACCGCGATATCCCCCTCGAAGTGGGATTGGTATTTTTATATTGTGCTAACATCTGTGGATGCAGGGAAACGGGTTAGAGGGATCCAACTGGATTCCTCAAAAATATTGAAATTTATATTCGGTGATATGATGTATTTGATAATCTGTGATAGATTATATTGTAAATTGAAATTATTGAAGGCTATGGTTTTGCTGAATATATTTTGGTATTTTTAGATATCAAAAATATAAAGATTGGATTTTTGAAGGGAAATAAAAAGAGAAATTTTAAGTAAAATATTATAGCGAAGTGGATAAATTAAAAAAAATGGATTTGGGAAAAAGGTAAAGGGTTTGATTTTGAAAGTCCTATTAAATAAATTCCGAGTATGGAAAAATAGGGATTTTGAATAAATGGGAAATAAAGAGTTTTGAGGACTTAACGGATATTGTTTAAAGATTAAAGGATTTATTTTTAAATTCAAGATTTAAATGAGTTGGGAAAAATAAGAGGAGAATTTTGAAATAGCGTATGAAATTGATATTTCATATTTAAATAAGGTTTTAAATCATAACAAAGGAGTAAATATGGAATTAATGGATTTTGGAATAAATTTGGATAAATCGAGAAATAAATTTTAAAGGGAATTTAATTCAGAGAATCGATTTGAAAATTTATTAAGTGTTTTGAGACAGTGATTAAAAAGAGAGTGAGACTATGGAATTTATAAATTGGGTTTATAAATAAAGTAAAAATATCAGTGGATATTTGAGATTTTAAATCCACGATGGGAATTTATAAAGAGATGGTAATTCGTTTTAAAAATAAATAGTGGTTTTATTTTTTAGAAATGTGGGAAAGGAAATTTACGGAGTTGGAACATAAATTTAAAACTAGAAATAAATTGAGAAGGATTTATAAATGACAAGACCGGTTTTATTGGAATGGAAAGTGTATTTTCCTGAAAGGCTAAGTATATTTTCAAAGAAAGATTTTTAAGTATAAATTAGAAGTTTTAAAAGTGTTTTAAAAGAAGGTTTTTGAAAAATTTATTATTTAGTTGTTTTAAAATTTTTAAAGTAAATATTAATTAAGTTAATCATAGTAGTTAATTATTTTTAAAGGTTAAATTATTATAATGATTTAAAAGGATAAATATTAGATATTTATACTATATATAACAGTTTTATTTAAAAGTAGTTTTTGGCTAAAGTTTTACTTGGAAAATTATTATAGAATTTCATAACTATTATTTTGGATAAAGAATTTAAGTAGTTTTATTTTGAATATTTAATTGTTTAGTTTTGGATAAAGTGATTTAATTTATTTAAAAACTAAATTTAATAAGGCTTGGTGTTTTCGGTGGAAATAAAGTATTTGATTGAATTGATTGTTTATTTGATAGTTAAATAACCGACTATCAAATCTGAACCCGAATATAACTTTGGGAATATCTAGGAGAAGTTCGGGAATTATATGGTACACTTACCGTTCGAGGTGCTATACTGTACGTATAAACTCGTTTGATCTTCTAGGACGTTATAAGGGAATCCGTCCACTAACGGTTAGGAGGTGATCTCCGATCTTATTCTCGTCTGTTTATTTCCTAGAGAACCAGGGTTGAGTTTACCGAAAATAGCGAACGTTGTTTCGAAGAGACCGGGATCAGATTTGTGATCCGAAAACCACTTCGATCCAACGAGTACGTTTTCGAAAGGAAGACAAGAGCTTGGAGTCGAAGATGGAGCAGTGAAGTGCAAGGGCTAATCGCTACTAATCCCGAGGATGATTCCAAATGGATGTAGTAGGAGTAGTGCCTTCGGTTCCGTTAGGACCGGGAACAGACTTGTATGGATGAATGCTATCAATACTGTAACGCCCCACCCCGAGACCCACGTTAGTAAAGGGAATTAACAAGTAATTCTGTCTACTAACGCAGAGAATAAGGCTGGATAGGAGCGACCAACATAGCATACAATATCTATGAACTAAACATGTCAAGTATGTGTCAATTTTTTTTCCATTACCTCATGTGTGGTTGACACGTCTAGTGCATAACTATTGCACACTACGGTGGCTATATAACATTTCAGAAATAATGTAATATAATAAGCGGAATAATCAAAGTCACAGAAAAGCAAACCCAGATCAGTCATATACATACATAACCGTCACCATACATATCCATATAATACATCATACAAGAGTAACTACTAGGTAGCTAAGTGTCAAAAATATACATCCCAAAAATATACAAGTGATCATAAAGGAGTAGTCCCAAAAGACGAAGACTAGCTAGCCAAAATATACATATATGTGTCCCACCAAAAAGTATCAAGCTGAACTGGAGGCAAAAGAAATCCGAGCTAACCTGCAACTCGGTCTGACCCGAGTGAAAAACACGCGGGTTAGGCAACTAAACTCATCAGTAGATAAGGAACTGTAGGATAATAAGTAAAGGGAAGCATTCATTCTGTTGTACCCAACAGAATAAATGAAAGGTTCAGTGATAATCAAGGGAGATGCCAAGCTAATATTCTAATGTCATGCGTAAGGAGAATTGTGATTAAGTTAAGTAAATTATTAATAAACATCCATGAAATCATGAAAACTCATAAGTCTCCAACAAGTCATGAAACAATCTAAATAATCATGGACCACAAAATAATATCGCCTTATTCATATATAAGGCTATAGAAATCATCAAATCCCAATAAATCATAAAGCTTCAAAAGATAATTTTTGCACGTGCTTTTGAATCTCCACTAGTACTATACTTTGGTACCAACAATCGTGATGATCGGGATCATGTCATCTAGATGAATCTTGACAATCTTGACGACTACGTAGCCTATAATTTAATCAATCCCAATCGGTGACGTCAAAGGCCCGAGTAATAGTAAATTCATGATTTGGGGTATAATTTCAAATCTTGATTCCCCAATAAACTCGAGGCCTCATAGTACTACTCCAATCTTGAATGTGTATCAACATCGAGACTAGGAACCCATAAGGGTATAACCCACGTCCCATACCATGAGTTATCACCTAATGGTTTACTAATCACTCATTGGTTCCACATTAGGAAAAATCATAAATCAATATAATCACAATGCCTCGTTTCATCGGCGAATGTAAATAATCAAGTCGTAGCAATTCCGCTACGATAAACCAAAAATAAATTCAAACTTGTCTCATTTCATCGACAAGTGAAAACCTAATCAAAATTATAAAATCATAATCAACCATAATTGGTTTTGCCTCATTTCATCGGCGGGAGCACTACAATCTTGATAGTCCATAATCGAATAAGCTCTAAATCAGGAGTTTTTGGACTATGTCCACATATTAGCCAAATCCGCTAATATGGAAAAATGCTCTAAATCAACCTCGAGGTACCACATAGTGGTTAATAATCTTGGAGGAAATCAAATGATTCCTCAAAATCATTTCGATCGTACAAGTCCGTATTTAACCGATGAAGCAAATACGCACGAGTCCCATACCTCGTGGTTTTTACTAAATCGTTTAATATACTTTCTCATACGTCCGAACATTCATGAAAAATGTTTAAAATAAAATGTTTAACATCATATTACCGAGATACAAATTGCGTATACATGTTCATAAATGCAAACCATTTTCAATAGTTTAAAATCAACACTAGTCCATGCAACAAAACACAGGACAGTAAGGAACATTTGCAGTTTTAGCATAGCAAACATCAAAATCACAGAAAACACATAAAGCAAAAGTTGTAGCCACTGAAATAAGCTTTCCGAAACATCCAAAATTATCAAATTCCGTTTAAAAACGAAAAAGTTATGGCAGATTTCGTTTCTGCCTCAACAACAGAGCAGATTTGATTTGCTCTCGGGTTAACAGTAGAAAAGTTCAATTTTGACATAGTTAACCACAAAATTGCAGAAAACTCAACAAACAAAAGTTGTAGCCAATGAAATAAGCTTTCCAAAACATCCAAAATTATCAAATTCCGATTTGAAACACAAAAGTTATACCAAAAATACTATGAAGCAAAAATATGTTTTCTGTGCAAAACCCTCTCGGGTTTGCAACTTCCACAGCAAATACAAAGGTCCAAACGGACTCGAAACTCGATGAAATTTGACATGAACAAACTAGATCAAGTGCACTATAATCTGGAAAAAGAATGGCATCAATTGGACACCGGATGAGCCAGATATGATCAAAATAACAATGGACAGTTTCAGCAAAATATAGCTTTTCAAATCAAAGTTTTTGTGCCTAAAACATCAAACTAAGCATCAAAATGTTTTTAAGCAGCACAATTCCTTTGCTTACAGTTGCTGTAAGTAATTTACTTACCTTTACAGCGAAGGAGGAGGTTGATTGGAGCTTCAAGATGGAGTATTTCAGCTGGTAGTGGCCTCTAAACTACCTGTACTGAAAAAAGACATGCATGGAAGAGAATCATCAAAACAACACGTACAATATATGAAAACTACAATTTCCAAGGATTTGAGATGAGAATTGGTTAGAAGATTACCTTTATATTGATTTTAGACTTAAATTCTCTTGATTTCAGCTAGGATTTGGTTTATTTGGGCAAGATTTACAAAGAGGAGGCCATGGTTATGTTTACTGGAGGTTTTTTTTTCTTTCTGGATAAGGAAATGAACGGAGTAGAGAAGAAAGGTACGTACAAAATTACAGAAGTGTCTGTTGGGCTTAGGGTAAGGATCCAATATCCATAATAAAACCCATTAGGACTTAGGCAAATCTTTGATTTTTAGTTTATGTAATTTTTTTATGTATGTAATTTCTTTAAATCTCCATATCTTATACATATTAAATCCGATTTTTACAAACTTAGGTGCGTTAGAACCATTACAACTTCTAGATTCCAAATAAAAAGATAAAAACACAATTTTAACAATTATATTATTATTTTTTATTAATATTATTCTTAATTAACCAATTTTCATATTTTTGGAAAATAAATTGTAAACTGTCACAATTGGTTAAACATAAATATATTTTATACTCCAATAAATGTAATTACATGATTAACACCAAATAAATATTTTCTTATCATTTTTAATCATAATTATTATGATTAATTATTTTAATAATCAATTCTCTTGAGTTTTAATTAATAAAATGGCAATATTGGCAAATAACACAATATTGGGCAAATTATTAAATTTAATTGAATGCATCCAAATCAATACATTCAAAAATTCATGAAATAAAGTAAAAACTCTATTTCACACATGCTTGTCATTTAAACCTTAAGAATTATTATTATTTCTTATGTTTTAATAATACAACGGCAATATTGACAATAAACTCAATATTGTCATGATCTATATATTAAATCCAATAGTCAAACAACTATACTCAAGAATTCCTGAAATAAAGCAAAAACTTTATTCTGCTTAAGTTCATCAATTATTCAACAAGGAATAATTATTTCTTCTTATTCTCCATATTTATTTATTTTCAATAGCTCAAATTGATCCAAATTCAGTGTTTATTAAAATAAACAACATTTTCTTCTTATTAATTTAATTAATCCCAATATTAAATTATAATCATCATTATAATTTAATATTTATGGTAATCTCCAAACTGGGGTTGTTACAAGTACATTGTCATTGGAGGACAATGAGCATTCTAAGTGAATATTTCTAAAAAGGTAACGCTTAGCCTCGAGCCTCATCAACCGGGAATGACTGAAAATCAGGGGATATGCAGCAAGGCTAAGTGGGTAGCACCCAAGTAGGGTAAGATTTCCCCTGTCTAGAGTGCCTTTATTTCGGCTGTGTGGTAGTTGCTGATCCCAACCACGGGGTGATCTTATTCGGGCTATCCAGTAAGGGGTAGTCCGGCCTTGTGTTGCTGGGGATCAGGAGTGGTCCTCGGTATGCTGATCTAGACCAGGTACCGTGACAGGTGGTACCCCAGTGCCTAGTCATTCAGTTGGAAATACATTCTCCCTACGTGCCCTTTATGGTTTTGATTGTAGAGCCTAGTATGCTGGAATTTAATTAATGTAACAATTTCATCTATTTGAATAAGTATTTGTACTTAGACACTATTATAATATCAGAGGATTTTGATATAAAATGTTTTGGTTATCGTAAGGTAAAAACCCGACATGTTTATTTGTGGCGTGGTCTTACGAGATACCTTTGATTTTCAAAGGATTTTGAAAACTTTAATAATTCAGTTGAGTTGTTTTCTCACGCTGGTTTTCTAGACTGACTCGGGTGTTATTCTATTATAATGCTCGGGTCAGACCGAGTATTACAGATACATGATAGGATGCTATGGAGCTCAGGAGACGAGCTGGATGACGAGACGTATCACATGTACTTGATGTGTATTCCACTGTGCAGTGTAAGCTGTATAGTCAGCTTTTGTGAGGACAAGTTATTATAACTGTCCAGTGTTATGTTATTGATTGTGTTGTACTCTGATGATGTAATGTATAAAAACAGTTATAGTTTCTTTTGTATGTAGATATGTTGTTATCTATTATATATTATTTCGCTGCGATTGTGAGATTCTGATGTTGTTTTTTTTCTATTTTCTTCTTCTACCTCTTTCTTCTTTTCCCTAACGATCTGGTATTTCCGGCATTCGATTGTTCGACATGTAATACAGTGAACGTATTGATGTCGATTTTCGGGCGTCGAAACTCCCAGGCCGTTACAATTTAACTACATGCACTTAACTAATAATTTATTAGTTTAAAAAAATGTAGCAAATAATTAATATAATTAAGAAAAATATGTTGATGCTTTTATTCAAATATCATACCATAATTACTATGGTAATATTTGGCTATGCTTTAAAAATAATACTAATGTCAAAATTATAAACACGATACAATTTTGTCTTACACACATAATAACCAATTAAAATAAATATTGAATATAGCTAATGCTTGCATCTCACTTTCCAGCATAGTTAGGCACAACTAAGTCCGTAAAATACTTATTGGAGAATGGATTCCATACAAATGGCAGGGTATGGACTACCTTCCATACAGTAAATCTGTAGATAAAATGTACCGAGGGCTACAAATGCATTTCCCCCTCTACCAACAAAGGACCGGCCTACTCCTTACTGGATAGTACTGAATATGTCATCACCCTGGTTGCTTTCCAACCTTAATCGAGAGCTCTCATGCCCAACCAAATCATAATACAATGATCTAGAAAGGTGATGAAACACCCTAACGGGCGCAACTCATTTAGACCTACTGCATCTACCATGTTTTAGCCATTTTCAGGTTGTGAGGCTTAAGGCAACACTTTACATTTCTCTTAGAAAATTCCACTTGGAATGCTAACACTGTCTTCCAAGCAGCAATGCAATGCCAACATTCATCCATAAAAGTTCATTCTGGGTCTAAACGAAACTGAAGGCACTACTTCTTCTACATCCATTTGGAATCACTATCAGGATTAGCAGCAAGTAGGCCTTGCACTTTAAAGAACTTTGTCTTTGAAAGCACTATCATCAAGATGTTTTACATTCGAATGCATATGCTGGTTTCAAGTGGTTTTTGGATAATATATCCAATCTCAGTCTCCCCGATCTGACAATGATAGTTTACAACTGGCCAAGTTTGATAGTTCGGTTATTTAACTACCAAATAAAACAACAATCCAATTAGGGATTTATTTCAAAAGAGAAACCAACATTGGTTAAACACATAAGCAACCACTAACCTCTTTAATTAATCCTATCATTAATTAACATCACTTTTTAAATACTTGTATCAAAATAATTTTACAAAGATAAATCGCAAACCTTTTATACCCCTTTCAATACTTGAAAAAATATATCCATATACTTATCTCAACGGTATAAGTATATTCACAAAACATTATGAAAGATTTCATATCTCAAAATCATATTAAAGGGATCAAAAACAAATGTTATTTAAAATAGAGATAAGGATAAACCCAAATGCTATTCCTTCGGTATTAAGCATGGAACAAATGCCCACACCACCAAAATTAAGAAGGTCAATTTGGATAAATCTAATCTCATTTGCTTTTAAAAATTACTTTTATAAATACCTTTCAATAAATATCTTTTATTTATAAAAGTCTCTTCTATAAATACCCAAACTTATTTATAAAACTGCTTCATAGATCTCCAAGGCTATTTATAAATTCTTTTATAACTATCTAAAATCATTTATAAAACTCCTTTTCAAATTTTCAAGACCTCTTGCCAATTTATAAATTTCCTTTTATAAATAATTTATTATAAAAACTTTTTATACAACTCAAATATCATTTATAAAACTCTTTTTATAAATCTCTAAAACTATTTATAAAAATCTTTTATAAATATCTAAATCCATTTGTAAAACTCTTTTCTAAATTTATAAAATCATTTATAAAACTCTATTTTTTGTATAACTCCTTTATAAAAATCCTTTATAAAAACCCTTTTAATATCCCTTTATAAAAATCCTTTATAAATCCAAAACTCCATTTTCATCTTTAAACTCTTTTATTAAATGAAAGTTCCATTTTGTAAATCAATCTATTATTTATAAATACAATTAATCAGATAAAATAATCAACTTTAAGTATCATAAATACATAATAAATTAACTTTTCAACAACACTAATAACATAATTAATTTCCCATTAAAACATCATAAATGAAATAATTTATTTACTCTAAACACATTATTAATATAATAATTAGTAACTCCAAAACAATATTAATAAATAATAATTATTAACTTCAGAACATTATTACACAATAATAATTATTAGCAACAAACATTATATATAAATAATATTTTTTTGATTCAAAACATTATTATATAATAATTAATAATTAAACTACTTTAAACAATATTAAATGCATAAATACATAATTTTAAATAATAATAAAATATCGATAATTAAACTTTTTTAAAACATTATTAAATAATAATTAAACAACTTTAAACATTATTGAATAAAAATAAATCAACTTTAAAATATTATAGAATAATGATAATTTTTTTAAAACATTTCTAAATATATTAGAGAAGACAAATAAAAGGGTTGAAGTAAAGCGGAGAAGTTCAAAAATCCATTTCAAATAAAATATCATAGAAAACCCCAATAGATAGATTTATAATCATTCTTTGAAATCAAAAACCAATTTCAAGCCAAACGACAATTAATAGTATTTCAAAATACTAAATTAAGGCCAATAGCCACCAAAGCACTTGTAACGAACATGATTTCCGACCCTCAAAAATCGACATTAATACGTCCACTGTATTATATGCCGAACATTCAAGTGCCGAAAATATCGATTTTAGGGTGAAAGAAGAAGGTAGAAGATAGAAGAAAGCTAAACAACACAGAATCTCACAACGTAGCGAATAGTATATAATATAACAATGATCTTTACGAAAGGAAACATCCTTATTCATATATACAACATCAGAGCACACTAGACTTATCCTAAATTTGGATAGTTATAGAAACCTGTCCTTACATTAACAAACATACAGATTCTGTAATACAACAGAAGAAAAATATACGTGAATACGTCTTGACCATCTAGCTCCTCTCCAAATCCAAAGTATCCAGCTAACCTAGGAAAAACATGCTCGGTCTGACCCGAGCATTACATAGAATAACGCCCGGGTCAGTCTGGGAAACCAGCGTGAGTAAAACTCGATTACAAGTAACAACAAAACTGATTTCTATATATGAAAACTTTTCACAAAGGGTATCTCGTAAGACCACACCGCACATAAAAACGGATAGGTTTTTACCTTACGACAACCAAAACATTTTATATCAAAAACCAATGATATTATCATGGTGTCTAGGTTTAAGTAAATAGATAAAATAGCTGAAATACTTGCATCTCACATTTCTACATATAGGCTTTACAATCAAAAACGTAAGACATGTATTGGATATTGGATTCCAACAATAGCAAGGTAAGGGACTACCTTCCGATGATACACCTCTAGAAAATGCACTGATGCTAACACAAAGCCGACTGCCCCTTAAACATGGCAGATCGGATTACCTCACCCCCGACACCGAGGCCTTATACTACCACGGTGTTTGCGTGCATACCAACTCTGAAAGGGACATCTAGAATAAGGTGACCGCTCCTAATGGTAGCTAACCACATAGCTCTGCTGCATGCCCTACATTTTTCCATTCCTCCCGGTTGTGAGGCTTGAGGCTACGCTTTACCTTTCTAAATAGCAATCCATCTTGGAATGCTAACATTGCCCTCCAAGCGTCAATGCAATGCCAACACTCATCCATACAAGTTGTCCAGGATAAGGACAAACTGAATGCACTACTTCTACTACATCCATTTTGGAATCACCCTCAGGATTAGTAGCAAGCAGCCCTTGCACTTCAATGGCTTCGTCTTCGATCCCATGCTTCAAGATGTTTTCATTTTGAAATGCTTGAGTTGGATCGAAGTGGTTTTCAGATAGCATATCCGATCCCGGTCTCTTCGAAAAAACTTTTGATATTTCCAGTAAACTCAACTCTGGTTCTTTAGGAAATAAACAGACAAATGACAAGAGTGGAGTTCACCTCCTAATCGTTTGTGGATGGATTTCCTTATCATTCATCCTAGAAGAACGAAACGAGTTTATACGTACAGTATAGCACCTTGGACTGTAACTATACCATATAATTCTCGTGTTTCTCCTAGATATTTCCAGAGTTACGTTTTGTCCAAATTTGGTAGTTGGTTATTTAACTATCAAATAAAAAAACATCTTCTAATCATAGTTTAACTTCCATATGGGATCCAGTAAGCCTTTATTAATTCTCTTTAATTAATAAAACCATTTGATAAAACCTGATCACAAGATCTTTTCAAAACACTATTCCCAAACCTTTTACATTTCCTTTTATACTTGGGAAACATTTATATACTTATCATAATGTTATAAGTATAATACCAAAACATTTACTTTTCATGCCTTGAAACAAAATACATACGTATCATATCAATATAAGTATATTTATAAACTTTTCAAAGTTTTCTTCTTTCCAAATCCCATATTAAATAACCAAACATTTCTTCCAAATAAAACAGTCCGCTTATCCTTTATCAAAAATTCCCTTTTTAAAAGCCTATCTCATATTTCAATTAACTTATAACTTTCAAAATAAAGTTATAACCCACTTTTATAACCTTTAAGTTAATTTATAAACCTTTTTCCAAATCTCTGAAATGATTTATAAACCTTTTTCCTATTTTTAAAACTCTTTATATAAACCTTTCTATACTCCTTTATAAATATCATTTGTAAAACACCTTAATAACCCTTTTTAATAGTAAAACCCATTTCTATACACAAGTTGTCATTTATAAATATCTTTATAAGAATTATATAACTTGAAAACCATTTATAAAACCTTCGTCTCAAATTGATTAAATAATTTAAGTAAATTCAAAACCATACTTTATGAATTCCAAATGAGGCTTAGCAGTCCCAATGGTACCGATTTAAGTTACCATTTTATTTCAATTTAATTCCAAGGCACTCATCAATTATTTACATAGGCCAACATATATGTAAATCCAACCAATTATCAAATCAGGGAATAACATGTCAATACAACTCAACTAGCATATACATGTCGAAACAACATAATAGCAGGATGGTGATTTGTACTACTAAATAGATGTCCAAAACAATTTAATCAATTAATAGCAGAACGAGGATTTATTCTACTAAACACATGTCCAAACAATTACCCTATAACAGAAAGGTGTTTTATTCTACTAATGAATGTCCATACAACACAAACAACCACATTCTAACTTATTCACAATTGTTTGTCTATTTAATATCATGGACAAGAGATCCTTTGGTTAAACTACTTAGAAAAGAACCCAACTTAAAACATAACCGATAAAGTTTAAAATAACTTTTAATAATTAAATCATAATTTAATATAAATTAAAGCATAATTAAACCTAAAATAATCAAAACCAAATCATAATTAAGTCTTAATTAATTAAAAGTAAATTAATAATTAAACTTTAAACAAATAAACATTTACTTAAAATTAATCCCTAATTAAGTAATAATTAAGTAAATAATTAATATTTAATTAAATAAAAATTAATTAAATAATTCAACTTTAATTAAATAGTAATTAAAGTAATTAAACTTGATTACATAAAATAATTACCCTTATTAACTTAATTAATCATTAATTAAACTTCTTAATAACTTACTTAATTATCACTAATTAGTCACCAATTACTTAACCTAATTACTAATTAATTAATAAATAATTATCCAAAATTAATGAATTAATCAATTATAAAACATACTTAATCAAGTTATAATTAACTTATGTGTTGCTAATTATGTTTGAAAATAGGTTTTCAAATCATTTTAAAAAGAAAACTTTAAAGTTAGAAATCAAACTTTTCCGAACTGCATCCATAACGACTATCGCTATGGATGCAATAACTTAGTATTTGCTTCTCTAAGTTACCATCTAAAATTTTAACCTTACTTTGGATTACTTTTTAATACATAAAAGAAAAGGTTTTTGAAAACCTTAACTCGGGTTAGAATTTAAACAAAATATTTACTAACTCAAAACTAGTAAATGATTAGATTTTCAAAATAGATCTCAAGTCCCTTACTAACAACTCAAGTTCCTATCTTCTATACCTTAACCATGATCCGAGCATATATGAAAGATACCAAATCACATCATCATCATATTGTAGTAAAACCACCACATTCATATCCAAACACATCACCTAACCATCAATCTCAAATCAAATGCTAAATTACAAGTTAGCCCATACACAAAACATCTAAGCCATATCATAATCCAACCACAACACCGTATATATATATATAAATCATATAACCAACAAATATATAAAGGTAAGATATTTCCCAAAAAGTTAAGAATTTACTCACTATAAAGCTTTCCTAAACTTGAATGCTTTAGAACTTGTAAACTTGAAAAACTCAAAAAGCAATTTGAAAATAACTCAACTTCCTCTCGACTTTTCGATATGATAATCTTAGAATTTTGAAAAGTTGTCAATAGTAAAGTTTTAGAAAATTCTTTTCTCTATCATTTCAATAAAAGTATCACTCGATTTGGATCATTTTTGAGAAAGTTATGGTCAAAAGAAGAAGTGGTATTTTCGGTCTTCAAAACATAGGCCCGAAAATGGGTCTTAAAGACAATCGTTTTGGACATAGCTGGATAAAAACTTGAGGAAGTAGTCAACATGAAAGTTGAAGCCATTGGACATATATATGGTTTGGAGAAAAGAAAATTATGATTTGGTGCAGAAAGGTGGAAGTTATGGCCGAAGGAAGTAGGACGAAAATGGGAAAGATTTGAGTGGATTTTGAACAAGTTTTCTATGGATTTTTTTCTTTTGTTTAAGAGGAAGGAGGACATGAATGGAATGGAGAGGTTACGAAAATAAATACACTACACCATATTGGCAGTTTTGTAACACCCCCATGCGGAAGAATCGCAACGGTTCTGAGCCGTTGCTAAATAGCAACGGTTTGAAGCCGTTGTAAATGATTTAGGAACGGTTAAGGGCCGTTGTAATTTTACCACGGCTCAAAGCCGTCGTATAGTTTTCCTAATTTGTTTTTCCATTTGTTGACCACACTTGCGTACACGGTTTGAAGCCCCCGTTCCCAAAACTAAACGCCCTTAATTTCATTTCCCTCCTTCGCGCCCCCATTTCCCTCCGTGTGCCCTAACCACGCGCAAAAATAAACGCCCTTAATTTCATTTCCCTCCTTCGCGCCCCCATTTCCCTCCGTGTGCCCTAACCACGCGCAAATCATCGTCGAATGAGCAACTGCAAATCATCATCGAGATCAAGCGTTGGAACCCTCGGCTGTTCGAAATTGAGATATAAGGTTCGTTCTCTTTTGATTTTTTTCATTAGAAATACAATAATCGAGTAAGACTGTAAGAGTAATGTATTTTTCTTAGTATATATCGGTTTTGTTTATAGATCTGATGTACTAAAATTCCCTTTGATTGGATGACGTTTTTGAATTTGTATGTATTGATTTGTGCCCTATTTATAGGTTGTTGTTGTGTCTTGGTTCCGGTACTAATTTCAGGTGAGGTTTCTTCAATTAACATTTGAACTTGCTTTTTTAAAAATCATTTTAAAGAATCTTAGGTGAATTATTGTTTCAGTTTTGATTCTTTTGTTTTAATGCTGCTGCTTGTTTGTTTGGTGCTATTTTACATAGCAAGAGATGAGTTACATTATCTTTTGATTAAAAACAAATATCTGAATTATTATTTGTTGTATGATTTACTGATGTCATTGATAATGTCGCAAAAGAGCAAATTACTGAAGTCATTGTTAATGTAGTTTTTATAGGTCACAAACTGTAGTGGTAATCAAATGCAGTAATTCTCCCAGCTTAAGTTTAAGTTGTGATATAATCATTAACTCATGAATGCAGTTTTAAAAATTTAACCTTAAGTTCCAGACATAAAAGTGGTGAACAAAGTCCCGATTATACTAATAGTATGGTGTTTTTCCTATTATTTAAACAAACAGCTGTTGAAATTAAAACAAGTGGACTTATTTATGTTATCATCATCATTAGGTGTACAAAACTATTTTACTTATGTATAATGAGGAATGTTATGAGTATGTCTGTAGACTCCAGGACTCTTCTTGTATACGTTTTACCATTAAAAATTGCAAGCTAGATGCATGTAGGTTGGCGTAGGATTAGGATCATACACGATGCAAATTGGATTTTGTTTTTTTTATTGGGGGATAATTTTGTAGTGACCCTTCTTTCTAAACTGAGTTTGACTTTAAGGCTTCTCTTAAACCTATGAACATTTTTATTAAGTATAAAACTAGTAATATGATTGATCTAGAGTCCAAACAGTCATAGTTAAAGTTTAGGCTCAGCTTTTATTCTTAAGATAACTAAAACTGAGTTATATTGATTTTTCATATTACGGCTGAACATGCCTAAATAAAATTATATTTTATAAGATAAGTTAGTAAGACTATGTCCCTTGATAACTATAAAGTTTGGCACTAGTGTTATAGTTATGGATTAACAGTTAACACTAGTCATACCGGTTCAAAAGATGAGTTGTAAATCAATTGCTGATAAATTCAGTTTAATCTTTCACCCAATATGTATGAATAAAATGGTATTCTTTGCATTGGCGAATAAGATTTTAGTTTCACATTTTAAAAAACCAAAATTGGTTAAATTGCAGATAAACATGGGAAACTATTAACTAGTGGTGTTATTCCATTGCACTATAGGAATATCACTAGATTCACTGCTGAGTTGGTTACCTTTTAAGTATGAGTTATGGCCTATGTATATGAAATAGTGTGATATTGGTGCAGTCATGTCTTGATGAACCTGAAATTTCCAAAAAATATAAACAAGTAAGTAGTACACTAAATATCTAACAGTAGACATTGAATTTTGAAAGTATGGTATAAATTGTCAATATCTTTTACTAAAAAAAGCATCAGGAGTGAGCCCCTTCCTTTGAAACACATCAACAATATTAACGTCAGTCGAAATTGCATCCAGATCCGAGTTATTGTGACCAGATATATTGTTATGGAACTCTTAAAATCTGCAGCGAAGCTATCAACAAATAGGTATGTGGTTGATTACGTACTTGGATTTATCATTGTTTTGATTTAAACCTTATGTTACTCATTTCCTACATATATAGCTTGCATTTAAAAGTTTTGCTAGCATACAACGTATTGTATTTAATTTGATCTCGCATCATAACTAGTTGTTATTCCAGATAAATTCTTGTATTCCATACTCAATATGTGCTTAAATTGCTAGAGAACATCCAACATTTTTTTTGCACAATGTATACTTTTTCTATCCTTTACGTTTATCTCGTCCCTTTCCAACATTATTAATAAATTGTTGTTTCATGTTAGTTTTGCTGAAAAGCAGATGAATATTCCATCATTCTGATTTAGTGGCAAACTTAAATGCTGGATTGGAGTTTTCAACTTAGTGAATGTTTATTCAAGTGAAGAACATACAGCAGCACCATTTTAAGAAATAATTATAGCGGTGTCTGTCAAGCCATCTTCAATGCCGAGACACAGTTGGCCTTTACTCATAATTCCAGGTACCTCGGATTATTTTTCTTCACTGTAATAAAAATCATATAGATTTCTGCAGGAATATATTAAAGCCACCTAAACTTCTCATGCTGTCTGTAGCTAAGTTCTTACTTGACATAGACTCATCCTGCATTGTATTTAAACTCAAGACTAAAATAGTAGGTCTATCAACCATACGAGCACTGATAGACATAATATTCTCCGTTCATCGAATCAAATTCTATTCAAAATGAAAGCAAAAAGGAAGTCTATTAACTTACTACAATTCAGTCATAAATGAATCAAGTCAAGGCAATATAACATGGACTTTGCATCAAAGTTTGCATTACATAACAATGCACCCTACAGTGTTATCATCAACAAAATAATCTGTAAATCCACTAGCTTGTTGTGGTTGGCTATACACAGACACCTGGCAGTGACCATGAATGCAATTTTGAACCGGTACTATAGGATAACACTGCATTGGATAGTAACCCTGTATATGAGGCTGTATCACATCGCTATTTGCTGGTTTGTTCACTTGAGGCATAGTTGTGAACACTGTCTGAAAATTAGATGAGTCGTTCATACTTTTATTTCCTTTCGTGCCGTGTTCTTCATTGTGGCCAGAATGATATGAGGTTGAGATATTCCCTTCATTGTTTTTTCCAGCATTCACTTTTGCATTTATTTTATTCTCTGTGTTCTTGCTAATGCTTTCAAATTTCATATTCTTTTCAAAGTTTTCGGCTCTAGATTCTATTGGCCACAATTCTGCTGATTTTCCAATCTTTGATAGCTTCTTTATGAGAGTTTTCGCTTCTACGTTCCCAGAGTGATGCAGCGCAAGGCATAGGTAGTATCCGACTTAAGGAAGTCGAGATAAATCGTCCACGACTTAAAGAAGCGCCACGAGATAAAGGTGTAAGTCGTATCCGACTTAAGGAAGTCAAGATAAGTCGTCCACGACTTAAAGGAGCGCCACGAGATAAAGGTATAAGTCGTACGCGACTTAAGGAAGCAGTGATGAGTCATCAAGGTGTAAGTCGTACGCGACTTAAGGAGGCGGTGATGAGTCGTCCACGACTCAACTAGAAATACAAAGGGGAAGTTGCAACGAGTTTACGACTTAACGAAGCAACTATAACTCGTCTACGACTTAACAGAGAGATGAGTCGCCCACGACTCAAGGAGGAGAATACACAAGTGTTAAGTCAGCTGCGACTTAAGGGAGGTGATAAGTCGGCAACGAGTTACGACTTAGTTGAGTCGACTGGATTCTTTAAAACGGAAACTGGGTTAAGTCGTTGAAGTTATTTCCTAAGTCGTCCAAGCCTGAGTCGCGTGAGATGCTGCTATGTTTTAAGTCGTCTGTTTGTAATAAGTCGTATACTTGGCTGAGTCATAAGTCAGAGTATGTTGAGTCGTGTGCTGTTGGTTGTAGTTGTTATTTTGTACATTTTGTTAAGTCGTTTTGTATAAGTCGTAAGTCATGTTGTAATCTGATAAGTTGTGACTGACTCATGATGAGTCGTAGGTCGTAGGGGATAAGTCGTCACCGACTTAAGACTTGTATAATTTTCTGTTTTGCGTATGTAGCCTATAAATAGGCAAGTTGTGTCATTTTGTGAGGGTTGTTGAATATTGAATAAACTTCTCTTTTGTTAGCTTTGTGCTTTCAATTTAAATTGGTAGTTGAGTGTAATCTCCTATCTCCTCTTTCGGATAATCGAGTGCGCTCGATTCAACGATTGTAGAAGCCGATTCGCGGAATCAAGTGCGCTTGATCAACGCTTGAAGAATTGAAGATCTTTGAACCCGGTATCGTGCGCGATCAAAGAGTTCGGGATAGCTAGAATTCGGTATCTTCGGATCAATGAATTTGGGCATTTCAGTATCTTCCAATCCACCGATTACTACATTCATCGTATTATCTTGTTTTTGTAATATCCGCTGCGTCAGTTTTGGTATCAGAGCCTGTTCTAGCCAATCATAGCTAGATCGAGACTTGGAGCCTATTCATTTTGAAGTTGAAGTGATAGCCGAGAGCTTGAAGTGTTGAGCCGTGATCAAGTTGAAGTGTTCGACTTTATATTGAAGTTGTTTGATCGGATTTAAGTGGGAGGCCGAAACTTTGTCCATCGTGTTCATCGCGATTTGCTACAAAGTGGAAGTTTTCGATCCGTTTCATTTTGGATCAAAGTCCGAAAAGTGTTTGAATTTTGAAGTATTGAAGAGTTTGGAAGATTTCAAGTATGCCGCCAAGAAGAGCTAATCGCCACCAAAACGTAGAAGCTTTGTATCGAAGAGAAGAAGCTAATGAGATGGAGCAAAGAATCAATGAAAACTTTAGTGAAAAGCTTAACGAAGGAATTGGCCGGTTAGAGAAGCTTATGATGGAGATGAATCAAAATCGGAGAAGGGTTTCACCTGAATCTAACCATGGGGGTAGTAGAGTCTCGCCACATTCCAATCGAGACAGAAGTGTTGAAAATGATCAAGGGCGTGGGAGGAACGTGAATGATCGTGAACGGAGGAATGTAGATAGAAGGGATGATGGTGGTAGGCGTGATGGTAGTAGAGGTGTGGGTGGACGAGATAGACAACGATATACATCTGATTTTGAAGAGGAGTATGATGGTGGTAGTGTTCGAGGACAAGGACGAGGACAAGGAAGAAATTACTCTGAGTATGATCACAAGTGGGAGTCGGGGATGAAGACTGAAATTCCTGAATTCAAAGGTGGTATGCAAGCAGAGGAGTTTCTAGATTGGGTGGCTAATGTTGAGGAGATTTTTGACTTCAAAGAAGTTCCAGAACATCGTAGAGTGAAGTTGGTTGCTACGAGGCTGAGGGGTAGAGCTTTGGCATGGTGGCAGCAGACCAAACTTACACGTGATCGGATGGGAAAGTCAAAAGTTGAATCTTGGGAGAAGATGAAGAAATTGATGAAAGCAACGTTTTTACCTTACAATTATCAATCTTTGATGTATCAACGTTTGCAGAACTTGAGACAAGGGACGAAATCTGTGAATGACTATGCTGATGAATTCTATCAACTTATTGCAAGGAATGATATTATGGAAACGGAAGAGCAACTGACATCTAGATTCATTGGGGGATTGAGAATGCAGATTCAGGATATGGTTAACATTTTCGATCCTAGATCTGTAGCAGAAGCACATCAGAAAGCGTTGGCTTGGGAGAAGCAGGGTAGACGAGGAGGAGGTGTGTTTACTAATTCTAACAATCAAGTGAAGGGTGTTGGTGGAATTTCTAATGTTTCTAAACCTATCATTAGACCAGTGGTGAAGGAGGTTGAGAAGGCAAGGGTTAACAATGGTTTCAAATGTTACAATTGTCAGGAATTGGGTCATAAAAGCAGTGAGTGTCCAAAGCCAAAGAAGAGAACCATGATTGCAGAAATTGAGGATGAGGATGGTGATGGGGATTGTTCTAGTCCAGTTGAGGAGGATGAGCAGGATATTGCGTCAGGAGATGAAGGTTGTAATCTAATGCTAAGGAGATCATGTTTGACACCGAAGCAGGAAGAAGCTAGTTGGTTGAGGAGTAATATCTTTCAGTCGACATGCACTATACTGGGGAAGGTGTGTAAGTTTGTGATTGACGCAGGAAGCTGTGACAATATCATTTCAACCGAGGCTGTAACAAAGTTGAAGTTGAAGACAGAGAAGCATCCGAATCCATACAAGTTAGCATGGTTGAGAAAAGGAGGAGAAGTGAAAGTGGATAGACGAGTTCGTGTTCCATTCTCTATTGGGAAGAAATACAAGGATGAAATATGGTGTGATGTAGTAGAGATGGATGTTTGCCACTTGCTTTTGGGAAGACCATGGCAGTATGATCGAGCAGTACAACATGACGGTTGAACCAATAGCTACAGTTTTATGTTTAAAGGCACGAAGATTATCTTAGTTCCAAAGAAGAGACAACCGGGAGAAAGTAAGTCAGAAGAGATTGAAGAGTTGAAAACCTTATTATCTCTGAAGGAGTTTGTTAGAGAAGTTGAGGAAGAGCCGGAAGTATACTTGTTGATTGGACGAGAGAGCAGTGAAGAGGTTGAAATACCAGAAGAGGTTAAGCCAGTTTTGAAAGAATTTGACGATGTATTTCCAGAGGAGTTACCAACGGAGTTACCACCGTTGAGGGACATTCAACATCAAATTGATCTAGTTCCAGGAGCTTTGTTACCTCACCAAAAGAGCATGAGGAGTTGCGAAGGAAGGTAGAGGAATTGCTTGAGCAGGGGCGTGTGCAGGAAAGTCTGAGTCCTTGTGCCGTACCAGCTTTATTGTTACCCAAAAAGGATGGAACATGGAGGATGTGCACTGACAGTCGAGCATTGAATAAGATTACTGTGAGATATAGATTTCCAATGCCGAGGTTGGATGATTTGCTAGATCAAATAAGCGGAGCTACTATATTTTCGAAGATTGATTTGAAGAGCGGATATCATCAAATTCGTATCAGACCAGGTGATGAGTGGAAGACTGCTTTTAAAACCAGGGAGGGTCTATACGAATGGTTGGTCATGCCATTTGGTTTATCCAATGCACCGAGTACTTTTATGAGGGTGATGAATCAGATTTTTCGACCGTTCATTGGGAAATTTGTGGTGGTGTATTTTGATGATATTCTGATTTACAGTGGGAGTCCAGAGGAACATTTGAATCATCTTAGAGAAGTGCTGATGGTATTGCGACAAGAACAATTTTATGCTGCAACGAAGAAATGCGTGTTCATGACGCATAGCGTTTTATTTCTGGGATATGTTGTGTCAGAAAAAGGAATACAGGTTGACCAAAGTAAAGTTGAAGCAATTAGAGATTGGCCGCAGCCCAAGACGATAACGGAAGTTCGTAGTTTTCATGGGTTGGCTTCATTTTATCGAAGATTTATTCCACACTTTAGTAGTGTGATGGCACCTGTTACGGATTGCATGAAGGGTAAACAGTTTGCATGGACGGAGGAAGCCGGGGTTGCTTTTGAGCGAATCAAAGAACTTTTGACGTCTGCACCAATTCTAATATTACCAGATTTTCAGTTAGTGTTTGAACTACATACTGATGCATCCAAGGTTGGAATTGGAGGAGTGTTGAGTCAGAAGGGACTTCCAATTGTATATTTCAGTGAGAAGTTGTCAGGAGCGAAGATGAGGTACAGTACGTATGATGTGGAATTCTATGCTGTTGTACAATCTATTAAACACTGGAGACACTATCTATTTCAGAAGGAGTTTGTTCTGTATACTGATCATGAAGCATTGAAGCATTTGCAAGGGCAAGACAAGATTTCAGCGAGACATGCATCGTGGATTGCATATCTGCAACAATTTACATTTGTTGTGAAACACAAGTCGGGAGTGACGAATCGTGTTGCAGATGCGTTGAGTAGAAGAAATCACTTGTTAACTACATTGAAGGTTGAAGTGACGGGGTTTGAAATATTGCCAGAATTATTTACCGATGATCCTTACTTTGCAAAGTTTGTTGATAAAGTCAAGGAGGGAGAGACGGATGAGTTCGGGATGGTAGATGGTTTTCTTTTTAAAGGAAATCGATTGTGCATACCGGAGGGTAGTCTAAGAATGAAGATTATCAAGGAGTTACATGAAGAGGGACATGTTGGGAGAGACCGTACCTTACAGTTGATTTCACAGTCCTACTTTTGGCCATCGATGAGGAAAGAGGTGGAGAGGTTTGTGGAGCGATGTCATATCTGTCAGGTTCCGAAAGGAACTGCGACTAATGCTGGTTTATATATGCCGTTACCTGTACCAATTAAACCATGGGTTGATGTGAGTATGGACTTCGTGTTGGGATTACCAAGGACACAGCGTGGTAATGATTCCATTTATGTGGTAGTTGACCGATTCTCGAAAATGGCACATTTTATTGCTTGTAAGAAGACAACAGATGCTGTTCATGTTGCTCAGTTGTTTTTCAAAGAGATATATCGACTTCATGGATTGCCAGAATCGATTGTGTCAGACAAGGATAAACGTTTTCTGAGTCATTTTTGGCTAAGTTTGTGGAAGATGGTGGGAACGAAGCTGAAGTTTAGTAGTGCTTATCATCCACAGACAGATGGACAGACTGAGGTGGTAAACAGATCATTGGGAAATTTACTGAGGTGTCTTGTGCAAGATAATCTGAAGAGTTGGGATGTGAAATTATGCCAGGCAGAGTTTGCTCATAATCATGCTGTGAATCGAAGTACTGGGTTCAGTCCATTTCAGATAGTATATTCAAGCTTACCGAAAGGGCCGTTGGATTTAACGGTAATACCACACTCAAAAGGGACAATTAAGAAAGCCGCTGAATTTGTCGAGGGATTGACGGAATGTCATAAAATCGTTCAGGAACGATTGGAGAAAGCGAATGAGAAGTATAAACGTTCTGCAGATTTGAAACGAAGGAGTGTTGAATTTCAGGAAGGTGATTTGGTTTATGCAGTGTTAACAAAAGATCGTTTTCCAGTGGGCGCTTATAACAAGTTGAAAGCTAGAAAAATCGGTCCTGTAGAAATCATAAAACGAATTAATGAAAATGCTTATAAGTTGAGGTTGCCAGAAGACGTGTACACTTCTGATGTATTCAATGTTAAGCATCTCATACCGTATCAGGAAGTTGATTGTGTCGCAGAGGAGGAAGGCACAAATTCGAGGACGAATTTTTCTCAACCAGGGGAGGATGATGCAGCGCAAGGCATAGGTCGTATCCGACTTAAGGAAGTCGAGATAAATCGTCCACGACTTAAAGGAGCGCCACGAGATAAAGGTGTAAGTCGTATCCGACTTAAGGAAGTCAAGATAAGTCGTCCACGACTTAAAGGAGCGCCACGAGATAAAGGTGTAAGTCGTACGCGACTTAAGGAAGCAGTGATGAGTCGTCAAGGCGTAAGTCGTACGCGACTTAAGGAGGCGGTGATGAGTCGTCCACAACTCAACTGGAAATACAAAGGGGAAGTTGCAACGAGTTTACGACTTAACGAAGCAACTATAACTCGTCTACGACTTAACAGAGAGATGAGTCGCCCACGACTCAAGGAGGAGAATACACAAGTGTTAAGTCAGCTGCGACTTAAGGGAGGTGATAAGTCGGCAATGAGTTACGACTTAGTTGAGTCGACTGGATTCTTTAAAACGGAAACTGGGTTAAGTCGTTGAAGTTATTTCCTAAGTCATCCAAGCCTGAGTCGCGTGAAGATGCTGCTATGTTTTAAGTCGTTTGTTTGTAATAAGTCGTATACTTGGCTGAGTCATAAGTCGGAGTATGTTGAGTCATGTGCTGTTGGTTGTAGTTGTTATTTTGTACATTTTGTTAAGTCGTTTTGTATAAGTCGTAAGTCATGTTGTAATCTGATAAGTTGTGACCGACTCATGATGAGTCGTAGGTCGTAGGGGATAAGTCGTCACCGACTTAAGACTTGTATAATTTTCTGTTTTGCATATGTAGCCTATAAATAGGCAAGTTGTGTCATTTTGTGAGGGTTGTTGAATATTGAATAAACTTCTCTTTTGTTAGCTTTGTGCTTTCAATTTAAATTGGTAGTTGAGTGTAATCTCCTATCTCCTCTTTCGGATAATCGAGTGCGCTCGATTCAACGATTGTAGAAGCCGATTCGCGGAATCAAGTGCGCTTGATCAACGCTTGAAGAATTGAAGATCTTTGAACCCGGTATCGTGCGCGATCAACGAGTTCGGGATAGCTAGAATTAGGTATCTTCGGATCAACGAATTTGGGCATTTCAGTATCTTCCAATCCACCGATTACTACATTCATTGTATTATCTTGTTTTTGTAATATCCGCTGCGTCACAGAGACTGTAATTTTAGGTAGAGTTGGATGAATCTCTATTTTCAGGACACCTGAAATTTGCATAGCATCATTTGTAAGTTAACCTATCTAAAAAGTTAAGTCTTGTTATGAATGAGTAACTGTAAGTGGTAAAATATTAAGTTATGTAGCCAAAAGTTAATCATATATAATGTTACATAATTTTGACTGCACAATGCAACCAAATTATTGGTGTATTTTGCAATATGTCTTATTTACCTTTAATGCTAACAGCCTTCAGTACTTTTTTCCTGCAACCATCACTCATAGATAAACGACGTATATAACATTTGGTCTGTATGTAGAGAGAACATTATGTACGTCGTTTGTTGTTATATGATTGGCTTTTGACAATTTTGATACTATATTATAATATATAGTCCCACGTGAACAAATGACCATGGGATCTGGTTATAAATGAAAAAGACAATTTAATGGACTGTCCACTAGTGATTTGTATACTATAAATTGTTCTTATATGAAACGTCGTAAATAAGTTTAGCAGTGCATTCAAGTTGGACACTTACACTTAGAACATGACAGAGAATCATTATTGAAATTTCTATCTTTTACCCATGTTTAATAGATTATTGGGATGAGATATTGATATGCCTATGCCAGTGATATTGAATTTTCCGAATAAACTTCTTTTTTGATCAGTATACGTTATAATTGATAAATCTGATTTAAGAAGGTTCTACGATATTTTTATCCAAATATCGATATGTTAAAATGTTTTAGTCAATATGAATGCATTTTGCCTTCATATTAAAATGGAAGAAAATAAGATGCTAACCGATTTGTGAATTAGACAAAACTGAAGTTCTAAATTTTATGGTCTGAAAATTACAAAATTAGTTATGTTTCTTGTGCTTGTTCGTATACTTTTTATCCAACTCACGTCATCTTATTTTGTTTGTGCTTGCTACTTTTTACAGGTAACAATTTGCTTCTTTATATGTATCATAGTTGAAGAGTCCCGGTTCCTAATTTTCAAAGATATAGGTGGAAGGTTTTCCAGGTTTGATTACTGCAATAAGCTCTACTGTCCTGAAAGAAACCTCTGTTTGTATTGAGTACTATATACTGTAAGATTGAGTATGATAATGTAGTATTGTTGGCAATGATGTAGTATTGTTGTTCTAATCATTTTGTTGTTGTTGCCCAAGTATGTACTATATACTGTAATATTGTTATTGTTACTGCTAAACTATGTAGTGTAGTGTATTGTTGTTGAACATTGTAATTAAAAGATTTGTTATGTTTGGTCTTTGTGCTGAATCTATGAAAAATATTTGGTTAATTGATCTTTCTTTTGTGATATTATGTTAAATTTGCAAATGTTTGTATTGAGTATTTTAATGAATTAACTCTTACTGTAAAAGGGCAGAAAAAAGCAATATTTTTTTTAAATATTAAAATTAGCAACGGTTTTGAGCCGTTGCAAAACCAAATTAACAATCCATGTACCACAAGGTTTTGCAATGGCTTTTAGCCGTTGCGAAATTAAATTTAGCAACGGCTCTTAGCCGTTGTAAAATTAACTTTTGCAACGGCTTTGAGCCGTTGCTAATTTTAATTTTGCAACGGCTAAGGGCTGTTGCTAAATTTTTACCACTGCCAATTTTGCAACGGCTCTAAGCCGTTGCGAAACTCGTTTGCAACGGCTCAGAACCGTTGCAAAATGGCATTTCTGGTGTAGTGATATGAAAAGTAAAATGAATAAGAAAGATGTATGTGTGTATTCATACATAGAGAGAAGAGAGCAAATTACCTTTATACCCTTGGCTTTAAAAATATTCTAACATGTCATGATATTGAGAGGTCATATCACCATGCCTTATCACATCACTCTCTATTATATATATATATATTGTTTTTAAAACAATGATTTGTCACATCAAATCCATATATATATATATCACATCAAATCTCATTATATATATGTTTATATTTATTATTTTTTTAATCTATGACTTGTCACATCACCTTCTTTATATATATATATATAAGTTAAATTATTAATTAAAGCTAAGAGGTGACAAGAGATAATGATGGTTAATGATTACAATCTAATATGTGATAAAAGAGGAATATATATATATATGTATATATATATGTATATATATATGTATGTATGTATATACGGTGCACAAAGACGAACAACGTTCCTGACAATTTTCCGGTGTCGAAAGGTCGAAATTTTGGAAAACGTTCTTTGGTCATATTTTCTATTTTTCTACGAACTATTTAATTTGATAAACAAGTTTTGAAAACTATCTCACCACCACTCTTTATTACTTAAAAGAGTTTTATTTTAGTCATAAACCCATATTTTGAATATTAACTAAATATCCATAAATTCAAGTAGTGAAATTTCGGGTCGTTACATTCTTTCCCCTTAAAAGAATTTCGTCCCCGAAATTACACCTCGATTTATCCCAAAAAACACTTAACACTATACATCAGCTTATATGATGTACATAGATCATTCTTATGCAAAATCTGATTCGATCTCAACTCGAACACATAACTTTCCTTCCGAACTCTCTAGTGTGGACTACTGTCATGCTCCTTGATTTGGAACCTGTGCAGTTAATGCCCCGCTATAACCCCGCTATATCTCATAGAGGATTTCTACCGCAACGATTTTTCCATATAGCCCCAAAATATAGCCTTTCCGCTTTAAGCCCCGCTATTTCCGCTATATCCCGTTATTCCCGCTATATTCCGCTATTTTCGCTATATCTTCTTTAATAAAATGAAGAGAAAAATTGCATTTATACGTTATAAAAATTATGAAACTAGTTTATTTGATTTAATTTTTAATATAGTTTTAGAAATGAAAATACTCTAATATTCTACTAAATTCAATTATGTTATATAACAGTTTTATGTTTATTTAAAGTATATTCGCACATGTTTTTATTTAAAATTATTTATGTATTAATTATAATTCAATTGAATGATATTTTTTCATTTAATTACCATTTATATATTTGAAAAAACATTAAGTACGAGTTTTATATGCTATTTTAGAGCCATCCGCTATATCCCGCTATATCCTCGCTGTATCCCCGCTATGACTTTTTGCACCTCCACCGCTTTGAATCCGCCGAGCGCTTTAACTGCACAGTTTGGAACCTCTATTCTCCTTACATAGTTCTAACTATGATAGAAAAACTTGGTCCCACACCAAGAACTCTCATCAAGTGCTCGCCGTCAAAGTTCGAGCAATAGATCCTTATTTGGAACGGTGCAACACCTAAAAGCCATGTACTCGTATCTTGGATCACTCTATATGGAAAGAGAAATGATCTACGTCCAACTTACGCACTTACTTGATTGGTTCTCCCTAATACCAATTCTATTTCCACCAAGTTATTTATAAAAATATTTCATAAACTATTCTTAGGTTCATCTTGTATGCTACTCCACTACATCCTAAGATCATATATCCCTATCTGCTTTTATTTTCCTAAGAAAATTCAAGATTCAAATACCCGGCTTTTATTTTTGAAAACTTTTTGAACTTGAACTCTATACTTTAAATCATACAAATATATAGACATAGCCCGAGTAACTTCAAAATGATACTAAGGAACTAGGTATCACCAAACAGTATCATACATTCCCTTACTAAGAAGGGTAATACTCAAGAGAAGTGTTTACAATCTGAACACATCTCTTTCCCAATTTTAAGTTATTTTCGAGCCACTCGAACTAGTTAACTTAAAAATATTCCTTTTATTTCCAAATTCTCATTTTTGGAACAATACTTTACATTTTCCAACAACATATATCACCAACTCACTTTGGGTTTGTTCGGGTTGAACTTGTTTCAATTATACAATGATAAAGAAAATAATTAACTAAGTACCCCACAACGTTCACCTAGGAAAACATCTGATCGTCACTTAGAAGATTATTATGAACATCACAAAACAATCAAGACTTGTTAACAAGATTTCGTGTCAACACCCCATAACTTATCATGAGATAATTCTATTTGAACATAACCATGTGGTTGAGATGATTCTCGCCTCTGAAAGCATGCCTTTCGAATAAAATGACTTAATCAGATGGATTTGAGGAGATAACTCCAGCTTTCGATAAAGTTGATCTGGGTGAAAAGGATAGTGTATTACCATACCTTTCGACCTTGTCGAGAGGAATTATGAGGCAGTTTCAACCTTTCGACCAGGTTAGTAAAACATTAAATTGTCAATCCTTTCGACCTCGTTGAAAGGTTGTTAACAAGATCACTCCAACCTTTCGACTAGGTTGGAATAGAAGTAAATTGCCGAACCTTTCGACCTCGTCGAAAGGTTGTTAACAATATCACTCCAAACTTTCGTCTAGGTTGGAATAGAAGTAAATTGCTGAACCTTTTCGACCTTGTCGAAAGGTATGACAAGGCATTCCAACCTTTTGATTAGGGTGAAGTTTTTCACAATCATTTAGCTTTCAGAATCAACACTTTGTTGAGTTCCATCTCCCCTGGGAGTTGAAAACAGTTATCGTTGATGACTCCCACTTCCTTTTTGATCATGTTGAAAGGTGACATGTGAGACCTTTCGATTTATCGAAAGGAAATGCATGTCCCATATGTAAGTCTTAATTGCTTTCAACCCCTTGGTGTTAATATTCTTTCTATGGAATCCCTTCGAAGGGTTTACTGATGCTTAAAGGAGTAGATTCCTTCCAAATGAATTCCATCACAAATGGTTGTTAGATATATAACCCAGGATTCCTTTAGGAAGTAAACCCTTCGACTAAGTCGAAAGGTATTCCTCTTTTCGAAGCGGTCCTAGCTCAACAATCTTCAACTCATTTTATTTTCTTTATATGAGATAAATTTAGAAATTCCCATAGCTTATGCATTCAACATAGTCGACACCTCATCATCATTACTTTTATTTTCCGTATTTAAAATTGGTTTCGATTATGATAGGTTTCGATTGGAAATATCTAAGTTGGTCTTATATATAACATAGATCAAAAGAGATTATGAGAAAAAGGTTGAAATCATGTGCAATTGATCATTAGTCTAGCTAATGATCTTAATGATCTTCCTCATTGCCAAAATCCATTATGAACATGCCATCTCCATTTTTATTTATCATCCAAAATGGTTACAAGAGATTGAGCTTTCTCCCCAACTTGATTTAAGGTTTCTTCTAAGTACAATTATCGCTATGAAAGTAGAGAAAAGAAAATGAATTCAATATTCCAGAATTCAGTCCCCCAAAACTGGACCCCTTGGGTCTTATTTATAAATTCAGGTTGGCCCCCTACCGCACCTTTGCTTTCGACTGAATTGAAAGGTCCCCTTTATATGCCGCCTTAAACCTTTCGACTTAATCGAAAGGTTATGAACCTTTCGACATAGTCGAAAGGCATTCACTTCTGCTTCTTGGTTTACCCCTCCATTTTCTTACCTTCAACCGGGTCGAAAGGTCTTCTTTTATGTGCCGCCTTAAACCTTTCGACTTGATCAAGTGGTTCTAAACCTTTTGACATCGTTGAAAGGTTTACCCTTGTTTTGAACCTTTCAACTTTGTCGAAATGTTTGTCTTTCACATGCTATTATGAACCTTTCGACCTCGTCGAAAGGTTTTCCTTTCTCATGCTATCTTGAGTCTTCTGTCCTAGTTGAAAGCTACGTTTCCTTTCATTGTTGTCGAAGGATGTGTTTCATTTCGATGCTGTCGAAGGCTTTGTTTCCTTTCGACATTGTCGAAAGGTGTCCATGTTCTTCTTGTCATACTCTAGTAGCTTAGTCTATCTTAACCTTTCGACCTGGTCGAAAGCTATGACTCTTTTCGATGCTATCGAAAGGTTCTCAATTATTCTTTTTCCTTTCTTGATTTTTGAGTATCGTTTTCTTCATAGCACCTTTCGACTTTGTCGAAAGGTGTCCTGGGTGGATTTTAACCGGTTCGAAAGGCTTGCTTGTGCTTTCGAAAAGGTTATTATGGGGCGAACCCTTTGACTTCGAAAGGTTTAACATATAGTTGGGAGAGCACCATTGATTGCTTTCGAAAGGAGTTATGAAGTCATCATTGCTTGTTCATCTATGTTGAAAGGTTGGTAGTGGCGGATGGACTTATCTATTTTCATCCGGTTCGAAGGCCTTTGCACTGTATGGGTAGTTGGTGCTTTTGACTCCTCCGATACCTGTTCAGTGCCTTTGAAACATCCTTTTTATGCTCTTCATGATGACTTGGTCTGTTTCTCCATTAAAACCTCGATTTTATTAGCCTTCTTTCATACTTCTGCTATCAAGTAGTTTTATGGTTAACATTTTGCCCCCCTTGTATGAAAGAAGCTTTTGTTCTTTAGGACAAAGTTTTCATAGCTTTCTTACTCTTCATAATTTTGCCGTTCCTGCAAAACTCAAAGTTAAAAGCACCATTGTTACTATCATACTTACATGTATGTTTAGTAGTTGATCGGCATATTAATGCCCTTATTCGCTTGATAAGCATTATTTGGAATTAATAAACATCAACTTTTGATTTTGGCATTAAGAAGACCAGCTTGAAATTTTTGGCTGCTTACAATAGACTCAATTATATCAAGCAAGAAATCTAGCCCAGATTAGGGCGCTAACTTGCGAAGTTTAGAAATTGATAACGTGACATCCAAAGCACAGATGACAATGTCCCAAAAATAGCTTTATATATGGCATTTCTAAACCCAGATTCAGGTTTTTATGGCCAACTAAACGGGAATTAGTAGTATGATTTCCATATTAAGCTTCCAGCCCAAATCAGGACATATGTTAGTCAATCCTTTTGCAGAAAGAATCCCCGGCCCCGATTAGGGCATATATTTTGTGTAAGCAGATATTCATTAAAATAGAAATCCCATGCACGTGTTGGGACATACTTCGAATAACCAGAAATTTATGAAAATTGACTTCATAACAGATTCCATGGACCCAGATTAGGGTATTTAGGAAAAACCAGATAATAATCCCGAAGCCCAAGTTCGAGTATTAAGAATTGTAGTGATCAACAATGCTCTCACACCCCGACTTGGGCTTAATAGAGATGGCGATTGATAGAGTCCCGAAACCCAGATTTGGGTATTAGATGCTGAAATTCATATATGAGAATCCCAGAGCCCAGATTCAGGCATTAATAGATGATATTAAGAAAGTCCTAAAACCCAGTTTGGGTAATAATCAATGGAGTCCTGTATCACTCCTTTGCATTTCGTCCTTTTCGACATATATAAGCCCTTCAGGTCTTGCATAGAAATAATTTGATTAGCTACCTCTTGAGCTTGGACATATTAGTCCATGATTAGATATGCTGCTTTTTAGGCTTGGATATTTTAGTCTTTCACTTTATGAGCCTCCTCTAGGCCTTGGACATCTTAGTCCATAATTTGATGAACCTTTACCTGGGCTAGGATGTCTTAGTCCTTTGTTGATTGCGCCTCTTCTCGGGTTTGGACATCTTAGTCCATTGTTGGTTGAGCCTCTTCTCGGGCTTGGACGTCTTAGTCCATTATTGGTTGAGCCTCTTCTTGGGCTTGGACGTCTTAGTCCATTATTGTCCGGTGCTCTTGGTTAGCTCATCTTAGAGGCTGGAACCAAGGACTTACCCAACCTTCCTCCAGGAGGCGCCCTGCCCTAGCCCTTTTGCGGCACGGACAATTGCTTGTTCGGTGCTCTATCCTGGCCATCTTATGGCGCGTATAGAGACTTACTCCGTCGTCCCTCCAGGAGGTGCCATAACCTGGCCATAGCGTGGCGCAGATAAGGGCTTGTTCAGTTCTTTAACCTGGCCATCTTATGGCGCGGATAAAGGCTTACTCCGTCCTCCCTCCAGGAGGCGCCTTGACCTGACCAGAGGCACGGCCAAGGGCTTGTTCGGTGCTTTAACCTGGCCATCTCATGGCGCAGCTAAATACTTACCCGCCCTCCCTCCAAGAGGTGCTCTACCCTGGCCATCTCGGTGCGGACAGAGGCTTTTCTACCATCTTAGGTAGACTACTATCTTAGGTAGTATCCAAATTTGAGGAGCATTTCAGTCCCAACCATGTAGATTTTCTCTTTATAAAAAAAAGCTCTTTATTAATCCATCATTGGAAAATATGGCCTTAAATGTTCAGCATTCCATGTTCTAGGCACAATATTGCCGTTTGGGTGACATAATTTGTAGGCTCCTAGGGGGAGTACTTTGCATACAATTAGTGGTCCCTCCCAGTTTGGTCCTACGGGTCCATCTACAAGATTCTTAGTATTGGCCATTACTTTGCGGAGTACCAAATCCCCCTCTTGAAAGATCGAGCTCTTACTCTTGAGTTGTAATATTTCGAAATCCTTCTATGATATTCAGCGGTTATTACCACTGCTTCATCTCTAAGCTCATGTATCAAATCCAGTGATTCTTTCTTCAATTCTTGATTCTTATCAAATGCATAGGCAATCCTTCGGTGCGAGGGTATTTCAAACTCGATTGGTAGAATTGCCTCACACCCATATGTCAGAGAATACGGGGTATGTCCCGTTGCCATCTTAGAAGATGTTCGGTATGCCCATAGCACTAATGGTAGTTCTTCTACCCAATTTCCTTTTGCCTTATTTAGTCATTTTTTTAGAATTATTTTTATGGTTTTGTTTGCAGGCTCAACCTCTCCGTTGGCTTTTGGATGTGCGACAGATGAATTTTTTTTAATAATCCCATTTTTGTGGCAGAATCAGGAGAATTCTTTGCTTTCAAATTGCGTTTCATTGTCAGAAATTATCTTTTGAGGAATCCCGAACCTGGTTTAATAACAAATATCAATACTTTTCAGAAGTGATTTTCGGAAGTGGTTCAGCTTCAACCATTTTGGTAAAATAGTCGATGGCCACTACGGCATATTTCGCTCCATCTTTTGAAATTGGCAATGGGCCTATCAAATCTATCCCCTATACATCAAAGGGCCATGGACTCGTGATTGGAGTTAATTGACTTGGAGGCAACCCGAGTATCTTTGAATATTTCTGGCGTTTCTTGCATTTTTTCACATTGTCCATGGCTTGGCTTACTATATGGGGCCAGTAAAATCATTGCCTCATTATTTTCTTTGCAAGCTTAGTTCCATTTGAATGGTCGCCACAAAACCCTTCATGTGCTTCGGCCATTAATTTCATTCCATCATTTATGCTTACACACCTAAGATAAGGTAGAGTATATCCCTTCTTATTGAGAATTTCGTCCATCATAACAAAGGTTGGAGCCTGTCTCTTGACTTTTCTTGCTTCTCCGTTATTGGATGGTAATGTCCCTTTAACTAAATACTCAACAATAAGTGACATCCATGTATCATCATATGTGCTATTTAGATTGAGTTGTTCCATTCTTCCATTTGTTAACTCATTGCCACTTTCTATTTCCTCTCTCCTCTAAGACTTGGCTTGAGATATCATCATAACCAACAATTCTTTCCCTTGTTCGGATGTTTCCATTTCAATACTTTGCTTTTCTTGATATCCGATGGGGACAATTCATGTCTTTGGTGCTCCCTTTGAGCTGGACAATTTCGCTAAAGAGTCTGCCTGTGCATTTTCTGTCCTTGGAGCTTGATTCACCGAAAAATTCCCAAACAAAGCAAGCATCTACAATATCTTCTTCACATATAAAGATAGCCTGCGGTCCTTTGTTTGGAATACCCGCTTCACTTGATTGACCATTAGCTGTAAGTCACTAAAAATCTATATTCGTGGGATTTTCAACTTGTTTCCTGGAGATTTGACCAGGCAACTGAGTGCTCGGCATTGGGTAGTACTCGGCTTGGAGGACTACTCGGCATCTAATAGTACTCGACATCTAGGAGCACTCGACGTTCTATGAGCACTCGGCGTTCTAGGAGTACTCGGCATCCAGGAGCACTCGCCGTCCAGGAGCACTCGACATCCAGGAGCACTCGGCATCCAGGAGCACTCGGCGTCCAGGAGCACTCGGCATCCAGGAGCACTCGGCGTTCTAGGAGCACTCGGCATCCAGGAGCACTCGGCATCCAGGAGCACTCGACGTTCTAGGAGTACTCGGCATCCAGGATCACTCGGCGTTCTAGGAGTACTCGACATCCAGAAGTACTCGGCGTTCTAGGAGTACTCGGCATCCAGGAGCATTCAACATCAGAAGGCGTTCGACGTATACGACTTCTCGGCATGGCTGTGTTGTTCCTCAAAAGCTATCGTTCGGCCAGGACCATCGTTCGGCCAGAGAGGATCGTTCGGCCAAAGGGATCGTTCGGCCAGGAAGCATTGTTCGGCCAGAGTTTGGCCAGAGAGCATCGTTCGGCCAGAGAGTATCGTTCAGCCAAAAGGATCGTTCGGCCAAAGTGATCGTTCGGCCAGAAAGCATCGTTCGACTAGAAAGCACGTTCGGCCAGAGAGCATCGACCGGCCAAAAGGATCGTTCGGCCAGGAGCATGTGGCTCGGCATCCAAGTGTTCGGCCTATTTGGTTCGGCATACGGCGACCACTCTATTTGGGCCAGGACGTTCGGCCGCCGAGCCCACCTGGGAAGTCAGCCCATCTTTGTCTATAAATAGAGGGGCAGGGTCACAGTGAAAAGGGCCTTTTTTGGGAGAGAACACTGGGGAGACTCTGCCATTTTGGAGACTCATCTTCTTTACTTAGCAACTTCATTCAAGCATTTGATCTACGAATTGTATTTGTAATCAATCATTAAGAAGATCAATAAAGTGAAAACTCAAAGTGGACGTAGGCAATTACGCTGAACCACTATAAATCTGGTGTTCTTACTTTCTGCATTTAAATTAGCATTGTCTTCCTTGTTTAATTTATCTTCATCACTTATATCTCTACTCAATCTTTCTCTACGAGGTTAGTGACCAATTTTGGTGCTAACACTTTGGTGCTTTCACTGAGAATTGAATTCTCAGACCTCAAGGATCTGCTTTGAAGCTACTGGATTGAACAAATCCCCCAAAGAAGATCCGACTCATTGATAGGACATCCGTTGATTCTACTCAGAGTTCATACCAATAACTCTACAATGGCAAGACCACGTACCAGGTCAGCTTCTCATAATGCGGATGCTCATGAGACTACTAGCATGCAACAAGCAGGACCTAGCAATCCGCCAGCGATTCCGGGTGTAGGAATTGCCGCCCAGGACCAGACTCCAGTTGTCACCAGAATAGAGTTCAACGACTTGATGAGAGAACTCGGGGAAAGCAGGAGACAACTAGGAGAGCAGATGCAAGCTAATGCCAACCTGATGGCACAACTCACTCAACAGCAACAACAGAATGCTGGGGGCAATCCCGCTCCTTATTCCTCATCCGACAGCTCAACTTCCTCTGATGAACCTCCCAGGCGCAGACACCGTAAGACTGAAGCTGCGCGGGCAGGTGCTGCTGTTCAGACAGCAGGAGACCGTGACCAAGCCAGAGCTGGAAACCTAGGAACTGGAGTGCAGATGGAGGCTGGAGGCCCAGACCATCAAAACGCTAATGATGTCGAACCTCAAGATGCACGTTTGGCAGATTGCCAGGAGAGGAGGCATCAGCCTGGCCAATTACGTAGAACAGACTCCAACCTTCCACCTTCCATACAAACACCAGACTTGACAGGCATGGTCAGGCAATTGATGAAAGAAAATCAAGGCTTATCGAATGATGATTGGGGAGTATCAAGAAGTCATACTCCATTCACAGATGTTGTGCTGCAGGCGGCGTACCCCCCGAAGTTTAGTATGCCTACTATCCCTGCGTATGAGGGAAAGACTGACCCCAGACAACATGTCATGAGGTACGAATGGATGATGGATTCAGCTAGAGCAAATGATGCCACTAAGTGTAGATGCTTTCCGATCACTCTATCTGGGATCGCTACTATGTGGTTTACCCGACTTCCTCCGCGGTCCGTATCCAATTTCGAGGAGTTGGCAAAGAAGTTTATTGAGCAGTTCAGAATACACACTACTCGTCCAAAGGACGTAATGTCTCTGTCGAGTGTAATCCAAAATCCTGGGGAGTCATTGAAGGAATATTTACAAAGATTCCATGTTGCGGCAACTGATGTCAGTAATCCCAATGATCACGCAATTCTAATGGCTGTAATGAGAGGTGTGGATCCGGATTCTGAATTTGGAGACTGGTTGGCAGGAAAACCTCCGACCACACTAGAACGTTTTTACTCAAAGGCACATCAGTTCATAAGAAGAGAGGAAGCTAGGTGGGTAAGGAGAGATAAGGCACCAGGACCTGTCCAAGAATCCGTGAAAAGCAACATTGCTGTGAAACAGTCCGGAGACAACACAGGAAAGGTCCAAGTCAATGTCCAGAACAAGCCTAGGCAGCCTAAGGAGTCCAGAGGAAGAAATCAAGGGAAGAAGAGAGAAGCGGGGAAGTGGAAGTCGAGAATTCCGAGCTACAACGAGTATACCCTGCTGAATGCGTCTCTTGAGAATATTTACCTCTCAACTTGCAATACCTTTCAGTACAGAAAGCCACATCCAAAAGAGTCAACCGAGGAACAGAAACGGACTGGAAAATACTACCGCTTCCATGAGACCTACGGGCACAATACGGAAGAATGCAGACACCTACACGACGCTATACAGAAGTTGATCAGGCAGAAAACGCTCCAGGAATTTGTGAAGGATCCTCAGGAAGGAGGACAGGGAACATCCAACCCAGGTCGTGCTCCACCTCCGCGTCATCCCGATGAACCTACCCGGACTGTGGGTAGGCTAGTCATAAACACGATCATCGGCGGGCCTCACCCCGCGGATAAGAATTGGCAGGAGATGGAGCGGTATGCTAGTGCCCTGAAGCATGCAGATTTCGAATGTTGTTTGAACACGGAGGATGGGACCCCTGCTAAGCAACAGCGCGTAATGACATACAATATAGTGTTCAGAAACAGAGATGCTGACCAAGTGGAGGCTCCAACCATCGACCCGATGGTCATATCTGCAACGATCGGACCGGCGTATGTGAAAAGAATTTTGATTGATTGTGGAAGTTCTGTCAACATCATCTTCAAGAAGCCTTATGGCCAGATGAAAATGGAAACAAAGGAGTTGAAACTGTCCAAAGCTTGCATACACGGCTTTAATGGCACAGCGACCGATGCAGTGGGCTATGTTGAGTTACCAGTTGAACTAGGACAAGGCGAACGTCGGAGGGTGTGAATCCTACCCTTTGTAGTTTTGGATGTGGATTCTCCGTATAATGTCTTCTTGGGCCGACCGGCCCTGGCTGAGTTTAGGGCAGCATTAGCCCCGTGGTGCTTAACTTTGAAGTTCCCAACTGACAAAGGAGTAGGCGTTGTTCATGGCGACCAAGCGGATGGTCGTGCCTGTTACGTGGTGAGCTCCGAGAGGCCCATCGGAGGGAGAAGGGAAAGGTTGCGGACAATCCAGTCCACATCCTTAATACGGATAATTGACAAGTAGTGCCCGCGCCCTGGCTCGGGCATAATTCTCGGATCTTCAGAGACATAGATCCGAGAGACGACGATGAGAAACCCAGGGGAGAAAAGGCAGAGCCGGCTGAATTGACAATTGACATTTCAGTCAGCCGAGACGACCCATCGTGAATACTGAAGATTGGATAACAACTCGGCCCCGCAATGACTGAATACCTTATTGATTTCCTCCGGGCGAATCTGGATGTTTTTGCCTGGGCACATTCTGATATGTGTGGGATTTCCCCTGCCATTACGAGTCATATGTTGAACATAGACCCGAAATACGTCCCAGTTAAACAAAAAAGGAGAGGGATGGACCCAGAGAGGTCCGCTGCTCTTAGAGAGGAGGTGGACAAACTCAAAACCAATGGGTTCGTCTGCGACGCCCTCTACCCTGAATGGGTATCGAACCCCGTGCTGGTGAAAAAGGCAAATGGGAAATGGAGAACTTGCGTAGATTATTCCGATTTGAACAAAGCGTGCCCCAAGGACAGTTTCCCATTGCCTAGGATTGATCAGTTGGTCGACTCCACTGCCGGACACGAGCTGTTATCATTCATGGATACATACTCGGGTTACAATCAAATCCCGATGCATATTCCGGACCAAGAACACACCAGCTTCGTCACAGATGTCGGGCTATAATGCTATGTAGTAATGCCCTTCGGACTGAAAAACGCAGGAGCGACTTATCAGCGTTTGGTGAATCGAATGTTCAAAGACCAGCTTGGTAGAACGATGGAAGTCTATGTGGATGACATGCTCGTGAAGTCACGACAGTCAAACGACCACATTCGAGACTTGGCTGAAATGTTTGACATACTCAGATATTATGGGATGAAGATCAACCCTCTGAAATGTTCCTTCGGCGTTGCGTCGGGGAAGTTTTTGGGATTCATCGTCAACGCTAGGGGGATTGAAGCTAACCCAGAAAAGATTCAAGCTATTCGAGATGTGCAAGTGCCTAGGACTATAAAACAGGTACAGAGCTTGAATGGAAAAGTAGCTGCGCTGAGTCGATTCATATCCAGGGCCATAGACAAGTGCATCCCTTTCTTTGATATAATAAAGAAAGGGAAGAGGAACTTCGAGTGGACATCCGACTATAAGGAAGCATTCCGGGATCTGGTGAGGCATATGGAGAGTCCACCAGTGCTGTCAAAACCAGTAGACCATGAGATGCTGTACGTATACTTGGCTGTATCCCCACATGCGATAAGTGCGGCTCTGGTTCGCGAGGAGGACCGAATCCAAAAGATGGTGTATTACGTTAGCAAGCGTTTAACGGGGGCAGAAAGAAATTACCCCAAAATCAAGAAATTGGCCTATTGCTTGGTGATTGCATCACGTAAGCTGCGCCCATACTTTCAAGCACACTCAATCAGCGTTTATACCGATCAACCCCTACGACAGGTACTCCAACGACCAGAAACTTCTGGAAGATTATTAAAATGGAACATCGAGTTGAGCCAGTTCGATATCGCTTACTTGCCACGAAGAGCCATACAAGGGCAAGCATTAGAAGACTTCATTGCTGAGTTTACTGTGTCTGACGAACTAGATGGTCACAACGTCATGCCCCCCGTTCGATGGAAATTATACACTGATGGGGCATCAAACGACCGTTGCTCCGGCGCGGGTGTAGTTCTTGTAACTTCGGAAAATCGATCGATTTGTTATGCTTTGAAGCTCGATTTCCCAGCTACAAATAATGAAGCAGAATATGAAGCACTGATTGCTGGCTTGAAGCTCATCGGAGAACTCGGGATCAAATCAGTTGAAATCTTTTGTGACTCATAGTTGGTGGTTTACCAAGTGCGGGGAGATTACCAAGCAAAGGGACAAAAGCTTGCTCCGTACCTTGTTCTGGTTCAAGAACTTCTGTCGAATCTTGAGCGTTATGATATTTCGCATGTCCCGCGCGAACAGAATAAAGAAGCCGACTCATTGGCTAAGTTTGCGAGCATAGGCGATGCGCAGCAAATGGGATTGTATCCCGTTGAGGCCTTGCATGCCCCGAGCATAGATGAGATGAAAGTTGACCGTGTGTTGGAAACAGAAATCGAAAAGGAGTCGTGGATGACCCCATTCAAACTGTACCTGACAACCGGGGCTTTACCAGAAAAAAGGAGCGAAAGACGACAGGTCCTTCGAAAGGCCACGCGATACGTGATGCAGGATGGATTGATATATCAAAAAGCGTTCTCAGTCCCCTTATTACGGTGCATCACTCATGATGAGACAAAGCGGGTCTTGAAAGAGGTTCACGAAGGGGAATGTGGCGACCATACTGGGGGGCAAACGCTAGCAAAAAAGATCCTCCGCTATGAATATTACTGGCCGACCGTAAATCGGTACGCTACGCAAGGAAATGTGACAAGTGTCAAAGATATACGAAAATCCCGAGGACTCCATCAACGGAACTCACACAAATGGTTAGTCCTTGGCCATTTGCAATCCAGGGAATCAACATAATCGGCTCTTTGCCTATATCCAAAGGTGGTGCGAAATACGCGATTATTGCAGTCGACTATTTCACAAAATGGGCTGAGGCAGAACCCTTAGCCACAATCACTTCTAAGAAGGTCATTAACTTCACTTTACGAAACATTATATGCCACTTTGGCCTCCCTCGCACCATCATTACGGACAACGGGATGCAATTTGAAAGCAGAGAGTTCAAAGAGTTCTGTTTAAAGTATGGCATCGAGAAGAAGTTCGCCGCCGTTGCACACCCAAAAGCTAACGAACAAGTCGAGGCCGTTAACAAAATAATCAAGTCCATACTGAAGAAGCGTATGGAGAAAGTCGGAGGCAAGTGGGTAGATGAACTCCCGACAGCATTATGGGCTTATAGAACCACCCACAAGTCCACGACCGGCCATACTCCATTCGCCTTGGCGTACGACTCGGAAGCCGTTATACTCGTGGAACTTGAAGTTCCATCACACCGAGTGACATACTATGATCCCAAGACGAACCAGGACCTCTTGTTGGAATCGCTGGACTGCATCGATGAAAAACGTGAAGAGACCGAATTAAGGGCGGTAGCACATAGGCACCGAGTCAAGCGTTACTACGACGGCAGAATGCGCCCAAGGATTTTTGATGTGGGTGATCTCGTTTTGAAACGAGTTTTCCTGGTACCGTCGCGTATGAATCCCAGCTGGGAAGGTCCGTACGTCATTGAACGGAAGCTTGGAGAGGGAACATTCAAGCTAGCGACCGTGGATGGCGTGACACTCCCCCGAGCGTGGAACAGTGAACATTTGCGGCATTATTACATTTAGTATGTTTCTTTCCTGTTTTAGGCACAGTTATTTCCTGTATGTTTTCATTCAGTCGTAACTTAGTTTCTTTTTAGCCATGTAATCGAGCAGTTTAGTTGTTTCTCATTAATAAAGGCTTGAAGCCGTATCTTCCACGAACTACTAATGTCTCTATACCTCATAGTCGGGTGGTGAATTACTAGAACTACATTATCCTGTATGATGTACGAACTCGTATAAACGATTTCAAACCTCCGAATCCCCAGAGCGCGGACCGGAGTACTCTAAGTCCCCGGAGCGTGGACTAGAGTATAAACGATTTCAAACCTCCGAGTCCCCAAAGCGTGGACCGGAGTACTCTAAGTCCACTACTACAAAACAGGCCATTTGCATTGCCTCATTTGAATCGGTTGAAGTAAAAACTGATGCAAATAGAACTATTTGCATCAGTTCTGTCTTAATAACCGATGCAATTGGTACGTAGAAAGCAATAGGTAATAAAAAATCAAATTTGCATCAGTTATCACCAACAATCGATGCAAATACGTCGATGCAAATAGTTGTAGTTGCATCGGTTTTAAAGTCAACCGATGCAACTAAATTAATTTGCATCCCCTTCGTTATGCACTTTCGTTAATTCCCGCCATTCCAATTTTTTTTGCCGCCGCTTATTTACCCATTTGTTTCCACTATTTCGCCTACTTCCAAAAAAACCCTAGACCTTAACCAAATCCATGATTTAATCAACCGAATTCCTCTCCCATTTTCTCCTTCACCTTCTTCTCCTCTCTCTCATCTCAAACCCTAACTACCAACAATGAGAAGGCGACTGACCTGGAAACAAACACGAAAGACTTGGCATTGATAAGCGGAAAAGCAATAAGCGAACATGTTTAGAGCGGTAATAGTATCTGTTTGATGTCAAAGGTGGTTTCTAGAACATGATTGATTATTTAGGGTTAACTACCTATCTACTTGAGTAAACTAATCTTTGTAAACAAATGCAGGCTTGAGCGACGGAACGACGGAGGCGGTTATTTACAACTGCTATTGTGAGCCCTAGACAACAATTAGATTTTTTGGCTATATTCCCTAAATTATTATGCGATGTTTTATTTTAGTTGTTTCATGTTGAAATGTGTACTAGGAATTAATACATATCTTATCTCCTGCGATGTGCCTTTCCTTGGTAAAAACAATTACCCTTTGAATTAATACATGTCGTAGTATTCAAAATTTTATCTTTTCTCCATTTTTCTGAATCTCTTGAACATTTTGTAATTTTTGCCAACAAAGTCGAGTTTGTATTCATCCATGTCAGTGTCAGTACCCTCATTTATCTAATATGCAACGGTTCTTTTTTCTTGTGCTCTCTCTCCGTTGGCTTGCACATTTTCTCCATAGGACATGAGATTACCAATCGACACTTCAACCTTTGGTAGGTGGAGAAGAGCCATGTCTATAAACGAAAATAAAAAGTACTCACCTAAACCCAATGAAAATCTGTCGTGTCTATAAACGAAGAGAAGAAGAAGCCGATGGCAGGTGGAGAAGAGCCGTGGATAGAGGAATGGGAAAAACAGGAGCTTCAAAATCTAGAATCAAAACATCCCCATCATTTCCATTTTCTCAAAGCAGACCTCAAATCCTACTTTTTCTCGGATCATCCTCTTCCCGACTTACCACCTATAACCACTCAAGGTACCCTTAATTACCTTCATTCTTAACATTTACATTTTATTCTTTGTTTATATGCTGTTTACCCTTTAATTCTTTATATGAATATGTACATAGCATCATCCAATATCGAACACATATCAAAAAGAGAGCAAGAAGTAAACAAACGTCATAAATTATCACCAGACAAGAAAAATAAAAGAAAGAGCAGAACAGAGATGGTAATTGTTGTAACCACTTTAGTTTTTCTCTAGAGCTTCCTGGCTGTATACAGTCAAGTATTTGAGAAGCAAACAGTCGATTACCTATAGGAATAGTCTATTGTTCATTATCAATCATGCTGTGATATTGTACTATTGGAACAGTCGATTAAAATCTAAATTGCACTATTGGTTGGATACAATCATGCTGTGATGTTCCCCGCTACACATGTTTGTAAGAGCACGATAAATACGAGTAACTATATTTGGCTTCCATTTGTAGCTAAATTTAAAGCTTTGGTTGTTGCAATATTAATGACCAATATGTTTTACATGCTCCACAGAGTTTAATGTTGTATCTATGCTTTCACTCAGTTGGCTATCAACATTTTTCTCAACTATGATGCTTACTCAATACATCACTGCTTATATACATTGCAGCTAATATATGCAAGTATCAAAGTATGGTTCTATTTTAATTACCTGAGAATTTGACTCAAATATAATTTGACATAGATGATTGGACCTCACAGTTACAGATAATAGACTTTCTTTAGAATGATACTATTGTTTGTAGCTTAATATGTGACTTTTCATTCGTGGCTATTGTGCGCCTTACAAAGTTTTAAAATAGTACGATAGTTTGGTAATAAATGTGTTTGGATGAACTGTTATGATACTAATTGCCTTCATAAAATTCTACATTACCGAATATGACCCTTGCAATTTAACATGTTATGATATACTGAGACATGTCTGTGACCAATTCTGTAGGTTATATATATGCTACTATCATTAAAAAGATACATTGGCTATTAAATAACGGGACAGAAGTTTTGACCTTTTGGATGAATTTGTTATTGATTATTGTGTTCTTAACTTTTTGTTAATTCTATCATTGCACCTGAAGTTATACAGGACCACTAAAAACCTCTTATTAATTAAGCACTTTGTATTGGATTGTTTCTAAATTTTCAGCGATAGACCTTTTTGCATCCTTTGCCTTTCAAAAATTGATTGCTTTATTGTTTTTCAGCAAAATGAATTGCAAACTTCACACTTCCACGTCCTGCCCTTTGCATTGGTGGTTGAACTGTGGTGAGGTGTTGGAGGCAAGTGTAGCGGTGGTTGTGGTGAGATATGCATAGCAGTTTGGGTCACTGTGGTGGTAGTTATGCACTGAAATGCAAGTGATGTACATGGGTGTTGAAGTAGAGTGATATTTGATATATGGTTGGGAGGGTTTATTGCACTGGGGACAGTATTGGCAGTGTGGATGCAAATTGATGGGGTGGCACATTGCAGTTTATAGCAGAGGAGGAGGTGATATTGAAAGTGTAGTTTATATCAAAGCAGTTTATAGCAGAGGGGTAATGAAGTACAGTTGAAGCGGCAATGTTCGGGGATGTTGGCAGTTGGATTTGGGTGTATGAGTAGGTCATGTCGAGACAGTGGAAGGTTTATTTGATGTGCAGTGCACTGTTTGGTGATGTATTTGTGGCTGTAAGGTATCGGGCAGAGGAAGTTTCGGGCCTGTTGTTGTGGCTAGAAGGTAGTCAAGAGGTTGAGGAAGTGTATGATGATGTGCTGGTGCAGAAATGACTAGGCAGTTGATTGATATGTCAGAGATGGTCAGAAGAATGGTACGTGACTTGGTGAACTGAGTTGGTAGGGGAAGTTGTGGTTTGTGTAGAAGGGGGTGGGATAAGGTAATGTTGCAAAAGTGAGGCAGTTTGAATGTTTCCGTGCACAGATAATGTGCACAAGTGCACTACATAGTGAAGTATGGGATGTTCTCTGGTTGAATATGTTGTTCAGCAGATTGATGAGGCAGTAGCAAGAGTTGCTGGTTGAGAGGATGTATGGGAAATGAGAAGTGGCGATGGGAGGAGGTTGGTTTATGTATGAAGGTGGCTGTAGTTTGTATGTATGAGTGAGCAGTTATGAGGTGGTTACTGATGTGTTTTTAGATGAAGGAGAAAATGAAGTTTAGATGAATGTCGTAATATGTTTGACAGGAAAAAGCAGTGTTGGTGGAGTTGTAGTGTTGCAGCAGTGGTTTGGTTTGAAATGGTAGAGCAGATGTTAAGGTGGTGATATACACTGCCAGTTGTTATGTAGGTAGTGTGCAACTATAAGAGTTTTCACTGTTTTTCTGAATGTGATAGTGATATATGTATGTAATAGAGAAGCAACGGTAAGAGGAAATATTGCCATCAAATTTAATTTGGTATTATGTTATTCAGTTTGTATTTGCCATCAAATTTAATTTTGAATGATTGTAATATTGCATGCAATAATTGTTTGTTATAATCAATAATATATATATATTGTCTATTTGAGTACTGTAATAATGATTTCTGAGAATGGCTTTTTTGCATCAGGTATAAATAGCTGATGCAATAGAGGGATTAGTTTGCATCGGTTGTTATAAAAAACCGATGCAACATGGGGGTGTGTCCAAGCAACCAACCATGATATTTTGCATCAGTTGTTAGTAACAACCGATGCAAAAAGGACCTTTTTGCATCGGTTTCAGAACTGATGCAAAAGTGTTAAGCCTGTTGCATCGGTTGCATATGCATCGGTTGTTGAACTGCTGCAAAAGGGGGGTAAACAACCGATGCAAATGGCCTGTTTTGTAGTAGTGGTCCACGGAGCGCGGACTAGAGTATAAACGATTTCAAACCTCCGAGTCCCCAGAGCGCGGACCGGAGTACTCTAAGTCCCCAGAGCGCGGACTAGAGTATAAACGATTTCAAACCTCCGAGTCCCCAGAGCGCGGACCGAAGTACTTTAAGTCCCCGGAGCGCGGACTAGAGTATAAACGATTTCAAACCTCCGAATCCCCAGAGCGCGGACCGGAGTACTCGAAGTCCCCGGAGCGCGGACTAGAGTATAAACGATTTCAAACCTCCGAATCCCTAGAGCGCGGACTGGAGTACTCTAAGTCCCCGGAGCGCGGACTAGAGTATAAACGATTTCAAACCTCTGAATCCCCAGAGCGCAGACCGGAGTACTCTAAGTCCCCGAAGCGCGGACTAGAGTATAAACGATTTCAAACCTCCGAATCCCCAGAGCGCGGACCGGAGTACTCTAAGTCCCCGGAGCGCGGACTAGAGTATAAACGATTTCAAATCTCTGAATCCCCAGAGCGTGGACCGGAGTACTCTAAGTCCCCGGAACACGGACTAGAGTATAAACGATTTCAATCTCCGAGTCCCCTGAGCGCGGACCGGAGTACTCTAAGTCCCTGGAGCGCAGACTAGAGTATAAACGATTTCAATCTCCGAGTCCCCTGAGCGCGGACCGGAGTACTCTAAGTCCCCGGAACGCGGACTAGAGTATCAACAATCTCAATCTCCGAATCCCCTGAATGCGGGTCAACTTACTATAAGTCCCCGGAACGCGAATTTAGAAAAAAATTCTAAGTACTCAAGAAGTATACAACTCATAAGTGCTTGAGTTTTGACCGCAGTTGTTCAGAAAGCTAAAGAAAGAGTAAAAGTAAAAGAAACGCTCAAACTGCTAAGGAAACTGAACTTTATTTAATAGTCTGAAATGAGGTTACACAATTATTCCTCCAAAACTTGGAGTCAAAACCCTACCTACATAAACTTCGGAAGCAAAAGATGAAAGTAGTTACAAGACCTAAGCACAATCTCGTTGAACGAGTTTAGCGACTATTTCTTTGATTTCTTCTTCTTGTCTTCCTTTGTTGTTTCCGACGATTCCTCTCCCTCACGCTTCTTCTTGGATTTCTTGCTTGCTAAAGAAGCGGAATCAGGAGGGGGAGAAGGAACATTCAGCGGTTTGAATTTACCAGGGAGAATGATCTTCAAAGGTCTGTTCCACGGGTCGGTGAGTTCCAGAATTTCAGGCTCGACTTTGATCTCGACTTTCTTTTTCGCTTCTTCGGCGAGACGCTCTTTCATGCTCATCTTCGAGGTATGTTCAGAGGCGCCAGTGATTTCGATTTCATCACTCCCTTCGACGGGAGATGAGGTGTCAAGCTTATCATCATCTAGCGCCCCGATCACTTGAGCATCAGGGCCAGGAATTGCTCCCGCATGAGCAACCTCGCTTGTTTTCTCTGCCTCTTCCTTGGCGTCATCGCTCCTCGGAGTTGGCTCGGCATCAGAACAGCCTGCATGAAAACATAAAGAATGAATATTAGGACGAATAACCGCTACTAGAAAGTGACGGATCTTTTAGCTTCTAAAAGAAGAGTTTCCTACCGGGTTCTGGTTGGCTATCGGTTGCGTGTGGAGTCTCACCCTCTAGAATAGGGGATAGCACATGAACACCAAGCCCGGGGTCTTCAGGATCGTAGCCGACATGCTGCTCGAATTGGTCGAGTGTCGGCCGACCAGCCGATTGAACGGTAGGAGCAGCAGCAGCATGAGGAGCTGTAGTCTTAGCCCCAGATGGACCAGCTTCGTCATTTTTCTCTTCTGGTAGGGGAGAACCTTTGCTATAAAGAGCCAAAGCTGCAGATTAGTCCGCTGGCTCGTTCCCTCTAAGAAATTCCTTCACCAGGGCATCCGCATCAACCTCCTCAGAGCCCGACTCGATTTTCCTGATCTTCACTAAAGTTTCCCAGGCCTCGGCTATGGATTCGAGATAGCCCTCGCCCAAGAATGTCAAGTCACGATGCATAAGGATGCGGGCGCCATACTCAGCAATCAACGGGTCAAACATACACTTGACCTCTTCCCTACCGGCTTCTGCGACCGCCTCGAGGCGAGAGTCAATCTCCTCCGCAGCTTTTCTCTTGCCCTCCTCACGGGCTTCGTCCTTCATTTTTTCAACCCCAGCAAGTTCGTCATCGAGCTTCGTTTTCAGGAGCCGAGTAGCAACGATTTCGTCACAATATCGTTGTGACTCTTCTTGAGCAGCTACTTTATCCTCTTTCTCCTTGGAGAGTAATTCTTTCAACTCTTTGACTGGTATGGCGAGCGCGTCCATTTCCTTTTGGATAGAATCTTTTTCTAAGGCAAGGGCACCGCTACGCTGGACTGCTTCATCAAGTTCTTTCTTGTGAGCCATCTCTAAATGAGTGACTGCCTCAGCAGTATCTTTTGCGCTTTGCTCAGCAGCTTCCAACTTCGACTTATACGAAGTGAGCTCTTCGTCTTGATGCTTGATGATGTTCTTGTCACAGCCAGCCTCCAATTTCAGATGATCAATCTCATATTGTCGCTCAACAGACACCTCCGAGATCTTTTCAACCAAGTGTACAAACGCATAATGTTGAACATAGACGTCGTTGTTACAGGCAATGGCACTTTGCTTCACGTGCCCAGGGATATGATGAATAGCTGGGAGGAATTTTAGACCATCAAAGCAAATTTTTGGAAATTTGGCCTTAAGATCGACCATCTTTTCTGCTACAGTTGGGTCAACCGCGGGAGTAGGGGGAGGAGGCCTTGGAAGTTCTGCTCTTTTTCGTTGCTCCCGAATTTGCCTTGTACTCGACGAACCAAAGTGTTGTTCTCGAGGAGCATCGGGTTGGGACCCCTTCTGTAAAGACTTCTCTCTATCCGACTCGGTTGGAGGAAGAGGATCACGGGACTGTGAAGATTGGGAATATGCCTTCTTACGATAAGACGAATCGCGGGGACGGTTGTCTCTATCTTCGTAATCATCTCTGTCCCTACGTCTGCCCGAACATGAATCCCGTCCGGGATGATAAAATATGGAAGAGCCGTGAAGGCGATCAAGTCCATGAGAGCGCCCCATGTGACCTACAAGGAATAGAGATAACAACGAGTTAGGAAAAATCCGGGAAATAAGAAAAGAAGAACTTGAAGTGTATGATGGAATGCGTATGTGCGTGTGTGTCCTAGTGTTCACCCCGACAGACCAGTTCTTTTGTCTTTACTAATCGGAGTATTATCTCCCTGGACTGGGAGTTGAACTCCCGCATTGCCTCTAGCGGGCGAAGAAAACTTGAGGGCTTCAGGATCGTCAAATCCGTAATTAAGTATATCGTCGGGGATGGAAAGATTCGACAAACCCCTTAGAGAACTTTCCATGTGCTGTGAGGAAGCCTCTTTCTCTAGCGGGATAAGCGTAACTTTTGAAGTTCCGCCAACTTTCTCCTCCCGTATCTTGTATTTTAACTTTTTCTTTCCCTTCGAAGGGGAGGATGACGTTTCAATATCGTGAACTTCGACCGCCGGATTCCAAGCGGGACCCACATTCTCGCCTTGAGTCTCTAGAGCTTCGTCCTCTTGGTGCTCACCCTCTTCGTGCGCATCGGGAGTGTGGCGTGATGACGATCCAGCTTGTTTTTTCCCTTTACCGGATGCTGGCTTGGGAATGGAGACGCCCTCTGGGAGGCTAATCCGACGACCAGGGGCTAGCAAGCCGAACCTCGACAATGATTCATTCGAAATGATGGTTCGAATGTCTCGTTCCTCGGCAGGAAGAGCTTTAATGGCCTCAGAATATCCTCGGCCCTCCGGACGCGGGTTGATACCTAAAAAGATGAAACGAGGAGTTAGGAAAAGCATAACTCCAATTAAACACGAATGATGACTCAGCGAAGAGACTTACTGCCTTCAACCCATCTCCTCGCAAAACCAGGAGGGCAATGCACGTAGAACCATTCCTGTTTGTACAGGGCGAATTTACTGCATGCTCATGTCAAGATTTGGCATTTGTGGTACGGCTCGAGGAACATGAAGGAGGGGCTATCTTTCCGTTTCTTGATCATATAAATGTATCTGATGTCGCCAGAAGTTGGAGGTCTAGAGAAGACGGCCATGAAGAGTAGGTAGGTCCCATATAGAAACGCGTGACCGTTCGGATGCAGCTGCGATGGGGCAATGTCTATGTACTGTAACACGTCCCGAAGAAATAAATTGAATGGAGGCACGCTGTCCATCCAACACATGAACTTGTTGCAGGTGGTATATCCGACTGGGGGCAGGTGAGGACGATCGTGTCGCGAAGGGACTAGCACATCGGCAAAAGGAATCCCATGGATGGAACATATTCGTCGAAGTGCGGCTTCATTGATCTTCGAAGCTTGTGAGTCGATCGGATTGTCTAAAAGAATTGTTGCCTCCAGGGCATCGGGTGCTAAGTTATGGGCAGGGGAAGTCGACGGATTTGAAGTATCAGCGGCTTCTTGCCTTGATGACGGCCTAGGCCTATCAGATATAGTGGCGGAGCTAGACTTCTTAGACTTCCCCAATAAATAATGAATCTATCTAAGTACCTGTGAAAACTATACTTGAAAAATGTTCAACATTAGAATTAACAACACGAATATTCCCCCCATGTGGTGTGTGAACTAGTGCAAGCAATCGTGTAAAAGCGTTGAAAGTTGGAAGGTCGCAAAGTTGTTGATATAAAACTGAGCATCAAGTCATCGCCTTCGAAGACCGTCATCGCTGACCGTCCCCAGAAGCCTGCCTTTTGGTGATTGCAATTCCGGATCCAGAAAACGTATGATAATCTAATCAGATTTATGTTTACTGAAGCTAGGAAGTTAGTGATCCGGGTCGGCTTCACATATGCTAGAATTCTTGGGCCCTGTTTCTTGTTTTTCTATACGAGTAGATATAGTTAATAAGTGTTCAGCATTTGCGACTAGTCGGCTAAGTCATTGTTCGGCAAGTCATTGTTCGGCTAAGTCATTGTTCGGATAAGTCATTGTTTGGCTAAGTCATTGTTCGCTAAGTCATTGCTCGGCTAAGTCTTTGTTCGGCTAAGTCTTGGTTTGGCTAAGTTATTGTTCGGCTAAGTCTTTGTTCGGCTAAATTTTGGTTCGGCTAAGTTGTTGTTCGGCATGTAAGTCTTGTTCGGCCTCGTTTTGTTCGACATGTTTTAGCCTAAGTATGGTACGGCGTTTGTGACTGTTCGGTTGAGACGACCATCAACACGCTGTCCTTAATAGTGGCCTCATCTCTTCCTCCATCCACACCGAACCACGAGGGCAAATCGTTCGGCAAGTCGTACCAGACCATACCGCTCGATGCCCCTAACCATCTCCTACTTCCTCCATGTTTCTACTTCCTCCAATCTGGTCCGGCATAAAACACTTATGCCGAACCACAGTACGTCTACCAATGACTTCCTAGAAAACCCATCTCTATTCACTCTTCCTTCCACCCTCGTCGCGTGACTCTTTAGACACTTTAGTCAAGGCTCGATTTATCCCATCAATTAAGGGAGTTCGAGCGTAAAGACTGTATTTAGGTGAAGGGATCGGTACCTAGTTGGTAAGGTGAAGACTTGGGAAGAATCGGCGAATTGTATGTTAGCTGGTAGCTTCGGCAGGTGCAAGGCAGAGGTGTTAGAAGTGTGAAAGGGAAAGAAGGAAGGAGGTGCTGGCTTTTATAGGGAAGACAGAAGAAGTCGAAAAGGCTACATCCGGTGGAACCGGTCAAAGACACATCGTTCGGCATCGACGTATAATGATGTCCGGCACTGAAGGGTCGTTCGGTTACGAATGTCTTGTTCGGCATTTAGAACATGCTCGGCATGCACCTAAACCACTGGAATTCTCAAAAAGGCATCTCCGTTCGAGGTTAGTCAAGGATTTAAAACGAGACGAGAAGGTTACATGACTCAAAGCGTACCACGTTCAGTCATGTGATACACTTTGCGGGGCAAGTGTTTCCTGGAGATTTGACTAGGCAACTGAGTGCTCGGCATTGGGTAGTACTCGGCTTGGAGGACTACTCGGATTCTAATAGTACTCGGCATCCAGGAGCACTCGGCGTTCTAGGAGCACTCGGCGTTCTAGGAGTACTCAGCATCCAGGAGCACTCGGCACCCAGGAGCACTCGACATCCAGGAGCACTCGGCGTTCTAGGAGTACTCGGCATCCAGGAGCACTCGGCATCCAGGAGCACTCGGCGTTCTAGGAGTACTTGGCATCCAGAAGTACTCGGCGTTCTAGGAGTACGCGGCATCTAGGAGCACTCGACATCAGAAGGCGTTCGGCGTATACGACTGCTCGGCATGGCTGTATTGTTCCTCAAAAGCTATCGTTCGGCCAGGACCATCGTTCGGCCAGAGAGGATCGTTCGGCCAAAGAGATCGTTCGGCCAGAAAGCATCGTTCGACCAGAAAGCACGTTCGGCCAGAGAGCATCGACCGGCCCAAAGGATCGTTCGGCCAGGAGCATGTGGCTCGGCATCCAAGTGTTCGGCCTATTTGGTTCGGCATACGGCGACCACTCTATTTGGGCCAGGACGTTCGGCCGCCGAGCCCACCTGGGAAGTCAGCCCATCTTTGTCTATAAATAGAGGGGTAGGTTCACAGTGAAAAGGACCTTTTTTGGGAGAGAACACTGGGGAGACTCTGCCATTTTGGAGACTCATCTTCTTTACTTAGCAACTTCATTCAAGCATTTGATCTACGAATTGTATTTGTAATCAATCATTAAGAAGATCAATAAAGTGAAAACTCAAAGTGGACGTAGGCAATTACGCTAAACCACTATAAATCTGGTGTTCTTACTTTCTGCATTTAAATTAGCATTGTCTTCCTTGTTTAATTTATCTTCATCACTTATATCTCTACTCAATCTTTCTCAACGAGGTTAGTGACCAATTTTGGTGCTAACACAACTCTAGTGCCAAAGTTAATCCTACTACCATCGACTCATATTCGGCCACATTGTTGGTTGTAGGAAATCCCATTTTCGTGGCGTAGTGCAAACGATGTCCATCCAGAGTTATGATTATATAACCTTCCCGACACCTTGCTCATTTGAGGCCCCATCCACAAATAGTTGCCACATGGGCTTCTGGTCCTTCTCTCTTTCTGATTGTTTCTTTATAAAGCCGGTGCATTCATTAACAAAATCTACCAGTGCTTGCCCTTTAATTGCAGCCCATGGTTGAAATTCTATCTCATATTGGCTGAGCTCAATCCCCTATTTCACCAACCTCCCCAATGTCTCAGGCTTACTAAAAACTTGTTTAAGAGGAAAATTGGTCAATACCCTAATTGAATGTGCCTGGAAGTATGCTATGAGCTTTCGAGCTGTAAGAATAAAGCAATAAGCTAATTTTTCTATAACTGGGTATCGAACCTCTGCATCCTTCAATCGCCTGCTTACATAGTATACCGGGAGTTGGGCTCCATTGTCCTCTCAAATGAGTACTGAGCTGAATGCATGCTCTGATACTGCCATCTATACATATAAGGTTTCCCCATTCTTGGGACTTGAGAGTATCGGTGGTTTCTCCAAATGGCTTTTTCACTCCAAGAAAGCTTTTCTGCAATCCTCTCCCTATTCGAAGTTCTTCTTTTTCTTAATTACATCAAAGAAAGGTATGCATTTATTAGTAGCTTTTGATATAAACCTGCTTAGGGTAGCTACCCTTCCATTTAAGCTCAACACCTCCTTGCTAGTTTTTGGTTCAGCCATATCCCTTATAGCTTGAATTTGGTCGAGACTTGCCTCTATTCCTTGAGCACACTAAGTAGCCTAAGAATTTTCTAGAATGGAACCCAAAAGAGCACTTTTGTGGATTCAACGTCATTTGATACCTCCACAATATCTCAAACATTTCCTCCAGATCCTTGAGATGGTTTTCAAGTTCGCTAGATTTTACCAACATATCATCAACATAAACTTCCATATTTCTGCCAATCTGTTCCTTGAACATTCGATCAACCAATCTCTGATAAGTGGCCCCTGCATTCTTTAGACCAAATGGCATGGCTCTGTATCAATACATTCTCCAGTATGTTATGAAGCTAGTATGATCTTCATCTGGCTTGAACATCGAAATCTGATTGTACCCTGAATAAGCATCCATAAGAGACAACAACTTGTGCTCACTCATTGCATCCACCAACTGATCTATTCACACGGCAATGGGAAACAATCCTTCAGGCATGCTTTGTTTAGATCTATGTAATCGATACATGTTCTCTACCTCCCATTTGACTTTTTCACCAGAACTGGGTTGGCTAACCATTTGGGGTAATATAATTCCCAAATTAAACCATTTTCAAGAATCCTATCAACTTCCTCCTTTAGAGCATCCGTTCAAACTTTATCCAATTGTCTCTTTCTCTACCTTATGGGGGTTTCTCCTGGATTGATGTTAAGGGTGTGACACATGAAATTCGAGTCAATCCCCACCATATCGTAATGTGACCAAGCAAACACATCCTTGTTGTCTTTGAGGAACTGAATCGGATCTTTCTTTAACTCACCATCAAGAACTTTTCCCACTTTTACCACTTTAGAAGCATCTTCAGAATCTATATGGGTTTCCTCAAGGTCCTCTATGGGCCTTATTCTCTCTGTCTCGCCCCAGCAATCAAACTCTATGACTATTGGACCTTCTTCTGCTGAGTTAGTGTCAACCCTCTTTCTCTTGTTTCCTGCAGAAAATTACTTTTGATACATATGCTTATTAGACTTCTTATTAATCTTTGCTTCGAATGTTAGATGCGAAAATCCATCATCCGAAGGCTGTAAAATGGTAGAAGAATAAAAGTAAGCAGAATACTCCCTTTTGTATTGATCAAGCATGGCAAAATACATTTCATGGGAGCTAAATTGTTCTCCCCACACAGTCCCCTATCCTCGCTTTGTCAAGAATTTTACCATGAGGTACTTTGGCGAGACAAAAGCATCAATCTCATCCATGGCTGGTCTGCCGAAGAAGGCATTGTAGTAAGAGGGTCGGTCAATTATCACAAAGGTGGTTTCAAATGTTCGGCAAGTTGGAGGCACCCCATTTGTACAAGAAGCTTTATTTGCCCCATCGGAGTTGATCCCTTGTTGTTGAACCCAAATATCGGCTCGGAGCTCGGCTCTAATTTGTGTTCTGGGATATTCATCTGATCGAAAGCATGCTTGAAGATGACATTAACTGCACTCCTGTATCGACCAGAATTTTGGAGACAATTGCTAGCCTAATTTGTGCAGTGATCATAAGGGGGTTGTTATGAGGATGATGGACTCCTTTGCGCAGCTCCTGTGGAGTGACCACCAAATTTGGCATTTGAATATTAAGTCGCGGGCTCTTCATTAGAGGCTCCTCTTGAATAGAATAAATTCCCTCCTTGGCTTCCTTGATATATCTGCTTCAAGCTCCTTTACTATTTCCTGCCGAATGTGGCCCGCCAAGGATCACATCAATCCTGTTAATTGGAAGGCTTAAGCTGAGGGGGTCTTCATCTCCAGAACATTTACAATGTTGCACGGACACTTATGGGGAGCACTTTCTGCTCGTTAGGATTTGTGCTGATCTTGGATAAATTCTTTGAGATGTCCTTCTCGAATCAGATTTTGAATTATGTAGGCCAGCACTCTGCATTCATCTGTTTTATGGCCGTTAGCTTTATGATAGGTACCGTAATCTCCTTCCTTCATCTTCTCTAGATTATTCTTAACCTTGTAGGAGGTCGGAAAGTCGACTCATTCCTGTGCTATTGCATATATGTAAGATAGTGGCCTGTATAAGGCGATTGTATTAGCAACTGGCTTTTCCCGTTGGACCTTTTTATGGCCACGGTCCAAGCCAAATCTTCCCCCTCCTTTCTGGGAAGTGTCTTTCTCTTGGAATAGTAAATCTCATCCATCCGGATGAATTTATTTGACTGAAAGTGGAAGTCTTGGAGATCTTTGTGGCCATTGACAAATAGCTGCTTCCAGAAAGGAGTATTTTTGATTAAACCAGAGTGGATGACTATGAGTTTGTCTCGATCATTCATGTCCTTAGCTTTCAAAGCTTCTGCGTTAAATCTTCTCAAATAGTACCCTAGAGATTCACCCAAAGATTCACCCTGCCTTTGCTTTATGTTTGCCAGGATCGTATAATCAATAGTTGGATTCTTGCAAATACAGAATTGTGCTAAGAATTCATAAGAGAACTGCTTCCAAGGGTAAATAATTTTTTCTCTATACTATCTATACCACTTGGCTGTCGCCCCTTAGAGAGCAACCGGGAACAGTCGGCACCTGACTGCCCTAGAAGCATTGTATAGGTCCATCTGGCTGTCAAAAGCCATAAGGTGATCATCAGGATCCATATTCCCATGATATTTCATAGACGGGATCTTGATATAAGGAGGAATTACTGCCGCTATGATCTCATCAGTTAATGGTGGCACCCTCTCATTGTTATTTACATTCACGTCCATGGTTCTTTTTCCTTTTGAATTCATGGCGTCCTTGATTGCCTTCTCAGCAACATCTTTAAGGTAAGCTTCAACATTGTCATAATTCTTCTGACTCGGGAAATACTCTTTAGAAGTTGAGCTACCGGACCGCTCTAATGACTCTCCCTTGATGATTAGCTCTTGCTTGAGGAAGCTATTTCTTCTTTGAGGAGGTCAAGTCCACCTTATCTTTGCATTCCTTAGAACTGGTCTTCAGATTTCTTCTAGGAGAAACTACTTCTTCTCCTTGAGTCTGCCTTGGAATTTTTGATGATCTTTGAGACAAAGCCATCTTCAACAGATCCTACATTTCTTGTAATTGTTGCTCCAAGCGCTTGATTTTCTCTGTATTTTCATCTTACTGTGCTGGTGACGAAGTTTGCCCTGGAATGACCCCGTCCAAGTTGAAAGTTGGAGCTATATTTTCCTCCAGGTTGGTAGTGTGTATCGCTCCCTCTTCAAGTGCACTCAAACGTTTTGATCTCATTTTTCCTATGCAAGAGAAATGAACAATAATTAGTCTATATTTAGTGATAGGGTCGGAGGTTCGAGCTCTTCTTCTAGCGCCAAAAATGTTTACAAGATTTCTTGTCAACACCCCAAAACTTATCATGAGATAATTCTGTTTGAACATAACCATGTGGTTGAGATGATTCTCGACTCTGAAAGCATGTCTTTTGAATAAAATGACTTAATCAGATGGATTTGAGGAGATAACTCCAACTTTCGATAAAGTTGATCTAGGTGAAAAGGATTGTGTATTACCATACTTTTCGACCTTGTCGAGAGGAATAATGAGGCAGTTTCAACCTTTTGACCAGGTTGGTGAAACATTAAATTGTCAACCTTTTCGACCTTGTCAAAAGGTTGTTAACTAGATCACTCCAACCTTTCGACTAGGTTGGAATATAAGTAAATTGCTGAACCTTTCGACCCTGTCGAAAGGTATGACAAGACCATTCCAACCTTTCAATTAGGGTGAAGTTTTTCACAATCATTTATCTTTCAGAATCAACACTTTGTTGAGTTCCATCTCCCCTAGGAGTAGAAAACAGTTATCGTCGATGACTCCCACTTCCTTTTAAATCATGTCGAAAGGTGACATGTGAGACCTTTCGACTTTATCGAAAGGAAATGCATGTCCCATCTAAAAGTATTAACTGCTTTCAACCCCTTGGTGTCAATATTCTTTCTATGGAATCCCTTCGAAAGGTTTACTAATGCTTAAAGGAGTAGATTCCCTTCAAATGAATTCCATCACAAATGGTTGTAAGATATATAACCCAGGATTCCTTTAGGAAGTAAACCCTTTGACTAAGTCGAAAGGTATTCCTCCTTTCGAAGCGATCCTAGCTCAACAATCTTCAACTCATTTTATTTTCCTTATATAAGATCAATTTAGAAATTCCCATAGCTTATACATTCAACAAAGTCGACACCTCATCATCATCACTTTTATTTTCCGTATTTAAAATTGGTTTCGATGATGATAGGTTTCGAATGGAAATATCTAAGTTGGTCTTATATATAGCATAGATCAAAAGAGATTATAAGAAAAAGGTTGAAATCATGTGCAATTGATCATTAGTCTAGCTAATGATCTTAATGATCTTCCTCATTGCCAAAATCCATCATGAACAAGCCATCTCCATTTTTATCTATCATCCAAATTGGGTTACAAGAGACTGAGCTTTCTCCCCAACTTGATTTAGGGTTTCTTCTAAGTACAATTATCGCTATGAAAGTAGAGAAAAGAAAATGAATTTAGTATTCTAGAATTCGGTCCCCCAAAACTGGACCCCTTAGGTCTTATTTATAGATGCAGATTGGCCCCCCCACCACACCTTTGCTTTCGACTGAATTGAAAGGTCCCCTTTATATGCCGCCTTAAACCTTTTGACTTAATCGAAAGGTTATGAACCTTTCGACGTCATCGAAAGTTGTTCTCTTCTGCTTCTTGGTTTACCCCTCCACTTTCTTGCCTTCAACCGGGTCAAAAGGTCTTCCTTTATGTGCCAACTTAAACCTTTCGACTTGATCGAGTGGTTTTGAACCTTTCGACGTCGTCGAAAGGTTTACCCTTGTTATGAACCTTTTGACTTTGTCGAATGGTTTGTCATTCACTTGCTATTATGAACCTTTCGACCTCGTCGAAAAGTTTGCCTTTCTCATGCTGTCTTGAGTCTTCTGTCCTAGTCGAAAGCCACGTTTCCTTTCATTGTTGTCAAGGCTGTGTTTCATTTCGATGCTATCGAAGGCTTTGTTTCCTTTCAACATTTTCGAAAGGTTTCCATGTTCTTCTTATCATACTCTAGTAGCTTATTCTCTCTTAACCTTTCGACCTGGTCAAAAGCTATGACACTTTTCGATGTTGTCGAAAGGTTCTCAATTATTCTTTTGCCTTTGTTGATTTCCGAGTATCGTTTTCTTTGTAGCACCTTTCGACTCTGTCGAAAGGTGTCCTGGGTGGATTTTAACTGGTTCGAAAGGCTTGTTTGTGCTTTCGAAAAGGTTGTTATGGGGCGAACCCTTTGACTTCGAAAGGTTTGACATATAGTTGGGAGAGCACCACTAATTTCTTTCGAAAGGAGTTCTGAAGTCATCATTGCTTGTTCATCTATGTCAAAAGGTTGGTAGTGGCAGAAGGACTTATCTATTTTCATCTGGATCGAAGACCTTTGCATTGTGTGGGTAGTTGGTGCTTTTGACTCCTCTGATACCTATTCAGTACCCTTGAAACATCCTTTTTATGCTCTTCATGATGACTTGGTCCGTTTCTCCATTGAAACCTCAATTTTATTAGCCTTCTTTCATACTTCTGCTATCAAGTAGATTTTATGGTTAACAAGACTTGTTCCCCGTACCAATCCAAAGATAACACTTCTTACTTACACTTTCATTCCCATAAATTTATACTTAACCAAATTGGTTTCAAATATTATTATTATTATTTTCCCAAAACCTTGAAAATCATTTTTCAAAAGTACCGGGATTTAGGTTCTCAAGTTTTCAACCTAAATTTCTTTCAATTTAAACGATACATTTTTATAAACCCATTTTATAAATCACTTCTATTAAACTATTTTTAAATATTTATCCCAAAATATTCTAACTTTGAAATCAAATTCTACCTCAACTTAACATCGAACGCCTTTTAGTCAAACTATGAAACTTAATTCACAAGGTGTTAGTTTCCATATTTTTCCCAATCCCTATCTACCCAACCTATATCTTAAAAAGGGAACATACTAACAATAGTCAATGCTCAACTAGACGAGCATGATTAAACAAACCCTGAATGATAATAATAACAACATATTATTATCTCCTAACACCTCAACCAACTATATTACACTATTGTGAAAATCATTCCTTTATATATAAAATATACCCTGGGTAAAATTATTTCATTTACCCAATTCTAAAATAATATTATGTCTATTTGCCTAGTTTAAGTGTTTAGAAACCCCTATCGGTATAGTTGTACAACCTGTATCGACCAGAGTTCATAAGCCACTTAACCAATAAATCAACGCAATATAAAACATTTGATAATCACTAACAAATATGCGCTCATATATATATATACACTCAAACTCATTCTAGGGTGTCACTTACCCTATCTCTAATGAGTTAACCCCACCAAAGCCAAGGTTTTCGCTTAACCTTCAGCTATGATACCAAATGTAACGAACTAGATTTTCGACCCTAAAAAATTGACACTAATACGTACACTGTATTATATGCTGAACATTCAAGTGCCGAAAATACCAATTTGTTAGGGTGAAAGAAGGTAGAAGATAGAAGAAAACTAAACAACATAGAATCTCACAACGCAGCGAATAATATATAATACAACAATGATCTTTACAAAAAAGAAACAGTTTTATTCATATATACAACATCAGAGTACACTAGACTTATCCTAAATTTGAACAATTATAGAAACCTGTCCTTACATCGACAAACATACAAACTCTATAATATAGCGGAAGAAAAATATACGTAAATACGTCTTGACCATCCAGTTCCTCTCCAACTCCAAAGTATCCAGCTAACCTAGGAAAAACATGCTCGGTCTGACCCGAGCATTACATGGAATAACGCCCGGGTCAGTTTGGTAAACCAGCACCACTGTGGCATTACACTGGTACCTCGAATCTGATTTTACGGCCAGCCTCGCGACTGTAAGCACCAAGCAAACCAACCTATCAAGGCCTTATACTACCTCTCCGGGACATATAGGAGTAAAGTCTCTTGCTCGCCACCAAATAGAAAGCGAGAACCCCTCATCACGTTAATCCAACCAAAGGAAACATATCTGATCCAGGTCTCTTCGAAACAACTTTTGATATTTCCGGTAAACTCAACCCCGGTTCTTTAGGAAATAAACAGACAAATGACAAGAGCGGAGTTCACCTCCTAACCGTTTGTGGATGGATTTCCTTATCATTCATCCTAGAAGAACAAAACGAGTTTATACATACAATATAGCACCTTGACGATAACTGTACCATATAATTCTCATGTTTCTCCTAGATATTTCCAAAGGTACGTTTTGTCCAGATTTGATAGTTGGTTATTTAACTATCAAACAAACAAACATCCAATCATGTTTTAATTTCCATATTGGATCCACTAAGCCTTTATTAATTCGCTTTAACTAATAAAACCACTTTATAAAACCTGATGACAAGATCTTTTCAAAACACTATTCCCAAACCCCTTACATTTCCTTTTATACTTGGGAAACATTTATATACTTATCTCAATGTTATAAGTATATTACCAAAACAATATTTTACTTTTCGTGCCTTGAAACAAAATCACATACGTATCTTATCAGTATAAGTATATTTACAAACTTTTCAAAGTTTTCTTCTTTCCAAATCCCATATTAAATAACCAAACATTTCTTCCAAATAAAACATTCCGCTTATCCTTTATCAAAAATTCCCTTTTTAAAAGCTCATCTCATATTTCAATTAACTTATAACTTTCAAAATAAAGTTATAATCCACTTTTATAAACCTTTAAGTTAATTTATAAACCTCTTCCCAAATCTCTGAAATGATTTATAAACCTCTTTCTTATTTTTAAAACTCTTTATATAAACTTTTCTATACTCCTTTATAAATATCTTTAAAAAAAATCATTTTTAAAACACCTTAATATCCTTTCCGATAGTAAAACCCCTTTCTATACACGTTATCATTTATAAATATCTTTATAAGAATTATATAACTTGAAAAACCATTTATAAACCCATAGTCTCAAATTGATTAAAGAATTTAAGTAAATTCAAAACCATACTTTATAAATTCCAAATAAGGCTTAGCAGTCCCAATGGTACGGATTTAAGTTACCATTTTATTTCAATTTAATTCTAGGCACTTATCAATTATTTACATAGGCCAACATATATGTAAATCCAACCAATTATCAAATCAGGGAATAACATATCAATACAACTCAACTAGCATATACATGTCTAAACAACATAATAGCAGGATGGTGATTTGTCCTTCTAAATAAATTCCAAAACAATATAATCAATTAATAGCAGAATGGGGATTTATTCTGCTAAACACATGTCCAAACAATCCAAATAATTACCCTATAGCAGAATTGTGTTTTATTCTGCTAATGAATGTCCATACAACACAAACAATCACATTCTAACTTATTCACAATTGTTTGTCCATTTAATATCATGGACAAGAGATCCTTTGGTTAAAATAATACCACTTAGAAAAGAACCCAACTTAAAACGATAAAGTTTAGAATAACTTTAATAATTAAATCATAATTTGATACAAATTAAAGCTTAATTAAATCTTAAATAATCAAAATCAAATCATAATTAAGTCTTAATTAATTAAAAGTAAATTAATAATTGAAATTTAAACAAATAAACATTTACTTCAAATTAATCCCTAATTAAGTAATAATTAAGTAAATAATTAATCTTTAATTAAAAAATAATTAATTAAATAATTAAATTTTAATTAAATAATAATTAAAATAATTAAACTTGATTAAATAAAAATAATTACCCTTTTTAACTTGGTTAATCGTTAATTAAAACTTCTTAATAACGTACTTAATTATCACTAATTGGTCACCAATTACTTAACTTAATTAATAAATAATTATCCATAATTAATAAATTAATTATTAAACATACTTAATCAAGTTATAATTAACTTATGTGTTGCTAATTACGTTTGAAAATAAGTTTTCAAATCATTTTTAAAAGAAAACTTTAAAGTTAGAAATCAAACTTTTCCGAACTGCATCCATAGCGACTATCGCTATGGATGCAACAACTTAGAATTTGCTTCTCTAAGTTACCATCTAAAATTTTAACCTTACTTTGGATTACTTTATAATTCATAAAAGAAAAGGTTTTTGAAAACCTTAACTCGAGTTAGAATTTAAACCAAACATTTACTAACTCAAAACTAGTAAACGATTAGATTTTCAAAATGGATCTCAAGTCCCTTACTAACAACTCAAGTTCCTATCTTCCATACCATTCAACCATAATTCAAGCATATATGAAAGATACCAAATCACATCATCATCATATTGTAGTAAAATCACCACATTCATATCCAAACACATCACCTAACCATCAATCTCAAATCAAATGCTAAACTACAAGTTAGCACATACACAAAACATCCAAGCCATATAATCCAACCACAAAATCATATATATATATAACCATATAACCAAAAAATATATAAAGGTAAGATCTTTCCAAAAAGTTAAGTTTTTTAGTACTTGTAAACTTGAAAAACTCAAGAAGCAATTCGAAAATAGCTCAACTTCCTCTAGGCTTTTCGATATGATAAGCTAAGAATTTTAAAAAGTTGTAAACAATAAAGTTTTAGAAAATTCTTTTCTCTATCATTTCAAAAAAAGTATCACTCGATTAGGATCATTTTTTGAGAAAGATATGGTCAAAAGAAGAAGTGGTAATTTTGGCCTTCAAAACATAGGTCCGAAAATGGGTCTTAAAGACAAGCGTTTTTGACATAGCTAGACTAAAAACGTGAGGAAGTGGTCAACAAGAAAGTTGCAGCCACTGTATTTATATACGATTTAAAAGAAATAAAATCATGATTTGGAGAAGAAAGGTGGAAGTTATGGTCGAAGGAAGTAGGACGAAAATGGGGAAGATTTGAGTGGATTTTGAACAAGTTTTCTAAAGATTGTTTTTTCTTTTGTTTAAGAAGAAGGAGGACATGAATGGAATGGAGAAGTTAGGAAAATAAATATGAAAAGTAAAATGAATGAGAGAGATGTATGTGGGTATTTATAGATAGAGAGGAGAGAGCAAATTACCTTTATACCCTTGGCTTTAAAAATATTCTAACATGTCATGATATTGAGAGGTCATATCAACATGCCTTATCACATCACTTTCTATTATATATATATGTATATTCTTTTTAAAACAATGATTTATCACATCAAATCCACATATATATATATATATATCACATCAAATCTCATTATATATATATATTAATCCATGACTTTTCACATCACCTTCTTTATATATATATATATATATATATGTTAAATTATTAATTAAAACTAAGATGTGACAAGAAATAATGATGGTTAATGATTACAATTTAAGATGTGACAAGATAAGAATATATATATATATATATGTATACGTATATACGGTGCACAAAGACGAACAACGTTCCCGACAACTTTCTGGTGTCGAAAGGTTGAAATTTCGAAAAACGTTCTTCGGTCACATTTTCTATTTTTTCTACGAACTATTTAATTTGATAAACAAATTTTGAAAACTATCTCACCACTACTCTTTATTACTTAAAAGATTTTATTTTAGTCATAAACCCATATTTTGAATATTAAAATTAACTAAATATCCACAAATTCAAGGAGTGAAATTTCGGGTCGTTACAGCACTTAACCAATATTGTTATTGATTTTTATCACTACAAAGGTTAAGTTTTGAACATATAACAATTTCAAAACTAATAGTGTTAAACAATCAAGATTCAACAATTAACAATCCATATAACAGGGTTATAACTGAGATAAAACAATAGGAATATAATTAGAAATTAATAATCGCAATTTCGAGAAATCCGGATTTCTCTACAAATTTTCCTGTATTTCAATTTTAAATACCAATTACTTTTCAAAGTGGATATTTTAATCAATCAACCAATAATTTCAACCAAACACAAATAGTAAAATTTAATCTACTGTACATGCTGATTTATCTAAAGAGGTGAGTTATACTCACCAAAATTCCAATTATCGCTTGCCCGTTCTGGTTTCGTCTAAAATCGAATAGCAAAAATTTCAATAGCTCCAAACTTAACAAATCTAATTCCAAGAATTAGTTAACGTCATTTTGAATTCTACGTGACTGACAGCGTTCGATTTGGACCTTGTATGATCAAGATATGGGTTAAATAAGATTTACGAATTAAATAATTTAATTACATCATCAATCCTTAATCACCTAATTTGCTTAACCCTAACTGCTAATCCATCTTCCCTAACAACCTAGGCTGCAACTAAACTCCCTTCGATCATCTCCGAACTACCCACCTCAGACCACCAGCTACCGCCGCACAACGCCAGATGACAGCCCCGATGCCGATAAGCTAAATGACACCTATAACTCCTCCCCTCGACCATTGCAGCTCGTGAATGGGCTCAATAGAATCATCAACGTTCAACTCTTCGCTTGTGCTGCCACATGTGATTATATGCCATCGCACCACTCTAATCGAAAGCCATCGCCAGCGTCGACCAGACGCCATCGATCTTGCCACCTATCTCTGCCCGAGACCGAAGAACGAACTCCAAACGTTGACGACGTTCAAACCTAGATCTATGCCGCTGTGCTTCGATCCACGATGATCCAACTGTTCAACATACTCCCCACACTACTATGAATAATTTCCTAGTCAGACACTTCGCCTAAATAGGCTCCTAGTTGCGCCGATCATCTATGGCCATTAGATGAGGCTAATTTTAGGGTTCATAAGATTAGAGAATGAAGAGGGTTAGGTGTCCTTATATAGACTATTCTCCCCGACACTCTTCACACCTCTGAACACATGAACTCCAAATGAGGCGTGCTTATTGGCATTCCTAGCTAATTATCCCTTTTTTCAACTTAATGGAACTAGTTTCAGGACCTAATTCCATCATATACAGAAGTTAACCTTTTGGTCACACGATATTACTAATCAAACTCGACCTTCTATCTACCAATCAAACAGTCAAAATAAATCGATGCTTATACTCATTCTGGCTCACTCGAACCGTTCAAAACTAATGAATTAATCTCGAATTCTAAATAGTCCGTCTGCGGAAGTCGAGTTTTCTAGCTCATCGGTAAAATAAATCAATTTAACATTTAAATATCCAAAATTTAAATATTCTGAACACCCTTAAAATATGGGTTGTTACACTCTCCCCCTTAAAAAGATTTCATCCTTGAAATCCTAACGGACTAAGCAACAAACCCCAACACCTAAGCATATTTGATGATATATATAAAAAAATCATCTTCAAGTTATGCCAAAATAGTAACTCCACACCAATCTATCCTAGACACTATCCTACCTACATGTGCACATGTTAGTCGACAAGGCACTATCATTCAAATCGAGTTATAAACACTCGAAACAAATAAGTTACAACAGCAACATCTATAGTAAAAACTTTCCATATTGTCACTAAAATTCCTAAGTCACTCAAGGCTATTCCAATAATCTCTGACACCGATTCTTACCACTATCGGTCCTATCCAAAATCCTTGCTCTAACTTTTCCTTCAACTTTTGCTTAAAATTTCGATAATTTTTGGTAGCACTTCCTTTGCGTGGGTCGATCTGAAAAACTACAACTTGCAACATATGGCCCAAACCAACAAAAAAACAAAGCACTAAAGTGGCCTCGCATATCTGGGGCAAAAAATCACCAATCATCCCAAACTCTAAATCTACTACATACCTATTTATCGGACAACAAACTCTACTCATGAAATCAAAAGCAACAAGCCAGCCTTTGCTTTCATGTACCAGAAACTCACTTATATAACCCAGAAGAGAGTTAAACATGGCAATGAAACAACATGTCAACTCAAACAACATATAACCTGATTCTAAGCATGCCAAACCACAAATAGCAACCATCTAAAACAATCATGCCATTTCAAATCATATAACTTGTATCTAATGTAAGTAGCAAAAATTTATATCAAAGTCCGTACGGTGTACGTATGCCATCCATTGCAATATCAAATCCGATCACTTACTCGATTACACAAATTTCACTTCCAAACTAGTACCGCTTACTCGATTCTCTAATGCAGACTCTGATCCGGTTCCTCAATTAGAAACCGCCGTTCTTCTTGCATAGTCATATACTATGATTGAGAAATTTAGGGTTATATCAAAAACTCATATCAAGTGTTTGTCGTCAAGAATCGAGTGAAAAGTCCTTTTTTGGACCGATGTAAATCATCTTAAAATTATGTGCCCGAATATGGATCAAAGTCTCATGTGAATAAAATGATCTACGTACATCCTATGTTTTATTCTAATTGGTTCTTGACTACACTAATTATTTTCAATTCACACTCAATTTCATTTAACATGATTTCATTTCACACTAAATTCATTTATGAACCATTTCATAAAACATTACTTAAGTGTACAAACATTTCATGACTTAAGTTTATAGACACCTTATAAAACACAACTTAAGTTTATCAACACATTAAAACTTAAGTTCATATATTCATATAACACTCTTCTACATCCTAAGAGTATATGTATAATATCAGATTTTGTTTCAGTTAACTAGAATGTTCAAAAATTTAAAACTTGTTTCAACTTACTATCTCTTCAAATTTAAAAGTTATAAAAACTTATTTCCTTATAATTCCACCTAAAACACCTAGCTTCAGTTTCTGTATCAAATTTGGAAGTCTCGACTATCCAAAATCGTCGGAAATTCCATTTCATTTCAATAAATGAAAAATTACCAACAATATATCAAAATGAGATGCAAAACCAAACTACCATAATGTATAAGATACATGCATCCATATAATAACTTGACTGAAAACTTCAGACTTAAAACACCCAATTTTATTTCAACTCTATTTTGAAATAAATAATATATACATATCTTCTTTAGTATATTAGATCATACTTTTGGAATTCAAAATAAAATTTGTTTTATCTAAACAACCCTATGGCAAAATACTCTGGTAGCAATCCCTCACTTAGAAACTTGAAAATAAACACCGATGATGCTACAGCCATCACCGAAATTATTTTCCAGCGACCGAAGTGAGTTCAGTGCTTTTTCTCTCGTTCAAAATCTTTTTTTAAAATATTTCTATTCAAAAATATTTTCAAATAATATTTTTATTGTTTCTCGCAAAACTTTGAAAAACCATTTCCAAAAGCAGCAGGATTTAAAATATCAAATTCTCAGCTTCAATCCTTTTTATTTATAAATTACATTTATATAATTTTCACTTCCTTATACAAAATCATTCCACAAATGTGACTTTGTTTAAATTAAAATAAACTACCTTTATTAAAATTAAATTTTAACCCCACATTATCACCGTACGCCTTAAAGTCAAATTGTGAAACTAAATTCACGAGTTGTTCATTTCATTGTTCCCACAATTATTATCTACCTAACCCATGTAGTGAAAAGGATAAAACTGCTCCTAATCAAACATGATAGTCAATGCCTATAAACTGGTAGACATAAATACTCAATCACAACAATAACCAATGCACCTAACTGGGTGTGCATAACTAATTAAATAATAAACGATAATTATTGAATATTATCATTCCCTAACAACAAGCACACAAAAAAGTCTATATCAAATTTATGAAGATTATTCCTTTATATACAACATATAAAATCTTGGTAAAATTATTTCTTTTACCAATTTCCAAAAACAATACTGTGTCGGTTTGCTTGGTTCAAGTGTTTAGAAAACCGAACCAGAATTTATAATCCACTCAATAGATAAATCAAAACAATATAATTTTTTTATAATCACTAACAAATATGCGCTCTCATATATTATAACAACCCTGGCTTTGGTAATTACCTGCAAATATTAAATTATAACGGTGGTTATAATTTAACATTGTGAATTAAAAATAAATTGGAGATTTATATTATTTATTTGGAATAAACAATGAATTTTGGAAATAAAATGTGAAAATAAAGTTTTCAAAACTTTATCTAGGGTATTTGTGAGAATTATGAATGAAATATGATTTTATTTAGTGAAAATGCAATAATTCTAGTAATTATTGCCAAATGCTTCTTTTAATAATTTTTAAAGGAAGTGTTTGATTTTTAAATGTGTTTATTTTAAATAAAAAGATGAAATTTGGTTTAAAAATAAGTTTTAGTTATAAAAGTGATGGAAAATGGTTTGTTATATTTTATTACACAAGAAATTATTTTTGTGTAATTTTTGGTATTAAAAATGATGTTTTATGTAACTATTTGTGTAAATTGGTTATTTAATTAAAAATGAGAATTTTTTATAATAATTTTTTTTATTTAACATGAAAATGTGTTTACATAAATTTATAATGTTAAAACTTTGTTGAAATATGTTGTTTAGTTTTAATTACATAGATATATTTGTGTATATTTGTCTTTATGTGAAAATTGTTTACATAGGCTAATTAATTCCTTTAGTTTTGGGTACAAAGCCCATTATCTCATAACCAGAAAATGCGAAAAGCTTTCCATGTACGTTCCTTATTTCTTCTCCTGTAAACTAAAAGAATCAGAAAGAAAAAGAAGAAACTTTACCATTTTCTCAATCTAAGCCAAATCTCATTTTCTCTTCAATTTAATTGCTGTTTTTAATCAAATCAAAGAGAATTACAACAGGTAATCTACTCCAAACTAAAGTATTTCATCAAAACTCCATCTTGTGAAATTGGATTGTCTGTAACATTGTTCTTTTGGTCTGCATGTTTCTATTTTGCTCATTTACAGGTTGTTGAAGCCAAATCCATCTCAAAATCTTTCAGCTGAAAATCCGGATTTTGCTTTTAATTTGCAAGGTGAGTTGCTGCTCACAAAATGCTAGCTGAAGAAAAGCTTCGAAATGCCAAAAACTGTGAAAATTTTGCTTCTGTATCTTGTTTTCTATACTCAGTTTTGTTTCTGTGTTAAACTAATTTGGGTTACCACTTTGCATGCCATTTTCTCTCAATTCCGGTAATGAAATGCTACCCAATTTTCTTCTAATAATATTTCATGTGTTGTAGATTAAGTGTGCAAAATTTCGGAGCAAAACTCTTTTGTTTGATACTTGAAAACTGCTCTGCAAAATCAATACGAAGCCTGGAAATCACCTGCACAACATCGCGACCAGAAGGTCGACCCCAAACTTCCCTGGATCGACCTATAGGTTGACCCTAGGGTCGACCTATGGGTGTTAAAGGTCGACACCCAGGTCGACCTGGGCATTGAATTGTTCTGCCCTGTATATTTTTGGTTATGACTTCTTTTTCAATCTGGTTTTCGACTTCTACTTCATGTTTTTGTGATAATTATGAATGTGTTTCATGGCATGATGCCTATCAATAGGCTAGCCAAGATTTTGGTGAAATTGAGATTCAAAATGAATCGTTTTTGAGTTGAATTCGAATGTCGGTTTTTGATAATTTTCAATGTTTTTCTTTAATTTCGAGCACGGGTTTTTCCAAATAATTTTGAAATAATTTTTAAAATAAATTGGCTTTTGAAATAATTATTATATAATATTTTTAAATTATTTTCAAGCTATAAAATCTATATATTCTTTATAATAAGGGAATTTTAAGGTTTGTTTTCGAGAAACGATTTTGAAAAATTGTTTTAAAAGCTTGTTTTCTCAAATAACTTATTTTCTATATAAAATACATGTTTTTGCACTATTCGAGCGAATGAGAATTAAAAGATTGGGTAAAACACGTGGTATGGGACACGTGCGTTTATCTTTTCGGTTAATTCCTGACTTGTCTGGTTTATCGTTTTGACCTTCGGGTCGTATTTGCCGATGAGATGAGGCAAATATTTTTACTGCTTTCTGGTGTGGCATTGGCTAGCGGTTAGCAAATCGATTAGTGAGAACGTGTGGTATGGGACACACTATTAACACTTTCAGATTCCTATCTGAGATTTCGTGACACATTTTTCTAAGAGAGGTATTTGCCAGTACTGGACCTTCGGGTCATTTTTCCTTCGGGATGTTTGCCTAAGAGACGTATTTGTCCATTGAGACGTATTTGTCCTTCGGGATGTTTGTCTAAGAGACGTATTTATTTGTCCTTCGGGATGTTGTCCTTCGGGACGTTTGTCTAAGAGATGTGGCGCCTTATTTTGAGAGAACAATACTTGGCGGGCTTCGGCCATAAGCACGTGCTATATCTTTGAGATGATTTCATTGATTTCTTTGTGATTTTTCAAGTGTATCGCCTTTTTACATTATTGGCCATTCGAGCCATTCGAGATATTATATATGGCGATTACATCTTTGGAAATTGAACCCCTTATCGAGTTCTATATTTGAGATTTGGGTTTGCCAACACTTGACATTTATTTGAGATTTATACTCTCCTATTTGGAGATATACGAGATTGCCCTTTTTTGCGTATTTTGTGTTTTGAGACTTCTCTATTTAGAGAATATTTTTTTGATTGCCATTTATGGCGAGTTTTGGGTTTGAGTTTTGGGATTTCTCCTATTTAGGAGTTATGGTTTTTCTAAACCATTATAGTTGCTTTTGGGATTTCGCCGATGATATGATGCGTTTATTATGCTTAGTATTTATTGATGAGTCTATCTCTTTCGAGGACTTACACTTAGTGAAATTACCTCATTTGAAGTAATGACATGTGCTTACTTATGCTATTTCTTCTCATTCGAGAAGATACTTCACCTTACCCTTATACTTCATATATCTATTGTTAATATGATTGTTTTAGCTAGACTGACCCGTCTATTTTATACTCGGGTCAGACCGAGTTGTTTTAGGTTAGATACCTGCTTTTGGACCTTGCTTTGATGCTTCCGCTTGGATATCAGCTTATCCCTTTTTGTGTAGTTTGTAGCCTTTTGTTTGACTCTTATATGTATATTGTTTTGACTCGTTGTTTATAGCGTGGTACTTATACCACTTGTGATGTATCATTTTGTATCATACTGGGAATGTATCAGTGTATATGTGTACATATGTCTGTTTGCTATTCTGTGATGTGTTGTGCATTCTGTTGTTGTATTTTGTTCTGATAGATCCGTTATAGTTTTGTATTAAGCATTTATTGAATATGTCGATCCACTTGAGATAGAAATTTTTTTAGAGCATTAATCGACGTATTTAATAGACGTTTAAGACAAAGCTATAGATGGTCGCTCCTAACCAGCCCTATTCTCCACATTAGCGGACAGTATTACCCAGTAATACTCTTTGTTAATGTGGCTCTCGGGGTGGGGCGTCATAGCTTGGTATCATAGCCGAGTTCAGAACAAAATATGATAAACACAAAACATAACATATATTACGGTACATCCAAGTGCAGTATAAGTGTTACAAATTCCCTAATCATCGTGTTCTTGACCTTTTCGTTTCCTTTGGGGTAGATAAAATTTGGGAATACGTCTAGGAATTCATTTTAATTCTGTAGTATTCCATAATTGAATTAAGGATATTTACCCTATGAATGATCTTTATCTTGTCTTAAACTTTCAGCTAATGGCTGGAAGAGGTAGAGGACGTCGCTCGGATGCTGGGCAGTCCAGCGGCTCGCATCTGGACGGAGTCTATGTCTGCCGATCAGTTTATGGAGTTATTTAGGAGCACTCAGCCTCTAGCTCCTACTCCATCGTCTCCTCCGCACAAGTCTGCTTTTTCGCGTATGTGTAGTGATTTCTCCCATCTTGGAGGCAAGCCATTCAAAGGCTCCGAGTCTGTATTAGAGGTCCAGGTTTGGCTTCGCACGTGCAAGCGCATCTTCTCTCGCATGGATCTTTCCGACCACCATCGAGTTCTTGTAGCATCGAGTGTGTTGCAAGAGCATGTTCTTGAGTGGTACGAGCTCCTCATTGCTGAGCTTGATGAACCCACTCTTACTTGGGTCCAGTGTAGGGAACAATTCGAGCTCAAGTTTGTTCCCGAATCAAAGAAAGCCTTATTAGCCCGTCGCTTCCTCGAGTTGAAGCAAGGGAAATCTTCTGTTTCTGATTATGTATCTTCATTCGAGGCCTTATCCAAGTATGGTCTCGAATATATCAGCACCTCTTTTAAGAAGAATCTGAAGTTTGTTTCTGGATTGAAGAAGTATTTGAAAAAGTCTTTGATGCTCCAACTCAAGTTATCTTTTGAGGAGTTAGTTGACTCGACGCTTCACCTTGAAGCCGTCGAGAAAGAGAAGGATAGTAATGATGAGACTGAGGTTCGTAAGAACCCCAATAAGAAGAAGTTTCCATTTTAGAAGTCCAAGTCTTTTCCTCAGAAGAGGAAGAAGTTTGTTGGTTCTAGTTCTCAGCTTCGTGGAGCACCTCCTACTTAGAAGGGGTGTTTCAACTGTGGCTTATCTGATCATATGATTCATGACTGTCCTAAGCCTCTGATTTGCCACTATTGAAAGAAGGAGGGTCATCGAGTTTCCACTTGTCCTATTGCTCTGAATAATACCCAGTCTGGCAAGCTGAATGTAGTGGATGCTTCTGGAGGGTCTTCTCAGTGCAGAGGTACATCTCCTTCTATTCTTGAAGGTTCTTTGTTGTTTCGTGACCATTCTATTCGAGTTCTCTTCGATATGGGTGCGTCGCATTCATTCGTATCGAAGGAGCTCGTTGATACTATTCCTTTGGATGTTTTATGCTTAGTTACTTCATTGAGGATTGCGAATCCTATCTGAGGATCCGCAACCCTTAGCATGCTTTGTAAGGATGTTGAGATTGTTTTGTGTGGCTTTTCTTTCCATGCGAATCTACACGTTATTTCTTTTCTGGGTTTTGATATGATTTTGGGTATGGACTGGCTAGTTCGATATGATGCTAGGATTATTTGTTCTAAGAGGATATTATATCTTCGACATCCTGATTCGTCTGCTTAGCTCTCTCTTGTTCTTCAGAATGTGGATGATAATTTTGAAGCGTCTTTGTTTTCTCTCGACTCACAAGATGATGATGATATATCTCGTATTCCTATTATTTGTGACTTCGTTGATGTGTCTAAACCTGTTTCGTGTTTGCCACCCAAGCGGGTTATCGAGTTCCACATTGATCTCATTCCAGGCGCGCAGCCAGTTTGTTGTCCTCCCATGAGGAAGTCTACAAATGAAAATGAGCAACTCAAGAAGCAGTTATTGGAGCTTGAAGCTAAGCAGTTGATCCAGTCTAGTTCTTCACCGTGGGGTGCCACGGTTGTCTTTGTTAAGAAGTCTGATGGTACTTTTAGGATTTGCATCGATTACCGCAAGCTTAACGAGTTAACCATCAAGAACAAGTATTTGTTGCCTAGGATCAACAATATGTTCGATCAATTGAGCGGTGGTAAAGTCTTTTCTTAACTTGACCTTGCCACTGGTTTCCATCAGCTACGAGTTGCATAGGATAGCATTCCTCTCACTGCATTCCGCACTCGTTATGGTTCTTATGAGTGGCTCGTTATGCTATTTGGTTTGACGAACGCTCCTGCTTTCTTTGTTGATCTTATGAATCGAGTATTCCTGGAATATCTCGATAAGTTCGTCCTTGTGTTTATTGATGACATCCTTGTCTACTCTAAGTCTGAAGCCGATCATGCTCATTATTTGAGGATCATTTTGAGTACTCTTCGTCAGTATCAACTCAAAGCCAAATTCTCCAAGTGCTACTTTTAGGAGAATAAGGTGAAGTTCTTAGGCCACATTGTATCTTCTGAAGGCAATTCGGTCGATCCATCGAAGATCGAAGCCATCCAAAATTGTAAGAGGCTTGAGAATGTTTTTGAGATTCGTAGCTTCCTTGGATTAGCGGGTTATTACTGTCGATTCATTAAGGATTTTTCCTGCATCGTGCTTCCTCTGACTAGCCTTACCAGGAAAGGCGTTCGTTTCATTTGGTCTGATAAGTGTGAAGCTTCTTTTCAGTAGTTGAAGGAGCTTCTCACTAATGCTCGTATCCTTGTGGTTCTCGAAGGGAATCATGATCTTGTTGTCTACACCGATGCTGGTTATTGTGGCCTCGGTGCCGTGCTTATGCAGAGAGATCGGGTACTTGCCTACGATTCTAGGCAACTGCGACTGAATGAAGTTCGCTATGCCACCCACGACCTAGAGTTAGCCGCCACAGTCTTTGCCTTGAAGATTTGGCGTCATTATATATTAAGCGAGCGATTCACTCTTTATACCGATCACAAATCATTGAAGTATCTGTTCACCCAGAAGGAGCTTAATATGCGACAATAGCGTTGGCTTGAGTTCCTTGCCTCTTATGACTTCGATATCTAGTACACTCCTAGAAAGGGGAACTGAGTTGCCGATGCGCTAAGTCATACACACTCGGCTGTTGTTTCCATGATGTTAACTGAGTGGGATGTTTTAGAGACTCTATCTTTTTGTGATATTCGCGATTGTGCTCCAGCTTCTGATTCTCCTATCTTATTGTTCAGTTTTGAAGCTCGTCCCAACTTAATGGATCGTATTGCCAATGCTCAAAGGCAAGATCCAGATCTTGTGCATCTTATTCAGATATGTAATTCTGAATCCCCTGACGACGAGTTGAGGGATTTCAGTATTGATACCCGTGGTTGTCTTCGTAAGAAGAACCGATTGGTCGTGCCTTATGATTCTGATCTTAGGCGGGACATTCTCGATGATTGTCACCGTTCTAAGTATACCATTCATCCCAGCAGTAACAAGATATATGCCAATGAGACGCCTTTATTATTGAGAAGGCATGAAGCGTGATGTGGAAAGTTATGTGAGTAATTGCATGACTTGTCAACTCATCAAAGCCAAGCATCGGCGTCCTAGTGGTCTTCTTCAGCCTCTTGAGGTCCTGTTGAGGAAATGGGATCAGATCTCCATGGATTTCATTGATGGCCTACCTCGTTCGAGATTGGGCCATTGCAGTATTTGGTTATCGTTGATCGCTTGACTAAATCTGCTCACTTCATTCTTATTAAATCTAATAGGACAGCTTCTCATCTGGCCAAGCTTTATATTAAGGAAATCGTGAGACTTCACGCTATTCCTAGTTCTATTGTTTGTGGCCGTGATCCACTCTTCACGAGTCATTTCTGGCGGAGTCGTCATGAAGCTTTGGGAACAAAGCTTAATTTCAGCATAGCTTATCATCCGCAGTCTGATGGACAGACTGAACGGGTGAATCATATTTTTGAGGATCTTCTTCGTGCTTGCATTCTGGATTTTGGTGGTATTTGGGAGGACCACTTACCTCTTGTAGAGTTCTCCTACAACAACAACTTTCAGTCTAGTATCGATATGGCCCCTTTCGCAGCCTTATACGGAAGGCCATGTCGATCACCTTCGTGTTGGTTAGAATCTAGGGAGAAACTGATTTTAGGCCCCGATTCTATTCGTGAAGCTTCAGAGAAGATTATCCTTATCTGCCAGAGAATGGAAGAGGCATAAAGCCGTCAGAAATCCTACGTGGACAACCATAGGAAGCCTCTCGAGTTCTCTATTGGTGATCTTGTGTATATCCGTGTATCTCCCTTGAAGGGGGTAATGCGTTTAAGTAAGACTAGGAAATTAGCTCCTTGTTTTATAGGACCATTTCCTATTACTGAACGTATTAGCCCTGTGGCTTATAGAGTTTCACTTCCAGCTCATCTATTTGGTATTCATGACGTGTTTCACGTCTCTCAGCTTCGGAAGTGTCTTTGAAAGTCAGATTATGTTATTGATTCGCCTGATCTGCAAGAGCTTGAGATCTCATCGGACCTATCTATTGTGCAGCAGCCTATTCACGTTCTTGCTTCGGAGGTGAGACACCTTCAGAATAAGGACGTGCCGCTCGTGAAAGTTCAATGGTCCGCAAATCCCAATGACTGCACTTGGGAAACCAATGAATTTAGCGAGCGATCCTACCCTGGTTTTCTTTCTTCTCATAGCGATGGTGAGAATATTTAAACTCAAGCCTATCTTTTTCTTTTGACCGATGAAATATTTGTGTTGAGTACAGCTCTTCACTAGAAATTGCGAGGACGCAATTTTTATAAAGGGGGGAGTCTATTACAACCCTGGCTTTGGTAATTACCTGCAAATATTAATTTATAACGGTGGTTATAATTTAACATTGTGAATTAAAAATAAATTGGAGATTTATATTATTTATTTGGAATAAACAATGAATTTTGGAAATAAAATGTGAAAATAAAGTTTTGAAAACTTTATCTAGGGTATTTGTGAGAATTATGAATGAAATATGATTTTATTTAGTGAAAATGCAATAATTCTAGTAATTATTGCCAAATGCTTCTTTTAATAATTTTTAAAGGAAGTGTTTGATTTTTAAATGTGTTTATTTTAAATAAAAAGATGAAATTTGGTTTAAAAATAAGTTTTAGTTATAAAAGTGATGGAAAATGGTTTGCTATATTTTATTACACAAGAAATTATTTTTGTGTAATTTTTGGTATTAAAAATGATGTTTTATGTAACTATTTGTGTAAATTGGTTATTTAATTAAAAATGAGAATTTTTTATAATAAATTTTTTTATTTAACATGAAAATGTGTTTACATAAATTTATAATGTTAAAACTTTGTTGAAATATGTTGTTTAGTTTTAATTACATAGATATATTTGTGTATATTTGTCTTTATGTGAAAATTGTTTACATAGGCTAATTAATTCCTTTATTTTTGGGTACAAAGCCCATTATCTCATAACCAGAAAATGCGAAAAGCTTTCCATGTACGTTCCTTATTTCTTCTCCTGTAAACTAAAAGAAATAGAAAGAAAAAGAAGAAACTTTACCATTTTCTCAATCTAAGCCAAATCTCATTTTCTCTTCAATTTAATTGCTGATCAAAGAGAATTACAATAGGTAATCTACTCCAAACTAAAGTATTTCATCAAAACTCCATCTTTTGAAATTGGATCGTCTGTAACATTGTTCTTTTGGTCTGCATGTTTCTATTTTGCTCATTTACAGGTTGTTGAAGCCAAATCCATCACAAAGCTTGCATCTTTCAGCTGAAAATCCAGATTTTTCTTTTTCATTTGCAAGGTGAGTTGCTGCTCACAAAATGCTAGCTGAAGCAAAGCTTCGAAATGCCAAAAACTGTGAAAATTTTGCTTCTGTATCTTGTTTTCTATACTCAGTTTTGTTTCTGTGATAAATTGATTTGTGTTACCACTTTGCATGTCATTTTCTCTTAATTCCAGCAATGAAATGCTATCGGATTTTCTTATGATGATAGTTCATGTTTTGTAGATTAAGTGTTCAAAATTTCAGAGCAAAAATCTTTTGTTTGATACTTGAAAACTGCTCTGCAAAATCAATACGAAGCCTTGAAATCACCTGCACAACATTGCGACTAGAAGGTCGACCCCAAACTTCCCTGGGTCGACCTATAGGTCGATCCAGAAACCCTTAGGTCGACCTTAGGGTGGACCTATGGGTGTTAAAGGTCGACAACCTGGTCTACCTGTAGGTCGACCTAGGCATTGAATTGTTCTGCCCTGTATATTTTTGGTTCTAACTTTTTTTCAATCCGGTTTTCGACTTCTACTTCATGTTTTTGTGATAATTCTGATTTTGTTTCATGGCTATGATTCCTATCAATAGGCCAGCCAAGATTTTGGTGAATTTGAGATTCAAAATGAATCATTTTTGAGTTGAATTCGAATGTCGGTTTTTGAGAATTTTCAATGTTTTTCTTTGATTTCGAGCACGGGTTTTTCCAAATAATTTTGAAATAATTTTTAAAATAAATTGGCTTTTGAAATAATTATTATATAATATTTTTAAAATTTTCAAGCTATAAAATCTACATATTCTCCATAATAAGGGAATTTTAAGGTTTGTTTTCCAAAAACGAATTTGAAAAATTGTTTTAAAAGCTTGTTTTCTCAAACAACTTATTCTCTATATAAAATACATGTTTTTGCACTATTCGAGCGAATGAGAAGGAGAATTAAACGATCGGGTAAAACATGTGGTATGGAAAACGTGCATTATCTTTTCGGTTAATTCCTGACTTGTCCGGTTGAACATTTTTGACCTTCCGGTCGTACTTGCCGATGAGATAAGGCAAATATTTTTACTGCTTTCTGGTATGGCATTGATTAGTGGTTAGTAAACCGATTAGTGAAAACGTGTGGTATGGGACACGCTGTTAACACCTTTCGGATTCCTATCTGAGAGTTTGTGACACATTTGTCTAAGAGACGTATTTTCCAGTTCTGAACCTTCGGGTCATTTGTCCTTCGGCATGTTTGTCTAAGAGACGTATTTGTCCATTGAGATGTATTTGTCCTTCGAGATGTTTGTCTAAGAGACGTATTTATTTGTCCTTGGGGATGTTGTCCTTCGAGACGTTTGTCTAAGAGACGTGGCGCCTTATTTTGAGAGAACAATACTTGGCGGGCTTCGGCCATAAGCACGTGCTATATCTTTGAGATGATTTCATTGGTTTCTTTGTGATTTTCCAAGTGTATTGCCTTTTTACATTATTGGCCATTTGAGCCATTCGATATATTATATATGGTGATTACATCTTTGGAAATTGAACTCCTTATCGAGTTCTATATTTGAGATTTGGGTTTGCCAACACTTGGTGTTTATTTGAGATTTATACTCTCCTATTTGGAGATATACGAGATTGCCATTTTTGGCGTATTTTGTGTTTTGAGACTTCTCTATTTAGAGAATATTTTTGTGATTGCCATATATGGCGAGTTTTGAGTTTAAGTTTTGGGATTTCTCCTATTTAGGAGTTATGATATTTCTAAACCATTGTAGTTGCTTTTGGGATTCCGCCGATGATATGAGGCGATTATTATACTTAGTATTTATTGATGAGTCTATCTCTTTCGAGGACTTACACTTACTTAAATTACCTTATTTGAAGTAATGACATGTGCTTACTTATGCTATTTCTTCTCATTCGAGAAGATACTTCACCTTACCCTTATACTTCATATATCTATTGTTAATCTGATTGTTTTAGCTAGACCGACCCGTCTATTTTATTTTCGGGTTAGACCGAGTTATTTCAGGTTAGATACTTGCTTTTGGACTTTGCTTTGATGCTTCCGCTTGGATATCAGCTTATCCCTTTTTATGTAGTTTGTAACCTTTTGTTTGCCTCTGATATGTATATTGTTTTGATTTGTTGTATATAGTGTGGTACTTATACCACTTGTGATGTATCATTTTGTATCATAGTGGGAATGTATCAGTATATATGTGTATATATGTCTATTTGCTGTTCTGTGATGTGTTGTCCATTCTGTTGTATTTTGTTTTGATAGATCCGTTAGCCACTATAGTTTTGTATTAAGCATCTATTAAATATGTCGATCCACTTAAGATAGAAAAAAAATTAGAGCATTAATCGACGTATTTAATAGATGTTTAAGACAAAGCTATAGATGGTCGCTCCTAACCAGCCCTATTCTCCGCATTAGAAGACTGTATTACCCAGTAATACTCTTTGTTAATGTGAGTCTCAGGGTGGGGCATCACACACACACACACACATAATACACTCAACTCATTCTAGGGCGCTACTCACCCTATCTCTAATGAGTCACTCATTCTAGGGTGTTAGTATCCCTATCTATAGTGGTTTTCCCCCACCAAATTATAGGTGTTCGCTCAACCTAAGCTCTAATACCACGTTGTAACAACCCACGTTTTCGTCCTTCAAAAGTTGACACTAATACATCCACCGTATTCACGTGCCGAGCATCCAAGTTGTAACGACCCGTATTTTTACGGATCGAAAAGTTCGTTCAAATCTGGAATTTTCAGCATTTTAAGTCATTTCAGATTTTTAGGCAGATTTTTCTAAGTCCTAGGTCATGAACGACCTAGGTGATAAGTCGTGACCTTAGGAAGTTAGGTCGTAGTTGGCGACCTGGGAAGGTGGAGCGACCTAAAGGTTAGGTTGTAGGTTAGCTTAGGTCGTGTGCGACCTAAGGATGAAGTGGTTAGGTCGTATGGCAGTTTAGGTTGGTTGAGCGACCTAGGAGTTGATAACATTTAAGTCGTAGACGACTTATAGGGGCAACGACCTAAGGAAGCTAGGGGATAAGCAGGGAGCGACCTATAATAGTTCGCGACCTAAGGGTTAGCGAGTTAACAACCCAGTATGTTGCGACCTAGTGGATAGCTTGTTAGCGTAGTTAGGTCGTTAGGCGACCTAAGGAGTTAGGTCACATAAGTTGTTAGGTCGCATGGGTTGGTAGGTCGCTAGGATAGTTTAAGTGTTAGGTCGCATGGGTCTAAGTGTTAGGTCGTAACACTGGTAAGTCGCTGACGTTATAGGTCGTAACCTCGTTGGGTCGTAAGTTGTAGGGCTTTGTTAGGTCGCTGGGTTTTGCCATGTGTTAAGTCGTAAGCCTTTAAGTCGTTGAAGCGCCTGAGTTGTTAGGTCGCAGATGTCCTCGTTAGGTCGTAGGATGGAGAGCTTTGTTAGGTCGCGAAGAAGCGGTCTGTGGTAGGTCGCAGGTTAGTTAGGTCGTAGGTCGCTGAGTGCTTGGATGCGCTTTTTGTTAAGTCGTAGGTTGGTTAGTCTTTAGGTCGGTGGGTTTTAGGTCGTAGGTCGTGGACGGCCTAACTCTAAGCGACCTAGGGGCAGTTTTCAACTATAAATAGAGGGGGGTTGGCTTCATTTTTGGAATCCGGATTTCGAAGCGACGAAGTGCTGCCATTTTGAGAGCTCGACTTCTACACTTCTTCACTTCTTTTCTCCACTCTAATCTAGTGCTTCCATCCATCCAAGTTGAAGATCAAATTGAAGATTCAAGAGCATAGATTGAAGATCTTCATCTTTTCAAGAGAGATTTCTTCGTTTGAAGCGGATTCGTGATAGATCAAGCTTGATGCCTCGCTGTCCAGATCTGAAGCGTGTTGATTTGGGTTTGTTTTGGTGATTTGGTGAGTGGTGATTATCTCTCACATGGATCCAAAGGAGTAGATCAGATTGTTGGCTTGATTTGGTGTTAAAATAGTGATTTCTATGCATTTTTGTAAACCTAAGTGTAGATCCATGTAGATCCATTGCTCATGATGATTTGACAACCATTTTTGTATATGATTAACCTATGCAAGTTCATTCATCAAGTTGTAGAGATAATTCTCATGTTTTCATGCTTGTTAGACTTTCAACTCCTTAATTACGAAATTGCCATTATTGTTATAATTGTTCATTTTGCTTATATTTGAATGCTTGGTTAATTGGATTGATGTTTGACATGATTGATTGCTGTGAATTAGATGATTGTTGATTGGTTTTAGACAAGGTGGTCGAAGATGATTCAAAAGCTAAGGGAAAGGCTCTTGAATTGGGAAAGCTGCTCGTGGCATATGTAGCGGGATGATGAAGCTCTTATGCATAGATTTTATGATATAATGTTGAGATGAGGCTTTGCGAGGATGTGATGAAGTGAAGTATCATGTGATGAAGACTTGGTCTAATCCAGATGGGATCATTCCTAGCACGTTGGTAACTCGGTGATATGATTCGAGTTAAGGGTAATGGATGCTTGAGAGGCGCTTGAGCTAGTATGGAAATAGTCGTCGAGGAGGATGACTAGGAGGCTTGGATAGCATCGTTGTTGAAGGTTCTAGCAGACTCAAAGCAAGGGTACGTTTGGGCAGTTGCGAAAATCCCAACGACAATGAATTGATGGTCGAGTACCCTGGGTAGTTGCGAAAATCCTTGGCACGGGCTGTGACGACGTGCAGAGTTTTGTCTAGAACCGGTGTTTCCATTAGCCCTTGACGGACGGCTGAAAGAATGTGCCGGTCATTCAATTAACGGTGATATCGAAGCAGTGATAACAGTGATAGCCAGAGTCATGGATGTTTGGTTGTATCGTCGTTCGGACTCAAGAGCGGTATTTTCTGGGTGCTTATCTGATTTAGGCCTTGGTACTTGGAAAACATCGCCCTTGACTCGAATGATTATTACCCTACTTTAAATTGTATGCTCTGCTATGTTTGCTTCTATTTAGTGTGTGTCTGGGGGCTATCACTGTAGAAAGAGGTTGGAGTGGGATGGTCGTATTCCTATTCCTTTTTCCTTTGTACTCTTTTGGTATGTTGTTAGTTAATCTACTGCTCACTAAGACTGTTGTCTGACTCAAGGCTTTATGTTTTAATTCTTATTGCCTTGGGTTGTTCGTCCATTTTGGGACGGGCAGACTAGGTAGCAGGTGACAGGTGCTGTTCTCTTCTCACGATGCTGATATCGAAGACGAGCTAGAGGGTTGCATATTATCTTCTTATATGTACTGGATGTTCCGCTGTTTTGTATTCTCTGAGTGTTATGTAGTGAGGCTTGATGTATTGGCTATTTGGATGCTTGTATTCAACTATTATGGAGTTTTATATGATGACATTTTGTTCCGTAAAGCTTCACTATACATATGTTCTATTGTATTTTGTCCATGCGCTGTGAGTAATACGATAGATTCTGTTGTTTTTATCTACCCTGACAATCGTCCATGGTCGCCTGGCACACTTTACAGCGCACTATCTCTAGATTTGGTGCAGGGGTCATGGGCGGTTGTCACACAAGTGCTGGAAAGACATATTGTTAGGGTGAAAGAAATGAAAAGACAAAACTGAATCTCAAATCGTAACGAGAAATCTATAATATACACAATGATCTTTACAAAAGAAAACTTTAATATATATACAACCATCAGAGTCAACTAAACAATCATCAGCCTGGACAGTTATAATAGCCTACCCTTATAATTGTTGATAAACTAAAAAAACTAGAAAAATGCAATGGAAATAAAAAGATACGTGAATACATCTTGGAGGCATCTGGCTCATCTCCTTAAGCTCCAAAGCATCCAAAACTAAATCTGAAACGTACTCAGGCTGACCCAAGTATTATAAGAAAATAACATTCGGATTAGTCTGGTAAACCAACGTGAGAAACTCAATCAAATCATATTGATTCTTATATTTATAAAACAAAAGGTATCTTGTAAGATCACGTCGCACATAAACCCAGATGGGTTTTTACCTTACGATAACCAAATCATTTTTATTAGAAAATTCGGTGATACTACAATAATGTCCAGGGTTTAAAATGAACATTGAATATAGCTGTAATGCTTGCATCTCACGTTTTAGCATAGTTAGGCACAACTAAGTCCGTAAAGTACTTATTGGAGAATGGATTCCATACAAATGACAAGATAAGAGACTACCTTTTGTACAATACATCTCTAGATAAAATGTACCGAGGGCTAAAACACATTTGCCCCTCTACCAACACAGGACCGACTTACCCTTACCGGATAGTACCGAATATATCATCACCCTGGTTGCTTTTCAATCTTATCGAGAGCTCTCATACACAACCAAATCCATAATATAATAATGTAGAATGGTTATGACATACCCTAATAGGTGCGACCCACATAGCCCTGCTGCATCTACCCTGTTTCAGCCATTTCTGGGTTGTGAGGCTTGAGGAAACACTTTACCTTTCTCTTAGCAAATCCCAATTGGAATGCTAACACTGCCCTCCAAGCAGCAATGCAATGCCAATATTCATCTATATAAGTTCATTCTGGGTCTGAACGAAACCAAAGGCACTACTTCTTCTACATTATTTTGGAATCACCCTCAGGATTAGTAGCAAGTAGCCCTTGCACTTCAAAGAACTCTGTCTTCGAAATCATTATAGATGTCTTCCATTTGAAAACTTATGCCAGTTCAAAGTGGTTTTCAGATAACATATCTGATCCCGGCCTCTTCGAACCGACAATGATAGTTTAAAATTGGCCAGGTTTGATAGTCTATTATTTAACTATCAAATAAAACAACAATCCAAATAGGGATTTGTTTTAAATGGGAAACCAACATAGGTTAAGCACATAAGCAACCACTAACCTCTTTAATTAATCCTTTTATTAATTAAAATCACTTTGTAAATAATTGTATTAAAATATTTTTACAAAGATATAATCGCGAACCCTTTATACCCCTTTCAATACTTGGAAAAATATCCATATACTTATCTCAGTGGTATAAGTATATTCATAAAACATTATGAAAGATTTCACATTTCAAAATCATATTAAAAGTATCAAAACAAATGTTATTTAAAATAGAGATAAGGATAAACCCAAACATTATTCCTTTGGTGTTAAGTATAAAACCAATATCCATACCACCAAAATTAAGATGGTCAATTTGGAAAAATCCAATCTCATTTACTTTTATAAATTACTTTTATAAATTCCTTTCAATAAATCTCCTTTATTTATAAAAGTCTCTTTTGTAAATCCAGAAACCTATTTATAAAACCGCTTCACAAATCTCCAAGTCTATTTATAAATTCTTTTATAAATATCTAAAATAATTTATAAAACTCCTTTCCTTATATAAATAGTTTATTATAAAAACTTTTTGTACAACTCGAAAACCATTTATAGAACTCTTTTTATAAATCTCTGAAACCATTTATAAAACTCTTTTATAAATCTCTAAATCCATTTATAAAACTCTTTTCTAAGTTTCTAAAATGATTTATAAATTTCTATTCTTTTTTAACTCCTTTATAAAATCTTTTATAAAAACCCTTCTAAAGTCCCTTTATAAAAATCCTTTATAAATCCAAAACTTCATTTTCATCTGTAAACGCTTTTATTAAATGAAAATTTCCTTTTGTAAATCAATTTATTATTTATAAACACAATTAATCAGATAAATTAATTAACTTTAAATATCATAAATAAATAATAAATTAACTTTTCAACAACACTAATAACATAATTAATTTCACTTTAGAACATCATAAATGAAATAATCAATTTACTCTAAAATCATTATTAATATAATAATTAGTAAATCCAAAACATTATTAATAAATAAAAATTATTAACTTCAAAACATCATTATATAATAATAATAATTAGCAACAAACATTATAAATAAATAATTATTATTTAATTTAAAACATTATTATACAATAATTAATAATTAAACTACATTAAACAATATTAATTGTATAAATAAATAATTTTAAACAATATTAAAATATAAATATTTAAACTTTTTTAAAACATTATTAAATAATAATAAAATAACTTTAAACATTATTGAATAATAATAAATCAACATTAAAACATTATTGAATAATGATAAACAATTTTAAAACATTTCTAAATATATTAGAGAAGACAAATAAAAGGGTTGAAGTAAAACAGAGAAGTTCAAAAATCCATTTCAAATAAAATATCATAGAAAACCTCAATAGACAGATTTATAATCATTCTCTAAAATCAAAAACCAATTCCAAGCCAAATGGCAATTAATAGTATTTCAAAATAGTAAATTGAGGCCAATAGCTACCAAAGCATTTAACCAATATTGTTATTGATTTTTATCACTACAAGGGTTAAGTTTAACGTATAACAATGTCATAACTAATAGTGCTAAACAACCAAGATTCAACAATTTACAATCCATATAACAGGGTTATAACAGAGATAAAGCAAGAGGAATATAACTGAAAATTAATAATCACAATTTCGAGAAATTCGGATTTCTCTACAAAATTTTCTGTATTTTAATTTTAAATACTAATTGCTTTTCAAAGTGAATATTTTAACCAATCAACCAATAATTTCAAACAAACATAAATAGTAAAATTTAATCTACTATACATACTTATTATCCAAAGAGATGAGTTATAATCACCAAAATTTTAATTATCGCTTTTGCATTCTGGTTCCGTCTAACATTCGATTTTAGTGCAAAATTCGAATAGCTCCAAACTCAACCAATCCAATTCTAAGATGTAATTAATGTCATTATGAATCCAATGCGACTGACCACGTTCGATTTGGACCTTGTTTGATCAAGATATGGGTTAAATGAGATTTACGAATTAAATGATTTAATTAATAATTTAATTACATCATTAATCCTTAATCACCTAATTAGCTTAACCCTAACTGCTAATCCATCTTCCTTAACAACCTAGATCGCAACTAAGCCCCCTTTGATCATCTCCAAACTAATGCCGCCTCAGGCCACTGGCTACCATTGCACCCCGCCAAAAAACAGCCCTTATGCTGACGAGCGCAATGATACCAAGAACTCCTCCCCTCGACCATTGTAGCTCATGAACGAGCTCAATAAAATCGTCGATGTTCAACTCTACGCCTGCACCGCCATAGGCGATTATACACCATTGCACCCTCTCCAATCGAAATCCCTCACTATCGCCGACCCAATGCCATCGATCTTGCCATGTATCTCCGCCTGAGGCTGAAGAACAAACTCCAAACATCGATGATGTTCAAACCTAGATCCACGCCGCCATGCTCTGATCCATGATGATCCAATTGTTCAACATGCTCCCCACACCACTACGAATAATTTCCTAGTTAGACACTTTACCTAAATTGGCCCCTAGTGGCATGGATCATCTATGGTCATTACACGAGGCTAATTTTATGGTTCCTAAGATTAGAGAATGAAGACGAATATGTGTCCTTATATAGGGTATTCTCCCCGATACTATTCACGCCTCTAAACACACGAACTCCAAATGAGACATGCTCATTCACGTTCCTAGCTAACTACCCCTATTCTGAACTCAATGGAACTAGTTTCGACACTTAATTCCATTGTATATAGAAGTTAACTTTTTGGTCGCACGATATTACTAATCGAACTCGACCTTCTAACTACCAATCAAACAGTCAAAATAAATTGATGCTTATACTCATTCTGGCTTGTTCGGATTGTCTAAAACCAATGGAAATAATCCCGAGTCACAAAAAGACCATCTACAGAAGTCGAGTTTTCCAGCTCATCGATAAAATAAATCAATTTAATATTTAAATATCCAAAATTTAAATATTCTGGAAAACCTAAAAATACTGGTTGTTACAAAAACAATGTTGTTGAAAGAAAAAATAGAACATCATAAGAGTACACTAGAATTACTAAATAGCACCCCCTATCTTAGAATTTTTAGGCTGAAGCTGTTGCTACTGCATGCTATGTTCTAAATCACGTCTCAATTTATTCTAAAACTAAAAGTATTCATTATGAATTGTTTTATAAACGCAAACCTTAAATTTCTTGCTTTAAAGTTTTTAGATCAATATGTTTTATTTAAATACTAAAGATAATCTTGGTAAGTTTAACTCTAAAGCCCATCAAGGAATTTTTATAAGTAAAGCTTACCACATATTCAATAAATGAACTAACATGATTGAAGAAAATTTACATGTCTCTTTTAATGAAAATTTTAGCAAAATAGATGATGATACTGAAATAACCATGTTAATCAACTATCAACTTCTATTTAAATTATAGAACAAGATAAATCCAGTGAAGCTACTCAATAAGTAGCTAACTCACCAAACAAAATAAAAATAAAGAAACCCAAAGAATTTTAAAAGAACATCCTATTAAAAATATATTAAGTGACGTTACAACTAAAATATTGAATCGAAGACAACTAAATGAAATGATTCACTTAGCATTCATATTTACAATTAAACCCAAAAACTATAAAGAAGCGGGAAAAGATGAATACTGGATTATAACTATGCAGTAAGAAGAATTAAATCAATTTGAATGCGATAATGTATGGGAATTAGTCCCAAGGCCTAATAATCAAGCTGTAATAGGAACTAAATGGGTGTATAAAAATAAAAGTGATAAAAATGGTGATATAGTTAGAAATAAAACTAGACTAGTTGCTCAAGGATACAATTAGGAGGAAGGAATCAACTATGACGACTTTTTCTCCTATTGCACAACTTGAAGCAATTAGAATACTTCTAGCTTTTGTTTGTCATCGAAATTTTAAATTATATCAAATGGATGTTAAAAGTGCTTTCATAAACGATCTTATAAAGGAAAATGTATTTGTTGAACAACCACGTTTATTTAAACATGAAAAATACCCAAATCAGTTTATAAACTTAAAAAGGCATTATATGGTCTTAAACAAGCACCGCATGCTTGGTATGATAGACTAAAAAGTTATTTGATAAACTCTGGTTTTGAAATTGGAAAATTTGACTCAATACTTTTTATAAAATGTGAAAATATTGATTTGTTAGTTGTTTCAATATACATTGATGACACTATCTTTGGTTCTACTAATGAAAAACTATGTGATGATTTTGATGAAATAATGAGAAAAAAGTTTGAAATGTCCCATATGGGTGAATTGAATTATATTCTGGATTACAAATTAAACAACTAGAAAATAGAATTTTTATTTCACAAGAAAAATATTATAAAGATCTAATTAACAGATTTAGTGTCGATAATATAAGCAGCAAGCCAACGCTAATAAGTACCACTAGTGCATTTTCTATTGGTATGACATCCACCAAAATAAGCATAATTGGATCATTACTTTACCAATGAGCTACTAGACAAATTTTACGATATCTATTTGGAACTCAAGATTACAGTCCCTTCTATCTAAAAGGATGTCCATTCGAATTGGTATCATACAGCGATGCTAATTTTGGTGGATGTCATACCAATAGAAAATGCACTAGTGGTACTTGCCACTTTATGGGTCAATCTTTAGTTTCATGGTTCAGTAAGAAATATAGCCGCGTATCCTTATCTACGTGTGAAGCAGAATATATATCAGCTGCTTTAGCTTGCACTCAGATAATTTATATGCAAAAAACACTAAAGATTTTGGTATAAATTTAGCTAAATAACCTATTTACTATGATAACACCAGTGCAATCAATTTTGGCAAAAAATCCTATAAATTTGATATAAGACACCATTTACTAAGAGATCATTTTGAAAAAGAAAACATCATTCTAGAATTTGAAAGCAGTGAAAATCAAATGTTGATATATTTACAAAACCATTGAACAAAAATAAGTATATTGGATTACAATGAGAATTAGGAATTTGTTTGATAAATGGTGTAATTTAAAATTTATTTTCAACTAATCTACATGATTTAGTATTTTTCAAAATTCTTAAATTTAATATATATACATATATATTAATCATTAAAAAACCTTATTAAAGATATACTAATAAAATTATTTTAACAAAAATCTATTAAAGCTATATTGAAACTAAGTTTCATAAACAAGGTTATGAAATATATAAGAGATTATTAATCAATATTTTTTTAAATAGTGGTTAAAATATTATTACTTAGAAATTATCTAGGGAGAATTAATTTAAAGGACAAAAATTTATATATTTTTAGCCTCAAGGACACGACCTCAATATTTTAAGCACAAGGACAAGCATTATCCTAAAAGTTATTCATAAGGACAAACATTCTTTCAAAATTATTCATAAGGACAAACATTCTTCCAAAATTGCTACTGAACTAAAAACTGATACATAAAAAACTACTACCGATAACTACAAACTGATACCTAAAAACTGCTATCAATAACTAAAAACTGATACCTAAAGAAAGTTGTCCTTCAGGCTAAAATACTAAAGGTCTGTCCTTGAGGCTAAAATGCTGAGAAATTTTGTCCTTGATAATAATTTCTTGAATTATCTAATAAAAATAACAATCTACCAGAATTAATCATAAAATTCACAAAAGAATTTTTTAATCATTTTAAAAATAAAATAAATGACACGTTTTTAAACCAAAATATATATTCCAACATAAATATTATATATATATAAGTAATAAGAATACATAAAAATTATTAAATTTTTGTTCAAAATTCTAAACAAACAAAATGCTCCATCGGTGCACCGGTTGAGAGCAGCCAGTCCACCGGTGATAGTTTTTTCAAAGTCGAAGCATTTTAAACTCCCCTCTCTCTTCTATTTTCATTTTTCGCAAAATTAAAAATGATCTCAAAAACCCTTGCCTAATTTTCCGACCCCCAATCTCCCATATCTCATTAAATTTTCAATTAAAAATCAAAACTTTGGCCATGGCAAGAGGAAAGAGGGGAATCTCATCAACCTTTGGTTCTATCGATGAATTGCTCACCGACGAGTTTAGAAATTTGTTGCACAATAAAAGAGAAAACATCAAGAAATTCAAGGCTCTTATGGTTAACGAGCACCTTTGTGCACAACCAGTAAACTTGAACTCTCTAAACTTGTACGACATTAGCGTTTGTTTACCCGTAACGAATTAGTGAACATTATCAACTTGATGGCTATGAAATTGATATATATCCTCAATATATAGCTATCTTTTTCGCTAATTTTGAAGTTGGACATGATGATAATGGATTATTTTTATATTCTAGCATAAAAGAAGTTGAAATTGCTTTCAATGAAAATGAGTTAGGCGAAATATTGGGTATTTCATCCAAAGGTGTAACAACCGGGATTTTTGTGATTTCAATTATCGTCAAAATGATGATTTAATTCAGTGATAATTGTTATTCGTGGTTAGAGCTGATATTGGGCTTCCCATTTTGTCTTGGCCTTCTCTATGGTAGCCGTGAAAATTTACTAAGGCTAAAACCCGTCCACCCTTTTCATTTTCCTCATTCGAGAAAACCTAAGCAAACAGTCGAAAGAAAGAAAAATGGTGGTGGCCTCATCTTTCGTTCGCTCCTCTCCCCCATTCACTGTCAAAAACCCTAACCAAACAAAGAAAAAAATGGTGGCTCCGGTCTCGTTCGTTCCTCTCCTCTCTTGCTCGAAAATTAGGGTTTTCGCTAAATCGTTGGTGGCGATTACAACTCAATCTCCTAGATTTTAGTTGATCGTCTCTGGGATACTTCAGCTACTTCAAATTGGCGAAAAAGGTGAGTAATCTTATTACTCACATCTAATTCATTCGTCTTATGATGCTTCTGTAATTCGAGTTCGATTCGTCCTTGTTTTATCTCGGCCATTTGCTTTCATTGGGTGTTGGTAATCGATGTTGCTTTGAGAATTTCTTCTGTGTTGATGTCGTTTGACTTTGTTCATTGCTGATGAATTCACTGCCTTGATTTTTTTTGTCTGAGATCCTTCACTAAATGATTTCTGATTTTGTTCGAATTCATGTGTTTTCTGATTCGTTTAAGCTTGTGATTTTTGAGGTGGATTAAATGATGCCCACGGGTTTGACTTCTGTTTTTGTTCGCTTCCTTGATACTTACGGCTTTGAGTTGCCTTACTCGTCATGGTTCTGAATTTGCTAGTTCGACGTTATCATTGACTTGCGTACTGTCGGTCTTGGCATTTTATTGACTGTTAATTATGTTTTGACTTTGGGGGGTTTTTCTCCGATTCAAACAAAATTCATAGAAAGTGATACTGATTGTTCATTTTACGGCTTTAGTTGCTAGTGACTCTTGTTCGTATGTTCACCCCAGTAGCCTACTTGACTTGTTCGATTTCTACTTACTGCCCCATGACCTTAGTCAGTAGAAGCTATTTTGAGTTCAACCCTGTCTTGATTATGGGATAGTGTTAGATCACTTGTTGTTGTTGCAGTTTTAACTTGTACCATTGCTGCTTCATAAATTTGAAGTCGGTAGTTCTCCATTTATATGTTGTTATCTCGGGTTTCACTGCATTCATTTGTTCACACACGTAATCTGTCGAATTTTGGCTTCCCTGGTTGTTCACTGATCTTCGAAATAGCCCCTGTAGTGGTAGCTTCGCTTGTATTGTTTAAGTTAATTTGAACTTCATGTTTTTGGATATTGCATTACTTTGAACATAGTAATGTCCCTGTTTTCATGAATTTACTATGTAAGTGTTGGCTTAGAGACAGTTGTCAACTTGTTTAGTGTAGTTGGGTTTCTCTATGCTTTGTTGAGTTGTTGGGAGTTATTTACCTCAAGACAGTACCACTGCGTACTGTCAGGTCCATATTTCATTTGCACTTGGGCATATATTCGAAACTGATTCATTGCATTATACATTTGCAATTGATCTTGATGTTATACATCACTGTGCATTAGTTCACTTGGAGTTACAGCCTCTGTCCATTGTTTGCCTGTAGTTGCATTCACTTCATGCTTGCATTATTTTGGTCTGGCCCTGTTGCTTGCTGTCACTTACTTGGTGCATTGTGCTCTGTTGTTGTCTGGACATTGGCATTATTTCAGTGTTCCATCACTTAAGTCATTCGAGATATTGGGTCTGCATACATATGCTTTGACGCTGTTTTGATTTGTTGAAGCTTTGCATTTGTGTTGAGTCATGACAACCATGGCTTGACCTTTGCATTCTGTTGTTGGTTGCTGCCTTCGGTCTGCACTTGAATCTGGTTCACTCCGACCTGATCTGGTGCATGTTACATCCATGAACCCTTCACTGCATTCATTTGTGTTGGGCATTTCTTATACTTGTGGCTACCGGGTCAATACTTGCAGTTCACTGAACTGTTGCATCACTTATGTTTTCCATTATTCATATAGGGGCTGCACTTGTCCTGTCCCTTGGTTCATTGTAGTTTGGTTTGGGTTTGAGCATCACTGATCTGATATACATTGGATTTGTTTTTCTCATTACACTTGAGTTGAATCCGGCTGAAACGCTCGGGTTTGACCTTGTGCTCGCTTGTGATTTTATTTGAATGGCATTTGAGTTGGATCCGTTGACTTTTGAATTCATTGATCTTCTGAGTATTTCATAGACTGTATTGGCGAGGCAGTACAAGTTAGCGTGTACTGCAGCCAATCAGCTTTGTTGTTTTTAAATTGACATTTCAATTGTTTAAATTGATCTGGATTGCTGATTTGTTGTTTAACACTGCTTAGTGTTATATCTGCCGTTACCCGATTCTCTTATCGAGAGGTTGGATATACGAGATTTCTGTGACTGTCGTCTATTTGATATTTGATTATTACTGCCTATATGCACTAATAAACTGGTTTGAATTAGACTGACCTGGGTATTATTTTCTTTTGAATGTAATACTCGGGTCAGACCCGAGTTATTTCAGGTTGTAGATTTTCTTTCTTTGAGTTGCTGTTCAGGATATGAAGACTTTTCACATCTTCTGAAGTGGTCCGTGTCATTTTGTAGTAGTCGTGTCATTATATAGAACGATATGTATTCATGTATATTAGTTGATAATGTACTTGTATATATAACTTCTAGAGTCGACAGTTGTAGTTGTATCATATGTATTGTGTCAATTATGTATCAACTGACATCAGTTATATATATATGAGACTTTTGTTTTTATCTGTGTTCCGCATTTATATTATCTGTGTTATTGTTATATCTAATGTCCTAAACTATTATGAACTATCGTAGTTTGTTTTATACTGATAATTGGATATGTCGATGGGAGTAAATAAATAATAGATGAAAAATAAAAAGTATATACCACTCCTACCGAGATAACCAATATTAGTGTAAGGCCAATTACGGATGGTCGCTCCTATCCAGCCTTATTCTTCGTAATAATAGACAGTATTTCTTTTAATACTCTTTGTTATTATGAGCATAGAGGTGGGGCGTCACAGTTGGTATCAGAGCTTGGGGTTTATGGACATAATATAAAACATAACTTGGATGGAACATATGTTACAACTATTGGTCGATGTTTTATTGTGATTGGAGTCAAAACTAAAGTTTTGAAATTTTGGTGCAAGTTTTTAAATATCATTATTTAAAAATAATAGTGAAATTGTGTTCTGATGATTTGATTGATTTGTGTTCTGTTTATCAGAGTGCGCAGCGGAAACAGTGAAACTGTCTTCGCTGAGTACAACTGATAATCTTTTTGATTTAAAAATTAAAATACGAAATTGATATGAATTTCATTTGTTGTTTACATAGCTGTAATTATTTTGTTTCTTTGAGAACTTCGAATCCGAATTGAGGATTCGAAGAAATTGCAGATATGTGATTTTTGTTGAAATTTCCGCTGGCTTTCTTTTGTACTAATCATCTATTGATTAGATTTTTGCTGTTTTAAATTATCTTCATTGAAGATACATTTGAATGATTCCTTGTTCATTTTGTAGTACGTGCAAAAATTTAAATTGCACGTTATTGCATTTATTTTACGTTGAACCGATGCTTGGTTATGAAACGTATTTTGTTACCGTTATTTTTACAACGGAATTTTACACCAATGCTATATTTTGAAGTACGGTGTTTTGTGGCATTTTGATGAATGAAAATTCACTGATATTACATTTTGATGTAAATTGTTTTGATGTGATTTTGACGTTTTAAAATTACTGTCGCTTTGGCATCAGTAACCGTCAAGTTTTAAAAGTGGATTTTCAAGCGGTTATTCCGCAATACTGATTTGTAACCGTTTTTACGGTATTTTGAGAAGTACGATTTCCTTATCGAAATTGTTACTGATTTGCTGCTTTAATCACGTGATTGGAAAATCATTTTAAAAATGAAATTTGTTTTATAAATTTTTAACAGTTTGCGTTTTCAAAAGAATGAGAAAGTGACTTAAACGATTTAGCAAAATCGAGGATTATGACCCCTTTCTTTTACTGTTTCGCTTAACTCCGGACTTGTCCAGTTGAGAATGTGAATTGTTATTTTTACAAAATAAATAAAAATTGTTTTCGGAAATTTAACAGTTTACGCTTTCAAAAGAATGAGGAAGCGATTTAAACGTTTCAGCAAAATCGAGGACTATGACCCTTTTCTTTTACTGATTCGCTTAATTCCGGACTTGTCCGTTTGAGAATGTAAAGCGTATTTTTGCAAAATACACAATTTTACACTTTCAAGGAAACGATGAAGAGATTTAAACGATTTAGCAAAAGTGCGGAGTATGGAACCACACTTTTACTATTTCGGTTAATTCCGGACTCGTTAATTGAATATCTATTGTTTTGATGATTTTGATGAATTTTACACTTTCAAGGAAACGATGAAGAAAATCAAACGATTTAGTAAAACACGTGGTATGGGACATGTGCGTTTGCTATTTCGGTTAATTCCGGACTCGTTAATTGAAATATTTGATGCTTTCGTGTGCTTTCGAGCCACTATGATGGACCTTCGGGTCATATGATGGACCTTCGGGTCATATGATGGACCTTCGGGTCATATGATGGACCTTCGGGTCAAATACCAGTACTAGACCTTCGGGTCACTCTGCGGACCTTCGGGTCAATCTGATGGGCGCCAAAATTATGTTGAGTACTTGGTAGGCTTCGGCCACTCTGAGATGCACGTGCGGCGAATTAAAAACTCGCCATCTGATGGGATCGATCCAAGCTTTTATGTTGATTTTCTAGTCTTCTTAATTGATTTCTAGATATTTGTTGTTTCTAATTATCTGCAGGTAATTAGATATCTGATGTTATGAGATTTAATTATCGTATCGGTAATTAAATATTTGTTGTTTCTAATTATCGCTTGTGATAATTAGATATTTGTTGATCTGAGTTCTGATTATCGTTTTTGATAATCGGATATTTGTTGTTTCTAATTATCGCTTGTGATAATTAGATATTTGTTGATATGAGTTCTGATTATCGTTTTTAATAATCGGATATTTGTTGTTTCTAATTATCGCTTGTGATAATTAGATATTTGTTGATATGAGTTCTGATTATCGTTTTTGATAATCGGATATTTGTTGCATTTAATTATCGCTTTAGATAATTAAATATTTGTTGATTTAAGATTTAATTATCGCTTTAGATAATTAAATATTTGTTGATTTTAGATTTAATTATCGCTTGAGATAATTAAATATTTGTTGATTTTAGATTTAATTATCGCTTGAGATAATTAAATATTTGTTGATTTTAGATTTAATTATCGCTTGAGATAATTAAATAATTGTTGATTTGAGATTTAATTATCGCTTTTGATAATTAAATATTTGCTGATTTGAGATTTAATTATCGCTTTTGATAATTAAATATTTGCTGATTTGAGATTTAATTATCGCTTTTGATAATTAAATATTTGCTGATTTGAGATTTAATTATCGCTTTTGATAATTAAATATTTGCTGATTTGAGATTTAATTATCGCTTTTGATAATTAAATAATTGTTGATTTGAGATTTGATTATTGTTTTGATAATCGAATATTTGTTGAATTTGAAATTTGATTATCGTTTGTGATAATCGAATATTTGTTGATTTGAGAAATTTGATTATCGTTTTTGATAATTGAATATTTGTTTTCTGATTATCGTTTGAGATAAGTAAATATTTGCGATCTGAAAATTCAATTATCGTTTTTGATGATTGAATATTTGCGATTTTTGAGATTTGAGCTTCGTCTTTTTCTCTGGCGATTCAGGTGAGTAATTTGATTTACTCACATCCAATTCGTGCTCTGTATGGGATTTCTGCTCTGTTTTTCCTTCTCTTTTAGTTGCTGGAACTCGATTGTTCTTGCTTTTGTTAGTCGTCTGATTTTGATCCCTGATTCCCACGATGTTGATTCTTTTGATTTGAAGCAGTCGAACCTTTTGATTTCTTATCTAATACTTCCCCGCTGACACTTGCTTTGCTTGTACATTCGACATGCCATGCTCTTTTGGTTGTTACCTTTTTTCCATTTATTCCCTATGATTGCGTGGACGCAATTTCTTTAAGGAGGGGAGTCTGTAACAACCGGGATTTTTGTGATTTCAATTATCGTCAAAATGACGATTTAATTCAGTGATAATTGTTATTCGTGGTTAGAGCTGATATTGGGCTTCCCATTTTGTCTTGGCCTTCTCTATGGTAGCCGTGAAAATTTACTAAGGCTAAAACCCGTCCACCCTTTTCATTTTCCTCATTCGAGAAAACCTAAGCAAACAGTCGAAAGAAAGAAAAATGGTGGCGGCCTCATCTTTCGTTCGCTCCTCTCCCCCATTCACTGTCAAAAACCCTAACCAAACAAAGAAAAAAATGGTGGCTCCGGTCTCGTTCGTTCCTCTCCTCTCTTGCTCGAAAATTAGGGTTTTCGCTAAATCGTTGGTGGCGATTACAACTCAATCTCCTAGATTTTAGTTGATCGTCTCTGGGATACTTCAGCTACTTCAAATTGGCGAAAAAGGTGAGTAATCTTATTACTCACATCTAATTCATTCGTCTTATGATGCTTCTGTAATTCGAGTTCGATTCGTCCTTGTTTTATCTCGGCCATTTGCTTTCATTGGGTGTTGGTAATCGATGTTGCTTTGAGAATTTCTTCTGTGTTGATGTCGTTTGACTTTGTTCATTGCTGATGAATTCACTGCCTTGATTTTGTTTGTCTGAGATCCTTCACTAAATGATTTCTGATTTTGTTCGAATTCATGTGTTTTCTGATTCGTTTAAGCTTGTGATTTTTGAGGTGGATTAAATGATGCCCACGGGTTTGACTTCTGTTTTTGTTCGCTTCCTTGATACTTACGGCTTTGAGTTGCCTTACTCGTCATGGTTCTGAATTTGCTAGTTCGACGTTATCATTGACTTGCGTACTGTCGGTCTTGGCATTTTATTGACTGTTAATTATGTTTTGACTTTGGGGGGTTTTTCTCCGATTCAAACAAAATTCATAGAAAGTGATACTGATTGTTCATTTTACGGCTTTAGTTGCTAGTGACTCTTGTTCGTATGTTCACCCCAGTAGCCTACTTGACTTGTTCGATTTCTACTTACTGCCCCATGACCTTAGTCAGTAGAAGCTATTTTGAGTTCAACCCTGTCTTGATTATGGGATAGTGTTAGATCACTTGTTGTTGTTGCAGTTTTAACTTGTACCATTGCTGCTTCATAAATTTGAAGTCGGTAGTTCTCCATTTATATGTTTTTATCTCGGGTTTCACTGCATTCATTTGTTCACACACGTAATCTGTCGAATTTTGGCTTCCCTGGTTGTTCACTGATCTTCGAAATAGCCCCTGTAGTGGTAGCTTCGCTTGTATTGTTTAAGTTAATCTGAACTTCATGTTTTTGGATATTGCATTACTTTGAACATAGTAATGTCCCTGTTTTCATGAATTTACTATGTAAGTGTTGGCTTAGAGACAGTTGTCAACTTGTTTAGTGTAGTTGGGTTTCTCTATGCTTTGTTGAATTGTTGGGAGTTATTTACCTCAAGACAGTACCACTGCGTACTGTCAGGTCCATATTTCATTTGCACTTGGGCATATATTCGAAACTGATTCATTGCATTATACATTTGCAATTGATCTTGATGTTATACATCACTGTGCATTAGTTCACTTGGAGTTACAGCCTCTGTCCATTGTTTGCCTGTAGTTGCATTCACTTCATGCTTGCATTATTTTGGTCTGGCCCTGTTGCTTGCTGTCACTTACTTGGTGCATTGTGCTCTGTTGTTGTCTGGACATTGGCATTATTTCAGTGTTCCATCACTTAAGTCATTCGAGATATTGGGTCTGCATACATATGCTTTGACGCTGTTTTGATTTGTTGAAGCTTTGCATTTTTGTTGAGTCATGACAACCATGGCTTGACCTTTGCATTCTGTTGTTGGTTGCTGCCTTCGGTCTGCACTTGAATCTGGTTCACTCCGACCTGATCTGGTGCATGTTACATCCATGAACCCTTCACTGCATTCATTTGTGTTGGGCATTTCTTATACTTGTGGCTACCGGGTCAATACTTGCAGTTCACTGAACTGTTGCATCACTTATGTTTTCCATTATTCATATAGGGGCTGCACTTGTCCTGTCCCTTGGTTCATTGTAGTTTGGTTTGGGTTTGAGCATCACTGATCTGATATACATTGGATTTGTTTTTCTCATTACACTTGAGTTGAATCCGGCTGAAACGCTCGGGTTTGACCTTGTGCTCGCGTTGTGATTTTATTTGAATGGCATTTGAGTTGGATCCGTTGACTTTTGAATTCATTGATCTTCTGAGTATTTCATAGACTGTATTGGCGAGGCAGTACAAGTTAGCGTGTACTGCAGCCAATCAGCTTTGTTGTTTTTAAATTGACATTTCAATTGTTTAAATTGATCTGGATTGCTGATTTGTTGTTTAACACTGCTTAGTGTTATATCTGCCGTTACCCGATTCTCTTATCGAGAGGTTGGATATACGAGATTTCTGTGACTGTCGTCTATTTGATATTTGATTATTACTGCCTATATGCACTAATAAACTGGTTTGAATTAGACTGACCTGGGTATTATTTTCTTTTGAATGTAATACTCGGGTCAGACCCGAGTTATTTCAGGTTGTAGATTTTCTTTCTTTGAGTTGCTGTTCAGGATATGAATACTTTTCACATCTTCTGAAGTGGTCCGTGTCATTTTGTAGTAGTCGTGTCATTATATAGAACGATATGTATTCATGTATATTAGTTGATAATGTACTTGTATATATAACTTCTAGAGTCGACAGTTGTAGTTGTATCATATGTATTGTATCAATTATGTATCAACTGACATCAGTTATATATATATGAGACTTTTGTTTTTATCTGTGTTCCGCATTTATATTATCTGTGTTATTGTTATATCTAATGTCCTAAACTATTATGAACTATCGTAGTTTGTTTTATACTGATAATTGGATATGTCGATGGGAGTAAATAAATAATAGATGAAAAATAAAAAGTATATACCACTCCTACCGAGATAACCAATATTAGTGTAAGGCCAATTACGGATGGTCGCTCCTATCCAGCCTTATTCTTCGTAATAATAGACAGTATTTCTTTTAATACTCTTTGTTATTATGAGCATAGAGGTGGGGCGTCACAAAAGGTATGCCATTAGAGGAGATAATTTTTGATGTGGAACCGATATTGCGCCAAATACTTCATAACGCTACTGCAAATTAGACTATTTCAAACCTAACTCACCTAACTTGTGTTATCATTCGCATTCTTCAACGCGATTTAATAACAAAAATGACTAGTTTTGATGATATTTATCTATTGGGTCATAAAGTGACATATGCTATTTTGGGAAATGTTTGGGTAAATTAGGTTAATGCTATAACGAATAACATGATGGAAAATTGATCGGGTGAAAATCGAAGGTATAATCTATATGGAAATTTGATTACGATAATTCTTCGATGTTTTAGAGCTGTGTTGGATGATGAGACTGCGATTGGACATCCATATTCGAGTGTTTTTTATGATAAGGTTTTGAAGGCAATGAAAATACCGGCAACTCTAGATGAGATCACTATTAAGACGCCGGTGCATTACATCTCCGTTTGAAGCTCGTATTGTTGCAAGTCTTAAGAGGTAAGAAAATTTTGATTCAAATGATTTGTGAGGAGCAACTAGAGATAAAGAAAGAGTTAGGAGTTATTAGATCACTTCTCACATGACTATGTGGATCCGATCGAACTAGGGAGAGTGGAGTTGGTACTAGTAGTGAGGCTAGTGCAGCACTTCAGCCCTAATTAGCAGCAACTCTAGTGTAGCAGGTCCTTTGTTTCACACACATGGACCTACTAGGATGGGATCTAGAGGGAAAGGACCTAGACCATACGCAACTGCCACTCAAGCTTTAGGATCTCTAGTACGTCCTCCAACACTAGGCAGAGCACATAGGATTTATAGAGTCAGATTCTACTCCTCCTTTAGGATATCATGACTTTCATTGATTTGCGGCCTCTTCGATACGGTATCACATTCTGTACATTGGTTTGGATGCCATTAGTTTGACATTTGTTCTATGATTACATATTTTTTCTTGCATTTCGGCTGTTACTGACATTTGTTGCATCTTGTATGTTGCTTTGTTCGTCATCTGACATTAACGTTTGTGTATAACTGTATGATGTTATGACATTTGTGATACCTTGTGATATGTATTGTATTTGTCATCATTGTTGTATTTTTTGATTACGATATATTCTGTGATGTTCATTCATTGATATCCACTATACGATACACCATTGTTTTCCATTTTAATGTGACAAAGGGGAGAAATAACTGATCATATGCACACATTTAGGGGGAGTACTAAAATAAAATCATTATAACATTTTTGTGCATATAGTTAAGGGGAGTATTCCATTTGTACCAATCATAGTAAATTTTCTTCATAAATGCATATATGATTCATCATATAAAAAATAGGGAGAATGTTAGAACTAGAATTCTCAATTTTGATGACAACAACTCCATACTAGAGTTTAAATTACACTAGTCGAAGAAATATCACTATAGCTTCAGAAGCGAGTGAAGGAAACATGCTAAAGCTTCGAAAAATTGACTATTGGAAGAGCACTTGAAGATTGTGTACTAGTGAGTCGTTTTGTCTTAGATATATGTTTTTAAAACTCATAAGAACCTCACATCACTATTTCATATTCTTAAATAACTTAAAAGTGATTTTTATAATTATATATATATATAGTTAAAGCTTTTGGATTTTGGACTTAAACTGTTCACTGATGGACTCGTGGAAGCCCACTGGTACACACATTAAATTCAAAATTCCAAGACGAATTTTTTAATATCTTTTCATCCCAATAGTTGCGTTTCTTCCTTTCTCATCGAATGCAATCTTCTGCAATGGAGAGCAATCATATCCTTTGATCAAACCCCTTCAATTTTGTAAATAACTTTGATTTGAACAAGTTTAATCACCTTACATGCTCTTTGGTTTTCCGATCTAATTTCTAAAGCCCTATTCTATTATATATTCTCAAATCCGCAAACATTCATTCTTAATAATCAATTTTCTGATTTTCTTACCTCCTGACTCCTTCACATTCATCTATAAATCAGCTCTTATGAGTTATAGGAGATTGTACTATGTTGGGCATATCTGTGTATTGAAGATAGAACTTCTGTCAAAGATTGTAATTTATCAGGTTTGTGTGAAAGACATGTTCAGTGCCTCAGGTAAGTGTATAGGCTTATTCCTCTAGATTAAGCGAGGGTTTAGTGAGTTAAAGGCAGAATAAGAGATTTTGGGACTGGACGTAGGACGGTGGTCCAAAGCAGTATAAAATGTTTGATGTGCAAGGACTTTACTCTATTTTATTTGCATTTAGTTTAATACCACTTATTTTCTCTTATATACATATTGTCTATCCATAAGATATATGATCCTACACACTTTTAATATTTTATGTACATATCATATGAATATTATTTGAAGTGTCAAATTGTTAAAATTATAAATTTCTAAGTACCTGCATGTGTTAATATATTTATAATAACCAATAGAATACATAATGATAAAGAGCATTGTTATAAGTTTGTGTAATGCTGAAATACTATATACAACTATCATTAAATAAAAAAATTGTTGTAAAATATCTATATTGAAATTTCTTTTAAATAATTACTACCGACTTCCATAAAAAAATGAATAAATGTAAAAGCAATAGTTTAACCTAAACATGAACAAAAATGTAGGTAAAATGATAGAGTAGTCATGTGCACTTTTGTTCAGCCTCCATTTAACAAAACCACTTCAATTTCCATCCAAATCATTTCACTCCACCACTAGCAAAAATTATCTTGTTTAGTTCAAAATCAAAATTGCAAATTCATGGAAACTCTATCAAAATCAACTTCTTCAACAGATCTGAATCATGTTCCACAAACAGAACACAATCTTCCTCCCCCATCTACCATAGTACAAACAAAATCGACAAAGCTTAAATCATTGACTAGGGATTTAAAATCAGTTTAAAATAAGTCGACGTTGGCAAAGCCCAAACAATTGAATCCAAGAGCAGCAAAGATACGGGCTACAAAATGAATGAAGAAACAAATAAAAAAGACAAGATCGAACAAGACAATCAAAATAGTACTAAAAAAACATAAAAGGTATAACTTATGTTTAAGTTTACTGTACAATTAATTTTCAACAAGTGAATGTTAAATAGTTAGAAATAACATTATAGATTTAAAAGCAATATGCATGAATTGCATAGCTGAATGATAATCATATATATATCATTTCTATGTTTGAAACACACTAGCATGTGTTGAATATGCATAATGGTAGTCAAATAGGTCACTATTTTCTTAACTGAACTAGCATGCACTGAATATGCATAATGATAGCTGAATATAGCATTTATACTTCTAAATTATAGTAACATGCACTTAATATTAGGGATTATAGTTGGACATAGAATATGTAATTTTTCATTGTAGTAGCATATGTTGAATATAGACGATAATAGTTGAATATAGCATTTACATTTTATAAAACAATAGCATGTGTGGAATATGCATATGATAGTTGAACATAGCATTTTTATTTTTCAAATGCAATAGCACACATTGACTATGTAGAATGTTACTTGAATTTATAAGGTTCATTTTTAAAGTAATGTAGCATAAATTAACAATGCAAAATCATAGTTGAAAGTAGAATCTGAATTTTAAAAATTCATAAATAATATATAAAATGATAGTTCCATATAATTTTTTTTGATGAACTATAATAAATTGAATATGCAGAATGATAGTAATATCATTTTTATCTTTTAAAATGCATCAGTGTCAGTTAGTATGAAGAATAATAGGTTAATATAGCATTTGTATTTTTAAACTACAAAAATATTGTAATGACCCGTAATTTTATCACTTTTGAATGGAATATTTAATTAACTTTAAATATTCAAACATAGAATTTTAAAACTTAAATAATCATGTTTTATGTGATAATAAGAATAGTGAACTTATTTTTAGAAATAAGAGATTTTGGAGTTTCATCGTAAAATTGACAAAAGAAGGTTTTTGATAAAATTGGATATACGTTCAATTTTTGTTTTAAATGATACATAACTCCTTTTAAATTGTTATAAAATGATAGTAATTGATTAATAAAGGTTTTATAAATATATATACCTGTTTTATAAAGATAGACAAACTTCGTCGCACTTCGACCAATCGACGTCGTATTTTTACAATTGGATTTTAATATTATTTAATATGGTTTTGTAACTCAATTTATCTTGCTTTAATTATTTAAAAATGATAACAAATCAATTTTCAAGTTTTTTTACATAAACAAATAATTGATTAAAAAAATAAATATGACAGGAAAACGTTTTGTCAAAAATCAATGTTTTGTTCAATATAAGTTGTATAAACATTTTGCAACTTGAATAGTTATTATATAAATACATTAACAAAGAAATAAACACCTCATTTATATTAAATAAAGGTTAATTAAGCTAAGTATTTAATTAAGTAAAGAAAAGTACTTAAAGAAGATATTTTCACCAAATCCAACACAAGTCAAATCAAATCACATCACATCAAAACAAAAGAAAATCAAACCAAGTCTCCACCTTAGTCCACTTTTCCAACTAGGTTCATCCCTTAAATATTAAGTAAAGATGAAAAGGTATGTTTCACTTAAAGATTAAGGAAGGGTATTTATGTCATTTGACAAAGCTTAAGGGTTAAGGGATTAAAGGCTATAAATAGCCATGCATACCACTTCCATTCTCACACAAATCACTCTCTTCTTCTTCTTCTTCTTGAAATCCATGGCTTCTTCTCTTCTCTTTCTTTACTAACTTTCTTGAAATCATATCAAACCAACTCCAAACTCTACCAAACTTTGCCAAAGACCTAAGAATACATTAGAACATGGTTTAGCAACTAAGAAGTCGAAGAATGATGGAGGAGGATGTGGAATATGGTGATTCCGATCAAAATGGAGGTGATTGGCGGAGACGGCATGAGTTTTGGGTGATGGAAAAGCTAATGCCCGAGAGAAAAGCATGGTGTAGCGTGTGGTCGAGAGCATAAAGCAAGGAGGAATGGAGTAGAAGATGATTAGTTGAAGTTAACAAAAGTTTAAGTGAAGTGTTGGATTGAATGAATGTTGGTAGGAAATGAAACGATTTGGTTAATGGCGATTACTCACATTTTACTAATTAATCTCTAGATTATTTCAAGTATAATGATTTGAGAGATTAAATATATTGGATGATTAAATGTTTGATATTGAATAATAACTTGGTTGATACTATGATTGGTTATATGGTTGTGATATGGTTGATAACTTGGTTTGATAAATGATAAGAGAAATGGTTAGTAATTAACCATAGTTAATTAAATGAAAATTTAATCTGTAAATAATACATATATGGTGTAACGACCCGCCTTTTTGGACGGTTTAAGTCGATGGTAAACCACACGCGTCAGACTCAAACCATTTAGAAGAGCAGATTGTTATGGGGTAAATAAGAAAAAGCAGAGAAAGAAAGAAAACAAACACAGAATCTCATAACGGAATGATAAAATATAATAATCAAATAAACAGTTCATGAAGCTGTTTTACAAATAACATTTGGTTATACTTTTACAATACAGCATCAGAGTTACATACAGTAAAAATAAATAACAATGCAGCGGAATAACATGATGCAGTAGAATAAATATCATAAATAATAATAGCACTAAATCTTCGTCCTCATCCTCCAAAAGCAGTCTTTGATACACTATAAAGCTTAGACTGACCCGAGCGAATTGAAAGGACAAAACAGTCGAGTCAGAACTAAAAGATCTTATGTAAGTTAAATTAACAGTAAATAAATATGAGCGTAACGACATCAGAGATATTTACGGGGTTGGACATCTCCTATCCAATGTCTAACGTGAGTGCAATAACTTAAGAGATGTTTGGGAATTCCATCTCCAAAGGATCCGTTAAACTATCTACATACTAGTACAATACGCTATTATAATAGTGTCTACAGTAAAGTAAAGTATTAAAATAGCATTAAGGCGTTACCCATATCCCCCTTAACACATTTTTATATATTCACATGGTCTATACAATACCGTAATTTCTCCGTAAACTAGAGGGCTATCGGAGGGCACTCCATAGGTATGGTACAAACCAGACTCGTAGAAGGCACGATAGGACATGTGAACACGGCACTTGAGGCAATGCCAGGTTAGGACTCTACCGTTTTGCAGAACCGGGCTGGTGGTAACGCATAGCAGCTACTACCGCCCACCTCGGAACACACTCCCATATTCAAAATCGAGGGGTGGCCACCAAATCATCACAAAGTCATAATATGGCATCGAAGAAGCATGTCTGATCGGAGGAATGACCTCACTTGGCCTAGGTATAACAACTGTTTTAGTCACATATAAGCTGACTCACAGGAGTCAGGGCTACGTAAATACCTCATATAGAATCGTTCTCCAAACCATCCTACTTCATTCTGGAATCTCCACCACGTACACAGTCGTTAAAGTGGTTTTTGGTATTGGCAAAGAGTATGACAATATCTGATCCCGGTCTCTTTAACAACCAAATGCTTATTTCACACCGGATAGTTCTTTTACATTTTAAATATCAATTCATAATTGATATCAAAATATCATATGCTCAAAACCATATCGCTTTCGAAATCATATTCACTTTCGAAATCATATCACTTTTGAAATCATACTACTTTCGAAACCATTTTCACAAAATAGGTTAACTCTTATTTCAAAATCATAATATTTACTCCAATATGTGTAACAACCTGTAATTTTCGATAATTACAAATAAATAATTTAATAAGATTTTGTGAGTTAATAGTGGGAGAAATTAAAAATTTGTGAATTATTAATGAAATAATAACTAGAATGGAAGGTAATAATGTCAATTTAAGTCAATTATTAACAATTTTAATGCAACTTCAATTAATTGTAATGATTTAAATGTTATCCTTGGTTATAAATTGAATATAAGAAAACAAATGTAAATATTGAATCAATTAATGAAATAATATATAATTTATGGTAATTGAATAAAATCAGTGTTATGTAAGTAATTATGACATTTGTTGTAAATGATAAACTCATAAATGTTACTAAATGTAGAAATGGTGACAATTGTTATTTGTTACTAATTTATCTAATCGATTAAAAACAAATGTAAATAAATGTTGCATTAATGTGAGTTAAGACAATAACTGCAAATAGTGACTGTAATAAAGGTATAGAAATGTTAATTATTGTGACGACCCGGAATTTTTAGATATTTGAAATTGGAATATTTAATTGGTTTTAAATATTTAAAAGTTAAAATTTTAATTTGAATTTCAAATATCACCATTTATTTGCCAATTAAATAAATGAATTTATTAATTGGAAGTTGGGTAAAATATTGAATCTGGAGTTTCAAGCTTGTTAAAAATAATTTGAAGGCTTGTAAAATTTGTATTGATAATACTGAGAATAATAAAGGTTTTAAATTTGAATTTAAAAGTGTTTTGTTCAGTTTTGAATTTATATCGTTTAAATTGACATTTATAAACAACCTTCCGAGGCACAGTTTCGGAATGCGACGAAACTGGTTCCATTGGATCCATAATAGTGTATTATTATCGGATTTCAAATTTCCTAGTGTTTGGACTTGTCGTGTGATCGTACGGGATATAAACGCGCTGAATTTATATTGAAAACTCAATATAATAGCCTAGTCCAAAAGGCTATCTTCTCCATACGATCGAATTAGGACTCGAAACCTTTTCCATCGCGTTCGGAATGGAGGTATAACATTATAAATGCCTAGCGGCACGCCTCGATAGGATGTCAAAATTTTGAGCTTCGATTTCGAGACGATTTAAATTTAAATATAATATATATATACATATTTTTTGGACTGGTCAAAATTATTCACATAAGAGCTTTTTGGCCTTCTCTTCAATCACTGTAGCAAGACCCACTCTACACGCAAGCATTCTCGAACACGTTTTCCTTTTTCACTTTTTTTTTAAAACGCGCCTGTCTTCCTAAATTTCAAATCGCGCCCACTTTTCATTTTCTCAGTCAACAATCCAAATCATGGTAGCGAGAAAAAGAAATATAAACGAACATAACCGAATCCAGTTCCTTCCTCTTCTAAAATCGAAATCGAATTCATCCATTTCCCTTCTCTTCTTCAATTCGAACTCAAAGAAATTTAAAAAAAAAAGAGGCAACGTGAATGGCTGAGGAGTTACGTCGAGGTCGGAAACGAGATGAGGTGGAGGCGCATGCGTACTCGCGCAAAGGGAGGAAGGCCGGAAATCCTGGGTCGTCGAGCTCGGTCGGAAGCTTGGTGGATCGTGCGTGGGTGGTTAGGTCAGCGACAGTGGATTCAATCGAATCATGAGGGGGGGCGTGTTCTAGGCAGGACAGAGGCCCGACGTTCGAGAGAGGCATTCGGTAGTCGATGTGATGTCTGGGGACTCTCTGAGAGGAGGGGCAGTCGATCTTGTGAGGCGAGGTGAAGGTTGGCTGTCGTGTTTTCTAGTATTGCAGAGAGGTATAAAATTTACCTTAAATTTATTTTAAACAAATGCGACATTAGTTAACCACATAAAAAAAATTATAGGAGTTTTGAAATGTTCACAGTAAAGAAATTGCTGTTTTGTTATTTACAGAATGGTAAAATATAAATAATAGGTATATCTATATAAACACACACATATTTTATTGTATATAGAAACACAGAATGTATATATATATATATATGCATAGATAAAGTTTTGGAAAAAAATAGTAGGAATTTTAAAAGGTTTGAAGTTATATAAAATTAGATTTTTTTAGATCTATAAATTATTTTTATAAGTATATATGTAGCTTCAAAAGGAATATAAATATACATATATACATTTTAAATTTACTGGTTTATTTTAAAATAGTGTATTAGGGAGATTAACTTAATTAATTATTTTGTAACTTAAAATTTATTTATTATAGAAAAAAAATTAGTTTAAATAAAATTATTTGTTAATTGAATTTATTAAATGGTAATTGATCATTCGATAGTTCAAATATTAATAAATCCTATAATGTTATAAAAGGTCAAAAATAGAGGAGAGGCAAGCCGGTTTGGAGTGGATTGCAAAAAAAAAATCAAAAGTGAGTTAATCTCACTCAAATTGGATTACTAGTTAATTTAATTGGTTAAAATTAAATTATTGGATTGATTGCTTGAATTGATAATTTTATTATCAGTCTAGATGTGATATTATATATAGTAGTATATATATATATTGGAGTGATTGATATTCCGGCATTATATTGCGGATGAGACCCTATGCCCCCTGCATAATAGCGGACGACCCTTTATACTGCGATATCCCCCTCGAAGTAGGATTGGTATTTTTATATTGTGCTAACATCTGTGGATACAGGGAAACGGTTGGAGGGATCCAACTGGATTCCTCAAAAACGTCGAACTTATTCTATATTTTGCAATGTGATTTATTTGATGATCTGTGGTGGATTATTTTGATTTTATTGGGAATTGAAATTATTGAATGCTACGGCTTGGCCGAATATATATTGGTATTTTGAGAAATGAAAAAAATATATAAAGTTTGGATTTTTTTAAAGGAAATAAAAAGAGGAATTTTTGAAGTAAAATAATTATAGTGAATTTGGATAAAATTGAAGAAATGAATTTGGAGAAGAATAAAAAGTTTTATTTTGAAACCTTATTAAATAAATTCCGAATATTGGAAAAATGGAGATTTTGTATAAATGGGAATAAAAAAATTTGACGACTTAAGTGATATTGTTTAAAGATAAAAGAATTTATTTTAAAAATTCAAGTTTAAAATGAGTTGGTAAAAATAAAAGGGGAATTTCGAATAAAGGGTGAAATTGATATTTTCAGTTTTAAATAAGGTTTTAAATCATAATAAAGGAAAGAATATGGAATTAATGGATTTGGATTAAATTTGGGTAAATCAAAATGAATTTTTAAAATGGAATTAATTCAGAGAATCGATTGGGAAATCGATTAAGAGTTTTGGAAACTATGATTTAAAAGGGAAATGAGGGTATGGACATTATAAACTGGGTTTTTAAATAAAGTGAAAATATTTTTCAGTGGATAAATTTGAAAGTATAAATTCACGGTGGGAATTTATAAGGAGATGGTAATTTGTTTTAAAAATAAAAGGGTTGTTTAATTTTTAAAAGTGTGGAAAAGAAATTTACGGGTTGGGCGTAAATTAAATTGGGATAAATCGAGAGGATTTATAAATGATTAGCTGGGCTATATTGAAATGGGAAGTGTATTTTCCCGAGAAGCCAAGTATGTTTTCAAAGAAAGATTTTTAAGTATAAAAGAAAGGTTTTAAAGTTGTTTAAAGAATGTTTTAGAGAAATTATTATTTAAATCATTTTAACATTTTTTTAGTAAATATTTATTAGTTAATTATAGAAGTGATTATTTTAAAAGGTTTAACTAGTATTATGATTTTAAAAGAAAATTATTAAATATTATACTATATATAATAGGTTTGTTTTAAAGTAGTTTTGGCTAAAGTTTTCACTTTGAAATTATTATAGAGTTTCATAACTATTGCTTTGAATAAAGTAACTTAAGTAGTTTTATTTAGAATGTTTTAAAGTATATATTTTTGGGTAAAGTGATTTAAATTATTTAAAAATCTAAAGTATTAAGACTTGGTGATTTTCAGGGGAAAATAAAACAATTGGCGAATGATTGTTTGAATTGGTAGTTAAATAACCGACTATCAATATTGGCCAATGCGCTGATTGTTTCGGAGAGACCGGGATCAGGTTTAATTACTCGAAAACCACTTCAATCCGGTTTGAACGTTTGCGAATGAATACCGTGAAGATGATGAAGACGGTGATTCGGTTTGTCCAGACCCAGGGCAACTTGTATGGACGAATGCTATCAGAACATCGCCAGGGGACGATGAGCATTCTATGTGAAATGTGTTCTAAAAAGGTAATGCATAGCCTCAAGCCTCATCAACCGAGAATGGCTAAAACATGGGAGGTGCAGCAAGGCTAAGTGGCTAGCAACCAATTAGGGTAAGATTTCCCCTGTCTCGATGTCCCTTTTATTTCGGCTTAGTGGGCGGTTGCTGATCCCAACCGCGGGGTGATCTTATTTGGACTATCCAGTAAGGGGTAGCTCCGGCCTTGTGTTGCAGGGGATCGGGCATGATCCTCGGTACTCTGATCTAGGCCAGGTACTGTGATGGGCGGTACCCAGTAGCCCTGCCATTGTATGGAAACCCAATCTCCAATATGTGCCTTCAGACTTGTTTGTATACCCCTATTATGCTGGAATTTAATGAATGTAACAATTTAGGCTATTTGAATAAGTATTTGTACTTAGACACTATTATAATATCAGAGGATTTGATATAAAATGTTTTGGTTATCGTAAGGTAAAAACCCGACATGTTTATTTGTGGCGTGGTCTTACGAGATATCTTTGATTTTCAAAAGGATTTTGAAAACTTTAATAATTCAATTAAGTGTGTTTTCTCACGCTGGTTTTCCAGACTGACTCAGGTGTTATTTTATTATAATGCTCGGGTCAGACCGAGTATTACAGATACAGGTTAGGATGCTGTGGAGCTCAGGAGACGAGCTGGATGGCGAGACGTATCATACGTACTTGACTTATATTCCACTGTGCAGTGTAAGCTGTATAGTCAGCTTTTGTAAGGACATGTTATTATAACTGTCCGGTTGTGTGCTATGGTTTGTGGTGTACTCTGATTATTGTAAGTATTATACAGTTACATATTATTTTGTATAAAAATCTGCTGTTATATATTATATGTTGTTCCGCTACGATTGTGAGATTCTGATGTTGTTTTCTATTTTCTTCTTCTACCTCTTTCTTCTTTAACCCTTACAGTCTGGTATTTCCGGCATTCGATCGCTCGACATGTAATACCGTGGACGTATTGATGTCGACTTTCGAAGGTCAAAAACCCGGTCGTGACATTGTGGTATAAGAGCTGAAGGTTAAGCGAGAACCTTGGCTCTGGTGGAGATTTCTCATTAGAGATAGAGTCAGTATTACTCTAGAATGAGTTTGAGAGTATAAATAGATATGAGCGCGTATTTGTTAGTGAATATAAAATTATTTTATATTGTGTTGACTTATCGGTTTAGAGTTTATAAATTCTCGTCGGTACAGTCTGGACAACTGTATCGATATGGATTTCTAAACTCTTAAACTAGGCAAGACGACACAGTATTGTTTTTAGGAGTGGGTGAATGAAATAATTTTACCCAAATTATTTTTGTAGATGAAAGAAATAATTTTTTAGAAATAATTTTAGCTATATATGGTTGCCTAGTTGTTAGGAAGTGATAATATTAAATTGATTGCTGTTAGAAAATTGAATAAAAGTTGAAGTTATAACCGAAAGTTAAGAAATAAATTTATATAACAAAATGAAATTTATAAATGTGATTTATAATTAAAATGAGATAAAACTCCAAAGTAATATTTAAATATAGATTGAAAGGATTTGAAATTTGAAATTTGAAAATTTTAAATTCTTTTGAGTTTGAAAATGATTTTCAAAGGCTTTGGAGAAATAATGGTGATATTAATCAGAAATATTTTTGAATTTGATATGAAATCTGGTGAGATTTGGAATTAAAAATATTTGAAAATGTTTTTAAAGAGATAAAAGCACTGAACTCTTTTCGTTCGCTGGAAAATAATTTCGGTGATGACTGCGGCATCATCGACGTTCATTTTCGAGTTTCCAAAGGAGAAATTGCTACCTGGATGTTTTGAATTGGGGCTTGTTTGCGAAACTGGTTTTGGTTTTAAAATGCAAAAGAATAGTTTGATTTGGGTATATATGATTTCAAAAATGATTTTTGAATTTTTAAGAAATTGTTTAAACTCTGGGAGTTTATTTAAAAATGGTTATGGAATATTAATAAGTTTAAAATTTATAAGAGTTTGAAAAAAATTATTTGGAATGGGAATTAACTTGAACTAGGAAAAATAAAGGAAATTGGAAATTTAAGCCTAAGCAGGCTAAATAAAATAGTATTGAAATTTGTTAGAATAAAATTCAACTTGAAAAGAGTTAAATAAAAGTAAGTGTGATAATAAAATAAAGTGGTTAGTGAACCAATTAAATGAAGTAAATTAAAAGATGTCAATCAATGAAATGTAAAGAAGTTTGAAGACTTATAGGGGTTTAAATTTGGAATGTTAACTTGAATTATGTTAATTAAAGTGAAACTAAAATAAAAATTTAGTTTGAGTCGGGCTAAAAGAACAAGTCCTGGGAATTAAAAATTTACTGAGATTTGAAACAAAAATTGGGGAATGAACTGATTAATTGAATTAGTAAGTTAAACGGATTTGAAATTGAATTTGATTGGAAATAAATTAATAAAGGGAAGATAAATTAGTTCAAATGGAATTGAAAATTTAGGTTAAATGAAAGTGGATATAAAACAAAGTGATGAAGTGAAAATAAAGGTAAGAAGTGTATACAATATTTATATTTAACTTAAGAAATGAATGGTGAAATTCTTAAGTAAATTCGGAATTGAGGGAAATACTAAGTAAGTATTTGAATGAAGATTTAATAAAGGTGTGTGAAATGATAAGTGGGGATAAGTGAATAGAAATCAAAATAAATGTTAATAAAAAAGAATTGATATAGCTAATAATCAATTGATATAAATATGTAGGATGTACGCATATTATTTTATTTGCATAGCGATTTTGATCCAGATTCGAGCACAAAATTTTAAGATATGTATATCGATCCGAGTTGGGATTTTTCATTCGATTTTCGACGGCGAATCCTGGATATGGATTTTTGATTGATTCTGGAAATTATCTATCATAGTGTATGGCTATGCAAGGAGAATGACGGTTTTTGATCAAGAAACCAGATCTGAGTCCGCACTAGGGAGTCGTGTGAACGATACTAGTTCAGAAGTGAAATTGTGTGCTCGAGTGAGCGATTGGATTTGATATTGCGTACGAATGATATACGGACATCGTACGGGCTTGAATGAAATAAATATTGAAACTTTTGAAAAGAAATGAATAAAATGATTTTGAATTCTGTGATTGGATATTATTGCTAAGAAGGATATACAAGTGTTTTAAAAAGCAAAAGGAATTTGGTGTTTTTGATTTCAGAAGATAAAATTTTGATTGCCCGACAAAAAGGTATGTATTTAAAATTGTCGTATGAAATTTGATGATTTTCTAATCTAGCCACTTGGCGTTTTGTTTTATTTTGAAAATCTGGGCCCGTAGAGGCGTTTTGTAGTTGTTCCGATCTAGCCGTGCAGAGGAGACGTTGGCGAAATTTTTCGAAAATTTAAGGAGTTAGAAAAATTTTGAGAAAATTTTGAGAATTTAAAATTTGGTTTTAAATTATAATTTGAATTGTTGAGTAAGTAATAGTGTTTGGAACCCATGGATGAGTTTTGGAAGTTAGTAAGTGTGAGTGTGTCTTTAACAGAAAGATTGTTTTGGGAAGTTGTTTGAAACTGGATGGTTTTGGAAAATAGATAACGGATTATGGATCATTCTTCTTAACTAGAAATTTCAGGGACGAAATTCTTTTAAGGGGGGAGGAATGTGACGACTCGGAATTTTTAGATATTTGAAATCAGAATATTTAATAGGTTTTAAATATTTAAAAGTTAAATTTTTAATTTGAATTTCAAATATCACCATTTATTTGACAATTAAATAAATGAATTTATTAATTGGAAGTTGGGTAAAATATTGAATTTGGAGTTTCAAGCTTGTTTAAAATAATTTGAAGGCTTGTAAAATTTGTATTGATAATACTGGGAATAATAAAGGTTTTAAATTTGAATTTAAAAGCGTTTTGTTCAGTTTTGAATTTATATAGTTTAAATTGACATTTAAAAACAACCTTCCGAGGCACAGTCTCGGAATTCGACGAAACTGGTTCCATTGGATCCGTAATAGTGTATTATTATCGGATTTCAAATTTCCTAGTGTTTGGAGTTGTTGTGTGATAGTACGGGATATAAACATGTTGAATTTATATTGAAAATTCAATATAATAGCCAAGTCCAAAAAGCTATCTTCTCCATACGATCGAATTAGGACTCAAAACCTTTTCCATCGCATTTAGAATGGGGGTATAACATTCTAAACGCCTAGCGACATGCCTCGATAGGATGTCAAAATTTTGAGCTTCGATTTCGAGATGATTTAAATTTAAATATAATATATATACACATATTTTTTTGACAGGTCAAAATTATTCACATAAGAGCTTTTTGGCCTTCTCTTCAATCACTGTAGCAAGACCCACTCTACACGCAAGCATTCTCAAACACGTTTTCCTTTTTCACTTTTTTTAAAAACGCGCCTGTCTTCCTAAATTTAAAATCGCGCCCACTTTTCTTTCTCTCAGTCAACAATCCAAATCATGGTAGCGAGAAAAAGAAATATAAATGAACGTAACCGAATCCAGTTCCTTCCTCTTCTAAAATCAAAATCGAATTCATTCATTTCCCTTCTCTTCTTCAATTCGAACTCAAAGTAATTTTTTTAAAAAAGAGGCAACGTAAATGGCTGAGGAGTTAAGTCGAAGTCGGAAACGAGATGAGGTGAAGGCGCACGCATACTCGCGCAAAGGGAGGAAGGCCGGAAATCCTGGGTCGTCGAGCTCGGTCGGAAGCTTGGTGGAGCGCGCGTGGGTGGTTAGGTCAGCGACAATGGATTCAATCGAATCGTTGGGGGCGAGGGGGGGGGGGGGCGCACGTGTTTTGGGCAGGACAGAGGCCCGACGTTCGAGCGATGCGTTCGGTAGTCGACGTGATGTCTGGGGACTCTCTAGGAGGAGGGGAAGTCGATCTTGTGAGGCGAGGTGAAGGTTGGCTGTCGTGTTTTCTGGCAGTGCAGAGAGGTATAAAATTTACCTTAAATTTATTTTAAACAAATGCGACATTAGTTAACCACATAAAAAAAATTATAGGAGTTTTGAAATGTTCACAGTAAAGAAATTGTTGTTTTGTTATTTATAGAAAGGTAAAATATAAATAATAGGTATATCTATATAAACACACACATATTTTATTGTATATAGAAACATAGAAAGTATATATATGTATAGATAAAGATTTGTAAAAAAATAATAGGAATTTTAAAAGGTTTGAAGTTATATAAAATTAGATTTTTTGAGATCTATAAATTATTTTTATATGTATATATGTAGCTTCAAAAGGAAAATAAATATACATATATACATTTTAAATTTACTAGTTTATTTTAAAATAGTGTATTAGGTAGATTAACTTAATTAATTATTTTGTAACTTAAAATTTATTTATTATAGAAAAAAAATTAGTTTAAATAAAATTATTGGTGAATTAAATTTATTAAATGGTAATTGATCATTCGATAGTTCAAATATTAATAAATCCTATAATGTTATAAAAGGTCAAAAATAGTGGAGAGGCAAGCCGGTTTGGAGTGGATTGCAAAAAAAAAAATCAAAGGTGAGTTAATCTCACTCAAATTGGATTACTAGTTAATTTAATTGGTTAAAATTAAATTATTGGATTGATTGCTCGAATTGATAATTTTATTATCAGTTTGGATGTGATATTATATATAGTAGTGTATATATATATATATATATATATATTGAAGTGATTGATATTCCCGCATTATATAGCGGATGAGACCCTATGTGCCTCGCATAATAGCGGATGACCCTTTATACCGCGATATCCCCCTCGAAGTGGGATTGGTATTTTTATATTGTGCTAACATCTGTGGATGTAGGGAAACAGGTTGGAGGGATCCAATTGGATTACTCAAAAACGTCGAATTTATTCTATATTTTGCAATGTGATTTATTTGATGATCGGTGGTGGATTATATTGATTTTATTGGGAATTGAAATTATTGAATGCTATGGCTTGGCCAAATATATATTGGTACTTTGAGAAATGAAAAAAATATATAAAGTTTGGATTTTTTTAAAGGAAATAAAAAGGGGAATTTTTGAAGTAAAATAATTATAGTGAATTTAGATAAAATTGAAGAAATGAATTTGGAGACGAATAAAAAGTTTGATTTTGAAACCCTATTAAATAAATTTCGAATATGGGAAAAATGGAGATTTTGTATAAATGGGAATAAAAGAATTTGATGAATTAAGTGATATTGTTTAAAGATAAAAGAATTTATTTTAAAGATTCAAGTTTAAAATGAGTTGGGAAAAATAAAAGGGGAATTTCGAATAAAGTGTGAAATGGATATTTTCAGTTTTAAATAAGGTTTTAAATCATAATAAAGGAGTGAATATGGAATTAACGGATTTGGATTAAATTTGGGTAAATCAAAATGAATTTTTAAAATGGAATTAATTCAGAGAATTGATTGGGAAATCGATTAAATGTTTTGGAAACTGTGATTTAAAAGGGAAATGAGGGTATGGACATTATAAACTGGGTTTATAAATAAAGTGAAAATATTTATCAGTGGATAAATTTAAAAGTATAAATTCACGGTGGCAATTTACAAGGAGATGGTAATTTGTTTTAAAAATAAAAGGGTGGTTAAATTTTTAAAAGTGTGGAAAAGAAATTTACGGGTTGGGCGTAAATTAAATTGGGATAAATCGAGAGGATTTATAAATGATTAGCTGGGCTATATTGAATGGGAAGTGTATTTTCCCGAGAAGCCAAGTATGTTTTCAAAGAAAGATTTTTAAGTATAAAAGAAAGGTTTTAAAGTTGTTTAAAGAATGTTTTAGAGAAATTATTATTTAAATCATTTTAACATTTTTTTAGTATATATTTATTAGATAATTATAGAAGTAATTATTTTAAAAGGTTTAACTAGTATTATGATTTTAAAAGAAAATTATTAAATATTATACTATATATAATAGGTTTGTTTTAAAGTAGTTTGGCTAAAGTTTTTGCTTTGAAATTATTATAGAGTTTCATAACTATTGCTTTGAATAAAGTAACTTAAGTAGTTTTATTTTAGGGGCATTTCACCATAAGGACAAACTTTGCATGCCATTTAATTTCTAGGACACACATCTGAAATAATTAATTTCAAGGCCAAAATCAGCAGAATAATTACTTTCAAGGACAAAGTCAGCTATCCAATTATTTCAGGGACATAATTTCATAGGTTTTTAGGCCCTAGAAACTAATTATTTTGCGAATTGTCCTTAAAAGTAATTATTTTAGTTGTGTGTCCTAGAAATTAATTTCACTTGCTAAAGAGGCCCTTATGTCTAATTTTCACTTTATTTAAAATGTTTTAAAGTATATATTTTTGGGTAAAGTGATTTAAATTATTTAAAAATCTAAAGTATTAAGACTTGGTGATTTTCAGGGGAAATAAAACAATTGGTGAATGATTATTTGAATTGGTAGTTAAATAACCGACTATCAATATTGGCCAATGCGCTGATCGTTTCGGAGAGACTGGGATCGGGTTTAATTACCCGAAAACCACTTCGATCCGCTTTGAACGTTTGCGAATGAATACCGTGAAGATGATGAAGATGGTGATTCGGTTTGTCCAGACCTAGGGCAACTTGTATGGACGAATGCTATCAGAACATCGTCAGGAGGACGATGAGCATTCTAAGTTAAATGTGTTCTAAAAAGGTAACGCATAGCCTCAAGCCTCATCAACCGGGAATGGCTAAAACAGGGGAGGTGCAGCAAGGCTAAGTGGCTAGCAACCAATTAGGGTAATATTTCCCCTGTCTAGATGTCCCATTTATTTTGGCTTAGTGGGCGGTTGCTGATCCCAACCGCGGGCTGATCTTATTCGGACTATCTAGTAAGGAGTAGCTCCGGTCTTGTGTTGCAGGGGATCGGGCGTGATCCTCGGTACTCTGATCTAGGCCAGGTACTGTGACGGGCGGTACCCCAGTAGCCCTGCCATTGTATGGAAACCCAATCTCCAATAAGTGCCTTCAGACTTGTTTGTATACCTATTATGCTAGAATTTAATGAATGTAACAATTTCGGCTATTTGAATAAGTATTTGTACTTAGACACTATTTAATATTAGAGGATTTGATATAAAATGTTTTGGTTATCGTAAGGTAAAAACCCGGCATGTTTATTTGTGGCGTGGTCTTACGAGATATCTTTGATTTTCAAAAGGATTTTGAAAACTTTAATAATTCAATTGAGTGTGTTTTCTCATGCTGGTTTTTCAGACTGACTCAGGTGTTATTTTATTATAATGCTCGGGTCAGACCGAGTATTACAGATACATGTTAGGATGCTGTGGAGCTCAGGAGATGAGCTGGATGGCAAGACGTATTACACGTACTTGACTTATATTCCGCTGTGCAGTATAAGCTGTATAGTCAGCTTTTGTAAGGACAAATTATTATAACTGTCCGGTTGTGTGCTATGGTTTGTGGTGTACTCTGATGATTGTAAGTATTATACAGTTACATATTATTTTGTATAAAAATCTGTTGTTATATATTATATGTTGTTCCGCTGCGATTGTGAGATTATGATGTTTTTTTCTATTTTCTTCTTCTACCCCTTTCTTCTTTAACCCTTACGGTCTGGTATTTCCGGCATTCGATCGCTCGACATGTAATACCGTGGATGTAAACAACTAGTCGTGACAATTATATTTACAAGGCAATAATTGATGTAATAAAAAGAGTGAAACAAAAACAAATTAATTTATTGAGATTTTTAAATTATAATAAAATTGACAAAAATTTAATATAATGGAAATATAGTAGTTAATACAAATAAGAGATAAGAAACTATTATTTAGTAAGAAATGTGTAATTACCGTTTGTATCCAATAGTGTATAAATATGTTTAAATTACTATTAGATAGGAAATAATTGTTCTACTTCTCATCACATTCATTTAGTCCATTTTGAAACTTAATTAACTGAAATTAATGTAATTGAAAATTTTCAATTAATAGGAGAGAGAATGCTAAATTGTAAATTAATAAGTGTAATTAAAAGTAGCTTATGTTTTGTGAAAATATAAGGAAAGTTTGATTTAATGAAAAGAACATTTACATTAAATAAAATGAATGTTTCATTTGTGAATGTAGGTTTAATTTCATTAAAATAAAGAATAGAATGATTGATTTTAAAAGAAGAAATATATGTTTATTGAACTATGTTTTAGCTTACAGATTGATTACAAGAATAGGAAAATAATCTATTTCAAAGTTATTTATTACTCTTGTGTATAAACAACAAATTTATAAACGTGTTTAAATAAACAATTAATGTTCTATTTTTCATCCATTTTAGTTGTATGTTTTGAAATTTAACTTTGTAAGTAATTGTAATTAATGTAACTCAAATATTTCAATTAAAAGGAAAGAAAATGTTGATTGCAATTAATAGATTTAATAAAAGAAACGCATGTTTTGTGTTAAACAAAAAGGGTGTTTTAATGGAAATAAAAGAATATTTTGGGAAAAACAAATTGAACGTTTTCATTTTTAAGGTAAGTTTAATTTTTTTATTATGCGTAGATAAAAACCTAAATGCGTACAAATTTGAATATTATTTGAGTTAATGAAGTTAATTTGGTTACGTTTCAGAAAAATTGAATTTCAAAAGCTTGTGCGATGTACATGGTCCCTTCATTTATTTTGTTATTAATTGTTGCATGAACGTTTTAAAATGGTTACCTTATTATTAATACTTAATATATTCATTTCTGCTATTGTTTAATACGTGAGCCTAGACTTTTAGGTTGTATTTAATTCTTCCTACTTCATTTTCACGTATACAAAATTTTACTTTCCTTTGGTTTGCAAACTTTTCATTCCTACGTACATTTCCTTATGCATTATTAATGCCTGAAGTTTTCAAAATAAATTGTGACATTTATTTTTGTCCCTCTACCTTCATTTCCTAATTATAAATAACCTGGAGCTTATTTCTTCATTTGCATTTTGTTTCTCCTGACACCTCATATTCAAAAGCTCTTATTCTTACAAATCCAAAAGCTTTCTTTTATGAAACATGATTTTTTTTTCATTTTTCCGTACATGTCATGTCCTCATCTTAGTTGTTCTTCAATCTTTTCCTGAAGCCTCATCTTGAGTAAAACGTAAGTATTAAAATTTGTTTATTTTTTTGCGTACTAATTATTATTTTAATAATATTTCTTATAACATGAATATCTTTTGCATATAAACTTTGATTCACGCACGATTTCTTCTGTTGGATTCATATTTAAATTCCGCACAACATGAAATTGATTTAGTTGAATTTGGAGACTGTTGAGTTTTGCGCTTCTGTTTGGATTTTTTTGGGCTAAAATCAAAGGTGATTGTTTTAACCCACTCACAATTACTAAACTATCTTATGTTAGTTAAATTAAATCTATGATGTGGTTTGAAATTAATTGATTGATGTTTGGTATGTTTAAATTGTCATTCTGGTTAAATTTGACTTTTATTGCATTTAATCATCGTTTAATTTAATATTAAATATTAAATTGTCAATTTAATACCCTTTATTGATTTTCAGTTATCTATTGATATTTATTGATTGATTTGGATGATGATTGTGATAGATGTTTGATTTGTTAATATTGGATGACTGGATGTTGTATTTTATATGGTTATAACACTTCAAGTTCCCCATGGGTTGAAATGATACGTACCCGAATGATCTATAGATTAGGGAAAAATCGTTATGGGTTGAAATGATAGACTCAAGTGATTTTATGGATTTTTATTTAATTCAATTCGGGATTGCGATTTGAAATGATAGATAACCGTAAAATTTTAAATTATGGATTGAAATGATAAATATCCGTATCACTTGACCCTAGGGTAGAAAATTATATACGGACACCAGATTGGTTAAATTAAAAGATTTTTGAATCTTTAAATTTTGAATTCAGTTAACTGGTATTTTGAAATGGAAATTGATTTATATAAACTGAATTATTTTCAAAAGTCCAAGCGTAAATGTTGAAATTGGAATTGATTTAATGAATTGTTCAAAGGATTTAAATTGGAATTTCAAAGTTGAGGTGTCGAATATAAAGGAATTTATCGTAATTGGATTACTGAAGGGTTTGGGGTATAACTTTGAAATCTAATTTAAACTAATTTAGACTATTTTAATTTATTTAACTATTTTAATCAACTTAAACTATTTTAATTTATTTTAATCTACTATAACCTATTTAATCTAATTTAATCTATTTTAAATATTTTATACTAATTAAATCTGTTTAATCTATTTTAAATTTATTTAATCTACTTTAAATCTATTTAATATATTTTAAATTTATTTAATCTATTTAAAATATATTTAATATAATTTAAATCTATTTAATCTATTATTAATCTATTTAAATCTAACTAAATCAAATTTAAATATAATTAAACTATTTTTACTATTTAAACTATTTTTAAAACTATTAAAACTATTTATGACTACCTAAACTGTTTTCTAAAATTTCAGACTGTGTAAAGGGAAAGTATTTACATTTAAATCCTTGATGATAATACAACCTAAGTTGGGTTTTGAAATTGATACCTTTTTGTGAAATGACATATTTGAGTAAATGTGATAATTTTGGAACGAGGATTTAATTAACCTATCTTATCGATAATTTCATAAGTGAATATGATTTTTGAAAGTGAATATGATTTTAAAGTGAAAATAGTTTGGAAGTGAATATGATTTCGAAAGAGATATGATTTGAAATCGAATATGATATTTTGATATAAATTTTGAATTGACTTTTGAAATTTAAAAGAACCATCCGGTGTGAAATAAGCATTTGGTTGTTAAAGAGACCGGGACCGGATAATGTCATACTCTCTGACAATGCCGAAAACCACTTTAACAACTCTGTATGTGGTGGAGATTCCAGAAATGAAGTAGGATGGTTTGGCGAACGATTTCTGTAAAGGTATGATGTGACCCTGACTTCCGTGAGACAGCTTAGATGTGACTAAAACAAAAGCCATGCCGGGCCAAGTGAGGTCATTCCTCCTATCGGGCACACTTCTTCGATACTATATTCTGACTTTGTGATTGATTTGGTGGCCACCCTTGATTTTGATTTGGGAGTGTGTCCGAGGTGGGCGGTAGTAGCTGCTATGCGTTACCACCAGTCTGGATCCGCAATTGGTATATCTACCATGGCATTGCCTCGAGTGCCGTGTTCACATGCCCTAGAGCGCCTTCTACGAGTTTGTTTTGTACCATACTATGGAGTGCCCTTTGATAGCATCCAGTTTACGGAGGAGTTACGGTACTGTATAGACTATGGGAATATATAAAATGTATTAAGGGGGATATGGGTAACGCCTTAACGCTATTTTAGTACTTTTACTTTATTGTAGACATATTATAATAGCGTATTGTACTACATAGTAGATAGTTTAACGGATCCTTAGGAGATGGGAATCCCGAACATCTCTTAAGTTACCGCACCCACGTTATACACTGGATAAGAGATGTCAAACCCCATAAACGTCTCTGACGTCGTTACACTCATATTTACCGTTGATTTAACTTACATAAGATCTTTTAGTTCTAACTCAAGTGTTTTGTCTTTTCAATTCGCTCGGGTCAGTCTGAGCATTTCAGGGTTGAAGACCTTATTCCTGGAGGACAAAGACGAAGATTGTACTATTATTACTTATTATATGTATTCTACTACATCATGTTATTTCACTGCATTTATTTATTTATTTATTCCAGTTTATGTAACTCTGATGTTTGTGTTGTAAAGAATAATCAAGTGTATTTTTTTAAAACAGCTTCATGAACTATTATTTGATTATTATATTTTGTCATTCCGCTGTGAGATTCTGTAATTGTTTTATTTATTTCTCATTTTCTTATTTACCCCATAACGATCTTCCCTTTTGAATGGTTTGAGTCTGGCATGTGTCTCTGCTTAAAACGTCCAAAAAGGTAGGTAGTTACAGTTGGTATCAGAGCTTTGGTTTAGCGATAACCTTAGCTTTGTGGGGTCTGACTCATAATAAATAGGGTAGTAATACCCTAGAATGTGTAACAACCCGCATATTTTAACGATTGAGTATTTAAATAATTTATTTAAATATTTCATCGTTAATCGGATTAAAGTCCGAAAAGCTACATTTTGCAAATTGTCGAATTGGGACTCGAGACCACTTCCATTGAGTCCAAAATGGCATTTGCGACTCTTTTAAGTATAAACATCGATATATTTGGAGTAAGTGGAATTATGCTATTTTCTATTGGGCTTTGGCTTTGGGTTTGGGTTTCACCCCAACTAACTCTATAACCTAGTTCAGCCCTCCCCTCTCCTCTTCACTTCATTTCTATTTCTCTCAAACACTTAAGTAAAACTGAAAATGGGGAGAGGAATGAGAAATTAAAACTCCAAGACCTAGTTTTCATTTGCAAATCCAAATTCTTGCTCCAAATCCAAAGAGAAGCTAAGGTATGCATCTCCATCTTCTTCTCCAACTCATTCTCTCTTTGATTTCAGAAAATTCCCAAACCTAATTTGGGAAGTGTTTCCTTTTTAAGCTTAGATTCAAGCTTCTTGTGTTGAGATTGAAGTGTGGTTGATCTTCCCTTGTCTTCAAGCTTCTCATTCATTGTTTTTGGGTTCAAAGGTGAGATTTTTATCTCACATCTATGACTATAACCATCTTTGATGTTGGGTATGAATTCCTAACACTATTTCATGTTCAATTGCTTTTGGTTTGAATTGATTTGGCGAACATTTCAATTTTTGATGTTTTGAAGTCAAAACTTTGAAACTCCTTGCTTTGAATTATGAACATGTTTTTGGTTGTGAATCGGAGAGCCTATAGGGCCGAATTATCGATTGACAAGAGCCCCGAATTCCATTGCTCGACCGGGTGAAAGGAGTGGGAGATTGCTCTCCCACTTGGCTGAAAAACAATTTCAGCTCGTCACTAGACGTCTACAGGTAAGCTCAGACGTCTGGGGTCTGTTTCAGGAAGTTCCTGAAACTTCCTGCAGACGTCTGAGTATTTACCTCAGACGTCTGGGGTATGTGACCTGCTCTGTTTTACCTGTTTTTGCCTATTTATCTCGGGATTTCAATTTCCATCGATTCGAGGATTATCCGATTTGTCGTTATAATTTATTTTCTTCTTTGATGACTTCTTTTTCGGGAGTTTTGAGAATTGCCCATTTTAATGGAATTGGTATCGATTTCTTTGGATTTGATTCACGTCTTCGAACGTAGATTTGGTGATTGATTGTTTTTACAATCATTTCGGTGATTTATCACTTTAAAAATATAAAGGTTTATATACTAGTAGTAAATATTCAAACTCTTTTACAAAGATGATTTCAACTCTATTTTAAATATAAAGCTTGTTTTCAAAACCGTTTTCCAATCTATTAGTATATACAAACCTTTACCTCATTCGTGTGAGAAAATATAATTAAAAGGCTTAGCAAAACAAGTGGTATGAAACGCTTGCGTTTACTTCGTCGGTTAATTTTTGGACTTGTTCAATTGAAACTCTTGTGACAATTTTTGAGTAAAGATCTACAGTTTGTTTGTAAATATTTAAGTTAAGCTAGTGGTTATGGGACATGAAGCTAAACTCATATATTTACTAGCTTGGTGTGATTGACACTTCTTGATGATCATGACGATCATTTTTGTGATTTGATTTAGACTAGCAATTGTGCGATGTCTCTTTGTCTACGAGGGAGACTAAACCCCGTTTGTGTGATGTTTCACCATCACATATGTGGGGTAGCGCCCCACGGTCTTCGGGACATTCTTGTGGAGCTTCGGCTCAAAATTAATCGTTAGCTACCATGAGATAGCGTCTCATCTTGTGTTACATGTGTTGGTGAGTTTACATACTCCCGTCTTGTGATATGCCTCCCCCCCTTCTTGTGCTTTCTGGATTTCTTGTGATGATTTCTGGAATTTTTTGCTTCACCAATTTTCGTGATTTCTATTGATAAGTTTTATCAATTTTTGTGCATTGGTTAATTTGTGTGTCGTTGACTTGTTATGAATACAAGTTTAGGGTATGATACCCTATTTTATCTTTGAGAAGATTCTTGTGATATTGATTAATCTCATGTTGATTTTCAATTACATACTTATAGTAGTATGCCATTATGGTTATTACATGTTCATGCCATGTCTTTTATTTTGTACCATATCATCTGATATTTATAGCTAGACTGATCCGTTTATTATTTTCTTATAAATAATACACGGGTCAGACCGAGATGTTATAGGTGCTTCTGCTTGACTTCTCCTCTGGATTTTTCTGACTTTTGGCTAACTACTTAGATTAGTAGTTTTTGTTGTATACATTTGAGATATAGACTCAGTGATGTATACTTATTCTTTTGTGTAGCTTGTAGCTATTCTTTTGTATTATCGTGGATCTTTTAGACACTACTCTGATGTACACTTACATGTGTTATATATATTCATATCTTTTTCCGCCTTTGTGATATGGATGTATGTGACTGATTTATGTTATGTTTATTTCTATGTTTGTTTCCGAAGGTTATATATAGCCACTGTGTGATAGCTTTGAGTTTGTATCGGTATGTCGGATTTCCTCCTTAAATAATATGCATTCTATACTATCTGACATATCGGTACTCGCACAAAGAAGTTACATGGATGGTCGCTCCTCAACAGCCTTATTCTCCGTGCTAATTGACAGCACTACACCGTAGTGTTCTTGGTTAGTGTGGGTATAGAGGTGGGACGTCACAGCTTGGTATCAGAGCCAAACTTCGGAACAATGTAGATTAACTTAACAAGGATCATCGTCCTAAGTCCAACTTAGGAGTCGTGCCTTAGGATTTAATTCGAGTCTTCGTACCGATTCATCCTATTTCCTTTTATGTATCCTTGTTTTTATCTATCAAGATTTGCTTGATAATTATTTGGAGAATAACTTTTCTTCTTTTCTCTTTCTTAAAGAAGAAAATGTCTAGACCAGGCCATCCCAGAGCCAGACCATCTACTGTTACTCCCCAGGATGGAGTTTTTATGACCACTCAACAGCTTCTTGATTTAGTGAAGAATGCTCAGGCAGCTGGTCCTAATCAGGAACCGACTCATCCTAAGTCTGGATTTTCACGCTTGTGCAACGATTATACCAACTTGGGTGGGAAACCATTCAAAGGTTCCGAAACTATCATTGAGATCCAGGCTTGGTTAAGAACATGCGATCAAATCTTTTCTCGCATGAATCTTATCGATCTTCACCGTGTTCAGGTGGACTCCAGTATGCTCCAAGAAAGAGCATTAGACTGGTACGAACTCCTTATTTCTGAAATTAATGAAGCGGATCTCACCTGGGAGCAATTCCGGGAACGCTTCGAATTAAAATTCGTACCTGAAGCAGAGAAAGTGACATTGGCTCGACGTTTCATAGACCTTGTTCAAGGTGAATCTTCCATGACAGATTATGTCACATCCTTCGAGTCACTGTCTAAATATGTGGTTGAATACATCAACACCCCATTGAAGAAGAATCAAAGATTTGTTTATGGCTTAAACAAGAATCTCAAGAAGCCATTACTTCTTAAATTGGAAGTTTCTTTCGATCAACTCATTGATATTGCTCTTCGTCTTGAAGAGGCGGATAGGGAAAGTGATGTTGAAGTGGTGGGTGCCAAACCAAACTTCAACAACAAGAAGAGGCCAAACAAATTCAAAAGTCCTTATCCCAACAAAAAGGGTAAACCTGCACCTCCGGCAGCAAAGACTTCTAACCCTAGTAGCGGGCAATGCTATAACTGTGGTTCTAAGGACCATTTTGCGAAGAAGTGTTCAAAGCCACGTTCTTGTCGCTATTGTAAGAGCCCGGATCATTATATACATTTATGCCCCAGACGTCAAGGCAATAAGGAGGGAAAGCTTAATGTGGCTCAAGCCCCTGGCAGCACATCTCGCGGTCAAGGTATGTCTCATTCCGTCCTTGATGGCATTATTATATTTCGTGATCAACCTATTAGAGTTCTCTTTGACACGGGTGCATCCCATTCTTTTATATCAAAGGAACTTGCCGATACTTTTTCCTTAAGTGTTGTTGCTTTAATGACTTCTTTAAGAATTGCGAATCCGGTTGGTGGATCCGCAACCCTTAGTTTGCTTTGTAAAGATGTGGAGATTATTTTGTGTGATTTTCCTTTCCTAGCCGATTTGCATGTCATGCGTTATTTAGGCTTTGGAATGATTTTGGGTATGGATTGGCTTAGCCGTTATGAAGCTCATATCCTATGTCTTGAGCGGACTATTTATCTTCGACATCCACTATCTGTTAAGCAGATTTCTATTATTCTTAAAGATTCGGATTCCACTTTGGCTGCATCTTTATATTCTTTAAATCCTCGAGATGATGATAATGATGATGAGGAAGATGTCATTTCTCGTATTCACGTCGTTCGTGAATTTTTCGACATATTTGAGCCCGTTTTAGGATTACCGCCTAAGCGAGCAATTGAGTTCAGAATTAATCTTACACCTGGAGCTCAACCAATTACTCGTCCTCCTTATCGCATGTCCAATAAGGAGAATGAAGAGATGCACAAACAATTATCTGAATTGGAGACGAAGCAATTTATTCGCTCTAGTTCCTCACCTTGGGGAGCTTCAGCAATTTTCGTAAAGAAATCCGATGGTACACTTAGGCTTTGCGTCGACTACCGCAAGCTTAATGATCTTACTATTAAGAATAAATATCCTTTACCTCGGATTGATGATCTATTTGATCAGCTTAGTGGTGCTAGAGTCTTTTCACAATTGGACTTGGCAACCGGTTTTCATCAGCTTCGCATTGCAGAGGATAGTATTCCTTTGACTTCGTTCCGTACTCGATATGGATCTTATGAATGGCTAGTTATGCCATTTGGTTTAACGAATGCTCCGGTCTATTTCGTTGACCTCATGAATCGAGTTTTTAAAGGTTTCCTCGATCGATTTGTACTCATCTTTATTGATGATATCCTTGTGTATTCTAAAACCGAGGAGGAACATGAAAAGCATCTTCAGATTGTATTGCAAACTCTTAGGAGCAATCAATTAAAAGCAAAATTTTCTAAATGCCACTTTTGGCAATCCAGTGTGAAGTTTCTCGGTCATATTATTTCCGAATCCGGAATATCAGTGGATCCTTCAAAGATTGAAGCGATTCAAGATTGGAAGAGACCGGAAAGTGTGACAGAAATCCGTAGCTTTCTCGGATTGGCGGGCTATTACCATCGTTTTATCAAAGACTTTTCTAAAATTGACGTGCCTCTTACTGGCTTAACAAAGAAAGGTGTTAAATACATTTGGTCGGACAAATGTGAAACTTCTTTTCAGAAATTAAAAGAACTCCTTTCTGATGCTCCTATTCTTGTTATTCCCAAAGGGAATAAAGATTTTGTGGTTTATACCGATGCTAGTCGCGTTGGTTTGGGTGCCGTTCTTATGCAGAAAGAACGTGTTATTGCTTATGCTTCTAGGCAATTGAAGCCGGCTGAGACTAGATATGCCACACATGATTTAGAACTCGTGGCTATCGTTTTCGCCCTTCGAATTTGGCGACATTATCTTTTGGGAGAGAAATTTATACTTTATACGGATCATAAGTCTTTGAAATATTTATTTTCTCAAAAGGAACTTAATTTGCATCAACAGCGTTGGCTCGAATTCCTTGCCTCTTATGATCTTGATATTCTTTATACTCCCGGAAAGGGAAATCGAGTTGCTGATGCTCTTAGTCGTAAGCAACAAGCGGTTGTTTCTATGATGATATCCGAATGGCATGATCTCGAGGTTTTATCGACTTGTGAGATTAGGGATCGTGTATCCGATTTATGTTCATCTCTTGTTTTATTTAGCTTTGAGGCTCATCCTTCTCTTTTAGACCACATTCTTGAAGCTCAAAGGCTAGATCACGAATTGGCTCTTCTTGGCCAAAATATTAAAGATAAAGTTGATATTGAAGGTTTGAAAGACTTTGATATTGATTCTCGTGGCGGCATTCGAAAATTTGGTAGACTTATCATACCAAATATTAGTGATCTTCATAAAGGTATTCTAGAAGATTCTCATCGTTCCAAATATTCCATTCATCCCGGTAGTAGTAAAATGTACGCGGATATGAAGCGACTTTATTATTGGGAGGGAATGAAATCTGATATTGCTAAGTTTGTTAAGTGTTGCATGACTTGCCAACTAGTCAAGGCCGAACATCAAAGGCCTGGTGGGTTATTGCAACCTTTGGAAATTCCAGTTTGGAAGTGGGATCAAATTTCCATGGATTTTATTGATGGCCTTCCCCGTTCTCGTTCGGGTCATAATAGCTTATGGGTGATTGTTGATAGACTTACTAAATCCGCCCATTTTATTCCCGTTCGGTCTAATCGGATCGTTCCTCTTTTGGCCAAACTCTTTATTAAGGAAATTGTTAAATTTCATGGAGCCCCTACTTCTATTGTTGGTGATCGTGATCCATTGTTTACTAGTGGATTTTGGAAGAGTCTTCAAAAATCTTTGGGAACAAAGCTTAATTTTAGCACCGCTTATCATCCGCAGTCCGATGGACAAACCGAGCGTGTGAATCAAACTCTTGAAGATCTTCTTCGTGCTTGTGTTTTAGACTTTGGTGGAAGTTGGGAAGATCATATTTCACTAGTTGAATTTTCCTATAATAATAGCTTCCAATCTAGTATTGGTATGGCACCTTTCGAGGCACTCTATGGAAGGCCGTGCCGATCTCCGTCTTGTTGGCTTGAGGCCGGTGAGAAACTTGTTTTAGGTCCAGATCTTATTCGTGATTCCACAGAAAAGATTGATCTTATTCGCCATAGGATGAAAGAAGCCTAGAGTAGACAAAAATCCTATGCCGATAACCGAAGAAGAAGATTAGAATTTTCTATGGGAGATTTGGTATTTATTCGTGTTTCACCTATGAAGGGTGTTATGCATTTCAGTCGATCGGGAAAATTAGCACCTCGATATATTGGTCCATTTCCCATCACCGAACGTATTGGTTCCATGGCTTATCGCCTCTTATTACAGGCTCAATTTTCCGCTATTCATGACGTGTTTCACGTTTCTCAACTTCGAAAATGCCTTCAAGATTCCGATTCTATTCTTGAGCCCGGTGTTGTCGAAGAAATTGAAGTTTCGCCAAATTTGACATATGAGCAACATCCTACTCGTATTATTGCTTCGGAGGTCAAGCGCCTTCGAAATAAAGATGTTCCGCTTGTGAAAGTTCAATGGTCCTCAAATCCTAAGGATTGCTCTTGGGAATCTAGAGAATTCATCGAGTGAACACATCCAGACTTACTCTCTTGAGCTCTTTGAGGTGAACTTCTTATTTCAAATCTCTTCTTTTGTGTTGATATGCTTTATGGTTGTTACTTTTTGTTCAAATATTTCTTATGATTGCGAGGATGCAATTTATTTAAGGAGGGGAGTCTGTAACAACCCGCATATTTTAACGATTGAGTATTTAAATAATTTATTTAAATATTTCATCGTTAATCGGATTAAAGTCCGAAAAGCTACATTTTGCAAACTGTCGAATTGGGACTCGAGACCACTTCCATTGAGTCCAAAATGGCATTTGCGACTCTTTTAAGTATAAACATCGATATATTTGGAGTAAGTCGAATTTTGCTATTTTCTATTGGGCTTTGGGTTTGGGTTTCACCCCAACTAACTCTATAACCTAGTTCAGCCCTCCCCTCTCCTCTTCACTTCATTTCTATTTCTCTCAAACACTTAAGTAAAACTGAAAATGGGGAGAGGAATGAGAAATTAAAACTCCAAGCCCTAGTTTTCATTTGCAAATCCAAATTCTTGCTCCAAATCCAAAGAGAAGCTAAGGTATGCATCTCCATCTTCTTCTCCAACTCATTCTCTCTTTGATTTCAGAAAATTCCTAAACCTAATTTGGGAAGTGTTTCCTTTTTAAGCTTAGATTCAAGCTTCTTGTGTTGAGATTGAAGTGTGGTTGATCTTCCCTTGTCTCAAGCTTCTCATTCATTGTTTTTGGGTTCAAAGGTGAGATTTTTATCTCACATCTATGACTATAACCATCTTTGATGTTGGGTATGAATTCCTAACACTATTTCATGTTCAATTGCTTTTGGTTTGAATTGATTTGGCGAACATTTCAATTTTTGATGTTTTGAAGTCAAAACTTTGAAACTCCTTGCTTTGAATTGTGAACATGTTTTTGGTTGTGAATCGGAGAGCCTATAGGGCCGAATTATCGATTGAAAAAAGCCCCGAATTCCATTGCTCGACCGGGTGAAAGGAGTGGGAGATTGCTCTCCCACTTGGCTGAAAAACAATTTCAGCTCGTCACTAGACGTCTATAGGTAAGCTCAGACGTCTGGGGTCTGTTTCAGGAAGTTCCCGAAACTTCCTGCAGACGTCTGAGTATTTACCTCAGACGTCTGGGGTATGTGACCTGCTCTGTTTTACCTGTTTTTGCCTATTTATCTCGGGATTTCAATTTCCATCGATTCGAGGATTATCCGATTTGTCGATATCATTTATTTTCTTCTTTGATGACTTCTTTTTCGGGAGTTTTGAGAATTGCCCATTTTAATGGAATTGGTATCGATTTCTTTGGATTTGATTCACGTCTTTGAACGTAGATTTGGTGATTGATTGTTTTTACAATCATTTCGGTGATTTGTCACTTTAAAAATATAAAGGTTTCTATACTAGTAGTAAATATTCAAACTCTTTTACAAAGATGATTTCAACTCTATTTTAAATATAAAGCTTGTTTTCAAACTGTTTTCCAATCTATTAGTATATACAAACCTTTACCTCATTCGTGTGAGAAAATATAATTAAACGGCTTAGCAAAACAAGTGGTATGAAACGCTTGCATTTACTTCGTCGGTTAATTTTTGGACTTGTTCGATTGAAACTCTTGTGACAATTTTTGAGTGAAGATCTACAGTTTGTTCGTAAATATTTAAGTTAAGCTAGTGGTTATGGGACATGAAGCTAAACTCATATATTTACTAGCTTGGTGTGATTGACACTTCTTGATGATCATGACGATCATTTTTGTGATTTGATTTAGACTAGCAATTGTGCGATGTCTCTTTGTCTACGAGGGAGACTAAACCCCGTTTGTGTGATGTTTCACCATCACATATGTGGGGTAGCGCCCCACGGTCTTCGGGCCATTCTTGTGGAGCTTCGGCTCAAAATTAATGGTTAGCTACCATGAGATAGCGTGTCATCTTGTGTTACACGTGTTGGTGAGTTTTCATACTCCCGTCTTGTGATATGCCTCCCCCCTTCTTGTGCTTTCTGGATTTCTTGTGATGATTTCTGGAATTTTTTGCTTCACCAATTTTCGTGATTTCTATTAATAAGTTTTATTAATTTTTGTGCATTGGTTAATTTGTGTGTCGTTGACTTGTTATGAATACAAGTTTAGGGTATGATACCCTATTTTATCTTTGAGAAGATTCTTGTGATATTGATTAATCTCATGTTGATTTTCAATTACATACTTATAGTAGTATGCCATTATGGTTATTACATGTTCATGCCATGTCTTTTATTTTGTACCATATCATTTGATATTTATAGCTAGACTGATCCGTTTATTATTTTCTTATAAATAATACACGGGTCAGACCGAGATGTTATAGGTGCTTCTGCTTGACTTCTCCTCTGGATTTTTCTGACTTTTGGCTAACTACTTAGATTAGTAGTTTTTGTTGTATACATTTGAGATATAGACTCAGTGATGTATACTTATTCTTTTGTGTAGCTTGTAGCTATTCTTTTGTATTATCGTGGATCTTTTAGACACTACTCTGATGTACACTTACATGTGTTATATATATTCATATCTTTTTCCGCCTTTGTGATATGGATGTTTGTGACTGATTTATGTTATGTTTATTTCTATGTTTGTTTCCGAAGGTTATATATAGCCACTGTGTGATAGCTTTGAGTTTGTATCGGTATGTCGGATTTCCTCCTTAAATAATATGCATTCTATACTATCTGACATATCGGTACTCGCACAAAGAAGTTACATGGATGGTCGCTCCTCAACAGCCTTATTCTCCATGCTAATTGATAGCACTACACCGTAGTGTTCTTGGTTAGCGTGGGTATAGAGGTGGGGCGTCACAGAATGAGTCGCTGAGTGTATATATATGAGAGAGCGTATTTGTTAGTGTTATAAAAGGTGTTTGTATTGTGTTAATTTGTTCCGTTTTGTATTTATAAATTCTGATCGGTGCATAGGACGCTATGACATCGATAGGGATTTCTGAACACTTAGTAGGGTAGACTGACATAATATTTGTTTTGAAAATTAGGTAAATGAAATAATTTTGCCTATTATATATTTTGTATATAAAATAATAGATTTTATAAATGATATAGTTGGATGTAATATGTTGTTTGTTAGGTAGAAATTTTTTATGAATATTGATTTAAAAATAGTATTTACAAATAAAGTAATATAAATTGGAAGTTTAGAACTGAAATTCTGGGATTTCTGAAAATTTCTTTCGAAAGATTTTGGAATATAATATTAGTATTATTTAGAAGTATTTTCTGATATAAATATTTCAGGATGATTTGAAAAAAATGTTTTAAAAGAAATTTTTTAAAGGAAATAAGTTCTGTACTCCCCTCTCTGTCGCTAGAAAATAATTTCGGTGATGAGTGCACGCGTCATCGACGTTCATTTTCGAGTTTCAAAGTGGGAAGACTGCTGTAGTAGTTTTACTGCATATCCGTTTGATAAATGAAACTTAATTTATTTCTGGAGTGGTTTTGATATCAATATATATGTAAGATATGATTATATATATTATTTTAAAATAAATTAAAATGAAACCCGGTTGTTTAGTTCTTAAGTTTCTATAATTTATAAATTGAAATTATTATAATGAATGGAATCTTGACTATATTAATAATTGGAAATTTCTAAAATGAAAATAAGAAATTTGATGTTAAACTAATTAATGAAATAGATAAGAAAATTTAAAATTTGTAAATAGTAAATAAAAAGGAAATGAAAATAAGAAATGGTAATTATTGAACATTTTGTTAACTAAATAAATAAGAGAAATCTTGGATAATATTCAATTGCATTCTTAAAGACATTATACATATATAACTTACCAAAATGTAAAAATTTGTAGTGTTAAATTGGATATGTAATAGAATGTTGTACAAGTAAAAACTTGGAAAATGAAAGTATTCAATGGAATTGCTTCTATAAATAGGAATTATAATGTTATAAATTGTTATAAGCTATAGTTAATATTTTGAAATGCTGCTAATTAAAAGTAATAAAAGTGAATAATGTAAGAGAAATGATTATAAGCTTAAGTTAACATTTAAGCTATCTATAATCAGATTGAATGGTAAAGGTGAATACTGTATGTAAACAATTATAAACTTGAATTAATATTGAAGCCATTTATAATTAAAATGAATACTATATAAATTGAATGATTATAACTTCAGTGAACATTGGAACAGATTTAGAAATGGAGTTAATATTCAATAATACTATATATGGAAGAATAAAATGTGAAAAGAAAATATCTATTAATGATGAATTAAATTGTAAAGAGACTTACATAATAATAAATAATCTAATAATTGAAATGGAAGTAACTTATTTAAGCAATGAATGCAAAGTAATGAAAAGAAAAATGGTATTGTATAAATGAATGGAAATGAATTTTGTAAGTGATAAATGTAAAGGAATTTAACAAGCACTGTATGAATAAAAGGGAGAAATGAACTTTTGTAAGTAATAACAAATGTAAATTAATGAAAATAAGCATTATATGAATGAGAAAAGAAAGGTAAAGGAAAAATGGGAAATCAAACTAAATTGTAAATGTGAAGTAAAATAAAATAAAATTTATACAATACTTCAATAATGAAATTCATTTATGATCCAAATAATTGAAATGGATATAACTTATGTAAGTAAAGAATTTAAATTAAGGAAATAAGCCTTACATGAATGAATGGAAATTAAATTTTTGTAAGTAATGAATGTGAATTAAAGAAAATCATTGTATGGAAAAAAATGAACAATAAATGATGTGAAAAAGATAAATAGAGTAAACTTAAAAAGGTGTTGAATTATTCGTTTGTTGGGCTTATGGATTGGTTGGGAAAGGATACTGCTATTTTGTATAGAGATGTATAAATAATCTATTGAGTCTTATCTATGACTGTTAAGTGTATGGTTTACTTAGTAGTTTATTTATCATTTTTATACGATTAAAAGTTCTGAACCCGAACAAACCATTGGTTGGTTGCTATGGATGTATGTTTGATTTCCTTGATTGCATGTGATGATATGATGGTTGTATTGTTGGTCTATAAGTGACTATTGTATGTTGTGTTGTTTTGTTGTTATTAGTTGAAACAACTTAAATATTTCTTTTTTATATAATTATTAACTCTTTTGGGTTATATAAGTGAAATACAGGCTATGGAAGCAATTGCTAGTGCTTTTGGTTTCATAAAATAAGCGTTGTTTGCCTGACAAATAGGTACATTTTTGGATTACGGTTTTATAGCGATATTATATTATTTTCCCGTGGTTTGGGATATTTTATTTTGAAAAATATGATATATATTGTTATTACTGATATTATTATTATTTCTCCCAGACCTCTCCGTACAAAGGAGACTCTGCCGAAATTTTCCGTAAATTATGGACTTAGAAAAATTTTATGAAATGTTTTCAAACTTTTATAAACTTGAATATAAAATGATTTAATTGTTATAAATTAATATATTTATTTAAATTATTTAATTATGTAAATTAATTGTTTATAAATTTAATATTTTGAGTAAGATATATTGATTTCTTAATTCCTTCTTTTCCTTTTCGAGGACGAAAAGTTTTTAGTGGGGGAGAGTGTAACAACCCGTAATTTTCGATAATTAAAAATAAACAATTTAATAAGATTTTGTGAGTTAATAATGGGAGAATTAAAAAAATTCGTGAATTATTAATGAAATAATAACTAGAATGGAAGGTAATAATGTCAATTTAAGTCAATTATTAACAATTCTAATGCAAGTTCAATTAATTGAAATGATTTAAATGTTATCCTTGGTTATAAATTGAATATAAGAAAAAAATGTAAATATTGAATCAATTAATGAAATAATATATAATTATGGTAACTGAATAAAATCAGTGTTATGTAAGTAATTATGACATCTGTTGTAAATGATAAACTTACAAATGTTACTAAATGTAGAAATGGTGACAATCGTTATTTGTTACTAATTTATCTAATCGATTACAAATAAATGTAATAAATGTTGCATTAATGTGAGTTAAGATAATAACTGCAAATGGTGAATGTAATAAAGGTATAGAAATGTTAATTATATTTACAAGGCAATAATTGATGTAATAAAAAGAGTGAAACAAAAACAAATTAATTTATTGAGATTTTTAAATTATAAAAAAATTGACAAAAATTTAATATAATGGAAATATAGTAGTTAATACAAATTAGAGATGAGAAACTATTATTTAGTAAGAAATGTGTAATTATCGTTTGTATCCAATAGTGTATAAATATGTTTAAATTACTATTAGATAGGAAATAATTGTTCTACTTCTTATTACATTCATTTAGTCCATTTTGAAACTTAATTAACTGAAATTAGTGTAATTGAAAATTTTCAATTAATAGGAGAGAGAATGCTAAATTGTAAATTAATAGGTGTAATTAAAAGTAGCTTAGGTTTTGTGAAGGGGCATTTCACCAGAAGGACAAACTTTGCAGTCCAATTAGTTTCTAGGACACACATTCAAAGAAATTACTTTCAAGGCCAAAGTCAGCAAAATAATTAATTTCAAGGACAAAGTCACCAGTTCAATTACTTTCAAGGACATAATTTCATAGGTTTTTAGGTCCTAGAAACTAATTATTTTGCGTTTTGTCCTTGAAAGTAATTATTTCAGTTATGTGTCCTAGAAACTAATTCCACTTGCTAAAGAGGCCCTTGTGGCTAATTTCCACTTTTGTGAAAGTATAAGGAAAGCTTGATTTAATGAAAAGAAAATTTACATCAAATAAAATGAATGTTTCATTTGTGAATGTAGGTTTAATTTCATTAAAATAAAGAATAGAATGATTGATTTTAAAAGAAGAAATATATGTTTATTGAACTGTGTTTTAGCTTACAGATTGATTACAAGAATATGAAAATAATCTATTTCAAAGTTATTTATTACTCTTGTGTATAAACAACAAATTTATAAATGTGTTTAAATAAACAATTGTTCTATTTTTCATCCATTTTAGCTGTCTGTTTTGAAATTTAAATTTGTAAGTAATTGCAATTAATGTAACTCAAATATTTCAATTAAAAGGAAAGAAAATGTTGATTGCAATTAATAGATTTAATAAAAGAAACGCACGTTTTGTGTTAAACAAAAAGGGTGTTTTAATGGAAGTAAAAGATCATTTTGGGAAAACCAAATTGAACATTTTCATTTTTAAGGTAAGTTTAGTTTTTTATTATGCGTAGATAAAAACCTAAATGCGTACAAATTTGAATATTATTTGAGTTAATGAAGTTAATTTGGTTACGTTTCAGAAAAATTGAATTTCAAAAGGTTGTGCGATGTACATGGTCCCATCATTTCTTTTGATATTAATTTTTGCATGAACGTTTTAAAATAGTTACCTTATTATTAATACTTAATATATTCATTTCTCCTTCTGTTTAATACCTGAGCCTAGACTTTTAGGTTGTATTTAATTCTTGCCACTTCATTTTCACGTATACAAAATTTTACTTCCTTTGGTTTGCAAACTTTTCCATTCCTATGTACATTTCCTTATGCATTATTAATGCCTGAAGCTTTCAAAATAAATTGTGACATTTATTTTTGTCCCTCCACCTTCATTTCCTAATTATCAATAACCTGCAGCTTATTTCTTCATTTGCATTTTGTTTCTCCTGACACCTCATATTCAAAAGCTCTTATTCTTGCAAATCCAAAAGCTTTCTTTTATGAAACATGATTTTTTTTTCATTTTTTCGTACATGTCATGTCCTCATCTTAGTTGTTCTTCAATCTTTTCCTGAAGCCTCATCTTGAGAAAAACGTAAGTATTAAAATTTGTTTAATTTTTTTTGCGTACTAATTCTTAATAATATTTCTTATAACATGAATATCTTCTGCATATAAACTTTGATTCATGCACGATTTCTTCTGTTGGATTCATATTTAAATTCCGCACAACATGAAATTGATTTAGTCGAATTTGGAGACTGTTGAGTTTTGCGCTTCTGTTTGGATTTTTTTGGGCTAAAATCAAAGGTGAGTGTTTTAACCCACTCATAATTACTAAACTATCTTATGTTAGTTAAATTAAATCTATGATGTAATTTGATATTGATTGATTGATGTTTGGTATGTTTAAATTGTCATGCTGGTTAAATTTGACTTTTATTGCATATAAGTATCGTTTAATTTAATATTAAATTTCAAATTGTCAATTTAATATCTGTTATCGATTATCAGTTATCTATTGATGTTTATTGATTGATTTGGATGATGATTGTGATAGATTATTGATTTGTTGATATTGGATGACTGGATGTTGTATTTTATATGGTTATAACACTTCAAGTTCCCTATGGGTTGGAATGATACATACTCGAACGATCTATAGATTAGGGAAAAATCGTTATGGGTTGAAATGATAGACTCGAGCAATTTTATGGATTTTTATTTAATTCAATTCGGGATTGCGATTTGAAATGATAGATAACCGTAAAATTTTAAATTACAGATTGAAATGATAAATATCTGTATCACTTGACCCTAGGGTAGAAAATTATATACAGACACCGGATTGGTTAAATTAAATGATTTTTGAATCTTTAAATTTTGAATTCAGTTAACTGGTATTTTGAAATGGAAATTGATTTATATAAACTGAATTATTTTCAAAAGTCCAAGCGTAAATGTTGAAATTGGAATTGATTTAATGAATTGTTAAAAGGATTTAAATTAGAATTTCAAAGTTGAGGTGTCGAATATAAATGAATTTATCGTGATTGGATTACTGAAATGTTTGGGGTATAACTTTGAAATCTAATTTAAACTAATTTAGACTATTTTAATTTATTTAACTATTTTAATCAATTTAAACTATTTTAATTTATTTTAATCCACTATAACCTATTTAATCCAATTTAATCTATTTTACATATTTTAAACTAATTAAATCTATTTTAAATTTATTTAATCTATTTTAAATCTATTTAATCTATTTTAAATTTATTTAATCAATTTAAAATATATTTAATATAATTTAAATCTATTATTAATCTATTTAAATCATTTTAAATCTAACTAAATCAAATTTAAATCTATTTAAACTATTTTTACCATTTAAACTATTTCAATCTATTTTAAACTATTTTTAAAACTATTAAAACAATTTATGACTACCTAAATTATTTTCTAAAATTTCAGATTGTGTAAAGGGAAAGTATTTACATTTAAATCCTTGATGATAATACAACCTAAGTTGGGTTTTGAAATTGATATCTTTTTGTGAAATGACATATTTGAGTAAATGTGATAATTTTGGAACGAGGATTTAATTAACCTATCTTATCGATAATTTCATAAGTGAATATGATTTTTGAAAGTGAATATGATTTTAAAGTGAAAATAGTTTGGAAGTGAATATGATTTCGAAAGGGATATGATTTGAAATCGAATATGATATTTTGATATAAATTGTGAATTGACTTTTGAAATTTAAAAGAACCATCCGGTGTGAAATAAGCATTTGGTTGTTAAAGAGACCAGGATCAGATAATGTCCTACTATCTGCCAATGCCGAAAACCACTTTAACAACTGTGTACGTGGTGGAGATTCTAGAAATGAAATAGGATGGTTTGGCGAACGATTTCTGTAAAGGTATGACATGACCCTGACTTCCGTGAGACAGCTTAGATGTGACTAAAACAAAAGCCCGGGCCAAGTGAGGTCATTCCTCCTATCGGGCACACTTCTTCGATACTATATTCTGACTTTGTGATTGATTTGGTGGCCACCCTTGATTTTGATTTAGGAGTGTGTCCGAGGTGGGCGGTAGTAGCTGCTATGCGTTACCACCAGTCTGGATCCGCAATTGGTATATCTACCATGGCATTGCCTCGAGTGCCGTGTTCACATGCCCTAGAGCGCCTTCTACGAGTTTGTTTTGTACCATACTATGGAGTGCCCTTTGATAGCATCCAGTTTACGGAGGAGTTACGTGTAACATCCCGAAAATTTTCGACTTTCGAAAATTCAACATCGATACTCACTTTATCGACTGCTGAGCCATCGAATGCCGGAAACCCGAAAAGTTATGGTTTTAAGAAAGAAAAAGTAGAAGAAGAAGAAGATAGAAGGAAAAGAAAGAAGAACAACAACAGAACAAGAGCAGAAACAGAAAACAATATCAGAATCTTACACATCGCAGCGGAACAATATACAATAGATAAATGAATATCATTTAAAAACAAAAGAATTATATCTGTTACTACATTACATCACATCATATCATCAGAGTCAATATACAACTCAGTACAACAATGGACAGTTATATAACTTGTCCTCATACAGAATACACAGCGGAATAAATAATATCAGATACAAATACTACGTCTCGTCATCCAGCTTATCTCCAAGCTCCAGCATATCCAGAATATCCTGATAATATAACTCTAGGCTGCCCGTGTGGAAATTGGTGGGCACCCAGAGTTTAGAAGGGAACAATAAACTCCGAGTCAGTCATGGTGACTGGTGTGAGATCGTAAAACAGTTATTCTTTAAAAATAAACAACAGGAAAATTTTAAAGTCAATTCGAAATGCTTTTGGAAAATGAAACTACCATAAGACCTCCCACCACACACACAATGCAAACGCAGAATTGGAGGAGATTTCTTCTTATGATAGCCAAAGATGCTTACTACGCAAAATCAAATTCTTTTTGATATTATTATTAGTGCATAGTGTAGAAATCATTTTCGAAAGTATAATATTAATCTTAGCCAACATACGACCAGTATCGTATGCCTACTATAGCTACCATCCAAACAGTGGGGCGCCACCATAAGTGAATGGCAGGTTCTACAACTAATACCGTACAAAGTTCGTATTGGAGTTTGGATTTCCAACAAATGGCCAGGCTAAGGAACTTCCTATCCACGATGGGTACGTCCCTGGAATAGACGACCCGAGAACCTAACCGGATCTCTGCCAACACAAGGCCGGGTTACCTCTGCAAAAATAGGTAACTACTGACACGCGTATGCCATCCCCCGATCGTCACCGATCTTCCCGAGGATCCCCGATTTCCAACAAACCACATAGATAATAATAATGCAGTAACCACAGAGGTTAAGTATCTGGGCTCCATACCATGATACCACCTTTATCCAGAAGGAATGACATACACTAAGGGGCGCTACTCCCTAGAACCTTGCTGCATTCGTCCTGTTTCGACCATTTCCGGGGTGTGAGGCTCGACGAAGTCTCGTCCACAAAGCTACGCTTTCTACAAAAAGCCCTGCTTCGGGTCAAACAAAATGATCAACCTATGATCACAAAGATATAATATCAAACAAATGATCATATCACAAATGATCAAACACTGATCATTTCACAGCAACACTCAGTATGCCACGTTACCAAATTGGGATATATCGCTGATAAATTTCAACTACATAACCTCTAAGCTCGTACGTCTCAGAGAAGGGTGTTAAGCTAAGAGAATAAATTCTCCGCCACCAACAGAAATGTATTTGAAAGAAATCAGCTTTATATCTCAAATTGTAACGTCAGACACACAATCCATACAAGTCTGTTCCGGGATCGAACAGAACCGAAGGCACTTCTCACGAAGCCCTTGCATTTCCGGATAATTTTCAATCACGTCAGGACTTCCCGTCACTAAGGGTGATAAAACCTCTAAATCGAAGATCAGTCGATGTAGAGTAACTCGACGGTAATCCTTCCGTTTTCAAAAATATCCGGTCTTCACACCGGTCTTCAAATGCGATTCATAACGACGTATCACATATTCGGAATGGGTTATACGACCCCATGGTCCTTTCCCGGTTAACCCGAATAGTGAGCGATTATTTAAAAATAAGTGTGGCATTCAAATTCATCCAATTCACAACAAATACCTATCTAAAGGTAAATATTGATAGTCGGTTATTTAACTATCAATAAAGATGCGCAACATCATCAGATTCCAAATAATTTTCCCAAATTATTTTATCTTCCAAAATATCTTTACTAGATATAAAATTTCCACACTTAACCATTTGAAAACAATTTCAAATCAACTTCCACATTTCAATTTATCTTTAAAAGATAAAATCTCAAAACAGTTCATTTCATATTGGAAAAGCGTTTCCATACTTATTTAATAATAAGTATTTCACAAATCTATTTATTTTCAACATTTGAAAATATTCAATATACTTAAATCAAATTAAGTATATACTCATTCTTTAAGGAAATCATTCTCTTTAAACATATTTATTTGAGTCAAAACGAATGTTACGTAAAACATCGTTACGACGACTCAAAATCACTAGTATAGGGATTCGGATTTTAATAGATATATAAATCCCAATACTACATCAAAACATTTCCTTTCGGAAATCATTTACTATAACAACAGTGTTATAGTCCATCATTTCCTTATTTTTCGAAAACGTCTATTTCAACAATAAATGTTGAAATCTATGATTTCGATAGTTCACACGTTTTAAAACATCTTTTAAAACAATTAACTTCATTTCAAATATCACTTTCCAAAACTATCCATTTTACTTAACGATATATTCACTATCCAAAATCATGAATATACTTTACTATTTACATTTCACTATTTTCTACACGTTTATTTCAATAATAATTCGCTATCCAAAATCGCGAATATATCCCCTTTGATAATATTCTATATTTAATTTATCAAATTCAATCGATTGGTTTCCGAATTTATAAAACAACGTTTATAAATTCCATTTTCTATTTTCTATAACAACTCCGGTTTATAAATCTCATTTTATTAACTTCTAAAACTCACTTATAAGAATAAGTGATTTCGGATTTATAAAACAACGTTTATAAATCACATTTGTACTTTATAATGATTTCAACTTATAAAAATCATTTCATTTTGCCATTTCTATTTATATCCCATCTAAGTGCAAAAGTCAAATTTATAAGTAAATTTCTTATAAATCTTTTATTCTACAATATCTATTTACTTTATAACTTCACGTTATAAATCCATTAATTTCATTCACTTATGAAATCCATTTATACTTCTTTTTAACACTTATAAAAATTCGTTTTATAAGTCCAATATTTTGATTTTCAAAAATATCAATTTTATAAATCTTTCTATACAAATCGTTTATAGTTATTCAAAAATCCCAACTTAAACCATTTTATCAATAAATCGACTTTTATTTCAAAAACGACACTTCGGTTATATTTCACTAAAAATTATAACTTTTATAACTTTAAAATTTTACGTTTATAATCGATTCAAAAATCCCATAAAACGTATATTTTCAAAAATCACTTTAAAACCCCTTTTTTAAGTAAAAGTCGTTATTTTTACATTTCCAAAACTGAATCCGATGATGCAACAGCATCAATCAGTCCATCACAACAGTCAATATCATATATCAATATGATAACAGAATATTCATCAATATCTGTAAATAAATACTGGTGAGGAATCCAGTTGGATCCCTCCAACCTGTTTCCCTGCATCCAAAAACGTCAGCACAATACCAATTCCGCTCCAGTACGGAATTATCGCGGTATATAGGTTTTTATAAATCCGCTTACTAACGGCGCAATAGGGTCTCATCCGCTATACGAGGCGGGAAATCAATCAATCCAATATATACATATGCCAATATGTATATACTTCTATATATAGATATATATCCTATCATATCTAATAGCACATTCAATAGCAATCAAATCATCAATCAATAACTGTAAATAATTCCACATTCAAATTTGAGTGAGAAGATCTCACCTTGATTTCAATTTCCGTTCCAGCTTTTTATTTCGAATAAATTAAACAGCCATTTAATTTTATCCAAAATTTTCACTGACTCCAATCGCTTCCAAATCAGTTGCATCGCGTAGTGCTCGACAAAACGAAGCCAACGCAATTCGTTTCGTAATTTTCTGATAATATATGACAAAGTTACGACATTACAAACTTTATACGAATTTAAATATAAACTATTTACAATTTCTTTTTATAATTTTTAACCTAACCATCATCTGCCGTTCATTTTCCAGAAACGAAATCGTGGCCGTGAAACGTTCTTCTCCCTCACGCACGTACCCAGGTCGTGAAACCCATTGCCGTCCCCTAACCCTAATGCACGCGACCACGTATGAGCCACCAGACCCCATCTTGTCACCACCGTACGAACGCCCATCACACGAGCTACCTCCAGCTGGAATCACGACGAACTCGGTCGTCCTCTGTGCACGCAAAACAGTGGTGAACGGCAGCACTTCAAACTCGAATTGACGACGATCCTTAGCACGAAAATCCATCATCACCGTATAGATCTGTAGATCTCACGATCCCCTTCCACTTTGCAGTTGATCGCTCCTTGAATTAGTGAATGGATTAGAAGAAATTAAGGAAGGAAAATTGCGCGTTTCTGATCGTTTAATGTAAGGGTGGCGGCTGACCAAATGAAACCCTAGTCTTTATTTTTTTGTTTAATTTTGTGAAATTGGGTGGTCTATTTATAGGAATTTAAACGAACACTATTCATTTCAATTTCCCAAACTCCGATTTACGCGCAGTAACTGGCGTTTCTGGGGTTTACCCCGCGTTCCGAACGCAATGGAATAGGTTTCGTAAGCTAATTCGATCGTCTGTGCGAGATATGGCAAGAAACGATCAATTTAAATTAAACCGATTTAAATCGATTTCGAGGCGTTTTGGCTTGCCCCGAACAAACGGTAAATCCAAAAATTACGAAATTTGAAATCTTACAATAATATCACATTACGGATCCGATGAAACTGGTTTCGTCGAAATCCGACACTGTTTGGAAAAATGACTATTTTAACTTGACGATTTAAAATTAAAATGATATCGATGCGGTTCGAGCTGCCACAGTCAAACGATAACTCCGTTTGCTACGAAAATTGAAATCCGATAATAACTAACTATTACGGATCCAATGGAACTGGTCTCGTTCAATTCTGAGACTGTTCGAAAATTGACTATTTTTACAGTCGATAATTAAATATTAAAATATTCAATTTTCACAAATTAATTCTAAATTCAATTCTGAAAGTTCTATAACCTTTCTATAACTCCAGTATGATTAAATAAAACTTTACAAATCATTTTCAATCATATTAAACTCGATTTTCAATTATCTCTGGAATTTCACTATTTAATTTATCGATTTAATTATCCAATTAAATCCAATATTCGAGAAATAAATCATTCGACTTCTAAATTCCATTTATTAATATTTAAAATCAATTAAATATTCGAATTTTAATTATCAAAAATTCTGGGTCGTTACAAACTTACCCCCTTAAAAGAATTTCGTCCTCGAAATTACAAAGTAAGAAAGAAGTTACAGAATTTGTTAACTTTCCAAAACAAACTATTTAAATTAGTTATGCAAATCCACTTTAAGTGTTTAACTCTTTCAAAATTCATAGTTAAACTTCTTACAAAATCTCTACTAAGTTTCCCAAAATTTTCCTTAGTTTTCAAAATTTTCAAATTTTTCAATTTCTCAAAAATATTCTAACACTCGAAATTTTCGAAAAATTTCGCCAGCGTCTCCTTTGCGCGGTTAACATGGCACGACTACAAAACGTCCCTACGGACTCTCAGACTTCAAAAAGAAAAAGAAAAAGCCAAGCGGCTAGAGAAATACGTCATCAAATCTCATATTCGAATTCAAATACTTACCTTTTGTCGAGCCATTCAAATTTATCTTCGAAATTAAATTCCAATTCCTTTATAACACCTGTATATCCTACTAGCCATAATATCTAGTTACATATATTCAAACCATTTTGCAAATTCGATTACAAAATTTTAATATAACTGCTTATATCATTTTTAAATTAGTTTCAATTACTAATTCATTTCAAATTCTAATCTACTAACAAATTCAGATTTGCTTCCAACATTCAATTTCAATTCCAGTTTCATTCACTTTTGTTCATTTCCAAATTTTGATTTCAATTTACCCTTTGGTTAAATCTACTGTCATTTAAACTGGATTTCCAATTCGAATTCATTTTACTTTTCTTCAAATTTTACCGATTCAACTTCATTAACACTTAATGAATTTATATACAATCAACTAACAATCATCAAACAATCAATGCATATTCAACATAACCATTATTATTTGATTTCCATTCAATTTAGTTCAACACCTTTAATTTCAATTGACTTACATTCAATTTATTCAGTTTCTTCAATGAATTAACATTTACACTCAATTGATTCATTAGTTCAATAGCTAATCCATTTCACATTTCATGTCGAAGTTTATTTATATAACTCAAGTTCATATTCATTTAATTCATTTTGATTATTTACTTCGACACCAAAATCAATTCCAATCAACACTTAAGTTATATCCCATTAAACATCGTTTGTTTAACTTAACTTACATTTCCACTTATAAATCCAAAATTCAAATTTCAATCCTATTTAACTTTTACCAAGGTCAAATTTCTTCACTTATTCAAAATTCATATTAAATCCAGATTTCATATTCCTTTATGAATTTTATCTTCAAATTTTTTTTTTCTGGAACTTCATTTCAAATTATATCTCACATTAATATTTCATAAATATTTCTACATAGTATCCCAGAGTTTACCAACATTTCAAAAACCATTTTGAAAACAATTCAATTTCCATTTGAATTTCCAAAATAAAAACCCAAATTTTCCAAACAACTTCCATTTAAACAATTTGGCAGCAATTTCTCTTTTGGAAACCCGAAAATGAACACCGGTGATGTCGCGATCATCATCGAAATTATTTTCCAGCGACCGAAAAGAGTTTAGAGCTTTTCATCTCTTCAAAATGCTTTCAAAACCTTTGAAATCCATTTTCAAATCAAAAAGGAATTTAAACTCTACAAATCTCCAAAATTTTCAAATTCTTTTTAAAACATTTCCAAAAACTTCTCTGGAATTTTATTTCAGATTATAAATCACAATTACAAATCTTTTACTTATATAACTTCACTTTATATATATAAGATTATTCCACAATCGTAAATCATATTAATTATACTTCATCTTTTATAATTCATTGGTTTATACAATTTACTCTTTCACAATTGTTGTTTTAATTCAACTTATTCAAACAACTTAACAATCAATTCATATACACTTTAATAATTCTGAAAAAATTATTTCTTTATATACAAAAATAGTTTTGGGCAAAATTATCTCATTTACCCTATTTAAAACAATACTGTGCCGAATTGTTCTATACAAGTGTTTAGAGATCCCTATCGATAGAGTTGTACGGACAATACCGACCAGAATCCATATACCACTCAACAAACCAATCATCACAATATAAAACAATTTTATATTCACTAACAAATACGCGCTCATATTTATTATTACACTCAACTCATTCTAGAGTACTACTGACTCTATCTCTAATGAGTAACACCCAACAGAGCAGGGTTGTCGCTTAACCATATGCTCTGATACCAAATGTAACATCCCGAAAATTTTCGACTTTCGAAAATTCAACATCGATACTCACTTTATCGACTGCTGAGCCATCGAATGCCGGAAACCCGAAAAGTTATGGTTTTAAGAAAGAAAAAGTAGAAGAAGAAGAAGATAGAAGGAAAAGAAAGAAGAACAACAACAGAACAAGAGCAGAAACAGAAAACAATATCAGAATCTTACACATCGCAGCGGAACAATATACAATAGATAAATGAATATCATTTAAAAACAAAAGAATTATATCTGTTACTACATTACATCACATCATATCATCAGAGTCAATATACAACTCAGTACAACAATGGACATTTATATAACTTGTCCTCATACAGAATACACAGCGGAATAAATAATATCAGATACAAATACTACGTCTCGTCATCCAGCTTATCTCCAAGCTCCAGCATATCCAGAATATCCTGATAATATAACTCTAGGCTGCCCGTGTGGAAATTGGTGGGCACCCAGAGTTTAGAAGGGAACAATAAACTCCGAGTCAGTCATGGTGACTGGTGTGAGATCGTAAAACAGTTATTCTTTAAAAATAAACAACAGGAAAATTTTAAAGTCAATTCGAAATGCTTTTGGAAAATGAAACTACCATAAGACCTCCCACCACACACACAATGCAAACGCAGAATTGGAGGAGATTTCTTCTTATGATAGCCAAAGATGCTTACTACGCAAAATCAAATTCTTTTTGATATTATTATTAGTGCATAGTGTAGAAATCATTTTCGAAAGTATAATATTAATCTTAGCCAACATACGACCAGTATCGTATGCCTACTATAGCTACCATCCAAACAGTGGGGCGCCACCATAAGTGAATGGCAGGTTCTACAACTAATACCGTACAAAGTTCGTATTGGAGTTTGGATTTCCAACAAATGGCCAGGCTAAGGAACTTCCTATCCACGATGGGTACGTCCCTGGAATAGACGACCCGAGAACCTAACCGGATCTCTGCCAACACAAGGCCGGGTTACCTCTGCAAAAATAGGTAACTACTGACACGCGTATGCCATCCCCCGATCGTCACCGATCTTCCCGAGGATCCCCGATTTCCAACAAACCACATAGATAATAATAATGCAGTAACCACAGAGGTTAAGTATCTGGGCTCCATACCATGATACCACCTTTATCCAGAAGGAATGACATACACTAAGGGGCGCTACTCCCTAGAACCTTGCTGCATTCGTCCTGTTTCGACCATTTCCGGGGTGTGAGGCTCGACGAAGTCTCGTCCACAAAGCTACGCTTTCTACAAAAAGCCCTGCTTCGGGTCAAACAAAATGATCAACCTATGATCACAAAGATATAAGATCAAACAAATGATCATATCACAAATGATCAAACACTGATCATTTCACAGCAACACTCAGTATGCCACGTTACCAAATTGGGATATATCGCTGATAAATTTCAACTACATAACCTCTGAGCTCGTACGTCTCAGAGAAGGGTGTTAAGCTAAGAGAATAAATTCTCCGCCACCAACAGAAATGTATTTGAAAGAAATCAGCTTTATATCTCAAATTGTAACGTCAGACACACAATCCATACAAGTCTGTTCCGGGATCGAACAGAACCGAAGGCACTTCTCACGAAGCCCTTGCATTTCCGGATAATTTTCAATCACGTCAGGACTTCCCGTCACTAAGGGTGATAAAACCTCTAAATCGAAGATCAGTCGATGTAGAGTAACTCGACGGTAATCCTTCCGTTTTCAAAAATATCCGGTCTTCACACCGGTCTTCAAATGCGATTCATAACGACGTATCACATATTCGGAATGGGTTATACGACCCCATGGTCCTTTCCCGGTTAACCCGAATAGTGAGCGATTATTTAAAAATAAGTGTGGCATTCAAATTCATCCAATTCACAACAAATACCTATCTAAAGGTAAATATTGATAGTCGGTTATTTAACTATCAATAAAGATGCGCAACATCATCAGATTCCAAATAATTTTCCCAAATTATTTTATCTTCCAAAATATCTTTACTAGATATAAAATTTCCACACTTAACCATTTGAAAACAATTTCAAATCAACTTCCACATTTCAATTTATCTTTAAAAGATAAAATCTCAAAACAGTTCATTTCATATTGGAAAAGCGTTTCCATACTTATTTAATAATAAGTATTTCACAAATCTATTTATTTTCAACATTTGAAAATATTCAATATACTTAAATCAAATTAAGTATATACTCATTCTTTAAGGAAATCATTCTCTTTAAACATATTTATTTGAGTCAAAACGAATGTTACGTAAAACATCGTTACGACGACTCAAAATCACTAGTATAGGGATTCGGATTTTAATAGATATATAAATCCCAATACTACATCAAAACATTTCCTTTCGGAAATCATTTACTATAACAACAGTGTTATAGTCCATCATTTCCTTATTTTTCGAAAACGTCTATTTCAACAATAAATGTTGAAATCTATGATTTCGATAGTTCACACGTTTTAAAACATCTTTTAAAACAATTAACTTCATTTCAAATATCACTTTCCAAAACTATCCATTTTACTTAACGATATATTCACTATCCAAAATCATGAATATACTTTACTATTTACATTTCACTATTTTCTACACGTTTATTTCAATAATAATTCGCTATCCAAAATCGCGAATATATCCCCTTTGATAATATTCTATATTTAATTTATCAAATTCAATCGATTGGTTTCCGAATTTATAAAACAACGTTTATAAATTCCATTTTCTATTTTCTATAACAACTCCGGTTTATAAATCTCATTTTATTAACTTCTAAAACTCACTTATAAGAATAAGTGATTTCGGATTTATAAAACAACGTTTATAAATCACATTTGTACTTTATAATGATTTCAACTTATAAAAATCATTTCATTTTGCCATTTCTATTTATATCCCATCTAAGTGCAAAAGTCAAATTTATAAGTAAATTTCTTATAAATCTTTTATTCTACAATATCTATTTACTTTATAACTTCACGTTATAAATCCATTAATTTCATTCACTTATGAAATCCATTTATACTTCTTTTTAACACTTATAAAAATTCGTTTTATAAGTCCAATATTTTGATTTTCAAAAATATCAATTTTATAAATCTTTCTATACAAATCGTTTATAGTTATTCAAAAATCCCAACTTAAACCATTTTATCAATAAATCGACTTTTATTTCAAAAACGACACTTCGGTTATATTTCACTAAAAATTATAACTTTTATAACTTTAAAATTTTACGTTTATAATCGATTCAAAAATCCCATAAAACGTATATTTTCAAAAATCACTTTAAAACCCCTTTTTTAAGTAAAAGTCGTTATTTTTACATTTCCAAAACTGAATCCGATGATGCAACAGCATCAATCAGTCCATCACAACAGTCAATATCATATATCAATATGATAACAGAATATTCATCAATATCTGTAAATAAATACTGGTGAGGAATCCAGTTGGATCCCTCCAACCTGTTTCCCTGCATCCAAAAACGTCAGCACAATACCAATTCCGCTCCAGTACGGAATTATCGCGGTATATAGGTTTTTATAAATCCGCTTACTAACGGCGCAATAGGGTCTCATCCGCTATACGAGGCGGGAAATCAATCAATCCAATATATACATATGCCAATATGTATATACTGCTATATATAGATATATATCCTATCATATCTAATAGCACATTCAATAGCAATCAAATCATCAATCAATAACTGTAAATAATTCCACATTCAAATTTGAGTGAGAAGATCTCACCTTGATTTCAATTTCCGTTCCAGCTTTTTATTTCGAATAAATTAAACAGCCGTTTAATTTTATCCAAAATTTTCACTGACTCCAATCGCTTCCAAATCAGTTGCATCGCGTAGTGCTCGACAAAACAAAGCCAACGCAATTCGTTTCGTAATTTTCTGATAATATATGACAAAGTTACGACATTACAAACTTTATACGAATTTAAATATAAACTATTTACAATTTCTTTTTATAATTTTTAACCTAACCATCATCTGCCGTTCATTTTCCAGAAACGAAATCGTGGCCGTGAAACGTTCTTCTCCCTCACGCACGTACCCAGGTCGTGAAACCCATTGCCGTCCCCTAACCCTAATGCACGCGACCACGTATGAGCCACCAGACCCCATCTTGTCACCACCGTACGAACGCCCATCACACGAGCTACCTCCAGCTGGAATCACGACGAACTCGGTCGTCCTCTGTGCACGCAAAACGGTGGTGAACGGCAGCACTTCAAACTCGAATTGACGACGATCCTTAGCACGAAAATCCATCATCACCGTATAGATCTGTAGATCTCACGATCCCCTTCCACTTTGCAGTTGATCGCTCCTTGAATTAGTGAATGGATTAGAAGAAATTAAGGAAGGAAAATTGCGCGTTTCTGATCGTTGAATGTAAGGGTGGCGGCTGACCAAATGAAACCCTAGTCTTTATTTTTTTGTTTAATTTTGTGAAATTGGGTGGTCTATTTATAGGAATTTAAACGAACACTATTCATTTCAATTTCCCAAACTCCGATTTACGCGCAGTAACTGGCGTTTCTGGGGTTTACCCCGCGTTCCGAACGCAATGGAATAGGTTTCGTAAGCTAATTCGATCGTCTGTGCGAGATATGGCAAGAAACGATCAATTTAAATTAAACCGATTTAAATCGATTTCGAGGCGTTTTGGCTTGCCCCGAACAAACAGTAAATCCAAAAATTACGAAATTTGAAATCTTACAATAATATCACATTACGGATCCGATGAAACTGGTTTCGTCGAAATCCGACACTGTTTGGAAAAATGACTATTTTAACTTGACGATTTAAAATTAAAATGATATCGATGCGTTTCGAGCTGCCACAGTCAAACGATAACTCCGTTTGCTACGAAAATTGAAATCCGATAATAACTAACTATTACGGATCCAATGGAACTGGTCTCGTTCAATTCTGAGACTATTCGAAAATTGACTATTTTTACAGTCGATAATTAAATATTAAAATATTCAATTTTCACAAATTAATTCTAAATTCAATTCTGAAAGTTCTATAACCTTTCTATAACTCCAGTATGATTAAATAAAACTTTACAAATCATTTTCAATCATATTAAACTCGATTTTCAATTATCTCTGGAATTTCACTATTTAATTTATCGATTTAATTATCCAATTAAATCCAATATTCGAGAAATAAATCATTCGACTTCTAAATTCCATTTATTAATATTTAAAATCAATTAAATATTCGAATTTTAATTATCAAAAATTCTGGGTCGTTACATTACGGTACTGTATAGACTATGGGAATATATAAAATGTATTAAGGGGGATATGGGTAACGCCTTAACGCTATTTTAATACTTTTACTTTACTGTAGACATATTATAATAGCGTATTGTACTACATAGTAGATAGTTTAACGGATCCTTAGGAGATGGGAATCCCGAACATCTCTTAAGTTACTGCACCCACGTTATACACTGGATAAGAGATGTCAAACCCCGTAAACATCTCTGACGCCGTTACACTCATATTTACCGTTGATTTAACTTACATAAGATCTTTTAGTTCTGACTCGAGTGTTTTGTCTTTTCAATTCGCTCGGGTCAGCCTGAGCATTTCAGGGTTGAAGACCTTATTCCTGGAGGACGAAGATTGTACTATTATTACTTATTATATGTATTCTACTGCATCATGTTATTCCACTGCATTTATTTATTTATTCCTGTTTATGTAACTTTGATGTTTGTGTTATAAAGAATAATCAAGTGTATTTTTTAAAAATAGCTCCACGAACTGTTATTTGATTATTATACTTTGTCATTTCGCTGCGAGATTATGTACTTGTTTTATTTCTTTCTCTGTTTCTTATTTATCCCATAACAATCTGCCCTTTTGAATGGTTTGAGTCTGGCATGTGTGTCTGCTTAAAACGTCCAAAAAGGCAGGTCATTACAATATGTCATTTCACTAGCAAATCTTATTTCAAATCCCAACTTAAGTTATTACATCATTTAACCATATTCACTTTAAAATCAAGGATTTAAATATAAACACTTATACTTTACACAATTTGAAAATTAGAAAATAGTTTAAATAGTTAAAAATAGTATAAAAGGTTTAATAGATTAAAATAGTTAAAATAGTTAAAATATTTCAAAATAGTTTAAAAATAGCTTAACGGAGTTTAGGTGGATTTAAGATAGTTTAAATTTAATTTAAAATAGATTAAATAGATTTAAAATAGCTTTAAAATAGACTAAATAGATTTAAAATAGATTAAATAAATTTTAAAATAGATTAAGTAGATTTCAAAGTAAATTCGAACATTCTCAATAACTCAATTCAGATAAAATTCATTTATATTAGACAAATCAACTTTGAAATTCTAATTTAATTCCTTTAACAATTCATTAAATCAATTCCAATTTCAACATTAACGCTTGGATTTTTGAAAATAATTCAGTTTATATAAATCAAATTCTATTTCAAAATATCATTTATATGAATTCAAAATTTAAAGATTTAAAATCAATTAATTTAACCAATCCAGTGTACGTATATAATTTTCTACCCTATGGTCAAGTGATAAGGATATTTATCATTTCAATCCGCAATTATTTTTAAATTTAAGGGTATATATCATTTCAACCCGCAATCCCAAATTAACTTCAGATGCCGAAATCGCTTAAGTCTATCATTTCAACTCATAACGATTTCTATTAATCTATCATATCGTTCGGGTATGTATCATTTCAACCTATAGGGAACTTACAATGTTATAAGAATATAAAATATAACATCCAGTCATCCAACATTAACAAACAAACAACTATCACAACCATCATCCAAATCAACCAATAAACATCAATAGACAGCTGATTATCATTAACAAATATTAAATTGACAATTAAATTCAATATTAAATTAAATGATGATTAAATGCAACAAAGGTCATATTTAACTGGAATGGCAATTTAAACATACCAAACATCAACCAATCAATTTCTAATCACATCATAAATTTAATTTGACTAACATAAGGTAATTTATTAATTGCGAGTGGGTTTAAACACTCACCTTATGGATTTCCCTTTTCTAGTCGGATTTGGATCCGCTACTACTTCCTCCTTTTGATTTGTTTCTTTGCTATCATAATCTTCTATTTTTTATGGAAAGTTTTGGAAGACAGAGAAGTTTGTATAGATCTGGATTTGAAGAAAAGGATTTGAAAAAAGAAGAATGTTTGGAAAAGAAGAAGAAAATTTAAAGAAGATGAAGAATTGAAAAAGAAAAAGAAGATTTGAAGAATAAGAAAAGGGAAGCTTTGAAAAAAAAACAAGAAGGAGATTTGAGGAAGGAAAAAAACTGAAGGAGGAGGAAAATGAAGAGAGAGAGAAAAAAAGAGATGGAAGTTTGTTTGGAGAAATGAAGCTTACAGAAGATGAGATTTGAAAAATGAAATGAGGCTACAGGGATGAAGTTGGAAACAAATGAAATGCTAATAAAGTAAGAATATGAACAACCTTAAAATGGTAGTATTGAAAGAGGTAAAGTAAAATAATAAATATATGAATAAAGGTAAAAATAAATCTTCCGTTCTTTAATATAAAACTTCAGAAGAAAGAGTTGCTAATGAAAGGAAACTACAAGAACTAATAACGCATGAACAAAATAAACTTCAGAAACAGAGAATATTAAATGCTAATTAGATGGCATAAAAATTAATTTGGATGTTCACATTAAAAATGGAAAAAGAAAAAGGAAAAAAACTTCAGGTAAAGCACTTGAAAGGAGCAAATGAACAAATGAGAAACAAATGAAAAGAATGAGGCAAGTATTAATAAGAAACGAATGAGTAGTTTAATAATTAAATGGATGTTCAAATGAAACCTACACGGAGAACTTGAAAATGAAAAGAAAGAGAATGTGGATGTGATAATAAATGCAAAGTAAATGAAGGGACCACTTATATACTATAAACAAACCTTTGGGATCCAAATTCCAAAACTTACTCCTATTAATTCACTTTAACAAACCCAAATATACACGTATTTATCATTTAATTCTTTATTAAAACATTCGTTTTACGTTAATATATGTGCACACTCCGTTAGCGCAATCAATTAATTAACAATCAATCAATTAATCAACCAATCAATCTATTCATTTATTTATGTTACTCAAACCAATTTTATTAATTAATGAATATATATCTATCTATGCATTATAAAATGATTTACTTTACTTTTTTAATTACCGTAACTGTCACATTAATGCAACAAATTTACAAGTTTTAACCATGTATGAAATGGAAAAATAAATATACGTGAACATGTGTAATTAATGTACAATTGTTAATTAAAGGTAATTCTAGTTGATTCCACAACATTTACACAACCATGAACCCTCTAATATATTTAAAAATTTGGATATTAATGTGTGTGTATTATCCTAAAATTCAATTTTTTTTCCAAAATCTTACTTATTCAAAATGAAAGTTTTATTTTTATACATCTCAAAACAAGCAATTGTCTTAATTAAAATGTTCATTCCATATTGACACAAAATGCAAGTTTCTATATTAACTCATTCATTACAATTTCATTTATGTTTCCTTTTAATTGAAACATTTCAGTTAATCTAATTCCAATTCATTTCATTACTAATTTCAACAAATTCTAATTATAAACACCGTTTTCTTTTCATTTATACCAATTCAAACATGTTTTATAAAATTTCATATACAACAAAATTTATACACTATTTACAAAGTAAATGTTTTTTTTATTTAAAATCAAATTCTCCAAGATGCATTCCAAATAACAAATTATGTTATTCTTTCATTAAAACATTCACTCCATCCTTTATTCAAATTGAACATTTGTTATTTCAGTTAGAAGCAAACATATAATTTATTCTTTTCAAGTCAAAGCTTAAATTTCATTAAAATCTTTATCTTAATTTAATTTAAAATGTAAGTTCTTATGTTGAACTTATTAATTACATTGCACTTATCTTTTCTTTTTAATTAAAGGATTCCAACAACTATTATTGCAGTTGATATTCAATATTAAATTTCAAATGAATTCTCATTATACCACAACTATTTACTGTTCATTTCATATTCCAACATTTATTTCTTAAATTATTGCATTCTTATATTAACATATATTATTACAATCAGTCATTACCCTATGGGCATAGTTAGCATTGGTTTATATCCTTTTAGATTAATATTCTCCAATTTCATCTTACTTTACATTAATGTAATATTTAATTACATTTAGTCGCAATTTATTCCAAATTAAATTCAACAGATTGATTAAAAGGTAACATATAACAATTGTCACCTTTTCTTACTTTAATCGCACTATAAGTTTATTATCTTCAAATAAATGTTATAACTACTTACACCACCCTGATTTTTCTCAATTACAATGAATTACGTATTATTTCACCAATTAATTATAACATTTAATTTATTTCCTTATTTACCAATTATAACTAATTAAATTTCAATGGGTTAATTAACCATTGTTACAATTTGCCAATTCAAACACATTTCCAAGTTTATTGTTAACTAACAAAACAAATAACTTCACATTGATTTTATCTTCTTATTTACAATTTCTAACCAATGTTACTTTACAATTTATTACAATTATTTGAGATTTCATTCAATTAGTCATTTATTATATTAAATTTACATTATTAAACCCTATTTCTTTATTCAAGGAATGACTGCCAACGCCCCAGAATTGATTTACATGAGTTTACGAGTAGGTCTTTTCGTGCATGGGCTTTGAGAATAGGGATCTTTGGTCCAAAACCCCTTATTTATACATCCTAAACAATTTAAAGTATCATTTCCCAATCATCCCATAAGCTAAAACAAACAATGATTTCAGGTATTATTTAATTTCATTCTTATTAATTTCTTTCCATCTCATTTACTATTCATTCATTCTTTTATATAATGATTATTTCTTTAATTTACATTTATTGCTTAAAAATTTCAATTCTCATTCATTCATACAATGCCATTTTCTCTTTTCATTACTTTACATTCATTTGCTTACATAAGTTATTTCCATTTCAATTATTGGATTATCCATTATTATGTAAGTCTCTTTGCTATTTAATTCACCATTAATAGATTATTTCCTTTTCACATTCATTCTTTCATTTATAGTATTATTGAACATTAAATCCATTCCTAAATCATTTCAATGTTTTCTGAAGTTATAATCATTTAATTAATGTAGTACTCACTTTAATTATAAATGGCTTCAATATTAACTTAAGTTTATAATCATTTGCTTACAGTATTCACCTTTTTATTAATTATAATTACTAGCATTTCAAATTATTAACTTGAGTTTATAACATTTTTGTAACATGTGTTCTAATTTATAGGAATAATTCTATTGAACATCTTCATTACCTAAGTTTACTTGTATAATATTCTATTACATATTCTTATAAGCATTTCAACTTTTAATATTTGGTAAGTTATACATTATGTCTTTTAAAATGTAATTGAATGTTACACAAGTTTCTCTTATTTATTTAAGCTAACAAAATGTTCAATAGTTACATTTCTTAATTTCCCTATCCTTTGATTTACATATCACAATTTCCCATCTCATATATATTCATTAATCATTTAGCTTCCAATTCCTTATTTTCCTCATTTCAGAAGTTTCCAATTGTTAATTATCAAAAAGTTTGTATAACTTAATCCCAGATTCATTTCAGTCATTTAGAAAATAATATATATATATATATATATATTTATATTTATATTTATATCCTTTATAGATCAAATCATATTTAGGGATTCAAAATCAAGATTTATTTATCAAAACAAATGTGCAGTAAAACTACTACAACGGTCTTCCCACTTTGAAACGAGAAAATGAATGTCGATGATGCATGCACTCATCATCGAAATTATTTTCCAGCGACAGAGAGGGGAGTACAGAACTTATTCCTTTAAAAAATTTCTTTTAAAACATTTCTTTCAAATCATCTTGAAATATTTATATCAGAAAATATGTTATTAATATTATATTCCAAAATCTTTCGAAAGAAATTAGCAAAAATCCCGAAACTTAAGTTCTAAATTTTCAATTTATATTTACTTTACTTGTAAATCCTATTTTACAATCAATTTTTATAAAATTCACTACCTAACAAACAACATATAACATCTAACTATATCATTTATAAAAGTTATCCATTTATATACAAAATATAATACTAGGCAAAATTATTTCATTTGCCCATATTTCAAAACAATATTATGTCGGTCTGACCTATTAAGTGTTTAGAAATCCCTAACGGTGCCACAGCGTCCCATGTACCGACCAGAATTTATAAATACAAAATAGAACAAATTAACACAATACAAAAACCCTTTACAACACTAAAAAATACGCTCTCTCATATATACACTCAGCGACTCATTATAGGGTATTACTACCCTATATCAAATGAGTTAGACCCCACAAAGCTAAGGTTATCGCTAAACCAAAGCTCTGATACGAAATGAAAGGATCCGCCTTTTTGGACGGTTTAAATTGACGATAAACCACACACGTCAGACTCAAACCATTCAAAAGGGCAGATTGTTATGGGGTAAATAAGAAAAAGTAGAGAAAGAAAGAAAACATACACGGAATCTGACAGCGGAATGATAAAATATAATAATCAAATAAACAGTTCATGAAGCTGTTTTATAAATAACATTTGGTTATACTTTTACAATACAGAATCAGAGTTACATACAACAGAAATAAATAACAATGCAGCGGAATAACATGATGCAGTATAATAAATATCATAAATAATAGTAGTACTAAATCTTCGTCTTCGTCCTCCAAAAGCAGTCTTCGATACACTGTAAAGCTCAGACTAACCCGAGCGAATTGAAAGGACAAAACACTCGAGTCAGAACTAAAAGATCTTATGTAAGTTAAATCAATAGTAAATAAATATGAGTGTAACAACGTCAGGGATGTTTACGGGGTTTGACATCTCCTGTCCAGTGTCTAACGTGAGTGCAATAACTTAAGAGATGTTCAGGATTTCCATCTCCTAAGGATCCATTAAACTATCTACATACATAGTACAATACGCTATTATAATAGTGTCTACAGTAAAGTAAAGTATTAAAATAGCGTTAAGGCGTTACCCATATCCCCCTTAACACATTTTATATATTCCCATAGTCTATACATTACCGTAATTCCTTTGTAATCTGGAGGGCTATCAGAGGGCACTCCATTGGTATGGTACAAACCAAACTCGTAGAAGGCGCGATAGGACATATGAACACGACACTCGAGGTAATGCCAGGGTAGGACTCTACCGTTTTGCAGAACCGGGATGGTGGTAACGTATAACAGCTACTACCGCCCATTTTGGAACACACTCCCATATTCAAAATCGAGGGGTGGCCACCAAATCATCACAAAGTCATAATATGGTATATGTAACGACCTGCCTTTTTGGACGTTTTAAGCAGACACACAAGTCAAACTCAAACCATTCAAAAGGGCAGATTGTTATGGGGTAAATAAGAAAAAGCAGATAAAGAAAGAAAACAAATACATAATCTCGCAGCGGAATGACAAAATATAATAATCAAATAAACAGTTCATGAAGCTGTTTACAAATAACATTGATTAAACCTTTATAATACAGATCAGAGTTACGTACAACAAGAATAAATAATAAATAAATGCAGCGGAACAACATGATGCAATGGAATAAATATAATTCATAATAATAATACAAAATCGTCGTCTTCGTCCTCCAGAAAGCAGTCTTCGATAAACTGAAAAGCTCAGGCTGACCCGAGCGATTTGAAAAGACAAAACACTCGATTCAAAACTAAAAAATCTTATGTAAGTTAAAACAACAGTATATAAATATGAGTGTAACGGCGTCAGAGCTGTTTACGGGGTTTGACATCTCCTATCCAGTGTCTAACGTGAGTGCAATAACTTAAGAAATGTTCGGGATTTCCATCTCCTAAGGACTCGGTAAACTATCTACTATGTAGTACAATACGCTATTATAATAGTGTCTACAATAAAGTAAAGTATTAAAATAGCGTTAAGGCGTTACCCATATCCCCCTTAACACATTTTATATATTCCCGTAGTCTATACAATGCCGTAAGCCCCACCAAACTGGTGGTTTACCCAAAGGACACCCCATAGGTACGGTACCAAACAAACTCGTAGAAGGCGCTCTAGGGCATGTGAACACGGCACTCGAGGCAATGTTAGGGTAGATATACCGTTTGCAGAGCCGGACTGGTGGTAACGCATAGCAGCTACTACCGCCCACCTCGGAACACACTCCCAAATCAAAATCAAGGGGTGGCCACCAAATCAATCACAAGGTGTAACGACCCACTATTTGGACCATTCAAATTGACAATAAATCCACACATGTCGGACTTGAATGGTCCAAAATAGTGGGTCGTTACATTTGGTATCAGAGCTCTGGTTTTAGGCAAAACTCAGCATATAGAGTAGATTAAATTACAGAATCACTTTCGTTCGAGCTTGAATCTCTTCCTTTTGACTCGATTTCTTCTGAATTTTGGAACGTTCCCTGCGGTTCCAAATCCATTCTTGTCTCTCCCTATTTGTCTTCTTTTGATTCTGGATTATCCCATAACTCCACTTCGAATGATCTTTATAATGAATAGGCGGTCTCGCCAATCTTCGAATGATTGTAAAGGGGTGAAACTCCTTTACAAGAAGCATTGATTCACCAAATATTTATGCATCCTCGGTTTACAATGCTGCTATCTTTTGTTGTTCTCAAATTTTATCTTTTGAGATCGGATGCCGATTTGCCTCTGAATTCTACCTCGACCTTATTTTGAAGTCACGGTTGACCGGTTAAGGTTGCCCGCGATTTATATAAGTCCAACCATTTTCTCCTCTCTTTTAAATCTATCCTTGAATCATCGGGTGCATATTTTACGATTTTATATTTAAATATTTTATTTAAATACAACGTCGTTAGTCGGATTAAAGTCCAAAAAGCTACTTTTTGCAAACGGTCGAATTAGGACTCGGGAACACTTCCATTGAGTCCAAAATGGCGTTTGCGACTTTTTTGAGTATAAGCTTCGATATGTTTGGAGTAAGTTGAATTTTGCTATTTTCTAGTGGGCTTTTGGGTTTGGGTTTCACCCAACTCATTCTATACCTTAACTCAGCCCCCTCTCTTTATCCATTCATTCTCATTTCATTTCTTTTTCTGTAGCACAACTGAAATGGGGAGAGGAATGAGAAATTAAAATTCAAAACCCTAAATTCATTTGCAAACTCAAATTCTTGCTCCAAATTCAAAGAAAAGCTTAGGTAAGCCTCCTCTTCATCTTCTCCATCTCATTTCTTCTTCAATTTCAGAAAATTCCTAAACCCTAATTTAGGAAATACTTGTTTTGATCTTAGATTGAAGCTTGTGGAGTTGAAGTGTAAGTGATTGATCTTTTCTTTGCATTTGTGCTTCTCATCTTTGTTTTTGAGTTAAAAAGGTGAGTTTTGAACTCACATCTACTTCTCTTGATATCATTGATGTTAGGTATGAATTCCTAAAACTTATTCATGTCCATTTGCTTTTGGTTTGAATTGATTTGGTGAACATTTCAATTTTTGGTGTTTTGAAGTCAAAAACTCTAAAAATCATAGCTTTGATGTTTGATCATTCGAGGCCTTATCTAAGTATGGTCTTGAATTCATTAGTACTTCTTATAAGAAGAATATGAAGTTTGTCTTTGGTCTTAAGAAATATCTTAAGAAGTCTTTAATGCTCCAGCTTAAGCTTTCTTTTGAGGAGTTGGTTGATTCGGCACTTCATCTCGAAGCCATCGAGAAGGAGTGTGATAGTGGTGATGATGTTGAGGTTCGCAATAACCACAATAAGAAGAAGTTTCCATTTCATAAGCAGGGATTTCTCCCTTCTATGAAGAAAAAGCCTATTGAAACTGGTTCTAACTCTCAATCTGCTGGAACACCTTCCATTCGGAAGTGTTTCAATTTTGGTTCTCCTGATCATATGATTCGAGCTTGTACTAAGCCTCTCTTCTGTCGTTATTGCAAGAAGGAAGGTCATCATGTTTCCTCCTGCCCTACTGTTCCTAATGCCAAGTCTGGCAAGCTTTATGTTGCTAAGGCTTTTGGAGGTTCTTCTCAGCCCAAAGGTATATCTCCATTTATTTTGGAAGGTTCTATTTTATTTCATGACCGTAGTATTCGAGTTTTTTTCGATACGGGTGCTTCGCATTCTTTCATACAGAAAAAGCTCGTCGATGATTTGTCTTTGGATGTTTATTGTATGGTTACTTCGTTGAGGATTGCGAATCCTATTGGGGGATCCACAACCCTTAGCATGCTTTGTGATGATGTTGAGATTGTTTTATGTGGCTTTTCTTTTCATGCGAATCTGCACGTTATTTCTTATTTGGGATTTGATATGATTTTGGGTATGGACTGGCTAGTGAGATACGATACCAGGATTATTTGTTCTGAAAGAATTTTATATCTTCGACACTCGGATTCGTCTACTCAGCTATCACTTGTTCTTCGGAATGTGGATAATTCCGAAATGGCTTTATATTCTCTTGACTCACGAGATGATGATGATATATCTCGTATCCCTATTGTTTGTGACTTCTCTGATGTTTTTGAGCCGTTTCGGGTTTGCCACCCAAGCGGGCGATCGAGTTCCGCATTGATCTCATTCTAGGCACGCAGCCAGTTGGCCGTCCTCCCACGAGGATGTCTACAAAAGAAAATGAGGAACTCAAGAAGCAGCTTTTAGAGCTTGAGTGTCACATACCGAAATTTTCAACTTTCGAAAATTCGACATCGATACTCACTTTATCGACTGCCGAGAAATCGAGTGTCGGAAACTCCAATAGTGAGGGTTTTAAAAAGAAGAAAAAGGTAGAAGAAGAAGAAAAGAGTAGTAAAAGAAGGAGAGAAGAGAACAACAACAGAAACAGACATAAAAATAGAAAACAATATCAGAATCTTACACATCGCAGCGGAATAACATATAATAGATAATCAATAGTCTTTTAAAACAAAGAACTATATCGGTCTATACATACATCAATCAGAGTCAATATACAACTCAATACAACACAGCACATCAATGGATAGTTATCTAAACTTGTCCTCATACAGAATACACAGCGGAATAAATATATCAGATACAAATACTACGCCTCGCCATCCAGCTTATCTCCAAGCTCCAGAATATCCAGAATATCCTGATAATATAACTCTAGGCTGCCCGTGTGGAAATTGGTGGGCACCCAGAGTTTAGAAGGGAACAATAAACTCCGAGTCAGTCATGGTGACTGGTGTGAGATCGTAAAACAGTTATTCTTTATAACAACAAAATAATTTTTAAAGTCAATTCGAAATGCTTTTGGAAAATGAAACTACCATAAGACCTCCCACCACACACACAATGCAAACGCAGAATTGGAGGAGATTTCTTCTTATGATAGTCAAAGATGCTTACTACGCAAAATCAAATTCTTTTTGATATTATTATTAGTGCATAGTGTAGAAATCATTTTCGAAAGTATAATATTAATCTTAGCCAACATACGACCAGTATCGTATGCCTACTATAGCTACCATCTAAACAGTGGTGACCACCGTACGTAAATGGCAGGTTTTACAACTAATACCGTACAAGGTGCGTATTGGGATTTGGATTTCCAACAAATGGTCAGGCTAAGGAACTTCCTTTTCCACGATGGGTACGTCCCTGGAATAGAAGACCCGAGAACCTAACCGGATCTCTGCCAACACAAGGCCGGGTTACCTCTGCAAAAATAGGTAACTACTGACACGCGTATGTCATCCCCCGATCGTCACCGATCTTCCCGAGGATCCCCGATTCGCAACAAACCACATAGATAATAATAATGCAGTAACCACAGAGGTTAAGTATCTGGGCTCCATACCATGATACCACCTTTATCTAGAAGGAATGACATACACTAAGGGGCGCTACTCCCTAGAACCTTGCCGCATCCTTCCTGTTTCGACCATTTCCGGGGTGTGAGGCTCGACGAAGTCTCGTCCACAAAGCTACGCTTTCTACAAAGCCCTGCTTCGGGTCAAACAAAATGATCAACCTATGATCACAAAGATATAAGATCAAACAAATGATCATATCACAAATGATCAAACACCGATCATTTCACAGCAACACTCAGTATGCCACGTTACCAAATTGGGATATATCGCTGATGAATTTCAACTACATAACCTCTGAGCTCGTACGTCTCAGAGAAGGGTGTTAAGCTAAGAGAATAAATTCTCCGCCACCAACAGAAATGTATTTGAAAGAAATCAGCTTTATATCTCAAATTGTAACGTCAGACACACAATCCATACAAGTCTGTTCCGAGATCGAACAGAACCGAAGGCACTTCTCACGAAGCCCTTGCATATCCGGATAATTTTCAATCACGTCAGGACTCCCCGTCACTAAGGGTGATAAAACCTCTAAACCGGAGATCAGCCGATGTAGAGTAACTCGACGGTAATCCTTCCGTTTTCAAAAATATCCGGTCTTCAACACCGGTCTTCGAATGCAATTCATAACAACGTATCACATATTCGGAATGGGTTATACGACCCCATGGTCCTTTCCCGGCTAACCCGAATAGTGAGCGATTATTCAAAAATAAGTGTGGCATTCAATTTCATCCAATTCACAACAAATACCATTCAAGGTAATTATTGATAGTCGGTTATTTAACTATCAATAAAGATGCGCAACATCATCAGATTCCAAATAATTTTCCAAATTATTTATCTTCAAAAATATCTTTACTAGATATAAAATTTCCACACTTTAAAAATAAATCAACGTTTATTTTTCTAAACAGTTTCCCTTTCTTTTATAAATTCCATAGTGAATTTATATTTTCGAATATCTACTGATATTCGATTTTCAATTGATTTCAAAAATTCATTTTCGATCTATCTTTAAGAAGATAAATCCTCAAAACGTTTTGTTTCATTTGGAAAAACATTTCCATACTTATTTAATAAGAAGTAATTCACACATCATTTATTTTCAACATTTGAAAATATTCAATATACTTAAATCGAATTTAAGTATATATTTCATTCTTTAAGGAAATCATAAATTTTTTTACATCTATTTGAGTCAAAACGAATGTTGCGTAAAACATCGTTACGACGACTCGAAATCACTAGTATAGGGATTCAGAATTAAGATAGATGTGTAAATCCCAATACTATATAAAACATTTCCTTCTGGAAATCATTTACCATAACAACAGTGTTATAGTCCACCATTTCCTTAAGTTTCTCGAAAACGTCTATTTCAACAATAAATGTTGAAATCTATGGTTTCGATTCGTAATACATTTTAAAACATCTTTAAAATGTTTAACTTCATTTTTAATATCACTTCTTCAAAAAATGAATCCATTTTATTTAATAATATATTCACTGTCCAAAATCGTGAATATAATTCACTTAACCCAATTTTCAATAATCTCTACACATTTTTATTTCAATAAAAATTCGCTATCCAAAATCGCGAATATATCTTCTTTAAAAATCTTCTATATTTAATTTCTCAAATTCAACTGATTTTGAATTTATAAAAACCACGTTTATAAATTCTCTTTGTATTCATTTTCAATATTAACAAAATTCCTTTAAAATTTCATCACTTTGATTTCTACAAAATCAAATTTTATAAATCTTCTATATAATGCTTTTATTTCACAATGGTCCATTTAAACCAATTAAATAAATCCTTATCGATTTATTCAAATCTTTATTCCAAATTCGTAAATCTATTTCCACAATTTAAAAATAAATCAATATTTATTTTTACACAAATTTCCCTTATTTCAATTTGATTCATTTTCCAATTCTTCACTTTAACCCCAAAATCAGATTCCCCTTAAAGAAAATAAATCTCTTTATCTTTTTCTCAAACTATTTAGAAATCCAAATTTTAATTAAATTCTTCAATTTAAAATCACTATTATACGAAATTCATTTACCTAACATTACACTTGATTCTGGAATTAATTCAATAAGATTTTAAAAATCAACCTTTATTCTTTTAAATCCTTTTCTTCAGATTTATTCAATTTCTAAAAATTTATTTACTTAAAAAATTTCTATTTTGATTTCAAAAATCCAATTTCGTTTAGTTTTGGAATCCAATGATATCAAACATCCATTCAGCTAAATTTTAGCTTTCAATCAATTTCCAGACATCGATATGATCAATAACATCAATATAATCATTCACAGATTCATATCACAGTATAAATAAAATCAATCAATGTGAGGGGTCCAGTTGGATCCCTCCAACCTGTTTCCCTGCATCCAAAGATGTTAGCACAATACCAATTCCGCTCCAGTACGGAATTATCGCGGTATATGGGTTTTATAAAAATCCGCTTACTAACGGCGCAATAGGGTCTCATCCGCTATACGAGGCGGGAAATCATCAATCCAATATATACATATGCCAATATGTATATATTGCTATATATATATAGATATATCCTACTATATCTAATATCACACATCCAAACAGTCAATCAAATCAATAACTGAAAATTTCCACTTTTCAATGTGAGTGAGAAGATCTCACCTTAGATTTTAATTTTTGCCATCCAATTCCCAATCCAGACTGTTTCTTCGATTATTTTAACCTTGTATAAATAATTTATACAATTGATTAATATTTGAAGTGATCGAATAACAAATTTTCGTTTGGTAATTTAAATTATCCAATGATTTCATTTCAAACCAATTTCTTTTTAAATAAATTTGTTTAACTAAAATTTCCTCTTGTATTCTAATATTACTTTTCCTAACTGCATATATATGCTTTTTAAATACATATACATATTTATTCAATTTTTAAACGAAAATAAATTTTATACCTTACTGCCTGTACGCATACGACGAACTCGCCTTCGCTTGAACCACCATCGTTTGCCAAGATCGACGCCGCCTCACCGAATGCGTCAACGACCACTGCAACACCTCGTCGCCTGCATCTGCTTCGCGACCCAATCCCCGCCGCTGCGCCTCGCGCCTGCAGCCCGAACAAAAACAGACGTTCGAACACCTCTGGTCGCAGCCCTCTTTGCGACCACGAACGCCACGTCGCCTCGACCCCACTACCACCTGCTTGCACTCGAGAAATCGTGCCACTACGAACCCTAGCTGAGTCCTCCCATCGACACACTATCGTTCCAGGCCTCAAATTCGACTATGACTTCCCCTCACAGCCGAACGCGAATACTTCCCGAACCCAAAGTGCCCATCGCCATTGAGAAACCCTCAGATACTTGCGCGTGCCCACGTGAAACCCCTCAGGCGACTCGCCACTAATTCGAATCGCGAACAATAACCAACGAGCATGCGCCGCCTACTCCCCCGAGATCTCCTTCTTCCCTCGTGATTTCGAACAAAGCGAATTCGTTTTTTTTTTTTGATTTTTAAGAAGAGGGAAGAAATGAAGATGATTTGGTCGGCCACCATTTTTGATTTCAAACGAAGACAGTATTCATTCCATCTGGTTTGTGAATTTTCTCTGAATTGTTTTGAAGGATGTCGTTCGATTTTAAAAAAAAGGGGAGGAGAGGTACGAAGGTATGGGTTTTGCACGATAATCTCGTGATGCTCGGCGTGGATTTAGGCTGAAGCTAGGGGAAGAGAACGTGTGATTTTTAGTAATATAAATATAAATTTCAAATCGAATTCGTTTTAAAACTTCAATGCGTTTTCTAACCGTACGGTCACAAAACAACTCCGATAAATACGAAATTGGAAATCCAGTAATAATACAATATTACGGACCCAATGAAACTGGTTTCGTCAAATTCCGAGACTGTTTGAAAAATGACTATTTTTAAATATCGGTTCAAACAATTAAATTCAAAACTGAGCAAAACAGTTTAAAATTTCAATTCTGAAAGTTCGATTATCTTCGGTATTATCATTACGAATTTTAAAAGCTTTTGAAATATTTTTAATCGGCCTAAATTTGAAGATTCAAATTTTTATTCAACTATCAACAGATTAAACTTTATAATTTAATCGTCAATTTCAAAATTATATCCAGGATACAAATTAAATCATCGTTCAAATATTTAAAATTAATTAAATATTCTCAATTTAATTTGTTCGAAATTCTGGGTCGTTACAGACTTCCCTCCTTAAAAGAATTTCGTCCTCGAAATTACAAGTTAGGAAAAATGGTCCTTAACTCGTCTACTATTTTTCACAATCCAATAGTTTTATCAAATTATCAAAACAAATCTTTCTACTAAAGATTCGTTATCATTCAACTAAATTTCTAAACCTTCTATAGTTTTCAAACATCATTGTTTACTTCCAAATTTAAATTTTAACTTTCAAAATTTCTCAAAAATTTTCTAACACTCGAAATTTTAGAAAAATTTCGCCAGCGTCTCCTTTGCGCGGCTAATACGGCACGACTACAAAACGTCCCTACGGACTCTCAGATTTCAAAAAGAAAAGAAAAAGCCAAGCGGCTAGAGAAGAAATCAGCAAAAACTCATATTATAATTCAAATACTTACCTTTCGTCGAGCAATTCAAATTTATCTTTGCAATTCAATTCCAATTCCTTTAAACCTGTATATCCTACTAGCCATAATATCTAGTTACAGCATTCAAACATTTTGCAATTTTTATTACAAAATTTTCAATATCAACTGCTTATATATCTTTAGCTTACTTCACTGTTGAAGTTACATATTCATATCCATTCAATTTTACATTTCTAATCTCATTTGAATTCAATTCTCAATTTTAATTCTATTGGAATTCAATTTATCTTCAATTCCGAATATTGAATTTTATCGATTATCATTCATTCATAACTGCACTATTTTAAATTAGTTTCAGTTACTAATCCATTTCAAATTCTAATCCACTTATTCAAATTTGTTTTCAGTATTCAGTTTCAATTCCAGTTTTAATCACTTTTGTTCGCTCCCAAAATTTATTTACAATTCACTATTTTGGTTTATAACCACTTGTATTAAACTGGATTTCAATTCGAATTCAATTTACATTCATGTACTTGCAATTTCAAATTGATTCATTCACTCACAATTTTATTTTCATAATTCAATACTCAATTCCAGAGTCTTTTCAACCTTTTCAAAACCATTTTGAAAACAATTCAAATTATCCTTTGAATTTCCAAAACAAAACCCAAAATTTTCAAACAACCTTCATTTAAAACAATTTGGCAGCAATTCCTCTTTTAGAAACCCGAAAATGAACACCAATGATGCCGCGGTCATCATCGAAGCTATTTTCCAGCGACCGAAAAGAGTTTAGAGCTTTTCATCTCTTCAGAATACTTTTCAAACCTTCGAAATTCATTTTCAAATCAAAAAGAAGTTAAACTTTCCAACTCTCCAAAATTTTCAAACTCCTTTCAAAACATTTCCAAATACTTCTCTGGAATTCCGTTTTCCAATTATAAGTCACATTTATAATTTATATTCTCAAATTTCATTTATATGTGAATTTATTTCTTAACTTTGGAGTTATGATTTCAATTTCTTATCCAATTCCAGTGATGATAATTCACTATTATTACTTCCTAACATCCAAACATCCATCTACTATGATAATTCATAGAAAATTATTTCCTTTATATACAAAAATAGTTTTGGGTAAAATTATTTCATTTACCCTATTTTAAAACAATACTGTGTCGGTTTATCTTGTTTAGAGTTTAGAAACCCCTATCGATCACAGTTAGCTAGACTACACCGACCAGAATCCATAAACAATCAACCGATAAGTCAACACAATACAAAACAATTTCATATTCACTAACAAATACGCGCTCATATCTATTATTACACTCAACTCATTCTAGAGTACTGCTGACTCTATCTCTAATGAGTAACACCCAACAGAGCAGGGTTGTCGCTTAACCATATGCTCTGATACCACTTTGTCACATACCGAAATTTTCGACTTTCGAAAATTCGACATCGATACTCACTTTATCGACTGCCGAGAAATCGAGTGCCGGAAACTCCAATAGTGAGGGTTTTAAAAAGAAGAAAAAGGTAGAAGAAGAAGAAAAGAGTAGTAAAAGAAGGAGAGAAGAGAACAACAACAGAAACAGACATCAGAATAGAAAACAATATCAGAATCTTACACATCGCAGCGGAATAACATATAATAGATAATCAATAGTCTTTTAAAACAAAGAACTATATCGGTTTATACATACATCAATCAGAGTCAATATACAACTCAATACAACACAGCACATCAATGGACAGTTATCTAAACTTGTCCTCATACAGAATACACAGCGGAATAAATATATCAGATACAAATACTACGCCTCGCCATCCAGCTTATCTCCAAGCTCCAGAATATCCAGAATATCCTGATAATATAACTCTAGGCTGCCCGTGTGGAAATTGGTGGGCACCCAGAGTTTAGAAGGGAACAATAAACTCCGAGTCAGTCATGGTGACTGGTGTGAGATCGTAAAACAGTTATTCTTTATAACAACAAAATAATTTTTAAAGTCAATTCGAAATGCTTTTGGAAAATGAAACTACCATAAGACCTCCCACCACACACACAATGCAAACGCAGAATTGGAGGAGATTTCTTCTTATGATAGTCAAAGATACTTACTACGCAAAATCAAATTCTTTTTGATATTATTATTAGTGCATAGTGTAGAAATCATTTTCGAAAGTATAATATTAATCTTAGCCAACATACGACCAGTATCGTATGCCTACTATAGCTACCATCTAAACAGTGGTGACCACCGTACGTAAATGGCAGGTTTTACAACTAATACCGTACAAGGTGCGTATTGGGATTTGGATTTCCAACAAATGGTCAGGCTAAGGAACTTCCTTTTCCACGATGGGTACGTCCCTGGAATAGACGACCCGAGAACCTAACCGGATCTCTGCCAACACAAGGCCGGGTTACCTCTGCAAAAATAGGTAACTACTGACACGCGTATGTCATCCCCCGATCGTCACCGATCTTCCCGAGGATCCCCGATTCGCAACAAACCACATAGATAATAATAATGCAGTAACCACAGAGGTTAAGTATCTGGGCTCCATACCATGATACCACCTTTATCCAGAAGGAATGACATACACTAAGGGGCGCTACTCCCTAGAACCTTGCCGCATCCTTCCTGTTTCGACCATTTCCGGGGTGTGAGGCTCGACGAAGTCTCGTCCACAAAGCTACGCTTTCTACAAAGCCCTGCTTCGGGTCAAACAAAATGATCAACCTATGATCACAAAGATATAAGATCAAACAAATGATCATATCACAAATGATCAAACACCGATCATTTCACAGCAACACTCAGTATGCCACGTTACCAAATTGGGATATATCGCTGATGAATTTCAACTACATAACCTCTGAGCTCGTACGTCTCAGAGAAGGGTGTTAAGCTAAGAGAATAAATTCTCCGCCACCAACAGAAATGTATTTGAAAGAAATCAGCTTTATATCTCAAATTGTAACGTCAGACACACAATCCATACAAGTCTGTTCCGAGATCGAACAGAACCGAAGGCACTTCTCACGAAGCCCTTGCATATCCGGATAATTTTCAATCACGTCAGGACTCCCCGTCACTAAGGGTGATAAAACCTCTAAACCGGAGATCAGCCGATGTAGAGTAACTCGACGGTAATCCTTCCGTTTTCAAAAATATCCGGTCTTCAACACCGGTCTTCGAATGCAATTCATAACAACGTATCACATATTCGGAATGGGTTATACGACCCCATGGTCCTTTCCCGGCTAACCCGAATAGTGAGCGATTATTCAAAAATAAGTGTGGCATTCAATTTCATCCAATTCACAACAAATACCATTCAAGGTAATTATTGATAGTCGGTTATTTAACTATCAATAAAGATGCGCAACATCATCAGATTCCAAATAATTTTCCAAATTATTTATCTTCAAAAATATCTTTACTAGATATAAAATTTCCACACTTTAAAAATAAATCAACGTTTATTTTTCTAAACAGTTTCCCTTTCTTTTATAAATTCCATAGTGAATTTATATTTTCGAATATCTACTGATATTCGATTTTCAATTGATTTCAAAAATTCATTTTCGATCTATCTTTAAGAAGATAAATCCTCAAAACGTTTTGTTTCATTTGGAAAAACATTTCCATACTTATTTAATAAGAAGTAATTCACACATCATTTATTTTCAACATTTGAAAATATTCAATATACTTAAATCGAATTTAAGTATATATTTCATTCTTTAAGGAAATCATAAATTTTTTTACATCTATTTGAGTCAAAACGAATGTTGCGTAAAACATCGTTACGACGACTCGAAATCACTAGTATAGGGATTCAGAATTAAGATAGATGTGTAAATCCCAATACTATATAAAACATTTCCTTCTGGAAATCATTTACCATAACAACAGTGTTATAGTCCACCATTTCCTTAAGTTTCTCGAAAACGTCTATTTCAACAATAAATGTTGAAATCTATGGTTTCGATTCGTAATACATTTTAAAACATCTTTAAAATGTTTAACTTCATTTTTAATATCACTTCTTCAAAAAATGAATCCATTTTATTTAATAATATATTCACTGTCCAAAATCGTGAATATAATTCACTTAACCCAATTTTCAATAATCTCTACACATTTTTATTTCAATAAAAATTCGCTATCCAAAATCGCGAATATATCTTCTTTAAAAATCTTCTATATTTAATTTCTCAAATTCAACTGATTTTGAATTTATAAAAACCACGTTTATAAATTCTCTTTGTATTCATTTTCAATATTAACAAAATTCCTTTAAAATTTCATCACTTTGATTTCTACAAAATCAAATTTTATAAATCTTCTATATAATGCTTTTATTTCACAATGGTCCATTTAAACCAATTAAATAAATCCTTATCGATTTATTCAAATCTTTATTCCAAATTCGTAAATCTATTTCCACAATTTAAAAATAAATCAATATTTATTTTTACACAAATTTCCCTTATTTCAATTTGATTCATTTTCCAATTCTTCACTTTAACCCCAAAATCAGATTCCCCTTAAAGAAAATAAATCTCTTTATCTTTTTCTCAAACTATTTAGAAATCCAAATTTTAATTAAATTCTTCAATTTAAAATCACTATTATACGAAATTCATTTACCTAACATTACACTTGATTCTGGAATTAATTCAATAAGATTTTAAAAATCAACCTTTATTCTTTTAAATCCTTTTCTTCAGATTTATTCAATTTCTAAAAATTTATTTACTTAAAAAATTTCTATTTTGATTTCAAAAATCCAATTTCGTTTAGTTTTGGAATCCAATGATATCAAACATCCATTCAGCTAAATTTTAGCTTTCAATCAATTTCCAGACATCGATATGATCAATAACATCAATATAATCATTCACAGATTCATATCACAGTATAAATAAAATCAATCAATGTGAGGGGTCCAGTTGGATCCCTCCAACCTGTTTCCCTGCATCCAAAGATGTTAGCACAATACCAATTCCGCTCCAGTACGGAATTATCGCGGTATATGGGTTTTATAAAAATCCGCTTACTAACGGCGCAATAGGGTCTCATCCGCTATACGAGGCGGGAAATCATCAATCCAATATATACATATGCCAATATGTATATATTGCTATATATATATAGATATATCCTACTATATCTAATATCACACATCCAAACAGTCAATCAAATCAATAACTGAAAATTTCCACTTTTCAATGTGAGTGAGAAGATCTCACCTTAGATTTTAATTTTTGCCATCCAATTCCCAATCCATACTGTTTCTTCGATTATTTTAACCTTGTATAAATAATTTATACAATTGATTAATATTTGAAGTGATCGAATAACAAATTTTCGTTTGGTAATTTAAATTATCCAATGATTTCATTTCAAACCAATTTCTTTTTAAATAAATTTGTTTAACTAAAATTTCCTCTTGTATTCTAATATTACTTTTCCTAACTGCATATATATGCTTTTTAAATACATATACATATTTATTCAATTTTTAAACGAAAATAACTTTTATACCTTACTGCCTGTACGCATACGACGAACTCGCCTCCGCTTGAACCACCATCGTTTGCCAAGATCGACGCCGCCTCACCGAATGCGTCAACGACCACTGCAACACCTCGTCGCCTGCATCTGCTTCGCGACCCAATCCCCGCCACTGCGCCTCGCGCCTGCAGCCCGAACAAAAACAGACGTTCGAACACCTCTGGTCGCAGCCCTCTTTGCGACCACGAACGCCACGTCGCCTCGACCCCACTACCACCTGCTTGCACTCGAGAAATCGTGCCACTACGAACCCTAGCTGAGTCCTCCCATCGACACACTATCGTTCCAGGCCTCAAATTCGACTATGACTTCCCCTCACAGCCGAACGCGAATACTTCCCGAACCCAAAGTGCCCATCGCCATTGAGAAACCCTCAGATACTTGCGCGTGCCCACGTGAAACCCCTCAGGCGACTCGCCACTAATTCGAATCGCGAACAATAACCAACGAGCATGCGCCGCCTACTCCCCCGAGATCTCCTTCTGCCCTCGCGATTTCGAACAAAGCGAATTCGTTTTTTTTTTTGATTTTTAAGAAGAGGGAAGAAATGAAGATGATTTGGTCGGCCACCATTTTTGATTTCAAACGAAGACAGTATTCATTCCATCTGGTTTGTGAATTTTCTCTGAATTGTTTTGAAGGATGTCGTTCGATTTTAAAAAAAAGGGGAGGAGAGGTACGAAGGTATGGGTTTTGCACGATAATCTCGTGATGCTCGGCGTGGATTTAGGCTAAAGCTAGGGGAAGAGAACGTGTGATTTTTAGTAATATAAATATAAATTTCAAATCGAATTCGTTTTAAAACTTCAATGCGTTTTCTAACCGTACGGTCACAAAACAACTCCGATAAATACGAAATTGGAAATCCAGTAATAATACAATATTACGGACCCAATGAAACTGGTTTCGTCAAATTCCGAGACTGTTTGAAAAATGACTATTTTTAAATATCGGTTCAAACAATTAAATTCAAAACTGAGCAAAACAGTTTAAAATTTCAATTCTGAAAGTTCGATTATCTTCGGTATTATCATTACGAATTTTAAAAGCTTTTGAAATATTTTTAATCGGCCTAAATTTGAAGATTCAAATTTTTATTCAACTATCAACAGATTAAACTTTATAATTTAATCGTCAATTTCAAAATTATATCCGGGATACAAATTAAATCATCGTTCAAATATTTAAAATTAATTAAATATTCTCAATTTAATTTGTTCGAAATTCTGGGTCGTTACATTGAGTCCAAGCAGTTGATTCAGTCCAGTTTTTCACCGTGGGGTACCACGGTCGTCTTCGTGAAGAAGTCCGATGGAACTCTTAGGCTCTGCATCGACTATCGCAAGCTTAACGAGTTGACCATCAAGAATAGGTATCCTTTGCCAAGGATCGATGATATGTTCGATCTATTGAGTGGCGCTAAGGTCTTCTCTCAGCTCGACCTTGCCACTGGTTTTCATCAGCTCCGAGTCGCGGAAGATAGCATACCTCTTACAGCTTTCCGCACTCGATATTGTTCTTTCGAGTGGCTCGTTATGCCGTTCGGTTTGACGAACGCTCCTGCTTTCTTCGTTGATCTTATGAATCGAGTATTCCGGGAATATCTCGATAAGTTCATCCTTGTGTTCATTGACGACATTCTTGTTTATTCTAAATCTGAAGCCGAGCATGCTAATCACTTGAGAATTGTCTTGAGTACTCTTCGTCACCATCATCTTAAAGCCAAATTCTCCAAGTGTCATTTTTGGGAGAATAAGGTTAAGTTCTTAGGCCATGTTGTATCTTTCGATGGCATTTCGGTCGATCCCTCAAAGATCGAAGCTATCCAGAATTGGAAGAGGCCTGAGAATGTTCATGAGATTCGTAGTTTCCTTGGATTGGAGGGTTATTACCGTCGGTTCATTAAGGATTTTTCCCGTGTTGTGCTTCCTCTCACCAGCCTTATTCGGAAAGGCATTCGTTATATTTGGTCTGATAAGTGTGAAGCTTCCTTTCAAACATTAAAGGAACTTATCACTAGTGCTCCTATTCTAGTGGTTCCCGAGGGGAATCATGATCTTGGTGTCTACACCGATGATTGTGGTAGTGGTCTCGGTGCCGTGCTTATGCAGAAGGATCGGGTAGTTGCTTATGCATCTAGGCAACTACGTCCGAATGAAGTTCGCTATGCCACTCATGATCTTGAGTTAGCCACCATCGTCTTCGCCTTGAAGATTTGGCGACACTATTTATTAGGCGAGCGCTTCATTCTCTATACCGATCATAAATCCTTGAAGTATTTGTTCACTCAAAAGGAACTCAATATGAGGCAACAGCGTTGGCTCGAGTTTCTTGCCTCCTATGACTTTGATATCCTATATACCCCTGGTAAGGGTAATCGTGTTGCTGATGCGCTTAGTCGCAGACATTCGGCTGTTGTTTCTATGATGCTTGCCGAATGGGATATTCTTGAGACTCTATCTTTTTGTGATATTCATGATCGAGCTCTAATCTCTGATTCTCCGATAGTATTATTCAGTTTGGAAGCCCGACCCTCTCTATTGGATCGTATTGCCGAAGCTCAGCGGCGTGATCCGGATCTTGTGCATCTTATTCAGCTTTGTGAGACTGAACCCCGTGATGAGGCGTTGCGGGATTTCAGCATTGATCTTCATGGGTGTCTTCGCAAGAAGAACCGTCTTGTTGTGCCTTCAGATTCTGCACTTAGGCATGACATTCTTGATGACTGTCATCGGTCTAAGTATACTATTCATCCTGGCAGTAGTAAGATGTATGCCGATATGCATCGCCTTTATTATTGGGAAGGCATGAAGCACGATGTGGCGAGTTATGTGAGTAATTGCATGACTTGTCAACGTATTAAAGCCGAACATCAGCGCCCTTCTGGTCTCCTTCAGCCTCTTGAGATTCCATTGTGGAAATGTGATCAGATTTCGATGGATTTCATTGATGGCCTACCTCGTACGAGATCGGGCCATTCTAGCATTTGGGTTATTATGGATCGCCTCACCAAGTCAGCTCATTTTGTTCCTATTAAATCTAATAGGACTGCTTCTCTTTTGGCTAAGTTATTTATCAAGGAAATCGTGAGACTTCATGGTGTTCCTAGTTCGATTGTGAGTGACCGGGATCCTTTACTCACCAGTCATTTCTGGCAGAGTCTTCAGCAAGCTTTGGGAACAAAGCTTATTTTCAGCACAGCTTATCATCCACAGTCTGATGGACAGACTGAATGGGTGAATCATATCTTAGAGGATCTTCTCCGTATTTGTATTCTTAATTTCGGAGGTAGTTGGGAGGATCATCTACCCCTTGTAGAGTTCTCCTACAACAATAGTTTTCAGTCCAGTATCGGTATGGCTCCTTTCGAAGCCTTATACGGAAGGCCATGTCGATCACCTTCTTGTTGGTTGGAATCTGGGGAGAAGCTTATTCTTGGCCCAGATTTTGTTCATGATTCTTCTGAGAAGATTGTTCTTATTCGTTAGAGAATGAAAGAGGCACAAAACGGCCAGAAATCCTACGCGGATAACCGTAGGAAGCCTCTCGAGTTCTCGGTTGGTGATCTCGTCTTTATTCGTGTTTCTCCTTTGAAAGGGGTTATGCGCTTCAGTGTGACAGGGAAATTGGATCCTCACTTTGTAGGACCATTTTCTATTATTGAACGTATTGGCCCTGTGGCTTATAGAGTTTCACTTCCAGCTCATCTATCCAGAGTTCACAACGTGTTTCACGTTTCTCAGCTTCGGAAGTGTCTTCAAGAATCGGATTCTGTTATTGACTCTCCTGATTTGCAAGGGCTTGAGGTCTCACCAGATTTATCTATTGTACAACAGCCTATTCGCGTACTTGCCACGAAGGTGAGACACCTTCGAAACAAGGACGTGCCGCTCATTAAAGTTCAGTGGTCCGCGAACCCCAATGACTGTACTTGGGAAACCAGAGAGTTTATCGAGCGATCCTATCTGGGTTTTCTATCTTTGCTTTGCAACGGTGAGAATATCTTTTTATCTCAAGCTTATTTTCTTTCCTTTTTGGGTGATGTAAGTATGTAGTTGTTACAAATTATTCTCTAGGAATTGCGTGGATGCAATTTTGTTAAGGAGGGGAGATTTGTAACAACCCACATATTTTACGATTTTATATTTAAATATAATGTCGTTAGTCGGATTAAAGTCCGAAAAGCTACTTTTTGCAGTCGAATTAGGACTCGGGACCACTTCCATTGAGTCCAAAATGGCATTTGCGACTTTTTTGAGTATAAGCTTCGATATGTTTGAAGTAAGTTGAATTTTGCTATTTTCTAGTGGGCTTTTGGGTTTGGGTTTCACCCAACTCATTCTATACCTTAACTCAGCCCCCTCTCTTCATCCATTCATTCTCATTTCATTTCTTCTTCTCTAGCACAACTGAAATGGGGAGAGGAATGAGAAATTAAAATTCAAAACCCTAGATTCATTTGCAAACTCAAATTCTTGCTCCAAATTCAAAGAAAAGCTTAGGTAAGCCTTCTCTTCATCTTCTCCATCTCATTTCCTCTTCAATTTCAGAAAATTCCTAAACCCTAATTTAGAAAATACTTGTTTTGATCTTAGATTGAAGCTTGTAGAGTTGAAGTGAAGAGTGATTGATCTTTTCTTTGCATTTGTGCTTCTCATCTTTGTTTTTGAGTTAAAAAGGCGAGTTTTGAACTCACATCTACTTCTCTTGATATCATTGATGTTAGGTATGAATTCCTAACACTTATTCATGTCTATTTGCTTTTGGTTTGAATTGATTTGGTGAACATTTCAATTTTTGGTGTTTTGAAGTCAAAAACTCTAAAAATCATAGCTTTGATGTTTGATCATGTTTTTGGAGGTGTATTGAAGAGCCAATAGGGTTGGGTTGTCGATTGGCATAAACCCCTAGCGCCCATTGCTCGTCCGATCGCAAATTGGAAGAGTTTGCTCCTCATTTGGATAGGCTGGAAAACAGCCCCAGTGCCAGTCAGTCGACTGGCCTTTGCAGTCAGTCGACTGGCTGTAGAAAATGATAGTTCCTGGGACTGTCTGCAGAAAACAGGGAGTCTCTGTTTCCTGCAGTCAGTCGACTGGCCTCTGCAGTCAGTCGACTGGCTGTAGGAAATGAAACTTCCAGGTTTCTGGATCAGTCGACTGGCCTCTGCAGTCAGTCGACTGACCTGCTTGTTTTGCCTATTTTTTCCTATTTTGCTTGGTTTCCAATTTCAATCGATTCGTGTCGATTCCAATTAGTTGTTATTGCATATTTGGCTTTGATGATTCCTTTTTGATTTCATACACGGGGTTTTATATAAAATGATCTTTTCAAATTGTATTAAAAGCTCGTTTCTCCAATTTATAATTTCTATTTAAAACACACACACAATTTTGCACTTCGAGCGAAGAGGGGAGAATTAAATGATTAAACAAAACGCGTGCTATGAACACGTGCGTTTATATTTTCATTTAATTCCTAATCTATCCGTTTGACCGTTTTGACCTTTGGGTCTGGTTTACAGATTAGATGATGTGAACTTTGTACTGCTTTGAGTGTGAAATTGACTAATGGTTAGTAAACCGTTTAGTGCGAACGTGTGGTATGGGACTCACGTTAACATTTTTCGGGTTCCTTTCTGATAGCTGTGACACATTCCGCCAGTTAGTGGTGTCCAGTATTGGTCCTTCGGACCTTCACCACTACAGTTTATTGCCTTCGGGGTTTGTTGCCTTCGGGCTTGAGCCTTCAGGGTTTGTTGCCTTCGGGTATGTTGCCTTCGGGTTTGTACCTTCGGGTTTGTGCCTTCGGGTTTGTTGCCCTATACTATCGCTTTTGGAGTTGGTCATTCGTCACCGCTCGAGTGATATTTGAGTTTGTTACCTTCGGGTTTGTGGATCCTTGTTATACAGTACTGAGCTCGAGCCACTTTTGTTTCTTTAACAATTATATTTCCCTAGTGTATCGCCTTTTGGTGTAGGTTCTTTGTACCACACGATATATAGCGATTACCTTGTGGAAACTTGTGTTACCTTTATTGGTATTTGTTATTGCCTTTTGGCTTATTTTGGGATATTATATCCTTGGTTTATTTGAGTTGCCTATGATATGAGGCTTGTTATGATTGATTTTCTGATTAGATGATCTGGTTATCTCTTTTGGAGATATTTGTGATACTCTATGACCTTATATGTTCATTATCATTTAGTTTATCTAACTGATTTGTTTAGCTAGACTGACCCGTGTATTATATACTCGGGTCAGACCGAGATGTTTCAGGTGAGGTACTTTGGACTTAGCCTCTTTTGCTTCCGCATGGACTATTCCGCTAGTTCCTTTTGTTATAGCTTTTTGTGTAGTCCTTTTTGGTTATAACTCTGATATGTATTCTTTTGACTCGCCTGTATATTGTGGTTTGCTTTACCACTTGTCGAGTATCATTTTGTAAACTCTGTAATGTATCTGTATATGTGAAAATGTATGTGATGATTTACTGTTCTGTGATGTGTATTACATTGAGTTGTTATATTTTATTCTGATAGATCCTTCAGCCACCTATGGCTTTGTATTAAGTATTTATTGGATATGTCGTTCCATTTAGGTAAGAAGTGGCAATTGTCGGCGTATTAAATAGATAATTAAGACAAGGTCATAGATGGTCGCTCCTATCCAGCTCTATTCTCCGTATTAGCAGACGATGTTACCTAGTAATACTCTTTGCTAATGTGGGTCTCGGAGTGGGGCATCACATCGGGAGAGGGAGTGTATTTAGTATCTTGTTATTAATATTAAAATGTTTGTATATTGTGTTGTTTGAGTTATTGACGTTGGTTTGGATTTTTGATCGATTCGTCTGATCAACGTTATCGATAGGATTTCCAAAACACTTGAACATAGCAAATTGACACGATATTATTTTAAAAATAGATAAATGAGATTAATTTGTATGTTCATATTGAAAATATATAAGTAAAATTTTGGAATTTAATAAGTTAATTAAATTGGTTGTTTAAAATGATAATATTTGAGTTTCATTTATTGTTCTATAAATGAATTATAAACATGGTTTATAAAGTGATTTGAAAATTTAAAATGAATTTAATTCTAGTATTTAAGAATTTAATTTCCGATAATTTCAAACTCTGGTTTTAAAGTTTAAAAATGTATATTATATAAAGTATTTTCGAATAGAAATCATTTCAGGTCAGTACTCTCTTCTTTTGTCGCTGGAAAATAGTCTCGGTGATGACTGCAGCATCATCGACATTCATTTTCGAGTTTCGAAGTGAAGAGACCATTCTGTAGCTTTGCTACAGTTTTGCTTTGAAGAATTAAATTAATTTGAATTTCTAAAAATTGACTTGATTTATAATATATATATTGATATATGGTTTAAAAATTTGATTTGATATATATATATATATATACGGTATATATATTTATTTATCTCTAAAATAGTTTGAAGTCAATTGCAAATTTAAATTCTTAAATTTTATCTTAAGGGATGATTTCAATTATAAAAGGAAGCCAAAATTTTGAATAAATATTTAAGCTTAAATAATTGAATTGGGAAATTTTATTTGTATAATATTCTATTACATTTCAATATAACTTACCTAAATTAATAAGAAGTTGAATATGTAATTGGATAATATACAATATAAAAGAATTTTATAAATAGAATTTGAGTGGTTATAATAATTGTTATACACTTAAATTTTAGTATAAAAGATTAATAGAGGTAAATAGAATAAAAGGTTAATTGAATAATTACAATATAAAATGGTGTTAAAGGAATTTATAAATAAATTGGATCAGTTATAAAAAGTGTAAATAAACTTAATAATATGATTAGATGTATTAAGTGGAATAAATTTAATAATAATTTTGGAATAAAGAAGAATGAAATTTATTGAATAAATTATGAGTATAGTAAATGATTTTCAAATTCATGACTTTGGAAAATTGTTAATTTAAGATAATTGTATGATGAGATAATGAGATTAAAAATAGTTAAGATTTATTTAACTTAAGTGAAATCAAATGGATGAAATTAATTATTAATGTAAGTTGAAATTTTCATGGTTTTAAATTTATTATCTTATTCTGTTTTCTAATCTATTTTATTTCTGGTTGTTTCCATTCTCCTACCTTCTAAGTGGGAAATCGAATTTCGAATTGGTCAGCCCATGGAGCTACTATTTTCTCTCAGCTTGATCTTGCCACTGATTTTCACCAGCTCAGTGCCGCTGAGGAAAGTATTCCCGAGACTGCTTTCTGTACTGAGAATGGTTTTTCTATGAATGGTTAGTTATGCCTTTTGGTTTGACTAATGCCCCTGTTCCTTTGTTGATTGATGAATCGTGTTTTTCGTGATGTGCTTACCAAGTTTGTTTTAGTCTTTGTTGATGATATCGTTGTCTTCTCCAAGTCAAGGAAAGAACAGGAGTCACATTCGAAATCTGTTTTGGAGACTCTTAGGAATCGTCAGTTGAAGGCTAAATTTTCGAAATGCCATTTCTGGAAGGATGAAGCCCGATTTCTCGGGCATATGGTTTCTGGTAATGGAATTTCCATTGATCCAGTTAAGATCGCTGCGATCAATGTATGGCTTTCTTCTCATCTTCCTTTGTGATCTCATTCCTTAACTCTATCTTTTCAGTTGTCCTTATTTCTCCCTATCTTGTTACAAGATTGGGAAGGTTATTTGCTTATGCCAGTCTGTTTGAAACTTTTCAAGAATCTTTGGGTACACATTTGAATCTGAGCACTGCTTACCATCCACAGACTGACGATCAAACGGAAAGAGTGAATCAAATTCTAGAGGATCTTCATCGTGCTTGTGTTTTGATTTTTAGATATTGGGAAGATAATCTGTATCTTGTTGAATTTACCTATAACGACAGTTACCGGGTGTAATTTCAATCTTCTGTTTATCTTGTCTTAATCCTCTATCTATCTTCTTTACCTTTTGTATCCAGGCTAGTATTGCAATGTCTTCATTTGTTGCTCTTTACGGACGACCTTATAGATCTCCATCTTGCTGGATAAAAATTCGGTAATCGTTCAGTTCATTGGTTCTTTCCGCATTGTGGAAAAATTTGGTTCTTTGGCTTATCGTCCGGATTTGCCTGAGAAGTTTTCTGGAGTACATATTGTATTCCATTGTTTCGCATCTTTGTCGGTATCTTCATGATCCATCTCTGATTGTTTCGCCTTCTGCTCTCGAGAGTTTGGATATTGAACCAAACCTTACTGTCGAGAGGAAGTCACTTCGTATTGTCGATTGGGGTACGAAGCAGCTGAGAAGGAAATCTCTCAACCTGGTCATAGTGCAGTGTTGTACTGATGATCAGAATTGTACCTGGAGACGGAGGAGAGCTTACGTGCTTTGAATCCGGAATTGTTTGTTTCAGGTATTATTCGTTGTTTTATCTTATCTTTCTTTGTTCTTTCGTGTCTCGTTCCTTTTCGAGGACGAAAAGTTTTGAGTGGGGGAGAGTGAACAACCCATATTTTTAATCAATATTTTAAATTATATTTATTTGAAACTTTGATTTTTAAATCATATAAAATTGAATTTTTAGAATTTTTCAATGTAATTTTGGATTTTGTTTGTAATTTATTTTCCAAATATAACAAAATAAACATTTTCTGAAAATTTTATATTTTGGTCAAATTTGGTCAAAATTTGACTTACAGTTGAAATTTATAAATTTGAATTTTAAATTTCTAATCTTTCTTTGAAGCAGTATTTGTTTCTAATATTTGTCTTGCTTTTCGTTTCGTCAAATTCTATTTTATACTTTTAAAATTTGATAAAATTCAGCGTTTTACATGTAGTTATTTTCTACGTTTATTTTTCTATGTTCTACGTTCATTTTTCTATTTTCCTATGTTCATTTCTCATTTTTTTTACTTTTCTATTTTTATTTTGTTTAGACTTTGATTTATTTATTGGATTTTTTTATTTTTTATTTTGGCTTTGGAAATTTCAAGAGACTTGTGTTACTTGTTTTAATTGTTGCCTTTTCATTTTCTTTCCTAGCCGTTCATTCTTCCCTTGGCCGTACAAAACAACTTCCCATTCACGTCCAAACACTTTTATTTCTCATCTCTTACCATTTCATTTCCTCAAAACAAAAATTACAGTAAGTTTTCTAGGTCTTCCTCCTTCCTTCTCTCTTTATTTTCTTTTGTTCTTCTTAAAGCATAGTTCGGCCTCCACCATCACCATGCCTTTGCCGACCACATCTCCTCCTCCACCACCACCATGACCGACCACAACCCCTCTCCATCACCACCAAACCCAAGGCCGTGACCCCTAGATCCACTCCATCACCAAAACAAGTTGCAAACCCTAACCGAGCCTCCTTTGTTCACCACTTCCCTTCCTATTGCCTCAGCCACCTCCTTATTCCTCCACCACCTTGTCTTGCCATGACCACACCCATCTCTGGCCGTGCCTAGTTGACCACTTGACCAGATCTTAAACCAAAGGGCCGAGCCATGTAGACATAGGGCCGAGCCTATGTTTGCTTGTGACCTTCCAAAACTCTTGCCTTTTTTCCTTCCAACACCTTTAACTTGCCACCACTTCACTTAACCATAGCCGTACCCTTTTTCCTACCATAGCCGAGCCTATTTGCATAAACTCTAGTCATGGCCGAGCCTTACTTGGTGTTGGTCGAGCCTATGTGTAGTGTGGTCGAGCCTACTTGTATAGGTGAAGCCATTTTATCTCATTTTAATTCATATTTTTTTCATTGATTTGATTTATAATCTTTTGTGTTGAATTATATACTTATGTACATTTTGTATGTGTTGTTTACAAGATTTAGATCTTGACTCTTCATCCATTCAAAATCTATTCGTGCTTTGTCGTGCTTTTTGGAGTTTTAGTTGTGTGTCTTGAATTATTATCTCCAGCTTTAAAAAGGTGAGTTTATCACTGTCGACATTCATACTTATATAATCGTGGAACAATGACATGTGAACTGTAGAAATTAATATGCTATGTTCATATATGCCAGTGATATGATTATATGATGTTATATACTGCTTATATATTTGTTACATCACATGATATGATATTATATGCTCTACTGTTATTTTATTTTATGTATCTCACACTGCAAGTTCCATGTAGAATAGAATCACTATGGGTTGAAATGATACATACCCGAACGGACATTAGAATAAGGGAAATTCATTATGAGCTGAAATGATAGGCTCAAGCGATTTTTATTTATTTTATTTGACTTGGGATTGTGGGTTTGAAATGATAGAACCTGGATTATTTGTTTTAAATTACGGATTGAAATGATACATATCTGTATCACTTGACCTAGGCTAGAAAATATTATACAGACCCGTGGTTTATTTTAAATAATATTTTTCTGAAATTTTAAGTATTTTGAAATATTAAATATATGTGATTTTGAACTTAAGTTTGATATAATAATTTTCTGTAAATTTTAAGTATTTTGAAATCTTAAAAATATGTGATTTTGAACTTAAGTTTGATAAAATAGTTTTCTGAAATTTTAAGTATTTTGAAATATTAAATATATGTGATTTTGAACTTAAGTTTGATATAATAATTTTTTGTAAATTTTAAGTATTTTGAAATCTTAAAAATATGTGATAATGAACTTAAGTTTGACATAATAGTTTTCTGGAAAATTTTGAGTATTTGGAATTTAAAAATTTATGATATTTTAACTTAAATGGGATTTAAATGATTTAAATAAATTTATGGTGATATTCTATAAGTTAAAATTGTATGAATGAATTAATGATAAAAATGTAAATTTTGATTTTACTTAATAATTGAAAATTTAGTGTTAAATGAAATTTTAAGCTTAACTTAGTGATAAGAATATTTTATTTGTGAAATAGGTATTTTTAATAAGGTGTTATTGGTTAAAATAAAAGTTAAGTAAAATAGGGTATTTTGACATAATAAATGAATTATGGTTTTAATTGGAGATTTATTTATAAAATTTTATTTTATTTAAACCATAAGTTGAATGACATCTAAATGAATATTTTTTGAAGCGTGAGATATGATTTTATAAGTTGAAAATGGTTAGAATTGAAGTTTTAATGTTTCTGAAATGTTATAATAAATCTGGAATTAGTATTGGTAGCATTCAAAAATGCTGTGGTTTTAAGACAACATTTGCTAAGTGCTGCTGTTACTGGAAGTAAACTATATTCTGAACTAATAATATACCTATTGTAACACTTTGAAAAATGCTGATGTTTCTGAAATTAAACTAAATTCTGAAATACTAATATATCTACTGTAACACTTTGCAAGTGCTGCTGTTTCTAAAGCTGAACTGTTTTGAAACTAATATACCTACTGCAGTAGTTTATAAGTGCTGTTGTTTCTGAAATAGAACTGTTTTGAAATACTAATATATCTACTGTAACACTTTATAAGTGCTGCTGTTTCTGAAAATACAATGTTTTGATTTTTTTGTAATTGAATGAATGAACTCAGAAAATGCTATAATTTTGGAAATTGAATAATTGATTTGAAAGTATATTGACTTCATATTTAATGGTTCAAATGAATATTTTATGATTTCATAGTGTTATGAAATTTCAAGGTTTGATTTCCAAGGCATTTTGATTTTTAAGACTTATGATTTTGAAAGCATTATAACTTTGGAAAGTGATATGATTCTTGAAATGGATATAATTGAAGAGAAAATGGTATTGTTTTGATATGGTTTAAATGAATATGTTTTGATTTGAAATATAAACCATTTTGGAATTTATAACCACGGGTTATAATAACGATTGGTTGTTAAAGAGACCAGGATCGGATATGGAAATACTCTCCGTCAATACCGAAAACCACTTTAACAACTGTGTACGCGGTGGAGATTCCAGAATAAAGTAGGATGGTGGCGACGATTCCTATTGAGGTATATACGTGGACCCGACTCCCGTGAGTTGGCATAAGGTGGCTAAAATAGGAGCGATTGATGGGCCAATGAGGTAGCTCCTCTGATCGGACACACTTCTTCGTATACCATTCTATTACTTTGTGATTGATTTGATGGCCATCCTCGATTTTTGATTTGGGAGTGTGTTCCGAGGTGGGCGGTAGTGGCTGCTATGCGTTACCACCAGTCCGGATGCGTAGTTGGTATATCTATCCTGGCATTGCCTCGTTGTGTCGTGTCACCTACCATAGCGAGCTTTACTACGAGTTTGGTTTTGTGCCGTAGCCTGTGGAGTATTTAGGGTAGCCCCCGATCTGGAGGTACGTTGATACTGGATAGACTACTGGGACTATTATGTGTTAAGGGGGATATGGGTAACTCCTTAACGCTATTTAAAAGTAAGTTTATTTCACTATTAGACATTATTATAATAGCGAATATTACTACAGAGTAAATAGTTTAACGGATCCTTAGAGGATGGGCGGTCCCAAGCATCCTTTAAGTTACTTGTGCATTTTTTTTATTACAGTTCACTTGAGTTGGTTTACATTGTATAAGTATGTATCTCCTGACTCGAGTGTTTTGTGTTTTGCTTTACGCTCGGGTCAGACTGAGTTGCACCAGTATTCGAGACACACCTTTGGAGTTGGAGCTTCGCTTGGATCCATCTATTGATTATCCTTCCAGTCATTCAGTTGATTCCAGTGATGTATTCAGATCTTGTATTGAGACATCTTTGTATTCGTGATTTCTGTTGTATCTTGTTGAACTTTGTTGATATATATATAGTAGCTTCATGAACTACTATTCTTTGTTTCCGCTGCATTATTGTTATATTACTCCAAGTCTGTGATTCTTTGATTATTTATTTACTGTATATACTGAGTTTTGCCAAATTTTATTTACAATCTATTGTTTTGAATTATTCAAGTCCGACATGTGTGGATTTATTGTCGATTTGAATAGTCCAAAATAGTGGGTCGTTACACAAGGTAATAGTATGGTATCAAAGAAATGTGTCTGATCGAATGAATGACCTCACTTGGCCCGGCATAGCTCCTGTTTTAGTCACATCTAAGCCGACTCACGGGAGTCAGGGCCACGTAAATACCTCATACATAATCGTTTGCCAAACCATCCTACTTCATTTCTGGAATCTCCACCACGTACACAGTTGTTAAAGTGGTTTTCGGTATTGGTAGAGAGTATGACAATATCCGATCCCGGCCTCTCTAACAACCAAACGCTTATTACACAACGGAGGGTTCTTTTACATTTCAAAAAGTCAACTCACAATTGATATCAAAATATCATATTTGATTTCAAATCATATTTATTTCGAAATCATATTCACTTTCAAAACTATATTCACCATCAAAATCATATTCACTTTTGAATTTATCGATAAGATAGGTTAATTAAATCCTAGTTCCAAAATCATCATATTTACTCAAATATGTCATTTCACAAAAAAGTATCAATTCCAAATTCCAACTTAGGTCGTCTCATCATCAAGGATTTAAATAAAAATACTTCAACTTACACAGTCTGAAATTTGGAAAATAATTTATATAGTATAAATAGTTTTAAAAATAGTTTAAAATAGATTAAAATAGTTTAAATAGTAAAATAGTTTAAATAGATTTAAATTTGATTTAATTAGATTTAAAATTATTTATATAGATTTAAAATAGATTAAATGGAGTTAAATTATCCTAAATAGATTTAAAATAGATTAAATAAATTTTAAATAGATTAAATAGATTTAAATTATATTGAATAGATTTAAAATAGATTAAATAAATTTAAAATAGATTAAATAGATTTAAATTATATTAAATAGATTCAAAATAGATTAAATAAATTTAAAATAGATTAAATAGATTCAAATTATATTGAATAAATTTAAAATAGATTAAATAGATAAAATAGATTTAAATTGGATTAAATAGGTTATGATAGATTAAAATGAATTAAAATAGTTTAAATTGATTAAAATAGTTAAACTACTTAATATAGTTTAAATTGGTTTAAAATAGATTCCAAAGTCATATCCAAACATTTCAATAACTCAATTCCGATAAATTCATTTATATTTGACACTTCAACTTTGAAATTCTAATTTAAATCCTTTGAACAATTCATTAAATCAATTCCAATTGCAACATTTACGCTAGGAATTTTCGAAAATAATTCAGTTTATATAAATCAATTTCTATTTCAAAATACCAGTTAACTGAATTCAAAATTTAAAGATTTAAAAATCATTTAATTTAACCAAATTTGACGTTCGTATAAAATTTCCTACCCTATGGTCAAGTGATACGGATATTTATCATTTCAATCCGCAATTTAAAATTTTACGGTTATATATCATTTCAAACCGCAATCCTGAATTAATTAAAAATCCATAAAATCGCTCGAGTCTATCATTTCAACCCATAACAATTTTTTCCTATTCTGTAGATCGTTCGGCTATGTATCATTTTAACCCATAGGGAACTTGTAGTGTTATAACAATACAAAATACAACATCCAGTCATCCAATATCAACAATCAAACATCCAGTCATCCATATCAACAATCAAGCATCCATCACAATCATCACCCAAATCAATCAATAAACATCTATAGATAACTGATAATCAATAACAGGTATTAAAGTGACAATTTAAATTCAATATTAAATTAAATGATGATTAAATGCAATGAAAAATCAAATTTAACTAGAATGACAATTTAAACCTACCAAACATCAATCAATTAATTCCTAATCACATCATAAGTTTAATTTAATTAACATAAGATAATCTAGCAGTTGTGAGTGGGTCAAAACACTCACCTTTTGGTTTCAAATCGATTTGAAATCCAAATAGAGGCCCAAAATTCAATAGTATCAGAATTCATCCAAACTAGCGTCAAAATGTCCCGAATTTCAATACGATCCCAACGAAATAAATCGCGCATGAATCGGACCTCGTATGTAAAAATTATGATGATTAGAATGTTTTGAAATAAAAATTAAATTAAAATAAAACAAACAACACATTCTCATCGTGCACATCATCAACGAGCACGCTGTACACCACCTAGATACGATCGACTCGAACCTTAGAAGCCGACATCACGTCTCGGGCCAACCGCCGCTTCCACGCACGATACCCTCCAGATCAATGCCGACCACCGCGCCTAGCACCTCAGGCCGCCCCCAACGACCCTACGCGTGGCCCCCGTGAGGCCTAAAACACTCCGCCGTCGTCCCCTTTAGATCGCCATTCATGGCGATTTAGAGCACCGCCGAGACAAACTACCACCGTAGATGATCACTGCTCGTCGAACTCTACCACCCCACGCCCTCCGATCGTCGCCAGGTTGACGATCCACCGTTAAAATCCACCAATCACAAATGCACGGCCGAAACAAATTCGATGATTTCAGGACAAACGGTGATTCAATCTGAGAAACAAATCACACCAGTGGATTACGCTCATCCAGAGCTTCAAAACGGTATATAATATGATATAGTTTGGAGGAGTTTGAATTTTAAAATTTATTTGGAGATTGAATTTTTGTGTTTGAATGCAAATTGGATTTCTGCCATTGGAGAAGGGAGAAGGAACAATCGGATAGAACTATACGTATAAGAATAAGAATTAGAAAGGCTGCTAGGGTTAGAATAGAACAATATATACTAACGAAGCCCGATAAGAAAGAATGAACATCCGAATAGATTTGAATTGACGATAACGACCCGAAAAGCCCGTTTCGCTTCCGAAATGAAAGTGGGTCATCCCATATATCAAAATAGATGTTTTTGATAATTTTAAACTCAATGGAATAGGTTTCAAGTCCTAATTCCATCGTATGAAGAAGTTAGTTTAAAATAAGCTTATTTCAAATTGATTTCAATTAAATTAATTTCTACGCGTTTCGAGCTTGTACAATCAGACGACGAGTCCGATCGCTATGAAACTTGAAACTTTACAATGATTCACTGTTACAGATCCGATGAAACTGGTTTCGCTGAAATCCGAGTCAGTGGCCAAAATGGCTATTTTCACGTTAATCAAATAAATTATTATTAAATTGATTAAATCACCTTTTCAATTTCAAATCCTACAATTAACAGATTTTATCATTTTTGATTACTTAGACATTTATAATAATTTAAAACAAATTTACATGTCAATTCAATGTTAAATATTACACTAGTTACAGTGTAAAATACCAATTGTAGTAAATACAGTGATTATTACTTTAAAATTCCAATAAATCCATTTATTCACCTTTCCATCTTATTATTCAATCAATTGGCATCTCATGGTTGTAATTAACATTTGTTTATATCTTATTACACTAATACTTTACCATTATCATCTTAGTTTTCATTAACGTAGTATTTAATTACATTTAATTGCAATAAATCCATTTAATATAATTTAAATTCCAATAAATTGATCAAACTTGATTTCAATTCTTTTTAATAAATCAATTGTCATATTATGAATAAATTTACATTGGGCTACATCTTATAACATTAATATGCTACAATTACCATATTTTATTTATATTAACTACTACATCTCAATTATATTGAATCTTTGTCAATTTTATTAAAATTTAAAATCCCAATAAATTAATTCATCTTTGTTTTCACTCATTTTATTAAATCAATTATTACCTTATGTATGTAACTGACATTTCTGTACATTTTATTGCATTCACATTTTCCAGTTATCGTCTTAACTCATTTTAAGTAACATTTAATTTCATTTAATTGCAATTGATTTCCAAATAAATTTAACAGACTAAATAAATAGGTAACATATAATAATGTGTCACCATTAACCTTTAATCACATTTATAAGTTTATTGTTTACAACCAAATGTTATAACAACTTACACAATACTATTCTATCCAATTAAAATTTATTACACATTATTTCATAAATTAATACAACCTTTAAATTAGCAATTACTGTAACGACCCAGAATTTTGAACAAATTAAATTGAGAATATTTAATTTATTTTAAATATTTGAACGATGATTTAATTTGAATCCCCGATATAAATTTGAATTTGACGATTAAAGTATAAAATTTAATCTAGTGAATGTTGAATAAAAATTTGGATCTTCAATTTTAAGCTGAAGAAAAATATTTCAAAAGCTTTTAAAATTCATGTTGATATTACTGAAGATAACAGAAGCTTTAGAATCGAATTTAAAACTGTTTTGTTCAGTTTTGAGAATTAAATCGTTCGAATCGAATTTAAAAATAGCCGTCCGAGGCACAGTCTCGGAATTCGACGAAACCAGTTCCATTGGGTCCGGAATATTGAATTATTACCAGATTTCAAATTTCGTATTTTTCGGACTTGCCGTGTGAGCGTACGTTAAGAAAACGCATTGAAGTTTAAACTGAATTCGATTTGAATTTTAACTTTTAAAATTTGTCAACACCAGCCTTGTTCCTCCCATACTGTTATCTTCCTTAAGTCACGCAGAAAATCACGTAAAGGAAACGTGGAGGCCATACTTCATTCGATTTTAAAAATCTCGTCCTCAAATCTATTTTCTTCCCTTCCAAAAATCATCAGAAGAAAATGGTGGCCTCAGAGGGAAATCGCGAAACATTTCCCAAATCAAAATTAAAATTACCGCTTCGTTCGATCGAAAAAAAAGAGGGGGCTGAGCGTATTCATTCAAAGAAAATCGAGCACGCTCGAAAACCAAATCAAATGGCTGCCCCTTTCTTAAAATCATTCGTAGTCCTCTCAAATCAGTTCGCCGACGCTTTCTGCTCGAGCTCAAGCTCGAGGCGACCTGAGAGTTCATCGTCGCGACTCGGCGGCATCACAACGGAGACGCGCACTTGCGCACGCAAGGGAGAAGTGGTGGTAGCTCGCGAGGTTGAGGTGGTATTCGCGACCTCGAAGGGAATCGCAAGCACGAGGTCGAGGCTGGATTTACTGGGAGGGTAGCCGCGATTCTCGTAGGGGATCTGGGATCGTCGTGGGCGAGGCAACTCGTTCAATTTGATGGCTTGGAGGGGTTTGTCGCTGGTTTCAAAACAGGCGCCTGCGGCAGGTCACGACTCGCGATAAAGGCAGGTGGAGGCGCGATGGTCTCGAACAGCACTTGGGGTTGTCGATATTAAAGCTGGGTGGAGCTGCTGGTACTAGCCTGATTTTCCATTCTTGTCGCTGTAGGGTAATTCCTTAAGTTATTTCTATATAACATTTTAGCAAATTTTTGTTAGGCTACGAGGATAAGAAAATATATATATATATATAAGTTTTGAAAAATTTAAGAAGTTATATATAAACAGTAAGTTAAAGGAAATTTAGTTTTTAAAAATTTCTAGTTAAATAAATTTGTTAAAGAGAATTAGTTTGAAAGTAAATCTGTAAATTATTTATACAGTTTACATGTAATTTCAAAAGAAAACAAATATGCATCCATATATATTTTGATTTACTAAGTTATGTAAAAATAATGAACTATGGTGATTAACTCTATTTAAGAAGAATGAGTTTAAAAATGAAATTTTTAGTTAAATAAAATTATTTAAAAGAAACTGGTTTAAAATAAAATCTTGGGGTAATTAAAATTACCAAATGAAAATTGTTATTCGATTTATTTCGAATATTGATAAAATTGTATAATTGTTATACAAGGTCGAATAAAGTCAAGGAAACAAATTGGAAATGGAAAAGGGTGGCAAATTTAAAAGCTAAGGTGAGATCTTCTCACTCAGATTTAATTTTGAATTGCAGTTATTGATTTGGTTGATTTGTTTGGATTGTTGATATTAGATATGATAGGATATATCTATATATATAGCAATATATACATATTGGCATATGTATATATTGGATTGTTGATTCCCGCCTCGTATAGCGGATGAGACCCTATTGCGCCGTTAGTAAGCGGATTTATAAAAACCCATATACCGCGATAATTCCGTACTGGAGCGGAATTGGTATTGTGCTGACGTTTTTGGATGCAGGGAAACAGGTTGGAGGGATCCAACTGGATTCCTCAACTGTATTTATTGTTTACAGATATTGTGATATTTGTTGATGATCATATGTTGATATATGATGTTTGGCTGTAGTGATGGACTAATTGATGCGTTGCATCATTGGATTCAAGTTTTTAATAACGACTTTGAATTTAAAAGGATTTTTAAAGTGATCTTTGAAATTATACGTTTTATTAAATTTTGAAGTGATTTATTTTAAATAAATAAACGTTCAAATATTAAAGTTATAAAAGTTAAGATCTTTGTGAAATATAATCGAAAAGTGATTTTTGGAATAAATAGTTGATTGATTTATAAAATGGGTTAAATTGAGATTTTTAAAATGTTATAAACGGTTTACTTAAAAAGGTTTATAAAGTTGACATTTTATAAATTAAGATATTGGAAGTATAAAACGAGTTTTTTTTTATAAGTGTTATAAAATGAAGTGATAATAAAAATCATATGTGAACGAGATTTATAGATTTATAAATGGTGAAGTATAAATTGTATAGAAGTTGTGGGATAGAAGATTTATAAGGAATTTACTTATAAATTAGATTTTTGCACTTAGATGAGATTTGAACGGAATTTGCTAATAAAATGATTTTTTAAGTTGAAAATTGTCATGAAATGTAAATGTGATTTATAAACGTTGTTTATAAACCCGAAGTCACTTATCTTGATAAGTAATTTTAGAAGTTAATAAAAGGAGAATTTTATAAATCGAAGTTGTTAGAAAATATAAAGGTGAATTTATAAACGTTGTTTTATAAATTCGAAATCAATTGGATTTGATAGATTAAATATAGAAGGTTGTTGAAGGAGATATATTCACGATTTTGGATAGTGAATACATCGTTAAGTAAAATGGATAGTTTTGGAAAAGTGATATTAAAAATGAAGTTAAACATTTTAGAGATGTTTTTAAAATGTATTATGATATCGAATACATAGATTTCAACATTTTTATTGTTGAAATAGACGTTTCGAAGAATAAGGAAATGATGGACTATAACACTGTTGTTATAGTAAATGATTTCCGAAAGGAAATGTTTTGATGTAGTATTGGGATTTATATATCTATTTAAATCCGAATCCCTATACTAGTGATTTTGAGTCGTCGTAACGATGTTTTACGCAACATTCGTTTTGACTCAAATAAATGTGTTTAAAGAAAATAGATTTCCTTAAAGAATGAAACATATACTTAATTTGATTTAAGTATATCGAATATTTTCCAAGTGTTGAAAATAAAGGGTTTGTGAAATACTTATTAAATAAGTAGGGAAATGCATTTCCAAAATGAGATGAAACGTTTTGAGATTTTATCTTCTTAAAGATAAAAATGAAATTGAATATTTGAAATCGATTTGAGAATCGTATATCAGTAGATATTTTGAAGATATAAATTCACTATGGAATTTATAAATGGAATGGAAATTTGTTTTAAAAATAAACGTTGATTTATTTTTAAAGTGTGGAAATTTTATATCTAGTAAAGATATTTTTGAAGATAAAATAATTTGGAAATTTATTTGGAATCTGATGATGTCGCGCATCTTTATTGATAGTTAAATAACCGACTATCAATAATTACCTTTAGATAGGTATTTGTTGTGATTGGATGAATTTGAATGCCACACTTATTTTTGAATAAGCGCTCACTATTCGGGTTAGCCGGGAAAGGACCATGGGGTCGTATAACCCATTCCGAATATGTGATACGTCGTTATGAATCGCAATTGAAGACCGGTGTTGAAGACCAGATATTTTTGAAAACGGAAGGATTACCGTCGAGTTACTCTACATCGACTGATCTTCGATTTAGAGGTTTTATCACCCTTAGTGACGGGAAGTCCTGACATGATTGAGAATTATCCGGAAATGCAAGGGCTTCGTGAGAAGTGCCTTCGGTTCTGTTCGATCCCGGAACAGACTTGTATGGATTGTGTGTCTGACGTTACAATTTGAGATATAAAGCTGATTTCTTTCAAATACATTTCTGTTGGTGGCGGAGAATTTATTCTTTTAGCTTAACACCCTTCTCTGAGACGTACGAGCTCAGAGGTTATGTAGTTGAAATTTATCAGCGATATATCCCAATTTGGTAACGTGGCATACTGAGTGTTGCTGTGAAATGGTCAGTGTTTGATCATTTGCGATATGATCATTTGTTTGATCTTATATCTTGGTGATCATAGGTTGATCATTTTGTTTGACCCGAAGCAGGGCTTTTTGAGAAAGCGTAGCTTTGTGGACGAGACTTCGTCGAGCCTCACACCCCGAAAATGGTCGAAACAGGACGAATGCGGCAAGGTTCTAGGGAGTAGCGCCCCTTAGTGTATGTCATTCCTTCTGGATAAAGGTGGTATCATGGTATGGAGCCCAGATACTTAACCTCTGTGGTTACTGCATTATTATTATCTATGTGGTTTGTTGCGAATCGGGGATCCTCGGGAAGATCGGTGACGATCGGGGGATGGCATACGCGTGTCAGTAGTTACCTATTTTTGCAGAGGTAACCCGGCCTTGTGTTGGCAGAGATCCGGTTAGGTTCTCGGGTCGTCTATTCCAGGGACGTACCCATCGTGGATAGGAAGTTCCTTTGCCTGACCATTTGTTGGAAATCCAAAGAAACAATACGTGACTTGTACGGTTTTAGTTGTAGAACCTATCATTCACTTATGGTGGCGCCCCACTGTTTGGATGGTAGCTATAGTAGGCATACGATACTGGTCGTATGTTGGCTAAGATTTATATTATACTTTCGAAATGATTTCTACACTATGCACTAATAATAATATCAAAAATGATTTGATTTCGCGTAGTAAGCATCTTTGACTATCATAAGAAGAAATCTCCTCCAATTCTGCGTTTGCATTGTGTGTGTGGTGGGAGGTCTTATGGTAGTTTCATTTTCCAAAAGCATTTCGAATTGACTTTAAAATTATCCTGTTGTTTATTTTAAGGAATAACTGTTTTACGATCTCACACCAGTCACCATGACTGACTCGGAGTTTATTGTTCCCTTCTAAACTCTGGGTGCCCACCAATTTCCACACGGGCAGCCTAGAGTTATATTATCAGGATATTCTGGATATTCTGGAGCTTTGGAGATAAGCTGGATGGCGAGACGTAGTATTTGTATCTAATAGTATTTATTCCGCTGTGTATTCTGTATGAGGACAAGTTTATATAACTGTCCATTGATGTGATGTATTGTATTGAGTTGTATATTGACTCTGATTGATGTATGTATAAAACTGATATAGTTCTTTGTTTTAAAAGACTAGTGTTTATCTATTATATGTTGTTCCGCTGCGATATGTGAGATTCTGATATTGTCTTTGTTCTGTATCTGTTGTTATTTTGTTGTTCTTCTTCTCTTTTTCTTCTATCTTCTTCTTCTTCTACTTTTTCTTTTTCTTAAACCATAACTTTTCGGGTTTCCGGCATTCGATGACTCAGCAGTCGATAAAGTGAGTATCGATGTTGAATTTTCGAAAGTCGAAAATTCCGGGACGTTACATTTGGTATCAGAGCATATGGTTAAGCGACAACCCTGCTCTGTTGGGTGTTACTCATTAGAGATAGAGTCAGCAGTACTCTAGAATGAGTTTGAGTGTAATAATAGATATGAGTGCGTATTTGTTATTTAATATAAAATTGTTTTGTATTGTGATGATTGGTTTATTGAGTGGTATATGAACCTTCGTCGGCACAGTCTTGCAAAACTGTATCGAAGGGGTTTCTAAACACTTGAATAGAACAGTTCGGCACAGTATTGATTTTAAAATAGGGTGAATGAAATAATTTTACCCAAAACTACTTTTTTTGTATATAAAGGAAATGATTTTCTGTAAATTATAGTATATGGTTGCATGGATGTTAGGAAAGTGATAATATTGAAATGTTATCATTTTTATATGAAATTGAATAGGAAATTCAAATCGTAACTCCAAAGTTAAGAAATAAATCCATATACGAATGAAATTTGAGAATATAAATTATAAATGTGACTTATAATTTAAAACGGAATTCCAGAGAAGTATTTGGAAATGTTTTGAAAAGAATTTGAAAATTTTGGAGATTTGGAAAGTTTAAATCATTTTTGGAGTTGAAAATGAATTTCAAAGGTTTTGAAAAGTATTTTAGAGAGATGAAAGCTCTAAACTCTTTTCGGTCGCTGGAAAATAACTTCGGTAGTGACTGCAGCATTATCGATGTTCATTTTCGGGTTTCCAAAAGAGAAATTGCTGCCAAACTGTTTTAAATGGAAGTTGTTTGAAAATTTGGATTTGGTTTTAGAAAATTCAAAGGAAAATTTGAATTGTTTTCAAAATGATTTTTTGAAATGTTGCTAAGACTCTGGAATACTATGAAATATAACTAAGTTGATAACTTATACAATTTGAATTTTGGTCGAATAAATTTAACTTAAGGAATGAAGTTAAATCAAAGTAAGTATAAGTGAATCAATTAAATGAAGAGTGAAATTCTTTAAGTGAAACTTGATATTGAAATTATTCTAAGTTGATAATTGAACAAAAGAATAAAATTTGGATTCGAATTGAAAATGAAAGAATGTGAGAACAAACAAATAAAAATTGCGATTGTAAGTGCAAGAGAATGAAATTGAAATGTTAAGATTCATTTTGAATTTGTAAGTGGATTAGAATTAGAAATGAATTAGTAACTGAAACTAATCTAAAAATAATCAGTTATGAATGAGAGCTGATAAAATTCAATATTCAGGAGATAAACCGAATCCAAATTAGATTTGAATTGTGAATTGGATTCAAATGAAATTTGAAATGCAAAATTGAAGGAAAATGAATATGTAACTTCAATAGTCAGCTAAAAATGTATAAGAAGTTGATATTGGAAAATTTTGTAATAGAAATTGCAAAATGGTTTGAATGTGTAACTAGATATTATGGCTAGTAGGACATACAGGTGTTATAAAGGGAATTGGATTTGATTTCACAGATAAATTGATTTGCTCGAAAAGGTATGTATTTAAATTCGAATATGAGTTTTTGATGATTTCTCTCTAGCCGCTTGGCTTTTTCTTTTTCTTTTTGAAATCTGAGAGTCCGTAGGGACGTTTTGTAGTAGTGCCGTATTAGCCGCGCAAAGGAGACGCTGGCGAAATTTTTCGAAAATTTAGGGAGTTAGAAAATTTTTGAGAAATTTTGAAAGTTAAAATTCGAATTTGAATTTTGAAGTTAAACAATGTTGTTTTGAAACTTATAATTGAAGTTGAAAGTAAGTTGGTGAATAACGAATCTTTAGTAGAAAGATTTGTTTTGATAAATTGATAAAACTATTGGATGTTGAAAAACAGTAGACGAGTTAAGGACCTTTCTTTCTAACTTGTAATTTCGAGGACGAAATTCTTTTAAGGGGGGAAGTCTGTAACGACCCAGAATTTTGAACAAATTAAATTGAGAATATTTAATTTATTTTAAATATTTGAACGATGATTTAATTTGAATCCCCGATATAAATTTGAATTTGACGATTAAAGTATAAAATTTAATCTAGTGAATGTTGAATAAAAATTTGGATCTTCAATTTTAAGCTGAAGAAAAATATTTCAAAAGCTTTTAAAATTCATGTTGATATTACTGAAGATAACAGAAGCTTTAGAATCGAATTTAAAACTGTTTTGTTCAGTTTTGAGAATTAAATCGTTCGAATCGAATTTAAAAATAGCCGTCCGAGGCACAGTCTCGGAATTCGACGAAACCAGTTCCATTGGGTCCGGAATATTGAATTATTACCAGATTTCAAATTTCGTATTTTTCGGACTTGCCGTGTGAGCGTACGTTAAGAAAACGCATTGAAGTTTAAACTGAATTCGATTTGAATTTTAACTTTTAAAATTTGTCAACACCAGCCTTGTTCCTCCCATACTGTTATCTTCCTTAAGTCACGCAGAAAATCACGTAAAGGAAACGTGGAGGCCATACTTCATTCGATTTTAAAAATCTCGTCCTCAAATCTATTTTCTTCCCTTCCAAAAATCATCAGAAGAAAATGGTGGCCTCAGAGGGAAATCGCGAAACATTTCCCAAATCAAAATTAAAATTACCGCTTCGTTCGATCGAAAAAAAAGAGAGGGCTGAGCGTATTCATTCAAAGAAAATCGAGCACGCTCGAAAACCAAATCAAATGGCTGCCCCTTTCTTAAAATCATTCGTAGTCCTCTCAAATCAGTTCGCCGACGCTTTCTGCTCGAGCTCAAGCTCGAGGCGACCTGAGAGTTCATCGTCGCGACTCGGCGGCATCACAACGGAGACGCGCACTTGCGCACGCAAGGGAGAAGTGGTGGTAGCTCGCGAGGTTGAGGTGGTATTCGCGACCTCGAAGGGAATCGCAAGCACGAGGTCGAGGCTGGATTTACTGGGAGGGTAGCCGCGATTCTCGTAGGGGATCTGGGATCGTCGTGGGCGAGGCAACTCGTTCAATTTGATGGCTTGGAGGGGTTTGTCGCTGGTTTCAAAACAGGCGCCTGCGGCAGGTCACGACTCGCGATAAAGGCAGGTGGAGGCGCGATGGTCTCGAACAGCACTTGGGGTTGTCGATATTAAAGCTGGGTGGAGCTGCTGGTACTAGCCTGATTTTCCATTCTTGTCGCTGTAGGGTAATTCCTTAAGTTATTTCTATATAACATTTTAGCAAATTTTTGTTAGGCTACGAGGATAAGAAAATATATATATATATAAGTTTTGAAAAATTTAAGAAGTTATATATAAACAGTAAGTTAAAGGAAATTTAGTTTTTAAAAATTTCTAGTTAAATAAATTTGTTAAAGAGAATTAGTTTGAAAGTAAATCTGTAAATTATTTATACAGTTTACATGTAATTTCAAAAGAAAACAAATATGCATCCATATATATTTTGATTTACTAAGTTATGTAAAAATAATGAACTATGGTGATTAACTCTATTTAAGAAGAATGAGTTTAAAAATGAAATTTTTAGTTAAATAAAATTATTTAAAAGAAACTGGTTTAAAATAAAATCTTGGGGTAATTAAAATTACCAAATGAAAATTGTTATTCGATTTATTTCGAATATTGATAAAATTGTATAATTGTTATACAAGGTCGAATAAAGTCAAGGAAACAAATTGGAAATGGAAAAGGGTGGCAAATTTAAAAGCTAAGGTGAGATCTTCTCACTCAGATTTAATTTTGAATTGCAGTTATTGATTTGGTTGATTTGTTTGGATTGTTGATATTAGATATGATAGGATATATCTATATATATAGCAATATATACATATTGGCATATGTATATATTGGATTGTTGATTCCCGCCTCGTATAGCGGATGAGACCCTATTGCGCCGTTAGTAAGCGGATTTATAAAAACCCATATACCGCGATAATTCCGTACTGGAGCGGAATTGGTATTGTGCTGACGTTTTTGGATGCAGGGAAACAGGTTGGAGGGATCCAACTGGATTCCTCAACTGTATTTATTGTTTACAGATATTGTGATATTTGTTGATGATCATATGTTGATATATGATGTTTGGCTGTAGTGATGGACTAATTGATGCGTTGCATCATTGGATTCAAGTTTTTAATAACGACTTTGAATTTAAAAGGATTTTTAAAGTGATCTTTGAAATTATACGTTTTATTAAATTTTGAAGTGATTTATTTTAAATAAATAAACGTTCAAATATTAAAGTTATAAAAGTTAAGATCTTTGTGAAATATAATCGAAAAGTGATTTTTGGAATAAATAGTTGATTGATTTATAAAATGGGTTAAATTGAGATTTTTAAAATGTTATAAACGGTTTACTTAAAAAGGTTTATAAAGTTGACATTTTATAAATTAAGATATTGGAAGTATAAAACGAGTTTTTTTTTTATAAGTGTTATAAAATGAAGTGATAATAAAAATCATATGTGAACGAGATTTATAGATTTATAAATGGTGAAGTATAAATTGTATAGAAGTTGTGGGATAGAAGATTTATAAGGAATTTACTTATAAATTAGATTTTTGCACTTAGATGAGATTTGAACGGAATTTGCTAATAAAATGATTTTTTAAGTTGAAAATTGTCATGAAATGTAAATGTGATTTATAAACGTTGTTTATAAACCCGAAGTCACTTATCTTGATAAGTAATTTTAGAAGTTAATAAAAGGAGAATTTTATAAATCGAAGTTGTTAGAAAATATAAAGGTGAATTTATAAACGTTGTTTTATAAATTCGAAATCAATTGGATTTGATAGATTAAATATAGAAGGTTGTTGAAGGAGATATATTCACGATTTTGGATAGTGAATACATCGTTAAGTAAAATGGATAGTTTTGGAAAAGTGATATTAAAAATGAAGTTAAACATTTTAGAGATGTTTTTAAAATGTATTATGATATCGAATACATAGATTTCAACATTTTTATTGTTGAAATAGACGTTTCGAAGAATAAGGAAATGATGGACTATAACACTGTTGTTATAGTAAATGATTTCCGAAAGGAAATGTTTTGATGTAGTATTGGGATTTATATATCTATTTAAATCCGAATCCCTATACTAGTGATTTTGAGTCGTCGTAACGATGTTTTACGCAACATTCGTTTTGACTCAAATAAATGTGTTTAAAGAAAATAGATTTCCTTAAAGAATGAAACATATACTTAATTTGATTTAAGTATATCGAATATTTTCCAAGTGTTGAAAATAAAGGGTTTGTGAAATACTTATTAAATAAGTAGGGAAATGCATTTCCAAAATGAGATGAAACGTTTTGAGATTTTATCTTCTTAAAGATAAAAATGAAATTGAATATTTGAAATCGATTTGAGAATCGTATATCAGTAGATATTTTGAAGATATAAATTCACTATGGAATTTATAAATGGAATGGAAATTTGTTTTAAAAATAAACGTTGATTTATTTTTAAAGTGTGGAAATTTTATATCTAGTAAAGATATTTTTGAAGATAAAATAATTTGGAAATTTATTTGGAATCTGATGATGTCGCGCATCTTTATTGATAGTTAAATAACCGACTATCAATAATTACCTTTAGATAGGTATTTGTTGTGATTGGATGAATTTGAATGCCACACTTATTTTTGAATAAGCGCTCACTATTCGGGTTAGCCGGGAAAGGACCATGGGGTCGTATAACCCATTCCGAATATGTGATACGTCGTTATGAATCGCAATTGAAGACCGGTGTTGAAGACCAGATATTTTTGAAAACGGAAGGATTACCGTCGAGTTACTCTACATCGACTGATCTTCGATTTAGAGGTTTTATCACCCTTAGTGACGGGAAGTCCTGACATGATTGAGAATTATCCGGAAATGCAAGGGCTTCGTGAGAAGTGCCTTCGGTTCTGTTCGATCCCGGAACAGACTTGTATGGATTGTGTGTCTGACGTTACAATTTGAGATATAAAGCTGATTTCTTTCAAATACATTTCTGTTGGTGGCGGAGAATTTATTCTTTTAGCTTAACACCCTTCTCTGAGACGTACGAGCTCAGAGGTTATGTAGTTGAAATTTATCAGCGATATATCCCAATTTGGTAACGTGGCATACTGAGTGTTGCTGTGAAATGGTCAGTGTTTGATCATTTGCGATATGATCATTTGTTTGATCTTATATCTTGGTGATCATAGGTTGATCATTTTGTTTGACCCGAAGCAGGGCTTTTTGAGAAAGCGTAGCTTTGTGGACGAGACTTCGTCGAGCCTCACACCCCGGAAATGGTCGAAACAGGACGAATGCGGCAAGGTTCTAGGGAGTAGCGCCCCTTAGTGTATGTCATTCCTTCTGGATAAAGGTGGTATCATGGTATGGAGCCCAGATACTTAACCTCTGTGGTTACTGCATTATTATTATCTATGTGGTTTGTTGCGAATCGGGGATCCTCGGGAAGATCGGTGACGATCGGGGGATGGCATACGCGTGTCAGTAGTTACCTATTTTTGCAGAGGTAACCCGGCCTTGTGTTGGCAGAGATCCGGTTAGGTTCTCGGGTCGTCTATTCCAGGGACGTACCCATCGTGGATAGGAAGTTCCTTTGCCTGACCATTTGTTGGAAATCCAAAGAAACAATACGTGACTTGTACGGTTTTAGTTGTAGAACCTATTATTCACTTATGGTGGCGCCCCACTGTTTGGATGGTAGCTATAGTAGGCATACGATACTGGTCGTATGTTGGCTAAGATTTATATTATACTTTCGAAATGATTTCTACACTATGCACTAATAATAATATCAAAAATGATTTGATTTCGCGTAGTAAGCATCTTTGACTATCATAAGAAGAAATCTCCTCCAATTCTGCGTTTGCATTGTGTGTGTGGTGGGAGGTCTTATGGTAGTTTCATTTTCCAAAAGCATTTCGAATTGACTTTAAAATTATCCTGTTGTTTATTTTAAGGAATAACTGTTTTACGATCTCACACCAGTCACCATGACTGACTCGGAGTTTATTGTTCCCTTCTAAACTCTGGGTGCCCACCAATTTCCACACGGGCAGCCTAGAGTTATATTATCAGGATATTCTGGATATTCTGGAGCTTTGGAGATAAGCTGGATGGCGAGACGTAGTATTTGTATCTAATAGTATTTATTCCGCTGTGTATTCTGTATGAGGACAAGTTTATATAACTGTCCATTGATGTGATGTATTGTATTGAGTTGTATATTGACTCTGATTGATGTATGTATAAAACTGATATAGTTCTTTGTTTTAAAAGACTAGTGTTTATCTATTATATGTTGTTCCGCTGCGATATGTGAGATTCTGATATTGTCTCTGTTCTGTATCTGTTGTTATTTTGTTGTTCTTCTTCTCTTTTTCTTCTATCTTCTTCTTCTTCTACTTTTTCTTTTTCTTAAACCATAACTTTTCGGGTTTCCGGCATTCGATGACTCAGCAGTCGATAAAGTGAGTATCGATGTTGAATTTTCGAAAGTCGAAAATTCCGGGACGTTACAATTACTCTTTAAATCCAATTATCAATTAATACACATTATTACAATAAATTTACATTCTATAACCAATTGTAACTTTTTTAATCATTTCAATTAATTGAAATTACATTTAAAGCAGTTACCAATTACTTTAAATTAATGCTATTACACTTTATTCCAGTTATATTCTTATTATTAAATCACAAATTTTTATTCCTTCCAACTTTAAATCACAAAACCTTATTAATTTAACTATTTTTAATTATCGAAAATTACGGGTCGTTACACTCTCCCCCACTCAAAACTTTTCGTCCTCGAAAAGGGAAAAAAGGGAAAGAAGGAATTAATATATATCTTATTCAAAGTATTAAATTTATAAACAATTTATTTACATAATTAAATAATTTAAACAAAATATATCAATTTATAAACAATTAAATCCCTTCTTATTCAAGTTCAATAAAAGTTGGAAATCATTTCTATTTTTCACAATTTTTTTTCTAAGTTCAAAATTCATAGAAAATTTCGGCAGAGTCTCCTTTGTACGGAGAGGTCTGAGAAAAATAATAATATCGATAATAAAAATATATATATCATATTCTTCAAAATAAAATATCCCAAACTACGGGAAACAATATAATATCGCTATAAAACCGTAATCCGAGAACGTACCTATTTGTCGGGCAAACAACGCTTATTTTATGAAACCAAAAGCAGTAGCAATTGCTTCCATAACCTGTATTTTACTTATATAATCCAAAAGAGTTAATAATTACGTCAAAGAGAAATATTTTAAGTTGTTTCACTAAATAAAAAACAAAACATCAGAATATAATAAATGATCATTTGCAAACAAACAGTACAAACATCATTTCAATCAAGAAATCAATTATCCATCCATAGCAACCAAAACAAATGGTTTGTTTGGGTTCAGAACTTCGAATCATATTGTAACGACCCGTAAATTTAGATAATTTTATTTGTTTATTTATATATTTAATTTGAAATTTTGTGAAATTTTAAACAATAAAATTTGAAAATAAAAATTTAATATTTGGAATACGTCTATTTTAACATAGCAACTGGTAAATTTTCATCTGATAATATTGAAGTTTATTTTATTGGGTAATTTTATTTCAATTCAGATCAGTTAAAAATTGATGATAATAAAACGTTTTCCAAACTTGAATATTTTTATATAATAAAATTTTAAATCATCTTCTGAGTAAGTCATCATCTTTCGTTTTTCAAAATTTGGACTTCTGTTGCTCCGTTTATCTTATTTCTGTTAGAATAGCAGCATTTCTGGTACCGGTTATCGACTTTTGATCGGATGACCGTACCACTGATATCTGTGTACCGTTTTGATTGTCTCGTCGCGCTGATCTCTACGGTATATTCAACTCTGTATTTTAAGGTCCGGTACGCGACAGAAACAATAAAACAATGCGTCGTATCGGTACCCTGAATTGTGACCGTTAGCTTTCGTTTGCCTTTTTAAGTTTGAACGTGAATCTCAGTAATATAATAAATTGTTTTTATAGCTTCTAAATCAATTTACAGTTGTTACATTCCCATCACTTCAATTTATATTTACATTGGTACGTTTGTTTTGCCCCACACCTTTCAAAGGTGTAAACGTATAAAGTTGAACGGCTCATTTTTCTTCTCCTAGCATTTATTATAACATTCAAAACTTTATACGTTTTGTACTCATCAAGCTGAACGGCTAATTTATTGACCCTTATACTTTCATTTTATTTGTAAAGCAAATTCCTCCCCATCTTTTTCTTTCTCTTTTATATTTTGCTTTCGAACTGCTTCCCCTTCTTCCCTTGCGTTCCCGAAGCTCCACCCGCGCCTCCTTCCAAAATTCTCGAAGCAGCTCCCTCCCCTCTCCACGTCATCTATCCCACCATCATTCCCACAGCCTTCAGCTCTCGCCTCCTCTCTCACGCTCATCCTCCACTCTCTCTTCTCCAACCATCAACCAAACCCGACCACCCAGTGCCTCCATCCCCTCTCATCCGAGCGTGCCTGTGCCTTCCATCATCCTCCACAACAGCTGCATCCCTCTGAGCACTGCTGCGACAACCAAATGCCACAACCCAATGTCCTTCGCCCATGACCAAATCTATCACCTACACCTCACCTCAACCTGGTCGACCAACCCTGGCATCGAGCTGCCCTGCTTAACCGTGAGTAGCCCTGTCCTTTTGTTGTTCATATAGATGAGTTCGAATTTAAAATATATTTTGGGTCTTGAAATAAAGTATATAAACCTGTTCGTATATAAGTTATTTACATACTTAAGTTTATATATTCAAGTATCTATTTCTGTAGGAGTTATAGGAATTGTATTTGTTATACTAAGATTTGTAAGTGCACCCTTTTAACCTGCTTACATAGAAAGATAATCCGTATATATATGTTTTGTATATTTAAGTTTATCTAAATTTTGGATGCGTTTGATCGGTTGGGTTGATTTTATATGTTACATTAGTTTTATATGTATATGTTTATTTTTAATCTTGTGGTTGCTGAGTATATATATTATAGATTTGTATAACTGTAATATGTGTATACATCTTAAAGTATAATTTAAAGGAATACATATGTATATATATTATAAGTTCTATGAGTGTATATATATAGTGGTGTTATACGAATGGGTATTTTGACTTTATATTTTTTTTTCTAATAAACTTTGTATATAAAAATATTTGCTGCAGTTTCCCTGAAGCTTCCTTATAAATTTCGGTTTGCATTCACATTGTTGTTGCATTGTCCTTGCTACTTTCACGTTATAGGGGGTCAGCATATAGGTTTAGTTATATTATATATGATTGTATTACATGTGTAATGTATATAGGTTTCTGTAATATGAATTTGTAGTTATTTTGGTTACTATGTCTAATATGTTATATCGTATACTGTTAAGTATATATAGATATTTTGAAGTTATAGTTAGTTGTACATATGTTTTTGCTGTTTCTAAAATATAAAATACATGTTGTTTTCATGTTATATAACATAGTAGTGTAACCTTTTCATGTTATATATGGGCATGTATGGAAAATTGTCAGTTCGAACTGTACGGAAAAGTGGGTCGTGACATTTTGATTTTCCAAACTATTTTACTATATAAACCATTTTTAATACTCAAACTATTTTCTATTAAACTATTTTAACTATTTAGCTATTTTTAAAACTATTTAAACCATTTTCTAAAAATTCAAACTGGTCAAAAGGGTGGAATGTTTATATTTAAATCTTGGATTTAAATGCGAATTTGGTTAAAGTGAAGTTATAAACTAATTTGTAATTTGAAACAAATTTTGAAGTGAAATCGATATATGGAACTAAATTGACATTTTGAAGTCAAATATGATTTTGAAGCAAATATGATGATTTTGAAATGGATATGAATTTTGAGTAAATATGATTATTTTGAAATGGATTTGATTTCGAAGCGAATATGATATTTTGATATCAAGTACGAATTGTTTCTCGAAATATAAATGTACCAACTGGTGTGTAAAATGATGATTGGTTGTTAAAGAGACCGGGGCCTCCTATTGGCATACTCTCTGTCAATATTGGAACCACTTTGACAACCATGTACGCGGTGGATGATATCCAGAATGTAGTGGTTGAATTGGCGAACGTTTACTGGAATGAAGTAAGAGAACGATGATGGATAGCCTTGACACTTATGTCATAATTAAAATGACTAAAACAGGAGCCTATGTCTGGCCAATGAGGTTAGCCACCTCTAGCGACGTTGATCACTCGTATAACTATCGTGATTTTGTACTCGATGGGTGTACCCTTTTTGTTCGGATTGATGGTCACGGTCGGCCATAGATGGGTTACGACTTGCCAGAGAGGGTAAATTGGTAGAATCCTACCTTGGGCATTGCCTCACGTTCCTTGTCATATTTATCCTTATGCGAGCCCATTACGACTTTGGTTTAGTACTATAAAAATGTGTTAAGGTGGATCAATGTAAAGCCTTAACGCTATTTTGGTATTTATTTAACTGATAGACGTTACCTACTATAGCATATACTATTATATATAAATAGTTTAACGGATCCTTAGGAGATGGAAAATCCCATAACATCTCCTAAGTTATTGCACGCACTTAATGCACTAGATAGGAGATGTAAAATCCCGTAAACATCTCTGATGCTGTTACACTCACTTTTCGTGATATTGATTTGACTTACGTAAGAGTATTTTAGTCCTGACTCGAGTGTTTTGTTTTCCATTATGCTCGGGTCAGTCCTGAGTTTTTCAGCATATTGAAGATTATTCTCTAGAGGACGAAGATTTGTTATATTACTATTATTATTATCCCCTGCATCATGCTATTCCGCTGTATTGATTATTTATCCTTGATGTATATATATAACTCTAATAAATGTGTATAGATTATAATCAAATGTATAGTAAACAGTTTAATGAACTGTTTATTTGATTATTATATTTTATCATTCTGTTGTGAGATTCTTTGTTTGTTTCTTCTTCTTTTCTTATTTTTATTAATTAACCCCATTATTATCTACGTTCTGGATTGTTTAAGTTGGACATGTGTGGATTATTGTCGATTTAAACCTTCTAAAATGTAGGTCGTCACAGTTGGTATTAGAGCTTAGGTTTAGCGATAACCTTGGCTTTGTGGGGGCAAGACTCATTAGAGATAGGGAAATAATACCCTAGAATGAGTCTCTTTGAGTGTGTATATATATGTGAGCGTACTTATTAGCGTTATAAAATGTTTTATATAATGTTTACTTATCCATTGTGTTGTTTATGAATTCTGGTTGATGCGTGGGATGCCGTGTTATCGATAAAGGTTTCTAAACACTTAAACGAGGCAAGTGGACAAAATATTGTTTTAAAGTTGGGTAAATGAAATAATGTTACCTAAATTATATTTTATATATAAATTTATAAATTTCATAAGATTATATAATTATTAATGAAGTTGTTAGGAGATGATAATATTTAGTTATCATCGATTATTGGTTGAATTAAAATAAAATGGATTCTTTGAAAATTTTATTTTACGAAGCATTCAATAATTAAATTGAATCAAAATATATTATAATTAAGAATTGGTTAAAATGACCAAGTTGTAAATTAATGAAATAGTTTGGTAATAAGGAAAGGAAATTTGTATAAGTATATTTATAATATAGCTTATATATAGAAATGACTTGAAAGAAATTGAGAATTTTAGAATTTAAAATCCTTTTGTTTTCAAAATTGTTTTCGAAGCCTTCAAAATTAATATTAGTATTATTTGAAAGAGTTTTGAATAGAAAAATATTTTGAAAAGATTTTTGAAGAAATAAAAGCATTAAAACTCGCTTTGGTCGCCGGGAATAAATTCTGGGGATTACTGCAGCATCGCCAGTATTAATTTTCGAGTTTCTAAGTGAAAATTTCCACCAAGATAAATTTATTTTCAATTAAAACAAGTTTTGATTAGGGAAAATTTTATACTAACTATGATTTGATAAATATATGAAATAAATTTGAACTTATAAATCAAAATTATTATAGATAAAAATATGTTTGTAACTTATAAATTTGAATAGGAAAATAAAACCGAATTTAAAATGGTTAAATTTTTGGTTAAGCAAACAAAAGAGAAATTTGAATTTGAGATATGAAATAAAATAATTGACTTAGGAATGTTAAATTAAATGGAGTTAGTGAAATAAAGTAAATAAAATATAGTTTAACTCATGAAAGCTTAAATAAAATATGAAATGTAATTGAAACGACTTAGGTAAAATAATAAAATGAAAATTTTAAATGAATAAATTGTATAACCTATAGATTTGAGAATTAGTAAGATAAAAAAAATTAAATTTGTTGAATGTGAATGATAAGAAAGTTTAACTTTAATAAGATTAAATAAAATGAGTAATGGATTAAAATGAAATGAAGTTTAACTGAATATTAAATAAATTGAATTGGATATTAAATGAAACTAGATAAATTAGTAAAGTGAATTAATTTGATTTAAGCTATAAAAATGAATTAATAAAATGAATACAAACTTAAATTTTAAAATGAAATGTAATTTAAGTGTGAAAGAAACTAAATAAAATAAATGAGTGTAAGTAAAATTAATATCAGCAATTGAATTTAAATTAAATTGGATGTAAATAAATTAAATGCAAATAGAATGAGTTTCAATAAAATTGAACGGTAACTAATTGAATATGAAATAAGTTGAGGGAATAAAGTATAAATTGAAGTTTAACTTAAGAGGAGTTGAATAAAATTAATGCTGATTTTTTTTTATTAATATGAATTGGGGTTATGAAATAAAAATTACTTAAGTAAATTTATTATATGAGTTTGAATCAATGAATAAACTAATTAAGTGAATCAATGGATTAATATGAATGTAAATTATGGAATAATAATACAAATGAGTTGTAATTCTGTAAAATGTTTATAATAAACTTAAATGGTTTATAAATAATACTAGTATTAAAATACTAAGTGATAATGAAATAAATTTAGCTTAACAAGGTTAAATGGAATGAAAATTCATTGGATGATAAATAAAATGAATGTCATTAAAATAAATATTAATCGATTGAAAGTAAATCGATTGAACATAAATACATTAAATTGTAATCAATCAAATGTGAATGCGATGAATATTGGTTGATTGAATAAAAATGGATTGAAACCAAATTAGTTGAATGTAAAATTAAAAGCGAATGAATTGAATATAAATCCATTGAATGATTAAGGAAATGAATGTTAATCAATTGAACGTGAATAAATTTAAGGTGAATCAATTAAATTCGAAAGAAATCCATGTGAATGAATTGAAAGCAAACAAATTGTATATAGATGAAATAAATATCAATGAATTAAAAGTAAATAAATTTAATTCTGATAGGAAAAGAAAGTATAATAAACTGAATATTGACATTAGGAAGTTTGAATTGGTATTGTTGTGACGACCGCCCATGACCCCTGCACCGAATCGACAGAAAATGCGCTGTAAAGTATGCCAGGCGACCATGGACGATTGTCAAGGTAAATTAAAACAACAGAATCTATCGTATTACTCACAGCGCATGGACAAAATACAATAGAACATATGTATAGTGAAGCTTTACAGAACAAAATGCCATCATATAAAACTCCATAATAGTTGAATACAAACATCCAAATAGTCAATACATCAAGCCTCACTACATATCTCTCAGAGAATACAAAACAGCGGAATCCAGTACATATAAGAAGATAATATGCAACCCTCTAGCTCGTCTTCGATATCAGCATCGTGAGAAGAGAACGTCACCTGTCACCTGCTACCTAGTCTGCCCGTCCCAAAATGGACGAACAGCCCAAGGCAATAAGAATTAAAACATAAAGCCTTGAGTCAGACAACAGTCTTAGTGAGCAGTAAATTAACTAACAACATACCAAAAGAGCATAAAGGAAAAGGAATAGGAATACAACCCTCCCACTCCAACCTCATTCTACAGTGATAGCCCCCAGACACACACTAAGCAGAAGCAACACAGCAGAGCATACAATTTAAAGTAAAGTAATAATCATTTGAGTCAAGGGTGATGTTTTCCAAGTACCAAGGCCTAAATCAGATAAGCACCCAGAAAATACCGCTCTTGAGTCCGAATGACGATACAACCAAACATCCATGACTCTGGCTATCACTATTATCATTGCTTCGATATCACCGTTAAATTGAATGACCGGCACATTCTTTCAGCCGTCCGTCAAGGGCTAATGGAAACCCCGGTTCTAGACATAACTCCCGCACGTCGTCGCAGCCCGTGCCTAGGACTATCGAATCTGCCCAGAGTACTCGACCATCAACGGTTAGTCGTTGGGACTATCGAATCTGCCCAAACGTACTCTTGCTTAGAGCATGCTAGAACCTTCAACAACGATGCTATCCAAACCTCCTAGTCATCCTCCTCGACGACTATTCTCATATCCATTCATTATCCTCAACTCGAATCATATCACCGAGTTATCAACATGCTTCGAATGATCCCGTCTGGATTAGACCAAGTCTTCATCACATGATGCCTCGCTTCATTACATCCTCGCAAAGCCTCATCTCAACATCACATCATCAAATCCATGCATAAGAGCTTCATCATCCCGCTACATATGCCACAAGCAGCTTTCCCAATTCAAAAGCCTTTCCCTTAGCTTTTGAATCGTCTTCGGTCTAAATCAAACCATCAATCATCTAATTCATAGCAATCAATCAAATCAAACATTAATCCAAACAATCAAGCATTCAAATATGATCTAAGTAGACAATTATAACAATAATGGCATTTTCGTAATTAAAGAGTTGAAAGTCCAATAAGCATGAAAACATGAACAATATCTCTACAAACTTGATGAATGAACTTGCATAGTTTAAAATATGATAAAATGGATGTAACATCATCATGAACAATGGATCTATATGGATCTACACTTAGGATGAAGAAAATGCATGGAAATCTCTATTTTAACACCAAATCGAGCCAACAATCCGATATACTCCTTTGGATCCGTGTGAGAGATAATCACCACTCACCAAATCACCAAAACAAACCCAAATCAACACGCTTCAGATCTGGACAGCAAAGGATCAAGCTTGATCTATCACGAATCCGCTTCAAACGAAGAAATCTCTCTTGAAAAGATGAAGATCTTCAATCTAAGCTCTTGAATCTTCAATCTTGGTCTTCAACTTGGATGGATGAAAGCACTAGATTAGAGTGGGGAAAAGAAGTGTAGAAGTCGAGCTCTCAAAATGGCAGCACTTCGTCGCTTCAAAATCCGGATCCCAAAAAGTGAGAAAAACCCTTCCTATTTATAGCTGAAATTTCACTAAGTCGTAACTCGGCTATCTCCTAAGTCGTCTCCGACCTAAGCCTCTCCGACCTAAGCCTCTCCGACCTAACAGATATGCGCGCGCCTCAACTCTTACGACCTAACTCTTCTGCGCATACGACCTAACTATTAAGTCGACCTACGACTTAACCACTAACTCCTAAGTCATCTACGACTTACACAGATTGCGACCTAACACTTAGACGAAACCCAGCGACCTAACAACTTAGCAACCCACGCGACCTAACAGTGTTACGACCTAACACTTAAGCGCTTACGCGACCTAACACTCAAGCCAATACGCGACCTAAGACTTAGCCAACCCCTCCAACTTAACCCCCTTAGGTCATCCAACGACTTAACTATTAAGTCGTTAACTAACTTATTTCTTAGGTCGGTCAATCCCATAGGTCGCTCACTCTACTAAGTCGCTAACCTGCTACCCCAGCTCCCCTAGGTCGTTGCCGACCTAACTATGCTAACCCGGTAACCACTAGGTCGCTAACTCCACTAGGTCTGCCTACCCTTGGGTCGCCATATCCTTAAGTCGGTCAGTTCTTTAGGTCGTTAACTCGCCCTGCCGACCTAACACTTAACTAAATCCTAGGTTGCATAATTCTATAGGTCGCTCCAACTAACCCACGACCTAACACTAACTCGCCGAATTCCTTAACTCGGTCACGACTTAGCTCTTAGGTCGTTCATGACCTAGGACTTAGACAAATCTGCCTAAAAATCTGAAATGACTTGAAAATGCTAAAATTCCAAATTTTGACGAACTTGTCGATCCGTAAAAATACGGGTCGTTACATTCTCTCCCCATTAGGAATTTCGCCCCCGAAATTCCAAGCAATCAAAACTATTCTGTACGCCTACCATCCATAGCAATCAACAAACCATGCATCCAATTCTAACTTAGCGTACAGAATTCTAAAATTAGAACAAGTTACAATATCGCGAGATGACACGACACCTTAGGGCCATACCTTGAAGAGTTCAGGATGAGCTGCCTTCATCCTTTCTTCCACCTCCCACGTACAGTCGTTATCATCATCACTCCATTGTATCTTGAGCAACTTAACTACCTTCCTCCTAAGCTGTTTCGTGTCGGTTTCCACAACACGAAGCGGCTTACGAGGTCTTCTATCGACCGGATCAACTTCGAAGTCTTCACAGCTATCAGCAGAAACCACTGTATTCGAGTCGTGCACATACTTCCGAAGATATGATACATGAAAAACATTGTGCACACTCGACATCTTCTCTAGTAACTCCAATCTGTAGGCGAGCTTTCCAATACGCTCGATGATCGGGAATGGTCCAACAAACCTCGGAGTTAATTTTCCTTTCTTCCCGAATCGAATAACATTCTTCAATGGAGAAATCTTCACAAAAACCATATCTCCTACGTCGAATTCCAAATCCTTTCGACGCTTATCAGCATAACTCTTCTGACGGTCTTGGGCTGCCTTCATTCGTTGCTAAATGATCTCTATACAATCTGAAGTCTGCCGAATCATCTCTGGCCCAAGTATCAGCTTTTCTCCAGTTTCCAACCAACATGCCGGAGAGTTACACGGTCTTCCATACAATGCCTCATACGGTGCCATACCAATGCTTGACTGGTAACTGTTGTTGTACGCAAACTCCACCAAATGAAGGTGATCTTCCCATGATCCTCCGAAATCCAAAACACAAGCTCTAAGAAGATCTTCCAAAACTGGGTTGACTCTCTCAGTCTGACCATCTGTTTGAGGGTGATAAGCTGTACTCAAACACAACTCGGTTCCCAAAACTTCCTGGAAGCTCTTCCAAAACCCACTAGTGAACAACGGATCTCGATCGCTCACTATACTCTTCGGAATACCATGGAATCGAACTATCCACTTAACATACAATTCAGCCAACTTTGATGCAGTCCTAGTCGATCGAACAGGAATGAACCTTGCACTCTTAGTCAGACGATCTACAATGACCCAAATTCCTTCATTTCCCGTTCTGGTTCTAGGTAATCCATCGATAAAATCCATCGATACCTGCTCCCACTTCCATGTAGGAACTTCTAATGGCTGAAGCAATCCACTTGGCTTCTTCTGTTCGGCTTTTACCAACTGGCAGTTCATACACTTGGAAATAAAATTTCCAACATCCTTCTTCATACCTTCCCAATAGTAGGTTCTCTTCATATCCCGATACATCTTATTTCCACCTGGATGAATTGTCAACTTCGAGTGATGACTTTCCTTCAGAACTTCACTCCTCAATTCATCTATATCGGGAACAACTAGTCGTCCTTGCTTCCAAAGCCAACCCTCTCGATCGACCTCGAATCCTTTATCCTTTTCCGGATCCAATCCAGATTCCAATTCACGGATAATCTTGACAAGCTTATCGTCTCGCTTTTGGCTCTCGCCAATCCTTTCCACAAGAGAAGGTCTTATCGATAAGTTTGCCAACATCTCAGGTTCCAATTCACATCTAGGCCTGAAGTCAAACCCAGCTAAATACTCGAGACTCTTCCATTCTGAAAACATGGCTCCCAATCCTGCATGTCTTCGACTTAACGCATCTGCCACTGCGTTACCTTTTCCCGGAGTATAAGCTATACCAAAATCATATGATGCTAAAAACTCTAGCCAACGTTGCTGCCGAAGATTCAAATCCTTTTGGGAGAAAAGATACTTCAACGACTTATGATCTGTAAACAACTCGAATCGAACTCCCAATAGATAATGTCTCCACATCTTCAGAGCAAATACAATCGCCGCTAACTCCAAATCATGAGTTGGGTAATTCCTTTCATGCGGCTTCAGTTGTCGACTGGCATATGCAACAACTTTATCCTTCTGCATCAGCACTGCTCCAAGTCCAGTACCACATGCGTCGGTGTAAACCACCATCTCATCATCCCCACTAGGAATAGTCAAAACAGGAGCACTCGTCAATCTCTCTTTCAGGATTCCGAAAGCTTGCTCACACTTAGCATCCCAACTGAACACTTGGTTCTTTTTCGTCAATCCTGTTAACGGTGCAGCTACCTTGGAGAAGTCTTTGATAAACCGTCGATAATATCCTGCTAATCCAAGAAAACTTCTCACATCAGATGCATTCTTAGGTCTAACCCAATCCTGGATTGCTGCCACCTTAGCGGGATCAACCGCTATTCCACTTCCAGTAATCACATGGCCTAAGAACCTCACTTCACTCTTCCAGAAGTGACACTTCGAAAACATAGCCTTCAGCTGATGTTTCCGCAAGATTTCCAAAACAATACGCAAGTGCGTCTTGTGCTCTTCTTCCGTTCTGGAATAAATCAGAATATCATCCACGAACACAAGTACTAACTTGTTCAACTGATCTCTGAACACTCTATTCATAAGATCCACAAAATATGCTGGCGCGTTAGTCAATCCAAACGGCATTACCAGCCACTCAAAGAAACCGGATGGTGTCCTAAAAGCAGTCTTCGGCACACTATCCTTAGCTACTCTCAACTGGTGAAATCCCGTTGCCAAATCCATTTGAGAAAACACCTTAGCTTCGTGAAGCTGATCAAACAAGTCATCTATTCTCGGCAATGGATACTTGTTCTTCTTAGTCACCTTATTCAGCTCACGATAATCGACGCACAATCTCAACGACCCATCTGCCTTGATTGCAAACACAACTGGTGCACCCCACTCGGACACACTACGCCGAATGAATCCTTTCTGCAAAAGATCATCAACTTGCACCCTCAACTCTTGCTGTTCCCTAGGCGCCATCCGCCTAAGAGGCATCACCACAGGTCTGGCTCCTTCAACTAGATCTATACGAAACTCGATCTCTCTATGCGGCGGCAACCCTTTGACTTCGTCAAAGACATCCTCGAATCCATTAGCGATTGGCACCGATGACAGTCCATCCCGTGGAACAACCAGCGAATACATGAAGCTCATGAAGACGCCTTCCTCATGCTTACATCGTATCACAACCTTTCGCCCCTCCACATTCTCGACTGTCACTTCCAACCTCTCGCAATCAACCTTTGCCGCATACTTCCTAAGCCAGTCCATACCCAAAATAATCCCGAACCCCGCAAAGTTCAGAACAAAGCAATCACAAACAAAAGAGCAACCATGACTTGATACAACCAGACCACGGCATAACATACACAAACAAGACGAACCCCCAACTGGATTAGTCATAACCAATAGCCTATCAACAATATCCGGTTCCAAACCTAACCGGCCTACGAGTTCACTACAAACAAACGAATGTGACGCTCCAGTATCAAACAGAACTCTAACTGGAACACCACATAGGAAAAGAGTACCTTGAACCACCACACTCTTTCCATTCTCTTCAGCGGTAGGAGCTTTTGAAGACGAAGGAATAGCTCCCAAAGCATAAGCTTGCACAATCTGCTTGTCCTTCCTCGGTTCTAGACAATTCTTCCTGAAATGCCCCGGCTTGTCACAGTTGTGACACTTCATTGGCACCTTCGGATTCTTACAATCCTTAGAGAAATGGCCCTTCTGCTGACAATTGTAGCAAGTCACCTCGCCTTTCGGCTTCTTCTGGCCATCCTTACCCTTCTGTTGCTGCTGCTTCCTCTTCTGGTTTACACCCTGCTGTGGTTTAGACTCCCCCTGGTAACAGCAATAACAGGTCCTTCCTTAGGAAACAGACTCTCATGCCTAAGAGCTTTCTCCACAAGCTTCTCAAATGAATCGTCCAAATGATCCACCAACTGTCTCCCAAGATAACTATCCAAGCCGGTCACAAACTTCTCATTCTTCTGATAAGCAGATTCAATATATAACCGAGCATACTTGGACAAAGCTTCAAACTCAGAAACATACTCAAGAACAGATCTTCCGCCTTGCTTGAGCTCCACAAACTTCTTGAACAGAACAGACTTCTGAGCTGTAGAAATGAACTTAGCTTCAAATCTGACTTGGAATTGCTCCCAAGTAATCTCTTCCTCCGCAGTATTGATGGTAATAGAGTTCCACCAATCAGAAGCTCTCCCTTGAAGCTGCCTTGATGCCAACTTCCTCTTAGTTGCATCATCAATTCCCAAATCACCAAAGATCCTTCTACAAGCATCTATCCACCTCTGGACCTCAATAGTTGATTCTGTTCCCAAGAAAACCTTTCCTCCAAGAGCAGTATAATCCTTGCACAACTTAGCAAAATCCACTGGTTTCGGAGTTTGGACTTGAACTCCAACATCTACTGCTGCCCCTGGAACTGGTATCCTTCTCATGATCGAAGTCATCATAGCTTCGAACATAGCTGCATAATCAGCAGTTCCCTCAGTAGCACGGCCTTCCCTAGCAGCTGGTCTCCCTCTTCGACTCATTCTCAATATCTATAAAAAGGAATGATTAGAACATCTAGAGAAACAACTGCATAAAGGACTCAACTCTACTAAGCTACTATATTATATATAGTATTCATCCATCAAAATACAATTACGTCTCTCATACGTAGTTACGTCAGTGAGCGTTGGGTAAAATCGATTAACCAATGCTCTGATACCAAATGTGACGACCGCCCATGACCCCTGCACCGAATCTAGAGAAAATGCGCTGTAAAGTATGCCAGGCGACCATGGACGATTGTCAAGGTAAATTAAAACAACAGAATCTATCGTATTACTCACAGCGCATGGACAAAATACAATAGAACATATGTATAGTGAAGCTTTACAGAATAAAATGTCATCATATAAAACTCCATAATAGTTGAATACAAACATCCAAATAGTCAATACATCAAGCCTCACTACATATCTCTCAGAGAATACAAAACAGCGGAATCCAGTACATATAAGAAGATAATATGCAACCCTCTAGCTCGTCTTCGATATCAGCATCGTGAGAAGAGAACAACACCTGTCACCTGCTACCTAGTCTTCCCGTCAAAAAATGGACGAACAGCCCAAGGCAATAAGAATTAAAACATAAAGCCTTGAGTCAGACAACAGTCTTAGTGAGCAGTAAATTAACTAACAACATACCAAAAGAGCATAAAGGAAAAGGAATAGGAATACAACCCTCCCACTCCAACCTCATTCTACAGTGATAGCCCCCAGACACACACTAAGCAGAAGCAACACAACAGAGCATACAATTTAAAGTAAAGTAATAATCATTTGAGTCAAGGGCGATGTTTTCCAAGTACCAAGGCCTAAATCAGATAAGCACCCAGAAAATACCGCTCTTGAGTCCGAATGACGATACAACCAAACATCCATGACTCTGGCTATCACTATTATCATTGCGTCGATATCACCGTTAAATTGAATGACCGGCACATTCTTTCAGCCATCCGTCAAGGGCTAATGGAAACCCCGGTTCTAGACATAACTCCCGCACGTCGTCGCAGCCCGTGCCTAGGACTATCGAATCTGCCCAGAGTACTCGACCATCAACGGTTTGTCGTTGGGACTATCGAATCTGCCCAAACGTACTCTTGCTTAGAGCATGCTAGAACCTTCAACAACGATGCTATCCAAACCTCCTAGTCATCCTCCTCGACGACTATTCTCATATCCATTCATTATCCTCAACTCGAATCATATCACCGAGTTATCAACATGCTTGGAATGATCCCGTCTGGATTAGACCAAGTCTTCATCACATGATGCCTCGCTTCATTACATCCTCGCAAAGCCTCATCTCAACATCACATCATCAAATCCATGCATAAGAGCTTCATCATCCCGCTACATATGCCACAAGCAGCTTTCCTAATTCAAAAGCCTTTCCCTTAGCTTTTGAATCATCTTCGGTCTAAATCAAACCATCAATCATCTAATTCATAGCAATCAATCAAATCAAACATTAATCCAAACAATCAAGCATTCAAATATGATCTAAGTTGACAATTATAACAATAATGACATTTTCGTAATTAAAGAGTTGAAAGTCCAATAAGCATGAAAACATGAACAATATCTCTACAAACTTGATGAATGAACTTGCATAGTTTAACATATGATAAAATGGATGTAACATCATCATGAACAATGGATCTATATGGATCTACACTTAGGATGAAGAAAATGCATGGAAATCTCTATTTTAACACCAAATCGAGCCAACAATCCGATATACTCCTTTGGATCCGTGTGAGAGATAATCACCACTCACCAAATCACCAAAACAAACCCAAATCAACACGCTTCAGATCTGGACAGCAAAGGATCAAGCTTGATCTATCACGAATCCGCTTCAAACGAAGAAATCTCTCTTGAAAAGATGAAGATCTTCAATCTAAGCTCTTGAATCTTCAATCTTGATCTTCAACTTGGATGGATGTAAGCACTAGATTAGAGTGGGGAAAAGAAGTGAAGAATTGTAGAAGTCGAGCTCTCAAAATGGCAGCACTTCGTCGCTTCAAAATCCGGATCCCAAAAAGTGAGAAAAATCCTTCCTATTTATAGCTGAAATTTCACTAAGTCGTAACTCGGCTATCTCCTAAGTCGTCTCCGACCTAAGCCTCTCCGACCTAAGCCTCTCCGACCTAACAGATATGCGCGCGCCTCAACTCCTACGACCTAACTCTTCTGCGCATACGACCTAACTATTAAGTCGACCTACGACTTAACAACTAACTCCTAAGTCATCTACGACTTACACAGATTGCGACTTAACACTTAGACGAAATCCAGCGACCTAACAACTTAGCAACCCACGCGACCTAACAGTGTTACGACCTAACACTTAAGCGCTTACGCGACCTAACACTCAAGCCAATACGCGACCTAAGACTTAGCCAACCCCTCCGACTTAACCCCATTAGGTCATCCAACGACTTAACTATTAAGTCGTTAACTAACTTATTTCTTAAGTCGGTCAATCCCATAGGTCGCTCACTCTACTAAGTCGCTAACCTGCTACCCCAGCTCCCCTAGGTCGTTGCCGACCTAACTATGCTAACCTGGTAACCACTAGGTCGCTAACTCCACTAGGTCTGCCTACCCTTGGGTCGCCATATCCTTAAGTCGGTCAGTTCTTTAGGTCGTTAACTCGCCCTGCCGACCTAACACTTAACTAAATCCTAGGTTGCATAATTCTATAGGTCGCTCCAACTAACCCACGACCTAACACTAGCTCGCCGAATTCCTTAACTCGGTCACGACTTAGCTCTTAGGTCGTTCACGACCTAGGACTTAGACAAATCTGCCTAAAAATCTGAAATGACTTGAAAATGCTAAAATTCCAGATTTTGACGAACTTGTCGATCCGTAAAAATACGGGTCGTTACATTCTCTCCCCCTTAGGAATTTCGCCCCCGAAATTCCAAGCAATCAAAACTATTCTGTACGCCTACCATCCATAGCAATCAACAAACCATGCATCCAATTCTAACTTAGCGTACAGAATTCTAAAATTAGAACAAGTTACAATATCGCGAGATGACACGACACCTTAGGGCCATACCTTAAAGAGTTCAGGATGAGCTGCCTTCATCCTTTCTTCCACCTCCCACGTACAGTCGTTATCATCATCACTCCATTATATCTTGAGCAACTTAACTACCTTCCTCCTAAGCTGTTTCGTGTCGGTTTCCACAACACGAAGCGGCTTACGAGGTCTTCTATCGACCGGATCAACTTCGAAGTCTTCACAGCTATCAGCAGAAACCACTGTATTCGAGTCGTGCACATACTTCCGAAGATATGATACATGAAAAACATTGTGCACACTCGACATCTTCTCTGGTAACTCCAATCTGTAGGCGAGCTTTCCAATACGCTCGATGATCGGGAATGGTCCAACAAACCTCGGAGTCAATTTTCCTTTCTTCCCGAATCGAATAACATTCTTCAATGGAGAAATCTTCACAAAAACCATATCTCCTACGTCGAATTCCAAATCCTTTCGACGCTTATCAGCATAACTCTTCTGACGGTCTTGGGCTGCCTTCATTCGTTGCTGAATGATCTCTATACAATCTGAAGTCTGCCGAATCATCTCTGGCCCAAGTATCAGCTTTTCTCTAGTTTCCAACCAACATGCCGGAGAGTTACACGGTCTTCCATACAATGCCTCATACGGTGCCATACCAATGCTTGATTGGTAACTGTTGTTGTACGCAAACTCCACCAAATGAAGGTGATCTTCCCATGATCCTCCGAAATCCAAAACACAAGCTCTAAGAAGATCTTCCAAAACTCGGTTGACTCTCTCAGTCTGACCATCTGTTTGAGGGTGATAAGCTGTACTCAAACACAATTCGGTTCCCAAAACTTCCTGGAAGCTCTTCCAAAACCCACTAGTGAACAACGGATCTCGATCGCTCACTATACTCTTCGGAATACCATGGAATCGAACTATCCACTTAACATACAATTCAGCCAACTTTGATGCAGTCCTAGTCGATCGAACAGGAATGAACCTTGCACTCTTAGTCAGACGATCTACAATGACCCAAATTCCTTCATTTCCCGTTCTGGTTCTAGGTAATCCATCGATAAAATCCATCGATACCTGCTCCCACTTCCATGTAGGAACTTCTAATGGCTTAAGCAATCCACTTGGCTTCTTCTGTTCGGCTTTTACCAACTGGCAGTTCATACACTTGGAAATAAAATTTCCAACATCCTTCTTCATACCTTCCCAGTAGTAGGTTCTCTTCATATCCCGATACATCTTATTTCCACCTGGATGAATTGTCAACTTCGAGTGATGACTTTCCTTCAGAACTTCACTCCTCAATTCATCTATATCGGGAACAACTAGTCGTCCTTGCTTCCAAAGCCAACCCTCTCGATCGACCTCGAATCCTTTATCCTTTTCCGGATCCAATCCAGATTCCAATTCACGGATAATCTTGACAAGCTTATCGTCTCGCTTTTGGCTCTCGCCAATCCTTTCCACAAGAGAAGGTCTTATCGATAAGTTTGCCAACATCTCAGGTTCCAATTCACATCTAGGCCTGAAGTCAAACCCAGCTAAATACTCGAGACTCTTCCATTCTGAAAACATGGCTCCCAATCCTGCATGTCTTCGACTTAACGCATCTGCCACTGCGTTACCTTTTCCCGGAGTATAAGCTATACCAAAATCATATGATGCTAAAAACTCTAGCCAACGTTGCTGCCGAAGATTCAAATCCTTTTGGGAGAAAAGATACTTCAACGACTTATGATCTGTAAACAACTCGAATCATACTCCCAATAGATAATGTCTCCACATCTTCAGAGCAAATACAATCGCCGCTAACTCCAAATCATGAGTTGGGTAATTCCTTTCATGCGGCTTCATTTGTCGACTGGCATACGCAACAACTTTATCCTTCTACATCAGCACTGCTCCAAGTCCAGTACCACATGCGTCGGTGTAAACCACCATCTCATCATTCCCACTAGGAATAGTCAAAACAGGAGCACTCGTCAATCTCTCTTTCAGGATTCCGAAAGCATGCTCACACTTAGCATCCCAACTGAACACTTGGTTCTTTTTCGTCAATCCTGTTAACGGTGCAGCTACCTTGGAGAAGTCTTTGATAAACCGTCGATAATATCCTGCTAATCCAAGAAAACTTCTCACATCAGATGCATTCTTAGGTCTAACCCAATCCTGGATTGCTGCCACCTTAGCGGGATCAACTGCTATTCCACTTCCAGAAATCACAAGGCCTAAGAACCTCACTTCACTCTTCCAGAAGTGACACTTCGAAAACTTAGCCTTCAGCTGATGTTTCCGCAAGATTTCCAAAACAATACGCAAGTGCGTCTTGTGCTCTTCTTTCGTTCTGGAATAAATCAGAATATCATCCACGAACACAAGTACAAACTTGTTCAACTGATCTCTGAACACTCTATTCATAAGATCCACAAAATATGATGGCGCGTTAGTCAATCCAAACGGCATTACCAGCCACTCAAAGAAACCGGATGGTGTCCTAAAAGCAGGCTTCGGCACACTATCCTTAGCTACTCTCAACTGGTGAAATCCCGTTGCCAAATCCATTTGAGAAAACACCTTAGCTTCGTGAAGCTGATCAAACAAGTCATCTATTCTCGGCAATGGATACTTGTTCTTCTTAGTCACCTTATTCAGCTCACGATAATCGACACACAATCTTAACGACCCATCTGCCTTGGTTGCAAACACAACTGGTGCACCCCACTCGGACACACTACGCCGAATGAATCCTTTCTGCAAAAGATCATCAACTTGCACCCTCAACTCTTGCTGTTCCCTAGGCGCCATCCGCCTAAGAGGCATCACCACAGGTCTGGCTCCTTCAACTAGATCTATACGAAACTCGATCTCTCTATGCGGCGGCAACCCTTTGACTTCATCAAAGACATCCTCGAATCCATTAGCGATTGGCACCGATGACAGTCCATCCCGTGGAACAACCAGCGAATACATGAAGTTCATGAAGACGCCTTCCTCATGCTTACATCGTATCACAACCTTTCGCCCCTCCACATTCTCGACTGTCACTTCCAACCTCTCACAATCAACCTTTGCCGCATACTTCCTAAGCCAGTCCATACCCAAAATAATCCCGAACCCCGCAAAGTTCAGAACAAGGCAATCACAAACAAACGAGCAACCATGACTTGATACAACCAGACCACGGCATAACATACACAAACAAGACGAACCCCCAACTGGATTAGTCACAACTAATGGCCTATCAACAATATCCGGTTCCAAACCTAACCGGCCTACGAGTTCACTACAAACAAACGAATGTGACGCTCCAGTATCAAACAGAACTCTAACTGGAACACCACATAGGAAAAGAGTACCTTGAACCACCACACTCTTTCCCTTCTCTTTAGCGGTAGGAGCTTTTGAAGACGAAGGAACAGCTCCCAAAGCATAAGCTTGCACAATCTGCTTGTCCTTCCTCGGTTCTGGACAATTCTTCCTGAAATGCCCCGGCTTGTCACAGTTGTGACACTTCATTGGCACCTTCGGATTCTTACAATCCTTAGAGAAATGGCCCTTCTGTTGACAATTGTAGCAAGTCACCTCGCCTTTCGGCTTCTTCTGGCCATCCTTACCCTTCTGCTGCTGCTGCTGCTTCCTCTTCTGGTTTACACCCTGCTGTGGTTTAGACTCCCCCCTGGTAACAGCAACAACAGGTCCTTCCTTAGGAAACAGACTCTCATGCCTAAGAGCTTTCTCCACAAGCTTCTCAAATGAATCGTCCAAATGATCCACCAACTGTCTCCCAAGATAACTATCCAAGCCGGTCACAAACTTCTCATTCTTCTGATAAGCAGATTCAATATATGACCGAGCATACTTGGACAAAGCTTCAAACTCAGAAACATACTCAAGAATAGATCTTCCGCCTTGCTTGAGCTCCACAAACTTCTTGAACAGAACAGACTTCTGAGCTGTAGAAATGAACTTAGCTTCAAATCTGACTTGGAATTGCTCCCAAGTAATCTCTTCCTCCGCAGTATTGATGGTAATAGAGTTCCACCAATCAGAAGCTCTCCCTTGAAGCTGCCTTGATGCCAACTTCCTCTTAGTTGCATCATCAATTCCCAAATCACCAAAGATCCTTCTACAAGCATCTATCCACCTCTGGACCTCAATAGTTGATTCTGTTCCCAAGAAAACCTTTCCTCCAAGAGCAGTATAATCCTTGCACAACTTAGCAAAATCCACTGGTTTCGGAGTTTGGACTTGAACTCCAACATCTACTGCTGCCCCTGGAACTGGTATCCTTCTCATGATCGAAGTCATCATAGCTTCGAACATAGCTGCATAATCAGCAGTTCCCTCAGTAGCACGGCCTTCCCTAGCAGCTGGTCTCCCTCTTCGACTCATTCTCAATATCTATAAAAAGGAATGATTAGAACATCTAGAGAAACAACTGCATAAAGGACTCAACTCTACTAAGCTACTATATTATATATAGTATTCATCCATCAAAATACAATTACGTCTCTCATACGTAGTTACGTCAGTGAGCGTTGGGTAAAATCGATTAACCAATGCTCTGATACCAAATGTGACGACCGCCCATGACCCCTGCACCGAATCTAGAGAAAATGCGCTGTAAAGTATGCCAGGCGACCATGGACGATTGTCAAGGTAAATTAAAACAACAGAATCTATCGTATTACTCACAGCGCATGGACAAAATACAATATAACATATGTATAGTGAAGCTTTACAGAACAAAATGTCATCATATAAAACTCCATAATAGTTGAATACAAACATCCAAATAGTCAATACATCAAGCCTCACTACATATCTCTTAGAGAATACAAAACAGCGGAATCCAGTACATATAAGAAGATAATATGCAACCCTCTAGCTCGTCTTCGATATCAGCATCGTGAGAAGAGAACAACACCTGTCACCTGCTACCTAGTCTGCCCGTCAAAAAATGGACGAACAGCCCAAGGCAATAAGAATTAAAACATAAAGCCTTGAGTCAGACAACAGTCTTAGTGAGCAGTAAATTAACTAACAACATACCAAAAGAGCATAAAGGAAAAGGAATAGGAATACAACCCTCCCACTCCAACCTCATTCTACAGTGATAGCCCCCAGACACACACTAAGCAGAAGCAACACAGCAGAGCATACAATTTAAAGTAAAGTAATAATCATTTGAGTCAAGGGCGATGTTTTCCAAGTACCAAGGCCTAAATCAGATAAGCACCCAGAAAATACCGCTCTTGAGTCCGAATGACGATACAACCAAACATCCATGACTCTGGCTATCACTATTATCATTGCTTCGATATCATCGTTAAATTGAATGACCGGCACATTCTTTCAGCCGTCCGTCAAGGGCTAATGGAAACCCCGGTTCTAGACATAACTCCCGCACGTCGTCGCAGCCCGTGCCTAGGACTATCAAATCTGCCCAGAGTACTCGACCATCAACGGTTAGTCGTTGGGACTATCGAATCTGCCCAAACGTACTCTTGCTTAGAGCATGCTAGAACCTTCAACAATGATGCTATCCAAACCTCCTAGTCATCCTCCTCGACGACTATTCTCATATCCATTCATTATCCTCAACTCGAATCATATCACCGAGTTATCAACATGCTTGGAATGATCCCGTCTGGATTAGACCAAGTCTTCATCACATGATGCCTCGCTTCATTACATCCTCGCAAAGCCTCATCTCAACATCACATCATCAAATCCATGCATAAGAGCTTCATCATCCCGCTACATATGCCACAAGCAGCTTTCCCAATTCAAAAGCCTTTCCCTTAGCTTTTGAATCGTCTTCGGTCTAAATCAAACCATCAATCATCTAATTCATAGCAATCAATCAAATAAAACATTAATCCAAACAATCAAGCATTCAAATATGATCTAAGTGGACAATTATAACAATAATGGCATTTTCGTAATTAAAGAGTTGAAAGTCCAATAAGCATGAAAACATGAACAATATCTCTACAAACTTGATGAATGAACTTGCATAGTTTAACATATGATAAAATGGATGTAACATCATCATGAACAATGGATCTACACTTAGGATGAAGAAAATGCATGGAAATCTCTATTTTAACACCAAATCGAGCCAACAATCCGATATACTCCTTTGGATCCGTGTGAGAGATAATCACCACTCACCAAATCACCAAAACAAACCCAAATCAACACGCTTCAGATCTGGACAGCAAAGGATCAAGCTTGATCTATCACGAATCCGCTTCAAACGAAGAAATCTCTCTTGAAAAGATGAAGATCTTCAATCTAAGCTCTTGAATCTTTAATCTTGATCTTCAACTTGGATGGATGTAAGCACTAGATTAGAGTGGGGAAAAGAAGTGTAGAAGTCGAGCTCTCAAAATGGCAGCACTTCGTCGCTTCAAAATCCGGATCCCAAAAAGTGAGAAAAACCCTTCCTATTTATAGCTGAAATTTCACTAAGTCATAACTCGGCTATCTCCTAAGTCGTCTCCGACCTAAGCCTCTCCGACCTATGCCTCTCCGACCTAACAGATATGCGCGCGCCTCAACTCCTACGACCTAACTCTTCTGCGCATACGATCTAACTATTAAGTCGACCTACGACTTAACCACTAACTCCTAAGTCATCTACGACTTACACAGATTGCGACCTAACACTTAGACGAAACCCAGCGACCTAACAACTTAGCAACCCACGCGACCTAACAGTGTTACGACCTAACACTTAAGCGCTTACGCGACCTAACACTCAAGCCAATACGCGACCTAACACTTAACTAAATCCTAGGTTGCATAATTCTATAGGTCGCTCCAACTAACCCACGACCTAACACTAACTCGCCGAATTCCTTAACTCGGTCACGACTTAGCTCTTAGGTCGTTCACGACCTAGGACTTAGACAAATCTGCCTAAAAATCTGAAATGACTTGAAAATGCTAAAATTCCAGATTTTGACGAACTTGTCGATCCGTAAAAATACGGGTCATTACAATTGTTGTGAATAAGATTGGATGGATATTGTTTGTTGGATGTTTGTTTTGTTGCATTCGCTATATTCATTTATGGTTATTGCATAATCCATGTTATATATCGATTTTACTCTTTATATATATGTTCTCATTTGGTTATTGAGTGTTTAGTAGGTATGGATGGCGTATGCTAGCTTTTGGAGCTCGATTATGCATTATGTTGCTTTTGCTTGCTTAATACGAGCGAACTCGCTCGTATTATTAATAACAAGGTACGTATCTCGGATTACATACCACGATTTTATATTTTTTCTCTTTAGGGTGCCTCAACACTGAGATGAGATGTATATTTGATATATATTGGGTATATTTGTGTTATATATTATATTGTAATTTTTTTCCGATCGAGCCGCGCAAAGGAGACTTTGCCGAAATTTTCCGTAAATCCGGGAGTTAGAAAAATTTTGAAGCTTTAAAATTTTTTATAGCTTGTTTTTATATATAAGTTATATTTTCCGGAAAACCGATATCGGAGTGGCGTAGTAGAAGCATAGTAATAGTTTTGCAAATAAGATTTGAACATTTTATAAGTTGATAGTTTTGAATAAAATATATTGTATGTTAAATTCCGTATCTAACGCCTTTTCGAGAACGAAAAGTTTTGAGTGGGGGAGTATGTAACGACCCGTATTTTTAACTGTTTAAATTATAGGATTTGGATATAATTATTGAATAAAAATGGATAAAAATAAAATTTAATAATTTATTAGTGTAATTTATTTGAATAAAACATTGAAAACTAATTTCGAATATTTTGGTGATAACAAATATTGAAATAAATTCTATGTATTGACTGTGTGTATAATCAATAACTGAAGTTGAATAATAAATGTAAATTATTTAGATAGAAATAAAATAACGTTGATAACTAAAATTTATTTGAAATTTGAAGATTTATTTATATTGATTTATCGGGTAATTAAATTGTTTAAATTTATGTTGAAATTTGTAAATAATGGAATTTTGGATTTAATGAGAATGAAAACGGCATCAAAAATTGATTTAAATTTTATTTAAATACGAATTAAGATGGTTAACATTTAAAATTGGATTAAAATGTGAATAATTAAAAATTGAAAATTTTATATATTAATTGACGAGTAAAAAGAAAGCCATTATGGCCACTGTCTCGGATTTTGACGAAACCAGTTTCATTGGATTCGTAATAGTGAGTTATTATGGGATTTCAAGTTTCATTGCGATCAGACTTGTTGTTTGGCCGTACAGGCTTGAAATGCGTAGAAATCAATTTAAAGAATTCGATAAAATAATTTGGCTTTGAAAAGCTATTTTCCACATATGATCGAATTAGGCCTCGAGACTAGTTCCATTGTGTTCGGAATGAGGATAGAACATTATGAATGCCGGACGGCATGAGTCGTTTGGAGTTCGGGATTTTCGTGAGCGAGTTGGTTAACTATTTTATAATATTATATTTATTTATTTATTTATTTTTTCTTCCCCCTTTATCAAACCCTCGTACACGTTCCTTATCTTCCCTATACTCTTCTCCTCCTTTCCACTTTTATCTCGATCCAAATCAATTTGAAAAAGAAAAAAAACAACACAGCGAACGAAGAAAAAAAATGGTGATTGAATCGCGATGTGGACAGACACGCGCGTGAGTTGCTCGCGATGGCGATTGAAGTGTCGCGGTCGAGTGGTGGCTCAATTTCGATTTTATGTTTCTCGAGGCACGGCAGCGCAACTGGGACAGGGTCGAGCGCTGCATCGACGTTCGTGCGAGCTGCAAGGAGGCACGCGAGGCACCATGGTGGAACGGCACGCTGGTTGCGGCAACAGTCGAGTGCGTGCATGTTGTTGTTCAAGTGTAGAAGAAGGTATTGGGTCTATTTTTTTATTTTGTTAATTTACAGATTAATTAAACTTTTAATATTATCGATATATTAATAAACTCGTAACTCGTTCATACAAGGTCTGATTGAGGCGAGAAAAATTGCATTGGGATCGTATCGAAGCCGTCTTCGACTTGAAGTGGAGCTGGAATTTATTTGAAGCTGAAAATATTTTCAGTTTCAAATTAAGGTGAGTGTTTAGTACGCTCACGATTGAATAGAATATTTTTATGTTAGTTAAATTTGAAGTTATGATGTGATTTTAATTTATCGATTGTTGTTTGATAATTTAATTGATGTATAAATTGACATCTGAATTAATCGATAGGAGTTTGAATCGACAGGTGGATTGAACTAGAAATGAATTGGAATTTAATTGCCAGTAAAATATCTGATATCCATAACTATGTGATTGTTGTGAATTATATTGACTGTTTGGATGATTGATTGTGATGGATGTGATTTGTTGATATTTTGGATGTTATTTATTTTATATATATCCTGTTATCACCCTACATATTATTTTCAGTATATAAAACTGTAAATTGAATTATTTCGAATAAATTAAGAAATAGGTGAAATGATATATACATATGGCATTTATTTTGGATTGAAATGAATATATCCATCCCTGAATTAAATTGGAATAACTGATTCACTTGGCCATAGGATAGAAAATTATACACGGACACCGGATTGGTTAAATTAAATTATTTTAAAAAAAAATTCTTAAATTATTTAAAGGATTTGATTTTTAGAAGTATGGAAATCGAACTATTTTCGAAAAATTTAAATTTAATAACAGAAATTGTTTATGTAATCGAAGTTGAGATTTTGAAATTATAAGCGAAATATGATTTGAATTTCAGAAATTGATTTGTTTTAAAAGATTGGACTTGTATTCGAACTTTGAATATTGCTAAGTAAAAGTGATATAAAACGATATTTCGAAATTGAGCTCAGAATTTAATTATATTTAAAGGTTTGGATTTTTAAATTGGATATTGAAGGAAAATTTGATTCAAGTGTTCTGAATCGATATTTTGGAAATCAAACTCGGAATTGATATAAATTGAAAAGGTTTAAATTTGAGAATTGAGTTGAAATAAATTTGGAATTGGAGTCGAAATTAATTTGAAATTGGAATTTAAATTAATTTAGAATTGGAGTTGAAATTAATTTGAAACTGGAATTTAAATTAATTTGAATCGGAGTTGGAATTAATTTGGAATTGGAGTTTAAATTAATTTGGAATTGGAATTGAAATTATTTAATTTAAGTAGTATATAATATGTTTGGGTTTTTATTTAAAATTACATTTTAAAAATAGATTTTAATAACTTCAATAATAGAGGTTGGGAAGATAAATTTATGTTGACTGGGAATTTAAATTAGTTAATAATGAATTTAAATAAAAATTGATATGAAATTATTGATTTTTGAGATTTTGAAAGATATTATTTTATAAATTGATTTGAAAGAAAATGGGTAATTAAATGAATATTTTCAACTTTAAATAAAAATTGAGACTGAATATATAATATTGATTAAATTTATAAACTGAGGTTTTATTTAATTGTTATTAAAATGATTAAGTGAATATTTTCCAATTTGAATAAAATTAAAGTTAAATGTTGAAATATAAATGAAACTTATATTGAAATTTTTGAATATTTAAACTTCAATCTTATCGGAACTGAAATGATAGTTCAAACATGGATTGTTCTAAATCGAGGTAAATTGAAATGGTTTATTTAGAATTTAAATTGAACCTTTGACCTTTAAATTTAAATGGATAAATTAGAATTGATTTAATTTGAATTTTTGGAATTTAAGTTGATTTGAATCGATTTGTGAAATTGGAGGATACTAATATTATTATATAAATTATTTTAATATATAAACTATTCTAATTTATAACTATCTTAATATATATACTATTTTTCAATATCTATACTGTGTAAGTTGGAGGTGTTATGATTTCCAAAAGTGTTATGATTTCCAAGGTGTTATGATTTCCAAAGGTGTTATGATTTCCATAGTGTTATGATTTCAAAAGTGTTATGATTTCGAAAGGGTTTTAATTTTGAAAGGTTACAATTCTGGAAATGAATATTATATAAAGTGAATAATAATATCGAATTTATATGGTTTTGAAATGAATATGATATTTTGATATGAAGTATGAACTATTTGAAATGAAATGACCATGGTGTGAAATAAGCGTTTGGTTATTAAAGAGACCGGGATCGGATATTGTCACACTCTCTGCCAATACCCAAAACCACTTTAACAACTGTGTACTTGGTGGAGATTCCAGAACGAAGTAGGATGGTTTGGAGATGATTCCATATAAGATTTTAGCGCAGCCCTGACTCCCGTGAGTCAGCTTGATGTGTCTAAAACAGGAGCCACGCCAGGCCAAGTGAGGTCATTCGTCCGATCGGGCACACTTCTTCGATACCATTCTATTACTTTGCGATTTGATTGGGTGCACCCTTGATTTGAGAATGTGTCACGAGGTGGGCGGTAGTAGCTGTTATGCGTTACCACCAGTCCGGATCCGCAAACGGTATATCTACCCTGGCATTCCCTCGTGTGCCTTGTCACATGCCCTATCGCGCCTTCAACGAGTTTGTTTTGTGTCATACCTATAGAGTGCTCCCTGATAGCCCACTTGCGAGTGGAGTTTACAGTATCTATATAGACTACGGCATTATATAAAATGTGTTAAGGGGGTATGGGTAACGCCTTAATGCTATTTTAATAGTTTACTTTACTATAGACATAATATAATAGCGTATATTACTACATAGTAGATAGTTCCACGGATCCTTAGAGGATGGGAATCCCAAGCATCCTTTAAGTTATTGTATTTCAGTTGGAATTTCACTTAAGTTGAATTTACTATATAAGAATGTTAATCCTGACTCGAGTTCTTTTGTGTTTTGCTTTATGCTCGGGTCAGACTGAGTGTCACAGCATTTGAGACTCACCTTTGGAGTTTTGAGCTTCGCTTGGAGATCCATCTATCTATCCAGCTTTCAATTATTTCAGTTTATTCCAGTCATTTATGTTCAGACTCGTCAGTTGCTTATGTATTAGAGATTCATTTGTATTTGAGATTCTGTTGTATTTTGTTTCAGACTCTGATGTTTTTATAGTAGCTTCATGAACTACTATTTATCTATTACGCTGCTTATGTTTGTAATACTCTGGGTCTGTGACTCGGATTTCGACGAAACTAGTTTCATCGGATGCGTAATGATGAATTATTGTAGGATTTCAAGTTTCGTAACGATCGGACTTTTCGTTTGATCGTACAGGCTCGAAACGCCTTGAAATGAATTTAATTAAAATCAATTGAAATCAATTCGAAATAAGCTGATTTTAACATAACTTCTTCATATGGTGGAATTAGGATTTGAAACATGTTCCATTGAACTTAAATTTTTTGAAAACATCTATTTTGCTATATGGGATGACCCATTTTCGCTCCGGTGACAGAACGGGCTTTTTGGGTCGTTTATCGTTCAAAACCCAAATCAAATCTGATCCGTTCTCTCTATTTTCTGATCCGCCTATAAATAACATGTTATAAACCCTAGCAGTCTTTCTATTTCTTATTTATGTATGTACAATTCTCTGTGGCTTCTCCTTTCCATGGCAGAGACAAACTCCAATTCCCAAACCCTCAAATTCAATTTTAAAAATCAAATCGAAAATTCAACTCCTCAAAACCCTATCATATTATATATCGTTGGAAAGGTCTCGATGAATGGAACCTACGGCTAGTGTTCGTTTTTCGTAATAGTGTGCGAATCAACCTCAAATCGCAGTCAAAGTTGATTTGGGCGTTTTTGATTGGGGCATCAATCGAGGAAGCGGTTTCTGGGTATTGGAGAGGTTGGCTCGTGGTGTCGTTTGGGGTTAGTCGGAGGTCGCGAAGTGGGCTGAGGTGTCGAGAATTTTCAAGTGAGGGTTTGCAAACCCTAAAACTATGGGCGACGGCGGCGACTGCTGGGGACGGCGGAGGCTTGGGGGCAGATGGCCAGAGGTGCGGCTAGGTAAGCGGAACGCGATGGTGGTAGTGGCGTGGCCTATGGCGGCCGGAGGAGGCGATGAGGCTTGATCAAAGTTCTGCGGAGGGGGGCATTTTCGCGGGAGGCTGGCATGTTTCTGGAAGAGAGAGAGAGAGGTGAGGTGTCGCGATCTGGTTTGCTTTTAATTATTTTATTTAATTCCATTTTCTACTCGTTCTAATATGCACAACTTTTACATACGAGGTCCGATTCACGCGCGGTTTCTTGCATTGGGATCGTATTGAAATTCCAGACACTTTGACATTGGTTTGGATGAAATTTGAGACTGTTCAAATTTTGGCTATAAATTGGATTTAAATTCGATTTAAATTCAAAAGGTGAGTGTTTTAACCCACTCACAACTTCTAAAATTTCTTATGTTAGTTAAATTAATTTTTGATGTGATTAGAAATTTATTTATGCCTGTTTGATATATTTAAATTGTCATTCCAGTTAATTTGAATTTATTTGAATTAAATTGTCATTTAATTTATTATTGAATTTAAATTGCGAGTTAATCACCTGTAATTGATAACCTGTTATTTGTTGATATTTATTAAATTGATTTGGATTCTTATTGTAATGAATGTTTGATTTGTTGTATTGGATGAATGGATGTTGTATTTATATTGTTATAACTGCAAGTTCACTATCGGTTGAAATGATACATACCCGAATGATCTATAGATTAGGGAAAAATTGTTATGGGTTGAAATGATAGACTCGAGCGAATTTATGGATTTTATTATTAATTCGGGATTGCGGTTTGAAATGATATATAACCGTAACATTTTAAATTGCGGATTGAAATGATAAATATATGTATCACTTGACCCTAGGGCAGAAAATTATATACGGACACCGGATTGGTTAAATTTAATGATTTTGAACTTCTTAATTTTTGAATTTAATTAAATGATATTTTGAAATAAAATTTGATTTATGTAAATTGAAGTATTATTGGAAAATCAAGTTTTGTGTTGAAATGTGAATTGGTTTAAAAGGAATTGCTTTAAGAAATTAAATTGGAAGTTAAAGTTAAACTTTTAAGTATAAATGAAATTCTGTCGAAATTAAGTTATTGAAGTTGTTTGAAAATAACTTTGAAATATTTTGAAATTGGAGTAATATGAATTGATATTTGAACATGGATTGAAACGATATGAAATTCAATATTTTGTTGAATGTTAAATTGAAAAGTTGGAATTTGGGTTGTTGACTTGGAAATTGAAATGGTCCAAATGTGTTGAAATGAAATGAATAGTTTAATTTGATATTAATCCCAAATTCATGTTTTAATATAAACTATTTTAAAAGTATATTATTTCAAAATTTCTAATTATTAAGATTTTTAAAGTATTAAACTATTTTAACCTGTATTAATTATATTAAATCATCTTAACCTATTTTAAACCATTTAATTTATTTAAACTAATTAACTTGTTTTAACTTATTTTAAATCTAATTAATCTATTTTAAAGCTATTTAACCTATTTTAATTATATTTAATCTATTTTAAATCTATATTAACTATTTATAACTATTTTCTTCTAAATTCCAAACTAAGTAAAATGGATGGGTTTATATTCAAATTCTCGATTTTTTTTTAAAATGAATATGGTTAATGATGTTATAACCTAAGTTGGGATTTAAATAACATATTTGGTTTAATATGATATTTTGAAATGAGAGTTTAGCCTATTTTGGAAATATGACGTTTGAAAGGAAATATAATTTCGAACTATGGTTTCAAATATGATATGATTTCAAAGGTGAATATGATTTCGAAAGTAAATAATGATTTCGAAAATGATATGATTTGAATTGAATATGATATTTTGATATCAATTATGAAATGATTTTGGAAATGTAAAAGAACCATCCGGTGTGTAATAAGCGATTGGTTGTTAAGAGACCGGGATCTGATATTGTCATACTCTCTGCCAATACCGAAAACCACTTTGACAACTGTGTACGTGGTGAAGATTCCAGAGTGAAGTAAGATGGTTGGCGACGATCCTATATGAGGTATATACGTGGACCTGACTCCCATGAGTTAGATTAAGGGGGCTAAAACAGGAGCAATTGACAGGCTAAGTGAGGTCATTCCTCCGATCGGGCACATTCCTTCGATACTATATTCTGGCTTTGCGATTGATTTGGTAGCCACTCTCAATTTTTGATTTGGGAGTGTGTTCCGAGGTGGGCGGTAGTAGCTGCTATGCATTACCACCAGTCCGGAAGTGTAATTTGTATATCTACCCTGACATTGCCTAGTTCTGTCGTGTCACCTACCCTAGCGCGCCTTCTACAAGTTTGTTTTATGTCGTACCTATGGGGTATCCTCTGGCGGCCCCAGTTTACGGGGAGTTACGGTACTGTATAGACTATTGGTATTATAAAATGTGTTAAAGGGGAAATGGGTAACGCCTTAACACTATTTTAATAGTTTATCTTACTGTAGACATATTATAATAGCGTATTGTACTACATAGTAGATAGTTTAACGGATCCTTAAGAGATGTGAATCCCGAACATCTCTTAAGTTACTGCACTCACGTTAGACACTAGATAGGAGATGTCAAACCCCGTAAACATCTCCGACGCCGTTTACACTCATATTTATTTACCGTTGATTTGACTTACATAAGACCTTTTAGTTCTGACTCGAGTGTTTTGTCTTTTCAATTCGCTCGGGTCAGCCTGAGCATTTCAGGATTTGAAGACCTTATTTCTGGAGGACGAAGACGAAGATTTGTACTACTATTATTTACTATATTTATTCCACTGCATTCATACCGTTCCACTGCATTATTTATTTATCTTTGATATGTGTAACTCTGATTTTGTATTGTATAAGTATAATCAAATATTTTGTATACAGCTTCATGAACTGTTATTTGATTATTGTATTTTGTCATTCCGCTGTGAGATTCTATTTTGTTTTTTTTCTTTCTCTGCTTTTTCTTATTCATCCCAATAACAATCCGCCCTTCTGTATGGTTTGAGTCGGCACGTGTGTCTGCTTAAAACGTCCAAAAAGGCGGGATGTTACAGACTCCCCTTTTGTCCTGAAATCCATCCTTGTCTCTCCCTATTCATGTTCTTCTTGATACTGGAGCATCCCATAGCTCCATTTCCGTTGATCTCTGTAATAATTTGAGCTTATCTTGCCACCCCAATTGGCAACTTCATCCTTTTGTGTGATTAATTCCATCGGCGGTCCCGCCAATCTAAATATGATTTGTAAAGGGGTGAAACTCCTTTACAACAGGCATTGATTCACCAGAGATTTATACGTCCTTGGTTTTGGTGTTGTTATCTCTTGCTAAGCCCAAACCGTTCTTTAGTAGACTACCCGGTAATTCTCTTATGATCCAATGTCGATTTCCTTAGATTTTGTAGGCTGTTTTTTTCTTCTCACTTGATTCTCAGCCTAGTGATCTTGACTCCACTACGATAGTCAGGGATTACCCTGATGTTTTGGTGAAGTCACTTCTCTTCCTCCCATGCGGGAAATTGAATTCCGCATCGATCATATTCTTGGAATCTCGGTTGACCCATTTAACGTTACCGCGATTAATGTAAGCCTATCCATCTTGTAACGACCCGCTATTTTGGACCATTCGCATCCGCACATGTCGGACTTGAATAATTCAAAATACCGCGTTGTTAATTTAAATTGGCAAAACTGAGCATATACAGTAAATAAATAATCACAGATCACAGACACAGAGTAATAAATGCAGCGGAAATAAAAGAGATAGTAGTTCATGAAGCTACTATATAAATGTATAAGTTACATCAGAGTTAGAACAGATACAACGGAAGAGTAATACGATACATCAGATACAAATCAGAGTACATCACTGGAATCATCGAATACTGAAAGCAGAATAGATGGCTGGATCTTCAAGCAAAGCTCCAACTTCAAAGGTGAGTCTCGAATACTGGTACACTCAGTCTGACCCGAGCGTAAAGCAAAAACACAAGACACTCGAGTCAGGATTAACATTCTTATATCAATAAATCCAACTCAAGTGAAATAGCAATTGAAATACAAGTAAATCAAAGGATGTTTGGAATAACCATCCTCTAAGGATCCGTTAAACTATCTACTATGTAGTAGTGTACGATAAGTAGATAATGTCTATCAGTAATATAAAGATATCAAAATAGTGTTAAGTCATGGCCCATTCCACCCTTAACACATTTTTATTCCCAAGAGCATATACAAGACCGTAGTTTCCCCAAAACCGGAAGTCACCAGAGGGCAATCCATATACTAAAGGTACAAAACAAATCGTAGTGGTCGCGTATAGGGATACAAGTATGACAAGGCACATGAGGCAATACCCAAGGTAGTGAAACTACCGTTTGCCTGATCCGGACTGGTGAGAACGCATCGCCGCAGCGACCGCAACACCGCGAAACAACACTCCCAAAATCAAGGGTGCACCAATCGACAACAAGTAATGAATAGTTTTCGAAGAAGTGTGTTCGCTTGAGGTAGCTGACCTCCATTTGGCTCGGCACGACTCCTGTTTTAGTCATTTCCAATTTGACACAAGTGTCAAGGCTATCCATTATCGTTCTCTTTCTTCAGTCATCACGTACATCATTCCAACCACTTCATTCTGATCACACTTCACGTGTAGTTATTAAAGTGGTTTTCGGTTTAGATAGAGAGTATGTCCATAACCGATTCCGGTCACTTTAATAACTTCCGTAATTATTACACCGATTGGTCATTTATATATTTCAAAACCAAATCAATTTCAATTTCCATTAAAAATTGTAAACCAACGTTTCATTTGTCTTTCGAAATCAATTTCCACAATTTACGTTTCAAAACTTCCAAATTCATAATTTCAAAATCTTATAATTCAATTTCAATTTCTTTTTTTAACCATTTAAATATTGATTCAAGTTCGTATATAAGTTTCATTCCGAAATCATTTAAATTAATTTAATTTAACATGCAAATCAATTTTACTTCATTTATCGATTTCATTCAATAATCGATAAGTAAATTTATCATTCAAAACAATTCCTTTTTAACTTCCAATTCATTAAATCAATTACTTAAGTTCAACTTCATTATATCAAACTTACACATTGAATTAAATTAAATTCATCAAATCAAATTCTTTAAATTTCAAGTCTTACATTAATTTCAATAAAACACATTTTATTTCTTGTTAAAGAAATTCAATTTCACTTATTCATTTACTTAGTTACAATTTCAAAAACTCAATCAATAAAGAAACTTTATTTCACCTATTCAAGAACTTCAATTTTACTTATTAAAGCATTCAATTTTATTTAATTATTAAATAATTCAATCTCATTAAATTATTAAATAATTTCAAAACCTAATTCAATCATTTCTTAAATTAAACAACATTCTTTCATCAATTTCTTTATTAATATTTTATTTCAGATTATTAAATATTCACATTTAAATTTCATCAAAATTCAATTTCCAACTTCGTTTCAAAACCATATTATTTATTCAAATAAAATCTTCATTTTATTTTTAAATCAAATTATTGACCAATCGGGTTTTTATTTAATTCTCTATCCTAGGTCAAAGTTCAATTTGGGTATTTATCATTTCAACCCGATTCCAATTCAATTCAAAATCAAATCATAGCAAAGGGAACTTGCAGTGTGATAACTGGGATGGTGTCAAAGTAAATAAACAAGCAATAACAACCATTAATAATAATCCAATAATTTATTCAAATAATCCCGAAATAATCATATTAATTCACATTGTTGTTTGTGCAAATTAATATAATTATTTCTAGAATCTACACTATCATTTCATGTAGATTAAAGATTATTACATTATGGTTTTTCACTTGTCATCTATTACAATTTCATCCATCATCAATTTAAACAACCTACATTCACGGTTCAAGGTGTAATTAACCAAATCCTACGTGTCAATTAATTTAACATTAAAGGGGTCACATTATACGAATTTTAACTAATCAAATTCAACATATAGATCCAATTTAAATTGTTAACTATCCTATATCAATTCAATTGCATATTATTTATCACTTTAACATTAATAATTTAACGTCCAATATAAACATCAACAATCAATCATTTATCAACTAAACTGGATTATCATTGTATATATAACAGATAATGGTGTCAGATGTCACAGGTGAACTGATACAGGTAATAGCATAGATAACAGTGTAATTAACTAACAACAGCATTTCAATTGTCGTTTCAGTTGAAATCAGATTTAATAAATAAAATAACGTTAATCGTGAGTGAGTGCTCACCTTTCGAGGCTAGATAGATTTTACAGTGGAATGAGTTACGAATCCAATCACGAATTCCAGAGCAAAACAAGATTGGCACGAGTTCGACGGTCAAGCTGATAATAGAAATAGACGAAATCAAATCAGAATTAGGTCGGTGCAGATATATGGTATAAGCGGACTTATATATAACTATATATAACTATAAAAAAAAGTCATATTCTAAATTCAAACGTATATTAAATTAAGTATATATGAATTTCAAAATCATAGTTTAAACTAAAACTCATATATTACAGTCAAATATATGTTGAAACTTTTACTTATATTTATAAATATACCCAGCCATAATTACTCATAAATATAAATTAAAATCTGCCGCTTATGTGTATTATATCAACAAATAAACACTATCAATATGTCTATACTGCCTACATATATGAAGTAATTAAAAATTTAAATATAAAACAAATATAGAACACTTGTATATGCTTATATTTTCTTGTTACCAGATATATTTTTGGCAAAATTTTAACCGGGCACTAGGATACACACACATCCATACATATGTATACACATATTGAATTAAACATAGACCATGTATTCATGTCTCCATGAGGTTACTATGACTGTCAAAAGTATTTTTGACTTTAAAGTGATATCCGATATGTGATTAAAATAGTATTCAACCTTCGTTTTGGGATATGAATGGCTTCAGAGTAGCATCTTTGAGTAAGTCGCTTTTTTAAGAAATTTGTGATATATGATTAATTGGTTATTTCCGTTACCATTTTTAATAGAGCTACCCCTTAAAAGCAATAATGAAATTATGAATAAAACTTTGCAGATAACGATATGAACTTATTGGAGTAATTCGGTAAAGCATTTGGTATGATGCACACTTTAACTTTCAAATGCAATTTGTATATGCTACCGTACAGTTTTAATATATAACTTATACGTAAAATGAGATGGCTTAGATATATACTACAAAGGATTACATATATAAATACTTATACGAAAAATCTATATACATTTCAAAAATCCAGTATGTACCCAAACCATTATATAAGAATTTTATATACAATAAAGTATAAGACAAAGAATAAAAGCAGCTTCTAGATTTTGAATATATATATATATCTATATACTGTCAAACAAAACTCACGTGTATTAACTCACTTTATATAAACTATTATACCTTTAAATTTTAAAACTAAATATATATATATATATATATATTAACTCACGCAACCCCAATACTAGATATATACTATATGTATATTAGCTTGAATATGACCTGAATACATACCTTCATATAAACAGACTTATATTATATAAAACTAACATAGCATATGAATCTTATGTAAAACTACATATAATGTTGTATACTAATTAACAAGTTATTATATTGTATAAATACCTTCACAAATAGGAACAAGAGAAGTTGCAGGCAATGCTAACAAGAAGGAGGTACAACTTCCATGGCACCTGAGCTCGACTGGAGGGGAAGAAGTGTTCGGTGTTGGTGGCGAATGGGCCCGGTTCATGTGTGGTGGAAGACGAGCGCAAGGAGAAGGGGTTTGCGGTGGTTCTATGTCTAGGCGGTGACGTGGCTTGGTGGAGTGGCGTTGGGTGGTGAAGGACATATGGAGGTGGGATGATCTGGAACGGCGGGGCGGAGGTCGGCGTTTGGGGTCGCTTCGTTTGTCGAGGGTGGTGGGTTGATGTATGGCTATGGTGGAACGGGAAAGTGTTGCGTGAGATTGTAAACATGGGAGGCACAAGGGAAGGAGTCTCGGCTGTTGGCCAGGGAAGGTGGTCGGTGCTGGGGTCTGAGGTTGGAGGGGCACAGCAGGGTCAGTAGTGGTGTTCACGTGGGTAGGGATGATTGGCTAAGGGTTTGGTTCAAAGAAAAGGCTCGGCAAAAATTAAAGTGGAGGAGAAGAGGTAGGTTAGAGGGATGGGTTTAGGCCGAAGTGAAGAAAAATGGAAAAGAACGAAGAAAAAAATATATATAAACATTGGCTTCTCTGGTTCAATGCAAATGAACAGACGAAAGATTTAATATGAATACCATTAATTAAAATTGGAAAGCAAAAGTCATAAGGTAAAAGCTGGGAATTTTAAAAGCCAATGGCTATTCGATTCTCACGATAAAATCTGGGAAAACAAAAGGTACAAAACCAGTACCGATACGGCAGTCGTTCTGCAAATTTCACCGTCTCTCGGACTTCAAAATAAACAAACGAATATACTGCGGAGATCAGCACGATGAGACGATCAGAACGGCACACAGATCTCAGTGGTACTATCATCCGATCAAAAGTCGGTATCGGTACCGAAATGCTGCTAAAATGTCAGAAATAAGATCGACGAGCAACAACAGTCCAAATTTTGAGAAACGAAATATGACGTCTCACTCAGACGATGATTTACAATTTTTCTATATCAAAATATTTAAGTTTGGAAAATATTTTAATTTCATCGCTTTTTAACTGATTAAATTGAAGTAAATTTACGCGTGAAATAAACTTTCATATTTTCGAACGAAAATTTACCAGTTGCTATGCTTAACTAAACGCATTCCAAATATCAAATTTATATTTCAAAATTTTATCGTTTAAAATTTCACAAAATTTCAACTAATTACGTTAATAAAACAGTTGAAATTTACGGGTCGTTACACATCTCTTCTCTTTTGTAATTTAATTATCTTATCTTCCTTCCAAGCCAGTTTTCTTGATTAGAATTCTCTTTGATAAGGATTCCTCTAAATTTAAATCTTTATCCTTATTTTGAATCCATTCTTAAATCATCCTGTGAGGGAGTGTATTTTGTAATTAATATAAAAATGTCTTATACTGTGTTGTTTGAATTGTTAAGGTTGATTTGGGGATCCGATTGATTCGTCTGGCCCATGCTATCGATAGAAATTCCAAAACACTTAAACAGAGGAAACAGACACAATATTTTTTTCAAATTTGGTAAATAAAATAATTTTGTGTATGATTATATTTTATATATACAAGTATAATTTTATGAAATTAAATAGTTAAGTGAATTGGTTGTTAGAAATGATAATACTAGATTATCATTTATTATTTTGACAACATTCACAAACTGTTTACCATTGCTGTATGTTATAAGGGTTGAAATTTTAAAACATGGGTTATAATATTATTTGAATATAAAATGAATTTAATTTAAGAATTTGAGAATTAAATTTCCGGTGCTTTTCAAAATTTGGTTTTCAAAGTTTAAGAAAATATATTATTTGAAAGTATTTTCGAATGGAAATTATTTTCAAAGAATTTTAAAATAAGTAAATCAGTACTCTCCTCTTTTGTCGCTGGAAAATAATTTCGGTGATGACTGCAGAATCATCGACATTCATTTTCGAGTCTCAAAGTGGAGATGCCACTTAGTAGCTCTGCTACACCTTTATTTTGAAAATGGATTTGATTTGATTTCTGGAGTATGATTTAATGTGTATATATATGTAAATATTTATTTCAAAATGGTGGGAAGTGAAACCCAAAATTTAATTCTTAAATTCTGTGTTAAGTTAGGGTTTTCAATTATTGAAATAAATCAAATTTTTTGAAATATTTGAAGTGTTTGAAATTTAAATTAGAATTTAAAATAACTTGAAATTGAAATAGGATAAAATTTATTTGTATAATACTCATTTGCATTCTAAAACATATATAGCTTACCTAAAATATTCAAAAGTTAAAATGAATGTGAATTTGTGATTAAATGTTATACAATAGAAACCTTAAGTAATAAATTATTTAAATTAATTTTTTTAACTAAATTCTACTTAATATGAATGTTGTAGATAAAAGGTAAATTTGTATAGTATTTAATTGCCCTTAGAACCTTAATATAACTTACCTAGAAATAGTTAAATGTTAATGAGAATAAGCAATTGAATATACAATATAAAGGTAAATAACAAGACGTCCAAAAATGATATTTTGTTTAGGGAAGTTTTAAATAATAAATTAGATAATAGATTGAATAATAATAAGAGAATTAATTGTTGAATAATATAAGGATAATAAATGTTTATACACGTAATATATGTTGCAAAATATTTATTAAGTGAAATAAATTAAATAAATAAAGGAGAATGTTAGTTAAGCAAATAAATATGAACTGAAGAATTGTTATAATTGAATTTTAAGTGGAATCAACTTAACTAAAGGTAAATGGAGTAAATAAGTAAGTTAAATATAATAAATTTTGTTTTGGAAGAAAATTTTGTAACAAATGTTAATAAATGGAAATTTTATCAATTGAATGAAAATTAATTGATTTAATAAAATGGATGGAAACCAAATTTGTTAAATATTAATCAAATTTGAAACTAATGAAATTTATGGTTTTGAATTAATTACTATATCTAGCACTATACATTTTGAATCTATCTTTCCTTTGGTTTGTTCTATTATCCTATCTCGTTCCTTTTCGGGGATGAAAAGTTTTGAGTGGGGGAGAGTGTAATGACCCGTAAATTTTAATGGTTTTATAACGTAATTAGTTGAAATTTTGCTTAAAATTATACAATTAAATTTTGAATTGAAAATTTGATATTTGGAATACGTCTATTTTAACATAGAAATTGGTAAATTTTCATTGGAAAATACGAAAGTAAATTCTGTTGTGTAATTTTCAGTTTAAATTTAGTTATTTGATGAAAATAAAATGTTTTTGAAATCTGAATATTTTTATACAATAAATTTGTAATTTATTTTCTAAGTGAGACGTCATAATTCATTTCGTCAAATTTGGACTGCGATAGCTCCGTTTATCTTTGGCGTTTTAGTAGCATTTTGGCAGCGAAATATCGACTTTTGATAGGATGATCGTATCACTCTTATCTGTGTACCATTCTGTTCATCTCGTCATGCTGATCTCCGTAGTGTATTCATTTATGCATTCTGAAGTCCGGTACGTAGCGAAATCTGTGTAACCGTTAACCGTATCTGTACCCATTTGAGCCTTTTGGTTTTCCAGTGACCATTCGTTTATTCCAACCGTTGGAAAATGAATGGACGTTGCTTTTAATAATTCTCTAAATTCGTACTTAACTTTTACTATTCCCATTTCAATTTATTATATTGTTGGTTTTCTCTCTGCCTTTCGTTTTCTTTCTCTGCTTCTGTTCATTCTTGTTTTTCATTCGAAAATAATATATTATATTATATATATTTTACATATATTATTTTGTGGAAGACTGTGCTTGTTTTCATATTGCAAACAAAAGTTGTGCGTTCCTCTACCACGTAGCCTCTTCAACATCACCGCAACCTCCTTCCTCCGTTGCCATGTCCACACCGCCATCCTCCGACCACTGTAGTGCTCCGACCTCCGATCGCATTTTCGACCTCTACACCACCAAGTACCGAACGATGCACCACCCATGCCTTCCCTTGCGCCCACTACCGCCCATCTCCCCTCCGACCAACCTCCCTTGGCCATGATAGACCCGCACTCGCCCACTGCTTCCCCTCCACCATAACACGTCCCCTGGTCGAGCCACTAGCAGCTCGTTTCCCTTTCCAAGCCAACCGAATAGACCTCCAACTCCAACCCATCTATGCCACCGCACCCTTGCTTACCTCCACCACTGCCACACAGCCGAGCACCTGCAGCCCATCACCATCTGTCCTGCTCTAGTTCGCATCTCCCCTTCTCATGCCTGATTCGCCACTGTTGTGCCGATCGAAACCCAGGCAACGACAGCCAACACATGACCTTCACCAGCCCGCCTCGGCAGCTTAACCGCCACATCACTAGCCTTCCGCCTACACTACCTTAGGCCGTGAGCAGCCCATTGCTCTGGCCACCTTACCAAACCTCTTCAAGCCTGCCCGGGCTTCCTCCACAATCAACACAACTCGCCGAGCAGCCGTTCCCCTTCACCGTATCCCATCTCCGCATCCTTCTTCTTTTTTTAAATTTATATATATGTAAGTCGTACATTTTGGTTTAAAGATATATTTATAAGTGTATATTACTGTACTGTCTATATTTACGTGTATGTAGTCTTTTTGGTTCTATGGAAAGGATATATATATATATATATATATTATAGATATAAGCCGTATATTTTCCAATCTCTTTTGTCTTATATACTTTACTTACAGTTTTATATATGTTCGACTGTATTCTACTTGGCATACATATTGGTTAAATATTGATTTTAAAATGTTTTATAGAGAAAAAAAATGTATTGATTTTAAAATATAGGGTGTGTATATATATATTGATTTTGAATCTATGCGTTTTAAATTAAGTAATGATTTTGTAATGTAATATATATAGATTTTATATTAATTTGTGTTTTATTTTAATATCGATTATATATATATATATACACACACACATATACATATATAAAGATTTTATTTTGGACATTGATTTTTTTATAATATATAAAGTTTTATTTAAACATGTGTTTCCAAATTGTTTTTTAGAGAAAAAGTTATAATATAATATGTGTATATCTTGTTCCAATTATGTAAAGCTAGTTTTGATTTGTCTTCATTATTTCCAAGCTATCAACTTTGCCTGTCGAATTCGTGTTCATCGTGCCGTGCTTTGGAATTTGTGCTTGGTTTCTCGCATCTTGTTTTTGTCTATTTCTCTAGCCTCAAAAGGTGAGCAATCACTCATGATTAACATTCCTATATTTAATAAACTCAATTCACATTGAAATGACAATTGAAATATGCTGTTAAATTTAAACTGTTAATTATTTAATTGTTATATATGATATGCCATTATCTTTAATTATTCACCTGTGACATCCGACACCATAATCTGTTATTTATATTATAATTAAATTTGTTACTAATGATATATGCATGTTGTTGATATGTTATATTATTATCATATTTGTTCCCACTCTGCAAGTTCCCTGTTAGTTTAGAATTCCCTATGGGTTGAAATGATACATACCCGAACGATCTTGTAGAATAGGGGAAAATTGTTATGGGTTGAAATGATAAACCCAAGCGATTTTCATTGATTTTGAATTTCGGGATTGCGGGTTGAAATGATATATACCCGTAGATATTTAAATTGCGGATTGAAATGATAAATATCCGTATCACTTGACCATAGGATAGAAAATTATATACGGACATCGTTGGTCTATATTTTGAAAAAAGATTTCCAAAGTTTGAAAGGAAATTTATGGGTTTAATGAATATTGATTTTTAAAAATAAATTTAATATAAAATAAATTCAATAATAAGATTTAATTTAATAAAATTTAATTTAAGTAGTATATAATATGTTTGGGTATTTTTTAAAATTACATTTTAAAAATAGATTTTAATAACTTTAATAATAGAGGTTGGGAAGATAAATTTATGTTGACTAGGGATTTAAATTTGTTAATAATTGAATTTAAATAAAAATTGATATGAAATTATTGAGTTTTGAGATTTTGAAAGATATTATTTTATAAATTGATATGAAAGCAAAAGGGTAATTAAATGAATATTTTCAACTTTAAATAAAAATTGAGATTGAATATTTAATATTGATTAAATTTATAAATTGAGATTTTATTTAATTATTATTAAAATGATTATGTGAATATTTTCTAATTTGAATAAAATTAAAGTTAAATGTTGAAATATAAATGAAACTTATATTGAAATTTTTGAATATTTAAACCTTGAATCTTATAGGAATTGAAATGATAGTTCAAACCTGGATTTTTTTAAATCGAGGTAAATTGAAATGGTTTATTTAGAATTTAAATTGAACCTTTGGCCTTTAAATTTAAATGGTTAAATTAGAATTGATTTAAATTTGAAATTTTGGAATTTAAGTTGATTTGAATCGATTTGCGAAATTGGAGGAAACTAATTTTATTATATAAATTATTTTAATATATAAACTATTCTAATTTATAACTATCTTAATATATATACTATATTTCAATATCTCAACTATGTAAGTTGGAGGTGTTATGATTTCCAAAAGTGTTATGATTTCCAAACGTGTTATGATTTCCAAAGGTGTTATGATTTCCAAAGTGTTATGATTTCAAAAGTGTTATGATTTTGAAAGGGTTATAATTTTGAAGGTGTTACTATTCTGGAAATGAATGTTATATAAAGTGAATAATGATATCGAATTGATATGGTTTTGAAATGAATATGATATTTTGATATGAACTATGAACTATTTGAAATGAAATGACCATGGTGTGAAATAAGTGTTCGGTTGTTAAAGAGACTGGGATCGGATATTGTCATACTCTCTGCCAATACCGAAAACCCCTTTTACAACTATGTACATGGTGGAGATTCCAGAACGAACTAGGATGGTTTGGAGACGATTCCATATGAGGTTTTAGCTCAGCCCTGACTCCCGCGAGTCAGCTTGATGTAGCTAAAACAGGAGCCATGTCGGGCCAAGTGAGGTCATTCCTCCAATCGGGCACACTTCTTCGATACCATTCTATTACTTTGTGATTTGATTGGGTGCACCTTTGATTTGTATATGAGATTTTGTTGTATTTTGTTTTAGACTATGATGTTTTTATATTAGCTTCATGAACTACTATTTATCTATTCCACTGCTTATGTTTGTAATACTCTGTGTCTGTGATTCTGTGATTGATTTATTTACTGTATATGCTGAGTTTTGCCAAATATAAATTAACTATCTGTTGTTTTGAGAAATTCTAGTCGGACATATACTGATGCGAATGGTTCAAAATACCAGGTCGTTAAAAATATATCCCAGAATTCAACCACCCAGATTTATTTCAAATCATTTTGAAATCATAATATATATATATAGCTCATTTGGTTTAACAAACCATTCCTTTGGAATTTTCAAAATCAACTTGGTTTTATCCAAAACAAGTGCCCTTCGGAATTTTCAAACACAATTGTTTCCAAACAAAAATATCTATATCGAATTATTACGATAACAATCCAGCAATTAGAAACTCGAAAATGAACACCAATGATATCGCGATCATCATCGGAATTATTTTCCCGCGGTTGAAGTGAGTTCAGTGCTTTATCACTTCCAAAATCCATTTAAACAATTTTTATTCTAAAAATATTTTCAAAATAATACCATTTTTATTTCCACAGCACTTCGAAAAATATTTTCCAAACTTTCCGTGCTTTTAATCTCTAAATTCTGGTTTGAATCCATTTTTAGTTTAACTCGTTTGTATAAACCATATTTATACAACTTGTATTTGGTTATATAAACCATTTCAAATATTATAATCTTGTTTGGATTATAATAACAACCAAGCACACTAATATATTATAATAATTTTAGAAAATTATTCCTTTCATATCAAAATATAGTTTGGGTAAAATTATTTCATTTACCCGCTTCAAAACCACACTGTGTCAGTTTACATGGTTCAAGTGTTTAAAAATTCCTATCAATTTCGTGGCGTCCCACTATTCGACTAGAATTCATAAACACCCAACCGATAAGTCAACACAATATAAAACATTTTATATTCATTAATAAATACGCGCTCATATCTATTAATACACTCAAACTCATTCTAGGGTACCACTAACCCTATCTCTAATGAGTAATCCCCACCAAAGCCAAGGTTCTTGCTTAACCTTGCGCTCTAATACCAAACGTAGCGACCCGCCGTTCCATACCCTTTGAGTTGACATTCAATCACACTTGTCCAACACAAATTGTAAGAAAAGGCGAATAACTAAGAGAAAGAAGAGGATAGAAGAAGAAACAGAAACAACAATACAAATTCTCACAATCGCAGCGGAACAAAATATAATATATAATAACATATCTTTATACAAAGAAACTGCAACTATAATATACATACAATCATCATAGTACAACAGTCAAAAATCAATCTGGACAGTTATAATAACTTGTCCTCACATGTACTGAATATACTATTTAACACACACAGCAGAAAATAAACAAGTACGGGAATACGTCTCTGTCATCCAGCTCGTCTCCTGAGCTCTATAGTATCCTAACTTGAATATGTAATACTCGGTCTAACCTGAGCATTATAATAAAATAACACCCGAGTCAGTCTGGAAAACCAATGTGAGAAAAACACACCCAACTGGATTTAAAGTTATAAGAAAAACTTTGAAAATCAAAGGTATCTCGTAAGACCACGCCATACATAAACGCGACGGGTTTTTACCTTACGATAACCAAAACTCTTTTATAGAAAATCTAGTGGTATTATAATAGTGTCTAAGTACAAATACTTATTAAAATAGCTGAAATGCTTGCATCTCACATTTCAATATAGTTGGGCACAATCAAAACCGTACGGCGCTTATTGGAGACTGGATTTCATACTATGACTGGGTAAGGAACTACCTCCGATGGGTACATCTCTAGATCAATGCACCCGGGTGTGACAAGAACATCATGTACCCTGCCATATAGAACCGGCCTAGCACTTGACTACTAGTACCGAATATGTCATCATCCCGGTTTTCCAACCTTAATCGAGATCTCTCATGCACAGCCAAATCCATAAATATAGGGTAATCTAGAAAGATGATGACATACCCTAATGGGAGCAACCCACTTAGCTCTACTGCATGCCCTATTTTAGTTATTTCCCGATTGATGAGGCTTGAGGCTAGGTTAACCTTTTTGAAAAGCATTCATTCTTGGAATGCTTACACTGCCTTCCAGGCAACAATGCAATGATAGCATTCATCCATACAAGTTGTCCTGGGTCTGGACAAACCAATCTCTTCAACAATCACCATCTTTATTATCCTCAAGATTTCACAGTTCGTAACGCTCAAATTGGATCAAAGTGGTTTTCGGATAATTAAATATGATCCCGGTCTCTTCGTCGATCAACGAAATTGGCCCGATTTGATAGTCGGTTATGTAACTATCAAATCACACACATAAGCAGTCACTGGGCCCATACTATAATCTTTCAAAAACATTCATTTCAAAATATCTTTACAAAGGTATATATTCAAATCTCTTCCAACATTCCAACATTTGAAAACAATTTCAAATACTTATCCATAACAGGATATTTTTAAACCATTTCAACACTTAGAATTATTTCCAAATCCAACTTATAATTCATTACTTAGAAAAATTTCTATATAAATCATTTCACACTTAAAATATTTTCCAAAACCCTCTTGTCAATACTTAAGAGAATATTTCATAACTTATCTCATAATCTTCGGAATTATTAATAAATTCCTTCTTAAAATTTCCAAAACCGATTTATACTCTTTTATAAACCAACCGAAAATTTATAACTTCTTTTATGAATTCAGATTTCATTTTCGAAGTTCCCATATTCAAATTTTGGAAATTCCATTTTCTTCCAAATCCCTTATAAGATACCTCTTATCAAAATCATATCCGTTAATTAAACCCTGTTTATGAATCTTGAGAGGATTTATAAATAAATTTCAATCATTTCAAAACTCTATATATGTATAAGTATTTCTAAAGAATAATAAATTTATTTTCAAAACACGTTTAAGAAATTATGTAAAATATCAAACACTTTAAAATAAACATCAATAGCTCATCTCCAATTCATTTTTAAATAAAACTAATCAATTTACAAAGCTTATTATAGAAAAACTTAAATTTCTTTCCAACTAATATTAAAGAAGGTTTTGTAAAGATTGATGCTAAGAATCTTAAAGAAGGTTTTGTATTTCATTTGGATGGAGAGGCACAGTAGGGTGTTTAAAGGGCAATCTTCCTCTAAACATGTACTGGTCCTTTCTATTACTAGATCAACGTAATTTCTTTAAGTTCTCTTATGTGCTGACCTCGTATCTTTGGTGGTTTGTTTGTTGTAATCTTTTGTAATTTTTGTTCTTAATAATAATGGTAGGGGTCCATTCAACCCCACTGGCTTTGCCAAAAAAAAATTTAAATATTTGAATAACCAACTTTATAAAATATTTTGACACTACAAACAATTTAAATTACACAGCTAAATAAGTACAAATTCCCTTTTAAACAAACTTAACTTGTCAATAAAAAAATATTTTTAAAATTTCAATATAACTAATCTTAATTTATAAATCCCTCTCGATTTATCACAAATCGATTACATTTACAATTTCATAACCATTCTCACGTTTCAAAAATAGAATCCACTATTTCTTTCAATAACCTATTTTCACCTCTCGTTATAAATTCACCGTGTGAATTTATATTTCCCATTTATCAAATGATAATCGTTTCATTTTATTTATAAACATCGTTTACCAATTACAAACTCATTCGAGTTTTATAAAATATTCTCATTTATAGAATTTCATTTATGAATCCATCCCTTCATAATTTCATTATATTTTCCAAACTATTTTAAATCTCGATTTCATCTCCTTTCCCATATTTTCAGAAATATCACTTAAAAATTCATTATACAAATACTTTATTCATCACTTAAATATCTCTATATAAAATCCCTTAGGAAATAATTAAGTGAAAATCTCAAAATCAAGTCATTTATTTTATACAATCAATTTCTTTTAGATAATCCCATATTTCACCGAAAACACTGATTATTTCAAAAATCATTCTTAAATTTCTTTTTAAAGCTCAAAATATCGCTTATTGTATTCCAAAAATAATTTTTTTATTAAATCCAAATTCATTCCTTTAAAGTAATCCAAATTTCCAACTAAATATTTTTACCAAAATCACCTTTGAATTTCTTTTTAAAATTCAAAGATATTATTTATGGTACTTAAAATACCAAAATTAGGTCCAGAGCTACTATGGCATCCAATATATCAATTCACTCAACAAACCATAACATATTATTCAATCACATCATATATCACTATATATGAAACAATTAATTTTTTTAGGAATCCAATTGGATCCCTCCAACCTGTTTTCCTGCATCTACAGATGTTATATAACATAAAATACCAATCCTGCTTCGAGGTGGGATATCGCGGTAATATAGAGTCATCTGCTATTATGCGGGGCTCATAGTGTCTCATCCCTCCAATCGACGGGAATATATATCCAACTACTAATATATATACTGATATATATAATATAACATCCAACTGATAATAATAATTTATCAATTCATCCAGTCAACCAATAAATAATTTTTTAACATTTTTAAATTAAAATCAGTAATCCAAATGAGTGAGATTACTCACCTTGACTTTTTAGTTATCGTCCAAATGTTCCGTTTTGAATTTAAAATCAAACAAGCATTTGATTCTAATCCAAATTCCTGCTAGCTCCAGTCGATTCCAAACCAATTCCTATGCGTAGTATTCATGAATACGAACCCAGCGCAACTTGTTTCGTCTTATTTTGACCTCGTATGACAAAGTTATGACATTTAAAAGATTACACGATTTTAATATAAATAAATGTACAATTCCTTTTTTTATTTTATTTTTTTAACCTTTAAACGAATCTGGCCGTCCATCCTTGGATCTGCAAATCTTGGCTGCCCTTCTTTTCTTCCTCTATCTTCTCCTTGTTCGTTCCAGTAGAATGCACATAACCCATCTCACAACCGCCTCTTCCCCTAATTGCCACTCCACCCTCCATTCACTATATGCTGATCAAGGACCACCGTTTCGAAGCTCACGCTCCGCTGCACCTCCATGCTAAGACCCATGAACTCCAATCGCTGCAATAGCCCCCACGATGAGCCCTAATTCAAACGAACGCGACTAGTTTTATGTTGATCCACCACACGAAACTCCATCACAACCGTTAGATTTGTAGTAATCGACGAGCTCTACGATATTATAGTTGAGGGTTTTTGATAATAGTTTGTGGATTTAAAGAGATATGAGGTAGAAGGATGCAAATTTTCAGCCATTAAAAGGTTGAGGTGGTTGTAGTCTAATAGGGTTAGAGATTTCAAAGTTGAGGGGTTGACTTCTATTGTGACGACCGCCCATGACCCCTGCACCAAATCTAGAGATAGTGCGTTGTAAAGTGTGCCAGGCGACCATGGACGATTGTCAGGGTAGATAAAAAACAACAGAATCTATCGTATTACTCACAGCGCATGGACAAAATATAATAGAACATATGTATAGTGAAGCTTTACAGAACAAAATGTCATCATATAAAACTCCATAATAGTTGAATACAAGCATCCAAATAGCCAATACATCAAGCCTCACTACATAACACTCAGAGAATACAAAACAGCGGAACATCCAGTACATATAAGAAGATAATATGCAACCCTCCAGCTCGTCTTCGATATCAGCATCGCGAGAAGAGAACAGCACCTGTCACCTGCTACCTAGTCTGCCCGTCCCAAAATGGACGAACAACCCAAGGCAATAAGAATTAAAAACATAAAGCCTTGAGTCAGACAACAGTCTTAGTGAGCAGTAAATTAACTAACAACATACCAAAAGAGCATAAAGGAAAAGGAATAGGAATACAACCCTCCCACTCCACCTCTTTCTACAGTGATAGCCCCCAGACACACACTAAGCAGAAGCAACATAGCAGAGCATACAATTTAAAGTAAAGTAATAATCATTCGAGTCAAGGGCGATGTTTTCCAAGTACCAAGTCCTAAATCAGATAAGCACCCAGAAAATACCGCTCTTGAGTCCGAATGACGATACAACCAAACATCCATGACTCTGGATATCACTGTTATCATTGCTTCGATATCACCGTTAATTGAATGACCGACACATTCTTTCAGCCGTCCGTCAAGGGCTAATGGAAACCCCGGTTCTAGACATAACTCCCGCACGTCGTCGCAGCCCGTGCCTAGGACTATTGAATCTGCCCAGAGTACTCGACCATCAACAGTTGGCCGTTGGGACTATCGAATCTGCCCAAACATAATCTTTCTTAGAGCATGCTAGAACCTTCAACAACGATGCTATCCAAGCCTCCTAGTCATCCTCCTTGACGACTATTCTCATATCCATTCATTATCCTCAACTCGAATCATATCACCGAGTTATCAACATGCTTGGAATGATCCCGTCTGGATTAGACCAAGTCTTCATCACATGATGCCTCGCTTCATTACATCCTCGCAAAGCCTCATCTCAACATCACATCATCAAATCTATGCATAAGAGCTTCATCATCCCACTACATATGCCACGAGCAGCTTTCCCAATTCAAGAGCCTTTCCCTTAGCTTTTGAATCATCTTCGACTACCTTGTCTAAAACCAATCAACAATCATCTAATTCACAGCAATCAATCATGTCAAACATCAATCCAATTAACCAAGCATTCAAATATAAGCAAAATGGACAATTATAACAATAATGGCAATTTCGTAATTAAGGAGTTGAAAGTCTAACAAGCATGAAAACATGAATAATATCTCTACAAACTTGATGAATGAACTTGCATAGGTTAACATATGATAAAATGGATGTAACATCATCATGAACAATGGATCTATATGGATCTACACTTAGGATGAAGAAAATGCATGGAAATCACTATTTTAACACCAAAACGAGCCAACAATCCGACATACTCATTTGGATCCGTGTGAGAGATAATCACCACTCACCAAATCACCTAAACAAACCCAAATCAACACGCTTCAGATCTGGACAGCGAAGGATCAAGCTTGATCTATCACCAATCCGCTTCAAACGAAGAAATCTCTCTTGAAAAGATGAAGATCTTCAATCTAAGCTCTTGAATCCTCAATTTGATCTTCAACTTGGATGGATGGAAGCACTAGATTAGAGTGGAGAAAAGAAGCGAAGAAGTGTAGAAGTCGATCTCTCAAAATGGCAGCACTTCGTCACTTCAAAATCCGGATCCCAAAAATGAAGAGAAACTCTCCTATTTATAGCAGAAATCCTTAAGTCGTCTGCCTTCATAAGTCGTTCACGACTTACGACTTAGAACCCTACGACCTAACAACTTCTGGCCTCTACGACCTAACCAGGCTACCCCTTCGCGACCTAACACACATCTGCCTATGACTCATGGCAAAACAGCTATCTCCTAAGTCGGTTACGACTTATAGCATGCGCCTACGACTCAACAAAACCCCAAATCCCCTACGACTTAAGACTTAACTCCCTTAAGTCGTCTACGACTTAAGCTCATGCGCACCTAGCGACTTACCACTAGTCACGACTTATGACTTGACAGAGGATACGACTTAACAGATCTATGCTACCACGACTTAACAACCAACTGGGTTACGACTCAACTCCTAAGTCGTCCACGACTTAACACATAGGCTACGACTTAACCGGGTAAATTCTTAAGTCGTCTACGACTTAAATTAACACAGAAGCTTACGACCTAACCTCACTAACTCGCAACATTCTATAGGTCGTTATATTCTTAAGTCGCTGATCCTATAAGTCGCTAACTCTTAAGGTCGCCAACACGCTAACTCCTTAGGTCGCTAACTCACCCAGTCGACTTATCGTGGCAACGACTTAAACACTTAACTTGGTAACAACTTAACTTACCACTATCCTTAAGTCGCGCCTACCCCTTAAGTCGTTCAAACGACCTATCTCCAAACCTTTAACTCGCCATTCCCCTGGGTAGCTCCTATCCCCTAAGTCGTATACGACTTACGACTTATACTAAGTCGTTCACGACTTAGGACTTAGCCATATTTTTGCCTAAAATCTGAAATGGCTCAAAAATGCTAAAATTCCAGATTTTGACAAACTTTTCGATCCGTAAAATACGGGTCGTTACATTCTCTCCCCCTTAGGAATTTCGCCCCAGAAATTCCAAACAAACAAAGCAATCAAAGACTATTCTGTACGTCTATCATCCATAACAATCAACAAACCATGCATCCAATTCTAACTTAGCGTACAGAATTCTAAGACTTAGAACAAGTTACAATATCGCGAGATGAGACGACACCTTAGGGCCATACCTTGAAGAGTTCAGGATGAGCTGCCTTCATCCTCTCTTCCACCTCCCACGTACAGTCGTTATCATCATCACTCCATTGTATCTTGAGCAACTTAACTATCTTCCTCCTAAGCTATTTCGTGTCGGTTTCAACAACACGAAGCGGCTTACGAGGTCTTCTACCAACTGGATCAACTTCGAAATCTTCACAGCTATCAGCAGAAACCACGGTATTTGAGTCATGCACATACTTCCGTAGATATGATACGTGAAAAACATTGTGCACACCCGACATCTTCTCCGGTAACTCCAATCTATAGGCGAGCTTTCCAATTCGCTTGATAATCGGGAATGGTCCAACAAATCTCGGAGTCAATTTTCCTTTCTTCCCGAATCGAATAACATTCTTTAGTGGAGAAATCTTCACAAAAACCATATCACCAACGTCGAATTCCAAATCCTTTCGACGCTTATCGGCATAACTTTTCTGACGGTCTTGGGCTGCCTTCATTCGTTGCCGAATGATCTCTATACAATCTGAAGTCCGTCGAATCATCTCTGGCCCAAGTAACGGCTTTTCTCCAGTTTCCAACCAACATGTCGGAGAGTTACACGGTCTTCCATACAATGCCTCATACGGTGCCATACCAATACTTGATTGGTAACTGTTGTTGTACGCAAACTCCACCAAATGAAGGTGATCTTCCCATGATCCTCCGAAATCCAAAACACATGCTCTAAGAATATCTTCCAAAACTCGGTTGACTCTCTCGGTCTGACCATCTGTTTGAGGGTGATAAGCGGTACTCAAACACAACTTGGTTCCCAAAACTTCCTGGAAGCTCTTCCAAAATCCACTAGTGAACAATGGGTCTCGATCGCTCACTATACTCTTCGGAATACCATGGAATCGAACTATCCACTTAACATACAACTCAGCCAACTTTGATGCAGTCCTAGTCGATCGAACAGGAAGGAATCTCGCACTCTTGGTCAGACGATCCACAATGACCCAAATCCCTTCATTTCCCGTTCTTGTTCTAGGTAGTCCATCAATAAAATCCATAGACACTTGCTCCCACTTCCATGTAGGAACTTCTAATGGCTGAAGAAATCCACTTGGCTTCTTCTGTTCGGCTTTTACCAACTGGCAGTTCATACACTTGGAAATAAAATTTCCAACATCCTTCTTCATGCCTTCCCAGTAGTAGGTTCTCTTCATATCCCGATACATCTTATTTCCACCTGGATGAATTGTCAACTTCGAGTGATGACTTTCCTTCAAAACTTCACTCCTCAATTCATCTATATCGGGAACAACTAGTCGTCCTTGCTTCCGAAGCCAACCCTCTCGATCGACCCCGAATCCTTTATCCTTTTCTGGATCCAATCCAGTTTCCAATTCACGGATAATCTTGACAAGCTTATCATCTCGCTTTTGGCTCTCGCCAATCCTTTCCACAAGAGAAGGTCTTATCGATAAGTTTGCCAACATCTCAGGTTCCAATTCACATCTAGGCCTGAAGTCAAATCCAGCTAAATACTCGAGACTCTTCCATTCTGAAAACATGGCTCCCAATCCTGCATGTCTTCGACTTAACGCATCTGCCACTACGTTACCTTTTCCCGGAGTATAAGCTATACCAAAATCATATGATGCTAAAAACTCTAGCCAACGTTGCTGCCGAAAATTCAAATCCTTTTGGGAGAAAAGATACTTCAGCGACTTATGATCCGTAAACAACTCAAATCGAACTCCCAATAGATAATGTCTCCACATCTTCAGAGCAAAAACAATCGCCGCCAACTCCAAATCATGAGTCGGATAATTCCTTTCATGCGGCTTCAGTTGTCGGCTGGCATACGCAACAACTTTATCCCTCTGCATCAGTACTGCTCCAAGTCCAGTACCACATGCGTCGGTGTAAACCACCATCTCATCATTCCCACTTGGAATAGTCAAAACAGGAGCACTTGTCAATCTCTCCTTCAGGATTCCGAAAGCTTGCTCACACTCATCATCCCATCTGAACACTAGGTTCTTCTTCGTCAATCCTGTTAACGGTGCAGCTACCTTGGAGAAGTCTTTGATAAACCGTCGATAATATCCTGCTAATCCAAGAAAACTTCTCACATCAGATGCATTCTTAGGTCTAACCCAATCCTGGATTGCTGCCACCTTAGCGGGATCAACCGCTATTCCACTTCCAGAAATCACATGGCCTAAGAACCTCACTTCACTCTTCCAGAAGTGACACTTCGAAAACTTAGCCTTCAGCTGATGTTTCCGCAAGATTTCCAAAACAATACGCAAGTGCGTCTTGTGCTCCTCTTCCGTTCTGGAATAAATCAGAATATCATCCACGAACACAAGTACGAACTTGTTCAACTGATCTCTGAACACTCTATTCATAAGATCCACAAAATATGCTGGCGCGTTAGTCAATCCAAACGGCATTACCAGCCACTCAAAGAAACCGGATGGTGTCCTAAAAGCAGTCTTCGGCACACTATCCTTAGCCACTCTCAACTGGTGAAATCCCGTTGCCAAATCCATCTGAGAAAACACCTTAGCCTCGTGAAGCTGATCAAACAAGTCATCTATTCTCAGCAATGGATACTTGTTCTTCTTTGTCACCTTATTCAGCTCACGATAATCCACACACAATCTCAACGACCCATCTGCCTTGGTTGCAAACACAACTGGTGCACCCCACTCGGACACACTACGTCGAATGAATCCTTTCTGCAAAAGATCTTCAACCTGCACCCTCAACTCCTGTTGTTCCTTAGGCGCCATCCGCCGAAGAGGCATCACAACAGGTCTGGCTCCTACAACTAGATCTATACGAAACTCGATCTCTCTATGCGGCGGCAATCCTTTGACTTCGTCAAAGACATCCTCGAATCCATTAGCGATCGGCACTGATGACAGTCCATCCCGTGGAACAACCAACGAATACATGAAGCTCATGAAGACGCCTTCTTCATGCTTACATCGTATCACAACCTTTCGCCCCTCCACATTCTCGACTGTCACTTCCAACCTCTCGCAATCAACCTTTGCCGCATACTTCCTAAGCCAGTCCATACCCAAAATAATTTCGAACCCCGCAAAGTTCAGAACAAAGCAATCACAAACAAAAGAGCAACCATGACTCGATACAACTAGACCACGGCATAACATACACAAACAAGACGAACCCCCAACTGGATTGGTCACAACCAATGGCCTATCAGCAATATCCGGCTTCAAATCTAACTGGCCTACGAGTTCATTACAAACAAACAAATGCGACGCTCCAGTATCAAACAAAACTCTAACTGGAACACCACATAGGAAAAGAGTACCTTGAACAACCACACTCTTTCCTTTCTCTTCAGCAGTAGGAGCTTTCGAAGATGACGGAACAGCTCCCAAAGCATAAGCTTGCACAATCTGCTTGTCCCTCCTCGGTTCTGGACAATTCTTCCTGAAATGCCCTGGCTTGTCACAGTTGTGACACTTCATTGGCACCTTCGGATTCTTACAATCCTTAGAGAAATGGCCCTTCTGCTGACAGTTGTAGCAAGTCACCTCGCCTTTCGGCTTCTTCTGGCCATCCTTACCCTTCTGCTGCTGCTGCTTCCTCTTCTTGTTTCCACCCTGCTGGGGTTTAGACTCTTCCCTGGTCACAGCAACAACAGATCCTTCCTTAGGAAACAGACTCTCATGCCTAAGAGCTTTCTCCACATGCTTCTCAAATGAATCGCCCAAATGATCCACCAACTGTCTCCCAAGATAACTGTCCAAGCCTGTCACAAACTTCTCATTCTTCTGGTATGTAGACTCAATATATGACCGGGCATACTTGGACAACGCTTCAAACTCAGAAACATACTCAAGAACTGATCTCCCTCCTTGCTTGAGCTCCACAAACTTCTTGAATAGAACAGACTTCTGAGCTATACAAATGAACTTAGCTTCAAACCTAACTTGGAATTGCTCCCAAGTAATCTCTTCCTCCGGAGTATTGATGGTAATAGAGTTCCACCAATCAGAGGCTCTCCCTTGAAGCTGCCTTGATGCCAACTTCCTCTTAGTTGCACCATCAATTCCCAAATCACCAAAGATCCTTCTACAAGCATCGATCCATCTCTGGACTTCAATAGTTGATTCTGTTCCCAAGAAAACTTTCCCTCCAAGAGCAGTATAGTCTTTGCACAACTTAGCAAAATCCACTGGTTTCGGAGTTTGGACTTGAACTCCAACATCTACTGCTGCCCCCGGAACTGGTATCCTTGTAACGACCCAGTATTTTGGACCATTCAAAACATGGGATTGTAAATAAAATTTGGCAAAACTCAGCATATACAGTGAATAAAATAATTACAGATCACAGACACAGAGTAATATAAAAATACTGCAGCGGAACAAAGGATAGTAGTTCATGAAGCTACTATATATATAACAGAGTTAAACAAGATACAACAGAGGTCTCGAATACAATAGATGTCTCAATACAATAATCAAATACCAGATCTGAATACATCACTGGACCGACGGAATAACTGAAAGCAGGATCGATAGATAGCTGGATCTCCAAGCGAAGCTCCAACTCCAAAGGTGAGTCCCAAATGCTGTATCACTCGGTCTGACCCGAGCGTAAAGCAAAACACAAAACACTCAAGTCAGGATTAACATTCTTATATTAATAAATCCAACTCAAGTGAAATATCAACTGAAATACAAGTAACTTAAAGGATGTTTGGGATAACCATCCCCTAAGGATCCGTTAAACTATTTACTATGTAGTAATATTCGCTATTATAATAGTGTCTAAATAAGTAAAGTATAATCATATCGGAAAATAGCGTTAAGGGGATGGAGAACCTTAACGTGGTCGGATCTTAAAATCATAATCGTAGTAAAGCTCGATATGGTAGGTGACACGACACAACTAGGCAATGCCAGGGTAGATATACCAATTATGCACACGGACTGATGGATACGCATAGCAGCCACTACCGTTCCACCTCGAACAACATTCCCAAATCGGAGGATGGCCATCTAGTCAAATCACAAGTAAGAGTATAATATCGAAGAAATGCGTCCGAGAAGAGGTGCTACCTCACTGGTCCGAGCTCGCTCCTGTTTTAGCCACCTTATGCCAACTCACGGGAGTTGGGTCCACGTAACATACCTTAAGAACGTCGCCACCATCCTACTTCATTCTGGATTCTCCACCGCGTACACGGTTGCCAAAGTGGTTTTCGGTATCGACGGAGAGTATGTCCATATCCAATCCCGGTCTCTTTGCCAACCAATCGTTATTATAACACCGTGGTCATTTCAAAATAGTTTATACTTCAAAACCAAAATATCATTATCATTTCAAAACCCAATTTAATATGATATCATTTCATTTCAAATATATCCATTTTCAAAATCGTATTACTTTCCAAAGTTATAATGGTTTCGAAATCATAGTTTGGAAATCACAGTATTTTGGAAATCATAGCACTTTCCTTTTTAACGGTTTAGATATTAAATTTTGTTATAAAATAAATTAATTTCCTCAAATTTCACAAATCGATTCAAATTAACTCAAATTCCAAAAATTTAATTTAATCAAATATCAAATCATCCGTTTCAACTCAATTTAGCTTCTAAATAAACCATTTCAAATTATCAATTTCAAATACGTATCTAAACCATAAAATAAGCCATTTCAATTTTTGAATATATTTCAAAGCTTTAAACATTCAACATTTCATAACTAAATTCGATAATTTATATACATATCAGATTCACTTTACAATTATTTAGTTTTGAAATATTAACTTAACATTTCCACGACATTTGGATACAATTTCAATTTACAATTTAAATAAACAAAAGATCTCATTTAAATATTTATACGTTTGAAATATCCATTTAAGTCACCTTTTCAAATTTCAAGTTGTAAATCACTTCTTTAAATTTCAAATTCAATACATTTCAAATCAACTTATTTAAGTATAATTCTTAAATAAATACAATTTCAATCAATTTCAAATCATTACAAATTCTATATTTGAAAATATAGATATTAAATAAATACTTAATCATATTATTTATCAACTTTATTAAATCAACTTTAATAAATCTTAAAAATCAATATCAATCAAAACCATATTTTTTTTTCAAAACCATAGAAATCATTTTCAAAACGTTTATATATAGACCAACGGTGCCTGTATATAATTTTCTATCCTATGGTCAAGTGATACGGATATTTATCATTTCAATCCGCAATTTAAAACATATTCGGGTATATATCTTTTCAACCCGAAATCCCAAATTCAATTCAATTGAAAATCGCTTGGGTTTATCATTTCAACCCATAACGATTTCCTCCTATTCTACAGATCGTTCGGGTATGTATCATTTCAACCCATAGTGATTCTATACTAACAGGGAACTTGTAGAGTGATAACAGATATGATAATAATATAACAACAGTAACAGGCATATAACGTTAGTATAAATAACAGATAATGGTGTCGGATGTCATAGGTGAACATATACAGATAATGACATATATAACAATGTAAATAACTAACATCAGCATATTTCAATTGACATTTCAATTGAAATCAAATTTAATAACTATAAGAACATTAATCGTGAGTGATTGCTCACCTTTCGAGGCTAGAGATGATTCGACAATGAGATTGGTAAAACCCAATCACGAATTCCCAAAACGAAGCAAGATTAGCACGAATCGGACGAACGAAGCTGATAAATATGGATTGACAAAAATCCAATTAGAACAAGATCGATGAAGCTCAGTTATCAGAGAACTTATATATATATATATATATATAAAATTATATATATATATAAAGTCATATTCTAAATTTTTAAACATATATTAAATAAATATATACGTATTTTGAAATCATTATTTTAAACAAAAACTCTAATTAAGGTCAACACATAAAAATAAATTGTAAATCAATACATAAAAATTTAACAGTTTTATATAAACTGATATGTGTATATAGATACAACATAAAACATCCTCTTACCAAACTTATAATTCAAATCTATATGCATTTAAAAATTAAAACTGCCACATATGCATACAATTTAAGATGAATAGTTAAAACAATTGTACTATGCCGACAAATGATTTATATATGGAGATCATAAACAGAACTAATTAGTGAACAGGTTAAACGAGATATACCCAACTATATATATATATGTTTGTAAACAATTATATGATCCAAAACTCTTAACACACAGGAATCTAATTTTAAACATATCAAAATAATAAAATAAACAAAGTCGTATGTCTATAAATTGTCATGGATACTAACATATAAATATACATACATATACAAGATCAGATTCAGTTTATAAACTATTATAGATCTTTGTTTAAAAGCATAGCAGACCAATTCATAAATATAAACTATACACTTAAATATATACAGCAAAACATAAAACAGAGAAACAAACAACTTGTATAATATATTAACATATTAAACTATAACCATATACAATATACGCATATAAGCCTTTGATAAAGACGCAGCCATACATATTCGATTATATTTGAAATCTATATACATTAAAATAAACCTATAAAAAATGACTACTATGTAAATTCACTGTATACACACTAATATATAACCTCAATATAACTTCCATTTTATAACAGTAATTCTTATATATACCATATATATACACACGCTAACAATATATATATACAGTAGCAAATATAGCTTGTACAACTTATTATAATATATATATATATCAACTTCATATATACAACCGATCCAATATGACCGAAATCTTTACATACAAAAAAAAATGTATATTTACTTTATTATCTCAGTAAGTTATATTACACCAAAGCCTGATAAAACTTTATATATATAAACTATACAAAACTATATTAGTATGTAGTTACAAAAATTATAGTTTAAAATCTATATTCATCACAAATCAAAATATCTGTAGATGCAATGTTTTTAAAACAAACTAGTGAGCCAAAAGTTGAGAAGAACAAATAGAATAAATAAACAACTCAACAACCTTATATATATACACACAAACAATTATAAGACTTACTATATATGCACGGTTTGCTTAGCTATGGGTTGGAAGGAAAAAGGCGGAGCAAGGCGCAAGGTGGTGGAGGTCAGGAGATGGGCGAGGCTAGGGTTGTCGTGGGTTGTGAGGCACAAAGTAGGGGGAGGCCGGGAAGGTGAAGGTGGCGGGACGAGCTGAGGAGGGTGCGTGGTCGAGGTCAGGTGCGCGGAGACCTGGCTCGGGCGAGTTGCTGCGAACTTGGGCTCAGCAGGAGCTGGTGGGGAGAGCGAGAGCATGGTGGTTGCAAAGGTGAAGGTGGAAGAACGTTGGATCTCGATTGGTCGTAGGTGATGCACGCGTGAGAGAGAAAGGATGAAGATCGGCGATGGTGGAAGTTGGCTGCTCGGCAATTGTAGCTTCGATTCTGATGTTTGCTTGTTTAATTATTTATCTTTTTTTTGTGAACGAAAAGGTAGATGGGTTTGAAATGGGATGACAAATTGGAAGAGGAAAAGGACAGCACACAGGGTATAGCCTATAATATTGTTTATACCCATTCTTTTCAACAGGCAATAACGGAAGGAGCATGAACCGGTCAAAAATCAATACGTGGTTTCCAAGAAATTAAGATAAAAGGATATGAACAGTGGTAGTTCAGTAGCAGGATTTATGGAGTAAATAAAAGTAGATGAACGGGTTATATATACACGTTCGTACCACTTCACAAATGAAAACGCAGGCCAACAAATCAAATAATATGAACCGACAAGTATAAGCTGAAAGGATAGAATCACAACGTATATTAAATTTAAGGAAGTAAATATCAGGTGGCAGATAAATTTTTGGACAGATATGAAGATGATAACCAAAAGTGTTAAAATTCGGTATCGATACGAAATCATTTTATTGATTCTTTAATGAACCGGACTTCAGAATACAGAAATAAATATGCCGTGGTGATCAGCGCGATGAGGCGATCAAAACGGTATACAGATACTAGTGGTGCGATCATCCGGTTGAAAGTCGATAATCGGTACCAGAAATGTTGCTATTTTTGCCAGAATTAAGATAAACGGCACAATAGAAATCCAAATTTGGAGGAACGAAAGATGACGACTCACTCAGAAGATGATTTACAATTTTTCTATAGAAAAATATTTAGGTTTGGAAAACATTTTATTATCACCAATTTTTAACTGATTAAATTGAAGTAAATTTACGGGCGAAATAAATTTTCATATTTCCGGATAAAAATTTACCAGTTGCTATGTTTAATTAGACGCATTCCAAATATCAAATTTTTATTTCAAAATTTTATTGTTTAAAATTTCATACAAATTCAATTAATTAAATAAATAAAACCACTGAAATTTACGGGTCGTTACACTCTCCCCCACTCAAAACTTTTCGTCCCCGAAAAGGAAGGAGGTAGGAGAATAGAAACAACCAGAAAGAAAAGTAGATTTAAAAGACAAGATAAGACTATTAATTTAAACCATATAATTTCAAATTAAACTAATTTATATTTAACAATTCGATTTAATCCACTGAGTTCACTTAAGTTAAATCAATTCATCTATTTCTGAATTCATTACCTTATGTCTAGTCATCCTCAATTAACAATTTCTAAGTCATCAAATTTGTATCATCATTTATTATACACGTGTTTTATTAGACAAATTAAATTCTTTTATTCCAAATCATTATTAAGTTTATTCCACTTAATATGTCCTATCACATATATTAAACCATATACTTTATATTCAAATTGATTTTAAATTCAAGGTATTTCCATACTTTAATCAAATTTCAATTTATTAGTTCCTTCAAAACACTTTATTTGTCTCATCTATTATTTAATTAACTTATTATTCTGCTTATCTCTATTAACATCTTTATAATAAAATTTAAGTGTATAACATTTGTTATAACATTCAAATCTTTCCTTATAAAGTCATTTTATATTGTATATTGTCCAATTACATTTTTAACTTCTGAAAATTTTAGGTAAGTTATGTTGAGATGAAATCGGGTATTATACAAATAATATTTTACAATTAAGTTATTCTCAATTAAATATTTATCCAAGAATTTTGGCTTCAGTTTATAATTGAAATCATCTTTAAACCTAAAATTTAAGGATTTAAATCTCCGATTTACTTCAAACAATTTAGAGATATATATAATATGTTTATATCAATCAAATTAAATTTTAAAATAAGATACCTACATATATAAATCAAATTATATTGAAGAAATTCAAATCAAAATATTTTTTTTTTAAAACAAAACCGTAGCAAGGCTACAGAATAGTCTTTCCACTTCGAAACTCGAAAATGAATGTCGATGATGCGGCCGTCATCACCGAAATTATTTTCCAGCGACAAAGAGAAGAGCACTGATTTAAACATTTAAAATTTCTTCTGAAAACCATTTTATTCGAAAATGTTTTAAATAATATACATTTTAAGACTTTAAAACAAAGTTTGAAATCACTAGAAATTTTTCTTAAATTCTCAATTTAAATCCATTTCAATTCCAAATAAATTTATAAACAATACTTATTTTGCAATAGTCAATGACTTACAAACAATCAAATGATAATCAGATATTATCATTTTCAACAACCAAATTATTTAACTTTTAATTCCAGAAAATTTTTCTTATATATTTATAATCTAATCATACAAATTTATTTCATCTATCAAATTTGAAAATTATATTGTGTCAGTTTGCTCTGTTCAAGTGTTTTGGAAATTCTATCGATAGCGTTGATCAGACGAATCGATCGAAAATCCAAATCAACATCAACAACTCAAACAACACACTATAAACATAAACTATTTTATATTAATTACAAATGCACTCCCTCACACGATGATTCCAGAATTGGATTTCAACACAAGGATGGAGATCCAAATATAGAGGGACTCTAGTCAAAGAGAATTATAATCTAAAATAGATAGGCTCGAAACGAAGGTTAGATGATTGCATTTCAAACAGGAAGATGAATAAAATTGTATAAATCACGGGCAACCTTAACCGGGTCAACCGTGACTTCATAGATAAGATCGATGTAGAATGCTGACGCAAATCGACATTCGATTACCAGGGGTAGAATTCGGGTATAACATAAGATAGCAGCATCGTAAACCGAGGATACAGAAATCTCCGGTGAATCAATACCGATTGTAAAGGAGTTTCACCCCAATACAAATTATTCGAAGATTGGCAAGACTGCCGATTTATTATAGAGATCATTCGAAGTGAAGTTATGGGATACTCCAGAATTAAAAAGACACAATAGGGGAGACAAGAATGAACTTTGGAACTGAAGTGAACGTTCCAAAATTCAAAGGAACCAAGTCAAAGAAGAAGGAATTCAAGCTCGAACGAAAGTGATTCTGTAATTGAATTTACTACAGATGCTGAGTTTTGCCAAAAACCAGAGCTCTGATACCACATGTAACGACCCAGTATTTTGGACCATTCAAAACAATGGATTGTAAATAAAATTTGGCAAAACTCAGCATATACAGTGAATAAAATAATTACAGATCACAGACACAGAGTAATATAAAAATACTGCAGCGGAACAAAAGATAGTAGTTCATGAAGCTACTATATATATATAACAGAGTTAAACAAGATACAACAGAGGTCTCGAATACAATAGATGTCTCAATACAATAATCAAATACCAGATCTGAATACATCACTGGACCGACGGAATAACTGAAAGCAGGATCGATAGATAGCTGGATCTCCAAGCGAAGCTCCAACTCCAAAGGTGAGTCCCAAATGCTGTATCACTCGGTCTGACCCGAGCGTAAAGCAAAACACAAAACACTCGAGTCAGGATTAACATTCTTATATTAATAAATCCAACTCAAGTGAAATATCAACTGAAATACAAGTAACTTAAAGGATGTTTGGGATAAACATCCCCTAAGGATCCGTTAAACTATTTACTATGTAGTAATATTCGCTATTATAATAGTGTCTAAATAAGTAAAGTATAATCATATCGGAAAATAGCGTTAAGGGGATGGAGAACCTTAACGCGGTCGGATCTTAAAATCATAATCGTAGTAAAGCTCGATATGGTAGGTGACACGGCACAACTAGGCAATGCCAGGGTAGATATACCAATTACGCACACGGACTGATGGATACACATAGCAGCCACTACCGTTCCACCTCGAACAACATTCCCAAATCGGAGGATGGCCATCTAGTCAAATCACAAGTAAGAGTATAATATCGAAGAAATGCGTCCGAGAAGAGGTGCTACCTCACTGGTCCGAGATCGCTCCTGTTTTAGCCACCTTATGCCAACTCACGGGAGTTGGATCCACGTAACATACCTTAAGAACGTCGCCACCATCCTACTTCATTCTGGATTCTCCACCGCGTACACGGTTGCCAAAGTGGTTTTCGGTATCGACAGAGAGTATGTCCATATCCGATCCCGGTCTCTTTGCCAACCAATCGTTATTATAACACCGTGGTCATTTCAAAATAGTTTATACTTCAAAACCAAAAATCATTATCATTTCAAAACCTAATTTAATATGATATCATTTCATTTCAAATATATCCATTTTCAAAATCGTATTACTTTCCAAAGTTATAATGCTTTCGAAATCATAGTTTGGAAATCACAGTATTTTGGAAATCATAGCACTTTCCTTTTTAACGGTTTAGATATTAAATTTCGTTATAAAATAAATTAATTTCCTCAAATTTCACAAATCGATTCAAATTAACTCAAATTCCAAAAATTTAATTTAATCAAATCTCAAATCATCCGTTTCAACTCAATTTAGCTTCTAAATAAACCATTTCAAATTATCAATTTCAAATACGTATCTAAACCATAAAATAAGCCATTTCAATTTTTGAATATATTTCAAAGCTTTAAACATTCAACATTTCATAACTAAATTCGATAATTTATATACATATCAGATTCACTTTACAATTATTTAGTTTTGAAATATTAACTTAACATTTCCATGACATTTGGATACAATTTCAATTTACAATTTAAATAAACAAAAGATCTCATTTAAATATTTATACGTTTGAAATATCCATTTAAGTCACCTTTTCAAATTTCAACTTGTAAATCACTTCTTTAAATTTCAAATTCAATACATTTCAAATCAACTTATTTAAGTATAATTCTTAAATAAATACAATTTCAATCAATTTCAAATCATTACAAACTCTATATTTGAAAATATAGATATTAAATAAATACTTAATCATATTATTTATCAACTTTATTAAATCAACTTTAATAAATCTTAAAAATCAATATCAATCAAAACCATATATATATTTTTTCAAAACCATAGAAATCATTTTCAAAACGTTTATATATAGACCAACGTTGCCTGTATATAATTTTCTATCCTATGGTCAAGTGATACGGATATTTATCATTTCAATCCGCAATTTAAAACATATTCGGGTATATATCTTTTCATCCCGAAATCCCACATTCAATTCAATTGAAAATCGCTTGGGTTTATCATTTCAACCCATAACGATTTCCTCCTATTCTACAGATCGTTCGGGTATGTATCATTTCAACCCATAGTGATTCTAAACTAACAGGGAACTTGCAGAGTGATAACAGATATGATAATAATATAACAACAGTAACAGGCATATAACGTCAGTATAAATAACAGATAATGGTGTCGGATGTCATAGGTGAACATATACAGATAATGACATATATAACAATGTAAATAACTAACATCAGCATATTTCAATTGACATTTCAATTGAAATCAAATTTAATAACTATAAGAACATTAATCGTGAGTGATTGCTCACCTTTCGAGGCTAGAGATGATTCGACAATGAGATTGGTAAAACCCAATCACGAATTCCCAAAACGAAGCAAGATTAGCACGAATCGGACGAACGAAGCTGATAAATATGGATTGACAAAAATCCAATTAGAACAAGATCGATGAAGCTCAGTTATCAGAGAACTTATATATATATATATATATCTATATAAAATTATATATATATATAAAGTCGTATTCTAAATTTTTAAACATATATTAAATAAATATATACGTATTTTGAAATCATTATTTTAAACAAAAACTCTAATTAAGGTCAACACATAAAAATAAATTGTAAATCAATACATAAAAATTTAACAGTTTTATATAAACTGATATGTGTATATAGATACAACATAAAACATCCTCTTACCAAACTTATAATTCAAATCTATATGCATTTAAAAATTAAAACTGCCACATATGCATACAATTTAAGATGAATAGTTAAAACAATTGTACTATGCCGACAAATGATTTATATATGGAGATCATAAACAGAACTAATTAGTGAACAGGTTAAACGAGATATACCCAACTATATATATATATGTTTGTAAACAATTATATGATCCAAAACTCTTAACACACAGGAATCTAATTTTAAACATATCAAAATAATAAAATAAACAAAGTCGTATGTCTATAAATTGTCATGGATACTAACATATAAATATACATACATATACAAGACCAGATTCAGTTTATAAACTATTATAGATCTTTGTTTAAAAGCATAGCAGACCAATTCATAAATATAAACTATACACTTAAATATATACGGCAAAACATAAAACAGAGAAACAAACAACTTGTATAATATATTAACATATTAAACTATAACCATATACAATATACGCATATAAGCCTTTGATAAAGACGCAGCCATACATATTCGATTATATTTGAAATCTATATACATTAAAATAAACCTATAAAACATGACTACTATGTAAATTCACTGTATACACACTAATATATAACCTCAATATAACTTCCATTTTATAACAGTAATTCTTATATATACCATATATATACACACGCTAACAATATATATACAGTAGCAAATATAGCTTGTACAACTTATTATAATATATATATATCAACTTCATATATACAACCGATCCAATATAACCGAAATCTTTACATACAAAAAAAAATGTATATATACTTTATTATCTCAGTAAGTTATATTACACCAAAGCCTGATAAAACTTTATATATATAAACTATACAAAACTATATTAGTATGTAGTTACAAAAATTATAGTTTAAAATCTATATTCATCACAAATCAAAATATCTGTAGATGCAATGTTTTTAAAACAAACTAGTGAGCCAAAAGTTGAGAAGAACAAATAGAATAAATAAACAACTCAACAACCTTATATATATACACACAAACAATTATAAGACTTACTATATATGCACGGTTTGCTTAGCTATGGGTTGGAAGGAAAAAGGCGGAGCAAGGCGCAAGGTGGTGGAGGTCAGGAGATGGGCGAGGCTAGGGCTGTCATGGGTTGTGAGGCACGAAGTAGGGGGAGGCCGGGAAGGTGAAGGTGGCAAGACGAGCTGAGGAGGGTGCGTGGTCGAGGTCAGGTGGGCGAAGACCTGGCTCGGGCGAGTTGCTGCGAACTTGGGCTCGGCAGGAGCTGGTGGGGAGAGCGAGAGCATGGTGGTTGCAAAGGTGAAGGTGGAAGAACGTTGGATCTCGATTGGTCGTAGGTGATGCACGCGTGAGAGAGAAAGGATGAAGATCGGCGATGGTGGAAGTTGGCTGCTCGGCAATTGTAGCTTCGATTCTGATGTTTGCTTGTTTAATTATTTATCTTTTTTTTTTGTGAACGAAAAGGTAGATGGGTTTGAAATGGGATGACAAATTGGAAGAGGAAAAGGACAGCACACAGGGTATAGCCTATAATATTGTTTATACCCATTCTTTTCAACAGGCAATAACGGAAGGAGCATGAACCGGTCAAAAATCAATACGTGGTTTCCAAGAAATTAAGATAAAAGGATATGAACAGTGGTAGTTCAGTAGCAGGATTTATGGAGTAAATAAAAGTAGATGAACGGGTTATATATACACGTTCGTATCACTTCACAAATGAAAACGCAGGCCAACAAATCAAATAATATGAACCGACAAGTATAAGCTGAAAGGATAGAATCACAACGTATATTAAATTTAAGGAAGTAAATATCAGGTGGCAGATAAATTTTTGGACAGATATGAAGATGATAACCAAAAGTGTTAAAATTCGGTATCGATACGAAATCATTTTATTGATTCTTTAATGAACCGGACTTCAGAATACAGAAATAAATATGCCGTGGTGATCAGCGCGATGAGACGATCAAAACGGTATACAGATACTAGTGGTGCGATCATCCGGTCGAAAGTCGATAATCGGTACCAGAAATGCTGCTATTTTTGCCAGAATTAAGATAAACGGCGCAATAGAAATCCAAATTTGGAGGAACGAAAGATGACGACTCACTCAGAAGATGATTTACAATTTTTCTATAGAAAAATATTTAGGTTTGGAAAACATTTTATTATCACCAATTTTTAACTGATTAAATTGAAGTAAATTTACGCGCGAAATAAATTTTCATATTTCCGGATAAAAATTTACCAGTTGCTATGTTTAATTAGACGCATTCCAAATATCAAATTTTTATTTCAAAATTTTATTGTTTAAAATTTCACACAAATTCAATTAATTAAATAAATAAAACCACTGAAATTTACGGGTCGTTACAATCCTTCTCATGATCGAAGTCATCATAGCTTCGAACATAGCTGTATAATCAGCAGTCCCTTCAGCAGCTCGGCCTTCCCTAGCAGCTGGTCTCCCTCTTCGACTCATTCTCAATATCTATAAAAAGGAATGATTAGAACATCTAGAGAAACAACTGCATAAAGGACTCAAACTCTACTAAGCTACTATATTATATATAGTATTCATCCATCAAAATACAATTACGTCTCTCATACGTAGTTACGTCAGTGAGCGTTGGGTAAAATCGATTAACCAATGCTCTGATACCAAATGTGACGACCGCCCATGACCCCTGCACCAAATCTAGAGATAGTGCGCTGTAAAGTGTGCCAGGCGACCATGGACGATTGTCAGGGTAGATAAAAAACAACAGAATATATCGTATTACTCACAGCGCATGGACAAAATACAATAGAACATATGTATAGTGAAGCTTTACAGAACAAAATGTCATCATATAAAACTCCATAATAGTTGAATACAAGCATCCAAATAGCCAATACATCAAGCCTCACTACATAACACTCAGAGAATACAAAACAGCGGAACATCCAGTACATATAAGAAGATAATATGCAACCCTCCAACTCGTCTTCGATATCAGCATCGCGAGAAGAGAACAGCACCTGTCACCTGCTACCTAGTCTGCCCGTCCCAAAATGGACGAACAGCCCAAGGCAATAAGAATTAAAAACATAAAGCCTTGAGTCAGACAACAGTCTTAGTGAGCAGTAAATTAACTAACAACATACCAAAAGAGCATAAAGGAAAAGGAATAGGAATACAACCCTCCCACTCCACCTCTTTCTACAGTGATAGCCCCCAGACACACACTAAGCAGAAGCAACATAGCAGAGCATACAATTTAAAGTAAAGTAATAATCATTCGAGTCAAGGGCGATGTTTTCCAAGTACCAAGGCCTAAATCAGATAAGCACCCAGAAAATACCGCTCTTGAGTCCGAATGACGATACAACCAAACATCCATGACTCCGGCTATCACTGTTATCATTGCTTCGATATCACCGTTAATTGAATGACCGGCACATTCTTTCAGCCGTCCGTCAAGGGCTAATGGAAACCCCGGTTCTAGACATAACTCCCGCACGTCGTCGCAGCCCGTGCCTAGGACTATCAAATCTGCCCAGAGTACTCGACCATCAACGGTTAGTCGTTGGGACTATCGAATCTGCCCAAACGTACTCTTGCTTAGAGCATGCTAGAACCTTCAACAACGATGCTATCCAAACCTCCTAGTCATCCTCCTCGACGACTATTCTCATATCCATTCATTATCCTCAACTCGAATCATATCACCGAGTTATCAACATGCTTGGAATGATCCCGTCTGGATTAGACCAAGTCTTCATCACATGATGCCTCGCTTCATTACATCCTCGCAAAGCCTCATCTCAACATCACATCATCAAATCCATGCATAAGAGCTTCATCATCCCACTACATATGCCACGAGCAGCTTTCCCAATTCAAGAGCCTTTCCCTTAGCTTTTGAATCATCTTCGACTACCTTGTCTAAAACCAATCAACAATCATCTAATTCACAGCAATAAATCATGTCAAACATCAATCCAATTAACCAAGCATTCAAATATAAGCAAAATGGACAATTATAACAATAATGGCAATTTCGTAATTAAGGAGTTGAAAGTCTAACAAGCATGAAAACATGAATAATATCTCTAAAAACTTGATGAATGAACTTGCATATGTTAACATATGATAAAATGGATGTAACATCATCATGAACAATGGATCTATATGGATCTACACTTAGGATGAAGAAAATGCATGGAAATCACTATTTTAACACCAAAACGAGCCAACAATCCGACATACTCCTTTGGATCCGTGTGAGAGATAATCACCACTCACCAAATCACCTAAACAAACCCAAATCAACACGCTTCAGATCTGGACAGCGAAGGATCAAGCTTGATCTATCACCAATCCGCTTCAAACGAAGAAATCTCTCTTGAAAAGATGAAGATCTTCAATCTAAGCTCTTGAATCCTCAATTTGATCTTCAACTTGGATGGATGGAAGCACTAGATTAGAGTGGAGAAAAGAAGTGAAGAAGTGTAGAAGTCGAGCTCTCAAAATGGCAGCACTTCGTCGCTTCAAAATCCGGATCCCAAAAATGAAGAGAAACTCTCCTATTTATAGCAGAAATCCTTAAATCGTCTCCCTTCATAAGTCGTTCACGACTTACGACTTAGAACCCTACGACCTAACAACTTCTGGCCTCTACGACCTAACCAGGCTACCACTTCGCGACCTAACACACATCTGCCTATGACTCACGGCAAAACAGCTATCTCCTAAGTCGGTTACGACTTATAGCATGCGCCTACGACTCAACAAAACCCCAAATCCCCTACGACTTAAGACTTAACTCCCTTAAGTCGTCTACGACTTAAGCTCATGCGCACCTAGCGACTTACCACTAGTCACGACTTATGACTTGACAGAGGATACGACTTAACAGATCTATGCTTCCACGACTTAACAACCAACTGGGTTACGACTCAACTCCTAAGTCGTCTACGACTTAACACATAGGCTACGACTTAACCGGGTAAATTCTTAAGTCGTCTACGACTTAAATTAACACAGAAGCTTACGACCTAACCTCACTAACTCGCAACATTCTATAGGTCGTTATATTCTTAAGTCGCTGATCCTATAAGTCGCTAACTCTTAAGGTCGTCAACACGCTAACTCCTTAGGTCGCTAACTCACCCAGTCGACTTATCGTGGCAACGACTTAAACACTTAACTCGGTAACAACTTAACTTACCACTATCCTTAAGTCGCGCCTACCCCTTAAGTCGTTCAAACGACCTATCTCCAAACCTTTAACTCGCCATTCCCCTGGGTAGCTCCTATCCCCTAAGTCGTATACGACTTACGACTTATACTAAGTCGTTCACGACTTAGGACTTAGCCATATTTTTGCCTAAAATCTGAAATGGCTCAAAAATGCTAAAATTCCAGATTTTGACAAACTTTTCGAACCGTAAAATACGGGTCGTTACATTCTCTCCCCCTTAGGAATTTCGCCCCCGAAATTCCAAACAAACAAAGCAATCAAAGACTATTCTGTACGTCTATCATCCATAACAATCAACAAACCATGCATCCAATTCTAACTTAGCGTACAGAATTCTAAGACTTAGAACAAGTTACAATATCGCGAGATGAGACGACACCTTAGGGCCATACCTTGAAGAGTTCAGGATGAGCTGCCTTCATCCTCTCTTCCACCTCCCACGTACAGTCGTTATCATCATCACTCCATTGTATCTTGAGCAACTTAACTATCTTCCTCCTAAGCTGTTTCGTGTCGGTTTCGACAACACGAAGCGGCTTACGAGGTCTTCTACCAACTGGATCAACTTCGAAATCTTCACAGCTATCAGCAGAAACCACGGTATTTGAGTCATGCACATACTTCCGTAGATATGATACGTGAAAAACATTGTGCACACCCGACATCTTCTCCGGTAACTCCAATCTATAGGCGAGCTTTCCAATTCGCTCGATAATCGGGAATGGTCCAACAAATCTCGGAGTCAATTTTCCTTTCTTCCCGAATCGAATAACATTCTTTAGTGGAGAAATCTTCACAAAAACCATATCACCAACGTCGAATTCCAAATCCTTTCGACGCTTATCGGCATAACTTTTCTAACGGTCTTGGGCTGCCTTCATTCGTTGCCGAATGATCTCTATACAATCTGAAGTCTGTCGAATCATCTCTGGCCCAAGTAACGGCTTTTCTCCAGTTTCCAACCAACATGTCGGAGAGTTACACGGTCTTCCATACAATGCCTCATACGGTGCCATACCAATACTTGATTGGTAACTGTTGTTGTACGCAAACTCCACCAAATGAAGGTGATCTTCCCATGATCCTCCGAAATCCAAAACACATGCTCTAAGAAGATCTTCCAAAACTCGGTTGACTCTCTCGGTCTGACCATCTGTTTGAGGGTGATAAGCTGTACTCAAACACAACTTGATTCCCAAAACTTCCTGGAAGCTCTTCCAAAATCCACTAGTGAACAATGGGTCTCGATCGCTCACTATACTCTTCGGAATACCATGGAATCGAACTATCCACTTAACATACAACTCAGCCAACTTTGATGCAGTCCTAGTCGATCGAACAGGAAGGAATCTCGCACTCTTGGTCAGACGATCCACAATGACCCAAATCCCTTCATTTCCCGTTCTTGTTCTAGGTAGTCCATCAATAAAATCCATAGACACTTGCTCCCACTTCCATGTAGGAACTTCTAATGGATGAAGAAATCCACTTGGCTTCTTCTGTTCGGCTTTTACCAACTGGCAGTTCATACACTTGGAAATAAAATTTCCAACATCCTTCTTCATGCCTTCCCAGTAGTAGGTTCTCTTCATATCTCGATACATCTTATTTCCACCTGGATGAATTGTCAACTTCGAGTGATGACTTTCCTTCAAAACTTCACTCCTCAATTCATCTATATCGGGAACAACTAGTCGTCCTTGCTTCCGAAGCCAACCCTCTCGATCGACCCCGGATCCTTTATCCTTTTCTGGATCCAATCCAGATTCCAATTCACGGATAATCTTGACAAGCTTATCATCACGCTTTTGGCTCTCGCCAATCCTTTCCACAAGAGAAGGTCTTATCGATAAGTTTGCCAACATCTCAGGTTCCAATTCACATCTAGGCCTGAAGTCAAATCCAGCTAAATACTCGAGACTCTTCCATTCTGAAAACATGGCTCCCAATCCTGCATGTCTTCGACTTAACGCATCTGCCACTGCGTTACCTTTTCCCGGAGTATAAGCTATACCAAAATCATATGATGCTAAAAACTCTAGCCAACGTTGCTGCCGAAGATTCAAATCCTTTTGGGAGAAAAGATACTTCAGCGACTTATGATCCGTAAACAACTCAAATCGAACTCCCAATAGATAATGTCTCCACGTCTTCAGAGCAAAAACAATCGCCGCCAACTCCAAATCATGAGTCGGATAATTCCTTTCATGCGGCTTCAGTTGTTGGCTGGCATACGCAACAACTTTATCCCTCTGCATCAGTACTGCTCCAAGTCCAGTACCACATGCGTCGGTGTAAACCACCATCTCATCATTCCCACTTGGAATAGTCAAAACAGGAGCACTTGTCAATCTCTCCTTCAGGATTCCGAAAGCTTGCTCACACTCATCATCCCATCTGAACACTAGGTTCTTCTTCGTCAATCCTGTTAACGGTGCAGCTACCTTGGAGAAGTCTTTGATAAACCGTCGATAATATCCTGCTAATCCAAGAAAACTTCTCACATCAGATGCATTCTTAGGTCTAACCCAATCCTGGATTGCTGCCACCTTAGCGAGATCAACCGTTATTCCACTTCCAGAAATCACATGGCCTAAGAACCTCACTTCACTCTTCCAGAAGTGACACTTCGAAAACTTAGCCTTCAGCTGATGTTTCCGCAAGATTTCCAAAAAAATACGCAAGTGCGTCTTGTGCTCCTCTTCCGTTCTGGAATAAATCAGAATATCATCCACGAACACAAGTACGAACTTGTTCAACTGATCTCTGAACACTCTATTCATAAGATCCACAAAATATGCTGGCGCGTTAGTCAATCCAAACGGCATTACCAGCCACTCAAAGAAACCGGATGGTGTCCTAAAAGCAGTCTTCGGCACACTATCCTTAGCCACTCTCAACTGGTGAAATCCCGTTGCCAAATCCATCTGAGAAAACACCTTAGCCTCGTGAAGCTGATCAAACAAGTCATCTATTCTCGGTAATGGATACTTGTTCTTCTTTGTCACCTTATTCAGCTCACGATAATCCACACACAATCTCAACGACCCATCTGCCTTGGTTGCAAACACAACTGGTGCACCCCACTCGGACACACTACGTCGAATGAATCCTTTCTGCAAAAGATCTTCAACATGCACCCTCAACTCCTGTTGTTCCTTAGGCGCCATCCGCCTAAGAGGCATCACAACAGGTCTGGCTCCTTCAACTAGATCTATACGAAACTCGATCTCTCTATGCGGCGGCAACCCTTTGACTTCGTCAAAGACATCCTCGAATCCATTAGCGATCGGCACTGATGACAGTCCATCCCGTGGAACAACCAACGAATACATGAAGCTCATGAAGACGCCTTCTTCATGCTTACATCGTATCACAACCTTTCGCCCCTCCACATTCTCGATTGTCACTTCCAACCTCTCGCAATCAACCTTTGCCGCATACTTCCTAAGCCAGTCCATACCCAAAATAATTCCGAACCCCGCAAAGTTCAGAACAAAGCAATCACAAACAAAGGAGCAACCATGACTCGATACAACTAGACCACGGCATAACATACACAAACAAGACGAACCCCCAACTGGATTGGTCACAACCAATGGCCTATCAACAATATCCGGCTTCAAATCTAACCGGCCTACGAGTTCATTACAAACAAACGATTGCGACGCTCCAGTATCAAACAAAACTCTAACTGGAACACCACATAGGAAAAGAGTACCTTGAACAACCACACTCTTTCCTTTCTCTTCAGCAGTAGGAGCTTTCGAAGACGACGGAACAGCTCCCAAAGCATAAGCTTGCACAATCTGCTTGTCCCTCCTCGGTTCTGGACAATTCTTCCTGAAATGCCCTGGCTTGTCACAGTTGTGACACTTCATTGGCACCTTCGGATTCTTACAATCCTTAGAGAAATGGCCCTTCTGCTGACAGTTGTAGCAAGTCACCTCGCCTTTCGGCTTCTTCTGGCCATCCTTACCCTTCTGCTGCTGCTGCTTCCTCTTTTTGTTTCCACCCTGCTGGGGTTTAGACTCTTCCCTGGTCACAGCAACAACAGATCCTTCCTTAGGAAACAGACTCTCATGCCTAAGAGCTTTCTCCACAAGCTTCTCAAATGAATCGTCCAAATGATTCACCAACTGTCTCCCAAGATAACTGTCCAAGCCTGTCACAAACTTCGCATTCTTCTGGTATGCAGACTCAATATATGACCGGGCATACTTGGACAACGCTTCAAACTCAGAAACATACTCAAGAACTGATCTCCCTCCTTGCTTGAGCTCCACAAACTTCTTGAACAGAACAGACTTCTGAGCTATAGAAATGAACTTAGCTTCAAACCTAACTTGGAATTGCTCCCAAGTAATCTCTTCCTCCGGAGTATTGATGGTAATAGAGTTCCACCAATCAGAGGCTCTCCCTTGAAGCTGCCTTGATGCCAACTTCCTCTTAGTTGCACCATCAATTCCCAAATCACCAAAGATCCTTCTACAAGCATCGATCCATCTCTGGACTTCAATAGTTGATTCTGTTCCCAAGAAAACTTTCCCTCCAAGAGCAGTATAGTCTTTGCACAACTTAGCAAAATCCACTGGTTTCGGAGTTTGGACTTGAACTCCAACATCTACTACTGCCCCCGGAACTGGTATCCTTCTCATGATCGAAGTCATCATAGCTTCGAACATAGCTGCATAATCAGCAGTCCCTTCAGCAGCTCGGCCTTCCCTAGCAGCTGGTCTCCCTCTTCGACTCATTCTCAATATCTATAAAAAGGAATGATTAGAACATCTAGAGAAACAACTGCATAAAGGACTCAAACTCTACTAAGCTACTATATTATATATAGTATTCATCCATCAAAATACAATTACGTCTCTCATACGTAGTTACGTCAGTGAGCGTTGGGTAAAATCGATTAACCAATGCTCTGATACCAAATGTGACGACCGCCCATGACCCCTGCACCAAATCTAGAGATAGTGCGCTGTAAAGTGTGCCAGGCGACCATGGACGATTGTCAGGGTAGATAAAAAACAACAGAATCTATCGTATTACTCACAGCGCATGGACAAAATACAATAGAACATATGTATAGTGAAGCTTTACAGAACAAAATGTCATCATATAAAACTCCATAATAGTTGAATACAAGCATCCAAATAGCCAATACATCAAGCCTCACTACATAACACTCAGAGAATACAAAACAGCGGAACATCCAGTACATATAAGAAGATAATATGCAACCCTCCAGCTCGTCTTCGATATCAGCATCGCGAGAAGAGAACAACACCTGTCACCTGCTACCTAGTCTGCCCGTCCCAAAATGGACGAACAGCCCAAGGCAATAAGAATTAAAAACATAAAGCCTTGAGTCAGACAACAGTCTTAGTGAGCAGTAAATTAACTAACAACATACCAAAAGAGCATAAAGGAAAAGGAATAGGAATACAACCCTCCCACTCCACCTCTTTCTACAGTGATAGCCCCCAGACACACACTAAGCAGAAGCAACATAGCAGAGCATACAATTTAAAGTAAAGTAATAATCATTCGAGTCAAGGGCGATGTTTTCCAAGTACCAAGGCCTAAATCAGATAAGCACCCAGAAAATACCGCTCTTGAGTCCGAATGACGATACAACCAAACATCCATGACTCTGGCTATCACTGTTATCATTGCTTCGATATCACCGTTAATTGAATGACCGGCATATTCTTTCAGCCGTCCGTCAAGGGCTAATGGAAACCCCGGTTCTAGACATAACTCCCGCACGTCGTCGCAGCCCGTGCCTAGGACTATCGAATCTGCCCAGAGTACTCGACCATCAACAGTTGGCCGTTGGGACTATCGAATCTGCCCAAACGTACTCTTGCTTAGAGCATGCTAGAACCTTCAACAACGATGCTATCCAAGCCTCCTAGTCATCCTCCTTGACGACTATTCTCATATCCATTCATTATCCTCAACTCGAATCATATCACCGAGTTATCAACATGCTTGGAATGATCCCGTCTGGATTAGACCAAGTCTTCATCACATGATGCCTCGCTTCATTACATCCTCGCAAAGCCTCATCTCAACATCACATCATCAAATCTATGCATAAGAGCTTCATCATCCCACTACATATGCCACGAGCAGCTTTCCCAATTCAAGAGCCTTTCCCTTAGCTTTTGAATCATCTTCGACTCCCTTGTCTAAAACCAATCAACAATCATCTAATTCACAACAATCAATCATGTCAAACATCAATCCAATTAACCAAGCATTCAAATATAAGCAAAATGGACAATTATAACAATAATGGCAATTTCGTAATTAAGGAGTTGAAAGTCTAACAAGCATGAAAACATGAATAATATCTCTACAAACTTGATGAATGAACTTGCATAGGTTAACATATGATAAAATGGATGTAACATCATCATGAACAATGGATCTATATGGATCTACACTTAGGATGAAGAAAATGCATGGAAATCACTATTTTAACACCAAAACGAGCCAACAATCCGACATACTCCTTTGGATCCGTGTGAGAGATAATCACCACTCACCAAATCACCTAAACAAACCCAAATCAACACGCTTCAGATCTGGACAGCGAAGGATCAAGCTTGATCTATCACCAATCCGCTTCAAACGAAGAAATCTCTCTTGAAAAGATGAAGATCTTCAATCTAAGCTCTTGAATCCTCAATTTGATCTTCAACTTGGATGGATGGAAGCACTAGATTAGAGTGGAGAAAAGAAGTGAAGAAGTGTAGAAGTCGAGCTCTCAAAATGGCAGCACTTCGTCGCTTCAAAATCCGAATCCCAAAAATGAAGAGAAACTCTCATATTTATAGCAGAAATCCTTAAGTCGTCTGCCTTCATAAGTCGTTCACGACTTACGACTTAGAACCCTACGACCTAACAACTTCTGGCCTCTACGACCTAACCAGGCTACCCCTTCGCGACCTAACACACATATGCCTATGACTCACGGCAAAACAGCTATCTCCTAAGTCGGTTACGACTTATAGCATGCGCCTACGACTCAACAAAACCCCAAATCCCCTACGACTTAAGACTTAACTCCCTTAAGTCGTCTACGACTTAAGCTCATGCGCACCTAGCGACTTACCACTAGTCACGACTTATGACTTGACAGAGGATACGACTTAACAGATTTATGCTTCCACGACTTAACAACCAACTGGGTTACGACTCAACTCCTAAGTCGTCTACGACTTAACACATAGGCTACGACTTAATCGGGTAAATTCTTAAGTCGTCTACGACTTAAATTAACACAGAAGCTTACGACCTAACCTCACTAACTCGCAACATTCTATAGGTCGTTATATTCTTAAGTCGCTGATCCTATAAGTCGCTAACTCTTAAGGTCGCCAACACGCTAACTCCTTAGGTCGCTAACTCACCCAGTCGACTTATCGTGGCAACGACTTAAACACTTAACTCGGTAATAACTTAACTTACCACTATCCTTAAGTCGCGCCTACCCCTTAAGTCGTTCAAACGACCTATCTCCAAACCTTTAACTCGCCATTCCCCTGGGTAGCTCCTATCCCCTAAGTCGTATACGACTTACGACTTATACTAAGTCGTTCACGACTTAGGACTTAGCCATATTTTTGCCTAAAATCTGAAATGGCTCAAAAATGCTAAAATTCCAGATTTTGACAAACTTTTCGATCCGTAAAATACGGGTCGTTACATCTATTTATAAGCAAATAAAATTACTATTCACGTCAAAATATTTCGGACTCCAATCGAAGCGTGCTGCTTGGCGTTTATAATGTTTTACCCCTATTCTGAACACAATAGAATAAGTTTCAAAACCTAATTCGATCGTATGGAGAAGATAACATTTTGAATCTAATTATAATATTGAATTTCCAATATTAATTTCAACGCGTTTCTATCCCGTATGACCAAACGGTAAGTCCAAACGCAACTAAATTTGAAATCCAACAATAATACACTATTATGGATCTAATGGAATTAGTTTCATCGAATTCCAAGATTGTGCCCCCGATCGCTATTTTTACATGTTAATTAAATCGATAAATTTCCAATTTCTATAAATTAACTTTTAATTCAATTTTAAAAGTTTACTAATTCTATTCTAAATTAAATAGAATTTAAATCCATATTAGAAGTCATTTTTATTCACATTAGATTCCATATTCAATTATTTAACCAATTCCGTTATTCAAATAACCATTATATTTGAAATTTAATCTATTTAACTTATAAATTCAACTTTTCACTATTTAAAATCAATTAAATATCCTAATTCAAACGACCGAAAAATCCGGGTCGTTACAAAAGATATGTTGAAATGATATAAACCTATGTCATTTAAATATGGATTGAAATGATATATATCTGTAAGGACCCGATTCTTCGACTTTCAAATATCGACATCAATACGTCCACTGTATCGACTACCGAGCCATCGAATGTCGGAAAACCGAATACTTAGGGTTTTAAGAAAGAAGAGGTAGAAGAAAAGATAGAAGAAAAAGAAAGAAGAACAACAGAACAACATCAGAAACAGAAACAATATCAGAATCTAACATTCGCAGCGGAACAACATATAATAGAGAAATAAATAATCTTTAAATCAAAGAACTATATCATTTTATACATTACATCATCATCAGAGTTTACAACAACAATACAACACTGGACAGTTATATAAACTTGTTCTCATACAGAATACACATCGGAATAAAAAATATCATATACAAGTGGTACGTCTCGCCATCCAGCTCGCCACTAAGCTCCACAGCATCCCGAATCTAGAATGATCTGATAACCTACACTAGGCTGCCCGTGTGGAAAATAATGGGCACCCAGAGTTTAGAAGGGAAACAATAAACTCCGAGTCAGTCATGGTGACTGGTGTGAGATCGTAAAACAGTTTATCTTTATAACAACAACAGGATAATTTTAAAGTCAATTCGAAATGCTTTTGGAAAATGAAACTACCATAAGACCTCCCGCCACACACACAATACAAACGCAGAATTGGAGGAGATTTCTTCTTATGATAGTCAAAGATGCTTACTACGCAAAACAAATAATTTGATTTGATATTATTATTAGTGCATAGTGGAAAACATTTCGAAAGTAGAATATAAATCTTAGCCAACATAGGTACCATTATAGTATGCCTACTATAGCTACCATATTAAATGGCAGGTTCTACAACTAAAACCGTACAAGGCTCGTATTGTTTCTTTGGATTACCAACAAATGGTCAGGCCAAGGAACTTCCCATTGCCACATGGAAACGCCTCTGGAAAGACGTCCCGAGAAATAACCTAACATTACGGTTAGATCTCTGCCAACACAAGGCCGGGTTACCTCTGCAAAAATAGGTAACTACTGACATGCGTATGCCATTCCCCGATCGTAACCGATCTTCCCGAGGATCCTCGGTTTCCAACAACCATAAAGTAATAAATTCACAGCATCAACATAGGTTAAATATCTGGACTCCATACCATGATACCACCTCTATCCAGAAGGAATGACATACACTAAGGGGCGCTACTCCCTAGAACCTTGCTGCATCCTTCCTGTTTTGACCATTTCGGGGTGTGAGGTCCGACGAAGTCTCGTCCACAAAGCTACACTTTGTCACAAAGCCATGCTTCGGGTCAAACAAATGATCAAAGTAATGATCACAAAGATAAATGATCATATCACAAATGATCAAACAATGATCATTTAACAGCAACACTCAGCATGCCACATTACCAAATTGGGAGTATATCATTAGTAACCTTCAACTACATAACCTCTGAGCTCGTACGTCTCAGAGAAGGGTGTTAAGCAAAGAGAATAAATTCTCCACCACCAACAGATATGTATTTGAAAGAAACCAGCTTTATATCTCAATTTGTAAAGTCAGACACAAAACCATACAAGTCTGTTCCGGGATCGAACAGAACCGAAGGCACTTCTCACGAAGCCCTTGCAAATCCGGATAATTTTCTAATCACGTCCGGACTTCCCGTCACTAAGGGTGATAAAACCTCTATATCGGAGATCAGCCGATGTAGAGTAACTCGACGGTAATCCTTCCATTTTCAAAAATATCCGATCTTCAACACCGGTCATCAAATGCAATCCATTACGACGTATCACATATTCGGAATGGGTTATACGACCCAAAGGTCCTTTCCCGGCTAACCCGAATAGTGAGCGCTTATTCAAAAATAAGTGTGGCATTCAAATTCAAGCAAATCACAACAAATACCCATTCAAGGGTAAATATTGATAGTCGGTTATTTAACTATCAATAAAGATGCGCAACATCATCAGATTCCAAATAATTTTCCAAATTATTTAATTTCCAAAAATATCTTTACAAGATATATAATTTTCCACACTTAACCATTTGAAACAAATTTCTAATATTCACTTTTCAATTTATCTTTACAAAGATAAAATTTCAAACCTTTCATTTCATATTGGAAAAGCATTTCCATACTTATTTAATAATAAGTTATTCACAAATCATCTATTTTCAACACTTGAAAAATATTCGATATACTTAAATTAAAATTTAGTATATATTTCATTCTTTAAGGAAATCATTCTCTTTCACAAATTTTATTCGAGTCAAAACGAATGTTACGTAAAACATCGTTATGACAACTCAAAATCACTAGTATAAGGATTCGAAATTTAGATAGATATATAAATCCTAATACTACAATATTTCCTTTTGGAAACCATTTACTATAACAACAGTGTTATAGTCCACCATTTCCTTATTTCTCGAAAACGTCTATTTCAACAATGAATGTTGAAATCTATGATTTCGATACTTAACACGTTTTAAACCATCTTTTAAAACAATTACTTCATTTCGCAATATCACTTCTCCAAAACATATCCATTTTATTTAATAATATATTCACAGTCCAAAATCGTAAATATACTTCGTTAACAAATTTAACGTTTCTACGCATTTTACTTAAAAGATTATCCACTGTCCAAAATCGTGGATAAAATTCCCAACCAAACTCTTATTATTACAACATTTAACTTAAAGGATAATTCGCTGTCCAAAATCACGAATATATCTTCTTTATAAAACTTCTATGTTTAATTTATCAAATTCAATTGGTTTTGGGTTTATAAAACAACGTTTATAAATTCCATTTCTATTTATAAAAAACTTCAACTTATAAATCTCATTATTAACAAATTCCATTCATATCTCATTTAAATGCCAAAATCCGATTTATAAGATAATTGCTTATAAATCTTTTATTTTACAAATAAAATCTATTCGTTTAATAACTTCACAATTTATAAATCTATAAATTCCGTTCACTTATGAAATCCATTTATACTTCCTTTTAACACTTATAAAAACTCGTTTTATAATTCCAATATTTTTAATTTATAAAATATCAATTTTATACATCTTTTAGATAAATTGTTCATAATAATTCAAAAATCCCAATTTAAACTATTTTATAAATCAATCAACTATTTATTTCAAAAATCACACTTTGGTTATATTTCATAAAAATCATAATTTTTTATAACTTTAAAATTGGATCCGATGATGCAACAGCACCAATCATCAATCACAACAATCAAACATCATATATCATCATATGATAACAGAATATATCACAATATCTGTAAATAAATCAATACGGTGAGGAATCCAGTTGGATCCCTCCAACCTGCTTGCCTGCATCCACAGATGTTAGCACAATACCAATTCCGCTCCAGTACGGAATATCGCGGTATATGGGTTTAATAAATATTATCCGCTATTATGCGGCGCAATAGGGTCTCATCCGCTATACACTGCGGGAAATCAACTCCAAGTACATATATAATACCAATTTCACTTTACGGTGAAATATTCGCGGTATATGTTTTTAATAAATAACCTCCGCTTAATAACGGCGTATAATGTCTATTTCAATCAACAGATAGCAATCATCATTCAAAAATACATTTAAGCAATTTTGAATCTAACTATTTAAAATTAACATCGAAACTATTCGATTGAGTGAGAAGTACTCACCTTGGGTTTCAATTCAGTTTCAACGTTTTATTTCGAATAAATTTAAACGGACGTTTAATTTTACCCGAAATTTTCACTGACTCCAATCAACTCCAAACCAGCTCCATTACGTAATGCTCGACAAAATGAAGCCAACGCAATTCGTTTCGTCCAAAACGGACCTCGTATGAAGAAGTTATCGCATTTTAAAGTTTGTACACATTATAAAACAATTAAATTTACAATCCCTTTTATAATTTTCAACCTAAATCAATCGTTGCCGTTGCTTTTTTTTCTCCAGATCTGGGCCCTCCCATGCGTTTCTTCCCCCTTTGCATTCGTGAAAACTCACGTAACCCATCTCGGCCGCCGTTGAACCCTACTAGCCGCGCCACCATCATTCACCTACCCTCCGATCAAGCTCCACCATTTGAAGCGCCTACCCATGCTCTACACTCGGCTTGAAGGGCTCGAAGCTCGACTCCCTTTTCACCTCGAAAAACGTGAAAGACTGTTGCCCCTTTGAACGCATTTTGCCGTTGGTCCAAAGCTCTAAAAACGATCGTGACCGTTGAACACGAAGATCTCGTGATGATCTACAATTTTGCAGTTGGAAGTTTGTTGAATCGATGCACGGATTGGAAAATATCAAGAGGAGAAGGAGTGAAATTCTCAGCCATTGAATTTAAAATGGCGGCTGAAGCTTGAGAGAAAACCCTAGTTTAGTTGCTTGCAAATTGAAGATGTGAGGTGCTTTTATAGAAAATCGCCCAAAACACTATTCATCCAAAAATTTCCGAACTCCAAACGAAGCGTGCCGGCTGACGTTTCTAAGGTTTACCCCGCGTTCCGAACACAATGGAATGTGTTTCGGGAGCTAATTCGATCATCTGTGCGAGTTACAGAATTAAACGATCAATTTTAATTTAAACCGATTTCGATGCATTTTGGCTTGCCCCGGACAAACTATAAATCCGATTGACTTGAAATTTGAAATCTTACAATAATATCACATTATGGATCCGATGAAACTAGTTTCATCGAAATCCGAGACTGTTTGAAAAAATGACTATTTTAACTCGTCAAATTAATATTAAAACAATTTCGATGCGTTTCGAGCTGCCACGGTCAAACAACAACTCCGATTGCTACGAAAATTGAAATCCGATAATAACAAACTATTACGGATCCAATGGAACTAGTTTCGTCCAATTCTGAGGATGTTCGAAAAATGGCTAATTTCACTAGTCGACTAAATATTAAAATATTCAATTTTCACAATTTAACTTTAAATTCAAATTTAAAAGTTCTATAACATCTCTATAACTTCAATATGATTTAATATAACTTTATAAATCATTTTCATTCACATTAAATCCAGATTTCAATTATTTCTGGAATTTAACTATTAAATTATCAATTTAATTATCCAATTAAATCCAGTTATTCGAAAAATAAATTATTCGACTTATTAATTTCACTTATTAATATTTAAAATCAATTAAATATTCGAATTTTTAATTGACAGAAATTCTGGGTCGTTACAAACTTCCCCCCTTAAAAGAATTTCGTCCTCGAAATTACCATGTAAGAAAAATTCACAAAATCCATTAACTTTTCAAAATAAACCGTTCAAATTTGATTTTACAAATCTCTTAAGTGTTTAATTTTTCCAAAATTTACAGTTAAACTTCTTACAAAATGTTTACTAAGTTTTCAAATCATACTTAGTTTTCAAATTTCTCAAAAATATTCTAACGCCTTAAATTTTCGGAAAATTTCGCCATAGCCTCCTCTGCGCAGCTCGATCCGAAAAAAAATGACAGTGTATATATATCACAAATATACATCTCATCAAGTGATGAGGTATCCTGCAGGGAAAAAAGTGTAAAAGTACGATATTTAATCCGAGATATGTACCTTATATATTATTAGCGAGCGTATACGGCTAATATAGCGCGAAAGCGAGCTGCAAATGCGAAGCAAACGCCATACGCACCTACTAAACACTCAATCAAACAAATGAGAACATGTATATAGAAAATAATATCGATATACATCATATAGCAACATAATAACTACATGTGCTAACATAGCAATTGCAACTAAAGCAACAAATGCAACCATCATCCAATAAACATTCAACAACTTCATAACCAAATCAATATACATTCACTTTTCATTAATATTCATTGAATTGGTTTTCAATTTTAAATCATATTTGATTCATTTACATTGTATTTTATCAACATTCTTTTTCAATTCAATTAGTTACATTCACTAATTTACATTCAAGTTGGTTCACTTCCAATTCAAATTGAATTCTATTTAAATTTACTGCACTTCAATTTAAATTAAATTACTTTAGCTTCCAATTTTATTAATTCAATTTCATTAACACTTGATGAATTTTATATACAACCAACTAACATCCAAATAACAACCAATGTTTATTCAACATAACCAAATTATTTAATTTACATTCAATTTGGTTCAACACTTTCATTTTCCAATTGGTTTATATTAAATTGACTTCCATTCAATTTATTCAATTAGCTTTTAATGAATTAACACTTACATTCATTTTTCATATCAACTTATTTTCATTAGATTGATTAACATGCAATCCATTTATCCAATTCAATTGCTACTTCATTTTACAAATAAAATTGAATTTCATTTATATAACTCAAGTTCACATTTATTTAATAAATTCACTTTATTAATTTACTTTGATATCAAAATCAACTTCGTTCAACATCACTTAAGTTATTTTCCATTTCAAACATCATTTGTTTAACTTAACTTAAGTTTCCACTTATAAATTAAATTTAGATTCCCATTCTAAATAAATTCTATTCAACTTTTACCAAAGTTAATTTTATTTCATATTATAAGTATAAACTTATTTCACTTATATTTATCAACTTAAACTTGGATTTTAAATCAAATCTGTTTATCACAACAAACTTCAATTTCCAATTTACTATGGTAGCAAATCAATCACACAGAAACTCGAAAATGATACTGATGATGCTGCAGTCATCACCGTACTATTTCCCAGCAACAATAGTGAATTTAGTTCTTTAAATTCTTTCAAAATTTTTCCTTGATTTATAAATCTTATTACAAATCTTTTACTTATAAAATTTCACTTCTTATATATAAGATTATTTTTACCATTGTAAATCAATTTAATTATAACTTCATACATTATAATTTATTTGCTTATATATATTCTTATTTTTCAACAACCAAACAATCAATTATATACACTTTAACACTGAAAAATTATTTCTTTATATACAAAATATAATCAAGGTAAAATTATTTCATTTACCCAACTCAAAACAATATCATGCCGAATTGTTCTATACAAGTGTTTAGAGATCCCTATCGATAGAGTTGTACGGACAATACCGACCATAATCCATATACCACTCAACAAACCAATCATCACAATATAAAACAATTTTATATTCACTAACAAATACGCACTCGTATCTATTATTACACTCAACTCATTCTAGAGCACTACTGACTCTATCTCTAATGAGTAACACCCAACAGAGCAGGGTTGTCGCTTAACCATATGCTCTGATTGTAAGGACCCGATTCTTCGACTTCCGAATATCGACATCAATACGTCCACTGTATCGACTGCCGAGCCATCGAATGCCGGAAAACCGAATACTTAGGGTTTTAAGAAAGAAGAGGTAGAAGAAAAGATAGAAGAAAAAGAAAGAAGAACAACAGAACAACATCAGAAACAGAAACAATATCAGAATCTCACATTCGCAGCGGAACAACATATAATAGAGAAATGAATAATCTTTAAATCAAAGAACTATATCATTTTATACATTACATCATCATCATAGTTTACAACAACAATACAACACTGGACAGTTATATAAACTTGTCCTCATACAGAATACACAGCAGAATAAATAATATCATATACAAGTGGTACGTCTCGCTATCCAGCTCGCCACTATGCTCCACAGCATCCCGAATCTAGAATGACCTGATAACCTAACTCTAAGCTGCCCATGTGGAAAATAATGGGCACCTAGAGTTTAGAAGAGAAACAATAAACTCCGTGTCAGTCATGGTGACTGGTGTGAGATCGTAAAACAGTTTATCTTTAAAACAACAACAGGATAATTTTAAAGTCAATTCGAAATGCTTTTGGAAAATGAAACTACCATAAGACCTCCCGCCACACACACAATGCAATTGCAGAATTGGAGGAGATTTCTTCTTATGATAGTCAAAGATGCTTACTAAGCAAAACAAATAATTTGATTTGATATTATTATTAGTGCATAGTGGAAAACATTTCGAAAGTACAATATAAATCTTAGCCAGCATAGGTACCATTATAGTATGCCTACTATAGCTACCATATTAAATGGCAGGTTCTACAACTAAAACCGTACAAGGCTCGTATTGTTTCTTTGGATTTCCAACAAATGGTCAGGCCAAGGAACTTCCCATTGCCACATGGAAACGCCTCTGGAAAGACGTCCCGAGAAATAACCTAACATTACGGTTAGATCTCTGCCAACACAAGGCCGGGTTACCTCTGCAAAAATAGGTAACTACTGACACGCGTATGCCATTCCCCGATCGTAACCGATCTTCCCGAGGATCCTCGATTTCCAACAACCACAAAGTAATAAATTCGCAGCATCAACATAGGTTAAATATCTGGGCTCCATACCATGATACCACCTCTATCCAGAAGGAATGACATACACTAAGGGGCGCTACTTCCTAGAACCTTGCTGCATCCTTCTTGTTTTAACCATTTCAGGGTGTGAGGTCCGACGAAGTCTCATCCACAAAGCTACGCTTTGTCACAAAGCCATGCTTCGGGTCAAACAAATGATCAAAGTAATGATCATAAAGATAAATGATCAAACAAATGATCATATCACAAATGATCAAACAATGATCATTTCACAGCAACACTCAGCATGCCACATTACCAAATTGGGAGTATATCACTAGTAACCTTCAACTACATAACCTCTGAGCTCGTACGTCTCAGAGAAGGGTGTTAAGCTAAGAGAATAAATTCTCCGCCACCAACAGATATGTATTTGAAAGAAACCAGCTTTATATCTCAATTTGTAACGTCAGACACACAACCATACAAGTCTGTTCCGGGATCGAAAAGAACCGAAGGCACTTCTCACGAAGCCCTTGCAAATCCAGATAATTTTCTAATCACGTCCGGACTTCCCGTCACTAAGGGTGATAAAACCTCTATATCGGAGATCAGCCGATGTAGAGTAACTCGACGGTAATCCTTCCGTTTTCAAAAATATTTGGTCTTCAACACCGGTCATCAAATGCAATCCATTACGACGTATCACATATTCGGAATGGCTTATACGACCCAAAGGTCCTTTCCCGGCTAACTCGAATAGTGAGCGCTTATTCAAAAATAAGTGTGGCATTAAAATTCAAGCAAATCACAACAAATACCCATTCAAGGGTAAATATTGATAGTCGGTTATTTAACTATCAATAAAGATGCGCAACATCATCAGATTCCAAATAATTTTCCAAATTATTTAATTTCCAAAAATATCTTTACAAGATATATAATTTTCCACACTTAACCATTTGAAACAAATTTTAAATATTCACTTTTCAATTTATCTTTACAAAGATAAAATTTCAAACCTTTCATTTCATATTGGAAAAGCATTTCCATACTTATTTAATAATAAGTTATTCACAAATCATCTATTTTCAACACTTGAAAAATATTCGATATATTAAATCAAAATTTAGTATATATTTCATTCTTTAAGGAAATCATTCTCTTTCACAAATTTTATTCGAGTCAAAACGAATGTTACGTAAAACATCGTTATGACAACTCAAAATCACTAGTATAAGGATTCGAAATTTAGATAGATATATAAATCCTAATACTACAATATTTCCTTTCGGAAACCATTTACTATAACAACAGTGTTATAGTCCACCATTTCCTTATTTCTCGAAAACGTCTATTTCAACAATGAATGTTGAAATCTATGTTTTCGATACTTAACACATTTTAAAACAACTTTTAAAACAATTACTTCATTTCACAATATCACTTCTCCAAAACATATCCATTTTATTTAATAATGTATTCGCTATCCAAAATCGTAAATATACTTCGTTAACAAATTTATCGTTTCTACGTATTTTACTTAAAAGATTATCCACTGTCCAAAATCGTGGATAAAATTCCCAACCAAACTCTTATTATTACAACATTTAACTTAAAGGATAATTCGCTGTCCAAAATCACGAATATATCTTCTTTATTAAACTTTTAAGTTTAATTTATCAAATTCAATTGGTTTCGGATTTATAAAACAACGTTTATAAATTCCATTTCTATTTATAAAAAACTTCAACTTATAAATCTCATTATTAACAAATTCCATTCATATCTCATTTAAATGCCAAAATCCGATTTATAAGATAATTGCTTATAAATCTTTTATTTTACAAATAAAATCTATTCGTTTAATAACTTCACAATTTATAAATCTATAAATTCCATTCACTTATGAAATCCATTTATACTTCCTTTTAACACTTATAAAAACTCGTTTTATAATTCCAATATTTTTAATTTATAAAATATCAATTTTATACATCTTTTAGATAAATCGTTCATAATAATTCAAAAATCCCAATTTAAACTATTTTATAAATCAATCAACTATTTATTTCAAAAATCACACTTTGGTTATATTTCATAAAAATCATAATTTTTTATAACTTTAAAATTGGATCTGATGATGCAACATTACCAATCATCAATCACAACAATCAAACATCATATATCATCATATGATAACAGAATATATCACAATATCTGTAAATAAATCAATACGGTGAGGAATCCAGTTGGATCCCTCCAACCTGCTTGCCTGCATCCACATATGTTAGCACAATACTAATTCCGCTCCAGTATGGAATATCGCGGTATATGGGTTTAATAAATATTATCAGCTATTATGCGGCGCAATAGGGCCTCATCCGCTATACACTGCGGCAAAACAACTCCAAGTACATATATAATACCAATTTCACTTTACGGTGAAATATTCGCGGTATATGTTTTTAATAAATAACCTCCGCTTAATAACGGCGTATAATGTCTATTTCAATCAACAGATAGCAATCATCATTCAAACATACATTCAAGCAATTTTGAATCTAACTATTTAAAATTAACATCGAAACTATTCGATTGAGTGAGAAGTTCTCACCTTGGGTTTCAATTCAGCTTCAGCGTTTTATTTCGAATAAAATTAAACGGACGTTTAATTTTACCCGAAATTTTCACTGACTCCAATCAACTCCAAACAAGATCCATTGCGTAGTGCTCGACAAAACGAAGCCAACACAATTCATTTTGTCCAAAACGGACCTCGTATGAAGAAGTTATCGCATTTTAAAGTTTGTACACATTATAAAACAATTAAATTTACAATCCCTTTTATAATTTTCAACCTAAATCAATCGTGGCCGTTGCTTTCCTTTCTCTAGATCTGGGCCCTACCACGCGTTTCTTCCCCCTTTGCATTCGTGAAAACTCACGTAACCCATCTCGGCCGCCATTGAACCCTACTAGCCGCGCCACCATCATTCACCTACCCTCCGATCAAGCTCCACCATTTGAAGCGCCTACCCATGCTCTACACTCGGCTTGAAAGGCTCGAAGCTCGGCTCCCTTTTCACCTCAAAAAACGTGAAAGACTGCTGCCCCTTTGAACGCATTTTGCCGTTGGTCCAAAGCTCTAAAAACGATCGTGATTGTAACAACCCGTAAATTTAACCGGTTTTTAATAACGTTATTAGCTAAAAATTTGTGGAATTTTAAACGATAAAATTTTGAAATATAAATTTGATATTTGGAATGCGTCTAGTTAAACATAGCAACTGGTAAAATTTTCGTCCGAAAATATGAAAGTTTATTTCGTGCGTCAATTTACTTCAATTTAATCAGTTAAAAAGCGATTAAAATAAAATGTTTTCAAAACCAAAATATTTTTACATAGAAAAATTCTAAACCATCTTCTAAGCAAGATGTCAGTTGTCGTTTTTCCAAATTCGGACATCTTTGGCTCCGTCGATCTTATTTTTCTACGTTTTTCTTGCATTTTTCCGCTAGTATTAAAACTTCGAATTTTTATGATTCAATCATACCACTGACATCTATATATCGTTTTAATCGTATCGTCATGCTGATCTCTGCGGTATAATTGGTTTTGAATTTTGAGGTCAGATACGCGACGAAAACGATGAAACGGACAGCCGTATCAGTTACAGTATTGCAACTTTTACTTCCCTGTCCTTCTCAAATTTGAAACGAGCAGCGGTACCGTAGTAATAAATTTGGTTTGATCTTTCGGCTGAATTGTAGCGAGGGGGCGTTGCTTTATATTCTCCGGGATTTAAGGGTGAACAATTGTTATTCCCCACGATCAATTTACTTGACTTGTTTGTTCGCCCTGCTTTTAGTTCTCTCTTGTCTGTTCAATTGCACAGCTGTCTGCCCGTTACCTTTATTAAAATTTTTTTTTTTGAAACAACAAATTCATCCTTCACATTGCATCAATTAATATTGTGCCCATTCCACTTTGCCTTTGGTCCAATTGAAAACAATAGGTTTACGTACAGTATATTATCTACCTTTTCATTTCTATCCTTTTTCTTCCTACACGTTACTTCTCACTCCTTCCCTTACTTTCTCCTCTTATTTTCGGCCATGGCAGAGAGAAAAAAAGAATCGTCCTCTCACCTCTCTCTTTTCTTCCCGTAGCCCAAAGCCAACCTAGGCCTTGCCGTCCGTCCCCGAGCTCCGCCTCCACCATGCCGTGTAGGCGACCCCGCAAGCCATGCTCGACCAACCAAGACCATTCACCCACCATCCCGTGCCTTCCTCCTCCTTATGTCAGCTTCGCCCTCCTCCATTCATGCTCCGACTGAGCCACCGTACGCGCAGCCGCGCAAGCATCATCATCACGTGGCCATCTCCATTTTTCCCTACCTGCTGCGGCATTCCTATCTTTTCTTTTATATGAAGGTATGAATATAAAAATGTTCATATATGTTGTCTGGAAAATATTTATGCGTGTTTAAAAATATAATAAAAGTCTTATATATATATATTGTTCGTATAATCTTTGTATACATTGGTATTATATTGTTTTTGAGATATATCCGTCTGTTGTACTTATAATATATACATGAGTTTATACATCTAGTTTTCTTTTTCAATTATTTGTTGTTAGGTAAATGTTAGTATATATGTTACCTTTAATAGGAGATATGTTGTTATATAATTTTCAAATGAGTTTTAGCATATATATATTTATCAGTTTAGTATATACATATGTTATGTATATATTTCACATTGTATATTATTAGCATGTGGCGCAGCATCGTTTTCTGGGTTTCGTACAAGAATATTGTAATTTATATAATAGTCGTGAGCTACTGAAATCTTGACTAGTTGTTATATATACATTTTGTCTTAAGCTTTGTGTCATAGGATAGTATGTCAAGTTGTTTAAATATATGTTTTCATATATGATGTCAGTAACATATTTTAGTATAGCCTGTTCTCGTTTAAAATTGTTAACATGCATATATGTATATTTAAGCTATATAAGTTACAGATGTTGAAACTTAGTTGCTGTATGTAGGTATATTATCTTCAAAAGTTGGACTTCTGGTTATTTACTTATATAATAACAGTCATATGTATTCGTAAGTTACTGTACATAGATTTTTATATTAGCGTATATAACATTGATTTTTCAGTATTATATATATAGTTAGTTTTGTTTTACAAAGTATCGGCTTATGTATAAAATATTTTGTTACCTGTTATTATCTGTTACTTATCTTTTATCATATGTACAAAATAGGTACAATTATAAGTTGAAAATATGTTACTTATAATGCATACTTATTATATGGTTTTTAAGTTATCTGATAATGTAATTATATTTAAGTTATTAAACTATGGGTTGTAAGGAATATATATGTTTTAATACAAAACTATGATTTTGAAACCCATATTTATATTTAATTTAATATATGGTTGAATTTAAAATATGATTTATATATAGTTACCTGTGAGTTCACTTATACTAATTATTTCCAATGATCCAATTCTGATTTGATTTCGTCTATTCCTATTGACTAGCTTTGTTCGTCAAATTCGTGCCAATCTATTTTTCTTTGCAATTCGTGCTTGGATTCGTAGCTAATTCTGTGTGACGAATCATCTCTAGCCTCAAAAGGTGAGCAATCACTCACGATTAATATTCTTTTATTTATTAAATTTGATTTCAATTGAAACGACAATTGAAATATGCTGCTGTTTGATATTTACACTGTTATTACCTGTATCAGTTCACCTGTGACATTTGACACCATTATCTGTTATGTATGCAATGATAATCCAGTTTGGCTGTTAAATGATTGATTGTTTGATGTTTATATTGGATGTTTGTAACGACCCAAAATTTTTATCGTTTTACTTAGATAATTAATTGAAATTTTGTGAAATTTTAAACAATAAAAATTGAAAATAAAAATTTATTATTTGGAATACGTCTATTTAATATAGCAACTGGTAAATTTTCATCTGATAATATTGAAGTTTATTTTCCTGTGAAATTTCATTTCAAATCAAACCGGTTAATAACAGTGAATTTAAAAGTTTTCCGAAACCAAAATATGTCAACAGGAGAAAATTTATTCAGATCATTCTGAACCAGACTGTGAAATTCGTTTTTCCAAACTTGGACTTCTACTGCTCCGTTTATCTTAATTCTGGTAAAATAGCAGCATTTTCGGTACCGATCATCGACTTTTGATCGGATGATCGTGCCACTAATATCTGTGTACCGTTTTGATCGTCTCGTCGTACTGATCTCCACGGTATATTCAACTCTGCATTTTGAGATCCGGTACATGCCGAAAAGAATAAACTGTTCGTTGTAACTGAACCGTAAATTGTGACTTTATTTCTTCCTTCGGTTTCAAAATTTAAAACGTAAAGGCTGGACCACATTATTGCTTTGCTTTAATGAGTCAGCTCAATTGGAGGCACCGTTGAAAAATTCAATTCACCTTATATTTATGTACGTTTTCATTTTTACCAAGTCTGTCCACTTTCTCCATTTTGAATTTGCTTGCCACTTTACATTACATTCCTGTACCTTATCATTCTTCCTCCCCTTCAAAATTCTTTTCTCCTCCCTGTAGCTCTTCTCTCTCTACTTTATTTTGCATTTGAGAAAATATAGGGACAGCCTTTCTTCCTCCTCTTCGTCCTCAATTTCCATCGTACCACCTCCCGCTGCCTCCTCCACAACAATAACAGCCAAACTCCCACTGATATACCACAGCCCACATCTAGCACCAGCCCTTGCCGAGAACCACCGCTGCCTTCTCTCGCGCAGCCGATCTTCCTAGTGCCATCACTAACCTCGGCCAACAAGCCGACCCCGCCTATACCTCGGATCTGCAGCTCCTACGCCACCTCAGCCTCAACCACCAGCCACCCCTTTCCATCCACGTGGCCACCACCCTCCAGTTCTCGAAGCTTTCCACACGCAGCCGAGATCACTAGCCACGACCAACCTCTGCCTTCCCCACGCCCACGTCAGCTCCGCCTTTTCTTCCTCCACTTCCATCCAAAGGCCAACCCCAGGCTCCCCACTCACTCCCTTTCTTCCATCGTCGGCCTTCAACCACCGAAGCCCCACCAACCGCACCTAAGCCTCCCACCGCCCTGCAGATCCAACCCCGAAAACACCATCTCACCAAAGCGGCCACTCCTCCACGTCGCCGAATCCCTTTGCTTCCACTATCCTCCAACTTGCTCCGAAGTAAGCTTCGTTTCCTCTTTTTCTTGATTCTATTTATATATGTTTCAACTTTATTTTAGTATCTGGGTTCGAAATATATTTGTTTGTACTAGAGATATTATATGTATTTGATTTATTTGTTTGTATGTATATATATAGTACAGTATATATATATTATTATTTAATGGTATTGTATTATATGAATAATAAATCTAGATGGTTCGATTTGCTAATAGTTTGAAGTAACCGAGTTATGTAAAGTTGTGTGCTGTCATTTGTATGTGTGAAGTACTATATGTTTATACCAGACCGTATATATATTATTTTATTTATAAATAGTTATAGTTATATGAGTTATTGTTTTACGTGTATAATATCTATTATATTAGTTATACGTAAAGGTTAGTGTGTGTATTTATATATATTTATACATATATAACCTTGCCTGCTGTTTTTATATAGGTCTCAAGTCTTATACAGTTCTACTATATATAGTATAAGTATTCTTGGTAGATTTATATACTCGCTTTCATATTATAACCTTGTATGTTATAAAGTCCGTTTGGTTCTATGCTTATGATAGGTTTGGTAAATATTTTGGAAGGATTTTATGATTTATATTTTTAGCATGTGTAGATGGGTTTCGGTTTGGATATAAAGTATATAAACCTTTAAATGTTGTATGATGTCTGTTAGTTTATAGTTAAGTATATATATAGATACAGTATATATTTGTACGCGTCTTTATATATAAAAGGTGATGTTAGCAATATATTTATATAAGATACAGTTGTATACATTAGTTTTATTATAAAATATATGTATTAGTCTATACTATAGTTAGCTGTGAATTTATATATTTATTTACAAACTGAATATTATAATTTGTGATATGTTTGTTTATACTAAAACTATGATATAGTATATAACCTGTAGTGTATATATGTTATGGTATCATTGTTTTAAAAGTATGTTATACAATATCGATTTTTAAATTATAACATACATGTGTATTTAGTTTTCAATTGTATATCGTACATATTGGGATTCAATACTGATTTGAAATAAATGTATATGTTTTAAATATATGTTTGGTTTAATAAAGTGATCTTGGGATATATAAAGATTTTATATTGTTATATGTATGTTTAAATTATAATGTTGATTTCTATATATGTGTTTGATTAAACATTGATTTTTGAAAGGAAATAATAAGATAATAATATAATATACTATTCGTTGAATTTATCATCATCAACCAAATTCTGATTTGATTTCATCGATTTGTCGTTATCAGCTTTGATCGTCGGATTCGTGCTGATCTTTCTTCGCTTTGATTCGTAACTCAACTCAGCTTCGTTGTCTATCTCTCTAGCCTCGAAAGGTGAGCAATCACTCACGATTAACGTTCTTTTATTTATTAAATCTGATTTCAATTGAAACGACAGTTGAAATATGCTGCTGTTAGTAAATTACATTGTTATATATGCTATTATCTGTATATGTTCACCTGTGACATCTGACACCAGTATCTAGAATTTATATGCCTGTTATTACTATTATCTGTATATGTTCACCTGTGACATCTGACACCAGTATCTGTTATTTATATTGATGATATATGCCTGTTGTTATATTTTATATTATCTGTTATCACTCTGCAAGTTCCCTGTTAGTATAGAATTCACTATGGGTTGAAATGATACATACCCGAACGGACTTTAGAATAGGAGAATTTCGTTATGGGTTGAAATGATAAACCCAAGCGATTTTCATTTGAATTGAAATTGGGATTACGGGTCGAAATGATATCTACCCGTATCACTTAACCATATGATAAATATATATACAAACACCGTTGGTTCATATATATAAATATTTTGAAATTAAATTCTATGGTTTTGGAAAGAAATATATGGTTTTATTAAATGTTGAGCCTTAAATTAGTATATACAAAATGGAAATGATTTATATAGATTTAATAATGATATTTAATTTAATTAAGATTTATTAAATACATATAATATGGTTGAGTATTTAAATTTATGTTCCAAATAGATTTTTGGTAAAAATTTGAAAAAGTTAAGGTTGGGAAGATGATTTGAATTTAGTAAAGAATTTTATTTAAATTAAACCAATATAAAACTTATTGAAATTGGGACTTAAGATATGATTTATAACTTGAGTTTGATTTAAATAATTTAATGAATATTTCTTGTTTAAATAAATTTAAGGAAATATTTAGAAAATAAAACGAAATTTAAGGCTAGTTAAATGATATTGAAGTGAATATTCCCGGATTAATAATAATAAATTTAAATCAAGTGCTATATGAAACGGTTAAACTTAACTTTGAAAATGTTGAATATTAAAGCTTTGAAATATATTGAAAATTTAAATGGTATATTTAGAACTGAATTGAATTGATGAATTGAGCTTTGAATAAAATTTGAATTTGGAATTCGAGTTAATTTAAATCGATTTGTGAGACTTGAGGAAATTATAAATACTTTACTTTTTAAATCATTTAATATATATACTATTTTGGAAAATAGATATATTTGAAATGAAAATGTGAAATTTGGGTTTGAAGTAAATTTAATTGAAATGACCACGGTGTTATAATGTATATTTCCACCTTGTAGATAGTTCTGAAGATCCTTAGAGGATGGTTATCCCAAACATCCTTTAAGTTACTTGTATTTCAGTTGATATTTCACTTGAGTGGGATTTATTTATATAAGAATGTTAATCCTGACTCAAGTGTTTTGTGTTTTGCTTTACGCTCGGGTCAGACCGAGTGATACAGCATTTGAGACTCACCTTTGAAGTTTGGAGCTTCCTTTGGAGATCCAACTATCGCCTCAGCTTTCAGCTCTTCTAGTGGATTTGTTCAGAGAAGTCATCTGTTGTATTGAAGACTTCACTGCATTTGAGATATTCTGTTGTATTTTGTTTCTAACTCTGATGTTTATATAGTAGCTTCATGAACTACTATTTTATCTATTCCGCTGCGTATTATTGTATTACTCTGTGTATGTGATTCTGTGATTGATTTATTTACTGCATATGCTGAGTTTTGCCAAATTTAAATTAACAATCTGATATTTTGAATTATTCAAGTCAGACATGTGTGTCTGCCTATGCACTTAGAGGGTGCAGCATGATAGGGGGTTCTCGCATTTGGTTTGGTAGCGAGCGGATGACTCTTACTCCTACATGTCCCTGCGGGGTTGGTGCAGTCGAGAGGCTGGCTGTAAAGGCAGAACACAGGTACAGCTGTATGCTACGGTGGGCGTTAACCCACTGACGCGGGTCGTTACAGTTGGTATCAGAGCTTTGGCTTTAGGCAAACCTTAGCATATGTGATAAATTTATTTACAGAATCACTTTCGCTCGAGTTGAATCTCTCCCTTTTTGACTCGATTTCTTTTGAATTTTGGAATGTCCCTCGGTTCCGAAATTCATTCTTGTCTCTCTCTATTGGTATTCTTTTGATTCTGGAGTATCCCATAACTCCACTTCGAATAATCTCTATAAGAATAAGCGATCCGGCCGATCTTTGAATGTTTTGTAAAGGGGTGAAACTCCTTTACAATTGGCATTGATTCACCGGAGATTTATATATCCCTCGGTTTAGATGCTACTATCTCTTGTTATGTCGAATTCTATCTCTGGCGATCGAATGTCGATTTGCCTCAGAATTTTGCACTGATCTTATTTTGAAATCACGGTTAACCGGTTAAGGTCGCCAGCGATTTATATAGGTATATCCCTTATTTGTTTTGTAATTGATTATCTCATTTTCGTTCGAACTTATCTTCGAATCAGAATCCAATTTGATTAGAGTACCTCTAATTTGAATATCTATCTTCGTTTTGAAATCCATTCTTGAATCATCCTTTTGGAAAATTGGGTTTATTTGTATTTTGGAAATTGTTTTATATATCAAATTTTTATAAGTATGATTATATTCTATATATAAAAGTGAAATGTTTTCGATAAAGATTTTAAACCCTTTTAAAATAAGAATTTGAGGTTTCGAAAGGATTTGTAATTTTGAAAAAACTATATAAGAAATTTGATTTATAACTGAAGGATTTTAAATTTGAAATTCGAGAATTGAACTCTGGTATTTTGAAATTGGTTTTAAGATTTTGAAATATATAATAATAATATGATTTAAAAATATTTTCCGAATAAGAAATGTTTCAAATGATTTTAATGAGTTTCGAAGAAATTTCAAAAGAAGTTTGAGAAAATAGAAGTCCAGAACTCACTTATGTCGCTGGAAAATAATTTCGGTGATGAGTGCACGCATCATCGACATTGATTTTCGAGTTTCAGAGTGGGGGAGAGGCCACTTTAGTAGCATTGCTATGCGAGTGATTTTGTGAAACCATTTTGATTTCAAATTCCGAAGTAAGATTTGATATTCGAAAGATATATGTATATATATATTTATATTTGAAATGATTTGAAGTAAGCCGGTGTTCAGTCCTCGAGTTTTGGATTTGATATAACCCTATCCATTTAAAATTGATTTACTGATTTGTTGCCGATTTCCAATTCTTGAATTTAAAATGATTTCTTCAACTATTTTGAAGGTTCAAGCACTTCCAAATCAAGGTTAACTTTTCAAAGCTAAGAAATTTTGAAAGGTATAAAATATATAAGTTTGGTATGTATGTTAAAATATGTAGTAATATGGTTTAAATAAGTTGAAACTGTTTTGTTAAGTAAATGAATAAGGCAAATTTTAAATTCTTCTAATATGAAATTTAGATTTGAAATGTTTTGAAAAGAATTTGGTCTTCAAAATATTTTGAATAAAAAATGTTTTAACTTAGTAACATCTTTATGAAACTATATATTTAACAAGTTGGAATAAATATATAAGTTGTACGTATGCTGTTTTATTCGCATAATCATTTTGATCCAGGTTTGAGTACACAAGTTCGAGGTGAATTACACCATTTCGTGTTAGGATTTTTCATTCGATTCTTGATGGCGAATATTTGATATGGATGTTGGGCTTGATTCTAGAATTCTCTATCATAGTATATGGCTATGCAAGGAGACTGATGGCTTCTAGTCGAGAAACCATATCGAAGTCCGCATTAGGGAAGTCGAATGGACAATACTAGTTCGAAAGCGAACTTGTGTGATCGAGCGAGCAATCAAATGTGATTCTGCGAAATGATGACGTATGTACATCTTATATTCTAATATCATTGATATATTTTGACGCTGAAATTGAAAGCTGTCATGTTAGAATATCTTTGCTTACTAAAAGAAAATTTCCAATTTAAATTACAAAGATATATAACCCATAAAAGCAAAGATATTTAAATCCCATATGGCTCTTCATACAGCGAAATTTATTTTGAAAATTTTGATCCTTATATAAGATAGACCTTACGTAGGTATAAGATGATTTTGAAAACATTTGATTTTAGTAATGAATTGGTTGACTTAAATTATATTGATTTGGAAATTTGGATTTATTTTCTAAATCTATTATTTTGGAAACTTTGGAACTAAAGATATTTATTTTGAGAAGAAATAATTTGGTGAAATTGTATATGATTTTGAAATTTAACTGATATTGAAACAAATTGAAATTTGAGAACCTTATGTTACTAAACACTTGATTTGGGAGTTGTCAAACTTATATAAAATTGATTTGTATGAGTATGAAATTGATTCGAAACTATAGATTTGAAAAGGTACTCAATTTGAAAGTGAAATCTTATATAATTGAAGTCTATATAAGTATGATTTGATATACTATTGATTTTGGAAAAGTATTTGATTTGAAAATTAAATCTTATATATAATGGATTTTATATAAGTACGATATTTGAAAGTGATTTGAAAAGGTACTATATGATACATATTTTCGAAGTAAAGATATGGAAAGTGCCTTCTGCTTGATATCCGATTTGTGGCCACATCTTGGATTCATTCTATCGATATTATTCTCTCTGATTTTTGGTTTTCCGAATATGATACTCGAGTGTCCTTCGAATTCCATGGCGTTACCCATGGTCTTATTGTTCTCTCGTGACTGCATAGCGCAACTGCCTGGCTGAGTCTTGCCTAGGGGTACAGATTGTTTCCTGGGGGATCCAGGCGTAACCATTGTGTATCCTGCAATCTGTGTAGGTCGCGAATAGTAGCGCAAATGCTTGGCTGAGTCTTGCCTGGGGGTACGGATTGTTTCCTGGGGGATCCAGGCGTAACCATTGTGTATCCTGCATTCTACTAGTCATCGTGGCGTAACTCGCAGGGCTGAGAAAGCTTACGGATATGGATTGTTTCCTGGGGGACCCAGGCGTAACCATTGTGTATCTGCGAACCATGGTTAGACAAAGGTTTTGTTTGTGTTTTTGATTGGATTGTACTTTCCATATCTGTTTTTAAAAGTTTTTCCAGTATTTTCACTGGGTGTTGAAACAGGTCTACTAAGTACCTGGAGAATTCTAGTTTTGCGCCTGATCAACGCACTACCAGAGTCTACAGGAACAAGGATAAACTTGTTGAAACATCGAGTTATAAAAGTATTTTCGAAAGGAAATTTGTTTCGACTATAACGGTATTTTATTATAAAAGTATTTCAAACAAAGAAATTTTGAATTAATATTTGAAATTGAAATCCTAATGGTTTGAATTAATTATTCATGCCCGATACTAATCTTTTGAATCTATCTTATCTGCTCAGCTTTATTTATTCACCTATATTCTGTTTTTTCCAAGTCACTCTTCTCCTTGTTGACTATATCCCTTTAAATATTGGTTATTTATATACTACATGGTTTAATAGAAATTTTAGTGTTATAAATATTTTGAGTTATTAATTAAATACAACATATTTAAAGAAATGATTATTGATTTATTAATAATGCTGAAAAGTATCTTGAGATAAATTAATAAATTTATAAATTATGGATTTAATGTTTTCAAATAGCTCCTTTGTAAATATAAGTAATAATGTAAATAATTGTTTTCAAAGAGTTTACATATATTTATAAAGGTGTTATTTAAATCTATAAATGATACCTATAAAGGAAACAAGAGATTTTACAAATGGGTTTGAAAAATATTAAGGTATTAAAAATAATTGAATTGTAAATGAAGTTTTCAAATGAATATTTCAAGTAAAATTTTATAAAGTTTCAAATTAATTGTTTAATCTTGACTTCCAATCTACTTTTATCTCTCGTTGTTCTATTCTCCTACCTCCTTCCTTTTCGGGGACGAAAAGTTTTGAGTGGGGGAGAGTGTAACGACCCAAAATTTTTATCGTTTTACTTAGATAATTAATTGAAATTTTGTGAAATTTTAAACAATAAAAATTGAAAATAAAAATTTATTATTTGGAATACGTCTATTTAATATAGCAACTGGTAAATTTTCATCTGATAATATTGAAGTTTATTTTCCTGTGAAATTTCATTTCAAATCAAACCGGTTAATAACAGTGAATTTAAAAGTTTTCCGAAACCAAAATATGTCAACAGGAGAAAATTTATTCAGATCATTCTGAATCAGACTGCAAAATTCGTTTTTCCAAACTTGGACTTCTACTGCTCCGTTTATCTTAATTCTGGTAAAATAGCAGCATTTTCGGTACCGATCATCGACTTTTGATCGGATGATCGTGCCACTAATATCTGTGTACCGTTTTGATCGTCTCGTCGTACTGATCTCCACGGTATATTCAACTCTGCATTTTGAGATCCGGTACATGCCGAAAAGAATAAACTGTTCGTTGTAACTGAACCGTAAATTGTGACTTTATTTCTTCCTTCGGTTTCAAATTTTAAAACGTAAAGGCTGGACCACATTATTGCTTTGCTTTAATGAGTCAGCTCAATTGGAGGCACCGCTGAAAAATTCAATTCACCTTATATTTATGTACGTTTTCATTTTTACCAAGTCTGTCCACTTTCTCCATTTTGAATTTGCTTGCCACTTTACATTACATTCCTGTACCTTATCATTCTTCCTCCCCTTCAAAATTCTTTTCTCCTCCCTGTAACTCTTCTCTCTCTACTTTATTTTGCATTTGAGAAAATATAGGGACAGCCTTTCTTCCTCCTCTTCGTCCTCAATTTCCATCGTACCACCTCCCGCTGCCTCCTCCACAACAATAACAGCCAAACTCCCACTGATATACCACAGCCCACATCTAGCACCAGCCCTTGCCGAGAACCACCGCTGCCTTCTCTCGCGCAGCCGATCTTCCTAGTGCCACCACTAACCTCGGCCAACAAGCCGACCCCGCCTATACCTCGGATCTGCAGCTCCTACGCCACCTCAGCCTCAACCACCAGCCACCCCTTTCCATCCACGTGGCCACCACCCTCCAGTTCTCGAAGCTTTCCACACGCAGCCGAGATCACTAGCCACGACCAACCTCTGCCTTCCCCACGCCCACGTTAGCTCCGCCTTTTCTTCCTCCACTTTCGTCCAAAGGCCAACCCCAGGCTCCCCACTCACTCCCTTTCTTCCATCGTCGGCCTTCAACCACCGAAGCCCCACCAACCGCACCTAAGCCTCCCACCGCCCTGCAGATCCAACCCCGAAAACACCATCTCACCAAAGCGGCCACTCCTCCACGTCGCCGAATCCCTTTGCTTCCACTATCCTCCAACTTGCTCCGAAGTAAGCTTCGTTTCCTCTTTTTCTTGATTCTATTTATATATGTTTCAACTTTATTTTAGTATCTAGGTTCGAAATATATTTGTTTGTACTAGAGATATTATATGTATTTGATTTATTTGTTTGTATGTATATATATAGTACAGTATATATATATTATTATTTAATGGTATTGTATTATATGAATAATAAATCTAGATGGTTCGATTTGCTAATAGTTTGAAGTAACCGAGTTATGTAAAGTTGTGTGCTGTCATTTGTATGTGTGAAGTATTATATGTTTATACCAGACCGTATATATATTATTTTATATATAAATAGTTATAGTTATATGAGTTATTGTTTTACCTGTATAATATCTATTATATTAGTTATACGTAAAGGTTAGTGTGTATATTTATATATATTTATACATATATAACCTTGCCTGCTGTTTTTATATAGGTCTCAAGTCTTATACAGTTCTACTATATATAGTATAAGTATTCTTGGTAGATTTATATACTCGCTTTCATATTATAACCTTGTATGTTATAAAGTCCGTTTGGTTCTATGCTTATGATAGGTTTGGTAAATATTTTGGAAGGATTTTATGATTTATATTTTTAGCATGTGTAGATGGGTTTCGGTTTGGATATAAAGTATATAAACCTTTAAATGTTGTATGATGTCTGTTAGTTTATAGTTAAGTATATATATAGATACAGTATATATTTGTACGCGTCTTTATATATAAAGGGTGATGTTAGCAATATATTTATATAAGATACAGTTGTATACATTAGTTTTATTATAAAATATATGTATTAGTCTATACTATAGTTAGCTGTGAATTTATATATTTATTTACAAACTGAATATTATAATTTGTGATATGTTTGTTTATACTAAAACTATGATATAGTATATAACCTGTAGTGTATATATGTTATGGTATCATTGTTTTAAAAGTATGTTATACAATATCGATTTTTAAATTATAACATACATGTGTATTTAGTTTTCAATTGTATATCGTACATATTGGGATTCAATACTGATTTGAAATAAATGTATATGTTTTAAATATATGTTTGGTTTAATAAAGTGATCTTGGGATATATAAAGATTTTATATTGTTATATGTATGTTTAAATTATAATGTTGATTTCTATATATGTGTTTGATTAAACATTGATTTTTGAAAGGAAATAATAAGATAATAATATAATATACTATTCGTTGAATTTATCATCATCAACCAAATTCTGATTTGATTTCATCGATTTGTCGTTATCAGCTTTGATCGTCGGATTCGTGCTGATCTTTCTTCGCTTTGATTCGTAACTCAACTCAGCTTCGTTGTCTATCTCTCTAGCCTCGAAAGGTGAGCAATCACTCACGATTAACGTTCTTTTATTTATTAAATCCGATTTCAATTGAAACGACAGTTGAAATATGCTGCTGTTAGTAAATTACATTGTTATATATGCTATTATCTGTATATGTTCACCTGTGACATCTGACACCAGTATCTAGAATTTATATGCCTGTTATTACTATTATCTGTATATGTTCACCTGTGACATCTGACACCAGTATCTGTTATTTATATTGATGATATATGCCTGTTGTTATATTTTATATTATCTGTTATCACTCTGCAAGTTCCCTGTTAGTATAGAATTCACTATGGGTTGAAATGATACATACCCGAACGGACTTTAGAATAGGAGAATTTCGTTATGGGTTGAAATGATAAACCCAAGCGATTTTCATTTGAATTGAAATTGGGATTACGGGTCGAAATGATATCTACCCGTATCACTTAACCATATGATAAATATATATACAAACACCGTTGGTTCATATATATAAATATTTTGAAATTAAATTCTATGGTTTTGGAAAGAAATATATGGTTTTATTAAATGTTGAGCCTTAAATTAGTATATACAAAATGGAAATGATTTATATAGATTTAATAATGATATTTAATTTAATTAAGATTTATTAAATACATATAATATGGTTGAGTATTTAAATTTATGTTCCAAATAGATTTTTGGTAAAAATTTGAAAAAGTTAAGGTTGGGAAGATGATTTGAATTTAGTAAAGAATTTTATTTAAATTAAACCAATATAAAACTTATTGAAATTGGGACTTAAGATATGATTTATAACTTGAGTTTGATTTAAATAATTTAATGAATATTTCTTGTTTAAATAAATTTAAGGAAATATTTAGAAAATAAAACGAAATTTAAGGCTAGTTAAATGATATTGAAGTGAATATTCCCGGATTAATAATAATAAATTTAAATCAAGTGCTATATGAAACGGTTAAACTTAACTTTGAAAATGTTGAATATTAAAGCTTTGAAATATATTGAAAATTTAAATGGTATATTTAGAACTGAATTGAATTGATGAATTGAGCTTTGAATAAAATTTGAATTTGGAATTCGAGTTAATTTAAATCGATTTGTGAGACTTGAGGAAATTATAAATACTTTACTTTTTAAATCATTTAATATATATACTATTTTGGAAAATAGATATATTTGAAATGAAAATGTGAAATTTGGGTTTGAAGTAAATTTAATTGAAATGACCACGGTGTTATAATGTATATTTCCACCTTGTAGATAGTTCTGAAGATCCTTAGAGGATGGTTATCCCAAACATCCTTTAAGTTACTTGTATTTCAGTTGATATTTCACTTGAGTGGGATTTATTTATATAAGAATGTTAATCCTGACTCGAGTGTTTTGTATTTTGCTTTACGCTCGGGTCAGACCGAGTGATACAGCATTTGAGACTCACCTTTGGAGTTTGGAGCTTCCTTTGGAGATCCAACTATCGCCTCAGCTTTCAGCTCTTCTAGTGGATTTGTTCAGAGAAGTCATCTGTTGTATTGAAGACTTCACTGCATTTGAGATATTCTGTTGTATTTTGTTTCTAACTCTGATGTTTATATAGTAGCTTCATGAACTACTATTTTATCTATTCCGCTGCGTATTATTGTATTACTCTGTGTCTGTGATTCTGTGATTGATTTATTTACTGCATATGCTGAGTTTTGCCAAATTTAAATTAACAATCTGATATTTTGAATTATTCAAGTCAGACATGTGTGGATTTATTGTCGATTTGAATGGTCCAAAATAACGGGTCGTTACAATGTTAAATTGTTAATGATGTAAGTGATAAATAATTTGAAATTGAAATTGATGTAGGATAGTTAGATTTGATATATGTGTTAAATTTGATTAAATGACATTTGTATAATATGACCCCCTTTAACTGTTAAATTTATTGACACGTAGGATTTGTTTAATTACACTTTGAACCACTGAATGTATGTTGTTAAATTGATGATGTATGAAATTGTAAATAGATGACAAGTGAAGAACCGTAATGTAATAATCTTTAAACTACATGAAATGATAGTGTAGATTCTAGAAATAATTATATTAATTCGCACAAACAACAATGCGAATTAATACGATTATTTTGGGATTATTGATTTGATTTTTGGATTGATATTGGTTGTTGTTATTGCTTGTTTATTTACTTTGACACCATCTCAGTTATCACACTGCAAGTTCCCTTTTGCTATGCTATGATTTTGAATTGAATTGGAATTGGGTTGAAATGATAAATACCCAAATTGAACTTTGACCTAAGATAGAGAATTAAATTAAACCGATTGGTCAATAATTTGATTTAAAAGTAAACGAAGATTTATTTTGAATAAATAATATGGTTTTGAAATGAAGTTGAATTTGAATTTTAATGAAAGGAAAATGTTAATATTTAATAATCTGAAACAAAATATTAACAATGTAATTGATGAAAGAATGTTGTTTAATGTGAGAAATGATTGAATTAAGTTTGAAATTATAATTAAGTTTGAAATTATTAAACTTTGAAATGATTTAATAATTAAGTTTGAAATTATAATTAAGTTTGAAATTATTAACTTTGAAATTATTTAATAATTAAGTTTGAATTATTTAATAATTAAATAAGATTGAATTATTTAATGATTAAATTGAATTGAATTCTTTAATATGTGAAATTGAACTTTTGAATAAGTGAATTTTACTTCGTAAATAATTGAAATTGAGTTTTTTATTAATTAAGTTTTGGAAAATTATTTAAGTAAGTAAATAAGTGAAATTGAATTTCTTTAACAAGAAATAAAAACGTGATTTATTGAAATTAATGCAAGACTTGAAATTTAAAGAATTGATTTGACGAATCTAATATAATTCAATTTGAAGCTTTGATATAATGAAGTTGAACTTAAGTAATTGATTTAGTGAATTGGAAATTAAATAGAAATTGTTTTGAATGACAAACTTACTTAATGAATACTGAATAAAATCGATCAATGAAGTTAAGTTGATTTGAAGGTTAAATTAAATTAATTTAAATGATTTGGAATGAAACTTATTTACGAACTTGAGTCAATATTTGAATTTGTCAAGACCCGCAAATCCGTACTCCTTGATTAAACACTAATCTCCATTGATTAACTCAAGATGCATGGAAATACGAACCCTGAGGGGTTTTAAGAAAAAGAAATAGAAGAAAAGAGTAGAAGAAGAAAGCAGAAGAAGAAAGAAAGAAGAACAACAGAACAACATCAGAATAGAAAACAATATCAGAATCTTACACATCGCAGCGGAACAATATATAATAGATAATCACTAGTCTTTTAAAACAAAGAACTATATCAGTTTATACATACATCAATCAGAGTCAATATACAACAATGGACAGTTATATAAACTTGTCCTCATACAGAATACACAGCAGAATAAATACTATCAGATACAAATACTACGTCTCGTCATCCAGCTTATCTCCAAAGCTCCAGAATATCCTGATAACATAACTCTAGGCTGCCCGTGTGGAAAATAGTGGGCACCCAGAGTTTAGAAGGGAAACAATAAACTCCGAGTCAGTCATGATGACTGGTGTGAGATCGTAAAACAGTTATTTTTCACAAAGAAAATAAAATAAATTCTCAATGCTTTTGGAAAATGAAACTACCATAAGACCTCCCGCCACACACACAATGCAAACGCAGAATTGGAGGAGATTTCTTCTTATGATAGTCAAAAATGCTTACTACGCAAAATCAAATCATTTTTGATATTATTTTTAGTGCATAGTGTAGAAATCATTTCGAAAGTAGAATATAAATCTTAGCCAGCATAGACATTTCGAACTATGCCTACTATAGCTACCATCCAAACAGTGGGGCGCCACCATAAGTGAATGATAGGTTCTACAACTAAATCCGTACAAGGCTCGTATTGTTTCTTTGGATTTCCAACAAATGGTCAGGCTAAGGAACTTCCTATGGCACGATGGGTACGTCCCTGGAATAGACGACCCGAGAACCTAACCGGATCTCTGCCAACACAAGGCCGGGTTACCTCTGCAAAAATAGGTAACTACTGACACGCGTATGCCATCCCCCGATCGTCACCTATCTTCCCGAGGATCCCCGATTCGCAACAAACCACAAAGTAATAAATTTGCAGCAACCACAGAGGTTAAGTATCTGGGCTCCATACCATGATACCACCTTTATCCAGAAGGAATGACATACACTAAGGGGCGCTACTCCCTAAAACCTTGCCGCATCCTTCCTGTTTTGACCATTTCCGGGGTGTGAGGCTCGACGAAGTCTCGTCCACAAAGCTACGCTTTCTACAAAGCCATGCTTCGGGTCAAACAAATGATCAACCTATGATCACAAAGATATAAGATCAAACAAATGATCATATCGCAAATGATCAAACACTGATCATTTCACAGCAACACTCAGTATGCCATGTTACCAAATTGGGAATATAACGCTGATAAATTTCAACTACCTAACCTCTGAGCTCGTACGTCTCAGAGAAGGGTGTTAAGCTAAGAGAATAAATTCTCTGCCACCAACAAAGATGTATTTGAAAGAAATCAGCTTTATATCTCAAATTGTAACGTCGGACACACAATCCATACAAGTCTGTTCCGGGATCGAACAGAACCGAAGGCACTTCTCACGAAGCCCTTGCACATCCGGATAAATTTCTAATCACGTCCGGACTTCCCGTCACTAAGGGTGATAAAACCTCTAAACCGGAGATCAGCCGATGTAGAGTAACTCGACGGTAACCTTCCGTTTTCAAAAATATCCGGTCTTCAACACCGGTCTTCAAATGCAATTCATTTCGACGTATCACATATTCGGAATGGGTTATACGACCCCATGGTCCTTTCCCGGCTAACCCGAATAGTGAGCGCTTATTTTAAAACAAGTGTGGCATTCAAATTCGTCCAATTCACAACAAATACCTACTCAAGGTAATTATTGATAGTCGGTTATTTAACTATCAATAAAGATGCACCACATCATCAGATTCCAAATAATTTTCCAAATTATTTATTTCCAAAAATATCTTTACTAGATATAAAATTTCCAAACTTCAAAAATAAATCAACGTTTATTTTTCTAAACAGTTTTCATTTCCTTTATAAATTCCATAGTGAATTTATATTTCAAAATATCTACTGATATACGATTTTCAAATCGATTTTAAATATTCAATTTAAATTTATCTTTAAGAAGATAAATTCTCAAAACGTTCATTTCATATTGGAAAAGTATTTCCTTACTTATTTAATAATAAGTAGTTCACAAATCTTTTATTTTCAACACTTGGAAAATATTCGATATACTTAAATCAATATTAAGTATATATTTCGTTCTTTAAGGAAACCATTTACTATAACAACATTTATTTGAGTCAAAACGAATGTTACGTAAAACATCGTTACGACGACTCAAAATCACTAGTATAGGGATTCGGAATTAAGATAGATATATAAATCCCAATACTAGATAAAAATATTCCTTTCGGAAATCATTTACTATAACAACAGTGTTATAGTCCACCATTTCCTTATATTTTCGAAAACGTCTATTTCAACAATAAATGTTGAAATCTATGATTTCGATAGTTCACACGTTTTAAAACATCTTTTAAAACAATTAACTTCATTTATAATATCGCTTTCCCAAACATAACCATTTTTTCAATAATATATTCACTGTCCAAAATCGTGAATATACTTCAATAACCAAATTTCAATCTTTTCTACACATTTATTTCAAGAATTATCCACTGTCCAAAATCGTGGATAAAATTCCCTTAATAATCTCTATATTTAAAATAAATCAAATTTGATTTATTTTCGAATTTATAAAAACGACGTTTATAAATTCTAATTCCATTTTATAACAACTTCGATTTATACATCTCCTTTAATGACCCATTCAATTTATAAGTTAATATAACTTATAATTCATTTATTTTAAAAGAAATCGTTCTTTTAAACTTCACAAAATTTAAAACTTTCAGATTTCATTAACTTATGAAATCCCATTTACACTTCATTTTAACACTTATAGAAACTTGTCTTATAATCCCAATATTTCAAATTTATAAATATCCATTTTTGTACATCTTTTTAAATAAACCGTTTATAATACTAGAAATCCCAATTTAAACCATTTCATAAATTTCTTAACTTTTTATTTCAAAAATCACACTTTGATTTTATTTCACAAAAATCTTAACTTTTATAACTTTAAAATTTTAGACGTTTATTTATTTGAAATAAATCAATTCAAAAATTCAATAAAACGTCTACTTTCAAAAATCACTTTAAAATCCTTTTAAAGTAAAAGATGTTATTTTTAAACTTCAAAACTGAATCCGATGATGCAACAACATCAATTAGTCAATCATAACATTCAATTTCATATATCAATATGATAACAGCATATACAACAAATATCTGCAAATAATAATTGTCATGGCCCGACTTCCTATGCCCAGAAAGTCGCATCATTATGAAGAAAGAAAGGGATAGAAAATAGAAAAGAAGAGAAGAAAGAAAGAAACAACAACAACGATCTCACAGCGGAACGAATAAATTATATTAATAACATAAACTATTACATAGTATACAACAATTTACAGAGTTACACAGCATATACATCACTTACTAGACAGTTATAAACATCTGTCTAGACATTACAACTCAAATACACTACAGAGATACAAACACAGTGGAACTACTATATATATCTACCACGCTGAAGCCTCCTGCTCCATTGCTCCTCCACAATTCGTCAAAGCTAAACCTGAATCCCTTGGCTACTCGTAAAAATTTGAGTACCCAAGAGTTTATAAAACAGAAATAAACAACTTGGGTCAGACATGGGTCTGGTGTGAGTAACAGGTTAAACTTGCCTAACTTCAAAACCTTTAGAAAGAAAAGGTATCACGTAAGACTCCCCACAAATAAACATGGGTAAGTTTTTACCTTACGCTAACCAAAACATTTGATAGGAAATCTGATTTTATTATAATAGGGTCTAGGGTTTTCAAGTAAAATATAGAAATAGCTGAAATGCTTACATCTCACATTCCAACATAGTTGGGCACAACTAATACGTACGACACTTATTGGAGTTTGGATTCCATACAATGGCAGGGCTACTGGGGTACCGCCCGTCACAGTACGTGGCCTAGATCACCGTACCGAGGAGTACGCCTGCTCCCCTGCAACACAAAGCCGGAACCATCCCTTACTGGATAATTCCGAACAAGATAATCCCGTAGTTGGCGCGACCAACCACACACTAAGCCGAATAAAAGAAAAGGGACCTCTAGACAGGGATCTATCTTGCTCTCAGTGGGTGCTACCCACGAAGCCTTGCTGCACCTCCCCTGTTTTAGCCATTCCCGGTTGATGAGGCTTGAGGTTACGATTACCTTTAATCAGAACATATCACTTAGAATGCTCATCGTCCGCCTGACGATGTGCTGAAAGCATTCAATCCATACAAGTTCGTTCCGGGTTCGAACGAAACCGAAGGCATTATCTCGTTACACTCGTTTTGGAATCACCCTCAGAGTTAACGACAATAACCCTTGCACTCTGAATCTTCATCTTCACTTGAGATTCACGACCTATCGTTAATTTCGATCGATGTGGTATTCGGGTCTCCAGACCTGGAATTCCGGTATACGGAAACCCGATCCCGGTCTCATCGAAATCCAAAACGTATCTTTTAAGGGCCAAGTTGTTTTAAGGTTAAAACAATTCAATTCTTATCTATATACACACAGATAGATAATTTACAATAGATAATCCATATTATCATCCAAACAGATAATTCATATTATCATTTCAATCCAACCAAACATCTATATCATAGATCAGCACATCTCTTATCAGAGATATCAACAATGCAAAGCATTCAATATCATTCATCCATTCTTAAGTAATGATTTATCATCTCTAATTAATTTAAAGTGAATTAAATTAATTACTTCATCCTATAAATCCTGTTTACTTAATTATTAATTAAACCAATTAATTAATCATTACTCTAAGTATCCACCTTAATTAATCAATCCTGATTAATCAACCTTTAATTACTTTAAGTAATTAATACTTAATTAATTTCACAAATTAATTATCTTAAATCATTTCAGTGATTAATCTCTAATTACTTCATTAATTAATTATTAATTATTAATTAATTATAAATAAATTAATTACTTTAATCACTCATTATTGATTAACTAATCTTAATTAATCAATCCTTAATTACATCATTACTTATATTAATTAATGATCCTTAATTACCCTTAATTAATTATCTTATTTAAATTAATTACATTTAATAATTAATTAGTCACATTTATTAATCACCTTTGATTAATCTCATTTAGTAATTAACTTCCCTTAATTACTCCACTTCATAAATTAATTACTCCTTAATTAATTATCCTTTAATTAATCCCTTGATTAATTATTCAAAAGTAATTAACTCAGATTACTTTTATTATTAAATCTCCTTTAATTAATTACATCCAGTAATTATCCTTAATTACTTCCTAAGTAATTACACTTCATTAATTACATTTAAGTAATTATCAAATTTCCAAATCATTATCTTAAATTAATTTAACTAATTAATTTAAACTTATCAAATTTATTTAATTAATTACCTTAAGTAATTAATTTCTTTAATTACTTTCATTAAGTAATTTATACTTAACCAATTTATATTAATTAATTAATCTAATTGATTATCAAAAATTAATCACATTAATTAATTATTTAATAATTCCTAATTAATGATCTCTCATTAATTATTAACAATTCTTTAATTACTTTCTTTAAGAAATTTAGCTTTAATCAACTATTTATTAATTACAACTTAATAATTTCTTAATTACCAATTAATTTCTAATTACTAAATTAATTGCTTAATTAATCTTTAAATTAAAGTATTAACCTTTAACTACTTTAATTATTATTAACAAAGACTTTAAACATTTTACTTTAAAATCTTATCTTAATTCATTTCAAATTAAAGATTTTAAATAAATTACAATTTAGCTTTAACCAATTTTAAATCCAATTTACAAAATCTTTTTAAATCCAAATGTTAAGAAACACTTAACATTTATAAAGAAAATTAAGATTTTTGAACAAATTCATTTATTCAAACCCTTTTTAAAAATATACTTTAAATATTTTAAATTTGATAAAACATTATAAATTTTATAAACTTTATTTATCTCAAATTTAGAATACAAATTTAAACTTAAACCCATATGGAAACTTGATTTAAAACTTAGTTTAAATCCTGCCTTTAAATTTTAAAACTCATTTTAAATTTTTAAAACACTGCCAGTCTTTAAAAACTGTAACCCAAAATTACCCGAGCCCATCACCATTTCCCCCGAGTCAAAACCTGAAAACCCCCGAGACAACTTCGAGTAACTCTCGTCTCTATTCCCTTCGAGTCACGCTTCCGCTCTACTCGAGATCAACCCGAGTTCAAGCTTCCTTCCCCAAATCTACAAATTCCTCCAGATGTAAGAAACATACATGTGCACGTGCACAACGATTTGATCATCTCCAACACCTCGCCGTGATACTCGCAAGTCGTCGATCACCTCCTCAGACATTCCGACCACCCAACGCCACGTACTCGCCTGAAAAACGAAAACGAGCAAATCGATCATATCCTGGAATTCAACTGATCGCCTAAAACCAGCTCGCACCATCAATCCCGACCATCAGAAGCTTTGAAACTTCGTCCACTCATTCTTCAACATCCAAACTACGGCCTCCATGAATACCATAGCATTCGATCACTCAGAGGAATATTGCCTATAAAAATTCCAGAGCACGCCCAAACTAGGTTTTTGAACTACAAAATCTTGCCGCCTTCGCCTCGATGATCGAGATCATCTCCGTCCATTTTTCCCTGCATTCTCGTAAGCCCCTCCACCTCTACGCGAAACCCCAATCTCCATTGATTCTTCAATCACCAGGATTCGCCAAATATACTAAATTCGAACAAACTCGAACTGCTCCTTTATTCCCATTTTAAAAATGATGATTTAACCTTTAAAAATCATATTGGAGTACAAGAATTCCATTTACACACCTGAATTCGCAAATTATATAGTTCGAATTTTTGTCATATTTAAAGTTGGCACTGTTTTCTTGAGTTCCTGAATCATTAATAATGCATTTTAACTTAAGTCAATCCTAAACTAGAGGTTGGAATGAAACAAACAATGTTCTTCTAAGTCTTAAGTCTAAACGAAGATTAAATGAAAGAATTTGAATTTAAATCAAGACATAAACAGAGACACTGTAAACAGAAAAATTATAAATATTCACATGCCTGTATATAATATACTTCAGCAATTATAATCATGCAAACATACTTCACTAACACAGTATTAATCACAGCCATAATATTCAAACTAACTTATACTTTAAGTTTAATAGTGAAGTTACTCACTTGATTTAAAGGAGATGAACAGAGGCAGTTTAACCTTTGAAGACTGTAAACTTGCATGCTCCTTTTTGATTTAAAAACTTGAGTTGATGGAGCTTAACTTATTGAATTTAAAACTGCATGCATGTTGCTTCCAGGTTGAAAATGAATGTAGACAGAAGACCTTGAGTTGTTTTCCAGATTCTTATTTCCAGATTGCAATTGAATGCAGACAGGTTGCTTTAGTATTGGAAAAGAATTTTAGTTTTGAAAAGAATGTTTGCAGGCCATTGATTTCAGATTTGCAACTTGGTTATAGGTTGATCTTTTGATTTGGAAAATGAACTACAGGTTGTTGAATTTGATTTCTGGATTTGAGGAGTTGATTTCTGATTTTCAGATTTGAGCATGAACGCATTTTGTTTTGAGAGGAATGTAAATTTACTGATTGTTTTGAGAGGAGAATTTTATTCAGTTTTCTTAGCTTTTGGAATGAAGATCAGAAAAGAAATAAAGATAAAGAACAATGTTTGTATAGACTGAAATAGTTTCTTAAAAATAAAAGAAAATAGAAATTAAAAGATTGACACTTGTCTTTATATGTGTTAATTAGTTTACACTTGTTATAACCAAGTCTTTAGAGAATTACACATGTCTTTTAAGTAATTTGTATTTATTTTAAATGTAAATAAAAGACTTTTCTTAACTTATTAACCACTTATTACTTATCTATTTATATATATAAAGTATTTTAAAGAAAATAAAACCAATTATGTTTATAAGTAAAAGTTTATACATATATTTTAAAATCCAAATATTTAAATATCTATCTTTGAATTTCAAAACTAAATTACATTCAAATTCAAATTATATTTTTAAAATCCAATTTAAAGTCAATTTAAAACAACACATTTAATTTGAAAATAACCATTTGTCAATTTTAAAATAATTTATAAAAGAGATTATAAATTACTACTATTACTAAATGAATTAACATATCATATGTTAATTGTATTTTAAACTTATATATATACTCTTAAATCATATTTATTAAGCAATATTAAAAATAAAAATAAATAAATAAATCTTATTATTAATCTTATTTAAAACCATATAATTATTTTGTTTTAAATAGCTTTGTAAAGCTAATATTAAATAAATCATAATTTCCAAACTATAAGAATATACATTAGAAATTTAAAACAAGATTTCATTTATTATTTAAATTTCAAATCCAAGCTTATCTATTTACAATGTATACATATGTATATATATATATATACATTATAAATAGAAATCATTTTATTAACTTATAAAAGATAAAATTCACCAATTAAATATTTATTTAATCAGATTATTAAACCAATTCAAATTTAATTATCAAAGATTATCAAATCAATTTAATTATTTAAACAGATTATTAAATTGATATTGCCCCAAATTTCCGAGATATTACATTCCTCCCCCCTTAAAATAATTTCGTCCCCGAAATTTAAAACAAAGGTAATTTAATAATCTTTTTAAATCACAAGGATGTATTATCATCCATATGCTAACAATCATAGCAACCAATCGTCCAAACAAACAATTCTAACTATCTAGCGAAAAAAAATCTGAATAGAATTTCCTCGAGTTTCCCCAAGTATATATACCGGGATACTCGCTCTACAAACAATCCAAACAAACAATACTAAGCTATAGAGCTCCTACTTATCTAGATTTACAAAACTAAACAGAATATCAGACTACAGACGAGTCTGACTCAACAACCAAATCTTCCAAAACTGCTGATTCCTAAACCAGAGATAGATCAAACACGTACTCCCTCAGAGATACGTAAAATACATTGAATTCCAGTTATCCAAACTGACAATTCAATCCAGTAGATCAGACTCTTATCCAAATCAGAACATAGAAAAGATCCAAAACAACTCGGAGCTGACTTCCGAGACTTACCCAATCTTATAGCTCCCTTTAATCAGAGAAAAACTTCACAACAACGAAGTCTCCAACTTCGAATTTCAATTTCCTTCGTCTCTTATCCACAAAATCTTCAGACGATCTCGGCTTCCTACAAATCCTTTCTGATCAGCTCAACCTTCGCCGATGCTTCTAGAAACAAACTAGACCAAAAATAACCCGACAAAATGATCCTCTCAAAATCTACCCATAATCCAAAACACAAATCTACTACCATCAGTAGACTGAACTAACTTCTCCTATCTGGAAAAGACAAACAGAAGCACTCGCCAAACTGTTTTCGCTACACCACTCTGATCTGGAGTAGAATGAAAATGCTGATGATGAACATAAGCACTGACTGGACAACACATCCCAGAAAATCTCAGATAACTCAAGAGAATACTCAGCAATCGCAAGTCACTTTTGCGATCAACCCAGCCAAAATGCAAAGAAAACTGTTCTCTCTTTACCAATCAGAACAGTTCATACTTAACTATCCAATCCATCGAAGAAATGGATTCACTATACTGCTTCTGAACTCTATCTTCAGAAAAACTGCTCAGCAAGAAAACTTCCTGCCAATGTACAGAATACTCCGAGCTGCACTACTGCCACAGATGCCAAAGACTTCTCAATCCAAAGCTCTTCGAGAAACTCGAAACCCAAACCAAACAGAAACACCCTGCTGAACTTAGCCACAACACCGAAACAGACACACTTCATTAACTTGTTCCAAAGAAAACATCTTCGGGAACATCCATATTCACTGCGTCTCATCACACAGCTACTTCTTCCTGAAGTATCAAGATACCACCACTCGCTTCTGCTCAACCGACAGATCCAGCTCTACTCATCCAACTTCAAAGATGAACTCCGAACCTTAACAGGTTTCCTTCAGAGATTGTGAAATCCTTACACAACTGTAAAGTTCACTCGAGACGGTATTAGGTTTACAGTCTCGACAGATACTCTTCCAACCTCAACACTCAGACTCCTAATCCTAGATGATAAATTATTATCATCTCAACCAATCATTACAAATACGATATACATTTAAAATGATACTTTTTTATATAGAAATTATATCTGGGTAAAATTATTTCATCTACCTTTTTAAAACAATATTGTGTTCGTTGGCCTGGTCCAAGTGTTTAGAGATCCCTATCAATAACGTTAGCTACTCGTATTGACCAGAATCCATATACCACTCAACCGATCAATTAACACAATATAAAACCATTTTATATAACTAACAAATACGCGCTCTCGTATATATATATACTCAGACTCAAACAGGTTGTTACAGATCCTGTCTCTAATGAACAATCCTTCCGAACCTAGGTATTCACTCAACCTAGTGTTCTGATATTCACTTAACCAATAGCTTAGGTATTCGCTCAACCTATGCTCTGATACCAAATGTCATGGTCTAGGCTTTTCAACCATCGACAGCGGCCTCAACTGGTAGGCTTTTCAACCATCCCAGCCCCACCGTGGCTTACATTGGTACCTCGAATTTGCTTTTACGGCCAGCCTCTCGACTCGCAACCAACCCCTCAATGGGACATGTAGGGGTAAGAGTCTCCCGTTCGCCACCAAACCGCGAAGCGAGAACCCCCTATCATGCTGTAATGTAGCAAACCCGATCCCGGTCTCATTGAAATCCAAAACGTATCTTTTAAGGGCCAAGTTGTTTTAAGGTTAAAACAATTCAATTCTTATCTATATACACACAGATAGATAATTTACAATAGATAATCCATATTATCATCCAAACAGATAATTCATATTATCATTTCAATCCAACCAAACATCTATATCATAGATCAGCACATCTCTTATCAGAGATATCAACAATGCAAAGCATTCAATATCATTCATCCATTCTTAAGTAATGATTTATCATCTCTAATTAATTTAAAGTGAATTAAATTAATTACTTCATCCTATAAATCCTGTTTACTTAATTATTAATTAAACCAATTAATTAATCATTACTCTAAGTATCCACCTTAATTAATCAATCCTGATTAATCAACCTTTAATTACTTTAAGTAATTAATACTTAATTAATTTCACAAATTAATTATCTTAAATCATTTCAGTAATTAATCTCTAATTACTTCATTAATTAATTATTAATTCTTAATTAATTATAAATAAATTAATTACTTTAATCACTCATTATTGATTAACTAATCTTAATTAATCAATCCTTAATTACATCATTACTTATATTAATTAATGATCCTTAATTACCCTTAATTAATTATCTTATTTAAATTAATTACATTTAATAATTAATTAGTCACATTTATTAATCACCTTTGATTAATCTCATTTAGTAATTAACTTCCCTTAATTACTCCACTTCATAAATTAATTACTCCTTAATTAATTATCCTTTAATTAATCCCTTGATTAATTATTCAAAAGTAATTAACTCAGATTACTTTTATTATTAAATCTCCTTTAATTAATTACATCCAGTAATTATCCTTAATTACTTCCTAAGTAATTACACTTCATTAATTACATTTAAGTAATTATCAAATTTCCAAATCATTATCTTAAATTAATTTAACTAATTAATTTAAACTTATCAAATTTATTTAATTAATTACCTTAAGTAATTAATTTCTTTAATTACTTTCATTAAGTAATTTATACTTAACCAATTTATATTAATTAATTAATCTAATTGATTATCAAAAATTAATCACATTAATTAATTATTTAATAATTCCTAATTAATGATCTCTCATTAATTATTAACAATTCTTTAATTACTTTCTTTAAGAAATTTAGCTTTAATCAACTATTTATTAATTACAACTTAATAATTTCTTAATTACCAATTAATTTCTAATTACTAAATTAATTGCTTAATTAATCTTTAAATTAAAGTATTAACCTTTAACTACTTTAATTATTATTAACAAAGACTTTAAACATTTTACTTTAAAATCTTATCTTAATTCATTTCAAATTAAAGATTTTAAATAAATTACAATTTAGCTTTAACCAATTTTAAATCCAATTTACAAAATCTTTTTAAATCCAAATGTTAAGAAACACTTAACATTTATAAAGAAAATTAAGATTTTTGAACAAATTCATTTATTCAAACCCTTTTTAAAAATATACTTTAAATATTTTAAATTTGATAAAACATTATAAATTTTATAAACTTTATTTATCTCAAATTTAGAATACAAATTTAAACTTAAACCCATATGGAAACTTGATTTAAAACTTAGTTTAAATCCTGCCTTTAAATTTTAAAACTCATTTTAAATTTTTAAAACACTGCCAGTCTTTAAAAACTGTAACCCAAAATTACCCGAGCCCATCACCATTTCCCCCGAGTCAAAACCTGAAAACCCCCGAGACAACTTCGAGTAACTCTCGTCTCTATTCCCTTCGAGTCACGCTTCCGCTCTACTCGAGATCAACCCGAGTTCAAGCTTCCTTCCCCAAATCTACAAATTCCTCCAGATGTAAGAAACATACATGTGCACGTGCACAACGATTTGATCATCTCCAACACCTCGCCGTGATACTCGCAAGTCGTCGATCACCTCCTCAGACATTCCGACCACCCAACGCCACGTACTCGCCTGAAAAACGAAAACGAGCAAATCGATCATATCCTGGAATTCAACTGATCGCCTAAAACCAGCTCGCACCATCAATCCCGACCATCAGAAGCTTTGAAACTTCGTCCACTCATTCTTCAACATCCAAACTACGGCCTCCATGAATACCATAGCATTCGATCACTCAGAGGAATATTGCCTATAAAAATTCCAGAGCACGCCCAAACTAGGTTTACGAACTACAAAATCTTGCCGCCTTCGCCTCGATGATCGAGATCATCTCCGTCCATTTTTCCCTGCATTCTCGTAAGCCCCTCCACCTCTACGCGAAACCCCAATCTCCATTGATTCTTCAATCACCAGGATTCGCCAAATATACTAAATTCGAACAAACTCGAACTGCTCCTTTATTCCCATTTTAAAAATGATGATTTAACCTTTAAAAATCATATTGGAGTACAAGAATTCCATTTACACACCTGAATTCGCAAATTATATAGTTCGAATTTTTGTCATATTTAAAGTTGGCACTGTTTTCTTGAGTTCCTGAATCATTAATAATGCATTTTAACTTAAGTCAATCCTAAACTAGAGGTTGGAATGAAACAAACAATGTTCTTCTAAGTCTTAAGTCTAAACGAAGATTAAATGAAAGAATTTGAATTTAAATCAAGACATAAACAGAGACACTGTAAACAGAAAAATTATAAATATTCACATGCCTGTATATAATATACTTCAGCAATTATAATCATGCAAACATACTTCACTAACACAGTATTAATCACAGCCATAATATTCAAACTAACTTATACTTTAAGTTTAATAGTGAAGTTACTCACTTGATTTAAAGGAGATGAACAAAGGCAGTTTAACCTTTGAAGACTGTAAACTTGCATGCTCCTTTTTGATTTAAAAACTTGAGTTGATGGAGCTTAACTTATTGAATTTAAAACTGCATGCATGTTGCTTCCAGGTTGAAAATGAATGTAGATAGAAGACCTTGAGTTGTTTTCCAGATTCTTATTTCCAGATTGCAATTGAATGCAGACAGGTTGCTTTAGTATTGAAAAAGAATTTTAGTTTTGAAAAGAATGTTTGCAGGCCATTGATTTCAGATTTGCAACTTGGTTATAGGTTGATCTTTTGATTTGGAAAATGAACTACAGGTTGTTGAATTTGATTTCTGGATTTGAGGAGTTGATTTCTGATTTTCAGATTTGAGCATGAACACATTTTGTTTTGAGAGGAATGTAAATTTACTGATTGTTTTGAGAGGAGAATTTTATTCAGTTTTCTTAGCTTTTGGAATGAAGATCAGAAAAGAAATAAAGATAAAGAACAATGTTTGTATAGACTGAAATAATTTCTTAAAAATAAAAGAAAATAGAAATTAAAAGATTGACACTTGTCTTTATATGTGTTAATTAGTTTACACTTGTTATAACCAAGTCTTTAGAGAATTACACATGTCTTTTAAGTAATTTGTATTTATTTTAAATGTAAATAAAAGACTTTTCTTAATTTATTAACCACTTATTACTTATCTATTTATATATATAAAGTATTTTAAAGAAAATAAAACCAATTATGTTTATAAGTAAAAGTTTATACATATATTTTAAAATCCAAATATTTAAATATCTATCTTTGAATTTCAAAACTAAATTACATTCAAATTCAAATTATATTTTTAAAATCCAATTTAAAATCAATTTAAAACAACACATTTAATTTGAAAATAACCATTTGTCAATTTTAAAATAATTTATAAAAGAGATTATAAATTACTACTATTACTAAATGAATTAACATATCATATGTTAATTGTATTTTAAACTTATATATATATACTCTTAAATCATATTTATTAAGCAATATTAAAAATAAAAATAAATAAATAAATCTTATTATTAATCTTATTTAAAACCATATAATTATTTTGTTTTAAATAGCTTTGTAAAGCTAATATTAAATAAATCATAATTTCCAAACTATAAGAATATACATTAGAAATTTAAAACAAGATTTCATTTATTATTTAAATTTCAAATCCAAGCTTATCTATTTACAATATATACATATATATATACATTATAAATAGAAATCATTTTATTAACTTATAAAAGATAAAATTCACCAATTAAATATTTATTTAATCAGATTATTAAACCAATTCAAATTTAATTATCAAAGATTATCAAATCAATTTAATTATTTAAACAGATTATTAAATTGATATTGCCCCAAATTTCCGAGATATTACAATAATATTTTTGAGGAATCCAGTTAGATCCCTCCAACCTGTTTCCCTGCATCCACAGACGTTAGCACAATACCAATTCCACTTCGAGGTGGAATATCGCGGTATATGGGTTTTATAAAAATCATCCGCTTTCTAACGGCGCAATAGGGTCTCATCCGCTATACGAGGCGGGAAATCAATCAATCCAATATATACATATGCCAATATGTATATATTGCTATATATAGATATATATCCTACTATATCTAATATCACAATCAATAGCAATCAACACAATCAATAACTGCAATCCAAATATATTTTGAGTGAGAAGATCTCACTTTAGCTTTATATTTTGCCATCCATTTTCTATTTCAGTTTTGTTTTCTCGATTTTAACCTGGTATAAACAATTATACAATTTTATTAATATTCGAACCAATCAAATAACCAATTTCCGTTCTTGATTGTTTAATTAATTTATAGTTTCATTCAAACCAATTTTTCTTTCATTTCAACTGTATTTAAACAAAATCCTTTTTGATAAATTTAATTAACCAAAAATTATATATATATTTTTCTAACAAAATATTTTCTGTTCTATAACTTACTGTATATTTCAAATTTCCTCAAAACAGTCTCTAATTGAAATACATCTATATTTGTAAACTTCTCCTTTAATATACATACATATATATATATATATATATATTGAAAACAAAATCTTTCCTTACTGCTAACAGATTATCTTCTATATTATCCAACTTAAATAAATTTTCTTTTCTGTAAATAAAATCTCACTTATGACTATTTATATTTATACTTGTATATAAATTAATTAAAACTCGAATAGAATAAAAGAATAAAATTTGCCTCACTGTACCTCGTAGTCGAGCGATATCACCTCGCGTACGTGAGCCCCACCCAAACTCATCGTCTGCCGCACGCTCCCTCAGAACGGCAAACCCTAGCTGACGCCTCCACTACTCGATCGTGTATCCCCACTGGTTCGTGACCAAGCGCGGCCCTCCCATCAAGTCACCGCACTGCCCTGGCCTCGTCGAACTCGAGACTCCCACGTGCCTGAAACCCAAAACCAATCGAGACTCCAGCCTCCCCTTGATTCGACGACGTGAGTTCGCCAGAGCCCCTCGTGTGCATCGCTACCGCCGCCGCGTCAAAACCCTCGACTTGGTCATCCGCTCGCGACCACGAATTTCGTACGCGATTTCGTTCGTTTTCCCTTTTTTTTTGTTTTGAACTGTTACTTCGAATTTGATTTGAATAGAGAGAGAAGGGAGGTCTCGGCTTTAAGTAGAAAAGGGACGAGAAATAGTTCGGCCATTGATTCGTTTTCTTTGTTCTGATGTTTGAACAGGTGAGGGAGAAGAGTATTTGAAATTGAAAAAGGATGGGTCGCACGATCTCGTTCCTTAATCTCTGGCGTGGTTAAAGGAATTGAACGTGTGTATGTCGGCAACAATTTAAATTTTAAATTTTAAATTGAATTCGATTTAAAATCCAACACCTTTACTCACCGTACGGTCACATATCAACTCCGAAAAATACGAAATTGGAAATCCAGTAATAAACCAATATTACGGACCCAATGGAACTGGTTTCGTCGAATTCCGAGACTGTTTGAAAAATGACTATTTCTAAATATCGGTTCAAACAATTAAATTCAAAACTGAGCAAAACAGTTTAAATTTCAATTCTGAAGCTGATGTTATCTTCAGTGTTATCAATATAAATTTTACAAGCGTTTGAAATATTTTTAATCGACCTAAATTTGAAGATTCAAATTTTTATTCAACTTCCAATCGATTAAATTTTATAATTTAATCGCCAAATTCAAATTTAAATCGGGGATTCAAATTAAATCATCGTTCAAATGTTTAAAATTAATTAAATATTCTCAATTTAATTTGTTCAAAATTCTGGGTCGTTACAAACTTCCCTCCTTAAAAGAATTTCGTCCCAAAATTACAAGTTTGGAAGAAAAAGTCCTTAACTCGTCTATTATTTTCAACATCTAATAGTTTTATCAAATTGTCAAAACAAATCTTTCTACTAAAGATTCATTATCATTTCAACTAGTTTTCCAAACCTTTCATAGTTTTCAAACAATATTGTTTAACTTCAAAATTCAAATTCAAATACAAATTCAAATTTTTAAACTTTCAAAATTTCTCAAAAATTTTCTAACGCCCTAAATTTCCGAAAAATTTCGCCAGCGTCTCCTTTGCGCGGCTAATACGGTACGACTACAAAACGTCCCTACGGACACTCAGATTTCAAAAAGAAAAAGAAAAAGCCAAGCGGCTAGACAAGAAATCAGTAAATCTCATATTTGAAATTCAAATACATACCTTTTTCGAGCAATTCAAAATTATCTTCGAAATTAAATTCCAATTCCTTTATACCTGTATATCCTACTAGCCATAATATCTAGTTACATATATTCAAACTATTTTGCAAATTTAATTACAAAATTTTCGATACTTACTTCCATATCATCTTTAATTCTCTATTGAAGTTATATATTCTTTTCCTTCAATTTTTTTTTACATTTCAATTTCTCATTTGAATTCAATTCGCAATTCCAATCTAATTTGGATTCAGTTCAATTTCTGAATATTGAATTTTATTGATTAGCTTTCCTTTACTAATTCATTACAAGTTCTAATTTCACTTACAAATTCAAATTCGTTTTCAACATTCAGTTTCATTCTCTTGCACTTATAATTGCAATTTTTATTTACTAGTAACTGTAAATTCCATTCATTCAGAAATTTATCTCTACTTACTTGAATATATTTGCAATTTCGAACCATTCTTTTATTTAGTCACAATTCAAGTTTTAATTTCACTAATTTAACTTCCAATTTCGTATTTAATGAATTATCAAAGTAGTTTATTTGGATTCAATCCATTTCTATTTTATTTTCAATTTAATCTGTTGAATGTTTAATAGAGTTCAATATTTTATAAGTTATCAACTTATTTACATCTCGATTTATCAAATCATTTATACATTCACATTACAATTTCATTCCTTTAATGAATTTTAATTTCAATTATCTTCTTTGAAATTCCATTTTCATTTATTCAAATTTATTCACTTATACTTACTTTGATTTAACTTCATTCTTTTTAAGTTAAATTTATTCTATAAAAATTCAATTTGTATAAGTTATCAATTTAATAATATTTCACAAATATGGTATTCCCGAGTCTTACCAACATTTCAAAAATCATTTGGAAAACAATTCAAATTATCTTTTGAATTTCAAAACAAAACCCAAATTTTTCAAACAACTTTCATTTAAAACAATTTGGCAGCAATTCCTCTTTTGGAAACCCGAAAATGAACATCGGTGATGCTGCAGTCATTACCGAAGTTATTTTCCAGCGACCGAAAAGAGTTTAGAGCTTTTCATTCCTTCAGAATACTTTTCAAAACCTTTGAAATTCATTTTCAAATTCAAAAAGGATTTAAACTTTCCAAATCTCCAAAATTTTCAAATTCTTTTCAAAACATTTCCAAATACTTCTCTGGAATTTTACTTCCAATTATAAGTCACATTTATAATTTACATTCTTAAATTTCATTTTGTATGTGAATATATTTCTTAACTTTGGAGTTATGATTTCAATTTCTTGTTCAACTTCAATAGTAATGATAACATTTCAATATCATCACTTTCCTAACAACCAAACATCCATATATTATGATAATTCATAGAAAAATCATTTCTTTTCTATACAAAAATAGTTTTGGGAAAAATTATTTCATTCACCCTATTTAAAACAATACTATGTCGTCTTGCCTCGTTTAAGTGTTTAGAAATCCCTATCGATAATATGGCGTCCCACATACCGACCAAAATTCATAAACATCTCAACGGATAAGCAAACACAATATAAAACATTTTTTATATTCACTAACAAATACGCACTCGTATCTATTATTACACTCAACTCATTCTAGAGTACTACTGACTCTATTTCTAATGAGTAACACCCAACAGAGCAGGGTTGTCGCTTAACCATATGCTCTGATACCACTCTGTCAAGACCCGCAAATCCGTACTCCTTGATTAAACACTAATCTCCATTGATTAACTCAAGATGCACGGAAATACGAACCCTGAGGGGTTTTAAGAAAAAGAAATAGAAGAAAAGAGTAGAAGAAGAAAGCAGAAGAAGAAAGAAAGAAGAACAACAGAACAACATCAGAATAGAAAACAATATCAGAATCTTACACATCGCAGCGGAACAATATATAATAGATAATCACTAGTCTTTTAAAACAAAGAACTATATCAGTTTATACGTACATCAATCAGAGTCAATATACAACAATGGACAGTTATATAAACTTGTCCTCATACAGAATACACGGTAGAATAAATACTATCAGATACAAATACTACGTCTCGTCATCCAGCTTATCTCCAAAGCTCCAGAATATCCTGATAACATAACTCTAGGCTGCCCGTGTGGAAAATAGTGGGCACCCAGAGTTTAGAAGGGAAACAATAAACTCCGAGTCAGTCATGGTGACTGGTGTGAGATCGTAAAACAGTTATTTTTCACAAAGAAAATAAAACAAATTCGCAATGCTTTTGGAAAATGAAACTACCATAAGACCTCCCGCCACACACACAATGCAAATGCAGAATTGGAGGAGATTTCTTCTTATGATAGTCAAAAATGCTTACTACGCAAAATCAAATCATTTTTGATATTATTTTTAGTGCATAGTGTAGAAATCATTTCGAAAGTAGAATATAAATCTTAGCCAGCATAGACATTTCGAACTATGCCTACTATAGCTACCATCCAAACAGTGGGGCGCCACCATAAGTGAATGATAGGTTCTACAACTAAATCCGTACAAGGCTCGTATTGTTTCTTTGGATTTCCAACAAATGGTCAGGCTAAGGAACTTCCTGTGCCACGATGGGCACGTCCCTGGAATAGATGACCCAAGAACCTAACCAGATCTCTGCCAACACAAGGCCGGGTTACCTCTGCAAAAATAGGTAACTACTGACACGCGTATGCCATCCCTCGATCGTCACCGATCTTCCCGAGGATCCCCGATTCGCAACAAACCACAAAGTAATAAATTTGCAGCAACCACAGAGGTTAAGTATCTGGGCTCCATACCATGATACCACCTTTATCCAGAAGGAATGACATACACTAAGGGGCGCTACTCCCTAAAACCTTGCCGCATCCTTCCTGTTTTGACCATTTCCGGGGTGTGAGGCTCGACGAAGTCTCGTCCACAAAGCTACGCTTTCTACAAAGCCATGCTTCGGGTCAAACAAATGATCAACCTATGATCACAAAGATATAAGATCAAACAAATGATCATATCGCAAATGATCAAACACTGATCATTTCACAACAACACTCAGTATGCCACGTTACCAAATTGGGAGTATATCGCTGATAAATTTCAACTACATAACCTCTGAGCTCGTACGTCTCAGAGAAGGGTGTTAAGCTAAGAGAATAATTTCTCTGCCACCAACAGAGATGTATTTGAAAGAAATCAGCTTTATATCTCAAATTGTAACGTCGGACACACAATCCATACAAGTCTGTTCCGGGATCGAACAGAACCAAAGGCACTTCTCACGAAGCCCTTGCACATCCGGATAAATTTCTAATCACGTCCGGACTTCCCGTCACTAAGGGTGATAAAACCTCTAAACCGGAGATCAGCCGATGTAGAGTAACTCGACGGTAACCTTCCATTTTCAAAAATATCCAGTCTTCAACACCGGTCTTCAAATGCAATTCATTTCGACGTATCACATATTCGGAATGGGTTATACGACCCCATGGTCCTTTCCCGGCTAACCCGAATAGTGAGCGCTTATTTTAAAACAAGTGTGGCATTCAAATTCGTCCAATTCACAACAAATACCTACTCAAGGTAATTATTGATAGTCGGTTATTTAACTATCAATAAAGATGCACCACATCATCAGATTCCAAATAATTTTCCAAATTATTTATTTCCAAAAATATCTTTACTAGATATAAAATTTCCACACTTCAAAAATAAATCAACGTTTATTTTTCTAAACAGTTTTCATTTCCTTTATAAATTCCATAGTGAATTTATATTTCAAAATATCTACTGATATACGATTTTCAAATCGATTTTAAATATTCAATTTAAATTTATCTTTAAGAAGATAAATTCTCAAAACGTTCATTTCATATTGGAAAAGTATTTCCTTACTTATTTAATAATAAGTAGTTCACAAATCTTTTATTTTCAACACTTGGAAAATATTCGATATACTTAAATTAATATTAAGTACATATTTCGTTCTTTAAGGAAACCATTTACTATAACAACATTTATTTGAGTCAAAACGAATGTTACGTAAAACATCGTTACGACGACTCAAAATCACTAGTATAGGGATTCGGAATTAAGATAGATATATAAATCCCAATACTAGATAAAAATATTCCTTTTGGAAATCATTTACTATAACAACAGTGTTATAGTCCACCATATCCTTATATTTTCGAAAACGTCTATTTCAACAATAAATGTTGAAATCTATGATTTCAATAGCTCACACGTTTTAAAACATCTTTTAAAACAATTAACTTCATTTATAATATCGCTTTCCCAAACATAACCATTTTTTCAACAATATATTCACTGTCCAAAGTCGTGAATATACTTCAATAACCAAATTTCAATCTTTTCTACACATTTATTTCAAGAATTATCCACTATCCAAAATCGTGGATAAAATTCCCTTAATAATCTCTATATTTAAAATAAATCATATTTGATTTATTTTTGAATTTATAAAAACGACGTTTATAAATTCTAATTCCATTTTATAACAACTTCGATTTATACATCTCCTTTAATGACCCATTCAATTTATAAGTTAATATAACTTATAATTCATTTATTTTAAAAGAAATCGTTCTTTTAAACTTCACAAAATTTAAAACTTTCAGATTTCATTAACTTATGAAATCCCATTTACACTTCATTTTAACAGTTATAGAAACTTGTCTTATAATCCCAATATTTCAAATTTATAAATATCCATTTTTGTACATCTTTTTAAATAAACCGTTTATAATACTAGAAATCCCAATTTAAACCATTTCATAAATTTCTTAACTTTTTATTTCAAAAATCACACTTTGATTTTATTTCACAAAAATCTTAACTTTTATAACTTTAAAATTTTAGACGTTTATTTATTTGAAATAAATCAATTCAAAAATTCAATAAAACGTCTACTTTCAAAAATCACTTTAAAATCCTTTTAAAGTAAAAGATGTTATTTTTAAACTTCAAAACTGAATCCGATGATGCAACAGCATCAATTAGTCAATCATAACATTCAATATCATATATCAATATGATAACAGCATATACAACAAATATCTGCAAATAATAATATTTGTGAGGAATCTAGTTGGATCCCTTCAACCTGTTTCCCTGCATCCACAGACGTTAGCACAATACCAATTCCACTTCGAGGTGGAATATCGCGGTATATGGGTTTTATAAAAATCATCCGCTTACTAACGGCGCAATAGGGTCTCATCCGCTATACGAGGCGGGAAATCAATCAATCCAATATATACATATGCCAATATGTATATATTGCTATATATAGATATATATCCTACTATATCTAATATCACAATCAATAGCAATCAACACAATCAATAACTGCAATCCAAATATATTTTGAGTGAGAAGATCTCACTTTAGCTTTATATTTTGCCATCCATTTTCCATTTCAGTTTTGTTTTCTCGATTTTAACCTGGTATAAATAATTATACAATTTTATTAATATTCGAACCAATCAAATAACCAATTTCCGTTCTTGATTGTTTAATTAATTTATAGTTTCATTCAAACCAATTTTTCCTTCATTTCAACTGTATTTAAACAAAATCCTTTTTGATAAATTTAATTAACCAAAAATTATATATATATTTTTCTAACAAAATATTTTCTGTTCTATAACTTACTGTATATTTCAAATTTCCTCAAAACAGTCTCTAATTGAAATACATCTATATTTGTAAACTTCTCCTCTAATATACATATATATATATATATTGAAAACAAAATCTTTCCTTACTGCTAACAGATTTTCTTCTATATTATCCAACTTAAATAAATTTTCTTTTCTGTAAATAAAATCTCACTTATGACTATTTATATTTATACTTGTATATAAATTAATTAAAACTCGAATAGAATAAAAGAATAAAATTTGCCTCACTGTACCTCGTAGTCAAGCGATATCACCTCGCGTATGCGAGCCCCACCCAAACTCATCGTCTGCCGCACGCTCCCTCAAAACGGCAAACCCTAGCTGACGCCTCCACTGCTCGATCGTGTATCCCCACTGGTTCGCGACCACGCGCGGCCCTCCCATCAAGTCACCGCACTGCCCTGGCCTCGTCGAACTCGAGACTCCCACGTGCCTGAAACCCAAAACCAATCGAGACTCCAGCCTCCCCTTGATTCGACGACGTGAGTTCGCCAGAGCCCCTCGTGTGCATCGCTACCGCCGCCGTGTCAAAACCCTCGACTTGGTCATCCGCTCGCGACCACGAATTTCGTACGCGATTTCGTTCGTTTTCCCCTTTTTTTTGTTTTGAACTGTTACTTCGAATTTGATTTGAATAGAGAGAGAAGGGAGGTCTCGGCTTTAAGTAGAAAAGGGACGAGAAATAGTTCGGCCATTGATTCGTTTTCTTTGTTCTGATGTTTAAACAGGTGAGGGAGAAGAGTATTTGAAATTGAAAAAGGATGGGTCGCACGATCTCGTTCCTTAATCTCTGGCGTGGTTAAAGGAATTGAACGTGTGTATGTCGGCAACAATTTAAATTTTAAATTTTAAATTGAATTCGATTTAAAATCCAACACCTTTACTCACCGTACGGTCACATATCAACTCCGAAAAATACGAAATTGGAAATCCAGTAATAATACAATATTACGGACCCAATGGAACTGGTTTCGTCGAATTCCGAGACTGTTTGAAAAATGACTATTTCTAAATATCGGTTCAAACAATTAAATTCAAAACTGAGAAAAACAGTTTAAATTTCAATTCTGAAGCTGCTGTTATCTTCAGTGTTATCAATATAAATTTTACAAGCGTTTGAAATATTTTTAATCGGCCTAAATTTGAAGATTCAAATTTTTATTCAACTTCCAATCGATTAAATTTTATAATTTAATCGCCAAATTCAAATTTAAATCGGGGATTCAAATTAAATCATCGTTCAAATGTTTAAAATTAATTAATTATTCTCAATTTAATTTGTTCAAAATTCTGGGTCGTTACAGAATTGTTTTAAATAAAATTTGAAATTGTATTATAAGATTTTGAAATGGTAATTTGGAAGTTTTGAAACGTAAATTTTTGGAAATTGGTTTAGAAAGACAAATGAAATGTTGGTTTACAAATTATATTTGAAATTGAAATTGATTTGGTTTTGAAATTTATTAAACGACCAATCGGTGTAATAATTACGAAGGTTATTAAAGAGACCGGAATCGGTTATGGACATACTCTCTGTCTAAACCGAAAACCACTTTAATAACTATACGTGGAGTGTGATCCAGAATGAAGTGGTTGGAATGATGAACGTGTTGAATGAAGAAAGAGAACGATGTTGGATAGCCTTGACACTTGTGTCAAATTGGAAATGACTAAAACAGGAGCCGTGCCGGGCCAATGGAGGTCAGCTACCTCAAGCGAACACACTTCTTCGAACTACTCATTACTTGTTGTCGATTGGTGCACCCTTGATTTTGGGAGTGTTGTTTCGCGGTGTTGCGGTCGCTGCGGCGATGCGTTCTCACCAGTCCGGATCAGGCAAACGGTAGTGTCACTACCTTGGGTATTGCCTCATGTGCCTTGTCATACTTGTATTCCTTTATACGCGACCACTACGATTTTGGTTTGTACCTTTAGTATATGGATTGCCCTCTGGTGACTTCCGGTTTTTGGGAAACTACGGTCTTGTATATGCTCTTGGGAATAAAAATGTGTTAAGGGGGATAATGGTAACGCCTTAACACTATTTTGATATCTTTATATTACTGATAGACTTTATCTACTTATCATACACTACTACCTAGTAGATAGTTTAACGGATCCTTAAAGGATGGTTATTCCAAACATCCTTTGAGTTACTTGTATTTAAATTTCTATTTCACTTGAGTTGGATTTATCAATATAAGAATGTTAATCCTGACTCGAGTGTTTTGTGTTTTGCTTTACGCTCTGGTCAGACTGAGTGTACCAGTATTCGAGACTCACCTTGAAGTTGGAGCTTTGCTTGATGATCCAGCCATCTATTCTGCTTTCAGTATTCGATGATGTATTCTGATTTGTATCTGATGTATCGTGTTACTCTTCCGTTGTATCTGGTTTAACTCTGATGTAACTTATACATTTGTATAGTAGCTTCATGAACTACTATCTCTTTTATTTCCGCTGCACTTATTACTCTGTGTCTGTGAACTATGATTATTTATTTACTGTATATGTTCAGTTTTGCCAAATTTAAATTAAAAATGTGGTATTTTAAGCAATTCAATCCCGACATGAGTGTATACCTATACACTTATAATGGATGCGAATGGTCCAAAATATCAGGTCGTTACATTGACCGTTGAACACGAAGATCTCGTGATGATCTACAATTTTGCAGTTGGAAGTTTGTTGAATCAATGCACGGATTGGAAGATATCAAGAGGAGAAGGAGTGAAATTCTCAGCCATTGAATTTAAAATGGCGGCTGAAGCTTGAGAGGAAACCCTAGTTTAGTTGCTTGCAAATTGAAGAAGTGAGGTGCTTTTATAGAAAATCGCCCAAAACACTATTCATCCAAAATTTTCCGAACTCCAAACGAAGCGTGCCGGTTGACGTTTCTAAGGTTTACCCCGCGTTCCGAACACAATGGAATGTGTTTTGGGATCTAATTCGATCATCTGTGCGAGTTACGGAATTAAACGATCAATTTTAATTTAAACCGATTCAAACCGATGTCGATGCGTTTTGGCTTGCCTCGGACAAATGTTAAATACGATTGACTTGAAATTTGAAATCTTACAATAATATCACATTACGGATCCGATGAAACTGGTTTCGTCGAAATCCGAGACTGTTTGAAAAAATGCCTATTTTAACTCGCCAAATTAATATTAAAACAATTTCGATGCGTTTCGAGCTGCCACGGTCAAACAACAACTCCGATTGCTACAAAAATTGAAATCGGATAATAACAAACTATTACAGATCCAATGAAACTAGTTTCGTCCAATTCTGAGGCTGTTCGAAAAATGGCTAATTTCACTAGTCGACTAAATATTAAAATATTCAATTTTCACAATTTAACTTTAAATTCAAATTTAAAAGTTCTATAACATCTCTATAATTCAATATGATTTAATATAACTTTATAAATCATTTTCATTCACATTAAATCCAGATTTCAATTATTTCTGGAATTTAACTATTAAATTATCAATTTAATTATCCAATTAAATCCAGTTATTCAAAAAATAAATTATTCGACTTATTAATTTCACTTATTAATATTTAAAATCAATTAAATATTCGAATTTTTAATTGACAGAAATTCTGGGTCGTTACAAATTTCCCCCCTTAAAAGAATTTCATCCTCGAAATTACCAAGTAAGAAAAATTCACAAAATCCATTAACTTTTCAAAACAAACCGTTCAAATTTGATTTTACAAATCTCTTAAGTGTTTAATTTTTCCAAAATTCACAGTTAAACTTCTTACAAAATGTTTACTAAGTTTTCAAATCATACTTAGTTTTCAAATTTCTCAAAAATATTCTAACGCCTTAAATTTTCGGAAAATTTCGCCATAGCCTCCTTTGCGCGGCTCGATCCGAAAAAAATGACAGTGTATATATATCACAAATATACATCTCATCAAGTGATGAGGCATCCCGCAGAGAAAAAAGTGTAAAAGTACGATATTTAATCCGAGATATGTACCTTATATATTATTAGCGAGCGTATACGGCTAATATAGCGCGAAAGCGAGCTGCAAATGCGAAGCAAACGCCATCCGCACCTACTAAACACTCAATCAAACAAATGAGAACATGTATATAGAAAATAATATCGATATACATCATATAGCAACATAATAACTACATGTGCTAACATAGCAATTGCAACTAAAGCAACAAATGCAACCATCATCCAATAAACATTCAACAACTTCATAACCAAATCAATATACATTCACTTTTCATTAATATTCATTGAATTGGTTTTCAATTTTAAATCATATTTGATTCATTTACAATGGATTTTATCAACATTCTTTTTCAATTCAATTAGTTACATTCACTAATTTACATTCAAGTTGGTTCACTTTCAATTCAAATTGAATTCTATTTAAATTTACTGCACTTCAATTTAAATTAAATTACTTTAGCTTCCAATTTTATTAATTCAATTTCATTAACACTTGATGAATTTTATATACAACCAACTAACATCCAAATAACAACCAATGTTTATTCAACATAACCAAATTATTTAATTTACATTCAATTTGGTTCAACACTTTCATTTTCCAATTGGTTTATATTAAATTGACTTCCATTCAATTTATTCAATTAGCTTTTAATAAATTAACACTTACATTCATTTTTCATATCAACTTATTTTCATTAGATTGATTAACATGCAATCCATTTATTCAATTCAATTGCTACTTCATTTTACAAATAAAATTGAATTTCATTTATATAACTCAAGTTCACATTTATTTACTAAATTCACTTTATTAATTTACTTTGATATCAAAATCAACTTCGTTCAACATCACTTAAGTTATTTTCCATTTCAAACATCATTTGTTTAACTTAACTTAAGTTTCCACTTATAAATTAAATTTAGATTCTGATTCTAAATAAATTCTATTCAACTTTTACCAAAGTTAATTTTATTTCATATTATAAGTATAAACTTATTTCACTTATATTTATCAACTTAAACTTGGATTTTAAATCAAATCTGTTTATCACAACAAACTTCAATTTCCAATTTACTATGGTAGCAAATCAATCACACAGAAACTCGAAAATGATACTGATGATGCTGCAGTCATCACCGTACTATTTCCCAGCAACAATAGTGAATTCAGTGCTTTAAATTCTTTCAAAATTTTTCCTTGATTTATAAATCTTATTACAAATCTTTTACTTATAAAATTTCACTTCTTATATATAAGATTATTTTTACCATTGTAAATCAATTTAATTATAACTTCGTACATTATAATTTATTTGCTTATATATATTCTTATTTTTCAATAACCAAACAATCAATTATATACACTTTAACACTGAAAAATTATTTCTTTATATACAAAATATAATCAAGGTAAAATTATTTCATTTACCCAACTCAAAACAATATCATGCCGAATTGTTCTATACAAGTGTTTAGAGATCCCTATCGATAGAGTTGTACGGACAATACCGACCAGAATCCATATACCACTCAACATACCAATCACCACAATATAAAACAATTTTATATTCACTAACAAATACGCACTCATATCTATTATTACACTCAACTCATTCTAGAGTACTGCTAACTCTATCTCTAATGAGTAACACCCAACAGAGCAGGGTTGTCGCTTAACCATATGATCTGATACCACGTTGTAAGGACCCGATTCTTGGACTTCCGAATATCGACATCAATACGTCCACTGTATCGACTGCCGAGCCATCGAATGCCGAAAAACCGAATACTTAGGGTTTTAAGAAAGAAGATGTGACGCCGCACTCCGAGAGCCTCATTAATAAAGAGTATTATATGGATAATACCGTTTGCTAATGCGGACAATAGAGTATAATGGAAGCGACCATGTGCAGTCTTACTTTAACTATCTACTGAACACGCCGAAAAGTGGTTTTTATCATCTCATGTGGTTCGACAAGTTCAATAAATACTTAAAGCAAAGCAACAATGGCTATAGGATCTATCAGAACAAAATGTAACAACTCAATGTAATATACATCACAAAACAGCGGATTATCATAAACACATATACTGATACAAAGCAGAGTATACAAAACGATACATGTCAAGTGGTATAGCAAACCACAATATACAGACAAAGTTCACAGGAATACATATTAGAGTTACAACAGATAAGGACTAAACAAAAAGCTAAGACAAAAAGGAGCTAGCGGAATAGTCCATGCGGAAGCAAAAGAGGCTAAGTCCAAAAGCACCTAACCTAAAACATCTCGGTCTGACCCGAGTATAGAATACACGGGTCAGTCTAGCTAAACAAATCAGTTAGATAAACTGAACGATAATAAACCTGCAAGATCATATAGTATAACAATTATCTCTAAAGGAGATAACTCAATCATCTAACATAAGATGAATCATAACAAAACAAGCCTCATATCATCGGCATCTCAACAAGCAAAGGATATCATATCCCAAATCAAGCCAAAAGGCAAATAACAAATACCAATGAAGGTACACAAGTTCCACTAGATGATCGCTACATATCATGCGGCTCAAAAAGACCAACACCGAAAGGCGATGCACTAGGGAATATACATATCAATCAAAACAACAAAAGATGCTCGAGCTCAGTACTGTAAAAACAAGGATCCAGCTCCAAACCCAATATCACCCATGCGGCTCAAAAAGACCAACATCGGAAGCGATACTATAGGGCAACAACAATCCCAAATATCTCTTGAGCCGGGGCAAAGGACCAACTCCAAAGCGATATTAAAGGCAACAAGCCAGAGGGAGACAGTCCGAAGACACTATCCCAAAGGCAACAAACCGTAGTGGTGAAGGTCCGGAGGCCCAGTACTGGACACCACTAACTAGCGGAATGTGTCACAACTCTTGAAAAGGAACCCGAAAAGTGTTAACGCGAGTCCCATAACCACTCGTTCGCACTAAACGGTTTACTATCCATTAGCCAATTTCACACTCAAAGCATTACAATGTTTACCTCATCTCATCGGTAAACTAGACACAAAGGTCAAAACGATCAATCGAATAGGTCGGGGATTAATCGGAAAGGTGAACGCGCGGATTCATGGTCCGTGTTTTACCTAACCATTTAATCTCCTTTCCACTTCGTTCGAAGTGCAAAATTGTGTGTGTGTTTAAATAGAAATTTATAAAGCGGAGAAGGGAGCTTTTAATATGATTTAGAGGGATTATTTATAAAAACCGTGAATGAAGTCAAAGGTAAGTTATCAAAGCCAAAGATGCAATATTAAACACTAAGAACCAACTTGAATCGATAAAATTTGGAAAACCAATCAAAACGAGCAAAAATAGGCAAAACAGGGAAAACAAGAGCAGGTCGGTCGGCCGGCTACAGGGCTCGGTCGACCGGACACTGTTCTGAAAAATTCTCGAGGAAGCAGGTTGGTCGACCGAACTTCCTGGGTCGGTCAGCCGGAACCTGAATTCCTGTGCTTCCAAAACAGAGGCAGGGAATAGCTCAGGTAGCAGGTCGGTCGACCGGACCCTGAGTTCGGTCGGCCGGACCTGAACCTGGACTGTTTCCAGCCTATTCAAATGATGATCAAACTCTCCCAACTTTCAATCGGTCGAGCACGGACGCTAGGGGTTCACGCCTAACGGCTGCCCTGTCCTATAAGCACATCGATTCATTACCAAAACAAGATCAAAACATCCATAAAGGAATGTTCATAAAAATTAGACTTTGAAACCCAAGAATTGGAATGTACATAAAACCGATCCAAACAAAGATCAAATGCATATGAACAAGTAATAGGAATCCATACCTATCACTCAAAGATGATTATAGTCATAGATGTGAGATAAAATCTCACCTTTTTACACAAAACAAAGAAGAAGAAGGAGCTCAAATGCAAAGAAACAACCAACCACACTCCACTTCAACTCTACAACCTTCAATCTAAGAATAAACACATATTTCCCAAATTAGGGTTAGGAAATTTCTGAAATTGAAGAGGAGAAGAGTTGGAGAAGATGAAGAGGAGGCTTACCTATCCTTCTCTTTGATTTTTGGAGCAAGAATTCAAGATGCAAGAAGAACTAGGGCTAGCAAATTTCTATTTCCTCTTCCTTTCCCCCATTTTCAGTTTTAGCTTAAGGAAATGAAATGAAATGGAGATGAATGGATGAAGAGTTAAGGAGATGGGAGGTTAAGTGGGGTTAAGGGCTGAACCCAAACCCAAGTCCAAAGTGAAAAAGGGTCAAAACTCCACAAACTCCCAACATATCAAAGCTTATACTCAAAAAGATCGCAAACGACATTTTGAACTCAATGGAAGTGGTTTCGAGTCTCAATTCGACCGTTTGCAAAAAGTAGCTTTTCGGATTATAATCCGACAAACGACATTATATTTAAATAAAATATTTAAATATACAACCGATAAATATGCGGGTTGTTACAGACTCCCCTCCTTAAGAAATTGCGTCCTCGCAATTCTTAAGAAGAAAATAAAGAGTAACAACCAAAAACATATCAACACATAAGAAGAACAGAATAAGAAGTTCACCATAAAGTGCACGAAAGGATAAGCCCGAACTTGCTTGCTCAGAGAATTCTATTTATTCCTAAGCTCAAAATAATTCGGAACACTGACGTGGTAAAAACAATACGTCAAATGGACCGAAGCTCGACAAATGAATTGCAACAAAACGTCCGATGAACTTGGTAAAAAGATCATTCCATTCGGACATCAACAGAGAAACAATCACTTGTTGCTTACAATTAAATGCATTGGCAACACGATCCCCCTTTCGGGAATAAAAAGAATGAGAGTATCAGAAAAGATTTCTTTTTAAATAATCTACTTTCCCGAAAAGCTAATACTTTCCAAAAATCATAATTATCTTTATGTAATTATCTTTCTAGAAAAATTTTCTTATTTCAAATCAATTTATTGTGTCAAATTGTCTCATAAAAGTATTTAGGAGATTCCTATCGATAACGTTGATCAAGCGCATCGACCATAATTCTTAAAGCACTCAATGGGCAATACAATCACAAAATCATCTTCTATATGATAAACATGTTTCTAAAAACTTTTAAAAATTCTCTTTGTTCGTTTTAAGAACAAAATCCCATTTATACTTATAAATAAATCTTATGAAAAAGATTTGCAAAGATTTTAAATTGTTGTTTCCCATCGAAAATCAATAAATACAAAAATGGAGTCATCGAGATATTCGTAGAATACTCGATTCATAAAATGGATGAAACAAGCTGAACAAACTGAATGATAGAATAGTCACTATAAAGAATCATAACGAGTGCGGAATGCGGTAAGTGAAAGACTAACTTCCGCAACACCTATCAAATGAAAACCGGTGGCAAGGTGGAGCTGAAAAGACCTTAATACCTCACAAAAGATTGCTTAGGTGATAATCCTAAGACAAGATCAAAAATACCAAAAAATTCTCAAACTACAAGAATGAGAGAAACAACACTTTCCTCATCATGAGGGCTTAAAGAATAAAATGATGCCATCAAATTAGAATCGAAATCATAAAGGAATAATAGATATTCCCTAGGTAGATAATTCATTATGGAATACTACGGAATTTAAATGCATTCCTAGACGTATTCCTCAAATCCTATCTACCCCAAAAGCACGGAAGGAATAGAGGCAAGATGATTCAAAGATTTGTAACACTTGTTACACTTTGATGTACCTAAATATGTGCTTCGGTTCTGTGTTATCTCATACTTTGTTCTGAACTCAGCTCTGATACCAAGCTGTGACGCCCCACTCCGAGAGCCTCATTAACAAAGAGTATTATATGGATAATACCGTCTGCTAATGCGGACAATAGAGTATAATGGAAGCGACCATGTGTAGTCTTACTTTAACTATCTACTGAACACGCCGAAAAGTGGTTTTTATCATCTCATGTGGTTCGACAAGTTCAATAAATACTTAAAGCAAAGCTACGATGGCTATAGGATCTATCAGAACAAAATGTAACAACTCAATGTAATATACATCACAGAACAGCGGATCATCATAAACACATATACTGATACAAAGCAGAGTATACAAAATGATACATGTCAAGTGGTATAGCAAACCACAATATACAGACGAGTTCACAGGAATACATATCAGAGTTACAACAGATAAGGACTAAACAAAAAGCTAAGACAAAAAGGAGCTAGCGGAATAGTCCATGCGGAAGCAAAAGAGGCTAAGTCCAAAAGCATCTAACCTAAAACATCTCGGTCTGACCCGAGTATAGAATACACGGGTCAGTCTAGCTAAACAAATCAGTTAGATAAACTGAACGATAATAAACATGCAAGATCATATAGTATAATAATTATCTCTAAAGGAGATAACTCAATCATCTAATATAAGATAAATCATAACAAAACAAGCCTCATATCATCGGCATCTCAACAAGCAAAGGATATTATATCCCAAATCAAGCCAAAAGGCAAATAACAAGTACCAATGAAAGTACACAAGTTCCACTAGATGATCGCTACATATCATGCGGCTCAAAAAGACCAACACCGAAAGGCGATGCACTAGGGAATATACATATCAATCAAAACAGCAAAAGATGCTCGAGCTCAGTACTGTATAAACAAGGATCCATAAGCCCGAAGGCTCCAAACCCAATATCACCCATGCGGCTCAAAAAGACCAACATCGGAAGCGATACTACAGGGCAACAACAATCCCAAATATCTCTTGAGCCGGGGCAAAGGATGATGCAGGCCAAGTAATAAGTCGTAACCGACTTAAGGAAATTGAAACTTTAAGTCGTGACCGACTTAACATCATGGGTATAAGTCGTGACCGACTTAGTAAAGCTAAGGACCAAAGTCGTGACCGACTTAAGGGAGACAAAGGCATGAGTCGTGACCGACTCAATGGAGGTGAAAACATAAGTCATGATCGACTTAACAGAGTGGAAGACCTAACTCATAAAGATGTGCGAGTTATCGAATATCTTAAGTCACCAGAACGACCTACCGAGTTATGCAGTAAGAAGGCTGAACAAACTGATGAAGTATTAGATCGAGTACGACCTAACGAGATAAGGAAGAGTGCTGGGATACGACTTAAGGAAGGTGATAGATCGGCACCGAGTTACGATTTATTTAAGTCGCCCGAAGTTTTAAGTCGCTGAAGCCCAGAACCGAGGATCTTTCTGCCGAGTTAATCTCTACCGTTGATTTCTTTAGGTTGCTGATCTGGGATGCGCATGTTTTTAAGTCGCTGAAGTTTATTACCGTTGATTCTTCTGCCGAGTTAATCTCTGCCGCTGATGGGAGTTGAACTATTGATAAGTCGTTACCGACTTATACTAAGTCGTAGGTCGCAACTTTTATGAGTCGTGAGAAGTTGTAAGTCGTCTACGACCTAAGTGATGTAATCTGTTTGTATTTGTTAACTCGTAGTTCTTACCTGTTTTAAGTCGTATGTCGTCTGTTTCATAAGTCGTTCTGTTTGTTAAGTCGCTGAAGGCTTATATTGTGTTGTGTGTCTTAGGTCGTCACCGAGTTATGGTAAGTCGTAGGTCTGAAGCTATAAGTCGGAAACGACTTAGGAGTTAGTAAAATTTCTGTTGTAAAGTTGTTCGCCTATAAATAGGTCGTGAGTCTCATTTGTAAGGGTTGTTGATTTTTGAATAAAATTCTCTTTTGATTGCTGTGTGCTTTCATCTAAATTGGTAGTTGAGTGTAATCTCCTATCTCCTCTTTCGGTTAATCGAGTGCGCTCGATTCAACGATTGTAGAAGCCGATTCGCGGAATCAAGTGCGCTTGATCAACGCTTGAAGAATTGAAGATCTTTGAACCCGGTATCGTGCGCGATCAACGAGTTCGGAATAGCTAGAATTCGGTATCTTCGGATCAACGAATTTGGGCATGTCAGTATCTTCCAACCCACCGATTACTACTTTCACCGATTGAAGATTGTTTTGTTTAATCCGCTGCGCCAGTTTTGGTATCAGAGCTTGTTCTAGCCAATCATAGCTAGATCGAGACTTGGAGCCTAATCATTTTGAAGCTTGAAGTGTTGAGCCGTGAGCAAGTGAAGTTGTTCGACTTTGTATTGAAGTTTAGAGATCAGATCTTATCATTTGGAGAGGTTGTGTTCATCGTGTTCATCGCAAATTGCAACAAAGTGGAAGTTTTCGATCCATTTCATTTTGGATCAAAGTCCGAAAAGTGTTTGAATTTGAAGTGTTGAAGAGATTTGTGAAGATTTCAATCATGCCGCCAAGGAGAGCCAATCGACATCAAAACGTTAAAGCTTTGTATCGAAGAGAAGAGGCTGATGAGATGGAGCAAAGAATCAATGAAAACTTTAGTGAAAAGCTTAACGAAGGGATTGGACGATTAGAGAAGATGATGTTAGAGATGAATCAAAATCGGAGAAGGGTTTCACCTGAATCTAGTCATGGGGGTAGTAGAGTCTCGCCACATTCCAATCGAGACAGAAGTGTTGAAAATGATCAAGGGCGTGGGAGGAACGTGAATGATCGTGAACGGAGGAATGTAGATAGAAGGGATGATGGTGGAAGACGTAATGGTAGTAGAGATGTGGGTGGACGAGATAGACAATGATATACATCTGATTTTGAAGAGGAGTATGATGGTGGTAGTGTTCAAGGACAAGGACGAGGACAAGGAAGAAATTACTCTGAGTATGATCACAAGTGGGAGACGGGGATGAAGACTGAAATTCCTGAATTCAAAGGTGGTATGCAAGCGGAGGAGTTTCTAGATTGGGTGGCTAATGTTGAGGAGATTTTTGACTTCAAAGAAGTTCCAGAACATCGTAGAGTGAAGTTGGTTGCTACGAGGTTGAGGGGTAGAGCTTTGGCATGGTGGCAGCAAACCAAACTTACACGTGAGCGGACGGGGAAGTCAAAGGTTGAATCATGGGAAAAGATGAGGAAAATGATGAAAGCCACATTCTTACCTTATAACTATCAGTCACTTATGTATCAGAGATTGCAAAATTTGTGACAAGGGACGAAATCTGTGAACGACTATGCTGACGAATTTTATCAACTGATAGCAAGGAATGATATTATGGAGACAGAAGAACAATTGACATCTAGATTCATTGGGGGATTGCGAATGTAGATTCAGGATATGGTTAACATGTTTGATCCTAGATCTGTAGCGGAAGCACATCAGAAAGCGTTGGCTTGGGAGAAACAGGGACGACGAGGAAGTGGTGTGTTTACTAATTCTAACCATCAAGTGAAGGGTGTTGGTGGAAGTTCTAATGTTTCTAAACCTATCAGTAGACCAGTAGTGAAGGAGGTTGAGAAGACAAAGGTTAACAACGGGTTCAAATGTTACAATTGTCAGGAATTTGGTCACAAAAGTAGCGAATGTCCAAAACCGAAGAAGAGAGCTATGATAGCAGAGGTTGAGGATGAGGATGAGAAGCTGAATGTTCCAATTCACCACCTGATGAGGAGGAAGAAGAAGTGTCGGGAGACGAAGGTTATAATCTCATGATGAAGAGGTCCTGTTTAACACCAAAGCAAGAGGAGGATTGTAGTTGGTTGTGGAGCAATATTTTTCAGTCAACATGTACTATTCTGGGGAAAGTTTGCAAATTTGTTATTGATGCTGGAAGCTGTGATAATATAATTTCTTCTAAAGCTGTGAGAAAGTTGGCATTGAAGACTGAGAAACATCCAAAGCCATACAAGCTAGCTTGGTTGAGGAAAGGCGGGGAGGTGAAGGTTGGACGAAGGGCTCGTGTGAAGTTTTCAATTGGAAAGAAATACAAAGAAGAAATCTGGTGCGATGTGGTAGATATGGATGTCTGTCATTTGTTGCTGGGAAGACCATGGCAGTATGATAGAGCAGTACAACATGATGGGCGTACCAACAGTTACAGTTTCATGTTTGAAGGCACAAAGATTACTCTAGTTCCAAAGAAGCGACAACAGGAGGAAAACAAGTTGGAGGAGATTGAAGAGCTCAAAACTTTGTTATCTTTGAAGGAGTTTGTGAAGGAAGTAGAGGAGGAGCCTGAAGTATTTTTATTGATTGGGCGTGAGAGCAAAGAAGAAGTTGAAATTCCAGAAGAAGCAAAGCCAGTTTTGAAAGAATTTGACGATGTATTTCCAGAGGAGTTACCAACGGAGTTGCCACCGTTGAGGGATATTCAACATCAGATAGATCTTGTTCCAGGTGCTGTATTGCCACACAGACCACATTATCGAATGAGTCCAAAGGAACATGAAGAATTGAGGAGGCAGGTGGAAGAATTGCTTGAACAAGGGCGTGTGCAGGAGAGTTTAAATCCTTGTGCTGTACCAGCTTTATTGTTACCCAAAAAGGATGGAACGTGGAGGATGTGCACTGACAGTCGAGCATTGAATAAGATTACTGTGAGATATAGATTTCCGATGCCGAGGCTTGATGATTTGTTGGATCAGTTGAGCGGAGCTACTATCTTTTCTAAGATTGATTTGAAGAGCGGTTATCATCAGATTCGCATTAGACCAGGGGATGAATGGAAGACAACATTCAAGACGAGGGAAGGATTGTATGAATGGCTGGTAATGCCGTTTGGTCTATCGAATGCACCGAGTACTTTCATGAGGGTGATGAATCAAATTTTTAGACCATTCATTGGGAAGTTTGCGGTGGTGTATTTCGATGATATTCTGATATATAGTGGAAGTCCAGAGGAACATTTGAATCATCTGAGTGAAGTGCTGATGGTACTGCGACAAGAACAGTTTTATGCTGCAACGAAGAAATGCGTGTTCATGACGCATAGTGTTTTATTTTTGGGATATGTTGTTTCGAAGGAAGGTATACAGGTGGACCAGAGTAAAGTTGAGGCGATCAGAGATTGGCCACAGCCCAAGACGATAACGGAAGTCCGTAGTTTTCATGGGTTGGCTTCATTCTATCGAAGGTTTATTCCACACTTTAGTAGTGTGATGGCACCTGTGACTGATTGTATGAAGGGTAAACAGTTTTCATGGTCAGAGGAAGCAGGGAGTGCTTTTGGAAAAATCAAGGAGTTGCTGACGTCAGCACTAATTCTAGTGCTACCAGATTTTCAGTTAGTGTTTGAACTACATACTGATGCATCCAAGGTTGGAATTGGAGGAGTATTGAGTCAGAGGGGACGATCAATTGCATATTTCAGTGAGAAGTTGTCAGGAGCAAAGATGAGATACAATACATATGATGTGGAATTCTATGCTATTGTGCAATCTATTAAACACTGGAGACATTATCTATTTCAGAAAGAGTTTGTTCTGTACACTGATCATGAAGCATTGAAGCATTTGCAAGGGCAAGACAAGATTTCGGCAAGACATGCATCATGGATTGCTTATCTACAACAATTTACTTTTGTTGTTAAACACAAGTCAGGGGTGACGAATCGTGTGGCTGATGCTTTGAGTAGGAGGAGTCATTTGTTGACTACACTAAAGGTTGAAGTGACGGGGTTTGAAATGTTACCAAAATTATTTGACAATGATCCTTACTTTGCAAAGTTTGTTGATAAAGTCAAGGATGGGGAGACGGATGAGTTTATAATGATAGATGGTTTTCTATTCAAAGGAAATCGATTGTGCATACCGGAGGGTAGTCTGAGAATGAAGATTATCAAGGAGTTACACGAAGAGGGACATGTTGGGAGAGACCGTATCTTACAGTTGATTTCACAGTCTTACTTTTGGCCATCAATGAGGAAAGAGGTAGAGAAGTTTGTGGAGCGTTGTCATATTTGTCAGGTTTCGAAAGGAACTGCGACTAATGCTGGTTTATATATGCCGTTACCCGTGCCTGTAAAACCATGGGTGGATATCAGTATGGATTTTGTTTTGGGTTTGCCTAGAACTCAAAGGGGAAATGATTCTATATTCGTTGTGGTGGACAGATTTTCGAAGATGGCACATTTTATTGCTTGTTAGAAGACGGAAGATGCTGTTCATGTTGCTCAGTTGTTTTTCAAGCAGATCTATTGACTTCATGGATTGCCAGAATCTATTGTGTTGGATAGAGATACTCGATTTTTGAGTCATTTTTGGTTGAGTTTGTGGAAAATGGTGGGAACGAAGCTGAAATTCAGTAGTGCTTATCATCCGCAAACTGATGGACAAACGGAGGTGGTTAATCGATCGTTGGGAAATTTGTTGAGGTGTCTTGTGCAAGACAATCTGAAGAGTTGGGATGTGAAGTTATGCCAGGCAGAGTTTGCCCATAATCATGTTGTAAATCAAAGTACTGGGCTCAGTCCATTCCAGATTCTATATTCTAGTATGCCAAAGGGACCGTTGGATTTAACGGTAATTTCACACTCGAAGGGGACAATTAAGAAAGCCGCTGATTTTGTTGAGGGGTTGACGGAATGTCATAAAATCGTTCAGAAACGATTGGAGAAAGCGAATGAGAAATATAAATGTTCTGCAGATTTGAAACGAAGGAGTGTTGAATTTCAGGAAGGTGATTGGGTTTATGCCGTGTTAACGAAGGATCGTTTTCCAGTAGGTGCGTATAACAAGTTGAAAGCCAGAAAAATTGGTCCTGTAGAAATCGTGAAACAAATTAATAAAAATGCTTACAAGTTGAAGCTACCAGATGATGGGTATACGTCTGACGTATTCAATGTTAAGCATCTCGTACCATATAACGGAGATGAAAGTATTGCGGAGGAGGAAAGTGCAAATTCGAGGACGAATTTTTCTCAACCTGGGGAGGATGATGCAGGCCAAGTAATAAGTCGTAACCGACTTAAGGAAATTGAAACTTTAAGTCGTGACCGACTTAACATCATGGGTATAAGTCGTGACCGACTTAGTAAAGCTAAGGACCAAAGTCGTGACCGACTTAAGGGAGACAAAGGCATGAGTCGTGACCGACTCAACGGAGGTGAAAACATAAGTTATGACCGACTTAACAGAGTGGAAGACCTAACTCATGAAAATGTGCGAGTTATCGAATATCTTAAGTCACCAGAACGACCTACCGAGTTATGCAGTAAGAAGGCTGAACAAACTGATGAAGTATTAGATCGAGTACGACCTAACGAGATAAGGAAGAGTGTTGGGATACGACTTAAGGAAGGTGATAGGTCGGAACCGAGTTACGATTTATTTAAGTCGCCCGAAGTTTTAAGTCGCTGAAGCCCAGAACCGAGGATCTTTCTGCCGAGTTAATCTCTACCGTTGATTTCTTTAGGTTGCTGATCTGGGATGCGCATGTTTTTAAGTCGCTGAAGTTTATTACCGTTGATTCTTCTGCCGAGTTAATCTCTACCGCTGATGGGAGCTGAACTGTTGATAAGTCGTTAACGACTTATACTAAGTCGTAGGTCGCAACTTTTATGAGTCGTGAGAAGTTGTAAGTCGTCTACGACCTAAGTGATGTAATCTGTTTGTATTTGTTAACTCGTAGTTCTTACCTGTTTTAAGTCGTATGTCGTCTATTTCATAAGTCGTTCTGTTTGTTAAGTCGCTGAAGGCTTGTATTGTGTTGTGTGTCTTAGGTCGTCACCAAGTTATGGTAAGTCGTAGGTCTGAAGCTATAAGTCGGAAACGACTTAGGAGTTAGTGAAATTTCTGTTGTAAAGTTGTTCGCCTATAAATAGGCCGTGAGTCTCATTTGTAAGGGTTGTTGATTTTTGAATAAAATTCTCTTTTGATTGCTGTGTGCTTTCATCTAAATTGGTAGTTGAGTGTAATATCCTATCTCCTCTTTCGGTTAATCGAGTGCGCTCGATTCAACGATTGTAGAAGCCGATTTGCGGAATCAAGTGCGCTTGATCAACGCTTGAAGAATTGAAGATCTTTGAACCCGGTATCGTGCGCGATCAACGAGTTCGGGATAGCTAGAATTCGGTATCTTCGGATCAACGAATTTGGGCATGTCAGTATCTTCCAACCCACCGATTACTACTTTCACCGATTGAAGATTGTTTTGTTTAATCCGCTGCGCCAAAGGACCAACTCCAAAGCGATATTAAAGGCAACAAGCCAGAGGGAGACAATCCGAAGACACTATCCCAAAGGCAACAAACCGTAGTGGTGAAGGTCCGGAGGCCCAGTACTGGACACCACTAACTGGCGGAATGTGTCACAACTCTTGAAAAGGAACCCGAAAAGTGTTAACGCGAGTCCCATAACCACTCGTTCGCACTAAACGGTTTACTATCCATTAGCCAATTTCACACTCAAAGCATTACAATGTTTACCTCATCTCATCGGTAAACTAGACACAAAGGTCAAAACGATCAATCGAATAGGTCGGGGATTAATCGGAAAGGTGAACGCGTGGATTCATGGTCCGTGTTTTACCTAACCATTTAATCTCCTTTCCACTTCGTTCGAAGTGCAAAATTGTGTGTGTGTTTAAATAGAAATTTATAAAGCGGAGAAGGGAGCTTTTAATATGATTTAGAGGGATTATTTATAAAAACCGTGAATGAAGTCAAAGGTAAGTTATCAAAGCCAAAGATGCAATATTAAACACTAAGAACCAACTTGAATCGATAAAATTTGGAAAACCAATCAAAACGAGCAAAAATAGGCAAAATAGGGAAAACAGGAGCAGGTCGGTCGGCCGGCTACAGGGCTCGGTCGACCGGACACTGTTCTGAAAAATTCTCGGGGAAGCAGGTCGGTCGACCGGACTTCCTGGGTCGGTCAGCCGGAGCCTGAATTCCTGTACTTCCAAAACAGAGGCAGGGAATAGCTCAGGTAGCAGGTCGGTCGACCGGACCCTGAGTTCGGTCGGCCGGACCTGAACCTGGGCTATTTCCAGCCTATTCAAATGATGATCAAACTCTCCCAACTTTCAATCGGTCGAGCACGAACACTAGGGGTTCACGCCTAACGGCCGCCCTGTCCTATAAGCACATCGATTCATTACCAAAACAAGATCAAAACATCCATAAAGGAATGTTCATAAAAATTAGACTTTGAAACCCAAGAATTGGAATGTACATAAAACCGATCCAAACAAAGATCAAATGCATATGAACAAGTAATAGGAATCCATACCTATCACTCAAAGATGATTATAGTCATAGATGTGAGATAAAATCTCACCTTTTTACACAAAACTAAGAAGAAGAAGGAGCTCAAATGCAAAGAAACAACCAACCACACTCCACTTCAACTCTACAACCTTCAATCTAAGAATAAACACATATTTCCCAAATTAGGGTTAGGAAATTTCTGAAATTGAAGAGGAGAAGAGTTGGAGAAGATGAAGAGGAGGCTTACCTATCCTTCTCTTTGATTTTTGGAGCAAGAATTCAAGATGCAAGAAGAACTAGGGCTAGCAAATTTCTATTTCCTCTTCCTTTCCCCCATTTTCAGTTTTAGCTTAAGGAAATGAAATGAAATGGAGATGAATGGATGAAGAGTTAAGGAGATGGGGGGTTAAGTGGGGTTAAGGGCTGAACCCAAACCCAAGTCCAAAGTGAAATAGGGTCAAAACTCCACAAACTCCAAACATATCGAAGCTTATACTCAAAAAGATCGCAAACGACATTTTGAACTCAATGGAAGTGGTTTCGAGTCTCAATTCGACCGTTTGCAAAAAGTAGCTTTTCGGACTATAATCCGACAAACGACATTATATTTAAATAAAATATTTAAATATACAACCGATAAATATGCGGGTTGTTATAAACTCCCCTCCTTAAGAAATTACGTCCTCGCAATTCTTAAGAAGAAAATAAAGAGTAACAGCCAAAAACATATCAACACATAAGAACAACAGAATAAGAAGTTCACCATAAAGTGCACGAAAGGATAAGCCTGAACTTGCTTGCTCAGAGAATTCTATTGATTCCTAAGCTCAAAATAATTCGGAACACCGACGTGGTAAAAACAATACGTCAAATGGACCGAAGCTCAACAAATGAAGTGCAACAAAACGTCCGATGAACTTGGTAAAAAGATCATTCCATTCGGACATCAACAGAGAAACGATCACTTGTTGCTTACAACTAAATGCATTGGCAACACGATCCCCCTTTCGGGAATAAAAAGAATGAGAGTATCAGAAAAGATTTCTTTTTAAATAATCTACTTTCCCGAAAAGCTAATACTTTCCAAAAATCATAATTATCTTTATGTAATTATCTTTCTAGAAAAATTTTCTTATTTCAAATCAATTTATTGTGTCAAATTGTCTCATCAAAGTATTTAGGAGATTCCTATCGATAACGTTGATCAAGCGCATCGACCAGAATTCTTAAAGCACTCAATGGGCAATACAATCACAAAATCATCTTCTATATGATAAACATGTTTCTAAAAAGTTTTAAAAATTCTCTTTGTTCGTTTTAAGAACAAAATCCCATTTATACTTATAAATAAATCTTATGAAAAAGATTTGCAAAGATTTTAAATTGTTGTTTCCCATCCATAATCAATAAATACAAAAATGGAGTCATCGAGATATTCGTAGAATACTCGATTCATAAAATGGATGAAACAAGCTGAACAAACTGAATGACAGAATAGTCACTATAAAGAATCATAAGGAGTGCGGAATGCGGTAAGTGAAAGACTAACTTCCGCAACACCTATCAAATGAAAACCGGTGGCAAGGTGGAGCTGAAAAGACCTTAATTCCTCACAAAAGATTGCTTAGGTGATAATCCTAAGACAAGATCAAAAATACCAGAAAATTCTCAAACTACAAGAATGAAAGAAACAACACTTTCCTCATCATGAGGGCTTAAAGAATAAAATGATGCCATCAAATTAGAATCGAAATCATAAAGGCATAATAGATATTCCCTAGGTAGATAATTCAATATGGAATACTACGGAATTTAAATGCATTCCTAGACGTATTCCTCAAATCCTATCTACCCCAAAAGCACGGAAGGAATAGAGGCAAGATGATTCAAAGATTTGTCACACTTGTTACACTTTGATGTACCTAAATATGTGCTTCTGTTCTGTGTTTATCATACTTTGTTCTGAACTCAGCTCTGATACCAAGCTGTGACGCCCCACTCCGAGAGCCTCATTAACAAAGAGTATTATATGGATAATACCGTCTGCTAATGCGGACAATAGAGTATAATGGAAGCGACCATGTGTAGTCTTACTTTAACTATCTACTGAACACGCCGAAAAGTGGTTTTTATCATCTCATGTGGTTCGACAAGTTCAATAAATACTTAAAGCAAAGCTACAATGGATATAGGATCTATCAGAACAAAATGTAACAACTCAATGTAATATACATCACAGAACAGCCGATCATCATAAACACATATACTGATACAAAGCAGAGTATACAAAATGATACATGTCAAGTGGTATAGCAAACCACAATATACAGACGAGTTCACAGGAATACATATCAGAGTTACAACAGATAAGGACTAAAGAAAAAGCTAAGACAAAAAGGAGCTAGCGGAATAGTCCATGCGGAAGCAAAAGAGGATAAGTCCAAAAGCACCTAACCTGAAACATCTTGGTCTAACCCGAGTATAGAATACACGGGTCAGTCTAGCTAAACAAATCAGTTAGATAAACTGAACGATAATAAACCTGCAAGATCATATAGTATAACAATTATCTCTAAAGGAGATAACTCAATCATCTAACATAAGATGAATCATAACAAAACAAGCCTCATATCATTGGCATCTCAACCTGCAAAGGATATCATATCCCAAATCAAGCCAAAAGGCAAATAACAAATACCAATGAAGGTACACAAGTTCCACTAGATGATCGCTACATATCATGCGGCTCAAAAAGACCAACACCGAAAGGCGATGCACTAGGGAATATACATATCAATCAAAACAACAAAAGATGCTCGAGCTCAGTACTGTATAAACAAGGATCCATAAGCCCGAAGGCTCCAAACCCAATATCACCCATGCGACTCAAAAAGACCAACATCGGAAGCGATACTATAGGGCAACAACAATCCCAAATATCTCTTGAGCCGGGGCAAAGGACCAACTCCAAAGCGATATTAAAGGCAACAAGCCAGAGGGAGACAGTCCGAAGACACTATCCCAAAGGCAACAAAATGTAGTGGTGAAGGTCCGGAGGCCCAGTACTGGACACCACTAACTGGCGGAATGTGTCACGACTCTTGAAAAGGAACCCGAAAAGTGTTAACGCGAGTCCTATAACCACTCGTTCGCACTAAATGGTTTACTATCCATTAGCCAATTTCACACTCAAAGCATTACAATGTTTACCTCATCTCATCGGTAAACTAGACACAAAGGTCAAAACGATCAATCGAATAGGTCGGGGATTAATCGGAAAGGTGAACGCGCGGATTCATGGTCCGTGTTTTACCTAACCATTTAATCTCCTTTCCACTTCGTTCGAAGTGCAAAATTGTGTGTGTGTTTAAATAGAAATTTATAAAGCGGAGAAGGGAGCTTTTAATATGATTTAGAGGGATTATTTATAAAAACCGTGAATGAAGTCAAAGGTAAGTTATCAAAGCCAAAGATGCAATATTAAACACTAAGAACCAACTTGAATCGATAAAATTTGGAAAACCAATCAAAACGAGCAAAAATAGGCAAAACAGGGAAAACAGGAGCAGGTCGGTCGGCCGGCTACAGGGCTCGGTCGACCGGACACTGTTCTGAAAAATTCTCGGGGAAGCAGGTCGGTCGACCGGACTTCCTGGGTCGGTCAGCCGGAGCCTGAATTCCTGTACTTCCAAAACAGAGGCAGGGAATAGCTCAGGTAGCAGGTCGGTCGACCGGACCTTGAGTTCGGTCGGCCGGACCTGAACCTGGGCTGTTTCCAGCCTATTCAAATGATGATCAAACTCTCTCAACTTTCAATCGGTCGAGCACGGACGCTAGGGGTTCACGCCTAACGGCTGCCCTGTCTTATGAGCACATCGATTCATTACCAAAACAAGATCAAAACATCCATAAAGGAATGTTCATAAAAATTAGACTTTGAAACCCAAGAATTGGAATGTACATAAAACCGATCCAAACAAAGATCAAATGCATATGAACAAGTAATAGGAATCCATACCTATCACTCAAAGATGATTATAGTAATAGGTTGGAGATAAGATCTCACCTTTTTACACAAAACTAAGAAGAAGAAGGAGCTCAAATGCAAAGAAACAACCAACCACACTCCACTTCAACTCTACAACCTTCAATCTAAGAATAAACACATATTTCCCAAATTAGGGTTAGGAAATTTCTGAAATTGAAGAGGAGAAGAGTTGGAGAAGATGAAGAGGAGGCTTACCTATCCTTCTCTTTGATTTTTGGAGCAAGAATTCAAGATGCAAGAAGAACTAGGGCTAGCAAATTTCTATTTCCTCTTCCTTTCCCCCATTTTCAGTTTTAGCTTAAGGAAATGAAATGAAATGGAGATGAATGGATGAAGAGTTAAGGAGATGGGGGGTTTAGTGGGGTTAAGGGCTGAACCCAAACCCAAGTCCAAAGTGAAAAAGGGTCAAAACTCCACAAACTCCAAACATATCGAAGCTTATACTCAAAAAGATCGCAAACGACATTTTGAACTCAATGGAAGTGGTTTCGAGTCTCAATTCGACCGTTTGCAAAAAGTAGCTTTTCGGACTATAATCCGACAAACGACATTATATTTAAATAAAATATTTAAATATACAACCGATAAATATGCGGGTTGTTATAGACTCCCCTCCTTAAGAAATTGCGTCCTCGCAATTCTTAAGAAGAAAATAAAGAGTAACAACCAAAAACATATCAACACATAAGAAGACAGATAAGAAGTTCACCATAAAGTTCACATAAGAATCTCACATTCGCAGCGGAACAACATATAATAGAGAAATGAATAATCTTTAAATCAAAGAACTATATCATTTTATACATTACATCATCATCAGAGTTTACAACAACAATACAACACTGGACAGTTATATAAACTTGTCCTCATACAGAATACACAGCGGAATAAATAATATTATATACAAGTGGTACGTCTCGCCATCCAGCTCGCCACTAAGCTCCACAGCATCCCGAATCTAGAATGACCAGATAACCTAACTCTAGGCTGCCCATGTGGAAAATAATGGGCACCCAGAGTTTAGAAGAGAAACAATAAACTCCGTGTCAGTCAATGTGACTGGTGTGAGATCGTAAAACAGTTTATCTTTAAAACAACAACAGGATAATTTTAAAGTCAATTCGAAATGCTTTTGGAAAATGAAACTACCATAAGACCTCCCGCCACACACACAATGCAAACGCAGAATTGGAAGAGATTTCTTCTTATGATAGTCAAAGATGCTTAATACGCAAAACAAATAATTTGATTTGATATTATTATTAGTGCATAGTGGAAAAGATTTCGAAAGTAGAATATAAATCTTAGCCAGCATAGGTACCATTATAGTATGCCTACTATACCTACCATATTAAATGGCAGGTTCTACAACTAAAACCATACAAGGCTCGTATTGTTTCTTTGGATTTCCAACAAATGGTCAGGCCAAGGAACTTCCTATTGCCACATGGAAACGCCTCTGGAAAGACGTCCCGAGAAATAACCTAACATTACGGTTAGATCTCTGCCAACACAAGGCCGGGTTACCTCTGCAAAAATAGGTAACTACTGACACGCGTATACCATTCCCCGATCGTAACCGATCTTCCCGAGGATCCTCGATTTCCAACAACCACAAAGTAAAAAATTCGCAGCATCAACATAGGTTAAATATATGGGCTCCATACCATGATACCACCTCTATCCAGAAGGAATGACATACACTAAGGGGCGCTACTCCCTAGAACCTTGATGCATCCTTCCTGTTTTGACCATTTCGGGGTGTGAGGTCCGACGAAGTCTCGTCCACAAAGCTACGCTTTGTCACAAAGCCATTCTTCGGGTCAAACAAATGATCAAAGTAATGATCACAAAGATAAATGATCAAACAAATGATCATATCACAAATGATCAAACAATGATCATTTCACAGCAACACTCAGCATGCCACATTACCAAATTGGGAGTATATCACTAGTAACCTTCAACTACATAACCTCTGAGCTCGTACGTCTCAGAGAAGGGTGTTAAGCTAAGAGAATAAATTCTCCGCCACCAACAGATATGTATTTGAAAGAAACCAGCTTTATATCTCAATTTGTAACGTCAGACACACAACCATACAAGTCTGTTCCGGGATCGAACAGAACCGAAGGCACTTCTCACGAAGCCCTTGCAAATCCGGATAATTTTCTAATCACGTCCGGACTTCCCGTCACTAAGGGTGCTAAAACCTCTATATCGGAGATCAGTCGATGTAGAGTAACTCGACGGTAATCCTTCCGCTTTCAAAAATATCCGGTCTTCAACACCGGTCATCAAATGCAATCCATTACGACGTATCACATATTCAGAATGGGTTATACGACCCAAAGGTCCTTTTCCGGCTAACCCGAATAGTGAGCGCTTATTCAAAATTAAGTGTGGCATTCAAATTCAAGCAAATCACAACAAATACCCATTCAAGGGTAAATATTGATAGTCGGTTATTTAACTATCAATAAAGATGCGCAACATCATCATATTTCAAATATTTTTCCAAATTATTTAATTTCCAAAAATATCTTTACATGATATATAATTTTCCACTCTTAACCATTTGAAACAAAATTCAAATATTCACTTTTCAATTTATCTTTACAAAGATAAAATTTCAAACCTTTCATTTCATATTGTAAAAGCATTTCCATACTTATTTAATAATAAGTTATTCACAAATCATCTATTTTCAACACTTGAAAAATATTCGATATACTTAAATCAAAATTCAGTATATATTTCATTCTTTAAGGAAATCATTCTCTTTCATAAATTTTATTCGAGTCAAAACGAATGCTACGTAAAACATCGTTACGACAACTCAAAATCACTAGTATAAGGATTCGAATTTTAGATAGATATATAAATCCCAATACTACAATATTTCCTTTCGGAAACCATTTACTATAACAACAGTGTTATAGTCCACCATTTCCTTATTTCTCGAAAACGTCTATTTCAACAATGAATGTTGAAATCTATGTTTTCGATACTTAACACGTTTTAAAACATCTTTTAAAACAATTACTTCATTTCGCAATATCACTTCTCCAAAACATATCCATTTTATTTAATAATATATTCACTGTCCAAAATCGTAAATATACTTCGTTAACAAATTTAACGTTTCTACGTATTTTACTTAAAAGATTATCCACTGTCCAAAATCGTGGATAAAATTCCCAACCAAACTCTTATTATTACAACATTTAACTTAAAGGATAATTCGCTGTCCAAAATCACGAATATATCTTCTTTATTAAACTTCTATGTTTAATTTATCAAATTTAATTGGTTTCGGATTTATAAAACAACGTTTATAAATTCCATTTCTATTTATAAAAAACTTCAAGTTATAAATCTCATTGTTAACAAATTCCATTCATATCTCATTTAAATGCAAAAATCCGATTTATAAGATAATTGCTTATAAATCTTTTATTTTACAAATAAAATCTATTCGTTTAATAACTTCACAATTTATAAATCTATAAATTCCGTTCACTTATGAAATCCATTTATACTTCCTTTTAACACTTATAAAAACTCGTTTTATAATTCCAATATTTTTAATTTATAAAATATCAATTTTATACATCTTTTAGATAAATCGTTCATAATAATTCAAAAATCCCAATTTAAACTATTTTATAAATCAATCAACTATTTATTTCAAAAATCACACTTTGGTTATATTTCATAAAAATCATAATTTTTTATAACTTTAAAATTGGATCCGATGATGCAACAGCACCAATCATCAATCACAACAATCAAACATTATATATCATCATATGATAACAGAATATATCACAATATTTGTAAATAAATCAATACGGTGAGGAATCCAGTTGGATCCCTCCAACCTGCTTGCCTGCATCCACAGATGTTAGTACAATACCAATTCCGCTCCAGTACGGAATATCGCGGTATATGGGTTTAATAAATATTATCTGCTATTATGCGGCGCAATAGGGTCTCATCCGCTATACACTGTGGGAAATCAACTCCAAGTACATATATAATACCAATTTCACTTTACGGTGAAATATTCGCGGTATATGTTTTTAATAAATAACCTCCGCTTAATAACGACGTATAATGTCTATTTCAATCAACAGATAGCAATCATCATTCAAACATACATTCAAGCAATTTTGAATCTAACTATTTAAAATTAACATCGAAACTATTCGATTGAGTGAGAAGTTCTCACCTTGGGTTTCAATTCAGTTTCAGCGTTTTATTTCGAATAAAATTAAACGGACGTTTAATTTTACCCGAAATTTTCACTGACTCCAATCAACTCCAAACTAGATCCATTGCGTAGTGCTCGACAAAACGAAGCCAACACAATTCGTTTTGTCCAAAACGGACCTCGTATGAAGAAGTTATCGCATTTTAAAGTTTGTACACATTATAAAACAATTAAATTTACAATCCCTTTTATAATTTTCAACCTAAATCAATCGTGGCCGTTGCTTTCCTTTCTCCAGATTTGGGCCCTACCACGCGTTTCTTCCCCTTTTGCATTCGTGAAAACTCACGTTACCCATCTCGGCCGCCATTGAACCCTACTAGCCGCGCCACCATCATTCACCTACCCTCCGATCAAGCTCCACCATTTGAAGCGCTTACCCATGCTCTACACTCGGCTTGAAGGGCTCGAAGCTCGGCTCCCTTTTCACCTCAAAAAACGTGAAAGACTGCTGCCCCTTTGAACGCATTTTTCCGTTGGTCCAAAGCTCTAAAAACGATTGTGACTGTAACAACCCGTAAATTTAACCGGTTTTTAATAACGTTATTAGCTAAAAATTTGTGGAATTTTAAACGATAAAATTTACAATCCCTTTTATAATTTTCAACCTAAATCAATCATAGCTGTTGCTTTCCGTTCTCCAGATCTGGGCCCTCCCACGCGTTTCTTCCCCCTTTGCATTCGTGAAAACTCAAGTAACCCATCTCGGCCGCCGTTGAACCCTACTAGCCGCGCCACCATCATTCACCTACCCTCCGATCAAGCTCCACCATTTGAAGCGCCTACCCATGCTCTACACTCGGCTTGAAGGGCTTGAAGCTCGGCTCCCTTTTCACCTCGAAAAATGTGAAAGACTGCTGCCCCTTTGAACGCATTTTGCCGTTGGTCCAAAGCTCTAAAAACGATCGTGACCGTTGAACGCGAAGATCTCGTGATGATCTACAATTTTGCAGTTGGAAGTTTGTTGAATCGATGCATGGATTGGAAGATATCAAGAGGAGAAGGAGTGAAATTCTCAGCCATTGAATTTAAAATGGCGGCTGAAGCTTGAGAGGAAACCCTAGTTTAGTTGCTTGCAAATTGAAGATGTGAGGTGCTTTTATAGAAAATCGCCCAAAACACTATTCATCCAAAATATTCCGAACTCCAAACAAAGCGTGTCGGCTGACGTTTCTAAGGTTTACCCCACGTTCCAAACACAATGGAATGTGTTTCAGGAGCTAATTCGATCATCTGTGTGAGTTACGGAATTAAACGATCAATTTTAATTTAAACCGATTTCGATGCGTTTTGGCTTGCCCCGGACAAACGATAAATCCGATTGACTTGAAATTTGAAATCTTACAATAATATCACATTACGGATCCGATGAAACTAGTTTCGTCGAAATCCGAGACTATTTGAAAAAATGACTATTTTAACTCGCCAAATTAATATTAAAACAATTTCGATGCATTTCGAGCTGCTACGGTCAAACAACAACTCTGATTGCTACGAAAATTGTAATCTGATAATAACAAACTATTACGGATCCAATGGAACTAGTTTCGTCCAATTCCGAGGCTGTTCGAAAAATGGCTAATTTCACTAGTCGACTAAATATTGAAATATTCAATTTTCACAATTTAACTTTAAATTCAAATTTAAAAGTTCTATAACATCACTATAACTTCAATATGATTTAATATAACTTTATAAATCATTTTCATTCACATTAAATCCAGATTTCAATTATTTCTGGAATTTAACTATTAAATTATCAATTTAATTATCCAATTAAATCCAGTTATTCGAAAAATAAATTATTCGACTTATTAATTTCACTTATTAATATTTAAAATCAATTAAATATTCGAATTTTTAATTGACAGAAATTCTGGGTCGTTACAGTATCCATCTATGTAATTAAATTAAAATAACTGATCACTTGACCATAGGGTAGAAAATTATATACGACACCGGATTTGGTTAAATTAAATGGTTTTAAAATCAAATTTGATTTATATGAATTAAATTATTTTCTAATTCCAGATTTGAAATGTTGAAATTGAAACTGTTTAAATGAAATTGTTTAAGGATTAATTTGTAACCTTAAGTCGAAATTAAGATATGATTTGAATTTATCGAAAGTGAATTATTTGAAAGGTTTAATCTTTTAATTTAAACTTTGAATTTACTTTATTTAAAATGGTTTTAAATTGGTATTTTCAAGTTTGGACATGAAATGGATTTAAATAAAAATTGTTTAAAAATGAGAAATTGAATTGAGACTTTCAGCCATTTTAATAGGACTGTTTAAATTGAATTTGATGTCAAGTTTGAAATTGTTTTGAATTGAGGCTGATGTAAATTAGAATTTGAATATGAAGTAGACTTGAAATTGGAAGTTGAAAAGTTGAATTCTTCGGTTTGAAATGGAAGAAACAATTTTAATATAAATTATTTTAATATATAAACTATTTTCAACATTAAACTATTTTAATTGTTCAAACTATTTTATATTCAAAACTATCTAATCTTTAAACTATTTTGATTATTCCAAACTATTTTTCAATATTAAAACGGATATTTCGTTGTTCGATTTTGAATATTTAAATGGTTTTAAATATTGAATTTGAATTATAGATTGATTTTGGATATGAAAATTTGGATTTATTTATAAAATAAATTCAGACTTTAAATATAGTGATTTATTAAATAATTTAATTATTGAATTTTATAATTGAATATTGGTTAAATTATTATATCTTGAGTTTTAAGCTCGATAAAAATAATTCAAAAGCTTGTAAAATCTATATTTATAATAATGAAGATAACAAAAGTTTCAAAATTGAATTTAAAAGTTATATGTTCAATTTTGAAAATAGCTTGTTTAAAGTTGACAATTAAAAATAGCCTTCCGAGGCACTGTCTCGGAATTCGATGAAACCAGTTCCATTGGATCTGTAAAATTGTATTATTATCAGATTTAAAATTTCATAGTGTTGGAGTTATCATTTGGTCGTATGGGATATAAACGCGCTGAAATTTATATCGAAAATTCAATATAATAATGGAGTCCAAAAAGCTATCTTCTCCATACGATCGGATTAGGACTCGAAACCTTTACCATTATGTTTGGAATAGGGGTATAACATTATAAACGCCTAGCGGCATGCCTCGATAGGAGTTTGAGATTTTTAGTGACGAAATCGAGACGTTTGGAATTTGAAATAAATATTTAACTAGTCAGAGTCTGTCTTATCTTCTGCAGCTTGACTGTGACATAACCTATTCAAGCACGCATAAGGTCATGTCGTTCCTTTTATAAATTGCGTTACTTCCCTCCTCTTCTTTCGAAACCGAGGCCAGTCATTAAAAAGAAAAGAAAACGAGGAAGAAATGCTGCATTCTCTTCAGTTTTTAAAATCGCGTATTCCTCTGATTCTTCCAAATCGAATGCAAAATGGGGAGTCGTTCCCTTCCTCTTCTTTCTAATCGCGTATTTCCCCTCAGATAAATTGATTCGAAATCAATTCGATCAATGGAAAAAGAGAGAAAGTTATGCGATTTGAAGTCGCGATCGTGTTCGATTAGGCAAAGAGCTTCGACGACGGCTGGAACGCAGGATCGCAATGTGTAGAATTGAGCTCTGGAGGAGGGCATTGGGCGCGAGGATGGATGGGGGAACGTGTGCGACGGTAGCGATGGGTGGGATTCGATTAGATGGTCGCGACAGGTTCTATCGAAGGTCGCAATGTTTAGGAGTTTGCAGCAGTGATGGGGAGGGGTTTCGCGGTAGTAAAGAACGAAGCAGGTCGCGATGTGGAAATTGATGGACTTAGAGGTTGGTTTCTGGAAGGCGTATGTGACGATGGCAGTGGAGGTGGAGCAAGCGGTGGAGTTGCTGGTGATGGCAAGGCAGCGTGATGGCCTAGGTTCTCTTTTCTGCTGTGTCTCGTGATCGTGTAATGGAGGGGCAAGGTATATTCTATAATTAGTTTTAACTCAAATTTAATCATATCAGATACACTAATTTAATTATTAATTTGTTTATAAAATTTAAATTGTTAATAACCCGTAATATGTTCATGCGAGGTCAAATTGGAATGCGGATTTTTACATTATGCTCATGCTGACAAATACTTCGAAATAAAATAAATTTGGAATTTTTCGTAGTCCGCCGGAATTTTAGAAGAAGTAAAATCTGGATATTTGAAAAACCAAAATCAAAGTGAGTAAAATCTCACTCTCTTTGGGTTGCCAGAATTTATTTTAATAGTTAAAATAAATTATTGATTGCTGGTTGAATTTATAAATTATTATTCGGTTGGATATTAGAGATATATATATATATATATAATAGTATATATATTAGTATTTGGAGTGATATTCCCGCACATTGTAGCGGATGAGATCCTATGCGCCCTGCATAATAGCGGATAACCCTATATACCGCGATATCCCCCTCAAAGTGGGATTGGTATTGTTTTTAAAATGTATTAACATCTATGGATGCAAGGAAAACTCGTTGGGGGGATCCAACTAGATTCCTCAAATTTATTGTTTATTTTTCATATATAGTGGTATATGATTTGTGTAGAATAATCTATTATAGATTATTGTAGTGATTGGAATTATTGGATGCTATTATAGCACTGGCCTAAATTTTGATAATTTAAGAACTATAAATGTATTTTAAAATTTATGGAATTAAAGGGAATTTGAAATAAAAATATATATACTGGAATTAGGGTTACTTTAAAGAAATTGAATTAGAATATATATATATGAGTTGATTAGACTAACTATTGTGAATTAGTAAATGGAGACTTTTAAAAATGAATTATATAAGAGAATTTATAAAGTGATATTAAAGAAGTATAAAAAGGGAGTTAAAGTAAATATCTAAAATAGATTGGAAGTATAAATGGGATTGATAAGAAAATGGATTTATCAAAGTGAAATTTTATAAATAAAATTTGTTTCTATAAGCAATTTGAACTCAAAGGAGTTATAAAATTTTAAACGATGTCTACAAATGAAGAAAATTGATATCAGGATGATATATCGGGAATATAAATTCGTAGGGTGAATTTATATTAGATTATGGAAATAGGAAGAAGAAAATACAGGATTACTATTTTTGGTGAAAACGGTTAAGGAAATCGGAATGGAAGTGATGTGGCGGAAATCGAGAGGAATTTATAGGTTGAATTGGTTACTGAGGTTTTAAAAATATATTTTTAATTTCATGAATTAAGTTGTTTGTGAAAGGAAATTTTTTATTATTTAAACTATGAAATTTTAGTCTAGTTTGAGTTGAAATACTTCGGTAAGTAGATTTCCAAATAATTACTATTTATTTTAGGTAATTCTAACTTTTAAAATCAGCTATGAAAATTTATGTGTTTATTTAAAAATGAGTTATTAATGTTATAAAAGTGATTTCCTATATTTTAAATAATTGCTTGAACATATTTTAAAAATAAATTATTTATCCTTTAAATACTTATTATATATATAAATTAAAGAATTGGAACAGATGTAGACCGAAGGAAGGAGATTTGATATCTAAGCTTCAGGATAAAAGTGAAGCCCTTCTGGACATGATAGAGAATGGTGCAGATGATGATATCACGTGGCATAATTATTACTTAAACCAAAGCAATTTAAAAGATGTACTCAAAGTAAAAGCAACTGAACTCAAGCAAAAAGCCAAGGAAAAATGGCTAACTGAAGGGGATGAATGCACTAAATTCTTCTATGCTAAAATGGCCATTCGTACTAATAAGAATAATAATATACAAATCATTAATCAGGATGGTCAGACAGCTATTACTGACGCTGAGTTTGAAGAACAAGCTATAAAGTATTATACTGATTTATTTAATGGAGAAGTTAGTACTAACTTACCAATAATACATTGCAGGAGGCAGGTCAATTCGCATGGTAAGAGGATGCTGATAAGGCTGATTGATGAAGCTGAGGTCCTGGAAGCTCTGCACTCCATCCACATTGATTCCAGTCCAGGACCCGACGGATTCGGCTCCAAGTTCTTCATTCATCATTGGAGTGACCTGAAAGATCAAATAGTCTCAGCTATGCAGGAGATTTTACAAACAGGAAAATTTCCCAAAGAAATCAACCACACATTTATTTGTCTCATTCCCAAAGTTGATAATCCTATAAGAATTGAAGACTGCCGGCCTATTGCCTGCTGCAATGTGATATACAAAATTCTAAGCAAGATTTTATGTAATAGGATGAAGCTGATTTTACCTGATCTCATTTCTGAGTGTCAAAGTGCTTTCATAAAAGGTAGAAGCATCTCCGAAAATTCGCTTATGGCTCATGAATTGGTAAGGAATTTCAATAAACCAGGCACTGACAAATTCTGTCTAAAGGTAGATCTTCACAAAGCATATGATAAAATTAGTAGACAATTTATTATCCACATGCTTAATGCTATGGGATTCCCTCAAAAATTTGTGAATCTAATATATGAATGCATATCTACACCTACCTTCTCTATATTGATAAAAGGTATACCAAGAGGATTCTTTGGATCCAACAGAGGTATTCGGCAGGGTGACCCTCTTTCCCCTTATTTGTTTGCAATTGCCATGGAATATTTTACCTTACAGATGGAACTGGCCACTCATCACAAGTTAATTCAGGCCATATATAACTTCCAGCCTATTGTAAGCCATTTACTCTACGCAGATGACTTGCTCATTTGTATCAAAGCCAGTAAGGAAGCAGCTGCTGCTATTAAAGAAATTTTCGGCAAATTAGACAAGTATGCTGGCCTAAAGCTGAATGAACTGAAAACCAAGTGTTACTTTAATAAAACTTGTAGAAGTCGTATAGAGGTGTTGGACACCTTAAAAGTTAAAGAAGGAACTTTGCCTGTCAAATACTTAGGTATCCCTCTATCTTCTAATAAGATAACTGATAGGGAATGTGCTATACTCATTTCGTCTATCAGGGATAGAATCCAGGGTTGGTGCTCCAGAATGCTTTCTCTTGCAGGACGTATAGAGCTGGTCCACACTGTGATTCATTCTAAAATAAACTTCTGGATGCAAACCTTCCAACTTCCTGAAGCCTCCATTCATAAAATTGAAAAAATTTGTGCAGACTTCATCTGGAAGGGTGGAATGCATAAGATTAATTATGATAACCTCTGCAGACCTAAAGAGGAAGGAGGAGTGGGTCTCAGAAGACTTAGGGATATGAGAGCTGTTCACACTCTCAAACAAGCCTGGAAAATTATTAATGGCAAAGGCCTTTGGGGGAACTGGATGAGAAGGAGGTATATTAAAGGGAATTTCTGGCAGATGTCACTGGATAACAATGCTTCAGCGAACTGGAAGGCAATTTTGAGGATTAGAGACACTCTAGCATTGCTATGTACTCGGGAAATTGCTAATGGGCAGGATACTGATCTATGGAGTGATCCATGGATTCAAGGAGAATCACTAATTGATATTTTGGGCATGCACACATTTTCAGACTTTGGTTGTCCGCATAAAAAGGTGAAAGATCTGATTAAGGCTAATGGGTGGGATTGTTCCTCTTTACCAATAAATCAAGATAAAAAGGAAATCATTCAATACATGCCTATCTACTATGGCAGAGACATGGATGTATGGGTCTGGAAGCCTACTGGTAACGAATTTTCTACTAAGGCCACCTGGGAGGAGATTAGACAAAAAGACAGCAAAGTTTCTTGGAGCAAAGTTATATGGGATCATGTTAACAATCCAAAAATGGCTTTTACAGCCTATAAAGCTATTCTGAAGAGATTGCCGACAAGGGATAGACTATCGAAATGGGGCGTAGTAAATGAAACTGTCTGTGTCTTATGTAATCAGAGTTCAGAATCACATGAACACTTATTTTTTGCATGTAGCTTTGCAAACTCGGTGTGGACCTCGTGCAACAAATACCTAAATATAACACCTCACTCTAACAACTTAATAGAACAAGTGGAGTACCTGAGTCGGAGAGGAGGCGACAAAGACGTTGAATCCAAGCTGCACAAAATCGCCATCACTGTGACTGCGTGGAGTATATGGAAAGAAAGGAATCGAAGAATTTTCCAGAACAAACATAGAAAGCACACGGAAGTTAATGGATTAGCAATTGTGGACATGCAGATAATTATGAAGAGGATTAAGAGGGGGATTCTTACCAGGCAGGCACGAGACGAAGCTCATGTTGTAGGAGAGGGCTGGAATTTTCCATCGCAAGGAATCCCAAGTAGGAGTCGTCAGTTCCAGCCGCCATGAAATGATTTGGGAGAGTTACTTTTCCTTTTGCTTTTTGGAAAGGTTTAGTTTATGTCGGAATGTTTTTGTACTTTGATTGTACTGTTCAGCGTGGGCTAACTTTGCTATGGGCTTTTAATGCCTTAATAAAATTTTACCAATTTACAAAAAAAAAAGTAATTGAAAATTTTATTTTATAAATTCTCTCGAGATTCGAAAAAGGGGCTTATAAAAAGGATACGATTTTTATGAGAGCAAATATATTTGTGACTCCGTAGATTTCTGAAATAAGTTACAGAATAATTATCTAAAACGTTAATATTGAAAAGATTTTGGAAAATAAGTTTTGTTTTATTTTCCTAAGTATAAAAATGGAAGTTTGGAAATATTCCTAAGTGTTGAGATGTTGGAAGTATCCTGTTATGGGTTTAAGTATTTGGGAAATTGTTTCAAATGTGGAAGGAATTGATATATCTTTTGAAGATATTTTGAAAGTACATATTTTGGGAAAATTTATAATAAGGCCAGATGACTGTTTTTGGACGTTATTGATAGTTAAATAACCGACTATCAATATTGGCCAATTTTGTTAATCGTTTCGAAGAGACCGGGATCGGATTTAATTATCCGAAAACCACTTCGATCTGGTTTGAATGTTATGAATGAATACCGTGAAGATGATGAAGACGGTGATTCGGTTTGTCCAGACCTAGGGCAACTTGTATGGACGAATGCTATCAGAACATCGTCATCGGAGGACGATGAGCATTCTAAGTAAAAATTGTTCTTGAAAGGTAACGCTTAGCCTCAAACCTCATTAACCGAGAATGACTAAAACAGGGGAGATGCAGTAAGGCTAAGTGGGTCGCACACAAGTAGGGTATGTTATCACCTTTCTAGATGTCCTCGGAAACCCTATTTATCTTATTTATGGGTACACATGAAAGAAGAAGCGCTCGATGGTAAGGGTGGGAACATGTGACGCCCCACCTCTTTACCCACGCTAGCCAAGAACACTACAGAGTAGTGTTGTCAACTAGGGCGGAGAATAAGGCTGTTGAGGAGCGACCATCCATGTAATTGCTTATCACATGGTGGCTATAAATAATCTTCGGAAACAAACATAGAAATAAGCATAACACAAATCAGTCACAGACATCCATATCACAAAGGCGGAAAAAGATATGAATATATAACTAACACATGAAAGTGTACATCAGAGTAGTGTCAAAAAGATCCACAATAATACAAAAGAATAGCAACATGTGCTATACCAAAAGAATACATCTATGAGTCTATATCTCAGGTGTATACAACAAAACTGCTAATCTAAATAGTTAGTCAAAAGTCAGAGTAGCAAATCCTGGGAAGAAGTCAAGCAGAAGCACCTGTAACATCTCGATCTGATCCGAGTATTATTTATAAGAAAATAATAAACGGATCAGTCTAGTTATAAATATCAGATGATATGGTATAAAGTAAACGACATGACATGAACATGTAATAACCATAACGTCGTACTACTATAAGTACGTAAATGATAATCAACAAGAGGTTAATCAATTTCACAAGGATCTTCTCAAAGATCCAAACCCGTAAGCAGGTAATGACACACAAATTCACCAATACACAAAAACTGATACCATATCAATGAAAAACCACAAAAGTTGGTGAAGCTCTAAATCCAGAAATCAACACACGAAATCCAGAACAAATCCCAGAAATCAACACACGAAATCCAGAAATTACAAAAAGGGGGAAGTCCGAGCACACGGACGAGAAGCTATCTCATGGAAGATATCCATTTAATTTTCTGAACACACGGATGGCCCGAAGGCCTTTGACACACAAACGGCCCAAAGACCATGGGGTGCAGCCCCATATATATGAGTAGAAACATCACCCAAGTGGGGTCTAGTCTCCCTCGCGGACAAAGAGACATCGCTCAATCGCTAGTCTAAATCACAAGAATGATCGTCATGATCATAAGGAAGTGTCAATCACACCAAGCTAGTAAATATATGAGTTTAGCTTCATGTCCCATAACCACTTGCTTAACTTAAATATTTACGAACAAACTGTAGATCTTCACTAGAAAATTGTCACAAAAGGGTTCAATCGAACACGTCCAAGAGCTAACCGACAAAGTGAACGCAAGCGTTTCATACCACTCGTTTTACTAAGTCATTTAAGTCGATTTCTCATCCGAGTGAAGTAAAGGCTTGTATATACTAGTAGATTGGAAATCGGTTTGAGAAAACGAACTTTTGATATTTAAAATAGTGTTGAAATCGCTTTGATGAAAGAGTTTTGATATTTACTACTAGTATTGAAACCTTCATATATCTTTAAAGTGACAAGTCATAAAGAGATTGTTGAAACAATCTATCACAAAAATTCACATTCGAAGACGTGAACAAAATCCAAGGAAATCAGCTCAAAATGCATCAAAGTGGAAGTTCTGTTGAATGCTTTTCAGATAAGATCGCCTACGCAGAGGTGTACGGGGTTCGACCTAGTGAAGACTTAGTGAAGACAAGCTGGTCAAGCGACCTAAGGAAAAGTAGGTCATACGACCTAAGGGTTCACGCGACCTAACACAATGGCCGAGCGACCTAACTGGAGTTAAGGGAGGCGAGCGACTTAAGGTCCAACGACCTACGACTTAACAGAGTCGAGCGACCTAAAATCACACGACCTAAAGACACGCGACCTAAAACTCGCGACCTAAAGACGCGCGACCTAAAACTCGCGACCTAAAGACGTGCGACCTAAAACTCGCGACCTAAAGAGGGTGCGCGACCTAACTGGTTCGCGACCTAAGGTGGGTGCACGACCTAACTGGTTCGCGACCTAAGGATTTACACGCGAGCGACCTAAGGGGTTGAAGGGTCGAGCGACCTACGACTTAAGGCCAGCGCGACCTAAAGTTTTAACTCGCGAGCGACCTAAGGGGTTGAAGGGTCGAGCGACCTACGACTTAAGGCCAGCGCAACCTAAAGTTTTAACTCGCGAGCGACCTACAGCTTAAGGCTTAACTTGCGAACGACCTAACACTGCGTGACTTTTTCAACGCGAACGAGCTACAGTTTCTGGGCGACCTATGGAGGCAGAACGACCTAAGCTCAGGAAATCTCCAAAAACACTAAAAAATTGGGTTTTTCGCCAATCCAGTCCAAATCCAATACAAAAAAACATGCTAAAGTTATGAGGAATCATTCCCAACAGTCCAATGACAATTATAGGCAAGATGTGAGATCAAAAATCTAACCTTTTCACTAAAATGGATGAAGATAGAGATTGAGAGCAAGAAGGAGCAACCCAAGGCTTGAATCCACTATCTTCTACTTGGAGTTGGAGTTGCAAGTTGAATTTGTAATTGAATTGGAGTTTGGAGTTTTAATTTCCCTTTCCCACAACCATTATTTGATAAAGCTTGAAGTATTTGATAAAGTGAGGAAGAGGGGGTGGGTTGGGGCTGAGTTAGAAGGGTGTAGTCCAACCAAAGTCAAAGGCGGGAAAAAGTGACGAAATCTTCACTATCTCCAAACATATCGAAGCTTACACTCAAAAAGATCGCAAACGTCATTTTGAACTCAATGAAGGTGGTGTCGAGTCCTAATTTGACCGTATGCAAAAAGTAGTTTTTCGGACTAACATCCGACTAACGATAAAATATTTAAATAAAGTATTTAAATATAAATTCGATAACTATGTGGGTTGTTACAGAACACCCAGGGTGATAACATATTCGGTCTATCCAGGTCAGGGGCAGGCCGGTCTTGAGTAGCAGGGGATCCGGCGTGGTCCTCGGTACATGGTCCTAGAGGTGTACTGTGACGGGCGGTACCCTAGTGGCCCAGTCATTCGTTGGAATCCATTCTCCAATACGAGCTTACGGTTTTGTTTGTAGAGCCTAGTATGCTGGAATTTAATTAATGTAACAATTTCAGCTATTTGAATAAGTATTTGTATTTAGACACTATTATAATACCACTGGATTTTCTATAAAAATGTTTTGGTTATCGTAAGGGAAAAACCCGTGGTGTTTATGTATGACGCGGTCTTACCAGAGACCTTTGTTTTTCAAAGGATTTTGATAACTCTAATAATTCAAATTGAGTGTTTTTTTCTCACGCTGGTTTTCCAGACTGACTCGGGTGTTATTTTATTATAATGCTCGGGTCAGACCGAGTATTACAAATTCAGGTTAAATGCTATGGAGCTCAGGAGACTTGCTGGAGGAGTTTCAGACGTATTTTCCATATTTGACTTATATCCCGTTGTGTAAGGACAAGTTATATAACTATCCAGTTTGATGTATTGATGGTTGTACTCTGATGATTGTAAGTGTATATACTGTTACAGATTCTCTTGTATAAAATCTGTTATTATATATTATATTTGTTCCGCTGCGATTATGAGATTCTGTGTTGTTGCTTCTATTTTTCTTCTACCTCTTTCTTCTTCTTACCCTAAAGATTCATATTTCCGTCCAATTTGAGTTGAGCTGAGGTGAAATATTGTCGACTCAAAAGGGTACGGATTTTCGGGCCTTTACACGTAACCACCAGCCCTGCGACCCGAACTGGTAGTATCCTACCTTGGGCATTGCCTTACGTGCCTTGTCATACTTTTATCCTTATACGCAACCACTACGACTTTGTTTTAGTGTTATCTTATCATGGCGCCTCCCTGGCTACCAACATTACTGGTGATGCTACTAAGGCAAACTGTAGGACAATGATTAAAAACGTGTTAAGGGGGATCAATGTAAAGCCTTAACGCTATATTAATACTTTACTTTACTGATAGACACTACATATATAGCGTATCTTACAACATATAGATAACCTAACAGATCCTTAGGAGATGGAAAATCCCGTAACATATCTTAAGTTATTGCACTCTCGTTGTACACTTGATAGGAGATGGAAAAGTCTCGTAAAAATCTTTGAAGCTATTACACTCATATTTACTTGTTATTGATTTAACTTACATAAGAACTTTTCGTAACGACCCATACTTTTACCACTTTGAAAATGAAATATTTAATGTATTTAAATATTCAAATATAGAATTTTTAAACTTAAATAATCATGTTTTATATAATAAATAAGAATGGTGAACTTTTTTTTAGAATTGAATAAAGATTTTGGACTTTTACCGTATGTGACGACCCGGAATTTTTGTATATTTGAAATGTGAATATTTAATTTATTTTAAATATTCGAAGGTTAAATTTTAACTTTAATTTCAAAAATACGGTATTTATTTGGATAATTAATTATTAAATTTAATTATCGGGATTGGGTAAAATATTGAATCTTGATTTTAAGCCTGTTAAAAATAGTTCAAAGGTTCAGAAAATTTATATTGTTAATACTGAAGATGATAGAACTTTTAAAATGGAATTTTAAAAGAGTCTTGTTCAGTTTTAAAAATATATCGTTGAAATTGAATTTAAAAATAGCCGTCCGAGGCACAGTCTCGAAATTCAGCGAAACCAGTTCCAATGGATCCGTAATATTGAATTATTATCGGATTTCAATTTTCGTAATGTCTGGAGTGATCGTTTGGTCGTACGATGGATAAACGCGCTGGAAATTAAATTGAAATTCAAATATAAATAGTAAGTTATATTGACTAGTTAAAAGAATTTCACGTCAGATATTTTCCTTTCATTTTGAATGCCTCTGTGAATGGCTAATTGAACACGTGTCCTACCTAATAAACACGCGTCCTCTAAAAAAAAATCACGCCTTCGAAACGAAGGAAGAAAACAGACTTCCTTTATTTATTTTTTTTAAACGAAATCATCTTCGTTCTTCCTTCTCTTCAATTCAGAGAACAATTCGAAATCCCTTCTCATTCTAAATTAAATACGAATGGAAATAAATGGCTGCTCGTTCTCTTAGCTTTCAATTCAAAAATCTACTCCTCTTTTCCAGACGAAATCGAGTTCATTACTAAAAAGAAGAAGAGACCGCTTCGTTTTAAATCGAATGGCCACAGTAGGTTTCAAGGAATAGCTCGATCTCGCTTTCGTGTCGCGAGGCCTGGGTACGCGACATCTAGGGTTTTGATGGGTCGAGGCGTGGGCAATAGGAAGCGCGACATCGGAGGAGCTCACATCGATTCTGATGGGTTGATTCTCGACTAGAGGAGTTGATCACCGCATCGGGGTTCGACGTGAAGAAGTCACGATTGGGGATGGTGACGCGACTGTGAATTTGGGTTAAACGCGAGGTCGCGATGGGGCAGAGTGATGGTTGGGGGTTCGCCGTCGAGTTGGCAGTAGGGTTTCGCGATGATGTCAGGAAGGTTGCGGCAAAGGCAAAGGCAAAGGCGAAGGTCGAAGTCGATTTCGATGGCTTGTTCGCGATGTTTTGGGAGGACAGTAAGGTAAACGAGTCTTGTTTTCTTAAAAATTTATATATATTGGTAATCTAGAAAATTATATTTACAGATAAGATTTTGAGAAGTCTGGAATTTGATTTTTAGATCAAGAGATTTTGGCAGTTAGGCGGTTTCTAGATTTTTAAGTTAATCAGGATTAAAAGTAAATATATATAGAGTAGATTTTGGAATTGGGAATTTTAAAATGGTTATGGGTTTATGTAATTAAAATTAAATATTTTATCTATGGGTTAATCCTAGCATACAGGAAGTTTCAAAGAAATAGCAATAGGGTGGTTTCAAAAGGAAAATTTTTAGTTTAGATTTAAGAGTCAGCTAAGTAAATAAATAAATAATAATTGATTGGTCGATCAGTTCAAATATTAATAAACCGTACGAATGTTTGTACAAGGTTTAAAATCGTGGAGGAACAAGTCGAGATGAATCAGATTTCTAACTTAAAAGGCAAAGGTGAGTTAATCTCACTCAGTTGAATTTTATTTTAAATTTAAATAGTTAAATTTAAATAATTGATTGGATGATTGCATTGATTGAATATGCTATATTATATATATAGTAGTATATAGCAATATATACATATTGGCATATGTATATATTTGTGTTGTTGATATTCCCGCATTTATATAGCGGATGAGACCCTATGCGCCGCATAATAGCGGATGACTTTATATAAATCCCATATACCGCGATATTCCACTTTGAAGTGGAATTGGTATTGTGCTAACATTTGTGGATGCAGGGAAACAGGTTGGAGGGATCCAACTGGATTCCTCAAAATTATTTAGATTCTTTGATATTCTGTTCTATGAATATTGATATCCTGTGATGATTCTATTGATGATTGAAATATTGGATGATATAGTTGGATTGAATATTTCAATAAAAGGAGTTATCAAAATATATTGAATTGGATTTTGAAAGAAATAAAAGAGAAAAATTTAAGTAAATAATTCAAGTGAATTGGAATAAGGGAATTTCGAAATAACAAGGGAAATATTAACTTTAAACTAAAGTGATATTAAATTTAAAGAATAAAGGATTTATTTTGAATGTAAGGATTAAATTTAATTAAAGGCTAAAGAAGGAATTTTGGAAGTTTAAAATTGGTATTTTCAGTTAAAAAGGGTTTTAACTCAAATAAAGGAATAAATCTAAAAGTTAATGTATTTTGAAATAAATGAAGTAGTAAAGGAAATTTATTTCAAGGTAAAGTAAAGTAAATTGGAAAATCAATTGGAAATTGATTTAGTTATTTAAAATTGGAATTTTAAAAGAGAAGTGAGATTTTGGAGATATAAACTGGGTTTATAAAGTAAAATAAAATATAGTGGATATTTGAATATAAATTCAAGGTGAGAATTTATAAAAGATATGGTTTGGTTTAAAAATAAATGTTGATTTATTTTTAAAAGATGGAAATGAGAAGTGTATTTCTCTGGATAGCCAAGTACGTTTTCAAAGCAATTTTAAATATAAGTTAAAAGTTTTAAGTATGTTTTAAAAAGCATGTTTTAGAAAATTGATTATTTCTAAATGTTAATTTTCAAAGTAGGTATATTTTAAAAATCTATTATTGTAGTAATTATATAAAAGTGATTTGTTATTCTGTTTTAAAAAGAGAAATTTAGTTTATATTTATAAAGAGGTTTAATTTAAAGTATATATTTTTAATAAAGTATTAAAGTAGTTTGATTTCAATGTTATAAAATATATTTTAAAATAAAGTGTTTTTAAATTATTTTAAAATCTAAAAGTGTTTTGTACTTGGTGTTTCAGAGAAATAAATATTTGGAAATGTATTCCGTAAGCGGAAATTGTTTGAAATTGTTTTCAAAAGGAGTTTGAAAATTTGGAAATATATCTTGGAAAGATATTTGGGCAAATAAATAATGTGGGAAATTATTTAATTGTGTGATGGTTGCTTGTGGATGTTAATTGATAGTTAAATAACCGACTATCACTATTGGCCAATGCGCTGATCGTTTCGAAGAGACCGGGATCGAGTTTCCGTATACCGGGATTCTAGGTCTGGAGACTCGAATACCACTTCGATCCGGTTTGTACGTTTCGTGTAACGTGTTCGGAGTCGAAGATGGAGCTGTGAAGTGCAAGGGCTAGTCGCTACTAATCCTGAGGATATTTCCAAAATGGATGTAGTAGGAGTAGTGCCTTCGGTTCCGTTCAAACCCGGGACGGACTGGTATGGACGAATGCTTGTGAAACATCGTCAGCGGACGATGGGCATTCTAAGGGATATGTTCTCTAAAAGGTATCGTTTAGCCTCGAACCGCATCAACCGGGAATGACTGAAAATCAGGGGTTATGCAGCAAGGCTTCGTGGGTAGCTCCCACTGGAGGGTAAGGTCATCCCTGTCTAGATGTCCCTTTTTATTTCGGCTTAGTGGTGCGGTTGCTGATCCCAACCGTGGGGTGATTTTATTCGGGATCATCCAGTAAGGGATGGTTCCGGCCTTGTGTTGCAGGGGAGCGGGCGTACTCCTCGGTACGGTGATCTAGGCCACGTACTGTGATAGGTGGTACCCCAGTGCCTAGTCATTCGTTGGAAATCCATTCTCCCTACGTGCCTGTACGGTTTTGATTGTGCCCAACTATTGTTGAAATGTGAGATGCAAGCATTTCAGCTAGATTCTATTTTACTTTCTGTAGACACTATTATAATATCAGAGGATTTTGATATAAAGTGTTTTCGCTATCGTAAGGTAAAAACCCGACATGTTTATTTGTGGCGTGGTCTTACGAGATGCTTTTGTTTTCAAAGGATTTGAAACTTTAATAATCAAATTGAGTGTGATTTTCTCACGCTGGTTTTCCAGACTGACTCGGGTATTGTTTTATATGATGCTCGGGTCAGACCGAGTATTATAGGATACAGGATATGATGCTGTGGAGCTCAGGAGACGAGCTGGATGACGATACGTACTCCCGTACTTGCTATATTTTTCCGCTGTGTATTCAGTTGTATGTTATGGATGTTGATGTACTCTGATGATATATTCTGATGATGTATTGTATAAACAGATATAGTTTTGATTTGTGTAAAGATCTGTTATTACCTATTATAGTTTATTCCGCTGCGTATGAGATATTCTGTTGTTGTTTTCTACTTTTTTCTTCTTCTTCTACCTCTTCTTCTTAACTAAAATGGTCCGGTTTTTCGTGTAGAAAAGCCCGGGTCGTTACAGTGGTATCAGAGCTTAGGTTAGCGATAACCTTGGCTCTGGTGGGAATTTTGAGAGTATTAATAGATATGAGCGCGTATTTGTTAGTGAATATAAAATGGTTTTATATTGTGTTGGTTGATTTATTGAGTGGCATATGAACCTTCGTCGGCACAGTCTGGACAACTGTATCGAAGGGGTTTCTAAACACTTAAATAGAACAGTTCGACACAGTATTGTTTTAAATAGGGTGAATGAAATAATTTTGCCCAAATTATTTTGTATATAAAAGAAATAATTATTTGAAATTTATTATGGTTATATATTTGGATGCTTGGTTGTTAGAAAATGACAATAATGAGTTAGTCTCATTATTAAGTAGAAATTGAAAACTTATAACCTAAGTTGAAGAATAAATTTATATAACAAAATGGAATTTGAGAATGTAGATTATAAATGCAATTTATAAATTGTAATAAACTTTGTATACAAATGTGATTTATAATCAAATGAGATAAATTCATAAACAAATGAAATTTGTAAATGTAAATTGTAAATGTGTCTTATAACTTGGAATAAAATGTGATAGAATTCCAGAGTAATGTTTGGATATAAAATTGAATGGATTTTGAATTTGAAGTTTTGGGAAAGATTTAAATTCCTTTGGATTTAAAAATAGTTTTAAAGGTTTTGGGGAAATAATAGTGATATTATTTCATGAATATTTTTGAAATTGAACTGAAATCTGGTGGGATTTGGGATTTAAAATGTTTGAAATGTTTAGAGTGATAAAAGCATTAAATTCTCTTTTGGTCGCTGGAAAATAATTTCGGTGATGACTGCAGCATCATCGATGTCTATTTTCGAGTTTCCAAAGAGAAATTGCTACCAAACTGTTTTAAATTTGAAATGATTGTGAACTGGGTTGGTTTTGAAATTCAAAGGGAAAATTGTTTGGTAAAAGCAGATTGTTTTGGAAATTGGGATTTGAGGTGATATACCAGATATGTGTGAGTTATTTATGGATTCAAAATGGTTTTGGAATAAAATCGGGCAATTGGATTCTGGAAATTCTATTTAAAATTTAAATGTGGAAATTTAAATGAATCAACAATATAAAGTATAGAATAAAGTTGATTGAAATAAGAAAGGAATGAAAGTTAAATTCTGGGATTATAGTTATGAGATGAAATTAACTCAATGAGTAATATAAGCTGGTAGATAAAAGAGTTAGAGAACTTGAAGGTGAATGAATTGTAAAACTTGTATAAAATTGTATTCTAGAATTAAAATTTAATTCGAGTATATGAAGGTGAATAAAATATATTTGAATTTAACTTAAGATAAGTTAAATAAAAATTGAAAATTGGAATTGAATTAAATATAAGTAAGTTGAAGTCGAATTGAATTGGATATAAAGGTAATGTAGAATGCTTATAATTGTGTAAAGAAACTCATATTCTTAAGTTCTTAAGTATAATAATTTGAAATTTGATTGTAAAGATGAAAATGGACTTAAATGAATAGTCCCAGGTCTTCAGCAAGTAAGTTAAACTTATGAATAGAAATGAAATTGTAAGTCATAAATGGGAATTCATTTCTTTGAACCATTAAGAGTTATAAATTGAAATTGTAATTATCAAATGGAAACGACTAAGATGAGCAATCTTAATAAATCCAAACTCGAATTATAAAATAAATTGAACTTAAGAAAATGAAGTGAAGTGAAGTGATATTTGGAATAAAAAGGCAAGTATTTAATTTTAACCAGTGGAGGAACTAATTAGATAATAAATTAGTTAATGAAATTGAATTGTGAGTTAATGAAATTGGATTAACATAGTGATGGTCTGAATTGCGAATGAAATCCAAATAAGTGACCTGGTTATTAATAAATCATTCCAGATGAATTGAGTATGGAAAATAAAATTCATAATGATTGAGTGAATGAACCACTTATATTAAATAAATAAATGGATGGAATTTGATTAAATAAGAATCAAATGAAAGATGGAAATAAAACTTTAAAGGGTTGGTTAAATGGAAAATAAACTTAAGTTATTGACTTAAGTAAATGTTGAATGGAAACTGAACTCAACAGAGGAGTGGTTTAAATAAGTTGAGAAATAGTTATTTAATGAATTAACTTGGATTGTTGTCGAGCTAAATAAAATTCATTTTTGGAAGTTGGAGATGAATTGAATTTAAGGAAAAAAAATTGGAAATGAAGTAGTAAATTGAAGTTGGAATTCATATGAAATGGGAGTTCAATTTGAATATATACACTTCAGTGGTGAAGTAGTAAATAAATATAAGAAAATTTATATGAACTTAAGAATTGAAGAATGAAATTCTTAAGAAAATTTGTATTGGAAGTATACTTAGTAATTTTGGAATGGAAAAAAAAAATAATATATATACTAAGTGAATAGTTGAATGAAGACTAAAACTGAAGTTGTGAAATGGGATAGTTGTGAATAAAGGGATAACAAATCAAAATGAATGTGAATGAAAGAAAATTGATATAATTGGTAATCAATTGGAATTTATACGTAAGATGTACGTATATTATTTTATTCGCATAGCTATTTGGTCCAGATATCGAACACAGAATTTCGAGATAGTTTTATCGATCCGAATCAGGATTTTTCACTCGATTTTCAACGGCGAACCTGGATATGGATTGTTGACTGATTCTGGATATTCTCTATCATAGTTGGTGGCTATGCAAGGAGAATGACGGTTTCTGATCAAGGAACCAGATCTGAGTCCGCACTAGGAAGTCGGGTGGACGATACTAGTTCGGAAGTGAAATTGTGTGATCGACTGAGCGATCGAATGTGATATTGCGTACGGATGATATATGTGCATCGTACGAGCTTAAGTAAAGCGAATATTGAAAATTTGTAAAGGAAAGTATAGAATGGTTTTGAAACTGCAACTGAATATTATTGCTTAGTAGGATATACAGGTGTATAAAAGCAATGGATAAATTGGGATTTTTGATTTAGAAGATAAAATTTAATGGCCCGACAAAAAGGTATGTATTTGAATTTCTATATGAAATTGATTGGGTTTTGGATCCAGCCACTTGGCTTTTTTCTTTTTGAGATTGGGAGGCCGTAGAGCCATTTTGTAGTAGTGCCGAGCTAGCCGCGCAAAGGAGACGCTGGCGAAATTTTTCGGAAATTTAGAGAGTTAGAAAAATTTTGGAAAATTTTGATAATTCAAAATTTGAATTCAAATTTAAATTTGAATGGATAAGTAGGTGGTATGGGTTGAACTAATGAATAAGTTTGGAAAGTTAAAAGATGATTAGTGTATCATTAATAAAAGATTGTTTGGGTATTGTTAAAACTGTTTGAATTTGAGGAATAGTAATGGGTATCGAATCATTTCTCTTAACTGGTAATTTCGGGGACGAAATTCTTTTAAGGGGGGAGGAATGTGACGACCCGGAATTTTTGTATATTTGAAATGTGAATATTTAATTTATTTTAAATATTCGAAGGTTAAATTTTAACTTTAATTTCAAAAATACGGTATTTATTTGGATAATTAATTATTAAATTTAATTATCGGGATTGGGTAAAATATTGAATCTTGATTTTAAGCCTGTTAAAAATAGTTCAAAGGTTCAGAAAATTTATATTGTTAATACTGAAGATGATAGAACTTTTAAAATGGAATTTTAAAAGAGTCTTGTTCAGTTTTAAAAATATATCGTTGAAATTGAATTTAAAAATAGCCGTCCGAGGCACAGTCTCGAAATTCAGCGAAACCAGTTCCAATGGATCCGTAATATTGAATTATTATCGGATTTCAATTTTCGTAATGTCTGGAGTGATCGTTTGGTCGTACGATGGATAAACGCGCTGGAAATTAAATTGAAATTCAAATATAAATAGTAAGTTATATTGACTAGTTAAAAGAATTTCACGTCAGATATTTTCCTTTCATTTTGAATGCCTCTGTGAATGGCTAATTGAACACGTGTCCTACCTAATAAACACGCGTCCTCTAAAAAAAAATCACGCCTTCGAAACGAAGGAAGAAAACAGACTTCCTTTATTTATTTTTTTTAAACGAAATCATCTTCGTTCTTCCTTCTCTTCAATTCAGAGAACAATTCGAAATCCCTTCTCATTCTAAATTAAATACGAATGGAAATAAATGGCTGCTCGTTCTCTTAGCTTTCAATTCAAAAATCTACTCCTCTTTTCCAGACGAAATCGAGTTCATTACTAAAAAGAAGAAGAGACCGCTTCGTTTTAAATCGAATGGCCACAGTAGGTTTCAAGGAATAGCTCGATCTCGCTTTCGTGTCGCGAGGCCTGGGTACGCGACATCTAGGGTTTTGATGGGTCGAGGCGTGGGCAATAGGAAGCGCGACATCGGAGGAGCTCACATCGATTCTGATGGGTTGATTCTCGACTAGAGGAGTTGATCACCGCATCGGGGTTCGACGTGAAGAAGTCACGATTGGGGATGGTGACGCGACTGTGAATTTGGGTTAAACGCGAGGTCGCGATGGGGCAGAGTGATGGTTGGGGGTTCGCCGTCGAGTTGGCAGTAGGGTTTCGCGATGATGTCAGGAAGGTTGCGGCAAAGGCAAAGGCAAAGGCGAAGGTCGAAGTCGATTTCGATGGCTTGTTCGCGATGTTTTGGGAGGACAGTAAGGTAAACGAGTCTTGTTTTCTTAAAAATTTATATATATTGGTAATCTAGAAAATTATATTTACAGATAAGATTTTGAGAAGTCTGGAATTTGATTTTTAGATCAAGAGATTTTGGCAGTTAGGCGGTTTCTAGATTTTTAAGTTAATCAGGATTAAAAGTAAATATATATAGAGTAGATTTTGGAATTGGGAATTTTAAAATGGTTATGGGTTTATGTAATTAAAATTAAATATTTTATCTATGGGTTAATCCTAGCATACAGGAAGTTTCAAAGAAATAGCAATAGGGTGGTTTCAAAAGGAAAATTTTTAGTTTAGATTTAAGAGTCAACTAAGTAAATAAATAAATAATAATTGATTGGTCGATCAGTTCAAATATTAATAAACCGTACGAATGTTTGTACAAGGTTTAAAATCGTGGAGGAACAAGTCGAGATGAATCAGATTTCTAACTTAAAAGGCAAAGGTGAGTTAATCTCACTCAGTTGAATTTTATTTTAAATTTAAATAGTTAAATTTAAATAATTGATTGGATGATTGCATTGATTGAATATGCTATATTATATATATAGTAGTATATAGCAATATATACATATTGGCATATGTATATATTTGTGTTGTTGATATTCCCGCATTTATATAGCGGATGAGACCCTATGCGCCGCATAATAGCGGATGACTTTATATAAATCCCATATACCGCGATATTCCACTTTGAAGTGGAATTGGTATTGTGCTAACATTTGTGGATGCAGGGAAACAGGTTGGAGGGATCCAACTGGATTCCTCAAAATTATTTAGATTCTTTGATATTCTGTTCTATGAATATTGATATCCTGTGATGATTCTATTGATGATTGAAATATTGGATGATATAGTTGGATTGAATATTTCAATAAAAGGAGTTATCAAAATATATTGAATTGGATTTTGAAAGAAATAAAAGAGAAAAATTTAAGTAAATAATTCAAGTGAATTGGAATAAGGGAATTTCGAAATAACAAGGGAAATATTAACTTTAAACTAAAGTGATATTAAATTTAAAGAATAAAGGATTTATTTTGAATGTAAGGATTAAATTTAATTAAAGGCTAAAGAAGGAATTTTGGAAGTTTAAAATTGGTATTTTCAGTTAAAAAGGGTTTTAACTCAAATAAAGGAATAAATCTAAAAGTTAATGTATTTTGAAATAAATGAAGTAGTAAAGGAAATTTATTTCAAGGTAAAGTAAAGTAAATTGGAAAATCAATTGGAAATTGATTTAGTTATTTAAAATTGGAATTTTAAAAGAGAAGTGAGATTTTGGAGATATAAACTGGGTTTATAAAGTAAAATAAAATATAGTGGATATTTGAATATAAATTCAAGGTGAGAATTTATAAAAGATATGGTTTGGTTTAAAAATAAATGTTGATTTATTTTTAAAAGATGGAAATGAGAAGTGTATTTCTCTGGATAGCCAAGTACGTTTTCAAAGCAATTTTAAATATAAGTTAAAAGTTTTAAGTATGTTTTAAAAAGCATGTTTTAGAAAATTGATTATTTCTAAATGTTAATTTTCAAAGTAGGTATATTTTAAAAATCTATTATTGTAGTAATTATATAAAAGTGATTTGTTATTCTGTTTTAAAAAGAGAAATTTAGTTTATATTTATAAAGAGGTTTAATTTAAAGTATATATTTTTAATAAAGTATTAAAGTAGTTTGATTTCAATGTTATAAAATATATTTTAAAATAAAGTGTTTTTAAATTATTTTAAAATCTAAAAGTGTTTTGTACTTGGTGTTTCAGAGAAATAAATATTTGGAAATGTATTCCGTAAGCGGAAATTGTTTGAAATTGTTTTCAAAAGGAGTTTGAAAATTTGGAAATATATCTTGGAAAGATATTTGGGCAAATAAATAATGTGGGAAATTATTTAATTGTGTGATGGTTGCTTGTGGATGTTAATTGATAGTTAAATAACCGACTATCACTATTGGCCAATGCGCTGATCGTTTCGAAGAGACCGGGATCGAGTTTCCGTATACCGGGATTCTAGGTCTGGAGACTCGAATACCACTTCGATCCGGTTTGTACGTTTCGTGTAACGTGTTCGGAGTCGAAGATGGAGCTGTGAAGTGCAAGGGCTAGTCGCTACTAATCCTGAGGATATTTCCAAAATGGATGTAGTAGGAGTAGTGCCTTCGGTTCCGTTCAAACCCGGGACGGACTGGTATGGACGAATGCTTGTGAAACATCGTCAGCGGACGATGGGCATTCTAAGGGATATGTTCTCTAAAAGGTATCGTTTAGCCTCGAACCGCATCAACCGGGAATGACTGAAAATCAGGGGTTATGCAGCAAGGCTTCGTGGGTAGCTCCCACTGGAGGGTAAGGTCATCCCTGTCTAGATGTCCCTTTTTATTTCGGCTTAGTGGTGCGGTTGCTGATCCCAACCGTGGGGTGATTTTATTCGGGATCATCCAGTAAGGGATGGTTCCGGCCTTGTGTTGCAGGGGAGCGGGCGTACTCCTCGGTACGGTGATCTAGGCCACGTACTGTGATAGGTGGTACCCCAGTGCCTAGTCATTCGTTGGAAATCCATTCTCCCTACGTGCCTGTACGGTTTTGATTGTGCCCAACTATTGTTGAAATGTGAGATGCAAGCATTTCAGCTAGATTCTATTTTACTTTCTGTAGACACTATTATAATATCAGAGGATTTTGATATAAAGTGTTTTCGCTATCGTAAGGTAAAAACCCGACATGTTTATTTGTGGCGTGGTCTTACGAGATGCTTTTGTTTTCAAAGGATTTGAAACTTTAATAATCAAATTGAGTGTGATTTTCTCACGCTGGTTTTCCAGACTGACTCGGGTATTGTTTTATATGATGCTCGGGTCAGACCGAGTATTATAGGATACAGGATATGATGCTGTGGAGCTCAGGAGACGAGCTGGATGACGATACGTACTCCCGTACTTGCTATATTTTTCCGCTGTGTATTCAGTTGTATGTTATGGATGTTGATGTACTCTGATGATATATTCTGATGATGTATTGTATAAACAGATATAGTTTTGATTTGTGTAAAGATCTGTTATTACCTATTATAGTTTATTCCGCTGCGTATGAGAGATTCTGTTGTTGTTTTCTACTTTTTTCTTCTTCTTCTACCTCTTCTTCTTAACTAAAATGGTCCGGTTTTTCGTGTAGAAAAGCCCGGGTCGTTACACCGTAACATTGACAAAAGCCGGTTTTCGATAAAATTGAATATATATTCCAATAATTGTTTTAAGGGGTAAATAATTGCTTTTAAAATCATTATATAATGATAATAATTGGTTGATAAAAGTTTGATAATTGTATATATACTTATGTTATAGTGATTGACAAATTTCGTCGCGCATTGACAAAATCAATGTTGTATATTTGCAAATGAATTTTGATATTGTTTTATATTATTTTATAAGTCAAATACACTTCTTTTAACTAATTAAAGATGGTAATAAATTTATTTTCAAGTTTGGTTTACATAAATAAATAGTTTAACTAAAACGTCAAAATAAGACCGTAAAACATTTTGTCGAAAATCAACGTTTTGTTGAATAAAAGTTGTCACAACGTTGTTGCACCTTTATGTACATATGCATGCACACATTTTTAAATATGTTAAGTATTAACAATTAACTAATCAAGTTTACTTTTGCTAATTAAGGTTAGAAATTTCTAGAAAATCATTAAGAAAAAGTAAACATAAAAGGACAAAATCATGTCAAATCAAATCAAATAAAATCTTTACTTTATTTTCTTTATGCATTAGGTGATTAAGACATAAAGTAGTGATATGAAAAAGTGATGGTAAGTGTTGAAAAATTAAGATAAAGTAAGGATATTTTGGTAATTTATAAAGGGTTAATTTTGAAATTCACCACTCCTTACTTTTCCTATAAATACACATCCATTCTTCTCATTTTCTTCACACTTCTCATTCTTCTTCTTCTTCATTTTTGAGCTTTATTTTTCTCATTAATTGCTTTTCTTCTTTAAGAGAGGTAGAAGGGTTAAAAATAGTGGAGTGCTTAAGCATCAATCCACTAATTACTCTCTAACCTCTTCTTAATTCACTTCTTCTTCTTATCTTCTTTAAATGGCCTTAGGCCATGAGTATTGAGATGGGGAGGCTATGGCCGTGAGCTATGGAGGTGGGAGGAAGGTTTGAGCCGAGTGCAAAGTGGAGGAGGAAGGATGGTCGTGAGCATGGGCAAGGTGGTGGAGTTGTTTATGGATGTATTAGTGAAGTATAGGTTAGTTTAGTGAAGTGTGGTTGGATAAGAATGTTGGTAGAAAGTTAATCAATTTGGTTAAAGGTGGGTACTCATTTTTGAATTAACTAATAATTCCAAGTTTAATAATATGAAAGTTAAATATCTTAGATGCTTAATATGTTTGATAACTTGGATGCAAAGTTGGTTGTTTAATTGATTGTTAATATGGATGATTACTTGGTTTGATAAATGATAAGAGAAATGGTTAGAAATTAACCATAGTTAATTAAATAAGAATTTAAATCCATATAAATATGTGTATGGAAATTATTTAGCCTCTTAATGATTTTAAAATATCTAATAAGGTTGGAAATGATATTATAATAATATAATATTATAGTATGAAATGAAATGAAAAATGGATTTGAAATATGAACAATATAGTTTAAATTGAGTTTAAAATGATTTAGAAATGTTTTATAAACATTTAAAAGTGTTTCCATGAATTTTGAAAAGAAATTTAAAAACAAGTCAAAAGTAGGCGCGTCGCGTAACAGTAGTTCGCGATTTCGCGCCATAAAAGTTAAATAAGTGTACAAAGTGGAACATAGATCAGAATCCTTCGAGATAAGAATTTTCTAGACTATTATATCCATAGTTTTCCAACGAAAAAAGAAAATCAAGATTTCATTAAGTATATTTTGAAATATGTCCAAAACAATTTTCTAAAAACATCGCGGTTTTTCAGTTCGGAATCCAAGAAGGAATCTCTTTATAAATGACATTTTTAAATGATTAAAAATATAAAATAAATTTGATAAATCTGTAAAAATGGTTTGAAAGAGATTTTAATTGTAAAATAAGAATTTTCAAACAATAAAAAAGTTGTTTTAACCAAATAAGCTGTTTTAAGCACTTTTCGCAGCATTTTTCTGTTGTAGTTTCTATAACTTTTGAAATAAAGATTTAAACTTAACGATTCTTTCTAGAATCATTTATAAATGTTTTTAAATGAATAATTAAGTATTTTAAAGATAAATTGGAAGTTTTATAATTCTTTGGAAAGAGTTTAAATAAATGGTTGTTATAACACTTAAACAATATAATAGAAATCATTTCCTTGAATTTAATAACAAACTGAGTATGCGGAAATAAGTAGTACATTTGTCCCGCTTGTGAGATCTAAACGGTAAAACAAGGTGTGTAACTAAGGTTAGGAATGGAGCAACCAGGGCCCTGAACTTACATGGCCTTTGTTTTCTCTTTTAGACGAGGGGTAGAACAAATCGAAGGGAAAGCCCGGATGCTCTAAAATAATATTTTCCAATATGAGATTTATATAAATGATTTGAATTATTTTAAATTATTATACTTAAAATTAATTGTTTTGCGTTTGCAGTAAACTATGTCTTAAATAACATGGTTTTGAGCCATTTAAAAGTTATGACTTGAAATGGAAAATCTTCGTTAAAGAGTTAAGTAAATGATTTGAAAATGTTTTCCTAAATAAAAAGTGAATTGATTTGGAATTATTCCAAGATTAAAAAGGTTTTCCCAAAGTAAAAAGTGAAGTGTTTTCCAAGAGTTAAACAAGGATTTGAATAAATTGGTTTTGGGTTTGTTGTAACGATATTTTACATAACATCATTTTTAACCTATTTAAATGAGGATTTGGAAATAGAAAATCTTTATTAAAGGTTTAAACGTTGTAACGACCTAGAATTTTTGATAATTAAAATTCGAATATTTAATTGATTTTAAATATTAATAAATGGAATTTAGAAGTCGAATGATTTATTTTTCGAATATTGGATTTAATTTGATAATTTAATCGATAAATTAAATAGTGAAATTCCAGAGATAATTAAAAATCGAGTTTAAAATGATTGAAAATGATTTGGAAAATTTTATTTAATCATACTGGAGTTATAGAAAGGTTCTAGAACTTTTAAAATTGAATTTGGAGTTAATCTGTGAAAATTGAATATTTTAATATTTAATTATCGACTGTAAAAATAGCCAATTTTCGAACAGTCTCAGAATTGAACGAAACCAGTTCCATTGGATCCGTAATAGTTAGTTATTATCGGATTTCAATTTTCGTAGCAATCGAAGTTATCGTTTGACCATGGCAACTCGAAACGCATCGATATCGTTTTAATTTTAAATCGTCGAGTTAAATTAGTCAATTTTCAGAAAGTCTCGGATTTCGACGAAACTAGTTTCATCGGATCCGTAATGTGATATTATTGCATGGTTTCAAATTTCGTAATTTTTGGATTTACCGTTGGTCCGGTACAAATTAAAACGCCTCGAAATCGATTTAAATCGATTTAATTTAATTTGATCGTTTATTGCCATATCTCACACATACGATCGAATTAGCTTCCGAAACCTGTTCCATTGCGTTCGAAACGCGGGATAAACCCCAGGAACGCCAGTTACCGCGCGTAAATTGGAGTTTGGAAATTCCGAGTGAATAGTGTTCGTCACAATTTCTATATATACACTTCATTATTTTCTTTTTCCAAAGATAAAACCTTAACCCTAATTTCATACGTTCAGCCGCCACCCTAGAATCAATGGCCGAAAAGCAATTTTTTTCTTCCCAAGTTTTCTTCAAATCTGTTCATCAATTCAAGAAACATCTAACTACGAAGATGTTGGTCGTGGAGAGATCTACTCATCCAACGGGTAGTTCGAGCTATTATCGTCGTTAGGGGACGTTATGGGGGTTGCATTGCCGGCTGTTCATGCTCGAAATTCGAGCCATTGGTAGCGTCGAGTTCTACAGGGCTGCGGCCAGGGATGGAGCTCGTGATGGACTTTGGAATGGTGGCCTTCGATCGAGATGAAGGGCACCAGGGATGGTCGCGTTTTGGAGGGATGATGGCGTGATGTTGGGTTGCTCGTTCGTTTCTTTACTGGAGCAAGAAAACGTGGGAGATGATGGAAACTACGGTCTGGATTGTCACGTTCAAAATGAACGGCTGATGTGTGAAGGTTGTAAAAATATTAAAAACAAAATGAAATTATTTTATTTAAAATTGTATAAAGTTTGAATTACCATAACTTCGTCATATATTATCAGAATTCAACAAATTTGGTAGCGCCGGAATCGTAGAAACACGTACTACGCGATGAAACTGGATTGGAAACGATCGGGGTCAGTGGAAATTTTGAGTGAAATTAAATGCCTGTTTAATTTTATTCAAAATAAAACGCTACAAATTTCTATTGGAAAATCAAGGTGAGATCTTCTCACTCAAAATTTAAAGTGGAATTTTTGCAGTTATTGATGATTGCTATTGGATGTGATATTAGATATAGTAGGTGTAACATCCCGAAAATTTTTGACTTTCGAAAATTCAACATCGATACTCACTTTATCGACTGCTGAGCCATCGAATGCCGGAAACCCGAAAAGTTATGGTTTTAAGAAAGAAGAAAAAGGTAGAAGGAGAAGATAGAAGAAAAAGAAAGAAGAACAACAACAGAACAAGAGCAGAAACAGAAACAGAAAACAATATCAGAATCTCACATATCGCAGCGGAACAATATATAATAGATAAATGAATATCATTTAAAAACAAAGAATTATATCTGTCATTACATTACATCACATCATATCATCAGAGTCAATAAACAACAATGGACAGTTACATAAACTTGTCCTTATACAGAATACACAGCGGAATAAATATATCAGATACAAATACTACGACTCGCCATCCAGCTTGCTTCCAAAGCTCCAGAATATCCAGAATATCCTGATAATATAACTCTAGGCTGCCCGTGTGGAAATTTGTGGGCACCCAGAGTTTAGAAGGGAACAATAAACTCCGAGTCAGTCATGGTGACTGGTGTGAGATCGTAAAACAGTTATTTATCTTTAAAATAAACAACAGAAGAATTTTTAATGTCAATTCGCAATGCTTTTGAAAAATGAAACTACCATAAGACCTCCCGCCACACACACAATGCAAACGCAGACTTGGAGGAGATTTCTTCTTATGATAGTCAAAGATGCTTACTACGCAAAAAATCAAATTCTTTTTGATATTATTATTAGTGCATAGTGTATAAAACATTTCGAAAGTACAATATAAATCTTAGCCAGCATAGGTACCATTATAGTATGCTTGCTATAGCTGCCATATTAGATGGCAGGTTCTACAACTAAAACCGTACAAGGCTCGTATTGTTTCTTTGGATTTCCAACAAATGGTCAGGCTAAGGAACTTCCTATCCACGATGGGTACGTCCCTGGAATAGACGACCCGAGAACCTAACCGGATCTCTGCCAACACAAGGCCGGGTTACCTCTGCAAAAATAGGTAACTACTGACACGCGTATGCCATCCCCCGATCGTCACCGATCTTCCCGAGGATCCCCGATTTCCAACAAACCACATAGATAATAATAATGCAGTAACCACAGAGGTTAAGTATCTGGGCTCCATACCATGATACCACCTTTATCCAGAAGGAATGACATACACTAAGGGGCGCTACTCCCTAGAACCTTGCTGCATCCTTCCTGTTTCGACCATTTCCGGGGTGTGAGGCTCGACGAAGTCTCGTCCACAAAGCTACGCTTTCTCAAAAAGCCCTGCTTCGGGTCAAACAAAATGATCAACCTATGATCACAAAGATATAAGATCAAACAAATGATCATATCACAAATGATCAAACACCGATCATTTCACAGCAACACTCAGTATGCCACGTTACCAAATTGGGATATATCGCTGATAAATTTCAACTACATAACCTCTGAGCTCGTACGTCTCAGAGAAGGGTGTTAAGCTAAGAGAATAAATTCTCCGCCACCAACAGAAATGTATTTGAAAGAAATCAGCTTTATATCTCAAATTGTAACGTCAGACACACAATCCATACAAGTCTGTTCCGGGATCGAACAGAACCGAAGGCACTTCTCACGAAGCCCTTGCATTTCCGGATAATTTTCTAATCACGTCCGGACTTCCCGTCACTAAGGGTGATAAAACCTCTAAACCGGAGATCAGCCGATGTAGAGTAACTCGACGGTAATCCTTCCGTTTTCAAAAATATCCGGTCTTCAACACCGGTCTTCGAATGCACTTCATAACGACGTATCACATATTCGGAATGGGTTATACGACCCCATGGTCCTTTCCCGGCTAACCCGAATAGTGAGCGTTTATTTAAAAACAAGTGTGGCATTCAATTTCATCCAAATTCACAACAAATACCTACTCAAGGTAATTATTGATAGTCGGTTATTTAACTATCAATAAAGATGCGCAACATCATCAGATTCCAAATAATTTTCCAAATTATTTCATCTTCAAAAATATCCTTACTAGATATATAATTTCCACACTTAACCATTTGAAAACAATTTCAAATCAATTTCCACATTTCATTTTATCTTTGAAGATAAAATCTCAAAACAGTTCATTTCATATTGGAAAAACATTTCCATACTTATTTAATAATAAGTATTTCACAAATCATTTATTTTCAACATTTGAAAATATTCGATATACTTAAATCAATATTAAGTATACATTTCATTCTTTAAGGAAATCATAAATTTTTAACATCTATTTGAGTCAAAACGAATGTTACGTAAAACATCGTTACGACGACTCAAAATCACTAGTATAGGGATTCGGAATTTAGATAGATATATGAATCCCAATACTACATCAAAACATTTCCTTTTGAAAATCATTTACTATAACAACAGTGTTATAGTCCATCATTTCCTTATTTCTCGAAACGTCTATTTCAACAATAAATGTTGAAATCTATGATTTCGGTAATTCACACGTTTTAAAACATCTTTTAAAACAATCACTTCATTTCAAATATCGCTTTCCCGAAACATATCCATTTTATTCTAATAATATATTCACTGTCCAAAATCGTGAATATACTTCAATAATTACATTTCAATCTTTTCTACACGTTTTATTCCAAGAATTATCCACTATCCAAAATCGTGGATAAAATTCCCTTAATAACTTCTATATTACATTCATCAAATTTGATTGATTTCAAATTCATAAAACAACGTTTATAAATTCACCTTTATATTTTCTAACAACTTCGATTTATAAAATTCTCCTTTTATTAACTTCTAAAATTACTTATCAAAATAAGTGATTTCAGATTTATAAACAACGTTTATAAATCACATTTATACTTCATAACAATTTCAACTTATGAAATCATTTCATTTAGCAATTTCTATTTATATCCCAATTAAGTGCAAAAATCTAATTTATAAGTAAATTACTTATAAATCGTTTATTCTACAACATCTATTCACTTTATAACTTTACGTTATAAATCTATTAATTTCATTCACTTATGAAATCCTTTTATACTTCTTTTTTTTTAACACTTATAAAAATTCGTTTTATAAGTCCAATATTTCGATTTATAAAATATCAATTTTTAGAAATCTTTCTATACAATCGTTTATAGTTATTCAAAAATCCCAACTTAAACCATTTTATAAATAAATCGACTTTTATTTCAAAAATGACACTTCGGTTATATTTCACTAAAAATTATAAATTTTATAACTTTAAAATTTTACGTTTATAAATCGATTCAAAAATTCCATAAAACGTATATTTTCAAAAATCACTTTAAAAACCCTTTTAAAATAAAAGTCATTATTTTTAAACTTCAAAAGCTGAACCCGATGATGCAACGCATCAATTAGTCCATCACAACAACAACATCATATATCAACATATGATAACAGAATATACATCAATATCTGTAAATAAATAGCTACTGGTGAGGAATCCAGTTGGATCCCTCCAACCTGTTTCCCTGCATCCAAAAACGTCAGCACAATACCAATTCCGCTCCAGTACGGAATTATCGCGGTATATGGGTTTTATAAAAATCCGCTTACTAACGGCGCAATAGGGTCTCATCCGCTATACGAGGCGGGAAATCATCAATCCAATATATACATATGCCAATATGTATATATTGCTATATATATAGATATATCCTATCATATCTAATAGCACATCCAATAGTCAATCAAACAATCAATAACTGTAAAAGAAAATCCACTTTCATTTGAGTGAGAAGATCTCACAGTGATTTTCATTCTGATAGCAATTTGTAGCGTTTATTTCGAATGAAATTAAACGGACGTTTAATCTCACTCAAAATTTTCACTGACCCCGATCGTTCCCAATCCAGTTTCATCGCGAAGTGCTCGACAAAACGAAGGCAACGCTTTTCGTTTCGTAATTTTCCGACCTCGCAGCAAAAGGATATGATTTTTCAAAGTTAATACAAATTTAATATACAATTCTAATTTCAATTTCTTTTAAATTTTTAACCTACTTTAAATCACCACCATTCATTTCTGTTCAAGCATATCTCGGCCACTTGCTTTCCTCTCTTCCCACTCGCGACACTACCAGGCAAACTGAACCCATCATCGTCTCCGCCTCCTCCAAATCGCGACCACCACATCGACCTAGAACTCGATCAGAACCCTTCACAACGAAGGCTACTACGCCACCCTCCATCGGCCTAAACCCGGTCGAACCCGGTGATGCATCCGCCTCGAATTTCGCTCACGAACATGCGACGTTCGAACCACGGTAACTCCCCATCCACTCCACGAAACCACATCACCACCGGTCGAACTATAGAGCTCAACAAGCTCTTTGATTTTGTAGTTGAACAATTTTATTAATAATGCAAGGATCAAATGAAAAATAAAGGAGTAGGAAATTGCTTATCGGCCATTCATTTCAAAGAACGGCGGCTGGAACGAGATAACTAGGGTTTTGAGAAAGATAAATGTATATATATACGTATATACTTATTAAATTAATATTAAATTCGTTTTAAACGACTTTTCCAAACGATATCCAAATTACACGTGCCGCCTGGCGTTCGTAAGGTTTACCCCGTGTTTTGAACACAATGGAACGTGTTTCGGAGGCTAATTCGATCATATGTGAGAGTTACGGAAATAAACGATCAGTTTTAAATTAAACCGATTTAAATTGATTTCGAGGCGTTTTAATTTGCACCGGACAAATGGTAAATCCAAAAATTATGAAATTTGAAATCTTACAATAATATCACATTACGGATCTGATGAAACTGGTTTCGTCGAAATCCGAGACTTTTCGAAAAATGACTATTTTAACTCGACGATTTAAAATTAAAACGATATCGATGCGTTCTGAGCTGCCACGGTCAAACGACAACTCCGATTGATACGAAAATTGAAATCCGATAATAACTAACTATTACGGATCCAATGGAACTGGTCTCGTTCAATTCTGAGACTGTTCAAAAATTGACTATTTTTATAGTCGATAATTAAATATTAAAATATTCAATTTTCACAATTTAACTCCAATTTCAGTTTTAAGAGTTCTAAAATATTTCTATAACTCCAGTATGATTAAATAAAATTTTCCAAATTAATTTCAATCATATTAAACTCGATTTTCAATTATCTCTGGAATTTCACTATTTAATTTATCGATTAAATTATCAAATAAAACCCAAGTAAATCCAATATTCGATAAATAATTTATCCGACTTATTAATTCCACTTATTAATATTTAAAATCAATTAAATATTCGAATTTTAATTATCAAAAATTCTGGGTCGTTACAGACTTCCCCCCTTAAAAGAATTTCGTCCTCGAAATTACAAGTTAGGAAAAAGATACAAAATCCGTTAACTTTCCAAAACAAAATGTTCAAATTAGATTTTCAAATCTGTTAAGTGTTTAAATTCTCCAAAATTCATAATTAACTTCTCACAAAATCTTTACTAAGTTTTCAAATCATAACTTAGTTTTCAAAATTTTCAAATTTCTCAAAAATATTCTAACGCCTTAAATTTTCGAAAAATTTCGCCAGCGTCTCCTTTGCGCGGCTCGATCCGAAAAAAAAATGACAGTGTATATATATCACAAATATACATCTCATCAAGTGATGAGGCATCCCGTAGGGAAAAAAGTGTAAAAGTACCATATTTAATCCGAGATATGTACCTTATTATTTATTTAGCGAGCGTATACGGCTAATATAGCGCGAAAGCGAGCTCCAAATGCGAAGCAATGCCATCCGCACCTACTAAACACTCAACAACAACATGAGAACATGTAGATATGAAAATAATATCGATATACAACATTTAGCAACCTAATAACTACATGTGCTAACATAACAATGCATTCAAAAGCAACAATGCAACCATCAAACAATCATCCAACTATCATCCAACAACTTCATAACCAAATCAATATAGATTCACTTCTCATTAACATTCATTGAATTGGTTTTCAATTTTAAATCATATTCGATTCATTTACATTGGATTTAATCAACATTCTCTTTCAATTCAATTAGTTTACATTCACTAATTCACATTCGTTCACTTCCAATTTGAATTTAATCACATAGCTTTCCAATTTGCTAATTCAATTTCATTAATACTTAATGAATTTTCATACACAATCAACTAACAATCAAATAACAACCAATGTATATTCAACACAACCAAATTATAAATTTTACATTCGATTTGGTTCAACACTTTTAAATTAAATTGACTTCCATTCAATTTATTTAATTTCTCAACTTCATTAGCTTTTAATGAATTAACACTTATATTCATTATTTCATATCAATACTTTACATTAGATTTATTAACATCCAATCCATTTATTCAATTCAATTGCTAATTCATTTAACAATTAAAGTTGAATTTCATTTATATAACTCAAGTCCACATTCCTTTAATAAATTCCCTTTATTAATTTACTTTGATATCAAAATCAACTTCGTTCAACCATTACTTAAGTTATATTCCAATTAAACATCATTTGTTTAACTTAACTTAAGTTTCCACTTATAAATCCAAATTCAAATTTTAATCCTATTTAACTTTTACCAAGGTCAAATTTCTTCACTTATTCAAAATTCATATTAAATCCAGATTTCATATTCCACAATCTCAACTTAGATTTAATTGATTCACTTATACTTACTTTAATTTAACTTCATCCTTTAAGTTAAATTTATTCTATCAGAATTTAAATTATATAAGTCATCAATCCATTCAATTCCAGAGTCTTTTCAATCTTTCAAAACTATTTTGAAATCTGTTCAAATTTATCTTTTGAATTCCCAAAACAAAATCCAAAATTTCCCAATCAACTTCTTGTTTAAAATATTCTGGCAGCAATTCCTCTTTTGGAAACCCGAAAATGAATTCTAATGATGTGGCCATCATCATCAGGATTATTTTCCAGCGACCTGAAAAGAGTTTAGAGCTTTTCATTCCTTCAAAATACTTTTCAAACCTTTGAAATTCATTTTCAAATCAAAAAGAAATTTAAACTTTACAAATCTCCAAAATTTACAAATTCTTTTCAAAACATTTCCAAAAACTTCTCTAGAATTCCGTTTTAAATTACAATTCACAATTATAATTTATATTCTCAAATTTCATTTGTATGTGGATTTATCTCTTAACTTTGGAGTTATGATTTCAATTTCTTATTCAATTTCATGTAATAATGATAATATTTCAACATTATCACTTTCCTAACATCCATGCAACCATATACTATAGTATTTTATAGAAAAAACATTTCTTTTCTATACAAAAATAGTTTTGGGCAAAAATTATTTCATTCACCATATTTAAAACAATATTGTGCCGAATTGTTCTATATAAGTGTTTAGAGATCCCTATCGATAGAGTTGTACGGACAATACCGACCAGAATCCATATACCACTCAACAAACCAATCATCACAATACAAAACAATTTTATATTCACTAACAAATACGCGCTCATATCTATAATTACACTCAACTCATTCTAGAGTACTACTGACTCTATCTCTAATGAGTAACACCCAACAGAGCAGGGTTGTCGCTTAACCATATGCTCTGATACCAAATGTAACATCCCGAAAATTTTCGACTTTCGAAAATTCAACATCGATACTCACTTTATCGACTGCTGAGCCATCGAATGCCGGAAACCCGAAAAGTTATGGTTTTAAGAAAGAAGAAAAAGGTAGAAGGAGAAGATAGAAGAAAAAGAAAGAAGAACAACAACAGAACAAGAGCAGAAACAGAAACAGAAAACAATATCAGAATCTCACATATCGCAGCGGAACAATATATAATAGATAAATGAATATCATTTAAAAACAAAGAATTATATCTGTCATTACATTACATCACATCATATCATCAGAGTCAATAAACAACAATGGACAGTTACATAAACTTGTCCTTATACAGAATACACAGCGGAATAAATATATCAGATACAAATACTACGACTCGCCATCCAGCTTGCTTCCAAAGCTCCAGAATATCCAGAATATCCTGATAATATAACTCTAGGCTGCCCGTGTGGAAATTTGTGGGCACCCAGAGTTTAGAAGGGAACAATAAACTCCGAGTCAGTCATGGTGACTGGTGTGAGATCGTAAAACAGTTATTTATCTTTAAAATAAACAACAGAAGAATTTTTAATGTCAATTCGCAATGCTTTTGAAAAATGAAACTACCATAAGACCTCCCGCCACACACACAATGCAAACGCAGACTTGGAGGAGATTTCTTCTTATGATAGTCAAAGATGCTTACTACGCAAAAAATCAAATTCTTTTTGATATTATTATTAGTGCATAGTGTATAAAACATTTCGAAAGTACAATATAAATCTTAGCCAGCATAGGTACCATTATAGTATGCTTGCTATAGCTGCCATATTAGATGGCAGGTTCTACAACTAAAACCGTACAAGGCTCGTATTGTTTCTTTGGATTTCCAACAAATGGTCAGGCTAAGGAACTTCCTATCCACGATGGGTACGTCCCTGGAATAGACGACCCGAGAACCTAACCGGATCTCTGCCAACACAAGGCCGGGTTACCTCTGCAAAAATAGGTAACTACTGACACGCGTATGCCATCCCCCGATCGTCACCGATCTTCCCGAGGATCCCCGATTTCCAACAAACCACATAGATAATAATAATGCAGTAACCACAGAGGTTAAGTATCTGGGCTCCATACCATGATACCACCTTTATCCAGAAGGAATGACATACACTAAGGGGCGCTACTCCCTAGAACCTTGCTGCATCCTTCCTGTTTCGACCATTTCCGGGGTGTGAGGCTCGACGAAGTCTCGTCCACAAAGCTACGCTTTCTCAAAAAGCCCTGCTTCGGGTCAAACAAAATGATCAACCTATGATCACAAAGATATAAGATCAAACAAATGATCATATCACAAATGATCAAACACCGATCATTTCACAGCAACACTCAGTATGCCACGTTACCAAATTGGGATATATCGCTGATAAATTTCAACTACATAACCTCTGAGCTCGTACGTCTCAGAGAAGGGTGTTAAGCTAAGAGAATAAATTCTCCGCCACCAACAGAAATGTATTTGAAAGAAATCAGCTTTATATCTCAAATTGTAACGTCAAACACACAATCCATACAAGTCTGTTCCGGGATCGAACAGAACCGAAGGCACTTCTCACGAAGCCCTTGCATTTCCGGATAATTTTCTAATCACGTCCGGACTTCCCGTCACTAAGGGTGATAAAACCTCTAAACCGGAGATCAGCCGATGTAGAGTAACTCGACGGTAATCCTTCCGTTTTCAAAAATATCCGGTCTTCAACACCGGTCTTCGAATGCACTTCATAACGACGTATCACATATTCGGAATGGGTTATACGACCCCATGGTCCTTTCCCGGCTAACCCGAATAGTGAGCGTTTATTTAAAAACAAGTGTGGCATTCAATTTCATCCAAATTCACAACAAATACCTACTCAAGGTAATTATTGATAGTCGGTTATTTAACTATCAATAAAGATGCGCAACATCATCAGATTCCAAATAATTTTCCAAATTATTTCATCTTCAAAAATATCCTTACTAGATATATAATTTCCACACTTAACCATTTGAAAACAATTTCAAATCAATTTCCACATTTCATTTTATCTTTGAAGATAAAATCTCAAAACAGTTCATTTCATATTGGAAAAACATTTCCATACTTATTTAATAATAAGTATTTCACAAATCATTTATTTTCAACATTTGAAAATATTCGATATACTTAAATCAATATTAAGTATACATTTCATTCTTTAAGGAAATCATAAATTTTTAACATCTATTTGAGTCAAAACGAATGTTACGTAAAACATCGTTACGACGACTCAAAATCACTAGTATAGGGATTCGGAATTTAGATAGATATATGAATCCCAATACTACATCAAAACATTTCCTTTTGAAAATCATTTACTATAACAACAGTGTTATAGTCCATCATTTCCTTATTTCTCGAAACGTCTATTTCAACAATAAATGTTGAAATCTATGATTTTGGTAATTCACACGTTTTAAAACATCTTTTAAAACAATCACTTCATTTCAAATATCGCTTTCCCGAAACATATCCATTTTATTCTAATAATATATTCACTGTCCAAAATCGTGAATATACTTCAATAATTACATTTCAATCTTTTCTACACGTTTTATTCCAAGAATTATCCACTATCCAAAATCGTGGATAAAATTCCCTTAATAACTTCTATATTACATTCATCAAATTTGATTGATTTCAAATTCATAAAACAACGTTTATAAATTCACCTTTATATTTTCTAACAACTTCGATTTATAAAATTCTCCTTTTATTAACTTCTAAAATTACTTATCAAAATAAGTGATTTCAGATTTATAAACAACGTTTATAAATCACATTTATACTTCATAACAATTTCAACTTATGAAATCATTTCATTTAGCAATTTCTATTTATATCCCAATTAAGTGCAAAAATCTAATTTATAAGTAAATTACTTATAAATCGTTTATTCTACAACATCTATTCACTTTATAACTTTACGTTATAAATCTATTAATTTCATTCACTTATGAAATCCTTTTATACTTCTTTTTTTTAACACTTATAAAAATTCGTTTTATAAGTCCAATATTTCGATTTATAAAATATCAATTTTTAGAAATCTTTCTATACAATCGTTTATAGTTATTCAAAAATCCCAACTTAAACCATTTTATAAATAAATCGACTTTTATTTCAAAAATGACACTTCGGTTATATTTCACTAAAAATTATAAATTTTATAACTTTAAAATTTTACGTTTATAAATCGATTCAAAAATTCCATAAAACGTATATTTTCAAAAATCACTTTAAAAACCCTTTTAAAATAAAAGTCATTATTTTTAAACTTCAAAAGCTGAACCCGATGATGCAACGCATCAATTAGTCCATCACAACAACAACATCATATATCAACATATGATAACAGAATATACATCAATATCTGTAAATAAATAGCTACTGGTGAGGAATCCAGTTGGATCCCTCCAACCTGTTTCCCTGCATCCAAAAACGTCAGCACAATACCAATTCCGCTCCAGTACGGAATTATCGCGGTATATGGGTTTTATAAAAATCCGCTTACTAACGGCGCAATAGGGTCTCATCCGCTATACGAGGCGGGAAATCATCAATCCAATATATACATATGCCAATATGTATATATTGCTATATATATAGATATATCCTATCATATCTAATAGCACATCCAATAGTCAATCAAACAATCAATAACTGTAAAAGAAAATCCACTTTCATTTGAGTGAGAAGATCTCACAGTGATTTTCATTCTGATAGCAATTTGTAGCGTTTATTTCGAATGAAATTAAACGGACGTTTAATCTCACTCAAAATTTTCACTGACCCCGATCGTTCCCAATCCAGTTTCATCGCGAAGTGCTCGACAAAACGAAGGCAACGCTTTTCGTTTCGTAATTTTCCGACCTCGCAGCAAAAGGATATGATTTTTCAAAGTTAATACAAATTTAATATACAATTCTAATTTCAATTTCTTTTAAATTTTTAACCTACTTTAAATCACCACCATTCATTTCTGTTCAAGCATATCTCGGCCACTGGCTTTCCTCTCTTCCCACTCGCGACACTACCAGGCAAACTGAACCCATCATCGTCTCCGCCTCCTCCAAATCGCGACCACCACATCGACCTAGAACTCGATCAGAACCCTTCACAACGAAGGCTACTACGCCACCCTCCATCGGCCTAAACCCGGTCGAACCCGGTGATGCATCCGCCTCGAATTTCGCTCACGAACATGCGACGTTCGAACCACGGTAACTCCCCATCCACTCCACGAAACCACATCACCACCGGTCGAACTATAGAGCTCAACAAGCTCTTTGATTTTGTAGTTGAACAATTTTATTAATAATGCAAGGATCAAATGAAAAATAAAGGAGTAGGAAATTGCTTATCGGCCATTCATTTCAAAGAACGGCGGCTGGAACGAGATAACTAGGGTTTTGAGAAAGATAAATGTATATATATACGTATATACTTATTAAATTAATATTAAATTCGTTTTAAACGACTTTTCCAAACGATATCCAAATTACACGTGTCGCCTGGCGTTCGTAAGGTTTACCCCGCGTTCTGAACACAATGGAACGTGTTTCGGAGGCTAATTCGATCATATGTGAGAGTTACGGAAATAAACGATCAGTTTTAAATTAAACCGATTTAAATTGATTTCGAGGCGTTTTAATTTGCACCGGACAAATGGTAAATCCAAAAATTATGAAATTTGAAATCTTACAATAATATCACATTACGGATCTGATGAAACTGGTTTCGTCGAAATCCGAGACTTTTCGAAAAATGACTATTTTAACTCGACGATTTAAAATTAAAACGATATCGATGCGTTCCGAGCTGCCACGGTCAAACGACAACTCCGATTGATACGAAAATTGAAATCCGATAATAACTAACTATTACGGATCCAATGGAACTGGTCTCGTTCAATTCTGAGACTGTTCAAAAATTGACTATTTTTATAGTCGATAATTAAATATTAAAATATTCAATTTTCACAATTTAACTCCAATTTCAGTTTTAAGAGTTCTAAAATATTTCTATAACTCCAGTATGATTAAATAAAATTTTCCAAATTAATTTCAATCATATTAAACTCGATTTTCAATTATCTCTGGAATTTCACTATTTAATTTATCGATTAAATTATCAAATAAAACCCAAGTAAATCCAATATTCGATAAATAATTTATCCGACTTATTAATTCCACTTATTAATATTTAAAATCAATTAAATATTCGAATTTTAATTATCAAAAATTCTGGGTCGTTACAGTAGGATATATCTATATATATGTAGCAATATATACATATTGGCATATGTATATATTGGATTGATTGATTTCCCGCCTCGTATAGCGGATGAGACCCTATTGCGCCGTTAGTAAGCGGATAATATTTATTAAACCCATATACCGCGATAATTCCGTACTGGAGCGAAATTGGTATTGTGCTAACATCTGTGGATGCAGGGAAACAGGTTGGAGGGATCCAACTGGATTCCTCAACAGTATTTATTTATTTACAGATATTGATGTATATTCTGTTATCATATGTTGATATATGATGTTGTTGTTGTGATTGACTAATTGGTGCTGTTGCATCATCGGATCCATTTTTGAAGTTTAAAAATAACGATATTATTTTTAAAAGGATTTCAAAGTGATTTTTGAAAGTATACGTTTTATTGAATTTTGGAATTAATTCATTTTAAATAAATAAATGTTATAATTTTCGTGTTATAAAATTATGAGATTTGTGAAGATATAATAAGAATGTGGTTTTTGAAATATAAGTTGATTAAATTGTAATTGGGTTAAATTGAAATTTTCGACTTATTATAAATGGATTATACTTATAGCAGAGGTATAAAATTGTTATTTTATAAATAAAAATAAGGAGATTATTTAGGAGTTCTATAAATGTTAAAATGAACTTATAAACGGATTTTATAAGTAAGTAGTATTAATAGATATACGATTTGTGACGTTATAAGATAAAGGACTTTGAAACTAAATGAATTATAAGTTATCAACTTATGATTTGAATTTTTGTTATATAAATGAGTCAAATGGAATTGTTTAAATAAAGGGATTTCATAACTTGAAGTTGTTATAAAATATAAAATTGTGATTTATAAACGTTGTTTATAAATCCGAAATCACTTATTTTGATAAGTGAATTGTAGAAGTTAATTAAAGGGATTATATCCACGATTTTGGACAGTGGATAAGCTTTTAAATAAAATGTGTAGAAATGATTGGAATTGGGTTAAATGAAGTATATTCACGATTTTGGACAGTGAATATATTTTTAAGTGAAAATGGTTATGTTTGGGAAAGCGATATTATAAATGAAGTTAATTGTTTTAAAAGATGTTTTAAAACATGTTAAATATCGAAACCATAGATTTCAACAATTATTGTTGAAATAGACGATTTCGAAAAATAAGGAAATGGCGGACTATAACACTGTTGTTATAGTAAATGATTTCCAAAAGGAAATGTTTTATATAGTATTGGGATTTACAAATCTATCTTAAAATTCGAATCCCTATACTGGTGATTTTGAGTCGTTCGTAACGATGTTTTACGTAACATTCGTTTTGACTCAAATAAATGTGCTTAAGAGAATGTTTTCCTTAAAAGAATGAATATATGCTTAATTTGATTTAAGTATATCGAATATTTTCAAACGTTGAAAATAAATGATTTGTGAAACACTTATTTTTAAATAAGTGTGGAAATGCTTTTCCAATATGAAATGAACTGTTTTGAGATTTTATCTTCAAAGATAAAAAGAAATGTGGGAATTGATTTGAAATTGTTTTCAAATGGTTAAGTGTGGAAATAATATATCTAGAAAAGATATTTTCGAAAATGAAATAATTTGTAAAATTATTTGGAATCTGATGATGTTGCGCATCTTTATTGATAGTTAAATAACCGACTATCAATAATTACCTTTAGATAGGTATTTGTTGTGAATTGGATGAATTTAAATGCCACACTTATTTTTGAATAAACGCTCACTATTCGGGTTAGCCGGGAAAGGACCATGGGGTCGTATAACCCATTCCGAATATGTGATACGTCGTTATGACCTTGTAACATTCCCCCTTTTGACCGCCTCCAGTCGGTAATTAAACCAACTAAAAACGTTCAAAAAGACGAATTGTTATTTAGTTTATAAGGTTTAAACAGAATCAGCCACAGAAACACAGATAATAACAATCAATTAAAACAAATGAGAATTTATTTCATTACTATAAATCTTTTATATACATCAGAGTTTATACAATTTTAATACTGATACAGCGGAATATCTTAAAATACAATTTTCTTCTGAAACTAAAAATGGTTCTTTACTCTCTCTCTAACTTCGCTGCTCGAAAATCTTCAAGCTGTAGAAATACTCGGTCTGACCCGAGTATTATATTCAAAAGAAAATAATACACAGGTCAGTCTAATTCAAACCAGTTTATGAGTGCATATAGGCAATAAGAATTTAAATAGACGACAGTCACAATAATTCTCGTCTATCCAATCCTTTTAACAAAGAAATCGGATAACGAAAATTTTAACACTAAACAGTGTTAAACAATAAATCAGCAGATTTAAATCATCAACAGAGATAAACAGTGTTATTGGCTGCCGTACACGCACGCGTGCACGGCCTCGCCACATTAAAATGTGTGGCTGCAGTACACGCTAACGTGTACGGCCTCGCCAACTCATGTGCCCCAACCAAATGCACAACTAACAAATCAAGATAGAGTAAATCAAAATGCTACAAGTCTGAAAACTTCAAGGCCAGCAAAACCCAAACTCGAGGCAACAATGACCAAGAGCTCACAACTGCTCAAAAATATGGCAACGCAGCACCGACACAGCAAAGTATATCTACATATTAATTATGCAAACATATGTTGCAGTGAAATAACAAAGAGCTCAAGTCAACTTATATAAAAATGAATAGCATTAAGGCACCAATTCCAGTGAAGTTCAAAATGAAAATCAAGACATCACGTATGCGAGCTTCACACTGCAACTAAACTTTTGAATGGAGGCAGTGCAACAACACCAAATAAAGAAGATGGTCAACACTTATGAACATAGAACAGTTCAAAATACCAAACCAAGCTTCAGACAATATAAATGCAGACCAAAAATTGAATGAAACAGGTCAAACAGATATGCAGTGACAAAATGGATGCAAAGCTCTATAAATCAGAACAAAACACTCCAGTATAAATGCAACTATACAATAGTGAATAATGCAAAGGCAGACTAAGTGAATCAACTACCAAGTATAGATGGAATGGAATGAATCAAGACAGCAACCTCAACAAACAGCTACAAATTTAGTTCAAGTGATCAAAGACTGGACAACAACAAATGCAACAGGAACCATCAAAGCCACGACAGGCATTCAGTAGCACACACAAAAAAAACAAGTGAAGCTACCCAACATGATTGTCAATGAAACTGGAACCAATCTCAAGTACAACTACTATAGTGACAAAACAGTTTCACAAATGAAGAAACCCGAGAAATGCAGAGTGATATATGCTACATGAACATGCGAACTATACAATACTGAAGTGGTGCAATATATATGAACCAACATGAAACAAATTCAAACAGTGCAACTCGAATGAATGCAGACTACCTGTAGCAAATGTGAACTACAACAGAGCTCACTACAAAGATGGGTGCAACAGTATGGAAGTAGTGTGACAACCAGTCACATATATACACACATGAATGTATATATATATATATAAAGCAATGCCACACTAACAACAAAAAAATGCAGGGTAATTCAAAGATTCTCAACCAAAAACTGGGACCAAGCTCAATTACTAACATAATTCAATGCAACTCAAAAGAACTCAAATATCCAGACAGTGGACAACGAAATACTTCAATGCGACATAACCCACTGTAATAAAAATTTACAGGTTTTACAATTCGAAGCCAGGTGACAGAATGATAAACTGCAGTTTCAATTTAAAGAAGGCCGAGCAGTGAATTTGTTTAGAAATCAATGTCAACAGTTCAAAGAAATTGATTTAAGTCAAAAACCATGGTGAACGAGGAATCACTAAGTCAAATTTCAAAACCCAGCATCTATACAAAATCATACGACCTAGATGAATAGGTCGACGACGGTTTCAACATATATTCACGAACGAAAAGAAAAAAAAAACAGGGATTCAAACCCAAATGATAACAACTCGAATATCTATCCAAATCAATGGCCGACAAACAAGGGACGAATCCAACAATCCAATACGAACGAAAATTGTAGAATTCGAACACTAATACACTTGAAGTAGGAATTAGATGTGAGTAGGGGGGCTACTCACCTTTGTCAGAAGCGGTCGCGAGCGAGAAACGAGAGTCGAAGCCGGCGCCTTTGATTTCTACCCAAGCCCTAGTTTGAGAAGAGGAAAATCGAGCTAGAGAATCGATCGCCGAAGCCCTAAGTTTTTGTCGCCATTTTTTATTTGTTTCCTAGGGTTTTTCGAATGAGGGAAGTAATGGGGATCGGGTATAGGGTTTTAAACGAAAATAAGGGGGGTAAGGAGATCGTGGGTTAGGGTATGGGTTTAGAACGTGAATAAGGGTATGGGCTTAGACATGGGCTGGTTATGGTGTTTTATTTTTTTTCTTTTTTTTTCTTTTTTTTTCTTTTGTTTTATTCTTTTGTTTTCTCTTTTTAAAACTGATTTGTTTTGTATTTAATTTGGTTTGTTTAATTTAGTTGTTAAAATTTTTCTATACATATTTATTCATCTCGTACAAATAAAAATTTAATAAGAGAATTCAAATCAATTTACAAATTCCAATAAAATTTAACAGAAATTAATATCGCCAATTTGACGAAGATTTTATCGTTATAGAAATTCCAATAACAAAAAGAAATTTAACTGTCAACTTAAATCATTTACTGATGATTATAATTTTGGGCAAAACCCCGGTTGTTACAGAAATTCAATTTGAATTCGATTTAATTTTATACGCGTTTATACGCCGTGTATTTACAAAACAATTCCGATAAATACGAAATTGAAAATCCGGTAATAATTCAATATTACGGACCCAATGAAATTGGTTTCGTCAAATTCCGAGACTGTGCCTCGGAAGGCTATTTTTAAATTCAACTTAAACGATAATATTTCAAAACTGAACAAATTGCTTTCAAATTCAATTCTGAAGCTTCTATTATCTCCAGTATTATCAATATGAATTTTCTAAGCCTTTAAATTATTTTTAACCGGCTTAAAATTGAAGATTCAAATTTTATTCAACTTTCAATAGATTAAATTCAAAAATTTAATCGCCAATTCCTTCTGATAATTTGAAATTCAAGTCAAATCATCGTTCAAATATTTAAAATTAATTAAATATTTCCAATTTAAATTGTCGAAATTTCAGGGTCGTTACAAACTCCCCTCCTTAAAAACTTTTCGTCCACGAAAAGGAAAAGTTGTTAGATTTTCATCGATATTTATACTCTACTCAATTTTTCTAAGCTTGAAACTCAATACAAATAAATGAATATAAGATTCATTCCATTTGTTTAATCTCACTAGTTCTGTTTATTTTCTCTTTTGTTCATAGATTTTCAAAAATCAAAACGCAGAAGTCTTTTACTAAATTCTTGATTTACAAACTCAGATTCAAACTTAAAATTCTTCACATTAGAGATTTATATAATATATATCTTCCAAAGCTGTGGACTTTCAAAATATTTCAAAAATCCTCTTCCTTAATTCATTAGTTAGGAATTATGTAATTTTAATTTCAAACTATTGATTTACTATTTACAGTTTGAAAATACTTGCTAACTCGAAATTTAACAAGTCCATCTTCGTTCTCACAGACATTAGGCATACGCTGGCCAAGCGCAGGTCTAAAAATCTCCAAGTGCTAAACATACTTGCTTCAATTCCCAGTGAAAATACTTTTAAAAATTCTTTTAAAAATGGATATGGAAAGCACGTTCCCCCATGGATTACAGTTCCACCCGGCGGTTACGCTACTATCCCAGTAGAGTCGCTTGTGGCTGTAGATTTCACATCTCTTAAATTTCGCCATGGTTGTCGCCATAGATTGCAGTACACACGGCGGTTACGCTACTATCCCAGTAGAATCGCTCGTGTCTGTAGGCATCACGCCCCTCAAATTTCGCCTGGCATTAGATTGCAGTTTACCCGGCGGTTACGCCACTATCCCAGTGGAATCGCTTGTAACTGTGGGCATCTCGCCCCTCAAATTACGCTAATCATCAATCAAATCTAATCTCATCGCGATGAACTATCGCGAAGGATTTCCGATTCAAATAGTCACTCTGACTAAAATTCTACGTAGCTACGAATTTCAAATGGACACTCATCGAGAGTTCCAATACCTTCTTTAATAATAAATGGAAGGTACTTTTCCACATCCTTAGTTTAGAAAACATAATATCATATATGTAGTACTTTCATTTCACATTTCGTACATATAACATCCATGTAAGCTTACATAAGATTTCCATAACAATGTCTTTCTAAACTAACGGTTTCAAATTTACCGTATTCATATATATATAAGTTCTAAAAACTTACATATCCATATTCATAACAAAATAGAGGATTTCAAAATTTTCCTCTAAGTCGATTTAGAAATTTAAGGTTATCTCAAACCTAATTCATATTCAAAATTCCATTTATTATCGACTTTCACATTCAATTTGGATTTCACGCTACATCGTCAATTCTCAACACAGAATTGATGTCTATCGATATATAACCTCTGAGCTCGTACGTCTCAGAGAAGGGTGTTAAGCTAAGAGAATAAATTCTCCGCCACCAACAGATATATATTTAATAGAGATCAATTGCTATGTCATCAATTCACAATGTTAGACATGCAATCCAAATCATCATCTGAAATTCAAAGCTCAACTTATATTGTCTTTGATGTCGAAGTTAAACTCAATTTTAACTCAACGATTCAATCTTTTTGAAAAATTGCAAATTGAACTAATTGTTCAAATTCTCATTTAACTTTTCAACTTCGACTTCAAAAATGAATTTCAAATCATTTATTCCTTACGGAATATATTCACAACATTTCATTTCATATTGGAAAAACATTTCCATACTTATTTAAAAATAAGTAATTCACAAATCCATTTATTTTCAACATTTGAAAATATTCGATATACTTAAATCAAAATTAAGTATATATTTCATCTTTTTAAGGAAATCATTCTCTTTCACATATTTATTTGAGTTAAAACGAATGTTACGTAAAACATCGTTACGACAACTCAAAATCACTAGTATAGGGATTCGAAATTTAGATAGATGTATAAATCCCAATACTACACAAAATATTTCCTTTCGGAAATCATTTACTATAACAACAGTGTTATAGTCCACCATTTCCTTATATTCGAAAACGTCTATTTCAACAATGAATGTTGAAATCTATGGTTTCGATATTCAATGCCTTTGAAAACATCTTTTTAAAACAATTACTTCGTTTTAAAATATCACTTTCCCAAACATGTCCATTTTATCCAATGATATATTCACTGTCCAAAATTGTGAATATACATCTTTTAACAAGCTATAAGAATTTACTTATCAAAATAAGTCAGTTTCGGATTTATAAACAACGTTTATAAATTCCACTTCTATTTATAAAGACTTCAATTCATAAAAATTGCTTTATTAATCATTCCTTTATAACTCAATTTTATATCAGAATTTTAATTTACAAGTAAATTACTTATAAATTCTTTTATTTCGCAACATCGATTCATTTTATAACTTCACAATTTCAATTCTGTAATTTCCATTCACTTATGAAATCCATTAAATATTTCACTTTTAACACTTATACAATTCCAATATTTTATCAACACTTTCAAATCTTCAATTTAAGCCGTTTATAATAATTCAAAATTTCAAATTTAAACTATTATATAAATTTATCAATTTTCCATTTCCAAGATAATCAACTAGTTCTTTAGTAAATCATTCATTGAATTGGTTTCCAATTAAATCGCATTTGATTTATTCACATTGGATTTTACTAACATTCATTCATATTCAATTAGTTCACATTCACTAATTCATATTCAAGTCAGTTTACTTCAATTCAAATCAAATTTGATTCTATTTAGATTTCTTATCTTTCAATTTGAATTCAATTTACATAGCTTCCAATTTCCATTAATTCAATTTCATTAACACTTAATGAATTTCTATACGATCAACTGGCAACCAATGCACATTCAATTTAACCAAATTTATTTACTTTGCTTACATTCAATTTGGTTCAACACACTTAATTTTAATTGGTTTATATTCCAATTCAGATTGAATTCTAATATTCACTATATTCACAACTTCTTAACTTAAGTCTTATTCAACTCTTAACAACATTTCTAATCCACGTTTATTCACTTTTACAATTAAAGTTGAATTTTCTTTATATAACTCAAATTCATATTCATTCTTCACTTTATTAATTCATTTTGATATCAAATTCAATTTGATTCAATATTACTTAAGCAATATTTCATTTTATCTTCACTTGCATTTATTTTCACCATACAGCTTAAGTTCGTCTCTAAGTTATTTGAAATTCTATTTTATTTAACTTTTACTAAAGTCAAATTCATATTACTATTCAGAATTCAGATTTTGTTTTACTTAACAAAACTGGTTAACCATTTAACAACTGGTTTTACACAAATTTCCTAATTTTATAAGTTAAACAACTTATTAAATTTAAATTTCCCAATTCATATTGTATAATCACTTATCTTTCAAGTTTAAATTTTCCCATTTCAATAATTTATCAAATCCAGTTCAATTTATTTAACTTCCTTTAGTTAAATTTCAAATCATATATTTATTAATACTAATTCAATTCAATTTAACTTTTCTTAAGTTAAAAATCTTCATTTTCATATTCAATATTCACTTTACTTATATAAGATCTATTCCAAATTCATTCATCTTATATTTTCTAAAACAATTTTATACTTCTTTGGATTTGAAAAACGTTCTCTTTTTAAAGTGTTTCTAGTAACTATTCATATTAAACATCATAAACTAAGCTTTGTGTAAACCAAAGCTCTGATACCACCTTGTAACATTCCCCCTTTTGACCGCCTCCAGTCGGTAATTAAACCAACTAAAAACGTTCAAAAAGACGAATTGTTATTTAGTTTATAAGGTTTAAACAGAATCAGCCACAGAAACACAGATAATAACAATCAATTAAAACAAATGAGAATTTATTTCATTACTATAAATCTTTTATATACATCAGAGTTTATACAATTTTAATACTGATACAGCGGAATATCTTAAAATACAATTTTCTTCTGAAACTAAAAATGGTTCTTTACTCTCTCTCTAACTTCGCTGCTCGAAAATCTTCAAGCTGTAGAAATACTCGGTCTGACCCGAGTATTATATTCAAAAGAAAATAATACACAGGTCAGTCTAATTCAAACCAGTTTATGAGTGCATATAGGCAATAAGAATTTAAATAGACGACAGTCACAATAATTCTCGTCTATCCAATCCTTTTAACAAAGAAATCGGATAACGAAAATTTTAACACTAAACAGTGTTAAACAATAAATCAGCAGATTTAAATCATCAACAGAGATAAACAGTGTTATTGGCTGCCGTACACGCACGCGTGCACGGCCTCGCCACATTAAAATGTGTGGCTGCAGTACACGCTAACGTGTACGGCCTCGCCAACTCATGTGCCCCAACCAAATGCACAACTAACAAATCAAGATAGAGTAAATCAAAATGCTACAAGTCTGAAAACTTCAAGGCCAGCAAAACCCAAACTCGAGGCAACAATGACCAAGAGCTCACAACTGCTCAAAAATATGGCAACGCAGCACCGACACAGCAAAGTATATCTACATATTAATTATGCAAACATATGTTGCAGTGAAATAACAAAGAGCTCAAGTCAACTTATATAAAAATGAATAGCATTAAGGCACCAATTCCAGTGAAGTTCAAAATGAAAATCAAGACATCACGTATGCGAGCTTCACACTGCAACTAAACTTTTGAATGGAGGCAGTGCAACAACACCAAATAAAGAAGATGGTCAACAATTATGAACACAGAACAGTTCAAAATACCAAACCAAGCTTCAGACAATATAAATGCAGACCAAAAATTGAATGAAACAGGTCAAACAGATATGCAGTGACAAAATGGATGCAAAGCTCTATAAATCAGAACAAAACACTCCAGTATAAATGCAACTATACAATAGTGAATAATGCAAAGGCAGACTAAGTGAATCAACTACCAAGTATAGATGGAATGGAATGAATCAAGACAGCAACCTCAACAAACAGCTACAAATTTAGTTCAAGTGATCAAAGACTGGACAACAACAAATGCAACAGGAACCATCAAAGCCACGACAGGCATTCAGTAGCACACACAAAAAAAACAAGTGAAGCTACCCAACATGATTGTCAATGAAACTGGAACCAATCTCAAGTACAACTACTATAGTGACAAAACAGTTTCACAAATGAAGAAACCCGAGAAATGCAGAGTGATATATGCTACATGAACATGCGAACTATACAATACTGAAGTGGTGCAATATATATGAACCAACATGAAACAAATTCAAACAATGCAACTCGAATGAATGCAGACTACCTGTAGCAAATGTGAACTACAACAGAGCTCACTACAAAGATGGGTGCAACAGTATGGAAGTAGTGTGACAACCAGTCACATATATACACACATGAATGTATATATATATATAAAGCAATGCCACACTAACAACAAAAAAATGCAGGGTAATTCAAAGATTCTCAACCAAAAACTGGGACCAAGCTCAATTACTAACATAATTCAATGCAACTCAAAAGAACTCAAATATCCAGACAGTGGACAACGAAATACTTCAATGCGACATAACCCACTGTAATAAAAATTTACAGGTTTTACAATTCGAAGCCAGGTGACAGAATGATAAACTGCAGTTTCAATTTAAAGAAGGCCGAGCAGTGAATTTGTTTAGAAATCAATGTCAACAGTTCAAAGAAATTGATTTAAGTCAAAAACCATGGTGAACGAGGAATCACTAAGTCAAATTTCAAAACCCAGCATCTATACAAAATCATACGACCTAGATGAATAGGTCGACGACGGTTTCAACATATATTCACGAACGAAAAGAAAAAAGAAAAAAAACAGGGATTCAAACCCAAATGATAACAACTCGAATATCTATCCAAATCAATGGCCGACAAACAAGGGACGAATCCAACAATCCAATACGAACGAAAATTGTAGAATTCGAACACTAATACACTTGAAGTAGGAATTAGATGTGAGTAGGGGGGCTACTCACCTTTGTCAGAAGCGGTCGCGAGCGAGAAACGAGAGTCGAAGCCGGCGCCTTTGATTTCTACCCAAGCCCTAGTTTGAGAAGAGGAAAATCGAGCTAGAGAATCGATCGCCGAAGCCCTAAGTTTTTGTCGCCATTTTTTATTTGTTTCCTAGGGTTTTTCGAATGAGGGAAGTAATGGGGATCGGGTATAGGGTTTTAAACGAAAATAAGGGGGGTAAGGAGATCGTGGGTTAGGGTATGGGTTTAGAACGTGAATAAGGGTATGGGCTTAGACATGGGCTGGTTATGGTGTTTTATTTTTTTTCTTTTTTTTTCTTTTTTTTTTCTTTTGTTTTATTCTTTTGTTTTCTCTTTTTAAAACTGATTTGTTTTGTATTTAATTTGGTTTGTTTAATTTAGTTGTTAAAAATTTTCTATACATATTTATTCATCTCGTACAAATAAAAATTTAATAAGAGAATTCAAATCAATTTACAAATTCCAATAAAATTTAACAGAAATTAATATCGCCAATTTGACGAAGATTTTATCGTTATAGAAATTCCAATAACAAAAAGAAATTTAACTGTCAACTTAAATCATTTACTGATGATTATAATTTTGGGCAAAACCCCGGTTGTTACAGAAATTCAATTTGAATTCGATTTAATTTTATACGCGTTTATACGCCGTGTATTTACAAGACAATTCCGATAAATACGAAATTGAAAATCCAGTAATAATTCAATATTACGGACCCAATGAAATTGGTTTCGTCAAATTCCGAGACTGTGCCTCGGAAGGCTATTTTTAAATTCAACTTAAACGATAATATTTCAAAACTGAACAAATTACTTTCAAATTCAATTCTGAAGCTTCTATTATCTCCAGTATTATCAATATGAATTTTCTAAGCCTTTAAATTATTTTTAACCGGCTTAAAATTGAAGATTCAAATTTTATTCAACTTTCAATAGATTAAATTCAAAAATTTAATCGCCAATTCCTTCTGATAATTTGAAATTCAAGTCAAATCATCATTCAAATATTTAAAATTAATTAAATATTTCCAATTTAAATTGTCGAAATTTCAGGGTCGTTACAAATTGCATTCGAAGACCGGTGTTGAAGACCAGATATTTTTGAAAACGGAAGGATTACCGTCGAGTTACTCTACATCGGCTGATCTCCGATTTAGAGGTTTTATCACCTTTAGTGACGGGAAGTCCGGACGTGATTAGAAAATTATCCGGAAATGCAAGGGCTTCGTGAGAAGTGCCTTCGGTTCTGTTCGATCCCGGAACAGACTTGTATGGATTGTGTGTCTGACGTTACAATTTGAGATATAAAGCTGATTTCTTTCAAATACATTTCTGTTGGTGGCGGAGAATTTATTCTCTTAGCTTAACACCCTTCTCTGAGACGTACGAGCTCAGAGGTTATGTAGTTGAAATTTATCAGCGATATACTCCCAATTTGGTAATGTGGCATACTAAGTGTTGCTGTGAAATGATCAGTGTTTGATCATTTGTGATATGATCATTTGTTTGATCTTATATCTTTGTGATCATAGGTTGATCATTTGTTTGACCCGAAGCAGGGCTTTTTGAGAAAGCGTAGCTTTGTGGACGAGACTTCGTCGAGCCTCACACCCCGGAAATGGTCGAAACAGGAAGGATGCGGCAAGGTTCTAGGGAGTAGCGCCCCTTAGTGTATGTCATTCCTTCTGGATAAAGGTGGTATCATGGTATGGAGCCCAGATACTTAACCTCTGTGGTTACTGCATTATTTTTACTATGTGGTTTGTTGGAAATCGGGGATCCTCGGGAAGATCGGTGACGATCGGGGGATGGCATACGCGTGTCAGTAGTTACATATTTTTGCAGAGGTAACCCGGCCTTGTGTTGGCAGAGATCCGGTTAGGTTCTCGGGTCATCTATTCCAGGGACGTACCCATCGTGGAAAAGGAAGTTCCTTAGCCTGACCATTTGTTGGAAATCCAAAGAAACAATACGAGCCTTTACGATTTCAATTGTATAACCTGTCTCCTCAGGAGGCAGCTATAGCAGGCATAATATAATGGTACCTATGCTGGCTAAGATTTATATTCTACTTTCGAAATGTTTTCCACTATGCACTAATAATAATATCCAAAATGATTTGATTTTGCGTAGTAAGCATCTTTGACTATCATAAGAAGAAATCTCCTCCAATTCTGCGTTTGCATTGTGTGTGTGGTGGGAGGTCTTATGGTAGTTTCATTTTCCAAAAGCATTGCGAATTTGTTTTATTTTATTTGTGAAAAATAACTGTTTTACGATCTCACACCAGTCACCATGACTGACTCGGAGTTTATTGTTTCCCTTCTAAACTCTGGGTGCCCACCAATTTCCACACGGGCAGTCTAGAGTTATGTTATCAGGATATTCTGGATATTCTGGAGCTTTGGAGATAAGCTGGAGGACGAGACGTAGTACTTGTATCTGATATATTTATTCCGCTGTGTATTCTGTATGAGGACAAGTTTATATAACTGTCCATTGTTGTATTGAGTTGTATATTGACTCTGATGATTGATGTATGTATAAAATGATATAGTTCTTTGTTTAAAGATTATTCATTTATCTATTATATATTGTTCTGCTGCGATATGTGAGATTCTGATATTGTTTTCTGCTCTGATGTTGTTCTGTTGTTCTTCTTTCTTCTCTTCTTCTTCTATCTTTTCTTCTGTTTTCTTCTTTCTAAAACCCTCACTATTGGAGTTTCCGGCACTCGATTGCTCGACAGTCGATAAAGTGAGTATCGATGTCGAATTTTCGAGAGTCGAAAATTCCGGTACGTGACAGCGTGGTATCAGAGCATATGGTTAAGCGACAACCCTGCTCTATTGGGTGTTACTCATTAGAGATAGAGTCAGTAGTACTCTAGAATGAGTTGAGTGTAATAATAGATACGAGTGCGTATTTGTTAGTGAATATAAAATTGTTTTATATTGTGATGATTGGTTTGTTGAGTGGTATATGGATTCTGGTCGGTATTGTCCGTACAACTCTATCGATAGGGATCTGTAAACACTTGTATAGAACAATTCGGCACAATATTGTTTTAATAGGGTAAATGAAATAATTTTGCCCAAAACTATTTTTGTATAGAAAAGAAATGTTTTTCTGTAAATTATTACAGTATATGGTTGCATGGTTGTTAGGAAGTGATAATATTGAAATGTTATCATTATTATATGAAATTGAATAAGAAATTGAAATCATAACTCCAAAGTTAAGAGATAAATCCACGTACAAATGAAATTTAAGAATACAAATTATAAATGTGATTTTTAATTTAAAACGGAATTCCAGAGAAGTTTTTGGAAATGTTTGAAAAGAATTTGAAAATTTTGGAGATTTGGAAAGTTTAAATCTTTTTGATTTGGAAATGAATTTCAAAGGTTTTGAAAAGTATTTTGGAGAAATGAAAAGCTCTAAACTCTTTTCGGTCGCTGGAAAATAACTTCGATGATGACCGCGGCATCGTTGGTGTTCATTTTCGGGTTTCCAAAAGAGGAATTGCTGCCAAATTGTTTTAAATGGAAGTTGTTTGAAAAATTTGGATTTGGTTTTAGAAATTCAAAGGATAAATTGAATTGATTTCAAAATGGTTTTTGAAAGGATGAAAAGACTCTGGAATACTATATAAAAATCCTATGGAATATTATTAAGTTGATAACTTATACAAATTGGATTTTGATAGAATAAATTTAACTTAAAGGATGGAGTTAAATTAAATTAAGTATAAGTGAATCAATTAGATAAAGTGAAATGAATTAAATTCATATGGAATTTGAAATCCAGTTTAACATGAGTGGTTATAAACCAAAATGGCAAATTGAAAATAAATTTTGGGAATGAACAAAAGAATAAAACTGGAATTGAAACTGAATGTTGAAAACAAATTTGAATTTGTAGTGAATTAGTAATTGGAACTAATTTAAAATAGTGCAGTTGAATAAAAGAAAGCTGATAAAATTCAATATTCAGAAGCTAATAGAATCCAAATTGAATTGAAATTGTGAATTAAATTCAAATGAATTGAATATGTAACTTCAACAGTGAAGTAAAAATGTATAAGCAGTTTATATTGAAATTTTGTAATCGAATTTGCAAAATAGTTTGAATGCTGTAACTAGATATAATGGCTAGTAGGACATACAGGTGTTATAAAAGGAATTGGAATTTTGATTTCGAAGATAATTTGAATTGCTCGAAAAAAGGTATGTATTTAAATTTGAATATGAGATTTGATGATTTCTTCTCTAGCCGCTTGGTTTTTTCTTTTCTTTTTGAAATCTGAGAGTCCGTAGGGACGTTTTGTAGTCGTGCCGTATTAGCCGCGCAAAGGAGACGCTGGCGAAATTTTTTGGAAATTTAGGGCGTTAGAAAATTTTTGAGAAATTTTGAAAGTTTAAAATTTGAATTTAAACTCAAATTTGAATTTTGAAGTAAACAATGTTGTTTAAAACTCATAATTGAAGTTAGAAAGCTAGTTGAATGATAACGAATCTTTATTAGAAAGATTTGTTTTGAAAATTTGAGAAAACTATTGAATTGTGAAAAATAGTAGACGAGTTAAGGACCATTTTTTCCTAACTTGTAATTTCGAGGACGAAATTCTTTTAAGGGGGGAAGTCTGTAACGACCCAGAATTTTTGATAATTAAAATTTGAATATTTAATTGATTTTAAATATTAATAAATGGAATTTAGAAGTCGAATGATTTATTTTTCGAATATTGGATTTAATTTGATAATTTAATCGATAAATTAAATAGTGAAATTCCAGAGATAATTAAAAATCGAGTTTAAAATGATTGAAAATGATTTGGAAAATTTTATTTAATCATACTGGAGTTATAGAAAGGTTCTAGAACTTTTAAAATTGAATTTGGAGTTAATCTGTGAAAATTGAATATTTTAATATTTAATTATCGACTGTAAAAATAGCCAATTTTCGAACAGTCTCAGAATTGAACGAAACCAGTTCCATTGGATCCGTAATTGTTAGTTATTATCGGATTTCAATTTTCGTAGCAATCGAAGTTATCGTTTGACCATGGCAACTCGAAACGCATCGATATCGTTTTAATTTTAAATCGTCGAGTTAAATTAGTCAATTTTCAGAAAGTCTCGGATTTCGACGAAACAAGTTTCATCGGATCCGTAATATGATATTATTGCATGGTTTCAAATTTCGTAATTTTTGGATTTACCGTTGGTCCGGTACAAATTAAAACGCCTCGAAATCGATTTAATTTAATTTGATCGTTTATTGCCATATCTCACACATACGACCGAATTAGCTTCCGAAACCTGTTCCATTTCGTTCGGAATGCGGGATAAACCCCAAGAACGCCAGTTACCGCGCGTAAATTGGAGTTTGGAAATTCCGAGTGAATAGTGTTCGTCACAATTTCTATATATACACTTCATTATTTTCTTTTTCCAAAGATAAAACCTTAACCCTAATTTCATACGTTCAGCCGCCACCCTAGAATCAATGGCCGAAAAGCTATTTTTTTCTTCCCAAGTTTTCTTCAAATCTTTTCATCAATTCAAGAAACATCTAACTACGAAGATGTAGGTCGTGGAGAGATCTACTCATCCAACGGGTAGTTCGAGCTATTATCGTCGTTAGGGGACGTTATGGGGGTTGCATTGCCGGCTGTTCATGCTCGAAATTCGAGCCATTGGTAGCGTCGAGTTCTACAGGGCTGCGGCCAGGGATGGAGCTCGTGATGGACTTTGGAATGGTGGCCTTCGATCGAGATGAAGGGCACCAGGGATGGTCGCGTGTTGGAGGGATGATGGCGTGATGTTGGGTTGCTCGTTCGTTTCTTTACTGGAGCAAGAAAACGTGGGAGATGATGGAAACTACGGTCTGGATTGTCATGTTCAAAATGAACGGCTGATGTGTGAAGGTTGTAAAAATATTAAAAACAAAATGAAATTATTTTATTTAAAATTGTATAAAGTTTGAATTACCATAACTTCGTCATATATTATCAGAATTCAACAAATTTGGTAGCGCCGGAATCGTAGAAACACGTACTACGCGATGAAACTGGATTGGAAATGATCGGGGTCAGTGGAAATTTTGAGTGAAATTAAACGCCTGTTTAATTTTATTCAAAATAAAACGCTACAAATTTCTATTGGAAAATCTAGGTGAGATCTTCTCACTCAAAATTTAAAGTGGAATTTTTGCAGTTATTGATGATTGCTATTGGATGTGATATTAGATATAGTAGGATATATCTATATATATGTAGCAATATATACATATTGGCATATGTATATATTGGATTGATTGATTTCCCGCCTCGTATAGCGGATGAGACCCTATTGCGCCGTTAGTAAGCGGATAATATTTATTAAACCCATATACCGCGATAATTCCGTACTGGAGCGGAATTGGTATTGTGCTAACATCTGTGGATGCAGGGAAACAGGTTGGAGGGATCCAACTGGATTCCTCAATAGTATTTATTTATTTACAGATATTGATGTATATTCTGTTATCATATGTTGATATATGATGTTGTTGTTGTGATTGACTAATTGGTGCTGTTGCATCATCGGATCCATTTTTGAAGTTTAAAAATAACGATATTATTTTTAAAAGGATTTCAAAGTGATTTTTGAAAGTATACGTTTTATTGAATTTTGGAATTAATTCATTTTAGATAAATAAATGTTATAATTTTCGTGTTATAAAATTATGAGATTTGTGAAGATATAATAAGAATGTGGTTTTTGAAATATAAGTTGATTAAAATGTAATTGGGTTAAATTGAAATTTTCGACTTATTATAAATGGATTATACTTATAGCAGAGGTATAAAATTGTTATTTTATAAATAAAAATAAGGAGATTATTTAGGAGTTCTATAAATGTTAAAATGAACTTATAAACGGATTTTATAAGTAAGTAGTATTAATAGATATACGATTTGTGACGTTATAAGATAAAGGACTTTGAAACTAAATGAATTATAAGTTATCAACTTATGATTTGAATTTTTGTTATATAAATGAGTCAAATGGAATTGTTTAAATAAAGGGATTTCATAACTTGAAGTTGTTATAAAATATAAAATTGTGATTTATAAACGTTGTTTATAAATCCGAAATCACTTATTTTGATAAGTGAATTGTAGAAGTTAATTAAAGGGATTATATCCACGATTTTGGACAGTGGATAAGCTTTTAAATAAAATGTGTAGAAATGATTGGAATTGGGTTAAATGAAGTATATTCACGATTTTGGACAGTGAATATATTTTTAAGTGAAAATGGTTATGTTTGGGAAAGCGATGTTATAAATGAAGTTAATTGTTTTAAAAGATGTTTTAAAAGGTGTTAAATATCGAAACCATAGATTTCAACAATTATTGTTGAAATAGACGATTTCGAAAAATAAGGAAATGGCGGACTATAACACTGTTGTTATAGTAAATGATTTCCAAAAGGAAATGTTTTATATAGTATTGGGATTTACATATCTATCTTAAAATTCGAATCCCTATACTGGTGATTTTGAGTCGTTCGTAATGATGTTTTACGTAACATTCGTTTTGACTCAAATAAATGTGCTTAAGAGAATGTTTTCCTTAAAAGAATGAATATATGCTTAATTTGATTTAAGTATATCGAATATTTTCAAACGTTGAAAATAAATGATTTGTGAAACACTTATTTTTAAATAAGTGTGGAAATGCTTTTCCAATATGAAATGAACTGTTTTGAGATTTTATCTTCAAAGATAAAAAGAAATGTGGGAATTGATTTGAAATTGTTTTCAAATGGTTAAGTGTGGAAATAATATATCTAGAAAAGATATTTTCAAAAATGAAATAATTTGGAAAATTATTTGGAATCTGATGATGTTGCACATCTTTATTGATAGTTAAATAACCGACTATCAATAATTACCTTTAGATAGGTATTTGTTGTGAATTGGATGAATTTGAATGCCACACTTATTTTTGAATAAACGCTCACTATTCGGGTTAGCCGGGAAAGGACCATGGGGTCGTATAACCCATTCCGAATATGTGATACGTCGTTATGAATTGCATTCGAAGACCGGTGTTGAAGACCGGATATTTTTGAAAACGGAAGGATTACCGTCGAGTTACTCTACATCGGCTTATCTCCGATTTAGAGGTTTTATCACCCTTAGTGACGGGAAGTCCGGACGTGATTAGAAAATTATCCGGAAATGCAAGGGCTTCGTGAGAAGTGCCTTCGGTTCTGTTCGATCCCGGAACAGACTTGTATGGATTGTGTGTCTGACGTTACAATTTGAGATATAAATCTGATTTCTTTCAAATACATTTCTGTTGGTGGCGGAGAATTTATTCTCTTAGCTTAACACCCTTCTCTGAGACGTACGAGCTCAGAGGTTATGTAGTTGAAATTTATCAGCGATATACTCCCAATTTGGTAACGTGGCATACTAAGTGTTGCTGTGAAATGATCAGTGTTTGATCATTTGTGATATGATCATTTGTTTGATCTTATATCTTTGTGATCATAGGTTGATCATTTGTTTGACCCGAAGCAGGGCTTTTTGAGAAAGCGTAGCTTTGTGGACGAGACTTCGTCGAGCCTCACACCCCGGAAATGGTCGAAACTGGAAGGATGCGGCAAGGTTCTAGGGAGTAGCGCCCCTTAGTGTATGTCATTCCTTCTGGATAAAGGTGGTATCATGGTATGGAGCCCAGATACTTAACCTCTGTGGTTACTGCATTATTTTTACTATGTGGTTTGTAGGAAACCGGGGATCCTCGGGAAGATCGGTGACAATCGGGGGATGGCATACGCGTGTCAGTAGTTACCTATTTTTGCAGAGGTAACCCGGCCTTGTGTTGGCAGAGATCCGGTTAGGTTCTCGGGTCGTCTATTCCAGGGACGTACCCATCGTGGAAAAGGAAGTTCCTTAGCCTGACCATTTGTTGGAAATCCAAAGAAACAATACGAGCCTTTACGATTTCAATTGTATAACCTGTCTCCTCGGGAGGCAGCTATAGCAGGCATAATATAATGGTACCTATGCTGGCTAAGATTTATATTCTACTTTCGAAATGTTTTCCACTATGCACTAATAATAATATCCAAAATGATTTGATTTTGCGTAGTAAGCATCTTTGACTATCATAAGAAGAAATCTCCTCCAATTCTGCATTTGCATTGTGTGTGTGGTGGGAGGTCTTATGGTAGTTTCATTTTCCAAAAGCATTGCGAATTTGTTTTATTTTCTTTGTGAAAAATAACTGTTTTACGATCTCACACCAGTCACCATGACTGACTCGAAGTTTATTGTTTCCCTTCTAAACTCTGGGTGCCCACCAATTTCCACACGGGCAGTCTAGAGTTATGTTATCAGGATATTCTGGATATTCTGGAGCTTTGGAGATAAGCTGGAGGACGAGACGTAGGTACTTGTATCTGATATATTTATTCCGCTGTGTATTCCGTATGAGGACAAGTTTATATAACTGTCCATTGTTGTATTGAGTTGTATATTGACTCTGATGATTGATGTATGTATAAAATGATATAGTTCTTTGTTTAAAGATTATTCATTTATCTATTATATATTGTTCTGCTGCGATATGTGAGATTCTGATATTGTTTTCTGCTCTGATGTTGTTCTGTTGTTCTTCTTTCTTCTCTTCTTCTTCTATCTTTCTTCTGTTTTCTTCTTTCTAAAACCCTCACTATTGGAGTTTCCGGCACTTGATTGCTCGACAGTCGATAAAGTGAGTATCGATGTCGAATTTTCGAAAGTCGAAAATTCCGGTACGTGACAAACGTCATTTTAAATAAGATGACTTGATATTTCCCAAGATTAAAGAAGAGTTTTAAATGAAACATTTAGAGAAATAACGTTGAAATGTTTTCCTAAGTAGAAGAGAAAATAATTTGGAATTATTCCAAGATTTAAGAAAGGTTTAAATAAACCAAATGATTTGATAAATGAGGCTTAATAATTCCATATATTCTTGAAAATAAAATGGAATAAATTGAAATGAATATATCTAAGAAAGATATTTGATTTATAAAAGATGAAGTAATCGATTGATGATTGATATCCACATATGAACTAAACATCTTTTTATCGATAATTGGTTTCGAAGGAACCGGGGTTGGATTTGGGTAGCTCCTACCCGAAAACCACTTCGAATCAATGTATACGTTCAAAAGTGAAGACGTGTTGAAGACGATGATTATTGTAGACCGAAGATCTCCATAGCGGAAGGACTTCTTGTTGACATTCTCGGGTAGCTCCCAATATAGAGATATTTATAGCAGTGGTTCTATCGTGTTTTGAAATCTTCGGATTGCAAGGACTACCCGCTACTAATGGTAGTAGGAGGAGTGCCTTCGGTTTCGTTCAGTCCTAAAAGGAACTTGTATGGATGAGTGTCTGACAGTGCATTTTTGATCACATAAATTGATCTCTATAAATGTATTATATACTTGGTGGCGGAGAAGGCAACTTCTCTTAGCTTAACATCCTTTTCTGAGACGTAAGAGCTCAGGAGTTATACGTTGGTAGAAACCAGTTGTGTGATTAAGGAATGGAAATGTGGCATTCAAAGTGGAACTCGTTATGATCAAAGCGTGGTTTTGTATGAAAAGTGTGGCTTTGTCTAAGTTGAGCATGTAACGACCCAGAAATTTTAACGATTTTTATAACGTAATTAACTGAATTTTTATGAAATTTAAAACAATAAAATTTGGCAATAAAATTTTGATATTTGGTATGCGTCTATTAAAACATAACAAATGGTAAATTTTCATTGGGAAATATGAAAGTTAATTCTGTTGTGTAATTTTCAATTTCAATTTAAAATCAGTTAAATTGTTGATAGTAAAATGTTTTCGAAATCTGAATATTTTTATATAATAAAAATGTAAATCATTTTCTGAGTGAGACGTCATATGTCGTTTCACCAAAATTGGACTGCTCTAGCTTTGTTTATATTATTTGCGGCGATTTAGCAGTAGTTTGGCATCGAATATCGACTTTTGATAGGATAATCGTATCATGGATATCTGTGTACCATTCTATTCGTCTTGTCGTGTTGATCTCTGCAATATATTCATTCTTGTAATTCGGCACCCGGTAGGCAGCAAAAGCCGTGGAACGATTGGTTGTATCGGTACGCATTTTCGAGTCTCTTGGTTTTCTTGTGTCTATTCACCTATCCACCATGTAATACCAATAGCATGTTGCTTTTAATATTTACATAAATCAATAATTGAAGTTTCCTATTCCCTATGTTTCAATTTATTTCTCTGGCTTGTACTCCTTTCTATCTTTCTTTTCATTGTTCTGCCTTTCTTCTTTTGGAAAAAAAATATATAAATTATAATATCGTTCGTATGTGATAGTATCTGCATGCTTAGCTTGAGAAATTGCCATCCCCTTCCCTCCGATCCTCCACCCTCCCCACGTGAACACCCATGCAAGCAAGACCTGAGCACATCACCAAACCTTTCCACTGCTACCCACACCATCACCTCCACAGCCTCACAACCTATCAAGCTTCACCCGCGTCCTCTCTCAGAAAAAAAACACACAGCTGCAACTCAAACGACCCATGCAACCATTCACTCAACCCCCTTCCTGACATCGCCCTCCTTGCTTCACTGCACTGACAACCCAACGACGAGCACACAACCTTTTTCCACCCACCTTCATCCACCGTGGTAGCCGCTTCATGTTGCCACACGCCCTCTCATTTGCTCGGCCTCTTCATGTTGCAATATATTATATTATAAAGGAAGGTATATATGAAGATATATATTAAGGTATATATTATATACGTTTACAGTATATAGTTTTATAGTATATTATATTATAAAAAGTATTATATATATGCAAGTTTATAAGTTTAGTTGTTCATAATATATAAAAATATATAAAGTTGTTTATATTGTATATATAAAGATTAATTCCCAGTTTATATATATATCAAGTTACATATACATGGAATGTTTAAAGATTATTTTAATTTACAATATGTTCAGGGTATTCGCATTATGTGTTTAATATATTTCAATGAAACTGTTTAATGTATTTGTATATTATTCCAAAGTATTTATATAACATGTGAAATAATAATGTAAGTTATATATATATAAGTAAGTTATCTTGTTTATATATATGGTACGGTTAAAGAAGATTATATATAGATTTTGTAAAAAAAATTGTATTTAGTATCAAGATAGCCTGGAATATATTAACTTCTGAAAATTTATGGCCTAAATGGATGAGAACAAGGTATATTAAAGATAACTTTTGGACAGATTCCACAGACAATAATGCATCAGTCATTTGGAAAAATATCTTGAAATTCAGAGATGACCTAAAGCCTCTCATTGAAAGAAAAATAGCTAATGTCCATAAAACTGACCTATGGAAAGATCCCTGGTTAAATAATCAAAATCTGATTGATAGAATAGGATGGGAAGGTTCCTCAGACTATGGTAATCCTAGTTGTACTGTATCAAGCATTATAGAAAGAGGTAGGTGGAAATGTGATAAGCAGCTCATTACTAGGAATTTTAAAGAAGAGAAACAAAATATGCCAATATATAGTGGTAGAACAGATGACGCTTGGTGTATGAAAAACTCAAATAAAGGTCAGTTTCTATTCAAGAAGGTATGGGAACAGACGAGGAACAGACATCAGATTGTAGACTGGTATAAACTAGTTTGGAGTAAATCAGTTAATCCTAAGATGGCTCACACAACGTATAAAGCCATTCTAGGCAGGCTTCCTACTAAAGACCATCTGCACAAATGGGGGATAATTGAGGAAACAACATGCAATCTATGCAATGAAGAAAATGAAAGTCATGCACACTTGTTATTCGAATGTTCTTACAGCAAAACTGTATGGGGGCTGCAAAAAATGGAACTTTTCTCTCAAATGAAGTTAAATCGCTGAAAGATGAGATCTTTTACCTAAACAACTGGAGCAACGGTTCATACTTGACGCAAGAAATACTCAAAATTAGCTTCACAGCTACCATATGGCATCTCTGGAGAGAAAGGAACCACAGGGCTTTCAATAATAAAAGAAAGGAAGCTCAATTAGTCAATTCCCAAATTAACTGGGATACGAGCTTAATAGTTAGTCGTATTAACAAAAGGAAGTTTACCAGCCTAACGGGACCTGAAAGACAACTGTTGGAGAGGATGAAGTGGAAGGAAGACTGCTCAGGAAATCAACGAGACTTTTGGGAGCCGCCATGAAACTTCTTATAGTTAGAGTTGGAGAAAATGGAATTGTTCAAGTTCAAACTTCCTTTGTATGTATATTTGTGAACTAATTTTTCTTTTGTGTATATGGCCGATTTTGTATCTATGGGCTTTGGGCCTGAACATCTTTTTCGACAATAAAATTATTAACCAAGTTTCAAAAAAAAATTGTATTTATTTAAATTTATATTATTATTTTAAATTAGATTTTTGTAACAATTTTTATATATAAATAATATGTTTAAAAATTTATTTGAAATTGTGTTATAAAATTTGTAATAATTATATAATGATATGTTTAGAATATATACTTGGTCCATCGAAACTAAATTCACCTTGCCTTGTTTCTCCGCTGTCCAGATTTACAGCAACAGATCTAGATTTGCCTCTATGTCGCTTGCGTATCCGTGTGTGTATCTGAGTCTGTTGCTTCTCATTGTCCACTGTTCTTTAGCCTCGAAAGGTGAGAAATCACTCATGATTAACATTCTTATATTTAGAAAATTTAATTCACATGAAATGACGATTGAAATATGCTGCTAAATTTGAATTGTTAAGTTATTTAATTGTTAAATATGATATACCGTTATCTGTAATTGTTTACCTATGACATATGACACCACAACCTGTTGTATATATAGTATATTATTTTTGCTGATGATATATGCATGTTGTTGATATGTTATATTATTATCAAATTTGTTCCCACTCTGCAAGTTCCCAGTTAGTTTAGAAATCCCTATGGGTTGAAATGATACATACCCGAATGATCTTATAGATTAAGGAAAAATCATTATGGGTTGAAATGATAAACCCAAGCGATTTTCATTTATTTTGAATTTTGGGATTGCGGGTTGAAACGATATATACCCGTAAATATTAATTTAAATTGTAGATTGAAATGATAAATATTCGTATTACTTGACCATAGGTTAGAAAAATATATACGGACATTGTTGGTCTATTTTGAAAAATGATTTCCGAAATTTTTGAAAGGAAAATATATGGGTTTTGATAAATATTGATTTTAAGTATTTATTTTAATATGTGAAAAATTTAGATTTTTAAATTTATATGTTTCGGAAATTCTAAAATTATAAGTTCAAGATTTAGAAAGCTAAATTATAAAATTGTACTTATAACTTTATTGTTTTTAATTTATATAAAATAAGATTTAAAATAGATTTAATAATAATAAGATTTAATTTAATAATAACTAATATAATAAAATTTATAAAGAATTTAATTTAATAATAATATATAATAATTGTGAAGTATTTATTTAAAATTTTATTAATATTTTAAAATAGATTTTTTTAATAACTTTATGTATATGGAGGTTGGAAAGATAAATTAAATAAAATGATTTGTAATTTAATTTGTTAAGAATTTAAATTAAATGAGAATTGATTTATAATTAAATTTTTTTAGAATTGGATTTAAATAAGGTTTGATTTGAACTTATGGATTTTGAGATTTTAAAGATATGTTTTATAACTTGATAATTTGATTTTGATTAAAGAGGATTTAATGAATATTCTTAAATTTAAATAAAATTGAATTTGAATATTTAATTTTGATTAAATTTGTAATTTGAGATTTATTTAATGTTTAACTAAAAAGTGATTAAATGAACATTTCAACTTTAAATAAAATTGAAATCGAATATTTAATTTTGATTTAAATTTGTATTTGGGGATTTTATTTAAATATTATTAAAATGATTAAGTGAATAATTCAAAATTAAAATAGAAAAAAAATTAAGTTGAAATTGAAATAAAAATGAAATTTATTATATTGAGATATTGTGAATTGCTTAAATATTTAAATGTAAAACCTATTGAATTTGAAATGGTTTGAATTTGTAGTTCAAATCTAGATTTGAGATCGATAAATTAAATTGGTTTAAATGAGAATTTGAATTGAGATTGATTTAAATTGATTTTTGGGACTAAAGTTGATTTGAATTGATTTGTGAAATTAGAAGAAACAATTTTATATATAAACTATTTTAATAAATAACTATTTTAAATTTATAACCTATTTTAAATATAAACTATTTTAATTTTATAACTATTTTAATATATATACTATTTTCAATATTTAAACTGTTTAAGTTGGAAAGTGATATGATTTCGGAAGTAAATATGATCTCAAAAGAAATATGATTTTAAAATGAATATGATATTTTGATATGAAATGACCACGGTGTGAAATAAGCGTTTGGTTGTTAAAGTGGCCGGGATCAGATATTGTCATACTCTTTGCCAATACCGAAAACCACTTTTACTACTGTGCACGTGGTGGAGATTCCAGAACGAAGCATGATGGTTTGGTGACGATTCTATATGAGGTATTAACGCAGTCCTGACTCCCGTGAGTCAGCTTGATGTGGCTAAAACAGGAGCTATACCGGGCCAAGTGGGGTCGCTCCCCGCTACCGGGCACATTTCTTCGATACCATTCTATTACTTTGTGATTTGATTGGGTACACCTTCGATTTGACTTTGGGAGTGTGTCTCGAGGTGGGAGGTAGTAGCTATTATGCATTACCACTAGTCCGGGAGTGCAAACGGTAAAATCCTACCCTGGCATTGCCTCGAGCACCCTGTCACATGTCTTATCGCGCCTTCTACGAGTTTGGTTTGTGTCGTATCTATGGAGTGCACCCTGATAGCCCACAGTTTGGTGGAGTTTACAGTACTGAATAGACTACAACATTATATAAAATGTGTTAAGGGGAATATGGGTAACGCCTTAACGCTATTTTAATAGTTTACTTTACTATAGACATTTTCTATGTAGTGTATTGTACTGTGTATGTAGATAGTTTAACGGATCCTTAAAGGATGGGAATCCCAAACATCCTTTAATTTATTTGTATTTCACTTGGCATTTACTTGAGTTGATTTACTAGTATAAGAATGTTAATCCTGACTTGAGTATTTGTATTTTGCTTTATACTCGGGTCAGATTGAGTGTCACAGCATTCAAGGCTCACCTTTGGAACTTGGAGCTTTTCTTGAAGATCCATCTCATATCTATTCAGCTTTCCAGTTATTTCAGTTTATTCCAGTTTACGTTCAGACTTATCAGTTGCTTTTGTATTAGTGACATCTTTGTATTTAAGATTTATGTGGTATTTTATTTTAGACTCTGATGTTTTTATAGTAGCTTCATGAACTACTATTTATCTATTCCGCTGCTTATTGTTATAATATTCTGTGTCTATGATTCTGTGATTGATTTATTTACTGTATATCCTAAGTTTTGCCAAATATAAATTAACAATCTGTTGTTCTAAACAATTCAAGTCTGACAGGTGTGTTCGATTATGCACTTGGCGGGTGCAGCATGATAGGGGGTTCTCGCTTTTGGGTTTGGTAGCGAACGGTTGACTCTTACTCCTACATGTCCTGCGGGGTTGGTGCAGTCGAGAGGCTGGCTGTAAAAGCAGAACACAGGTACGACTGTATGCTACGGTGGGCGTTACCCCACTGGCGTGGTCCCGTTACAACTGGTATCAGAGCTCTGGTTTAGGCAAACTACGCATATGGAGTAAAAACTCATTAGAGATAGGGTAGTAATGCCCTAGAATGAGCAGAATCAATTATAGAATCATCTTCGTTCGAGCTTGAAATTCTTTGTTAGGATTCTCCTTGGTTTGGATTTACTTTTGAATTTTTGGAACTTTCCCTTTGTTCTGAAAGTCATTCTTGTCTTGTCCTGTTCATGTTCTTTTGATACTGGAGAATCTCATGGCTCCAACATCAAATGTCAACTTCACCCTTTTGTGTGACTAATCCCATCGGCGGTCCCGCCAACCTTGGTATGATTTGTAAAGGGGTGAAACTCCTTTACAATTGACATCGATTCACCGGAGATTTCTACATCCACGGTTTTGGTGTTGTTATTTCTTGTAAGCCCGAACCGTTCTCTAGTAGAAGACCAGGGTAATTCTCTTGTGGTCGAATATCAATTGCCTCAGGATTTTGCAAGCAGTTTTATCTTTTCGTTTGATGCTCAACCTAGTGATCTTGACTCCACCCCGGTTGTCCATCTATTTCCTGATGTCTGTGGTAAATTCACTTCTCTACCTCCTAAGCGGGAAATTGAATTCTGCTTCGATCTTATTTCTGGAGCTCGACCTGTAGTCCTTCCTTCCGGACGAATGATTTATATAAATGGTTAGTCATGCCCTTTGGATTAACCAATGATCCTACCTTCATCATCGATCTCATGAATCGCGTTTTCGGCGATGTCCTCAACAAGTTCGTTCCCATTTTAGTTGATGATACTCTCGTCTTCAGAGTCCAGGTTGACCCGGTTAAGGTCACTGCGATTAATATAAGTCTGTCCATCTTTTCTCTTTTGCAATTTAATTATCTACCTTTCGTTCGAGCCTATTTTTTAGAATTCTTTTTTATTAGGATCACCTCTAAATTTGAATCTCTATTCTTGTTCTAGATTCATTCTTGAGTCATCCTTTGAGGGAGTGTATTTGTAATTTATATAAAAATATTTTTTATTGTGTTGTTTGAATTGTTGAGTTTGATTTTGGGTTTTGATCGATTCGCCTGGCCAACGCTATCGATAGGAATTCAAAAACACTTGAACAGAGCAAACTGACACAATATTATTTTCGAAATTGGTAAATGAAATAATTTTATGTATAATTATATTTTACATATAAAGGTATAATTATCTAAAATTAGATAATTAAATGAACTAGTTGTTAAAAATGATAATACTATATTATCATTTAATTGTTTTGTCAACACTCCTAAACTGTTAACTTTATTATATGTTAAGAAAGTGAAAATTTTAAACATGATTTATAAATTTGATTTGTAAATGAAAAGAATTTAATTTAAGGATTTGAGAATTTAATTTTCGGTTTTAAAATTATGAAATATATTATTTGAAAGTATTCTCGAATGGAAACCGTTTTCAAAGAATTTCAAAAGAAGTAAGTCAGTACTATCCTCTTTTGTCGCTGGAAAATAATTTCGGTGATGACTGCAGCATCATCGATGTTCATTTTCAAGTCTCGGAGTGGAGAGACCACTTAGTAGCTTTGCTACACTTTTGTTTGGAAATGGATTTGATTCGAATTTCTTGAGTATAATTTGATGTACAAATATATATATATATATATATATCTATATATATATATATATTCATTTCAAAATGATTTGAAGTGAAACCATAAATTTAATTCTTAAATTCTGTGTTAAGTAATGGTTTTCAATTATTGAAATGAAGCAAAATTTTGATTAATTAGAATGCTTAAAATGGGAATTGGAATTTAAAACAACTTGAAATAGTTGAACTAAGATAAATTAATTTGTATAATACTTAATTGCATTCTAAAACATATATAACTTACCAAGAAAAGTTGAATGTAATAAGAATATGAAATTGAATTGTATATAAATTTAATATAAAAGTAATAAAATGTCCAAAATGAAGTTTTGAGAAGGGAATCAATTAATAAAAATTTAGTGGTTATAATAAATGTCTATACACTTAATCTATGAAAAAAAATGTAAGTGAAATAAATTGAATAATAAAAGGAAATGATTTTGAGTAAATAAATATGAATCTAAGAAACTAAACCGGTAAAATTCATATATTTGTAAACAATTGGTAAATTACGAAGAATAGTTGAAATTGAATTATAGGTGGAAAAAATTTAAGTGTAGTCAAATGGACTAAATAAATGAGCTAAATAAAAAAAAATTTGAAAGAAAATTTTGTAACAAATGCTAATAAATTGAAACTAAATCAATTGAATGAAATATCTTCAACCAAATGTGAATACTATGAATAGTTGTTGATTGAATAAAATGGATTAAACCAAATTTGTTGAATATTAATCAATTGGAAAACTAATGAAATCTATATGGTTTTAAAATAATTGTTGTGTTTTTTTAACCTATCATCCATTTCTGTTACTTCTATTCCCCTATCTCGTTCCTTTACGAGGACGAAAAGTTTTAAGTGAGGAAGAGTGTAACGACCCGGAAATTTAAATGATTTTTATAACGTAATTAACAGAATTTTTGTGAAATTTAAAACAATAAAATTTGGCAATGAAAATTTGATATTTGGTATACGTTTATTAAAACATAACAAATGGTAAATTTTCATTGGGGAATATGAAAGTTAGTTCTGTTGTGTAATTTTCAATTACAATTTAAAATCGGTTAAATTGTTGATAATAAAATGTTTTCAAAATCTGAATATTTTTATATAATAAAAATGTAAATCATTTTCTGAGTGAGACATCATATTTCGATTCGCCAAATTTGGACTGCTCTAGCTCCGTTTATATTATTTGCGGCGATTTAGCAGTAGTTTGGCAGTGAATATCGACTTTTGATAGGATAATCATATCACGGATATCTGTGTACCATTCTATTCGTCTCGTCGTGCTGATCTCTGCAGTATATTCATTCTTGTAATTAGGCACCCGGTACGCGGCAAAAACTGCGGAATGATTGGTTGTATCGGTACCCATTTTGGAGTCCCTTGGTTTTCTTGTGTCTATTCACCTATCCATCGTGTAATACCAATAGCCTGTTGCTTTTAATATTTACAGAAATCAATAATTGACTTTTCCCATTCCCTATATTTCAATTTATTTCTCTGCCTTGTACTCCTTTCTATCTTCCTTTTCACTGTTCTGCCTTTCTTCTTTTGGAATTTTTTTTATATAAATTATAATATCGTTCGTATGTGATAGTATCTACATGCTTGGCTTGAGAAACTGCCATCCCCTTCCCTCTGATCCTCCACCCTCCCCACGTGAACACCCATGCAAGCAAGACCCGAGCACATCACCAGACCTTTCCACCGCTACCCACACTATTACCTCCACAGCCTCAAAACCCACCTAGCTTCAACTGCTTCCTCTATCAGAAAAAGAAATAAAACACAACTGCACCTCGAATGACCCACGCAACCACTCACCCAACCCCCTACCTGACATCGCCCTCCTTGCTTCGCTGCACTGACAGCCCAACTCAGAGCACACGGCCTTTTTCCACCCATCTTCATCCACCGTGGTAGCTGCTTCATGTTGCCACACGTCCTCTCATTTGCTCGGCCTCTTCATGTTGCAGATAATATATAGGTTTATAGTATATTATATTATAAAAAGTATTATATATGCAAGTTTATAAGTTTAGTTGTTTATAATATATAAAGTTGTTTATAGTGTATAAGTTATATATATCAGTGTATATATAAAGATTAATTCCCAATTTATATATATATATATATCAAGTTATATATACATGGAATGTTTAAAGATTATTTTAATATACAATATGTTAAAGGTATTTGTATTATGTTTTTAATATATTTCAATGAAAATGTTTTATTGTATTTATATATTATTCCAAAGTATTTATAAAATATGTGAAATAATAATGTAGGTTATATATATATATAAGTAAGTTATCTTGTTTATATATATGGTATGGATAAAGAAGATTATATAGCTTTTGTAAAAAAACTGTATTTATTTAAATTTATATTATTATTTTAAATTAGATTTTTGTAACAATTTTTATATATAAATAATATGTTTAAAAATTTATTAGAAATTATGTTATAAATTTTGTAATAATTCTATAATGATATGTTTAAAATATATACTTGGTCCATCGAAACTAAATTCACCTTGCATTGTTTCTTCGCTGTCCAAATTTACAGCAGCAGATCTAGCTTTGTCTCTGTGTCGCTTGCGTATCCGTGTGCATATCCGAGTTCGTTTCTTCTCATTGTCCATTGTTCTCTAGCCTCGAAAGGTGAGCAATCACTCATGATTAACATTCTTATATTTAGAAATTTTAAGTCACATGAAATGCCGATCGAAATATGCTGCTAAATTTGAATTGTTAAGTCATTTAACTATTAAATATGATATACCATTATCTGTAATTGTTTACCTATGACATATAACACCACAACCTGTTGTATATATATTATATTTAAATTTGTTACCGATGATATATGACTGTTGTTGATATGTTAAATTATTATCGTATTTGTTCTCACACTGCAAGTTCCCTGTTATTTTAGAAATCCCTATGGGTTGAAATGATACATACCTGAACGATCTTATAGATTAGGGGAAAATCGTTATGGGTAGAAATGATAAACTCAAGCGATTTTCATTTATTTTGAATTTTGAGATTATGGGTTGAAATGATATATACCCGTAAATATTAATTTAAATTGCGGATTGAAATGATAAATATCTGTATTACTTGACCATAGGTTGGAAATCTATATACGGACACCGTTGGTCTATTTTGAAAAATGATTTCTGGGATTTTTGAAAGGAAAATATATGGGTTTTGATAAATGTAACGACACAGTAATTTTGACGATTTAATAATGTAATTAACTGAATTTTTTTAGTGAAAAATAAATAATAAAATTTTGAAATAAAAATTTGATATTTGGAATACGTCTATTTAAACATAGAAAATGGTAAATTTTTATTTAATAATATGAAAGTTAGTTCTGTTGTGTAATTTTCAATTTCAATTTAAATCAGTTAAATTGATGGAAATAAAATATTTTCGAAATCTAAATATTTTCATATAATAAAAATGTAAATCATTTTCTGAGTGAGACGTCATATTTCATTTCGCTGAATTTGGACTGTTCTAGCTCCGTTTATCTTATTTTCAGCGTTTCAGCAGCATTTTTGCAGCGAATATCGACTTTTGATAGGATGGTCGTATCGCTGATATCTGTGTACCTTTCTATTCGTCTCGTCATGCTGATCTCTACAGTATATTAATTTCAGTATTTTGACGTCGGATACGCGGTGAAATCGGCGTAATGGTTAGTCGTATCGGTACCCGTTTGGAACCTTTTGGTGTTCTGTGTCCTTCATAATCCACCGTGAAATGTTTACACAAATTTAATACGTGACTTTCACCATTCCACCACTTCAATATTTTTGGTTCATTGATTTCTTTCTCTGCCTTCCTCTCTCTTTGTTTTCTGGTTCATGAGAGATATAAATTATATATATAGTTATATATTTTACCTGAAGCAATTCTTGTCACTTTTCATTTTCCAGTGACCTGTCACCTTCTGCCGTGCAAGGTCTGCATTGAACCAACCTTCTCTTGTTAAAAAAAGTATAAGAGGCATATATTTGTTTGCAGTGCTGCTTATCTTCTTCCCTGACACAACGCATCTCCTTCGCATCTCCCCTCCAACGCCGTCCCCACCAGCCACAAACCCCTCCATGCCTTGCCTCTAGTCACCTTGCTACCCTCCACACTTGATCCGAGCTCCGCCTTGCCTCCATCCCTCCAGCCTCTCCGCCACCCATCACCGAAAGCAAGTACACAAAACCACCCATGACCAGCTCGCCACCTGCCTCCTTGAATTGCCCGAACCCGAAGCACAACTTCTCGATCACCCAATACTCTCCAGCCTATCAACCTTCCATGACCTTTTCTCTCCCGCGCCTGACAATCCCTACACCATGTGCTGCCACCCGCCTTTCCCACTGCAAAGCCGCACGCCTTCTCTCTTCACAAAAAAAAAAGATAACGTCCTTATTCGCCTGCGTACTTTGCTTGAAACACACGATGTAACGACCCGTATTTTTACGGATCGAAACATCATAAAACTGTTGTCATTAGGTCATAATGTTGTTAAGTCGTCTAGGGTTTAAGTCGTTCGAAGCTTAAGTCGAGTCGAAATTAGATCGTGAGCGACTTAAGAGAATTGACCGACTTAAGAAGGATAGGCGACCTAAGGAAGTTGAGGTTGGAGACCTAAGGATTAAGATAGGTCGTATGCTAGATAAGTCGTATGTTGAGGCTTAGGTCGTAGACGACTTAAGGAAATAGGCGACTCATAGAAACTGGAGACCTAGGGAGTTTGGGATAGGTCGTATAGGAGTTAAGTCGTATGGTGGCTTAGGTCGTGAGGTAGGATTAGGTCGGAGGGGCGACTTAAGAGGTTGGAGCGACCTAAGAGAGTTGGCGACTTATAGGAGTAGACGACTTATAGGATCAGCGACTTAAGATAGATAGCGACCTATAGAATGTTGCGACCTATAGAAGTTAGCGAGTTAGTGAAATTAGGTCGTGAGCGACCTAAGATGATAAGTTGTATCCTAGCTAAGAGTTAGGTCGCTAGTCCATTAGTCAGTTAGGTCGTAGGTCGCGAATTGATGCACCTATCTGTTAAGTCATAGGTCGTAACTCTGTTGAGTTGTTAGGTCACGAGGAAGTGTGTCTGCGTTAAGTCGCTGGGTTTTGGCTGAGTGTTAGGTCGTGAGCGACTTAGGAGTTAAGCTGCTAAGTCGTAAGTCGTAGACAGGTGGGTCTGGTAGGTCGCGTATGGATGCGCTTATGTGTTAGGTCGTAAGTCGTGCATAGTTAAGTCGCACATTGTGTTAGGTCGGAAGGTTGGCTAAGTCGTAGGTCATGATGTTGTTGAGTCGGAGGTTGTTAGGTCGTGGCATTTTTAGGTCGTGGGCGACCCAAGAGCGGACGACTTAAGGAAATCAGCTATAAATAGGAGGGTTTTTCTCACTTTTTGGGATCCGGATTTTGAAGCGACGAAGTGCTGCCATTTTGAGAGCTCGACTTCTACACTTCTTCACTTCTTTTCTCCACTCTAATCTAGTGATTCCATCCATCCAAGTTGAAGATCAAATTGAAGATTTAAGAGCTTAGATTGAAGATCTACATCCATTGAAGTGAGATTTCATCGTTTGAAGCGGATTGGTGATAGATCAAGTTAGATCCTTCGCTGTCCAGATCTGAAGTGGGTTTCTTTTGAGGTGTTTAGGTGATTTGGTGAGTGCTGATTATCTCTCACACGGATCCAAAGGAGTATATCGGATCGTTGGCTTGATTTTGTATTAAAGTAGTGATTTCCATGCATTCTTGTAAACCTAAGTATAGATCCATATAGATCCATTGTTCATGATGATTTGACATCCATTTTACTAAGTGTTAACCTATGCAAGTTCATTTATCAAGATTATAGAGATATTGTTCATGTTTTCATGCTTGTTAGACTTTTGACTCTTTAATTACGAAATTGCCATTATTGTTATAATTGTCTATTTAGATCATATTTGAATGCTTGATTACTTGGATTAATGTTTGACTTGATTGATTGCTATGAATTAGATGATTGATGATTTGATTTAGACCGAAGATGATTCAAAAGCTAAGGGAAAGGCTCTTGAATTGGGAAAGCTGCTCGTGGCATATGTAGCGGATGATGAAGCTCATATGAATAGATTTGATGATGATGTTGAGATGAAGCTTTGCTATGATGATGATGAGGCGAAGCATGAGATGAGATAGTCTTGGTCTAATCCAGACGGGATCATTCCAAGCATGTTGATAACTCGGTGAAATGGTTCGAGTTAGAGGATAATTGTTTGCTCGAGAGGCGCTTGAGCTAGTATGGAAATAGTCGTCGAGGAGGATGACTAGAAGGCTGAGATCTCATCGTTGTTGAAGGTTCTAGCATGCTCAAAGCAAGAGTACGTTGGGCAGATTCGATAGTCCCTAAAGGCTACTGATTGGGTAGTCAAGTACTCTGGGCAGATTCGATAGTCCCTAAAGGCTACTGATTGGGTAGTCAAGTACTCTGGGCAGATTCGATAGTCCTAGGCACGGGTCACGATGACGTGCAGAGTTATGTCTAGAACCGGGGTTTCCATTAGCCCTTGACGGACGGATGAAAGAATGAGCCGGTCATTCAATTAACGATGATATCGAAGCAATGATAACAGTGATAGCCGGAGTCATGGATGTTTGGTTGTATCGTCATTCGGACTCAAGAGCAGTGTTTTCTGGGTGCTTATCTGATCTTGGTTTAGGCCTTGGGGGTTTGTACTTGGAAAACATCGCCCTTGACTCGAGTGATAATTGCTTTACTTTAAATTGTATGCTTTGATATGATTGCTTCTACTTAGTGTGTGTCTGGGGGCTATCACTGTAGAAAGAGGTGGAGTGGGAGGGTTGTATTCCTATTCCTTTTCCTTTATGCTCTTTTGGTATGTTGTTAGTTAATTTACCGCTCACTAAGACTGTTGTCTGACTCAAGGTTTTATGTTTTAACTCTTATTGCCTTGGGCTGTTCATCCAATTTGGGACGGGCAGACTAGGTAGCAGGTGACAGGTGCTGTTCTTGCTTCCCACGATGCTGATGTCGAAGACGAGCTGGAGGCTTGCATATTATTTTCTTACTATATGTACTGGATGTTCCGCTGCTTTGTGTCATTCTCTGAGTGTTATGTAGTGAGGCTTGATGTATTGACTATTCAGATGTTTGTATTCAACTATTATGAAGTTTATTGATGAGATTCTATTCTGTGAAGCTTTACTATATATATGTTCTATTATATTTTGTCCATGCGCTGTGAGTAATACGATAGATTCTGTTGTTTTAATTTACCCTGCCAATCGTCCATGGTCGCCTGGCACACTTTACAGCGCACTATCTCTAGGTTCAGTGCAGGGGTCATGGGCGGTCGTCACATTTGGTATCAGAGCATTGGTTAATCGATTTTACCCAACGCTCGCTGACGTAACTACGTATGAGAGACGTAATTGTATTTTGATGGATGATTACTATATATAATATAGTAGCTTAGTAGAGTTTGAGTCCTTTATGCAGTTGTTTCTCTAGGTGTCCTAATCATTCCTTTTTATAGATATTAAGGATGAGTCGAAGAGGGAGACCAGCTGCTAGGGAAGGCCGTGCTACTGAGGGGGCTGCTAATTATGCAGCTATGTTCGAAGCTATGATGACTTCGATCATGAGAAGGATGCCAGCTCCGGGGCCATCGGTGGATGTTGGAGTTCAAGTTCAAACTCCAAGACCGGTGGATTTTGCTAAGTTGTGTAAAGACTATACTGCCCTTGGAGGGAAGGTTTTCTTGGGGACAGAATCAACCATTGAAGTCCAGAGGTGGATAGATGCTTGTAGAAGGATCTTTGGTGACTTGGGAATTGAGGATGCAACTAAGAGGAAGTTGGCATCAAGACAGCTTCAAGGAAGAGCTTCTGATTGGTGGAACTCTATCACCATTGATACTCCGGAGGAAGAGATTACTTGGGAGCAATTCCAAGTCAGATTTGAAGCTAAGTTCATTTCTACAGCTCAGAAGTCTGTTCTGTTCAAGAAATTTGTGGAGCTCAAGCAAGGTGGAAGACCAGTTCTTGAGTATGTTTTTGAGTTTGAAGCTTTGTCCAAGTACGCCCGGTCGTATATTGAATCCCCTTACCAGAAGAATGAAAAGTTTGTGACAGGCTTGGATAGTTGTCTTGGGAGGCAGTTGGTGGATCATTTGGACGATTCATTTGAGAAGCTTGTGGAGAAAGCTCTCAGGCATGAGAGTCTGTTTCCTAAGGAAGGATATGTTGTTGCTGTGACCAGGGAGAGTCTAAACCACAGCAGGGTGGGAGCAAGAAAAGGAAGCAGCAGCAGCAAAAGGGTAAGGATGGTCAGAAGAAGCCGAAAGGCGAGGTAACCTGCTTCAATTGTCAGCAGAAGGGCCATTTCTCTAGGATTGCAAGAATCCGAAGGTGCCGATGAAGTGTCACAACTGTGACAAGCCGGGGCATATCAGGAAGAATTGTCCAGAACCGAGGAAGGACAAGAAGATTGTGCAAGCTTATGCTTTAGGAGCCGTTCCATCGTCTTCGAAAGCTCCTACGGTTGAAGAGAAGGGAAAGAGTGTAGTGGTTCAAGGTACTCATTTCCTATGTGGAGTTCCAGTAAGAGTGTTATTTGATACTGGGGCGTCGCATTCGTTTGTTTGTAATGAACTTGTAGGCCGGTTAGGTTTGGAACTGGATATTGTTGATAGGCCATTGGTTGTGACTAATCCAGTCGGGGGTTCGTCTTGTTTGTGTATGTTATGCCGTGGTCTGATTGTATCGAGTCATGATTGCTCTTTTGTTTGCGGTTGTTTTGTTCTGAACTTTGCGGGGTTCAGAATTATTTTGGATATGGACTGGCTTAGGAAGTATGCGGCAAAGGTTGATTGTGAGAGGTTGGAGGTGACAGTCGAGAATGTGGAGGGGCGAAAGATTGTGATACGATGTAAGCATGAAGAAGGCGTCTTCATGAGCTTCATGTATTCGCTGGTTGTTCCACGGGATGGACTGTCATCTGTGCCAATCGCTAATGGATTTGAGGATGTCTTTGACGAGGTCAAAGGGTTACCGACGCATAGAGAGATCGAGTTTCATATAGATCTAGTTGAAGGAGCCAGACCTGTTGTGATGCCTCTTAGGCGGATGGCGCCTAAGGAACAGCAGGAGTTGAAGGTGCATGTTGATGATCTTTTGCAGAAAGGATTCATTCGGCGTAGTGTGTCCGAATGGGGTGCACCAGTTGTGTTCGCAACCAAAGCGGATGGATCGTTGAGGTTGTGCGTGGATTATCGTGAGCTGAATAAGGTGACTAAGAAGAACAAGTATCCATTGCCGAGAATAGATGACTTGTTTGATCAGCTTCACGAAGCTAAGGTGTTTTCTCAGATGGATTTGGCAACGGGATTTCACCAGTTAAGAGTGGCTAAGGATAGTGTGCTGAAGACTGCTTTTAGGACACCATCCGGTTTCTTTGAGTGGCTGGTAATGCCGTTTGGATTGACTAATGCGCCAGCATATTTTGTGGATCTTATGAATAGAGTGTTCAGAGATCAGTTGAACAAGTTCGTGCTTGTGTTCGTGGATGATATTCTGATTTATTCCAGAACTGAAGAAGAGCACAAGACGCACTTGCGTATTGTTTTGGAAATCTTGCGGAAATATTAGCTGAAGGCTAAGTTTTCGAAGTGTCACTTCTGGAAGAGTGAAGTGAGGTTCTTAGGCCATGTTATCTCTGGAAATGGAATAGCGGTTGATCCCGCTAAGGTGGCAGCAATCCAGGATTGGGTTAGACCTAAGAATGCATCTGATGTGAGAAGTTTTCTTGGATTAGCAGGATATTATCGACGGTTTATCAATGACTTCTCCAAGGTGGCTGCACCATTGACAGGATTGACGAAAAAGAACCAAGTGTTCAGATGGGGAGATAAGTGTGAGCAAGCTTTCGAAATCCTGAAAGAGCGACTGACAAGTGCTCCTGTTTTGACTATTCCAAGTGGGAATGATGAGATGGTGGTTTACACCGATGCATGTGGTACTGGACTTGGAGCGGTGCTAATGCATAAGGATAAAGTTGTTGCGTATGCAAGTCGACAACTGAAGCCGCATGAAAGGAATTACCCGACTCATGATTTGGAGTTGGCGGCGATTGTTTTTGCTCTGAAGATGTGGAGACATTATTTATTGGGAGTTCGATTCGAGTTGTTTACAGATCATAAGTCGTTGAAGTATCTTTTCTCCCAAAAGGATTTGAATCTTCGGCAGTAACGTTGGCTAGAGTTTTTGGCATCATATGATTTTGGTATAGCTTATACTCCGGGAAAAGGTAACGCAGTGGTAGATGCGTTAAGTCGAAGACATGCAGGATTGGGAGCCATATTTTCAGAATGGAAGAATCTCGAGTATTTAGCTGGTTTTGACTTCAGTCCCAGATGCGAATTGGAACCTGAGATGTTGGCAAACTTATCGATAAGACCGACTCTTGTGGAAAGGATTGGCGAGAGCCAAAAGCGAGACGATAAGCTTGTCAAGATTATCCGTGATTTGGAATCGGGATTGGATCCAGAAAAGGATAAAGGATTCGAGGTCGATCGAGAGGGTTGGCTTCGGAAGCAAGGCCGACTAGTTGTTCCCGATATAGATGAATTGAGGAGTGAAGTTCTGAAGGAAAGTCATCACATGAAGCTGACAATTCATCTAGGTGGAAATAAGATGTATCGGGATATGAAGAGAACCTACTACTGGGAAGGTATGAAGAAGGATGTTGGAAATTTTATTTCCAAGTGCATGAACTGCCAGTTGGTAAAAGCCGAACAAAAGAAGCCAAGTGGATTGCTTCAGCCATTAGAAGTTCCTACATGGAAGTGGGAGCAGATATCGATGGATTTTATTGATGGGTTACCTAGAACAAGAACGGGGAATGAAGGGATTTGGGTCATTATAGATCGTTTGACTAAGAGTTCAAGATTCATTCCTGTTCGATCGACTAGGACTGCATCAAAGTTGGCTGAATTGTATGTTAAGTGGATAGTTCGATTCCATGGTATTCCGAAGAGTATAGTGAGCGATCGAGACCCATTGTTCACTAGTGGATTTTGGAAGAGCTTCCAGGAAGTTTTGGGAACCGAGTTGTGTTTGAGTACAGCTTATCATCCTCAAACAGATGGTCAGAACGAGAGAGTCTACCGAGTTTTGGAAGATCTCCTCAGAGCTTGTGTTTTGGATTTCGGAGGATCATGGGAAGATCACCTTCATTTGGTGGAATTTGCATATAACAACAGTTACCAGTCAAGCATTGGTATGGCACCGTATGAGGCATTGTATGGGAGACCGTGTAACTCTCCGACATGTTGGTTAGAGACAGGAGAAAAGCTGATACTTGGGCCAGAAATGATTCGACAGACTTCGGATTGTATAGGGATCATTCGGTGACGAATAAAGGCAGCCCAAGACCGACAGAAAAGTTATGCCGATAAGCGTCGTAAGGATTTGGAATTCAACGTTGGTGATATGGTTTTTGTGAAGATTTCTCCACTGAAGAATGTTATTCGATTCGGGAAGAAAGGGAAATTGACTCCGAGATTTGTTGGACCATTCCCGATCATCGAGCGAATTGGAAAGCTCGCCTATAGATTGGAGTTACTAGAGAAGATGTCGGGTGTGCACAATGTTTTTCACGTATCGCATCTACGGAAGTATGTGCACGACTCGAATAAAGTGGTTTCTGCTGATAGCTGTGAAGATTTCGAAGTTGATCCAGTCGATAAGAGACTTCGTAAGCCGCTTCGTGTTGTGGAAACCGACACGAAACAGCTTAGGAGGAAGGTAGTTAAGTTGCTCAAGGTACAATGGAGTGATGATGATAACGACTGTACGTGGTAGGTGGAAGAGAGGATGAAAGCAGATCATCCTGAACTCTACAAGGTATGGCCATAAGGTGTCGTGTCATCTCACGATATTGTAACTTGTTCTAGTTTTAGAATTCTGCATGCTAAGCTAGAATTGGATGCATGGTTTGTTGATTGCTATGGATGGTAGGCGTGCAAAATAGTCTTTGATCGCTCTTGTTTGTTTGGAATTTCGGGGACGAAATTCCTAAGGGGGAGAGAATGTAACGACCCGTATTTTTACGGATCGAAACATCGTAAAACTGTTGTCATTAGGTCATAATGTTGTTAAGTCGTCTAGGGTTTAAGTCGTTCGAAGCTTAAGTCGAGTCGAAATTAGATCGTGAGCGACTTAAGAGAATTGACCGACTTAAGAAGGATAGGTGACCTAAGGAAGTTGAGGTTGGCGACCTAAGGATTAAGATAGGTCGTATGCTAGATAAGTCGTATGTTGAGGCTTAGGTCGTAGACGACTTAAGAAAATAGGCGACTCATAGAAACTGGCGACCTAGGGAGTTTGGGATAGGTCGTATAGGAGTTAAGTCGTATGGTGGCTTAGGTCGTGAGGTAGGATTAGGTCGGAGGGGCGACTTAAGAGGATGGAGCGACCTAAGAGAGTTGGCGACTTATAGGAGTAGACGACTTATAGGATCAGCGACTTAAGATAGATAGCGACCTATAGAATGTTGCGACCTATAGAAGTTAGCGAGTTAGTGAAATTAGGTCGTGAGCGACCTAAGATGATAAGTTGTATCCTAGCTAAGAGTTAGGTCGCTAGTCCAATAGTCAGTTAGGTCGTAGGTCGCGAATTGATGCACCTATTTGTTAAGTCGTAGGTCGTAACTCTGTTGAGTTGTTAGGTCGCGAGGAAGTGTGTCTGCGTTAAGTCGCTAGGTTTTGGCTTAGTGTTAGGTCGTGAGCGACTTAGGAGTTAAGCTGCTAAGTCGTAAGTCGTAGACAGGTGGGTCTGGTAGGTCGCGTATGGATGCGCTTATGTGTTAGGTCGTAAGTCGCGCATAGTTAAGTCGCGCATTGTGTTAGGTCGGAAGGTTGGCTAAGTCGTAGGTCGTGATGTTGTTGAGTCGGAGGTTGTTAGGTCGTGGCATTTTTAGGTCGTGGGCGACCCAAGAGCGGACGACTTAAGGAAATCAGCTATAAATAGGAGGGTTTTTCTCACTTTTTGGGATCCGGATTTTGAAGCGACGAAGTGCTGCCATTTTGAGAGCTCGACTTCTACACTTCTTCACTTCTTTTCTCCACTCTAATCTAGTGATTCCATCCATCCAAGTTGAAGATCAAATTGAAGATTTAAGAGCTTAGATTGAAGATCTACATCCATTGAAGTGAGATTTCATCGTTTGAAGCGGATTGGTGATAGATCAAGTTAGATCCTTCGCTGTCCAGATCTGAAGTGGGTTTCTTTTGAGGTGTTTAGGTGATTTGGTGAGTGCTGATTATCTCTCACACGGATCCAAAGGAGTATATCGGATCGTTGGCTTGATTTTGTATTAAAGTAGTGATTTCCATGCATTCTTGTAAACCTAAGTATAGATCCATATAGATCCATTGTTCATGATGATTTGACATCCATTTTACTAAGTGTTAACCTATGCAAGTTCATTTATCAAGATTATAGAGATATTGTTCATGTTTTCATGCTTGTTAGACTTTTGACTCTTTAATTACGAAATTGCCATTATTGTTATAATTGTCTATTTAGATCATATTTGAATGCTTGATTACTTGGATTAATGTTTGACTTGATTGATTGCTATGAATTAGATGATTGATGATTTGATTTAGACCGAAGATGATTCAAAAGCTAAGGGAAAGGCTCTTGAATTGGGAAAGCTGCTCGTGGCATATGTAGCGGATGATGAAGCTCATATGAATAGATTTGATGATGATGTTGAGATGAAGCTTTGCTATGATGATGATGAGGCGAAGCATGAGATGAGATAGTCTTGGTCTAATCCAGACGGGATCATTCCAAGCATGTTGATAACTCGGTGAAATGGTTCGAGTTAGAGGATAATGGTTTGCTCGAGAGGCGCTTGAGCTAGTATGGAAATAGTCGTCGAGGAGGATGACTAGAAGGCTGAGATCTCATCGTTGTTGAAGGTTCTAGCATGCTGAAAGCAAGAGTACGTTGGGCAGATTCGATAGTCCCTAAAGGCTACTGATTGGGTAGTCAAGTACTCTGGGCAGATTCGATAGTCCTAGGCACGGGTCACGATGACGTGCAGAGTTATGTCTAGAACCGGGGTTTCCATTAGCCCTTGACGGACGGATGAAAGAATGAGCCGGTCGTTCAATTAACGATGATATCGAAGCAATGATAACAGTGATAGCCGGAGTCATGGATGTTTGGTTGTATCGTCATTCGGACTCAAGAGCAGTGTTTTCTGGGTGCTTATCTGATCTTGGTTTAGGCCTTGGGGGTTTGTACTTGGAAAACATCGCCCTTGACTCAAGTGATAATTGCTTTACTTTAAATTGTATGCTTTGATATGATTGCTTCTATTTAGTGTGTGTCTGGGGGCTATCACTGTAGAAAGAGGTGGAGTGGGAGGGTTGTATTCCTATTCCTTTTCCTTTATGCTCTTTTGGTATGTTGTTAGTTAATTTACCACTCACTAAGACTGTTGTCTGACTCAAGGCTTTATGTTTTAACTCTTATTGCCTTGGGCTGTTCGTCCAATTTTGGACGGGCAGACTAGGTAGCAGGTGACAGGTGCTGTTCTTGCTTCCCACGATGCTGATGTCGAAGACGAGCTGGAGGCTTGCATATTATTTTCTTACTATATGTACTGGATGTTCCGCTGCTTTGTGTCATTCTCTGAGTGTTATGTAGTGAGGCTTGATGTATTGACTATTCAGATGTTTGTATTCAACTATTATGAAGTTTATTGATGAGATTCTATTCTGTGAAGCTTCACTATATATATGTTCTATTATATTTTTTCCATGCGCTGTGAGTAATACGATAGATTCTGTTGTTTTAATTTACCCTGGCAATCGTCCATGGTCGCCTGACACACTTTACAGCGCACTATCTCTTGGTTCAGTGCAGGGGTCATGGGCGGTCGTCACACACGACAACAGCAGGCCTTCACGTGCATCCTTCTTCCACGCCCTCGCCTTGCAACCGCCACCAAAGGCTCGCCCACTAGAACCCACCTGTTACCTTTCCTCTCTTCTTCTTGTTCGGCCTTTCTCATAAAAAAATGAAAGGTGATACCATATATTTGTTTGGATCTGGATCTTGCTTTTCCTTCTACCTGAAAGTGCTCGTGTCCCCTCTCTTTTGCCGCCTACACCATCCTCTATCAGCCTCACACCACCTCAGTGCTCCGCAACCACTAGCAGCTCACCTCAGCAACTTGAGAAGTAAACCCAGTAAACACCTAAGCCTTCTTTTCTTATTATAATAAAAAAACAAAATGATGATGAAAGGTATAATATGTTTATGTTTATGTTAGTATTTTTGAAATAGATTTTTTTTAAATAACTGTAATAAAATATATGTGTTTGGGAAATACTGATTTTTAGTATTGGTTTTCAAAGATAATTTGTCTATATATATATATATTCATTTTGAGAAAAATAGGTGTTTTTTATGGAATAATGATTTTGAAGTAGAATCTATATCGACTTCATTTTATATGTGTTTAAAAAAATTAGATATTGATTTTAAGGTGTATGTGTGTGTATATATATATATATATTATTTTTAATATGCGTTTTCAAATATGGATTTTAAATATAATATATATATATTGTATTTCCATCAAATCCTAGTTCGTCAACCCTGCTTTGCTTGTTTCTATTGCTGTCCGGAGATTATTTCGGCAACTCTTGCCTGTTTGTGCATATCCATGTCTGTGCTTCCCATTCTCGTTTTTCTCTAGCCTCGAAAGGTGAGCAATCATTCACGATTAACATTCTTATTTTCGGTAAATTTAATTTACTTGAAATGACTATTTATATATGCTATTAAATTTGAATTGTTAAGTTATTTAATTGTTAAATATGATATGTCATTATCTACAATTGTTCACCTATGAGATATGACACCATAACCCTGTTGTATATATTATATTTAAATTTGTTGCTGATGATATATGTCTGTGGTTGATCTGTTATATTATAATCATATTTGTTTTCACTTTGCAAGTTCCCTATTAGTTTAGAATTTCCCTATGGGTTGAAATGATACATACCCGAACGGTAGTATAGATTAGGGGAAGGTCGTTATGGGTTGAAATGATAAACCCAAGCGATTTTTATTGATTTTGAATTTGGGATTGTGGGTTGAAATGATATATACCCATAATATTTAAATTGTGGATTGAAATGATAAATATCTGTATCACTTGACCATAGGATAGAAAATTATATACGGACACCGTTGGTCTATATTGTGAAAAATGATTTCCAAAGTTCTCAAAGGAAATATATGGGTTTTATAAATATTGATTTTTTTGTTTTTTTATATAATATATAAATGTTATTTTTATATAGGTGTAAATTTAGATCTTTATAATTATATGTTTTGGAAATTTTAAATTTATAAGTTAGTTTTGAAAATATAATTTTTAAGATTTTTCTTATAACTTTATTATTTTAAAAATATATAAAATAAGATTTAAACTAAAAAAAATTTAATTTAATTAATATATATATTATGTTTAAGTATTTATTTAAAATTATATTTTAAAAATAGATTTCATAATAACATTAATAAATAAAGGTTGGAAAGATAAGTTAAAGCTGATTTGTAATTTGATTTATTAAAGAATTCAATTTAAATAAAAATGATTTGAAATTTATTGATTTGAGATTTTAAGGATATGAAATTTATAACTTGATAACTTGGTTTTGATTAAAAGTGACCAAATGAATATTTTTGAATTTAAATAAATTGAAATTGAATATTTAGTTTTGATTTAAATGTGAAATTTGAGTTTTTATTTAAATGATATCAAAGGGATTAGGTGAATGTTTTAGAATCAAATATAATTGAAGTTAGATTTTTATTTTTTATTTTTATTTAAATTTGTAATTTGAGATTTTATTTAAATGTTATTATAAATGATTAAGTGAATATTTCAAATTTAAATAAAATTAAAGTTGAATTTTGGAAAATAAATGAAATTTATCGAATTGAGTTATTGTAATTATTTGAAGATTTAAACTTTGAAGCCTATTGAATTTGAAATGGAAATTCAAACCTGGATTTGAAATTGATATAAATTCAAGTGGATTAATGAAATTTGTAGTTAAAATCTGGATTTGAAATCGATAAATTAAAATGGTTTTATGATAATTTGAACTGAGATTGATTAAATTGAATTTGGAACTAAAGGTTGATTTGAATTGATTTGTAAAATTGGAAGAAACCAATTCTAATTCGAACTATTTTGATAAACTATTTTAGTATATAAACTCTTTTTAATATATAAACTATTTTTAATTTATAACTTATTTTTAAGTATATAAACTATTTTAATTTACAACCATTTCAATATATATATACTATTTTCAATATGTAAACTGTTTAAGTTGGAATCGTTATGATTTGGATTTAATGGATTTAAACGCGAATATTTGATGTGATGGTTTAACCTATTTTGTGGTTAAGATTTTTGAAATAAATATGATTTTAAAATGAATACTAATTTGAAAGTGATATGATTTTAAAAAGTTAATATGATTTCAAAAGTGATATGGTTTTTGAAAAGAATATGATATTTTGATATGAAATATGAACTGTTTAAAATGATTATAAAAGCAATTTTATAAAATGACCACGGTGTGAAATAAGCGTTTGGTTATTAAGGAGACCGGGATCGAATATTGTCATACTCTCTGCCAATACCGAAAACCACTTTAACAACTGTGTACGTGGTGGAGATTCCAGAAATGAAGTAGGATGGTCTGGTGTGCGATTCTGTATGAGGTATTTACGTAGCCCTGACTCACGTGAGTCATCTTAGATGTGACTAAGACGAGAGCCACGCCGAGCCAAGTGAGGTCAATCTTCCTATCGGACACATTTCTTCGATACCATTCTATTACTTTGTGATTTGATTGGGTGCACCTTTGATTTGGGAGTGTCTCGAGGTGGGAAGTAGTAGATGCTATGCGTTACCACCAGTCCGGATCCACAAACGATATATCTACCCTGGCATTGCCTCGCGTACCGTGTTCGCATGCCCTATCGCGCCTTCTACGAGTTTGTTTTGTACCGTACCTATGGGGTGTCCTCTGGGTAAACCATCGGTTTGTTGGAGCTTACGGCATTGTATAGACTATGGGAATATATAAAATGTGTTAAGGGAGATATGGGTAACGCCTTAATGCTATTTTAATACTTTACTTTACTGATAGACATATTATTATAGCGTATATTACTACATAGTAGATAGTTCCACGGATCCTTAGAAGATGGAAATCCCAAGCATCCTTTAAGTTACTTGTGTTTCAGTTGATATTTCACTTGAGTTAAATTTACTAATATAAGAATGTTAGTCCTGACTCGAGTGTTTTGTGTTTTATTTTATGCTCGGGGCAGACTGAGTGTCACAGCATTTGACTCACCTTCGGAGTTTGAAGCTCGGCTTGAAGATCTGTCTCTTATCTATTCAGCTTTCGGTTATTACAGTTATTTCCAGTTGATTATTCAGACTCGTCATTTTGTTTATGTATTAGAGATTCCTTTGTATTTGAGATTTATGTTGTATTTTATTTCATACTTTGTGGTTTATATGGTAGCTTCATGAACTACTATTTATCTATTCTGCTGCTTATTGTTGTAAAACTCTATGTCTGTGATTCTGTGATTGATTTATTTACTGTATATGTTGTGTTTTGCCAAATATAAATTAACAATCTGTTGTTTTGAGCAATTCAAGTCTTACATGTGTGGATGATTGTCGATTTGAACGGTTCGAAATACCAGGTCGTTACAAGTGGTATCAGAGCCAGGTTTAGACAAACTTAGCATATGGAGTATAATTTAATTATGGAATCACCTTCGTTCGAGCTTGAATTTCTTCCTCTTTGATTCAGATTTCCTTTGAATTGGGGAACAACCCTTTTGTTCTGAAATCCATTCTTGTCTTATCTTGTTCGTGTTCTTTTGATACTGGAGCATCCCATAGCTTCATTTCTGTTGATCTCTACAACCTCAACTATCAACTTCATTCTTTTGTGTGACTAATCCATCGGCAGTCCCGCCAATCTTGTGTGATTTGTAAAGGGGTGAAACTCCTTTACAACAGGCGTTGATTCACCGGAGATTTGTACATCCTCGGTTTTGATGATGTTATTTCTTGTAAAGCCCAAACTGTTTCTCGGTAGACAATCCGGGTAATTCTCTTGTGATTGAATGTCGAATGCCTCAGGTTATGCAGGCAGTTCTATCTTTTCGCTTGATTCTCAGCCTAGTGATCTTGACTTCCCCTTGTGGTCCATCTATTTTCAGATGTCTTTGGTGTAACGACCCATAATTTTCGATAATTAAAATTTTTTAATTTAATAAGGTTTTGTGATTTAATGTGGTTTAAATAATAAGAATATAATTGGAATAAAATGTAATAGTATTAATTTAAGGTAATTTATAATTGCCTTGAATGAAATTCCAATTAATTAAAAGGATTAAAAAAGTTATAATTGATATAGATTGTAAATAAATTTTAGTAATGTATACATTAATTAATGTGGAAATTAGCCACAAGGGCCTCTTTAGCTGGTGCAATTAGTTTCTAGGACGCACAACGGAAATAATTACTTTTAAGGACAAAATGCAAATTAATTAGTTTCTAAGGCCTAAAAACTATGAATTATGTCCTTGAAAGTAATTGGACCCCTGACTTTGTCCTTAAAAGTAATTATTCTGCTGACTTTGGCCTTGAAATTAATTTTTGTGGATGTGTGTCCTAGAAACTAATTGGACTGCAAAGTTTGTCCTTCTATTGAAATGTCCCTTAATTAATAATTGGATTTAAAGAATAATTGATAATTTAAATGTTGATTAATTAATGAAATAATGTGTAATAAATTGTAATTGAATAAAATTAGTGTTGTAGTAGTAATTATAACCCTTGTTGTGGTTAATAAACTTGTAAGGTGTGACCAAAAGTTAATGGTGACAATTATTATATGTTATCTATTTATTTAGCCTGTTAAATTAAATTTGAAATCAATTGCAATTAATTCACTTAATTAGTGCAGTTAATGTAGGTTAAATTAATAATTGTAGAATTAGTATAATGTAAGTTGTTATAACTTTTGTTGTAAATAATAAACTTACAAATGTGATTAAATATAAAAATGGTGACAATTGTTATTTGTTACCAATTCATTTAATCAATTGCAATTGAATGTCATTTAAATGTTACATTAATGTGAGTTGAGACAATAACTGTAAATTGTGAATGTAATAAAAGGAATAGAAATGTTAATTATATTCATAATGTAATAGTTAATTAATAAAAGAGTGAAATCAAGATAAATAAATTAATTTGGTATTTTAAATTATAATTAATGTGTGAAATTGGAAAAAATTTAATATAATTGAAATATGGTAGCTAATACAAATAAAAAGATGAAAATTGTAGCATATTAGTGAAATAAGATATCAACAAATATTAACTATGCTATTAGAGTAATAATTAATTGAATATAAAGATTGAAATCAAATTAAATCAATTTATTGGGATTAAATTATAGTTAATTGGATTTAATTACAGTTGAAATTGAATACTGTAATTAATGTAATAACCAGCACTGAATTTTTATATAAATTTGTATTAAGTCATTGTAAATGTCTAAGTGATTAAAAAAGATGAAATTTGGTAACTATCAAATTTGAATGAAAAAGTGATTTAATTAATTAATTATTAATTTATTTAATTAACGGGAAAATAGCCATTTTGGCCACTGTCTCGGATTTCAACGAAACTAGTTTCATCGGATTCGAAACGGTGAATTATTATCTAGTTTCAAGTGTCGTAGCGATCGGACTTGTCTTTTGATCGTACGGACTCGAAACGCGTAGAAATCAATTTAATTAAAATCAATTGAAATCAATTTGAAATAAGCTGATTTTAAGCTAACTTCTTCATACGATGGAATTAGGACTTGAAACCTGTTCCATTGAGTTTAAAATTATCGAAAACATCTATTTTGATTTAAGGGATGACCCGTTTTCGTTTCGGGGTCAGAACGGGCTTTTTGGATCGCGTAGTTGTTTCAATCCAACCCTGCCTATATATAGGCTGTTATAAACCCTAGTTGTTTCTCATATTATTATTTTCGTACGTACATCTTCTTCCTCCTTCTCAAACCTAATTCCCAAATTCCAAAACCTACTTTCAAAAAAAAAACCGAAAAAGTTTTGCTACGGGTTTACTTTGAGTCGGGAAGAGGTTTGCTTTGAGTCGGGAAGAGGTTTGCTTTGAGTTTCAGAGGAGAAAACTCTGCAGCGACTTGGGGTCAGAGAGAGTTCGAGGCCAAACAAGGCGGATCTGGGCGCACTTCAAGTTCCAAAGGGGAAAACCCTGGAAAGACTTCGGGTCAGGAGTCAAATGACTCGGGTCTCGTGTCATTTTGGAAAAAACTCAGAGCAAGCACCGGGTAATTGAGGCGGCGACTCAAAGTAAGACCCGAAGTCGAAATTTTCCAATCTTCTAACGATAATAACTTTTTCATACGAACTCGGATTCAAGCGCGGTTTTCTCCGTTGGGATCGTATAGGAATTCTGGACATTATAGAGCTAGGTTGGTTGAATTCTGAGATAGTTGAATTTTGGGCCTTATTTTGGATTTCAAATCAATTTGAAATCAAAGGTGAGTGTTTTAACCCGCTCATAATTACTAAACTATCTTATGTTAGTTAAATTTAATCTATGATGTGATTTGAAATTAATTGATTGATGTTTGGTATGTTTAAATTGTCATTTTAGTTAAATTTAACTTTTATTGCTTTTAATTATCGTTTAATTTAATATGGAATTTTAAATCGTCAATTTAATACGTGTATTGATTATCAGTTATCTAATGATGTTTATTGGTCGATTGGATGATAATTGTGATGGATGTTTGATTTTTGATATTGGATGACTGGATGTTGTATTTTATATTGTTTTAACACTGCAAGTTCCCTATGGGTTGAAATGATACATACCCGAACGATCTGTAGATTAGGGAAAAATCATTATGGGTTGAAATGATAGACTCAAGCGATTTTATGGATTTTATTTAATTCGGGATTGCGGTTTGAAATGATATATAACTACAAAATTTTAAATTGCGGATTGAAATGATAGATATATGTATCACTTGACCCTAGGGTATTATATACGGACACCGGATTGGTTAAATTAAATGATTTTTAATTCCTTAAAATTTGAATTCAGTTAACTGGCATTGTGAAATAGAAACTGATTTATATAAACTGAATTATTTTCGATAATCCAAGTGTTAATGTTGAAAGTGGAATTGATTTAATGATTTGTTCAAAGGATTTAAATTTGAAGTTCAAAATTGAAGTGTCAAATATAAATGAATTTATCAGAATTGAGTTATTGAAAATGTTTGGATATAACTTTGAAATTTATTTTAAACTAATTTAATGTAACGCCCGGCCCCTATACCCATGCCAACCAAGAGCAATACTAAGTATTACTGTCAGAAAGCACGGAGAATGGGACTCGATAGGGCTAAATGCTGTACTCATTCCCTTGAACTAACACTGGCACGAGAAATTTTATGATTTTTTTAACTTACCATTCGTGCTCAGTCTCGGTTCAAAGCAATGGTACAAGACAAATGTTTTCCAGGTTACATGGTATAGAATATAATAGAACATACAGCTCAGCACAATAACAGCAATATACATAATACATATCATAATAGTAATGTCCACAATACATAGTCCATAGTACATAATACCACTCCCAAAATACATAATAACATACATACCATAATATATATATTAACTACTCATAAGTCCAAGTTGTAAAGTCCAAAACCCAAAAACGTGGAAAATGATAAGAATGCTGCTACAGTCCATGCAACCTAACCTGCAACCACAATCCTCAGACTGACCCGAGGATTATAAAACAAATCACACGGGTCAGACTATTTCTAGTGTGAGTGAAGTAAGATCTATGGACAATGATTATCTGAATCAACAAAATGAAAAAAGGGCGCAGCATGTATAAGCCAACATGAGGCATATATGTGTGTGAGAACCAACATGTAGATTTAGTTTCATAATCATTTCCTTTAATCACACAATGGTTTTAGACCAAAAATATCGTATGTAATCCAATACGATACCAACCCAATTATCATATGTAAAGCAATATTATAATAAATAAGTTCATACACACATTCTCCAAAGATACTGGGTTTTCTAAATCAACTTTAATATTTTCCATAAAAAATCATAAGAAAAAAAATTGCATTATGGGAATGATATGATAAATATAACATGACTCATAAAATATACCAAATAAACAGACGCTAGTATTGTAAAATCACAGTGGTAGAGCTCGAGCGCGCGTGGAGACATCAGCACCGTAACCTACTCATAACGCCATAATACACCTGGCGATCAACCCAGGATAACCAAGACGGTCTAAGGCAAAGGCCGTATGCTACCCGTTCACGGATCTACATGTGGGACCCCCACGCCTCCATCTATCATAGTCCGTGACCCGATGTAACGACCCAGAATTTCTGTCATTTGAAATTCAGATATTTAATTGATTTTAAATATTAACAAGTGAAATTTGTAAGTCGAATAAATTTAATTTCGAATATAGTGATTTAATTGGATAATTAAATCGACAATTTAATATTTGAAATTGCGTAAATAATTGGAAATTGAATTAAATGTGAATAAAAATGATTTATAAAGTTATATTAAATCATATTGGAGTTAGAATGACATTTGTAAACTTTTAAAATTGAATTAAAAGTCAAATTGTGAAATTGAATATTTTAATATTTAATTGACGAGTAAAAATAGCCATTTTTCAAACAGTCTCGGATTTCGACGAAACCAATTTCATCAGATCCGTAATGTTAAATTATTGTAAGATTTCAAATTTCGTGTCAATCGGATTTACGGTTTGTCCGGGGCGAGCCAAAACGCATAGAAATTAGTTTAATCGATTTAATTTAAATTTGATCGTTTATTTCCGTAACTCGCACATATGATCGAATTAGCTCCCGAAACATGTTCCATTGTGTTCGGAATGCGGGTTAGACCTCAGAAACGTCAGCCGGCATGTTTGATTTCGAGTTCGAAAATTTTCGAGATGAATAGTGTTTCGTAGAAATTTCTATAAAAGGACCAGTTTTATTTCATTTGCAAACAAACCCTAGAAAAGAAACCCTAGCCGCCACTAAACTTTCGATGGTCAGAAACTTCGTTCGTTCCTCCTCGTTTTTCTCTCGATTCCTTCACTTTCACGAAAATCCTCTAACTAGAAAACTATAGAGGGCAGTGAGTACTATAACTTCAACGGTCACGATCGATTTTCATTGTCTGGATCGACGTGAAATTGCGTTTGAACACCTAACGTTCACACACGTTTTGCGAAGTAGGGGGGAGGCCGAGATCATGCGGTCAGTCGGCGTTAGTAGAGCAGGCGATGGCCTTTCGATTTGTGGTGTTTGATCGTGTTATCGAGGGTCGTGATAGCTGCGATAATTCACGAGCAACGGCGGTCGTGGGTTTTGTTCGAACGAGATATGCCTGGGAAGAAGATGGCACATGCGGCCGTGATCTGTTGTCTTGAAACGAACGGCTATGATGGAGAGTAGGGTTAAAATTAAAATGAATTGTAAATTATTATATTATAAATTCGTTCAAACTTTAAAATGCTCTAACTTTTTGATACGAGGTCGAAAATCGACGAAACGAATTGCGTCTGGTTCGTTTTGACGAGCACTATGCAATGGAGCTTGTTTGGAGTCGTTTGGAGCCAGTGATAATTTTGGGTAAAATTAAACGTTCGTTTAATTTCATTCGAAATAAAACACTACAACTGATATTGGAAACTCAAGGTGAGAACTTCTCACTCAATCGAATTGTGTTTCGATTTCAATTTTAAATAGTTAAATTTAAAATTGGTTGATTGTGTGTTTGGATAATGATTGATGATTGGTTGAATTGAAATAGACCCTATACGCCGCATATTAAGCGGAGGTTATTATATTAAAAACATATACCGTGATATTCCACCGTGAAGTGGAATTGGTATTATATATGTATTTGGAGTTGATTTCCCGCATTATATAGAGGATGAGACCCTATTGCGCCGCATAATAGCGGATAATATTTTATAAATCCCATATACCGCGATATTCCACCTCGAAGTGGAATTGGTATTGTGCAAACATCTGTGGATGCAGGGAAACAGGTTGGAGGGATCCAACTGGATTCCTCAAACATTTGAAATTATTTCATATGTTGTGTTGTGATTTGTGATCTATTTATCTATGATATGAATATCTGTGATCTGTGAATTAAAGATAAGCGTCATAGTTTATACCGCTTATCAACTATATTTCTGTGTTCTGATCTGTGATGGTTGGATGTTGTTGCACTATTGTGTTAAACCCTTGGACTACACAATACACACACCAATGTGGATTTCACATGGAAATCGGTTAAGTCACAGATTTTTTACAACTCTAAAGATTGAATTTTTGAATCCAAAATAGTTTTGAAATTGGAATTGAAAGTTTTTGAAAATGAGATTCAAAAATAAGAGTTATTTTAAATAACTTAATAAAAATTGGAATTTAAATCATTTGATTTAAATTTTGAATTCAATACTTGAAATTGAATTCAATGATTTGGGAACTATGGTCTAAAAGATTGTACAAGTTATAAAAGGTGTTTATATGGGTTTTTTTAACCATTTAAAATATGGTTTTGGAAATTTAAATTTAAATCCAAGTTTTATACTTGGATGGCTTTAACCCGTGTAATTGTAACCAGTTTTTCCCAAAACGAAAACTATCTGTTTTCAAATAATAATATCTTTCATAAAGTGAAACGATTTCCAATTTGTATCGAAACATTTCAAGTTGAAATGAAATTGTGAATAGTTTGGAAAAACTATGAATTAACCTTTGTGAAGATGATTAAGCTTTATCTTGAAATCAAAGAAGATTTTAAAAGGTGTATCTTTTATATTATAAAAGACTTGAATTGTGAATAGTTTTGAAAGCTATAAGTTAAATCTTGATTTAAAGATTTAATGGGTTAATCCAATTGAAATGGGAAATGATTTGGGAATCTGTGAATGAATCTTTGTGGAATTGGGTGAACTTTGTGAAGTAAATCTTTTTGTTTAAAGATTTAAAATGGTAATTTGTTTAAACCATTTAAAGGAAAGGATTTGGGTAATAAGTTGTGACTTAATTGAAATCCCTATATCCATATGTTTTAAATATTGTGCTCACTATTCGGTTTAGCCGGGAAAGGACCTTTGTGTCATATAACCCATTCCGAATAAGTGATATGACGATATGGATAACATTTGAAGACCGGTGGTGAAGACCGGGTATTTGTGAAAATGATAGGATGACCTATTGATTGTCTCTGCACCGTTATCTATGGTATAGAGATTTCCTTTGTGATGGGAAGTTCGATCGGGATTGTGAATACCCGGATTGCAAGGGCTTCTTTGGAAGTGCCTTCGGTTTTGTTCGAACCCGGAACAGACTTGTATGGTTACATGTCTGACATTACATTTTGAGATACAAAGCTGATTTCTTTCAAATACATTTCTGTTGGTGGCGGAGAATTTATTCTCTTAGCTTAACACCCTTCTCTGAGACGTACGAGCTCAGAGGTTATGTAGTTGAAGGTTATCAGCGATATATTCCCAATTTGGTAATGTGGCATGCTGAGTGTTGATGTGTGATGATTATTTATTGATCATTTGTTGATCAAAGCGTGGCTTTGTGAAAAAGCGTAGCTTTGTGGACGAGACTTCGTCAGACCTCACACCCCGGAAATGGTCGAAACAGGAATGATGCGGCAAGGTTATGATGGTCGCTCCCTTTAGGGTATGTCATTTCCTTCTGGAAAAGGGTGGTATCAGGTATGGAGCCATGGTATTTAACCTATGTGGTTACTCCAATCTCATTTACTGTGTGATTGTTGTTTTGTTGAGGCACCTCAGATAAAGGTCCCAAAGGACCGGGGGATGGCATACTCGAGTAGTAGTTACGTAGTGACAGAGGTAACCCGGCCTTGTGTTGGCAGAGATCCGGGTAGGTTCTCGGGACGTCCCGCCAGAGGCGTACCCATTGGCAGTAGGAAGTTCCTTAGCCTGACCATTTGTTGGAAATCCAATCAAACAATACGAGCCCTTTACGGTTTTAGTTGTATAACCTGCCATGGAATGTGGTGGTAACCTGCTATTGAACATGGTAGCTATAGTAGGCAAAAGTGTGGAATGCATATGCTTTCTAAGATTAATATTATACTTTCGAAATGTTTTCAACACTATGCACTAGTAATAATATACAATGATTTTGCGTAGTAAGCTTTTTTGACTATCATAAGGAGAAATCTCCTCCAATTCTGCGTTTGCATTGTGTGTGTGGCGGGAGGCCTTATGGTAGTTTCATTTTCCAAAAAGCATTGCGGATGTCTTTTACTTCCTTTGTTGTTGTTTTAAAGATAATAACTGTTTTAAGTTCTCACACCAATCCCATGACTGACCTGGAGTTTATTGTTCCTTTCCTAAACTCTGGGTGCCCATAATTTTCCATACGGGCAGCCTAGAGTCAGGTTATCAGGTCATTCTGGATTTTAGGAGGCTTTGGAGCTCAAGTGGCGAGCTGGATGGAGAGACGTATCACTTGTATATGATATTATTATTCCGCTGTGTATTCTGTATGAGGACAAGTTTGTATAACTGTCCATTGATGTATTGTGTGTATATTGACTCTGATGATGTAATGTATAAAATGATATAGTTCTTGATTTAAAGATTATTCATCTATCTATTATATGTTGTTCCGCTGCGATATGTGAGATTCTGATATTGTTTCTGTTGTTTCTTCTTTCTTTCTTTCTGTCTTCTTCTACCTCTTCTTTTTAACCATAACAATTCGGTCTTCCGGCATTCGATTGCTCGGCAGTTGATACAGTGGACGTATTAATATCGATTTTCGGAAGTCGAAAATCCCGAGATGTTACACCCGCCGATCGGAGATCCCGATCAAAAGAATAAGAATAACCCTATGTAGCAGACCATTGACCTTTGGTGGTAAAAGGGCAAGTGATATACCACCGATTCAGATAGCGATCCTGAATCAGGTCGGCCAAGATGGAGTTTTGGCCCATTGGTACAATAGAGTCCAATCTATCCCCACCCAAAAATCAAAGAGATCTTTAAGTTTTATTATTTAAAAACATGCCATAAGAATCCAAATTGCTTTTAAATTCAAAACACTTCTTAAAAATAAAATCAGTGATGGCAAAATCCTCCAAAAATCCTTTAATAAACCCAGTATATGGTTTTAAAACAATTAAAGTTTAGTAAAACAATTGTCCATAGAAATAAGTATAATTACATCTCTATTTCGCGATAATACGCAATTACCCCATAATTCTTGCGTATCAAAATAAAATACAATTTTTATTTGTAATGCTATAATTTGCAAAAATTTATTAATTTTAATAAAAAAAAATTTCCGTCGCGCTGCACGGTTGCAACCCTCCAAAAGTGGGCTGCACTGGTGCAGCGAGTGGGCTGCACACTATGCAGCCGCACTACACTACAGTGCAACATAGGGCTGCACACAGTGCAACCCCCACCGGGCTGCACTACAGTGCAGCCGTCGACTGTAGAAAAATGCAGTGTGTGGCTGCACAAAAATGCAGCGTGTGGCTGCACTGCTGTGCTGCCCCCTTGGGGTGCACTAAAGTGCAGCATTGCGTTGCACTACAGTGCAACCGTATGCTGCACTACAGTGCAGCCGTCAGTTGCACAACAGTGCAGCGCCGTGCTGCACTACAGTGCAACCGCGCGCTGCACAACAGTGCAGCACTGCGTTGCACTACAGTGCAGCCATCGGCTGCAGCACTACAGTGCAGGGTAGGGCTGCTGCATAGTGCAGCCTGTGCAGTGCTATCTGCGCAATGCAGCCTGTGCAGTGCTATCTGCACAGTGCAGCCAGCAAGCTGCACTGTAGTAGTTAATTTCAGAGAATTTTTTTTTCCCTGAAAATTTAATAAAACATGCTTTGTTTTTAGGACATTTCATCATGCATGTTATTTGTATTAACAAAATTTAGTCATACAACATTCAATTTGATGTATGTTTCAACCAAATTGCATTCATCTCTTCTCCTTTACCATACCACATCCAATTCTTTTTATATCAAATCTGTACAAAATTGCAATATTATTCTAATATCCAATGACCCGAATAACAGTAAATAAAATAAGGGGAAGGAACTAGCAACAATTCATATGTAAAGATTTCACTTTTAGGCCTTCATGCAATTATAACTTGAAATAAAAGAAAAAGCTTAAAACTTCACTCACCTAAAACTCCAAATAGCAATCTTTAAGCTCTAAATCAGCTAGCCCTTGGATTGCTTGTCTTTCACCTTCCAATTGCTAACAAAATAAGAAAACCCTAAATAGTTATTCATTGGAAAAGAAAGATGATAAGGGATTATAGGGATACTTACACTTAGAAATTGGGAATCTTAGATTTGATTGCAGCTTTGCATAGTGAGTTTTGGATGAGAGAATTAGAAATTATGTTTCCTCCTTTCTTTCTTTTTTTCCTTTCTGTTTCTGTAACTTCTGTACGTACTGTAAACGAGCAGAGGAGAGGGAGTGGTGTTTTTATTATAAAGCCCCTCTTCTAGAATGTTCTCCCAATTAACCCTTATTTTATTATTTCTTTCTTTATTTTATTTTTTTTATAAAATGTAATCACTTTATTTTGTCCTTATTCTAGATTTTTCTTTTCCTTAACATTATTTTATTCAATTTCTAGAACTTTCCTACATGACATGATATTATTATTATTTATTTATTTATTTTCTTTTCCTTTTATACCTAATTGTAAATCAACATAAAAAAATTCCCATCTAAACTTTTCATACCTAAAACACATTTTATCTTATGTAATTACTTATCATTCTTTCATAAAAACATATCATTCTCAATTTTAAACTTTTCAAATAATTTGGGTTAATAAAATGGTTCATTTATTAAAATAAATTACATTACCACTAAAAAAGACATAATTTATAACGCCAAATAAAAGTAAATGAATTCGTTACCATTTAATTTCCCCTCAACCCTATTAATATTAAATTTCCATTTTATTTTCTTTTGTCGTCATTGATTATTTCATTTTTTCCTAAATATTTAATTGTTTGTTATTATTAACAGATTAATCATCAATTTATTAGTTGATTCCCAATTTAGTATCCCTAAAAATAGGGTTGTTACAGACTTCCCTCCTAATAAAAATTATGTCCTCGCAATTGTTATATAAGGGCTATATCTGTAACCTTAATAGTTAATCCAAACTTTAGAAGATAAGACGTACCTTACTCGAGTGCCAAACAATTCAGGTAATGCCTCTGCATCGACTCTTGTGTTTCCCAAGTGCAGTCCTTTGGATTGTTCAACCATTGCACCTTGACTAGAGGAACCACCTTACTACGCAACTTCTTCATCTCAGAGGCAATAATACGAATAGGCTCTCGAGTATAAGTCATATTAGGAGTGATCTCAATCTGCTGTAAATGCTTTTGCTCAATCACTTCCTCGGAATCCCTCAAACACTTTCTCAAGTGTGACACATGAAAGACGTTGTGCACACTCGATAAGTGTTCAGGTAGAACAACTCTATAGGCCAGCTTCCCAATCTGCTCCATAATAGGATAAGGCCCAATAAAACTAGGAGCAAGCTTACCAGTCTTGCCGAACCTCATTACCCCCTTTAAAGGAGTAACCTTGATGAATACATGATCGCCGACGCTAAACTCCAATTCCTTTCTTCTTTTATCTGCATAGGACCTTTGTCTATCTTGTGCTTCTTTCATCCTCCTTCGAATTAACTCTACCTTCTCTGAAGCTTCCCGTACAATGTCGGGACCAAGAACTAACTTATCTCCAGTCTCAAGCCAGCATGCAAGAGATCTACATGGTCTTCCATACAGTGCTTCGAAAGGAGCCATGCCTATACTGGACTGAAAGTTGTTGTTATATGAAAACTCTACCAAGTATAGGTGGTCCTCCGAAGACCCTCCAAAATCCAGAATACAAGAGTGCAACAAATCCTCCAATATTTTGTTGACTCGCTCAGTTTGTCCATCGAACTGAGGATGATAGGCTGAGCTAATATTCAACTTCGTCCCCAAAGCCGATTGTAAGCTCCTCCAAAATCCACTAGTAAATAATGGATCTCTGTCACAAACTATAGCGCTAGGCACACCATGGAGACGAACAACTTCCTTCACATACAACTTCGCCAAATAAGGTGCAGTCCTCTTTGACTTGACTGGGATAAAATGGGCAGATTTCATCAAACGGTCCACCACTACCCATATGCTATCATGCCCTTGCTTCGATCGAGGCAAGCCATCAATGAAATCCATAGATACCTGATCCCATTTCCATAATGGAATCTCCAAGGGCTGAAGAAGACCGCTAGGCTTCTGGTGCTCGCATTTCACCAGTTGGCAAGTAATGCAATTCTTAACATATTCACCTATATCGCGCTTCATTCCTTCCCAGTAATATAGGCGCTTCATGTCCATGTACATCTTGCTGCCACCTGGGTGAATAGTGTATCGTGAACAATGGCAATCATTCATCACCTCTTGTCTTAGCCCTGCAACATTAGGTACAAAGATCCTACCCTTCTTCCTCAAACAACCAAGAGCATCTATCTCAAAAATTTTTAGATCATCAGCCTCCTCTCCATTCTTTAACCGATGAATACGGTCTAAAGCAACCGAATCTTCCTTCCGAGCAAGAGAAATCATGTCCATAAGACTTGGTCTCACAACCAAGCTAGCCAACATCCTCCTTGAGCTATGAGTGGGCATACTGTAACAGATCCCACTAGAATCTAACACCTCCAGGTCACGCCATTCAGCCACCATCATCGATACAACTACCTAGTGTTTATGGCTGAGAGCATCCGCAACACGGTTTCCTTTCCGAGGAGTATACTGAATATCAAAATCATAGGCTGCTAAAAACTCCAACCACCTTTGTTGGCGCATGTTCAGTTCCTTCTGGGAAAATAGGTAATTCAAGGACTTATGGTCTGTATAAAGAACAAACCGCTCACCCATAAGATAGTGTCGCCACAACTTCAAAGCAAAGACCACGGCTGCTAGCTCCAAATCATGAACAGCATACCGAACCTCATTGGGCCTCAATTGCCTGGATGCATAAGCTACAACTCATCCTTTCTGCATCAGTACTGCTCCAAGGCCAGACCCACTAGAATTAGTATAGACCACAAGATGATTACCCTCTGGAATCACTAAAACTGGAGCATTAGTGAGCATCTCTTTCAACTTTGAGAAAGCTTCTTCATACTTATCTGTCCACTCATACTTGACTCCTTTCCTCGTCAGCCTCGTCAAAGGAGTCACAATCTTGGAGAAATCTTTAATAAAACACCGGTAGTAACCAGCTAGCCCCAAGAAGCTTCGTATCTCAGTAACAGATTCAGGTCTCTTCCAATTCTGTATGGCCTCGATCTTAGAAGGATCCACGACCAGACCGGCTTCGGAGATTATATGGCCCAAAAACTTTACCTCCTTTTGCCAAAAGTGGCACTTGGAGAACTTAGCTTTCAGCTTGTGTTCCCTTAAGGTCTCCAAAACCATCCTCAAATGCCTTTCATGCTCTTGCTCAGACTTGGAATACACTAGGATGTCATCAATAAAGACCAGGACAAATTGGTCAAGATATGTTCTGAATATTCTATTCATAAAGTCTACAAAGTATGTAGGAGCATTCGTAAGCCCAAACGGCATTACTAACCATTCGTATGAACCATAACGAGTGCAGAAAGCAGTAAGAGGAATGTTATCTTCCACTACTCTCAACTGATGGAATCCGGTGGCTAAGTCCAGTTGGGAAAAGACCTTCTCTCCGCTCAACTGATCAAAAAGATCATCAATATGAGGTAATGGATACTTATTCTTTATAGTCAGCTCATTAAGCTTCCTGTAGTCAATACATAAACGAAGAGAGCCATCATCCTTCTTTACAAATACAGCAGCAGCTCCCCAAGGAGAGCTACTAGATCAGATAAACTGCTTCCCTTCCAATTCAGTCAACTGCTTACGAAGTTCCTCCATCTCAACTCGAGGCATACGAGTAGGTGGTCGACTGACTGGTTGGGCTCCTGGGATATGATCTATGCGGAACTCCACGGCCCTCTTTGGTGGTAAGCCCGTAATAGGCTCAAATATATCACCAAAATCCCTGACAATTGGTACTCTGCCTATTTCATCTTCCTCTCACGACTCCATGGAAAACAAAGAAGCATGAGCATCAGAGCTCGGTATATCCAGAGTCACATTAACAAACCCTAGAAAAGAAACCCTAGCCGCCACTAAACTTTCGATGGTCAGAAACTTCGTTCGTTCCTCCTCGTTTTTCTCTCGATTCCTTCACTTTCACGAAAATCCTCTAACTAGAAAACTATAGAGGGCAGTGAGTACTATAACTTCAACGGTCACGATCGATTTTCATTGTTTGGATCGACGTGAAATTGCGTTTGAACACCTAACGTTCACACACGTTTTGCGAAGTAGGGGGGAGGCCGAGATCATGCGGTCAGTCGGCGTTAGTAGAGCAGGCGATGGCCTTTCGATTTGTGGTGTTTGATCGTGTTATCGAGGGTCGTGATAGCTGCGATAATTCACGAGCAACGGCGGTCGTGGGTTTTGTTCGAACGAGATATGCCTGGGAAGAAGATGGCACATGCGGCCGTGATCTGTTGTCTTGAAACGAACGGCTATGATGGAGAGTAGGGTTAAAATTAAAAAGAATTGTAAATTATTATATTATAAATTCGTTCAAACTTTAAAATGCTCTAACTTTTTGATACGAGGTCGAAAATCGACGAAACGAATTGCGTCTGGTTCGTTTTGACGAGCACTATGCAATGGAGCTTGTTTGGAGTCGTTTGGAGCCAGTGATAATTTTGGGTAAAATTAAACGTTCGTTTAATTTCATTCGAAATAAAACACTACAACTGATATTGGAAACTCAAGGTGAGAACTTCTCACTCAATCGAATTGTGTTTCGATTTCAATTTTAAATAGTTAAATTTAAAATTGGTTGATTGTGTGTTTGGATAATGATTGATGATTGGTTGAATTGAAATAGACCCTATACGCCGCATATTAAGCGGAGGTTATTATATTAAAAACATATACCGTGATATTCCACCGTGAAGTGGAATTGGTATTATATATGTATTTGGAGTTGATTTCCCGCATTATATAGAGGATGAGACCCTATTGCGCCGCATAATAGCGGATAATATTTTATAAATCCCATATACCGCGATATTCCACCTCGAAGTGGAATTGGTATTGTGCAAACATCTGTGGATGCAGGGAAACAGGTTGGAGGGATCCAACTGGATTCCTCAAACATTTGAAATTATTTCATATGTTGTGTTGTGATTTGTGATCTATTTATCTATGATATGAATATCTGTGATCTGTGAATTAAAGATAAGCGTCATAGTTTATACCGCTTATCAACTATATTTCTGTGTTCTGATCTGTGATGGTTGGATGTTGTTGCACTATTGTGTTAAACCCTTGGACTACACAATACACACACCAATGTGGATTTCACATGGAAATCGGTTAAGTCACAGATTTTTTACAACTCTAAAGATTGAATTTTTGAATCCAAAATAGTTTTGAAATTGGAATTGAAAGTTTTTGAAAATGAGATTCAAAAATAAGAGTTATTTTAAATAACTTAATAAAAATTGGAATTTAAATCATTTGATTTAAATTTTGAATTCAATACTTGAAATTGAATTCAATAATTTGGGAACTATGGTCTAAAAGATTGTACAAGTTATAAAAGGTGTTTATATGGGTTTTTTTAACCATTTAAAATATGGTTTTGGAAATTTAAATTTAAATCCAAGTTTTATACTTGGATGGCTTTAACCCGTGTAATTGTAACCAGTTTTTCCCAAAACGAAAACTATCTGTTTTCAAATAATAATATCTTTCATAAAGTGAAAAGATTTCCAATTTGTATCGAAACATTTCAAGTTGAAATGAAATTGTGAATAGTTTGGAAAAACTATGAATTAACCTTTGTGAAGATGATTAAGCTTTATCTTGAAATCAAAGAAGATTTTAAAAGGTGTATCTTTTATATTATAAAAGACTTGAATTGTGAATAGTTTTGAAAGCTATAAGTTAAATCTTGATTTAAAGATTTAATGGGTTAATCCAATTGAAATGGGAAATGATTTGGGAATCTGTGAATGAATCTTTGTGGAATTGGGTGAACTTTGTGAAGTAAATCTTTTTGTTTAAAGATTTAAAATGGTAATTTGTTTAAACCATTTAAAGGAAAGGATTTGGGTAATAAGTTGTGACTTAATTGAAATCCCTATATCCATATGTTTTAAATATTGTGCTCACTATTCGGTTTAGCCGGGAAAGGACCTTTGTGTCATATAACCCATTCCGAATAAGTGATATGACGATATGGATAACATTTGAAGACCGGTGGTGAAGACCGGGTATTTGTGAAAATGATAGGATGACCTATTGATTGTCTCTGCACCGTTATCTATGGTATAGAGATTTCCTTTGTGATGGGAAGTTCGATCGGGATTGTGAATACCCGGATTGCAAGGGCTTCTTTGGAAGTGCCTTCGGTTTTGTTCGAACCCGGAACAGACTTGTATGGTTACATGTCTGACATTACATTTTGAGATACAAAGCTGATTTCTTTCAAATACATTTCTGTTGGTGGCGGAGAATTTATTCTCTTAGCTTAACACCCTTCTCTGAGACGTACGAGCTCAGAGGTTATGTAGTTGAAGGTTATCAGCGATATATTCCCAATTTGGTAATGTGGCATGCTGAGTGTTGATGTGTGATGATTATTTATTGATCATTTGTTGATCAAAGCGTGGCTTTGTGAAAAAGCGTAGCTTTGTGGACGAGACTTCGTCAGACCTCACACCCCGGAAATGGTCGAAACAGGAATGATGCGGCAAGGTTATGAGGGTCGCTCCCTTTAGGGTATGTCATTTCCTTCTGGAAAAGGGTGGTATCAGGTATGGAGCCATGGTATTTAACCTATGTGGTTACTCCAATCTCATTTACTGTGTGATTGTTGTTTTGTTGAGGCACCTCAGATAAAGGTCCCAAAGGACCGGGGGATGGCATACTCGAGTAGTAGTTACGTAGTGACAGAGGTAACCCGGCCTTGTGTTGGCAGAGATCCGGGTAGGTTCTCGGGACGTCCCGCCAGAGGCGTACCCATTGGCAGTAGGAAGTTCCTTAGCCTGACCATTTGTTGGAAATCCAATCAAACAATACGAGCCCTTTACGGTTTTAGTTGTATAACCTGCCATGGAATGTGGTGGTAACCTGCTATTGAACATGGTAGCTATAGTAGGCAAAAGTGTGGAATGCATATGCTTTCTAAGATTAATATTATACTTTCGAAATGTTTTCAACACTATGCACTAGTAATAATATACAATGATTTTGCGTAGTAAGCTTTTTTGACTATCATAAGGAGAAATCTCCTCCAATTCTGCGTTTGCATTGTGTGTGTGGCGGGAGGCCTTATGGTAGTTTCATTTTCCAAAAAGCATTGCGGATGTCTTTTACTTCCTTTGTTGTTGTTTTAAAGATAATAACTGTTTTAAGTTCTCACACCAATCCCATGACTGACCTGGAGTTTATTGTTCCTTTCCTAAACTCTGGGTGCCCATAATTTTCCATACGGGCAGCCTAGAGTCAGGTTATCAGGTCATTCTGGATTTTAGGAGGCTTTGGAGCTCAAGTGGCGAGCTGGATGGAGAGACGTATCACTTGTATATGATATTATTATTCCGCTGTGTATTCTGTATGAGGACAAGTTTGTATAACTGTCCATTGATGTATTGTGTGTATATTGACTCTGATGATGTAATGTATAAAATGATATAGTTCTTGATTTAAAGATTATTCATCTATCTATTATATGTTGTTCCGCTGCGATATGTGAGATTCTGATATTGTTTCTGTTGTTTCTTCTTTCTTTCTTTCTGTCTTCTTCTACCTCTTCTTTTTAACCATAACAATTCGGTCTTCCGGCATTCGATTGCTCGGCAGTTGATACAGTGGACGTATTAATATCGATTTTCGGAAGTCGAAAATCCCGAGATGTTACACCCGCCGATCGGAGATCCCGATCAAAAGAATAAGAATAACCCTATGTAGCAGACCATTGACCTTTGGTGGTAAAAGGGCAAGTGATATACCACCGATTCAGATAGCGATCCTGAATCAGGTCGGCCAAGATGGAGTTTTGGCCCATTGGTACAACAGAGTCCAATCTATCCCCACCCAAAAATCAAAGAGATCTTTAAGTTTTATTATTTAAAAACATGCCATAAGAATCCAAATTGCTTTTAAATTCAAAACACTTCTTAAAAATAAAATCAGTGATGGCAAAATCCTCCAAAAATCCTTTAATAAACCCAGTATATGGTTTTAAAACAATTAAAGTTTAGTAAAACAATTGTCCATAGAAATAAGTATAATTACATCTCTATTTCGCGATAATACGCAATTACCCCATAATTCTTGCGTATCAAAATAAAATACAATTTTTATTTGTAATGCTATAATTTGCTAAAATTTATTAATTCTAATAAAAAAAAATTTCCGTCGCGCTGCACGGTTGCAACCCTCCAGAAGTGGGCTGCACTGGTGCAGCGAGTGGGCTGCACACTATGCAGCCGCACTACACTACAGTGCAACATAGGGCTGCACACAGTGCAACCCCCACCGGGCTGCACTACAGTGCAGCCGTCGACTGTAGAAAAATGCAGTGTGTGGCTGCACAAAAATGCAGCGTGTGGCTGCACTGCTGTGCTGCCCCCTTGGGGTGCACTAAAGTGCAGCATTGCGTTGCACTACAGTGCAACCGTATGCTGCACTACAGTGCAGCCGTCAGTTGCACAACAGTGCAGCGCCGTGCTGCACTACAGTGCAACCGCGCGCTGCACAACAGTGCAGCACTGCGTTGCACTACAGTGCAGCCATCGGCTGCAGCACTACAGTGCAGGGTAGGGCTGCTGCATAGTGCAGCCTGTGCAGTGCTATCTGCACAATGCAGCCTGTGCAGTGCTATCTGCACAGTGCAGCCAGCAAGCTGCACTGTAGTAGTTAATTTCAGAGAATTTTTTTTTCCCTGAAAATTTAATAAAACATGCTTTGTTTTTAGGACATTTCATCATGCATGTTATTTGTATTAACAAAATTTAGTCATACAACATTCAATTTGATGTATGTTTCAACCAAATTGCATTCATCTCTTCTCCTTTACCATACCGCATCCAATTCTTTTTATATCAAATCTGTACAAAATTGCAATATTATTCTAATATCCAATGACCCGAATAACAGTAAATAAAATAAGGGGAAGGAACTAGCAACAATTCATATGTAAAGATTTCACTTTTAGGCCTTCATGCAATTATAACTTGAAATAAAAGAAAAAGCTTAAAACTTCACTCACCTAAAACTCCAAATAGCAATCTTTAAGCTCTAAATCAGCTAGCCCTTGGATTGCTTGTCTTTCACCTTCCAATTGCTAACAAAATAAGAAAACCCTAAATAGCTATTCATTGGAAAAGAAAGATGATAAGGGATTATAGGGATACTTACACTTAGAAATTGGGAATCTTAGATTTGATTGCAGCTTTGCATAGTGAGTTTTGGATGAGAGAATTAGAAATTATGTTTCCTCCTTTCTTTCTTTTTTTCCTTTCTGTTTCTGTAACTTCTGTACGTACTGTAAACGAGCAGAGGAGAGGGAGTGGTGTTTTTATTATAAAGCCCCTCTTCTAGAATGTTCTCCCAATTAACCCTTATTTTATTATTTCTTTCTTTATTTTATTTTTTTATAAAATGTAATCACTTTATTTTGTCCTTATTCTAGATTTTTCTTTTCCTTAACATTATTTTATTCAATTTCTAGAACTTTCCTACATGACATGATATTATTATTATTTATTTATTTATTTTCTTTTCCTTTTATACCTAATTGTAAATCAACATAAAAAAATTCCCATCTAAACTTTTCATACCTAAAACACATTTTATCTTATGTAATTACTTATCATTCTTTCATAAAAACATATCATTCTCAATTTTAAACTTTTCAAATAATTTGGGTTAATAAAATGGTTCATTTATTAAAATAAATTACATTACCACTAAAAAAGACATAATTTATAACGCCAAATAAAAGTAAATGAATTCGTTACCATTTAATTTCCCCTCAACCCTATTAATATTAAATTTCCATTTTATTTTCTTTTGTCGTCATTGATTATTTCATTTTTTCCTAAATATTTAATTGTTTGTTATTATTAACAGATTAATCATCAATTTATTAGTTGATTCCCAATTTAGTATCCCTAAAAATAGGGTTGTTACAGACTTCCCTCCTAATAAAAATTATGTCCTCGCAATTGTTATATAAGGGCTATATCTGTAACCTTAATAGTTAATCCAAACTTTAGAAGATAAGACGTACCTTACTCGAGTGCCAAACAATTCAGGTAATGCCTCTGCATCGACTCTTGTGTTTCCCAAGTGCAGTCCTTTGGATTGTTCAACCATTGCACCTTGACTAGAGGAACCACCTTACTACGCAACTTCTTCATCTCAGAGGCAATAATACGAATAGGCTCTCGAGTATAAGTCATATTAGGAGTGATCTCAATCTGCTGTAAATGCTTTTGCTCAATCACTTCCTCGGAATCCCTCAAACACTTTCTCAAGTGTGACACATGAAAGACGTTGTGCACACTCGATAAGTGTTCAGGTAGAACAACTCTATAGGCCAGCTTCCCAATCTGCTCCATAATAGGATAAGGCCCAATAAAACTAGGAGCAAGCTTACCAGTCTTGCCGAACCTCATTACCCCCTTTAAAGGAGTAACCTTGATGAATACATGATCGCCGACGCTAAACTCCAATTCCTTTCTTCTTTTATCTGCATAGGACCTTTGTCTATCTTGTGCTTCTTTCATCCTCCTTCGAATTAACTCTACCTTCTCTGAAGCTTCCCGTACAATGTCGGGACCAAGAACTAACTTATCTCCAGTCTCAAGCCAGCATGCAAGAGATCTACATGGTCTTCCATACAGTGCTTCGAAAGGAGCCATGCCTATACTGGACTGAAAGTTGTTGTTATATGAAAACTCTACCAAGTATAGGTGGTCCTCCGAAGACCCTCCAAAATCCAGAATACAAGAGTGCAACAAATCCTCCAATATTTTGTTGACTCGCTCAGTTTGTCCATCGAACTGAGGATGATAGGCTGAGCTAATATTCAACTTCGTCCCCAAAGCCGATTGTAAGCTCCTCCAAAATCCACTAGTAAATAATGGATCTCTGTCACAAACTATAGCGCTAGGCACACCATGGAGACGAACAACTTCCTTCACATACAACTTCGCCAAATAAGGTGCAGTCCTCTTTGACTTGACTGGGATAAAATGGGCAGATTTCATCAAACGGTCCACCACTACCCATATGCTATCATGCCCTTGCTTCGATCGAGGCAAGCCATCAATGAAATCCATAGATACCTGATCCCATTTCCATAATGGAATCTCCAAGGGCTGAAGAAGACCGCTAGGCTTCTGGTGCTCGCATTTCACCAGTTGGCAAGTAATGCAATTCTTAACATATTCACCTATATCGCGCTTCATTCCTTCCCAGTAATATAGGCGCTTCATGTCCATGTACATCTTGCTGCCACCTGGGTGAATAGTGTATCGTGAACAATGGCAATCATTCATCACCTCTTGTCTTAGCCCTGCAACATTAGGTACAAAGATCCTACCCTTCTTCCTCAAACAACCAAGAGCATCTATCTCAAAAATTTTTAGATCATCAGCCTCCTCTCCATTCTTTAACCGATGAATACGGTCTAAAGCAACCGAATCTTCCTTCCGAGCAAGAGAAATCATGTCCATAAGACTTGGTCTCACAACCAAGCTAGCCAACATCCTCCTTGAGCTATGAGTGGGCATACTGTAACAGATCCCACTAGAATCTAACACCTCCAGGTCACGCCATTCAGCCACCATCATCGATACAACTACCTAGTGTTTATGGCTGAGAGCATCCGCAACACGGTTTCCTTTCCGAGGAGTATACTGAATATCAAAATCATAGGCTGCTAAAAACTCCAACCACCTTTGTTGGCGCATGTTCAGTTCCTTCTGGGAAAATAGGTAATTCAAGGACTTATGGTCTGTATAAAGAACAAACCGCTCACCCATAAGATAGTGTCGCCACAACTTCAAAGCAAAGACCACGGCTGCTAGCTCCAAATCATGAACAGCATACCGAACCTCATTGGGCCTCAATTGCCTGGATGCATAAGCTACAACTCATCCTTTCTGCATCAGTACTGCTCCAAGGCCAGACCCACTAGCATTAGTATAGACCACAAGATGATTACCCTCTGGAATCACTAAAACTGGAGCATTAGTGAGCATCTCTTTCAACTTTGAGAAAGCTTCTTCACACTTATCTGTCCACTCATACTTGACTCCTTTCCTCGTCAGCCTCGTCAAAGGAGTCACAATCTTGGAGAAATCTTTAATAAAACACCGGTAGTAACCAGCTAGCCCCAAGAAGCTTCGTATCTCAGTAACAGATTCAGGTCTCTTCCAATTCTGTATGGCCTCGATCTTAGAAGGATCCACGACCAGACCGGCTTCGGAGATTATATGGCCCAAAAACTTTACCTCCTTTTGCCAAAAGTGGCACTTGGAGAACTTAGCTTTCAGCTTGTGTTCCCTTAAGGTCTCCAAAACCATCCTCAAATGCCTTTCATGCTCTTGCTCAGACTTGGAATACACTAGGATGTCATCAATAAAGACCAGGACAAATTGGTCAAGATATGTTCTGAATATTCTATTCATAAAGTCTACAAAGTATGTAGGAGCATTCGTAAGCCCAAACGGCATTACTAACCATTCGTATGAACCATAACGAGTGCAGAAAGCAGTAAGAGGAATGTTATCTTCCACTACTCTCAACTGATGGAATCCGGTGGCTAAGTCCAGCTGGGAAAAGACCTTCTCTCCGCTCAACTGATCAAAAAGATCATCAATATGAGGTAATGGATACTTATTCTTTATAGTCAGCTCATTAAGCTTCCTGTAGTCAATACATAAACGAAGAGAGCCATCATCCTTCTTTACAAATACAGCAGCAGCTCCCCAAGGAGAGCTACTAGATCAGATAAACTGCTTCCCTTCCAATTCAGTCAACTGCTTACGAAGTTCCTCCATCTCAACTCGAGGCATACGAGTAGGTGGTCGACTGACTGGTTGGGCTCCTGGGATATGATCTATGCGGAACTCCACGGCCCTCTTTGGTGGTAAGCCCGTAATAGGCTCAAATATATCACCAAAATCCCTGACAATTGGTACTCTGCCTATTTCATCTTCCTCTCACGACTCCATGGAAAACAAAGAAGCATGAGCATCAGAGCTCGGTATATCCAGAGTCACATTAACAAGCCCTTTATAGGATGGATGCCTCAAAGTAACTACTCTGTCTGAGCAGGAAAGCTGTGCATCATAATGATCCAACCAGTCCATCCCCAAGATAATATCAAAGCCAAGGCACTCAAATACATGCAAATCACAGAGAAAAGAGAGTCCGCAAAAGAAAAGCTTAAAGCCCTTACACAACATTCCAAGTGTTGCGGACCCACCAATGGGATTCGCAACCCTTAGAGATGTCACGAGGTATACAACTTCTAAATCATATCTATCAACTAACTCCTTAGATATGAAAGAATGGGAGGCACCGGTGTCAAAGAGTATACGAATAAAAGTATCTCTAAAAGGAATCGTACCTTCCATGACCGCCACCTGCTTTCCCTTCCTCTAGCTCGGGCCCGGATCTCCTTCCATCACATTCAGCTTAGCTGCTTGCTTCTTCTTCGTAAGCTGTGGACAGTTGTTCTTCAAATGACCAATCTGGTGACACTCATAGCACTGCCTCTGTGGGCAATTATTAGCAAAATGCTCCATCACTCCACACTTGTAGCATTTCACTCCACTTTTATCTTGCTTCTGGGAGCCTGAAGCCTGACCATTCTTTTTCTTCTTCTGAGGATTCTGCTTCTTCTTAGGGAAGAATGGAGCTTTCCTCTTAGGCACAAAGCTCTGTCGGTTCGTTAGTGCATCATCATCTCTTTCCCGATACAAGTCTTCATACCTCATGGCCAAATCAACTATCTCATCAAAAGTGGAGCGAAGCTGAGTCAAAAGTTGTTCCTTCAGCTTCCTACGTAGACCATCCATAAATTTCTGGTTCTTTTTGAAGGGAGTGTTGACCAAATCGGGGCCATACTTAGAGAGGGAGTTGAAGGTATTGACGTACTCCTAAACGGTCTTATCTCTCTACTTCAGCTCAATAAATCTACGAGCGAGGATGGCCTTCTCTGCCTCAGGAACAAACCTTAGCTCGAATCGTTCCCTAAATCTCTCCCATCTTAGCTCCTCCTCGCCTATCTCAGCACTAACCACATCGAACCAGTCAGAGGCACAATCTTGGAGGAAGCTGGAAGCAATCTGGACCTACTGATGGTCCGTCATACCCATGTGCCCAAAGACTCGTTCACAAGTCCTCAACCAAGCCTGAACTCCAACCACACCTTCATTTCCATGAAAGGGCTTCCCTCCAAGCTCATAAAGTCCATACACATACGAGCAAAATCAACTCTAGGAGCAACATTAGGAGCGGGTGCGGCCTGTGGCATGTTCCGCATCAACTCTAACCACTGCTCCATCGTCAAACGGGGAGGTCTTCCAGCCATCTTTCTCACTACTCTGCATAGTGAGAAAAGTTGTTAAGTTGGAATTAAAATTATTCTCACACAAAACGTTCAAAGATTTGGGGTTTTGGTTTAGCTATGTACAACTATTATTATATTATGGGAGTGATACTTATGGTATATGGACATGTACAATGCTTCTACTGCTTTGTGCTAACTTATATTCTAAATATATTCTATACTATTGTTAACCTGGGCTATGATACCAACAATGTAACGCCCGTCCCCTATACCCATGCCAACCAAGAGCAATACTAAGTATTACTGTCAGAAAGCACGGAGAATGGGACTCGATAGGGCTAAATGTTGTACTCATTCCCTTGAACTAACACTGGCATGAGAAATTTTATGATTTTTTTTAACTTACCATTCGTGCTCAGTCTCGGTTCAAAGCAATGGTACAAGATAAATTTTTTCCAGGTTACATGGTACAGAATATAATAGAACATACAGCTCAGCACAATAACGGCAGAATACATAATACATATCATAATAGTAATGTCCATAATACATAGTCCATAGTACATAATACCACTCCCAAAATACATAATAACATACATACCATAATATATATATTAACTACTCATAAGTCCAAGCTGTAAAGTCCAAAACCCCAAAACGTGGAAAATGATAAGAATGCTGCTATAGTCCATGCAACCTAACCTGCAACCACAATCCTCAGACTGACCCGAGGATTATAAAACAAATCACACGGGTCAGACTATTTCTGGTGTGAGTGAAGTAAGATCTATGGACAATGATTATCTGAATCAACAAAATAAAAAAAAAGGTGTCGCATGTATAAGCCAACATGAGGCATATATGTGTGTGCGAAACAACATGTAGATTTAGTTTCATAATCAATTCCTTTAATAACACAATGGTTTTAGACCAAAAATATCGTAAGTAATCCAATACGATACCAACCCAGTTATCATATGTAAAGCAATATTATAATAAATAAGTTCATACACACATTCTCTAAAGATACTGGATTTTCTAAATCAACTTTAATATTTTCCATAAAAAAAATCATAAGATAAAAAAAAATTCATTATGGGAATTATGGGATAAATATAACATGACTCATAAAATATACCAAATAAACAGACGCTAGTATTGTAAAATCACAGTGGTAGAGCTCAAGCGCGCGCGGAGACATCAGCACCGTAACCTACTCATAACGCCATAATACACCCGGCGATCAACCCAGGATAACCAAGGCGGTCTAAGGCAAAGGCCGTATGCTACCCATTCACGGATCTACACGTGGGACCCCCACGCCTCCATCTATCATAGTCTGTGACCCGCCGATCGGAGATCCCAATCAAAAGAATTAGAATAACCCTATGTAGCAGACCGTTGACCTTTGGTGGTAAAAGGGAAAGTGATATACCACCGATTCAGGTAGTGATCCTGAATCAGGTCGGCCAAGATGGAGTTTTGGCTCATTGGTACAACAGATTCCAATCTATCCCCACCCAAAAATCAAAGAGATCTTTAAGTTTTATTATTTAAAAACATGCCATAAGAATCCAAAGTGTTTATAAATTCAAAACACTTCTTAAAAATAAAATCAGTGATGGCAAAATCCTCCAAAAATCCTTTAATAAATCCAGTATATGGTTTTAAAACAATTAAAGTTTAGTAAAACAATTGTCCATAGAAATAAGTATAATTACATCTCTATTTCGTGATAATACGCAAATACCCCATAATTCTTGCGTATCAAAATAAAATACAATTTTTATTTGTAATGCTATAATTTGTTAAATTTTATTAATTTTAATAATTAATTTTTTTCCGTCGGGCTGCACGGTTGCAGCCCTCCAGGAGTGGGCTGCGCACTGTGCAGCCGCGCTGCACTACAGTGCAGCATAGGGCTGCACATTGTGTAGCCGTGCTGCACTACAGTGCAGCATAGGGCTGCACACAGTGCAACCCCCACCGGGCTGCACTACAGTGCAGCCGTCGGCTGCACAACAGTGCAGCGCCAGGCTGCACTACAGTGCAGCGCCGGCTGCTGCACACTGCAGCCTGCGTAGTGCTATTTGCACAGTGCAGCCAGCAAGCTACACTGTAGCAGTTAATTTCAGAAAAAAAAAATTCCCTGAAAATTTGATAAAACATGCTTTGTTTTTAGGACATTTCATCATGCATGTTATTTTTATTAACAAAATTCAGTCATACAACATTCAATTTCATGTATGTTTCAACCAAATTGCTTTCATCTCTTCTCCTTTACCATACTACATCCAATTCTTTTTATATCAAATCTCTACAAAATTGCAATATTATTCTAATATCCAATGACCTGAATAACAGTAAATAAAATAAGGGGAAGGAACTAGCAACAATTCATATGTAAAGATTTCACTTTTAGGCCTTCATGCAATTATAACTTGAAATAAAAGAAAAAGCTTAAAACTTCACTCACCTAAAACTCCAAATAGCAATCTTTAAGCTCTAAATCAGCTAGCCCTTGGATTGCTTGTCTTTCACCTTCCAATTGCTAACAAAATAAGAAAACCCTAAATAGCTATTCATTGGAAAAGAAAGATGATAAGGGATTATAGGGATACTTACACTTAGAAATTGGGAATCTTAGATTTGATTGCAGCTTTGCTTAGTGAGTTTTGGATGAGAGGATTAGAAATTAGGTTTCCTCCTTTCTTTCTTTTTTTGCTTTCTGTTTCTGTAATTTCTGTACGTACTGTAAATGAGCAGAGGAGAGGGAGTGGTGTTTTTATTATAAGCCCCTCCTCTAGAATGTTCTCCCAATTAACCCTTAGTTTATTATTTCTTTCTTTCTTTTTATTTTTTTTTTATAAAATGTAATCACTTTATTTTGTCCTTATTCTAGATTTTTCTTTTGCTTAACATTATTTTATTCAATTTCTAGAACTTTCCTTCATAACATGATATTATTATTATTATTTATTTATTTATTTTCTTTTCCTTTTATACCTAATTGTAAATCAACATATAAAAAATTCCCATCTAAACTTTTCATACCTAAAACACATTTTATCTTAAGTAATTAGTTATCATTCTTTCATAAAAACATATCATTCTCAATTTTAAACTTTTCAAATAATTTGGGTTAATAAAATGGTTCATTTATTAAAATAAATTACATTACCACTAAAAAAGACATAACTTATAACGCTAAATAAAAGTAAATGAATTCGTTACCAGTTATTTTCCTCTCAACCCTATTAATATTAAATTTCCATTTTATTCTCTTTTGTCTTCATTCATTATTTCATTTTTTTTCCTAAATTTTTAATTGTTTGTTATTATTAACAGATTAATCATCAATTTATTAGTTGATTCCCAATTTAGTATCCCTAAAAATCGGGTTGTTACATTTAAACTATTTTAATCAATTTAAAACTATTTAATTTATTTTAATATAGTATAACCTATTTAATCAAATTTAATCTATTTTACCTATTTTAAACTAATTTAATTTATTTAATCTATTTTAAATCTATTTCATATAATTTAAATCTATTTAATCTATTTTAAATTTATTTAATCCATTTAAAACTACTTAATATAATTTGAATCTATTTAACCTATATTTAATCTATTTAAGTCATTTTTAAATCTAATAAAATCTATTTAATCTATTAAAATCATAAAATCTAATTTAATCAAATTTAAATCTATTTAAACTATTTTACTATTTTAAAACTATTTAATCTATTTTAAATTATTTTCAACCTATTAAAACTATTTATGACTACCTAAACTATTTTCTAAAATTTCAGACCGTGTAAAGTTGAAGTATTTATATTTAAATCCTTGATGATGATACAACCTAAGTTGGAGTTTGGAATTGATACCTTTTGTAAAATGACATATTTGAGTGAATAAGATGATTTTGAAATGAAGAATTAATTAACATAGCTTATCAATGATTTGAAAGTGAATATGATTGGAAGTGAATATGATTTTGAAAGTGAATATAGTTTGAAAGTGAATATGATTTCGAAAAGGTATGATTTGAAATTGAAATATGATATTTTAATATAAATTGTGAATTGACCATTTTGAATTGTAGAAGAACCATCCGGTGTGAAATAAGCGTTTGGTTGTTAAAGAGACCGAGATCGGATATTGTCACACTCTCTGCCAATACCGAAAACCACTTTAACAACTGTGTACGTGGTGGAGATTCCAGAAATGAAATAGGATGGTTTGGCGAACGATTTCTGTATGAGGTATTTTAACGACCCACTATTTTGGACCATTCAAATCGACAACAAATCCACACATGTCAGACTTGAATAATTCAAAACAATAGATTGTAAATAAATTTGGAGCAAATAAAACCAATCACAGAATCACAGACACAGAATATCAGAATAACTCGCAGCGGAATAATAAAATACATAGTGGTTCATGAAGCCACTACAATACATAGTCTCAAAATAGATACAAAATACCATAGTATGAAAAACAGATAGAACAAAAGTCTGAATACATAAGTCCACAAATACATAAGCAAAGTTGAATGAAATAACTGAAATGGAAAGACAACTAGATAGACAGATAAACTCCAGCAATCTCTAGCTCCAGAAAGTGAATCCAAAGCTGTGACACTCAGGCTGACCCGAGCGTAAAGCAAAACACAAAACACTCGAGTCAGGACATACATACTTATATAATGTAAATCAACTCAAGTGAACTGTAATAGAAATGCATCAATAACTTAAAGGATGCATGGGATCGCCCATCTTTTAAGGATCCGTTAAACTATCTACTATGTAGTAAGATACGCTATTATAATAATGTCTACAGTAAAGTATACTATTTAAAAATAGCGTTAAGGCTTTACATTTTCCACCTCAACACATTTTTAGGTGTGCCAATAGTCTATACAGTACCGTAATAACTCGTAAACTGGAGCTACCAGAGGATACTCCATAGGTACGACACAAATCAAACTCGTAGTAAAGCACGCTATGGTAGGTGAAACGGCACAACGAGGAAATGCCAGGGTAGATATACCAATTACGCATCCGGACTGTTGGTAATGCAAAGCCGCAACAATCGCCCAACTCGAGCCACACTCCCGAATCAAGGGGTGCACCCAATCAATCACAAAGTAATAGAATGGTATATGATGGAATGTGTCCGATAAGAGAAGCCACCTCATTAGTCCGGAATCGCTCCTGTTTTAACCACCTTATGCTAACTCACGGGAGTTGGGTCCATGCAAATACCTTAGGATCGTCGCCACCATCCTACTTCATTCTGGAATCTCCACCGCGAACATAGTTGTTAAAGTGGTTTTCGGTATCGACATAGAGTATGTCCATATCCAATCCCGGTCTCTTTGACAACCAATCGTTATTATAACCCGTGGTTATAAATTTCAAAATGGTTTATATTTCAAATCAAAACATATTCATTTTAAACCATTTAAATTCAAGGTCAATATCCTTCAAAAATAATATTCACTTCCAAAGTTGTAGCAATTCTAAGTTCATTCATTAAATTATAACATTTCCAAAACATTGCAATTTTTGCATTCGCAACACTTTGAAAATGTGATAATACAAATACTAGCATTCGAAATCATCATCTTTTCAGAAACAGCAGCACTCAGAAACTGTTACTGTAGATAGTAGTAATTCAGAAATATAGTCTTTTTCAGAAACAACAACACTTAGAAACTGTTACTGTAGATATAGTATTATTTGAAAACAATACATTTTCAGAAATAGCCGCACTTAAAAAAATGCTACCTTACAGATAGTAGTATTTGGAAAAATAGTACATTTTTTGTTTGCACAAAAATTGGGCAAACACCTCCAAGTCGTATGATTTAGTCGATTTTATGTTGTTCTTAGCAATTTGGGTGGTTTATGCAAATATATAAAAAGTAGGGACTAAACTGTAAAAGACACACAGATTTATAGTGGTTCGGCCAGAATGCGCCTACGTCCACTTTATATGTTATTCTCCTTTACTGTTCAGATTACAAGTACAAAGCTTTGATTACAAGTGTATGAAAGTTGTTCGAAAGTTCTGTCCGTGCCTGAGCTCTCAAACTTGTCTGCCATTGTTGTACCCCTACCCCTCTATTTATAGAGTGAGGCTGGGGGTAGGGGTCTTGGAAGTGTATAGCTGCTGGTGGGCCTGGGCTGACGTGATCTGGCCTGGTAATGTTGGTTCGGTAACGCCCTCTTCCTTTTGGTTCGGTGGACTTGGTCCGGTGGTGAGGTGAGTTGGGATTTGGCTCGGTGGGACTTGGTCCGGTGGTGAGTGAAGAGATGGGTCTTGGAGATGGGTTGGTTCGGTGGTGGTAGTATCTACTCTGGTTCGGTAGTGCTTGTGGGTTGGTTCGGTAATATCCCGATCCGGTGGCAGGTGGAATTGAGACTTTGGTTCGGCTGGGCCTTCTTCTCTTTGGTTTGGTGGTGGAAACGCACCCAACATTTGCCCCCCAAAGTGGGGCATATGCTAGCATATGTCGTGCTTTGTTTTAGGTCACTCGGCTTGGAAATTCTCATTTGGTCCCAAGTGCCGAACCAATCGGTCCGCTCGTCTGTGTTGGTCTATAAGTAGGAGCTTCACGCCTCTGTTATTCCGTACTAGCCGAACCAAACTCTTGCCTTTGCCGAATCAAACATATCACCGAACCAGACCTCAACTGCCAGACCAGGTGAGGCCCACTTCTGCCGGATGAGCTTTCGCTTTGACTTACCGAATGAACTCGGGGATTCCGAGTGCCGAATGAATCTTTAGCCTTGACTTACCGAATGAACTCAGTGATTCCGAGTGTCGAATGAACTCAAAGGCTTTGGACTACCGAATGACGCTTTTATGTTTTGAACTATGAATGAGACTCCAGATTGTTAGGTATTTGCTTATTTATATCCCTATACTCCTTGTTCTAAAAGTATGTTTTCTCACATTGCAGATAATGTCTCATAAAGTAGAAACCCGTTCTGATAAGAAGAAATCCAAAGACCAAGGAGAGTCCTCCATAGTGCCTCCAGTTCAGGCAGCACCAAAAAAACAGGGACCAGCCCCGAGATCGCTAGTAGACGGGTACGGTCCTCAAGAGCTCCTGAACTCACCGCCTGATTGCTTTCCCAGCTCCCTCAAAGATGAGCAGCTTGATGTTATCTCTCGCTCTTTTGGGATCGACAGAGCGCACATGTTATTGCCGGGGGAAGGAGTGATGCCGTATAACCCCCCTGAAGGATATTTTTCTTATAGCAGGTATCATTGCATGTGTGGTGCCATCCCACCTATCAATGCTTGGATAGTCAGCTTCTTCACATACTTGAAGGTGGCTCCTTTCCAGCTTCAGCCCAACTCCTATGCCATCTTGGTGAGCCTGTTCGTCATCTTCCAGAGGAGATACGGGCGTCCTCCTACTTTGTGTCCTGTACTTTAGGGATCGTTATAGAGGATAGGAGGAAAGTTTTTAAATAAGATAGAAATATAAGAAAAAGTAAAACTTCCAATCACGGAAGGCCTGCGATGTGCTTAAGTTCGAGGCAAACAGGTTTTGTAGTCACTTTCCCTAGTTGTGGGTCTTGGAGATATTTGTCACCCATCTTACGCCTCTGCGGGGAGTTTATCTTTTTTACCACAGCCGTACTAAAGACACATCGGAGCTGAGATCGCGTACAGTAACTACCCGGGCCATTATGGCCCGTAGTCGTGGGTATTATTCGATTTACCGTGGCCGGCTAGCGTGGGTGCCGATCGTCAACCGTGAACTACCCCTGGCTGGCCACACCTTATATTGGGGCTTAAAGTAGGTTCACGGTTGTCGGCGAGCCGAACGCCGTAATGAGCTGCCTCGGCTATAGTCGGCCTTCTCGGTGGCTTATAATCGGCTCATTACAGTTGGCTTTAAGGGCCGATCGCGAGCAATGAGTTAACTCGCAGCAGAGGGATGCTGGAGCAAAAGTGTCTCATTGGCGAGGGCATAGATTCTCATAGTACCTGTTAGGTCTTGTCCAGGTTAGGTCGCGCCGTGATGTGTCTTGAATGGAAATGCCATTACACAGGATTTTGTTCAATAGAAAAGGATAAAGTTAACAAGCAGCCAAGATATAAAGGAACAAGTTAAAAAGAGACAAGTTTTTTAAAGTGGTTCGGCACGAAAATGCCTACGTCCACTGATTCTCTTTGTTAATTCACTTCATATGGGCAGTACAAGTTAAGAAAAGTATCGACGAAGGTGTTGGATGTTCCATGCCCTCTGGAACACCTCTCCGTCCACTGTTGACAAAATATAAGCTCCGTTGTGGAGATCTTTATGAATTACATATGGTCCGTCCCAGATTGGATCTAGTGCTCCGGGGCGCGGGAAGATTCGCTTGAGGACAAGATCCCCCTCTTGTAAGCTACGATGCTTGACTTTGGAGTTGTATTGCGCTGCCACTTTTTTCTTGTGAGCTGCTGCTTTGAGGGCTGCATCATTTCGTCTTTCCTCAATTAGATCCAAAGACATATGAAGGAGTTCTTCGTTCTCTTCTGGGTTATAGTGGATCCTACGGTGGGAAGGCACTATAGTTTCAACTGGGAGCATAGCCTTTGATCCGTATGCCAAAGAGAAAGGAGTATGCCCCGTTGATGTTCTGAAAGATGTGCGATAGGCCCAAAGTGCCGTAGGAAGTTCATCCACCCATGCGCCTTTTGACTTTTCAAGTTTCTTTTTGATTAGAGTTTTGAGAATTTTGTTGACAGCTTCGACTTTTCCGTTTGCTTGGGGATAAGCTACAGATGAGAAGCTTTTGTGAATTCCGTGCTCTTGGCACCAGTTGGCGAACTCCTCGCTGTCAAACTGAAGTCCATTGTCCGAAATGATTTTAAGTGGGACTCCGTACCTGCATAGAACATTTTTGATCAAGAAGTTAATAACTTTTGTTGAAGATACTTTATTTAGGGGTTCTGCTTCCACCCATTTGGTGAAATAGTCGACTGCCACTATAGCATATTTGGCCCCGCCTCGGCCCATTGGCAGTTCGCCAATCAAGTCAATTCCCCATACTACAAAGGGCCAAGGGCTGGTCATTTGAGTAATCTCAGTTGTTGGTAGCCGCGGAATCTTAGCAAACTTCTAACATCTGTCACATTTTTTGACGAAATCTAAGGCGTCTTTGCTTAAGGTGGGCCAGAAATATCCATATCGGAGTATCTTTTTTGCCAGAGTCTGCCCTCCAGTGTGATCTCCGCAGCTTCCTTGATGGATGTTGGATAAGATTTCCTTGGCTTCCCTTCCAGCGACACACCATAATAAGGGGTTAGAGAAGCCGCGCCGATAGAGGATGCCCTCTTGTATTGTGTAGCGGGAAGCTTTCCTCAAGATTTTCTTGACTTCGTTACGCCCGTTGGGCAGTGTGCCACTTTGTAAGTAGTCTCGGATGGGAGTCATCCAAGTTTCTTCTTCGGTTGCAGCTATCAGATTCACTTGCTCAAAACTCGGGGTTAGTTGCCTTGAGACGATTACTGTTCCTGAAATGGTGCCGTCTTTCATGCTAGCTAGTTTTGCCAGTTCGTCGGCCTCTTGGTTTTCTTCTCGAGGAATGTGTTTGATCAAATAGTGATCCAATTGACCGAGGAGCCGCTTGGTCTTCCTTAGATATGCTGTGAGCCGCTTTTCTCGAGCCTGAAATTCTCCTAGTATCTGATTCACGATAAGCTGAGAATCACTATGAAGACATAAGGAATTGGCTCCAATCTCTAAGGCAAGTTCTAATCCCGCTATCACTGCTTCATACTTTGCATCGTTATTGGTGGCAGCGAATTCCAACTTTAGAGCACAGCGTAGCTTATTCCCCTGGGAGTGATTATTACCACACCTGCCCCCGAGCCTTGTTCGTTTGACGCTCCATCCACAAAGAGATTCCACTTGATGTCTTCTGCTTTTTCCGATTGCTCCTTACCTTCGTTGGTTAAGAATTCGGCAATGAAATCGGCCATGGCTTGTCCCTTGATGGCGGTGCGAGGATGGTAGGTGATATCATATTGACTTAGTTCAATGCACCATTTAAGTAGTCGCCCAGAAGTGTCAGGACGATGGAGTACCTGCCTTAGCGGTTGATCGGTCAGAACTCTGATGAAATGAGATTGGAAATAGTGACGCAGTTTCCGTGATGTGATTAGTAGACAGTAGGCTAGCTTCTCAAGTTTAGGATATCTGGCTTCTGCCCCCGTAAACCTCTTACTTACAAAGTATACCGACCGCTGTGTGTGGTTGTCTTCTCTCACCAAGGCGGCGCTTAGAGCATGAGATGACACAGCAAGGTATAGGTATAGCTCTTCGCCTTTGTTCGGAGTTGATAGTACTGGTGGTCTATAGAGGTGTTCGATTAAGTTAAGGAAAGCTGTTAAGCATTCGTCAATCCATTCGAACTTTCCTTTGTCTTTCTTTAGAGCTTCGAAGAAGGGGATGCATTTGTCAGTTGCTTTAGAGGTTAATCTGCTCAGGGCGGCCACCTTCCCATTTAGGCTTTGCATTTCTTTTCGGGTAGAAGGTATCCTGATATCTTTCAGAGCTCGGACTTTTTCAGGGTTTGCTTCAATTCCTCTGGCATGGAACTTTCCTGATGATACTCCGAAGGAGCACTTTAGAGGATTCAACTTCATTCCATATTGGCGAAGTACTTGAAACATCTCGCCCAGGTGGCTTACGTGACCGTCGGCTTTCCTTGACTTTACCAGCATGTCGTCCACATAAACCTCCATAGTTTGTCCTATTAGCCCCGCAAACATCTTGTTGACGAGGCGCTGATAGGTGGCTCCTGCGTTTTTAAGTCCAAAAGGCATTACTTTGTAGCAATACAATCCCCGGTCAGTGATGAAACTAGTGTGGTCTTGGTCGGGAGTATGCATAGGAATTTGGTTATATCCTGAGTATGCGTCCATAAAGGATAAGAGTTCGTGCCCGGCTGTGCTGTCCACAAGCTGATCGATTCGGGGAAGTGGGAAGCAATCCTTCGGGCAGGCATCATTTAAGTTGGAGAAGTCAATGCATGTTCGCCACTTCCCATTAGCCTTCTTTACTAGTACCGGGTTAGCGATCCACTCTGGGTAGATGGCTTCTCGTATGAAGTCATTGGCAAGTAGGTTCTTTACTTCTTCATCGAGGGTCGCTGATCGTTCTGCCCCCATACTTCTCTTTTTCTGTTTTACTGGCGCCTTGGTAGGATCAATGTTTAGTGTGTGGCATGCTATGTCTGGGGAGACTCCGGTCATATCGGCATGCGTCCATGCAAATACATCCAAGTTGTGGCGGAGAAAATCAATGAGTTGTTCCTTCAATTCTGCTTTTAGTTGGGACCCGACTTTCAATAGTCTACTCGAGTCGTGTCTGTTCACAGATACAAATTCCATAGCCTCTGCAGGCTCGGTGGTAGCCTCCTCCTCTTTGTCCCTGGGTTCTAATTCATTGAAAGGGTCACTGGTATATCGAAGAGGAGGGGCTTTCTTTAGTTGCTATGCTTCCAAACTTTTTGTGCAGAGGGAAATCTCTGCACTCTTCCCTTTATCCTTCCTGTGGTTATTGCGAAGTTCAGTTACATAGCAATCTCGAGCAATGTCCTGGTCTCCCTCTACTTCCCCTATTCCATTGTCCGTTGGAAATTTCATCTTCAGGCACCATGGGGCCAGGACAATTTGGAAGTCAGACAAGGCTGGCCTTCCTAAGAAGGCGTTGTAGGCCGAGTGGTTTTCTATTAGCACAAATGTTTGTTTCCGCACAACGGAGCGGGGATGACTTCCAATTTCAACAAAGAGGTCCAGTCGCCCGAGGGGCATCTTCGCATTTCCTGTGAAACCGTGTAGCGGTTTATTGCAGGGAAGAACATCCTTTAATGACAGCATCATTTTGTCAAAGGCATGCTTGAATAGGATATTTACTGAGCTTCCAGTGTCTACTAGAATTCGGAAAACTTCGGCTGGACCGAGCCGGGCTGAGATAACCATGGGATCCGTGTGAGGGTACTGCCTTCCCTCCAGGTCACGCCTACTGAATGTGATGTCACCATTCTCTATCCGCTTCGGGTGGCGTTCTTCTATAATAGAATTGACGCATTCTTCATTGTTTCTAAGTAACTTTCCGTACCATTCCATCTCTGCCCAGCTTCCGTCGGCAATGTGTGGCCCTCCCGAGATGGTATGGACCACTATCTTTTCTTGACTGGAGCTGCTGGTGTTGCGATTTCCTCTGCCTATTTCTGGGGAGGGTAGCCTTGGGTTCTCATTGGCAGGAACTGGAGTCCTGTTCTGACCTTTTACATAGCGTTCTAGTCTCCTTCTTCTGATGTGTTCTTCAATCAAGTCCCGGAGATGATGGCATCCGTTGGTATCATGCCCATGGGATTCGTGGAAGCGGCAGAATTTTCCAGACTCAATTGCGTTATCTGATTCCTTCTTGTGCGGGGGGCGCTTGTATTTAACTTCATCTTGAGTGGCCAGGAAGATTTTTTCGATCGTTTCATTCAAAGGGGTGTAAGCGTCAAATCTCGGTCCTGGCCGATATAGACGCTTTTCTCCCTTCTTGCCCCCAGCATTGTCTCTAGAGTCATTTCTTCGAACGTCCTTTGCTACAGCGGGCGTGTTGCCGTGAGCTGCCTTATTTTGTTGCCTTGACTGCCCCTCGGTGGCAGCGTCTTCAAGTCTCATATATTTCCCAGCCTCATGGAAGAAATCGGGTAAAGTAGCTGGTTTTTCTTTTGTCAATCTTCTAGCAAATTTAGTATCTGGATGCATCCCACTACAGAGGGCCATTAAGATAAGCTTCTCATCGGCATCTTGGACTGCGGCCGCTGCGGCATTGAATCGGGTTAGATATTGCTGCACTTTCTCTCCAGGTTTCTGTTTGATACTGGATAAGGAATAAGCGTCCTTGGGTTGCTCCACATGAATGCCGAACTGGCTAATGAACTTTTCTTTCAACATCTCCCATGAGCTGATGGATCCTTGGGGTAGATGGCAGAACCAGGAGGTAGCTAGATCTACTAAGAATAGTGGAAAGCATTTGCACAGTACTTCCTCTGTTGCTCCGCTCATGAGCATATGCTGTGTGTATCTTTGTAAGTGTACAACGGGGTCAGAGGTTCCCTTGTAAGGTTCCATTGTTGGCATTTTCCATTCTCGGGGGGTGATGGCAATCTCGATATTGCGGGCGAAAGGGCTGGTTACCCTCGCGCCTATCCCTCAATCTCTTTGATCCCGTTGGACACACTCTCTGAACAAGCGTGCCATCCTTTCATCAGAATTTGGAGCGGATAGAAATGAGTTCGGTTCTTCTCTGTGGGATTGATTCCGTCCAGATGACCTGTAGGGATGGTATCGTCTATCATTCCTAATATTTTCCAATGGCTGTCTTTGGTCTTCTGGGAGCATGCTAGGTTCAGCCACAGCTGGCCCTTGCCTTGATCTTCCCCTACTGGGTTCTGATCTAAGCACTTCCTCGGGTCCAACTTCGGGCTGGACTCTAGCTCGGCCCCGTTCATTGGCGTTTCCATGGTTAGGCAGCATGACAGGCTCAGCTACGGTTGAACTTTGCCTAGTACCTCCCCCGTTGGGTTCAGTTCCAAGCGTTTCCTCGGGTCGGCGTTCAGATTGAGTTCAGTCTCGGTTCCTACCATGGCCACTTCTGTCGTTAGCTTCTTCGAAGAAGGAAGATCTTTGTTGCCTCTGAGATCCTCCAGACTGGGACTCACCCCATGATTCAGTGTTGCGGTTGGACTCTTCAGCATCCCTTAAGCATGACATGAGTTGGTCCACCAAGGCTTCCTGTTGGGATGTGAAGCGGTTAGTCACTTCAGCCACAACCCTGTCTAGATCTGCCCTAGTAATTGCTACCGGCTGTCCCGTGGCAGGGGTTGTCGGATTTGCCTGACCTTCATTTGGTACTGCTGTTGGAACGGGATGATTTACTTGATCTGTGACCACTGGATCTGGAATACTGCTGGTTGCGATGTTTTTTCCTTTGTTAACATCTTTCTTCTACTTGGGAGGCATGTCTTCCAAGCAATGAGCGATGCTGTTAGGAAGAAAGTTAAGTGGGAGAAGCTGAAGTCCTGAGTTCAGCCCCCTCTCAATGAAAGCACCAAAAATGTTTGCACAAAAATTGGGCAAACACCTCCAAGTCGTATGATTTAGTCGATTTTATGTTGTTCTTAGCGATTTGGTTGGTTTATGCAAATATATAAAAAGCAGGGACTAAACTGTAAAAGACACACAGATTTATAGTAGTTCGGCCAGAATGCGCCTACGTCCACTTTATATGTTATTCTCCTTTACTGTTCAGATTACAAGTACAAAGCTTTGATTACAAGTGTATGAAAGTTGTTCGAAAGTTCTGTCCGTGCCTGAGCTCTCAAACTTGTCTGCCATTGTTGTACCCATACCCCTCTATTTATAGAGTGAGGCTGGGGGTAGGGGTCTTGGAAGTGTATAGCTGCTGGTGGGCCTGGGCTGACATGATCTGGCCTGGCAATGTTGGTTCGGTAACGCCCTCTTCCTTTTGGTTCGGTGGACTTGGTCCGGTGGTGAGGTGAGTTGGGATTTGGCTCGGTGGGACTTGGTCCGGTGGTGAGTGAAGAGATGGGTCTTGGAGATGGGTTGGTTCGGTGGTGGTAGTATCTACTCTGGTTCGGTAGTGCTTGTGGGTTGGTTCGGTAATATCCCGATCCGGTGGCAGGTGGAATTGAGACTTTGGTTCGGCTGGGCCTTCTTCTCTTTGGTTTGGTGGTGGAAACGCACCCAACATTTTCAAAAACATCACCATTTATAAAATGCTACCTTAAAACCACAGCATTTCAGAAATGCTGCCAATACAAATCTAAGATTTACTATAACATTTCAGAAACATTATAATTTCAGTTTTCACCATTTTTAACTTATAAAACATATATCACTTTTCAAAATTATTTATTTGGATATCACTTCACTTATGATTTAATAAAATAAAATTTTATAAATAAAATATCCAAATTTAACCATAATTCATTTATTAAGTCAAAATTACATTTATATTGTTTAACTTTTAATTTAACAAACAACTAAATATTTTATTTACTTTTAAAAATATCCATTTCATTAATAAAATATTTTATTTCTAAGTTAAGTCTAAAATTCCATTTCAAATCAAATTTCAATTATTAAGTCAAATCACATTTACATTTACATCTAAATCATTTATTGACTTATACAATTTTTAACTTATAGAAAATCACTATAAAATTTATTTAAATCATTTTAAAATCAAATTAAGTTAAAATCTCATATATTTTATATTCCAAATACATAGAATTTTCAGAAAATATTTATATTTAAAATTAACCACGAGTCTGTATAATATTTTCTAACCTAGGTCAAGTGATACGGATAATATATCATTTCAATCCGTAATGAATTAAAATCCCGGGTTTGATCATTTCAAACCCGCAATCCCAAGTCAAATAAAAATCGCTCGAGCCTATCGATTCAGCTCATAACGACTTTTCCCTATTCTAAAGTCTGTTCGGGTATGTATCATTTCAACCCATAGTGAAAGGGAACTTGCAGTGTGAGAAACAGAAAATAAAATGAACTGTAAAACATAGCATATTATATCAGGTGATTAAACAAGTATATAATCAAGTTATAACATCATAAAATATCATATAACATGCAGATGTGAGCATATATCATAGCATATCAACTACTACATATCCAAGTGACATTGTTTCACATTTATATAAGTACGATTTGTCGAGAGTGATAAACTCACCTTTTTAAAGCTAGAGATGATAATTCAAACACAAGAACAAACTCTGAAAAAGCACGACAAAGCATGAATCAGATTAGAGGAGAAGTAGCACCCAAGTCCAAATATTGTAACAAATAAAAATAGAATATATATAAGAAAAAGATTCAACACAAAAGAATATAAGAATTAAACAATACAAAACCAAGACAAAGTGGAACAAAAGTGGCTTAAACACATAAGTGGGCTTGGCCTCAAAGGAGATAGGCTTGACCATATGACAATATGGCTCGGCCATGACTTGTTTTGAAGCAAATAGGTTCGGCCATGGTCACAAAAGGCACAGCAAAGCATTGGAAGGTGAAGAGATAAGGGTTACATGAAGGAAAAAAGGTCATGGAAGGTAAAGAGGCAAGGCAACATGCCACTTTGGGTTCGGCCCTAGGCTAAAGTGCTCGGCCATGGGCTAGGCTTGGGTCAGGTCAGGTCTGGTCACGTCTATGGGCAGGGGATGGTCATGGCAAGGCATGGAAAAGAGGAGTTGGTGATGGAATAGGTGGTGGCCGAGGCTAAGGGAAGAAGAGTGGTGAACAAGTGGAGGTCGGCTATGGTTTTCAAGGAAGATAGAAGGTGGGTTTTTGGATCATCGTCATGGCAACACATAGGGTGATGGTGGGATGGTGGAGGCCGGTCATGGTTGGTGATGTGGTGGAGGAGATGGTCGACTTAGGGATGGGAATGGTGATGGCCGAACTTGCTTGCAACAAAAGAAAAAGAAAAGAGAAGAGGAAGCCATGGAAAACTTACTATAAAATTCATTGTTCAAGAAATGCAAATGAGAAGAGATGAGAAACAAAAAGTTTTGTACAACTATGAGAAAGGAATGAACGGCTATGGGAATGGAAAAGGCACAAATTCACATTAAAGAAAAAGACACATAAGCCACTTGGAATTTCCAAGCCCATTTGTCAAGCCCAAAACAAAACAAGCTCAAAACAACAAATAAAATTCAAAGCCCAAACAAAATAAAAGATGGAAAGGTAAAATAGAATAATAAACAATGAAATACTGAAAATAATTGCGTGCCAACCGCTGAATTTTATCAAATTTAAAAAGTATAAAATAGAATTTGACGAAATGAAAAGTAGAACGAATATCAGAATCAAATACTAATTCAAAGAAAAAGATTAGAAATTTAAAATTCAAATTTACAAATTTCAACTGGAAATCAAAGTTTGACAAAAATTGAACAAAATATAAATTTTCAAAAAATCATTATTTTATTATATTTGGAAAATAAATTATAAATAAAATCCAAAATACATTGGAAAATTCAAAAATTTCAATTTAAATGATTTAAAATCAATGTTTTCAAATAAATTTAATTTAAAATATTTGTTAAAATTTATGGGTTGTTACACTCTCCCTCACTCAAAACTTTTCGTCCTCGAAAAGGAACGAAACATAGAAAACAAAGAAAGATAAGATAAGAATAACGAATAGTACCTGAAACAAACAATTCTGGATTCGAAGCATGCATGCTCTCCTCCGTTTCCCAGGTACAATCCTGGTCATCAGTACTCCACTGCACTTTGACCAGATCGATAGATTTACTTTTCAGCTGCTTCGTACCTCTATCGACAATACGAAGTGGCTTCCTCTCGACAGTTAGATTAGGCTCAATACCTAAACTCTCGAGAGCAGAAGGCTGAACAATAAGGGATGGATCATGAAGACACTGGAAAAGATGCGAAACATGGAATACATTATGCACTCCAGAAAACTTCTCAAGCAAGTCCAAACGATAAGCTAAAGAACCAATCCTCTCCAAGATGCAGAAAGGACCAATGAACCTAGGAGCAAGCTTCCCTCTACGACCAAACCGAATCACATTCCTTAAGGGAGAAACCTTAAGGAAAACCAGATCACCAACAGAAAACTCCAAACTCCTCCTATGCCTATCAGCGTACTTCTTCTGCCTATCCTGAGCACTCCTCATCTTCCTCTTAATCTCCTCAACTCTCTCAGAAGCCTCTAAAATCATATCAGGTTCAAGAACCAAACGATTACCGGATTCAATCCAGCAAGATAGAGATCTGCAAGGTCGTCCGTAAAGAGCAGCAAACGGAGACATTTCAATACTAGCCTGAATTCAAAAGATGAAATGAGATAGATAAAAGATTAAGACAAGATTAAAATATAAGATTGAGATTATACCTGATAACTATTGTTATAGGAGAATTCGACAAGATGGAGATGATCTTCCCAAGATCCTCCATAATCAAGAACACAAGCACGAAGAAGATCCTCTAGAATCTGATTCACGCTTTCCGTTTGATCGTCGGTCTGTGGATGGTAAGCAGTGCTCAGATTCAGATGAGTACACAAAGATTCCTGAAAAGCTTTCCAAAACTGACTGGTAAAGATGGGATCACGATCACAAACAATACTGACAGGAACACCATGGAGACGAACAATCTCCCTCATATAGATCTCAGCCAAACTAGAAGCAGAACGGGTAGACTTGACCGGAATGAAATGAGCTGACTTGGTCGATCTATCCACAATAACCCAAATACTCTCATTACCCCTCCTAGTCCTCGGTAATCCATCAATAAAATCCATAGAAACTTGTTCCCATTTCCAATTGGGAACCTCAAGGGGCTGCAACAAACCAGGGGTCTTCTTACGATCGGCCTTGACTTGCTGACAAGTCGCACACCTACTAACAAAAATGGAGATATCACGCCTCATACCTCTCCACCAATACAACTTCTTCATATCCTGATACATCTTGGTCACTCCTGGATGAATAGAAAGTCTGGATCGATGATTTTCCTTAAGTAACTCCTGTCTCAATCCATCAACATTCGGGACACAAATCCGATTATTAATCCTCAAAATATGTCTATCATCGATCTGAGCTCCACTACCATCAAAACTACTACCTCCAACCCTGCTACGAACATTCTCCTTAATAAGCCTAAGCATCCGATCCTCATCCTGCTTAGCCATGATACGATCCAAAAGAGGAGAAGAAACAACAAGCTAACACAACATCCCCTTCTTCCGAGTCAAAGCATTTGCCACAACATTAGCTTTCCCAGAGGTATAGTTGATGTCGAGGTCATAAGAAGCAAGGAACTCTAGCCACCTAACTTGTCTTTGATTCAAATCCTTCTGGCTGAAAATATATCTCAAAGACTGATGATCCGTAAAAAGCTCAAACTTAGTCCCCAAAAGATGATGCCTCCAAAGCTTCAAAGCAAAAACCACAGCAAGCAATTCCAAATCATGGGCAGCATAATTGGCTTCATGGGTCTTTAGCTGACGACTGGCATAAGAAATGACCTTCCCATCCTGCATCAGAACAGCTCCCAAACCTTCACGACTAGCATCAGTGTATACCGTTAATCCCTCATTTCCATTTGGAACGGTAAGAACTGGTGCGGAAGTAAGCTTGCGCTTTAACTCATTGAATGCAGCTTCACACTTATCATTCCATATAAACTTAGCATTCTTACAAGTCAAAGCAGTGAGAGGTGCAGCAATCCGAGCAAAATTCTCAATGAATCTCTGATAATAACCGGCAAGGCCCAGAAAACTACGGATATCAGAGGGAGTCCTAGGAGTTTCCCAATCCTGAAATAGAATAGGGAAAATAAGAACCACAAAGAAGATAGAATAATTAGATTACAAAAGAAAGCTGAAAAAGGTAGACTTACATTGATCCCAGCGATCTTGACTGGATCAACAGAAACTCCATTACTAGAAACAATATGTCCAAGAAATCGGACTTCATCCTTCCAAAAATGGCATTTAAAGAATTTAGCTTTCAATTGGTGACTCCTAAGAGTCTCCAGAACAGAATTCAAATGGACCTTGTGCTCCTCCTCAGACTTAGAGAAGACAAGAATATCATCAACGAAGACCAGAACAAACTTACTAAGAACATCACGAAAAACACGATTCATCAAATCAACAAAGAAAGCAGGGGCCTTAGTCAAACCAAAAGGCATAACTAACCATTCATAAAAACCATTCTTAGTACGGAAAGCAGTCTTGGGAATACTTTCCTCAGCAACTCTAAGCTGGTGGAAACCTGTGGCAAGATCAAGTTGAGAGAAAACAGTAGCACCATAAAGATGATCGAACATATCATTGATACGAGGCATTGGATATCAGTTCCTCATAGTGAGCTTGTTCAGCTCCCGATAATCAACACACATCCTCAAAGAACCATCAGACTTAGTGACGAAAACAACTGCTGCTCCCTATTCGGAATGACTTGGTCTGATCAGACCCTTGGAGAACAAGTTCTCAATTTGTTTCCTCAACTCAACCTTCTCACAAGGTGCCATTCTTCTGGGAGGAAGAACTACAGGTCGAGCTCCAGGAATAAGATCAATACGGAAATCAATTTACCGCTTAGGAGGTGAAGAAGAAACTTCACCAAATACATCGGGATAGAGCTTAACCACAAGGGTGGAATCAAGATCACCAGGAGAAGAATCCAAAGAGAAAATAAAAATGACAGCAAAATCCTGAGGCATACAGCACTGAATTACCAAAGAGTTACCCCGATCATCAACAAGAGAAACAGTTCGGGTTTTACAAGAGATAACGGCTTCATGCCTCTTTAGCCAATCACCTCCAAGCAACAAATCAAAAGCATCGAAACCAAGAACATAGAAATCGCCAGAAAATCTATTGCCAGAATAGAGAAGTTTCACTTGATTACAAATCCTACTAAGGTTCGTGGGACCCCCAATAGGATTAGTAACACATAAAGGTACAGCTGCAAACTTGGGTGAAAGAAGATGCTCAAACTTATCACAAAGATCCACAGAAATAAAACTATGCGAAGCTCCAGTATCAAATATAATATGAACAGGAAAATCAAACAAAGTAAAGGTGCCCTGAAGAGTACCTTGGGAATCACTAGGAGCAGATGGAGTAGACGGAACAAGAGTGGAAGAAGTCATGGCAAAGACTCCAGATGTCTTGCCTTTCTAATACAAAGGACAATCCTTCTTGAAATGACCAGGCTACAAACAGACATGACAGAGATTGTTCCTGGTATCCTGAGGTGGAGGAACAGCAGCACCAACTGAAGTAGGGCAACTATTGGCATAGCGTCCCCTCTGATCACACTTGAAACAAGTGATAGACGATAGGATGCTTCCGAGGAGTATATCCTAAACCAGGATTCTTGAGCCAATTCTGCTTCTGCTGATGGAAATTAGGCTTCCTTTTCTTAGAGTTGCCAGAACCAGGCTGAGATGGAGAAGCACGAGGAACAGAAACTTCCTTAGAAGTAGGATTCTCATATTTAATAGCCATGTCCATCAACTCCGTGAAGGTACCATGAACATGAGAGATGAGATGATCATAAAACTCTGGGCGAGCTCCAGCTATAAATTTCTCATTCTTCTTAAGAGAGGTGTCAATCAGGCCAGGACCAAACTTGGAAAGTTCATTGAACTTCCGCTCATACTCAGAAAATGACATGCTCCCTTGCTTAAGATCCATAAACTCCCTGTATAGCTGGGACTTCTCGGCTTCGGGCATCCATTTTGCCACAAAAGCCTCCTTGGAAAAGATAGATAAGCTAAAGAAAGATTCCAAAGAGAAAAGGCTGAACAGAACACAAGACAACAAAAGAAGAAGATACCTAAACTGCTCCCAAGAAATATCTGCCTCCACAGTCTGAGCTGTGACAGACTCCCACTAATCCTAGACTGTCTCCTGCAACTTCCAAGCTGCCTACTGATGCTTCCGAGCCTCAGTAATCTCCAAACCAGTAAAAATCCTCTCAAGACTCCTCAACCACTACCGGGCCTCTATGATGCTCTCAGATCCAGTAAACTTGGTACCACCAAACTGAGTGAATTCCTTGCAAAGAGTGGTGAACCTGATGGGTGTAACAGGCTCGGGAATTGAAGCAATACCACGACCCCTACCTCTGGCATTCCTGCGTTTCATCCTGAAAAAATCAAGAATGAATTTTAGGACAAAGGTAAACAGAAAGACAAAGATAGGATTCAACTAGAATGGAAATCCTAATCAAAGAATGAAAATAAACAAGGTGGATTCGAAAGAAATGAAGTTAAGAAAATGAGATTTTAAAACAAGAAAATTTATATCCAAAATAATCTTTTAAAATCTTTTAAAATCATTTGAAAAATCATTTATACTTAAAAATACGTTCTCTCACAAAGAAATGATTCTAAGATTGATTTCACTCATTCTAGGATATTTCTACCCTATCTCTAATGAGTTTTTGCTCCATAGGCTAAGGTTTGACTAAAACCAAAGCTCAGATACCAAATGTAACAACCCACTATTTTAGACCATTCAAATCGACAATAAATCCACACATGTCAGACTTGAATAATTCAAAACAATAGATTGTAAATAAATTTAGAGCAAATAAAACCAATCACAGAATCACAGACATAGAATATCAGAATAACTCACAGCGGAAAAATAAAATATATAGTGGTTCATGAAGCCACTACAATACATAGTCTCAAAACAGATACAAAATACCATAGTCTGAAAAACAGATACAACAAAAGTCTAAATACATAAGTCCACAGATACATAAGCAAAGCTGAATGAAATAACTGAAATTGAAAGACAACTAGATAGACAGATAAACTCCAGCAATCTCTAGCTCCAGAAAGTGAATCCAAAGCTGTGATACTCAGGCTGACCCGAGCGTAAAGCAAAACACAAAACACTCGAGTCAGGACATACATACTTATACAATGTAAATCAACTAAAGTGAATTGTAATAGAAATGCATCAATAACTTAAAGGATGCTTGGGATCGCCCATCCTTTAAGGATCCGTTAAACTATCTACTATGTAGTATGATACGCTATTATAATAATGTCTACAGTAAAGTATACTATTAAAAAATAGCGTTAAGGCTTTACATTTTCCACCTTAACACATTTTTAGGTGTGCCAATAGTCTATACAGTATCGTAATACCACCTAAACTAGAGCTACCAGAGGATACTCCATTGGTACGACACAAATCAAACTCGTAGTAAAGCACGCTATGGTAGGTGACATGGCACAACGAGGCAATGCCAAGGTAGATATACCAAATACGCATCGGGACTGTTGGTAATGCAAAGCTGCAGCAATCGCCCAACTCGAGCCACACTCCCGAATCAAGGGGTGCACCCAATCAATCATAAAGTAATAGAATGGTATACGATGGAATGTGTCCGATAAGAGAAGCCACTTCATTAGCCCAGAATCGCTCCTGTTTTAGCCACCTTATGCTAACTCACGGGAGTTAGGTCCACGTAAATACCTTAGGATCGTCGCCACCATCCTACTTCATTCTGGAATCTCCACCGCGTACACAGTTGTTAAAGTGGTTTTTGGTATCGACAGAGAGTTTGTCCATATCCGATCCTGGTCTCTTTAACAACCAATCGTTATTATAACCCGTGGTTATAAATTTCAAAATGGTTTATATTTCAAACAAAACATATTCATTTTAAACCATTTAAATTCAAGGTCAATATCCTTCAAAAATAATATTCACTTCCAAAGTTGTAGCAATTCTAAGTTCATTCATTAAATTATAACATTTCCAAAACATTGTAATTTTAGCATTCATAACACTTTGAAAATGTGATAATACATATACTAGCATTCGAAATCATCATCTTTTCAGAAACAGCAGCACTCAGAAACTGTAACTGTAGATAGTAGTAATTCAGAAATATAGTCTTTTCCAGAAACAGCAGCACTTAGAAACTGTTACTGTAGATGTAGTATTATTTCAGAAAACAATACATTTTCAGAAACAGCTGCACTTAAAAAAATGCTACCTTACAGATAGTAGTATTTGGAAAAACAGTACATTTTCAGAAACGGCACCACTTATAAAATGCTACCTTAAAACCACAGCATTTCAGAAATGCTGCCAATACAAATCTGAGATTTACTATAACATTTCAGAAACATTATAATTTTAGTTTTCACCATTTTTAACTTATAAAACATATATCACTTTTCAAAATTATTTATTTGGATATCACTTCACTTATGATTTAATAAAATAAAATTTTATAAATAAAATATCCAAATTTAACCATAATTCATTTATTAAGTCAAAATTACATTTATATTGTTTAACTTTTAATTTAACACACAACTAAATATTTTATTTACTTTTAAAAATATCCATTTCATAAATAAAATATTTTATTTCTAAGTTCAGTCTAAAATTCCATTTCAAATCAAATTTCAATTAATAAGTCAAATCACATTTTCATTTACATCTAAATCATTTATTGACTTATACAATTTTTAACTTATAGAAAATCACTATAAAATTTATTTAAATCATTTTAAAATCAAATTAAGTTAAAATCTCATATATTTTATATTCCAAATACTTAGAATTTTCAGAAAATATTTATATTTAAAATTAACCACGGGTCTGTATAATATTTTCTAAGCTAGGTCAAGTGATACGGATAATATATCATTTCAATCCGTAATGAATTAAAATCCCGGGTTTTATCATTTCAAACCCGCAATCCCAAGTCAAATAAAAATCGCTCGAGCCTATCATTTCAGCTCATAACGACTTTTCCCTATTCTAAAGTCCGTTCGGGTATGTATCATTTCAACCCATAGTGAAAGGGAACTTGCAGTGTGAGAAACAGAAAATAAAATGAACTGTAAACATAGCATATTATATCAGTTGATTAAACAGGTATATAATCAGGTTATAACATCATAAAATATCATATAGCAGGCAGATGTGAGCATATATCATAGCATATCAACTACTACATATCCAAGTGACATTTTTTCTCATTTATATAAGTACGATTTGTCGAGAGTGATAAACTCACCTTTTTAAAGCTAGAGATGACAATTAAAACACAAGAACAAACTCTGAAAAAGCACGACAAAGCACGAATCAGATTAGAGGAGAAGTAGCACCCAAATCCAAATATTGTAACAAATAAAAATAGAATATATATAAGAAAAAGATTCAACACAAAAGAATATAAGAATTAAACAATACAAAACAAAGACAAAGTGGAACAAAAGTGGCTTAAACACATAAGTGGGCTCGGCCTCAAAGGAGATAGGCTTGACCATATGACAATATGGCTCGGCCATGACTTGTTTTGAAGCAAATAGGTTCATCCACGGTCACAAAAGGCACGACAAAGCATTGGAAGGTGAAGAGATAGGGGTTACATGAAGGAAAAAGGTCATGGAAGGTAAAGAGGCAAGGCAACATGCCACTTTGGGTTCGGCCCTAGGCTAAAGTGCTCGGCCATGGGCTAGGCTTGGGTCAGGTCAGGTCTGGTCACGTCTATGGGCAGGGGATGGTCACGGCAAGGCATGGAAAAGAGGAGTTGGTGATGGAATAGGTGGTGGACGAGGCTAAGGGAAGAAGAGTGGTGAACAAGTGGAGGCCGGCTATGGTTTTCAAGGAAAATAGAAGGTGGTTTTTGGATCATGGTCACGGCAACACATGGGGTGATGGTGGGATGGAGGAGGCCGGTCATGGTTGGTGGTGTGGTGGAGTAGATGGTCGGCTTAGGGATTGGAATGGTGATGGCCGAACTTGGTTGCAACAAAAGAAAAAGAAAAGAGAAGATGAAGCCATGGAAAACTTACTGTAAAATTCTTTATTCAGGAAATGCAAATGAGAAAAGATGAGAAACAAAAAGTTTTGTACGACCATGAGAAAGGAATGAATGGCTATGGGAATTGAAAAGGCACAAATTCACATTAAAGAAAAAGAAACATAAGCCTCTTGGAATTTCCAAGCCCATTTGTCAAGCCCAAAACAAAACAAGCTCAAAACAACAAATAAAATTCAAAGCCCAAACAAAATAAAAGATGGAAAAGTAAAATAGAATAATAAACAATGAAATAATGAAAATAATTGCGTGCCAACCGCTAAATTTTATCAAATTTAAAAAGTATAAAACAGAATTTGACGAAACGAAAAGCAGAACGAATATCAGAATCTAATACTGTTTCAAAGAAAAAGATTAGAAATTTAAAATTCAAATTTACAAATTTCAACTGGAAATCAAAGTTTGACAAAAATTGTACAAAATATAAATTTTTCAGAAAATCATTATTTTATTATATTTGGAAAATAAATTATAAATAAAATCCAAAATACATTGGAAAATTCCAAAATTTCAATTTAAATGATTTAAAATCAATGTTTTTAAATAAATTTTATTTAAAATATTTGTTAAAATTTGTGGGTTGTTACACTCTCCCCCACTCAAAACTTTTCGTCCTCGAAAAGGAACGAAACACAGAAAACAAAGAAAGATAAGATAAGAATAACGAATAGTACCTGAAACAAACAATTCCATATTCGAAGCACGCATGCTCTCCTCCGTTTCCCAGGTACAATCCTGGTCATCAGTACTCCACTGCACTTTGACCAGATCGACAGATTTACTTTTCAGCTGCTTCGTACCTCTATCGACAATACGAAGTGGCTTCCTCTCGACAGTTAGATTAGGCTCAATACCTAAACTCTCGAGAGCAGAAGGCTGAACAATAAGGGATGGATCATGAAGACACTGGAAAAGATGCGAAACATGGAATACATTATGCACTCCAGAAAACTTCTCAAGCAAGTCCAAACGATAAGCTAAAGAACCAATCCTCTCCAAGATGCAGAAAGGACCAATGAACCTAGGAGCAAGCTTCCCTCTACGACCAAACCGAATCACATTCCTTAAGGGAGAAACCTTAAGGAAAACCAGATCACCAACAGAAAACTCCAAACTCCTCCTACGCCTATCAGCGTACTTCTTCTGCCTATCCTGAGCACTCCTCATCTTCCTCTTAATCTCCTCAACTCTCTCAGAAGCCTCTAAAATCATATCAGGACCAAGAACCAAACGATTACCGGATTCAATCCAACAAGATGGAGATCTGCAAGGTCGTCCGTAAAGAGCAGCAAACGGAGACATTTCAATACTAGCCTGAATTCAAAAGATGAAATGAGATAGATAAAAGATTAAGACAAGATTAAAATAAAAGATTGAGATTATACCTGATAACAATTGTTGTAGGTGAATTCGACAAGATGGAGATGATCTTCCCAAGATCCTCCATAATCAAGAACACAAGCACGAAGAAGATCCTCTAGAATTTGATTCACTCTTTCCGTTTGACCGTAAGTCTGTGGATGGTAAGCAGTGCTCAGATTCAGATGAGTACCCAAAGATTCCTGAAAAGCTTTCCAAAACTGACTGGTAAAGATGGGATCACGATCACAAACAATACTGACAGGAACACCATGAAGACGAACAATCTCCCCTATATAGATCTCAGCCAAACTGGAAGCAGAACGGGTAGACTTGACCAGAATGAAATGAGCTGACTTGGTCAATCTATCCACAATAACCCAAGTACTCTCATTACCCCTCCTAGTCCTCGGTAATCCATCAATAAAATCCATAGCAACTTGTTCCCATTTCCAATTGGGAACCTCAAGGGGCTGCAACAAACCAGGAGCTTCTGATGATTGGCCTTGACTTGCTGACAAGTCGCACACCTACTAACAAAAATGGAGATATCACACCTCATACCTCTCCTCCAATACAACTTCTTCATATCCTGATACATCTTGGTCACTCCTGGATGAATAGAAAGTCTGGATCGATGATTTTCCCTAGGTAACTCCTGTCTCAATCCATCAACATTCGGGACACAAATACGATTATTAATCCTCAAAATCCGTCTATCATCGATCTAAGCTCCACTACCATCAAGACTACTACCTCCAACCCTGCTACGAACATTCTCCTTAATAAGCCTAAGCATCCGATCCTCATCCTGCTTAGCCATGATACGATCCAAAAGAGGAGAAGAAACAACAAGTTGACACAACATCGCCTTCTTCTGACTCAAAGCATCTGCCACAACATTAGCTTTCCCAGAGGTATAGTTTATGTCGAGGTCATAAGAAGCAAGGAACTCTAGCCACCTAACTTGTCTTTGATTCAAATCCTTCTGGCTGAAAATATATCTCAAAGACTGATGATCCGTAAAAAGCTCAAACTTAGTCCCCAAAAAATGATGCCTCCAAAGCTTCAAAGCAAAAACCACAGCAAGCAATTCCAAATCATGGGCAGCATAATTGGCTTCATGGGTCTTTAGCTGACGACTGGCATAAGAAATGACCTTCCCATCCTGCATCAGAACAGCTCCCAAACCTTCACGACTAGCATCAGTGTATACCGTTAATCCCTCATTTCCATTTGGAACGGTAAGAACTGGTGCGGAAGTAAGCTTGCGCTTTAACTCATTGAATGCAGCTTCACACTTATCATTCCATATAAACTTAGCATTCTTACAAGTCAAAGCAGTGAGAGGTGTAGCAATCCGAGCAAAATTCTCAATGAATCTCCGATAATAACCGGCAAGGCCCAAAAAACTACGGATATCAGATGGAGTCCTAGGAGTTTCCCAATCCTGAAATAGAATAGGGAAAATAAGAACCACAAAGAAGATAGAATAATTAGATTACAAAAGAAAGCTGAAAAAGGTAGACTTACATTGATCGCGGCGATCTTGACTGGATCAACAGAAACTCCATTACTAGAAACAATATGTCCAAGAAATCGGACTTCATCCTTCCAAAAATGGCATTTAGAGAATTTAGCTTTCAATTGGTGACTCCTAAGAGTCTCCAGAACAGAATTCAAATGGACCTTGTGCTCCTCCTCAGACTTAGAGAAGACAAGAATATCATCAACGAAGACCAGAACAAACTTATTAAGAACATCACGAAAAACACGATTCATCAAATCAACAAAGAAAGCAGGGGCATTAGTCAAACCAAAAGGCATAACTAACCATTCATAAAAACCATTCTCCGTATGGAAAGCAGTCTTGGGAATAATTTCCTCAACAACTCTGAGCTAGTGGAAACCAGTGGCAAGATCAAGCTGAGAGAAAACAGTAGCACCATAAAGCTAATCGAACATATCATTGATACGAGCCATTTGATATCTGTTCCTCATAGTGAGCTTGTTCAGCTCCCTATAATCAACACACATCCTCAAAGAACCATCAGACTTAGTGACGAAAACCACTGCTGCTCCCCATTCAGAATGATTTGGTCTGATCAGACCCATGGAGAACAAGTCCTCAATTTGTCTCCTCAACTCAACCTTCTCACAGGGTGCCATTCTTCTGGGAGGAAGAACTACAGGTCGAGCTCCAGGAATAAGATCAATACGGAAATCAATTTCCTACTTAGGAGGTAAAGAAGAAACTTCACCAAATACATCGGGATAGAGCTTAACCACAGGGGTGGAATCAAGATCACCAGGAGAAGAATCCAAAGAGAAAATAAAAATGCCAGCAAAATCCTGAGGCATACGGCACTGAATTACCACAGAATTACCTCGATCATCAACAAGAGAAACAGTTCGGGTTTTACAAGAGATAACGGCTTCATGCCTCTTTAGCCAATCACCTCCAAGCAACAAATCAAAAGCATCGAAACCAAGAACATAGAAATCGCCAGAAAATCTATGGCCAGAATAGAGAAGTTTCACTTGATTACAAATCCTACTAAGGTTCGCGGGACCCCCAATAGGATTAGTAACACATAAAGGTACAGCTGCAAACCTGGGTGAAAGAAGATGCTCAAACTTATCACAAAGATCCACAAAAATAAAACTATGCGAAGCTCCAGTATCAAATAAAACACGAACATGAAAATCAAACAAAGTAAAGGTGCCCTGAAGAGTACCTTGGGAATCACTAGGAGCAGATGGAGTAGACGGAACAAGAGTGGAAGAAGTCATGGCAAAGACTCCAGATGTCTTGCCTTTCTGATACAAAGGACAATCCTTCTTGAAATGACCAGGCCGCAGACAGACATGACAGAGATTTTTCCTGTTATCCTACGGTGGAGGAACAGCAGCACCAACTGAAGTAGGGCAACTATTGGCATAGTGTCCCCTCTGATCACACTTGAAACAAGTGATAGAAGATAGGTCGATAGGATGCTTTCGAGGAGTAGATCCTAAACCAGGATTCTTGAGCCAATTCTGCTTCTGCTGATGGAAATTAGGCTTCCTTTTGTTAGAGTTGCCAGAAACAGGCGGAGATGGAGAAGCACGAGGAACAGAAACTTCCTTAGAAGTCGGATTCTCATATTTAATAGCCATGTCCATCAACTACGTGAAGGTACCATGAACATGAGAGATGAGACGATCATAAAACTCTGGTCGAGCTCCAGCTATAAATTTCTCATTCTTCTTAAGAGAGGTGTCAATCAGGCCATGACCAAACTTGGAAAGTTCATTGAACTTCCGCTCATACTCTGAAAATGACATGCTCCCTTGCTTAAGATCCATAAAATCCCTGTATAGCTGGGACTTCCCGGCTTCGGGCATCCATTTTTCCACAAAAGCCTCCTTGGAAAAGATAGATAAGCTAAAGAAAGATTCCAAAGAGAAAAGGCTGAACAAAACACAAGAAAACACAAGAAGAAGATACCTAAACTACTCCCAAGAAATATCTACCTCCACAGTCTTAGCTGTGACAGACTCCCACCAATCCTGGGCTGCCTCCTACAACTGCCAAGCTGCCAACTGATGCTTCCGAGCCTCAGTAATCTCCAAACCAGTAAAATCCTCTCAAGACTCCTCAACCACTACCGAGCCTCTACGATGCTCTCAGATCCAGTAAACTTGGTACCACCAAGCTGAGTGAATTCCTTGCAAAGAGTGGTGAACCTGATGGGTGCAACAGGCTCGGGAACTGGTGCAATACCACGACCCCTACCTCTGGCATTCCTACGATTCATCCTGAAAAAATCATGAATGAATTTTAGGACAAAGGTAAACAGAAAGAAAAAAACAAGATTCAACTAGAATGGAAATCCTAATCAAAGAATGAAAATAAACAAGGTGGATTCGAAAGAAATGAAGTTAAGAAAATGAGATTTTAAAACAAGAAAATTTTATATCCAAAATAATATTTTAAAATCTTTTAAAATCATTTGAAAAATCATTTATACTTAAAAATACGTTCTCTCACAAAGAAATGATTCTAAGATTGATTTCACTCATTCTAGGGTATTTCTACCATATCTCTAATGAGTTTTTTGCTCCATAGGCTAAGGTTTGACTAAAACCTAAGCTCTGATACCAAATGTAACAACCCACTATTTTGGACCATTCAAATCGACAATAAATCCACACATGTCATACTTGAATAATTCAAAACAATAGATTGTAAATAAATTTAGAGCAAATAAAACCAATCACAGAATCACAGACATAGAATATCATAATAACTCGTAGTAGAAAAATAAAATACATAGTGGTTCATGAAGCCACTACAATACATAGTCTCAAAACAGATACAAAATACAATAGTCTGAAAAACAGATACAACAAAAGTCTGAATACATAAGTCCACAGATATATAAGCAAAGCTGAATGAAATAACTGAAATGGAAAGACAACTAGATAGACAGATAAACTCCAGCAATCTCTAGCTCCAGAAAGTGAATCCAAAGCTGTGATACTCAAGCTGACCCGAGCGTAAAGCAAAACACAAAACACTCGAGTCAGGACAAACATACTTATGCAATGTAAATCAACTCAAGTGAACTGTAATAGAAATGCATCAATAACTTAAAGGATGCTTGGGATCGCCCATCCTTTAAGGATCCGTTAAACTATCTACTATGTAGCAAGATACGCTATTATAATAATGTCTACAGTAAAGTATACTATTTAAAAATAGCGTTAAGGCTTTACATTTTCCACCTTAACACATTTTTAGGTGTGCCAATAGTTTATACAGTACCGTAATACCCCGTAAACTGGAGCTACCAGAGGATACTCCATAGGTACGACACAAATCAAACTCGTAGTAAAGCACGCTATGGTAGGTGACATGGTACAACGAGGCAATGCCAGGGTAGATATACCAATTACGCATCCAGACTGTTGGTAATGCAAAGCCGCGACAATCGCCCAACTCGAGCCACACTCCCGAATCAAGGGGTGCACCCAATCACTCACAAAGTAATAGAATGGTATACGATGGAATGTGTCCGATAAGGGAAGCCACCTCATTAGCCCGGAATCGCTCCTGTTTTAGCCACCTTATGCTAACTCCCAGGAGTTAGGTCCACGTAAATACCTTAGGATCGTCGCCACCATCCTACTTCATTCTGGAATCTCCACCGCGTACACAGTTGTTAAAGTGGTTTTCGGTATCGACAGCGTGTATGTCCATATTCGATCCCGGTCTCTTTAATAACCAATCGTTATTATAACTCGTGGTTATAAATTTCAAAATGGTTTATATTTCAAATCAAAACATATTCATTTTAAACCATTTAAATTCAAGGTCAATATCCTTCAAAAATAATATTCACTTCCAAAGTTGTAGCAATTCTAAGTTCATTCATTAAATTATAAGATTTCCAAACATCGTAATTTTAGCATTCGTAACACTTTGAAAATGTGATAATACATATACTAGCATTCGAAGGTGGGTTGATGATGGAATAGGTTGTGGTCGAGGCTAAGGGAAGAAGAGTGGTGAACAAGTGGAGGCCGGCTATGGTTTTCAAGGAAAATAGAAGGTGTGTTTTTGGATCATGGTTACGGCATCACATGGGGTGATGGTGGGATGGTGGAGGCCGGTCATGGTTGGTGGTGTGGTGGAGGAGATGGTCGGCGTAGAGATGGGAATGGTGATGGCCGAACTTGCTTGCAACAAAAGAAAAAGAAAAGAGAAAAAGAAAAGAGAAGAGGAAGCCATGGAAAACTTATTGTAAAATTCTTTGTTCAGGAAATGCAAATGAGAAGAGATGAGAAACAAAAAGTTTTGTACGGCTATGAGAAAGGAATGAACGGCTATGGGAATGGAAAAGGCACAAATTCACATTAAAGAAAAAGAAACATAAGCCTCTTGGAATTTCCAAGCCCATTTGTCAAGCCCAAAACAAAACAAGCTCAAAACAACAAATAAAATTCAAACCCAAACAAAATAAAAGATGGAAAAGTAAAATAGAATAATAAACAATGAAATAATGAAAATAATTGCGTGCCAACCGCTGAATTTTATCAAATTTAAAAAGTATAAAACAGAATTTGACGAAACGAAAAGCAGAACGAATATCAGGATCAAATACTGTTTCAAAGAAAAAGATTAGAAATTTAAAATTCAAATTTAGGAATTTCAACCGGAAATCAAAGTTTGACAAAAATTGAACAAAATATAAATTTTTCAAAAAATCATTATTTTATTATATTTGGAAAATAAATTATAAATAACATCCAAAATACATTGGAAAATTCCAAAATTTCAATTTAAATGATTTAAAATCAATGTTTTCAAATAAATTTAATTTAAAATATTTGTTAAAATTTATGGGTTGTTACAGGTATTGATGTGACCCTGACTCCCGTGAGTCAGCTTAGATGTGACTAAAACAGGAGCCATGCCGGGCCAAGTAAGGTCATTCCTCCGATCGGACACATTTCTTCCATACCATATTTTGACTTTGTGATGATTTGATGGCCACCCCTTGATTTTGATGTGGGAGTATGTTCCGAGGTGGGCGGTAGTAGCTGCTATGTGTTACCACCAGTCAGGATCCGCAATTGGTATATCTACCCTAGCTTTGCCTCGAGTGACGTGTTCACATGCCTTAGCGCGCCTTCTACGAGTTTGGTTTGTACCATACCTATGGAGTGCCCTTTGATAGCCCTCCAGTTTACGGAGGTATTACGGTTCTGTATAGACTATGGGAATATATTAAAATGTGTTAAGGGGGATATGGGTAACGCCTTAACGCTATTTTAATACTTTACTTTATTGTAGACACTATTATAATAGCGTATTGTACTTTATAGTAGATAGTTTAATGGATCCTTAGGAGATGGAAATCCCGAACATCTCTTAAGTTATTGCACTCACGTTAGACACTGGATAGGAGATGTCAAACCCCGTAAACATCTCTGACGCCATTCCACTCATATTTATTTACCGTTGATTTAACTTACATAAAATCTTTTAGTTCTGACTCGAGTGTTTTGTCTTTTCAATTCGCTCGGGTCAGCCTGAGCATTTCAGGGTTGAAGACCTTATTTCTGGAGGACGAAGACGAAGATTTGTACTATTATTATTTATTATATTTATTCCACTGCATCATGTTGTTCCGCTGCATTATTTATTTATTTACTCATGTTTATGTAACTCTGATATTTGTGTTATAAAAGAATAATCCTATTTATAAAACAACTTCATGAACTGTTATTTGATTATTAAATTTTGTCATTCCGCTGCGAGATTCTGTATTTGTTTTATTTCTTCTCTTTTCTTATTTACTCCATAACAATCTTCCCTTTTGAATGGTTTGAGTGTGGCATGTGTGTCTGCTTAGAACGTCCAAAAAGGCAGGTCATTACAGTTGGTTTCGGAGCCAGGTTTAGCGATAACCTTAGCTTTGTGGGGTCTAACTCATATAAAATAGGATAGTAATACCCTAGAATGAGTCGCTGAGTGTATATATATGAGAGAGCGTATTTGTTAGTGTTACAAAAGGGTTTTTGTATTGTGTTAATTTATTCTGTTTTGTATTTATAAATTCTGGTCGGTATATAGGACGCTATGGCATCGATAGGGATTTCTAAACACTTAATAGGGCGGACCGACACAATACTTGTTTTGAAATATAGGTAAATGAAATAATTTTGCCTATTATATATTTTTTTATATAAAATAATAAATTTTACAAATGATATAGTTGGATGTAATATATTTGTTTGTTAGGTAGTGAAAATTTATAAATACTGATTGGAAAGTAAGATTCACAAATAAAATGAATATAAATTGGATTGAGAACTTAGCCCCGGGATTTTTATAATTTCTTTCGTAGGATTTTGGAATATAATATTAATATTATTCGGAAGTATTTTCTGATATAAGTATTTCAAGGTGATTTGAAAGAAATGTTTTAAAAAGGAAATTTTTAAAGGAAATAAGTTCTGTATTCCCCTCTTAGTCGCTGGAAAATAATTTCGATGATGAGTGCACGCATCATGGACGTTAATTTTCGAGTTTCAAAGTGGGAAGACTGCTGTGGTAGTTTTACTACACATCTGCTTTGATGAATAAAACCTTAATTTGGAATTTCTAAATATGATTGATTTATAAAACGGATGTACATATTATTTTCTAAGTGACTAAAACGGAACTCGGTTGTTTAGTTCTTAAGTTTCTATAAATTGAAAATTGAAATTATTGTAATGAATGGAACCTTGGATATATTAATAATTGGAAACTTCTAAAATGAAAATAAGAAATTTGATGTTAAAATGATTAATGAAATAGATAAGAAACTGAAATTTTGAAACTGTAAATAAAAAGGAAATGAAGATAAAAAATGGTAACTATTGAACATTTTGTTAACTTAATAAATAAGAGAAACTTGTGTAATATTCAATTGCATTCTTAAGACATATATATTACTTACCAAAATATTAAAAGTTGAAATGTTAATAAGAATATGTAATAGAATATTACACAAGTAAAACTTGGAAAAATGAAGTGTTCAATGGACTTTTTTTAATAAGAATTCTAATGTTATAAATTGTTATAAACTTAAGTTAATAATTTGAAATGCTACTAATTAAATGTAATAGAAGTGAATAATGTAAGAAAAACGATTATAAACTTAAGTTAAAATTTAATTACTTATAATCAGATTGAATGGTAAAGAGGAATACTGTAAGTAAATGATTATAAACTTGAGTTAATGTTGAAGACATTTATAATTACAGTGAGTACTATAAAATTAAATGACTATAAATTCAGAAACATTGAAAAGATTTAGAAATGGAGTTAATATTCAATAATGCTTTATATGGAAGAATGAAAGTGGAAAAAAAATCTATAAATGGTAAATTGAATTGTAAAGAAACTTACCTAATAATGTATAATCCAATAATTGAAATAAAAATAACTTATTTAAGCAATGAATGTAAGGTAATAAAATGAAAGAAAATGGTGTTGTATGAATAAAGGGTAAATGAACTTTTGTAAGTAATAATGAATGTAAAGTAATGAAAATAAACACTATATGAAGGAGAAAAGAAAAGTAAATGATGTGAAAAGAAAAAAAGAAATCAAACTAAATTGTAAATGTGAAGTAAACTGAAATAAAATATATACAATACTTCAATAATGAATTCATTTATGAACCAAATAATTGAAATGGATATAACTTATGTAAGAAAAGAATGTAAATTAATGAAATAAGTCTTACATGAGTAAATGAAAATTTAAAACTTTGTAAGTAATGAACGTGAATTAAAGAAAAATTATTGAAAAAAAATGAAAAAAAAATGAAAATATGAACAATAAATGATGTGAAAAAGATTAATAGAATAAACTTAAATATTACTTGAAATTATTGTTTGTTTAACTTATGGATGGGTTGGGGAAGGATACTTTTATTGTGTAGGATGTATAAATAACCTATAAGTTTTATATACGACTATTGAGTGTATGGTTTACTTCATGGTTTATTTATCATTTTATATGATTAGAAGTTCTGAACCCAAACAAACCATTTGTTTTTGGTTGCAATGGATGGATGATTGCTTTCTTTGTTGAAATGATGCTTGTACTATTTGTTTGCAAGTGATTGTTGTTATGTAGTATTGATTTGTTTTGTTATTGGTTGAGACAACTTAAATTATTAACTCTTTTGGATTATATAAGTGAAATACAGGTATAGAAGCAATAGCTACTGCTTTTGGTTTCATAAAATAATTAATTGCCCGACAAATAGGTACGTTCTCGGATTACGGTTTTCTAGCGATATTATATTGTTTTTCCCGTGGTTTGGGATATTTTTATTTTGAAAAATATGATATATATACACATATATATTGTTATTATGGATATTACTATTTCTCCAAGACCTCTCTGTACAAAGGAGACTCTGCCGAAATTTTCTGCAAATTTTGGACTTAGAAAATTTTGTGAAATATTTTCCAAACTTTTGTTAACTTGAATATAAAGGATTTAATAGTTATAAATTGGTATATTTTATTTAAATTATTTAATTATGTAAATAAATTGTTTATAAATTTAATATTTTGAATAATATATATTGATTTCTTAATTCCTTTTTTTCCCTTCCTTTTTCCTTTTCGAGGACGAAAAGTTTTGAGTGAGGGAGAATGTAATGACCCGTAATTTTCGATAATTAAAATTTGTTAATTTAATAAGGTTTTGTGATTTAATGTGGGAAGAAATAAAAAAACTTGTGATTTAAATAATAAGAATATAATTGGAATTAAAAGTAATAGTATTAATTTAAGGTAATTTATAATTGCTTTGAATGAAATTCCAATTAGTTACAAGGATAAAAAAGTTATAACTGATATAGATTGTAAATAAATTTTAGTAATGTATACATTAATTAATAATTGGATTTAAAGAATAATTGATAATTTAAATGTTGATTAATTAATGAAATAATGTGTAATAAATTGTAATTGGATAAAATTAATGTTGTAGTAGTAATTATAACCCTTGTTGTGGATAATAAACTTGTAAGGTGTGACCAAAAGTTAATGGTGACAATTATTATATGTTATCTATTTATTTAGCATGTTAAATTAAATTTGAAATCAATTGCAATTAATTTACTTAATTAGTGCAGTTAATGTAGGTTAAATTAATAATTGTAGAATTAGTATAGTGTAAGTTGTCATAACTTTTGTTGTAAATAATAAACTTACAAATGTGATTAAATATAGAAATGGTGACAATTGTTATTTGTTACCAATTCATTTAATCAATTGCAATTGAATGCCATCAAATGTTACATTAATGTGAGTTAAGACAATAACTGTAAATTGTGAATGTAATAAAAGGAATAGAAATGTTAATTATATTCATAACGTAATAGTTGATTAATAAAAGAGTGAAATCAAGATAAATAAATTAATTTGGTATTTTAAATTATAATTAATGTGTGAAATTGACAAAAATTCAATATAATTGAAGTATGGTAGTTAATACAAATAAAAAGATGGAAATTGTAGCATATTAGTGAAATAAAATATCAAAAAATATTAACTATGCTATTAGAGTAATAATTGATTGAATATAAAGATTGAAATCAAATTAAATCAATTTATTGGGATTAAATTATAGTTAATTGGATTTAATTACAGTTGAAATTGAACACTGTAATTAGTGTAATAACCAGCACTGAATTGTTATATAAACTTGTATTAAGTCATTGTAAATGTCTAAGTGATTAAAAATGATGAAATTTGTTAACTATCAAATTTGAATGAAAAAGCGATTTAATTAATTAATTATTAATTTATTTAATTAACGTGAAAATAGCCATTTTGGCCACTGTCTCGGATTTCGACGAAACCAGTTTCATCGGATTCGTAACGGTGAATTATTTTCTAGTTTCAAGTTTCGTAGCGATCGGACTTGTTGTTTGATTGTACGGACTCGAAACGCGTAGAAATCAATTTAATTAAAATCAATTGAAATCAATTTGAAATAAGCTGATTTTAAGCTAAATTCTTCATAGATGGAATTAGGACTGAAACCTGTTCCATTGAGTTTAAAATTATTGAAAATATCTATTTTGATATATGGGATGACCCATTTTCGTTTCGGGGTCAGAATGTGTTTTTTAGGTCGCGTAGTCGTTTCGATCCAACCATGCCTATATAGGTTGTTATAAACCCTAGTTGTTTCTCATATTATTATTTCTGTACGTAAATCTTCTTCCTCCTTCTCAAACCTAATTCCCAAATTCCAAAACCTAATTCCAAAAAAAAAGAAAAACTGAAAAAAAATTTGCTCCGGGTTTACTTCAAGTCGAGAAGACGTTTACTTTGAGTTTCAAAGGAGAAAACCCTGCAGCGACTTGGGGTCAGAGAGAGTTTGAGGCCAAACAAGGCGGATCTGGGCACGCTTCGAGTTCCAGAGGCGAAAACCCTGGAGCAACTACGAGTTATGAGTCAAATGACTCGGGTCTCGGGTCATTCTGGCAGAAACTCAAAGCAAGCACCGGATAATTGAGGCGGCGACTCGAAGTAAGACCCGAAGTCGAAATTTTCCAATCTTCTAACGTTAATAACTTTTGCATACGAGCTCGGATTCACGCGCGGTTTTCTCCATTGAGATCATATCGGAATTCCGAACATTATAGAGCTAGTTTGGTTGAATTATGAAACTGTTGAATTTTGGGCCTTATTTTGAATTTCAAATCAATTTGAAATCAAAGGTGGTTATTTTAACCCACTCACGATTACTAAACTATCTTATGTTAGTTAAATTTAATCTATGATGTGATTTGAAATTAATTGATTGATGTTTGGTATGTTTAAATTGTCATTCTAGTTAAATTTAACTTTTATTGCATTTAATTATCATTTAATTTAATATTGAATTTTAAATTGTCAGTTTAATACCTGTATTGATTATCAGTTATCTATTGATGTTTATTGGTTGATTTGGATGATGATTGTGATGGATGTTGTATTTTATATTGTTTTAACACTGCAAGTTCCCTATGGGTTGAAATGATACATACCCGAACGATCTGTAGTTTAGGGAAAAATTGTTATGGGTTGAAATGATAGACTCAAGCGATTTTATGGATTTTTATTCAATTCGGGATTGCGGTTTGAAATGATATATAACCGCTAAATTTTAAATTGCGGATTGAAATGATAGATATCCGTATCACTTGAACCTAGGGTAGAAAATTATATACGGACACTGGATTGGTTAAATTAAATGATTTTTAATTCCTTAAAATTTGAATTCAGTTAACTGGCATTTTGAAATAGAAACTGATTTATATAAACTAAATTATTTTCTATAATCCAAGTGTTAATGTTGAAAGTGGAATTGATTTAATAATTTGTTCAAAGGATTTAAATTTGAAGTTCAAAGTTGAAGTGTCAAATATAAATGAATTTATCAGAATTGAGTTACTGAAAATGTTTGGATATAACTTTGAAATTTATTTTAAACTAATTTAAACTATTTTAATTAATTTAAACTATTTTAATCAATTTAAAACTATTTAATTTATTTTAATCTATTATAACCTATTTAATCAAATTTAATCTATTTTACCTATTTTAAACTAATTTAATTTATTTAATCTATTTTAAATCTATTTAATATAATTTAAATCTATTTAATCTATTTTAAATTTATTTAATCTATTTAAAACTACTTAATATAATTTGAATCTATTTAACCTATATTTAATCTATTTAAATCATTTTTAAATCTAATAAAATCTATTTAATCTATATTTAATCTATTAAAATCATAAAATATAATTTAATCAAATTTAAATCTACTTAAACTATTTTACTATTTTAAAACTATTTAATCTATTTTAAATTATTTTCAACCCTATTAAACTATTTATGACTACCTAAACTATTTTCTAAAATTTCAGACCGTGTAAAGTTGAAGTATTTATATTTAAATCCTTGATGATGATACAACCTAAGTTGGATTTTGGAATTGATACCTTTTGTAAAATGACATATTTGAGTGAATAAGATGATTTTGAAATGAAGAATTAATTAACATAGCTTATCAATGATTTGAAAGTGAATATGATTGGAAGTGAATATGATTTTGGAAGTGAATATAGTTTGAAAGTGAATATGATTTCGAAAGAGGTATGATTTGAAATTGAATATGATATTTTGATATAAATTGTGAATTGACCATTTTGAAATGTAAAAAACCACCCGGTGTGAAATAAGCGTTTGGTTGTTAAAGAGACCGGGATCGGATATTGTCATACTCTCTGCCAATACCGAAAACCACTTTAACAACTGTGTACATGGTGGAGATTCTAGAAATGAAGTAGGATGGTTTGGCGAACGATTTCTGTATGAGGCATTGACGTGACCCTGACTCCCGTGAGTCAGCTTAGATGTGACTAAAACAGGAGCCATGCCGGGCCAAGTGAGGTCATTCCTCCAATCGGACACATTTCTTCGATACCATATTTAGACTTTGTGATGATTTGGTGGCCACTCCTTGATTTTGATTTGGGAGTGTGTTCCGAGGTGGGCGATAGTAGCTGTTATGCGTTACCACCAGTCCGGATCCACAATTGGTATATCTACCCTGGCATTGCCTCAAGTGTCGTGTTCACATGCCCTAGCGCGCCTTCTACGAGTTTGGTTTGTACCATACCTATGGAGTGCCCTCTGATAGCCCTCCAGTTTACGGAGGAATTACGGTTCTATATAGACTATGGGAATATATAAAAATGTGTTAAGGGGGATATGGGTAATGCCTTAATGCTATTTTAATACTTTACTTTATTGTAGACACTATTATAATAGCGTATTGTACTTCATAGTAGATAGTTTAACGGATCCTTAGGAGATGGAAATCCCGAACATCTCTTAAGTTATTGCACTCACGTTAGACATTGGATAGGAGATGTCAAACCCCGTAAACATCTCTGACGCCGTTCCACTCATATTTATTTACCGTTGATTTAACTTACATAAGATCCTTTAGTTCTGACTCGAGTGTTTTGTCTTTTCAATTCGTTCGGGTCAGCCTGAGCATTTCAGAATTGAAGGCCTTATTTCTGGAGGACGAAGACGAAGATTTGTACTATTATTATTTATTATATTTATTCCACTGCATCATGTTGTTCCGCTGCATTATTTATTTATTTACTCAAGTTTATGTAACTCTGATTTTTGTGTTGTAAAAGAATGATCAAATGTATTTATAAAACAACTTCATGAACTGTTATTTGATTATTATATTTTGTCATTCCGCTGCGATGATGGTTTTCAATTATTTAAATAAAGCAATTTTTTTGAATAATTGGAATGTCTAAAAATAAGAAATGAAATTGAAACAACTTGAAATAGTTGAACTAAGATAAAAATTTATTTGTATAATGTTCAATCGTATTCTAAAACATATATAACTCACCTGAAATATTTATAAAGTTAAAATGTTATGTAATTATATAATTGAAAGTTATAAAAGAGAAATTTAAGTAATAAAAATGTTTAAACTAAATTTTGTTAATAGAAATGTTATAAATAAGGGTAAATTTGTATAGTATTCAATTACACTTAGAAACATTAATAAAACTCAACTGGGAAAAGTTTGAATATAATTGAATAATATACAGTAAAAATATAAGTAATAAGATATCCACAAATGAAATTTTGATAAGAGAATTTATAAATAGAAGATTGAGTGGTTATAATAAATGTTTATACACTTAGTCTATGTTGAAATAAATTGAATAATAATAAAGAATCCTATTTAAATAAATAAATATGAACTTAAGAAATTGAATAGGTAATAAGTAAATGCATATCTTTATATACTGTTTGTGATACAAAGGTAAATTACAAAGAATAGTTGAAGTTGAATTTTTTAAGTGAAATCAACTTAACCGAAGATAAATGGATTAAATAAATGAGTTAAATAAAATAAATTTTGTTTTGAATTGAAAATTTTTAACAAATATTTAATAATTTGAAAGCAAACTTATTGAATTGAAATCAACCAAATTTGTTGAATATTTATTGATTGAATAAAATGGGTTTAAACAAATTGGTCGAATATAAATCAATTTAAAAACTAATGAAATTTATATAGTTTTAAATTTATTGATATATCTGGTACTATGTATTTTGAATCTATCTTTCTTTTCTGTTTGCTTCTATTCTCCTATCTCGTTCCTTTTCGAGGACGAAAAGTTTTGAGTGGGGGAGAGTGTAACGACACGATAATTTTGACGATTTAATAATGTAATTAACTGAATTTTTTTCATGAAAAATAAATGATAAAAATTTGAAATAAAAATTTGATATTTGGAATACGTCAATTTAAACATAGAAAATGGTAAATTTTTATTTAATAATATGAAAGTTAGTTCTGTTGTGTAATTTTCAATTTCAATTTAAATTTAAATCAGTTAAATTGATGGAAATAAAATATTTTCGACATCTAAATATTTTCATATAATAAAAATGTAAATCATTTGTTGAGTGAGACGTCATATTCCGTTTCGCTGAATTTGGACTGTTCTAGCTCCGTTTATCTTATTTTCAGCGTTTTAGCAGCATTTTGGCAGCGAATATCGACTTTTAATAGGATGGTCGTATCACTGATATCTGTGTACCTTTCTGTTCGTCTCTTCATGCTGATCTCCGCAGTATATTAATTTTAGTATTTTGACGTCTGATACGCGGTGAAATCGACGTAACGGTTAGTCATATCGGTACCCATTTGGAACCTTTTGGTGTTCTGTGTCCTTTCATAATTCACCGTGAAAATGAACGGCCACTACCTTTAATGTTTACACAATTTTAATATGTGACTTTTACCATTCCACCACTTTAATATTTTTGGTTCGTTGATTTCATTCTCTGCCTTCCTCTCTCTTTGTTTTCTGGTTCATGAGAGATATAAATTATATATATAGTTATATATTTTTACCTGAAGCAATTCTTGTCACTTTTCATTTACCAGTGACCTGTCATCTTCTGTCGTGCAAGATTTGCATTGAACCAACCTTCTCTTATAAAAAAAGTATAAGAGGCATATATTTGTTTTTAGTGCTGCTTATCTTCTTCCCTGACACACCGCATCTCCCTCGCATCTCCCCTCCACCGCCGTCCCCACCAGCCACAAACCCCTCCATGCCTTGCCTCAAGTCAACTTGCTACCCTCCACCCTTGATCCGATCTCCGCCTTGCCTTCATCCCTTCGGCCTCTCCGCCACCCATCACCGAAAGCAAGTACACACAACCACCCATGACCAGATCGCCACCTGCCTCCTTGAATCGCCCGAACCCGAAGCATAACCTCTCGATCACCCAATACTCTCTTGCCCATCGACCCTCCACGGCCTTTTCTCTCCCACGCATGACATTCCCTCCACCGTGTGTTGCCACCCGCCTTCCCCACTATAAAGCCACACGCCTTCTCTCTTCACAAAAAAAATAACGTCCTTATTAGCCTGCATATTTTGCCTGAAACACACGGCAGCAGCAGGCCTTCACGTGCATCCTTCTTCTGCGCCCTCACCTTGCAACCGCCACCAAAGGCTCGCCCACATCACCCACCTGTTACCTTTCCTCTCTTCTTCTTGTTCGGCCTTTCTCATAAAAAAAGGGTGATAGCATATATTTGTTTGGATCTGGAGCTTGCTTTTCCTTCTACCTGAAAGTGCTCATGTCCCCTCTCTATTGCCGCCCGCATCATCCTCTCCTCAGTCAGCCTCACACCACCTCGGTGCTCCGCAACTACCAGCAGCTCACCTCAGCAACTTGAGCAGTAAACCTAGTAAACACCTAAGCCTTCTTTTCTTATTATAATAAAAAAAATGATGATGAAAGGTATAATATGTTTATGTTAGTATTTCTGAAATAGATTTTTTTTAAATAACTGTAATATAGTATATGTGTTTGGGAAATACTAGTTTTTAGTATTGGTTTTAAAAGATAATGTGTGTGTGCGTGTTCATTTTGAGAAAAATAGGTATTTTCAATGGAATAATGATTTTGAAGTAGAATATATATAGACTTCATTTTATATGTGTTTAAAAAAAATTAGATATTGATTTTAAGGTATATATATATATTTATTATTTTTAATATGCGTTTTCAAATTTAATATGGATTTTAAATATAATATATATATATATATATATATATATATATTGTATTCCCATCAAATCCTAGTTCGTCTACCTTGCTTTGCTTATTTCCATTGTTGTCCGGAGATTATTTCCGCAACTCTAGTCTGTTTGTGCGTATCCGTGTCCGTGCTTTCCATTCTCGTTGTTCTCTAGCCTCGAAAGGTGAGAAATTACTCACGATTAACATTCTTATTTTCGGTAAATTTGATTTACTTGAAATGACTATTTATATATGCTGTTAAATTTGAATTGTTAAGTTATTTAATTGTTAAATATGATATGTCATTATCTGCAATTGTTCACCTATGAGATATGACACCATAACCGTGTTGTATATATTATATTTAAATTTGTTGCTGATGATATATGTATGTGGTTGATCTGTTATATTATTATCATATATGTTCTCACTCTGCAAGATCCCTGTTAGTTTAGAAATTCCCTATGGGTTGAAATGATACATACCCGAACGATATTATGGATTATAGGAAGATCGTAATGGGTTGAAATGATAAACCCAAGCGATTTTCATTGATTTTGAATTTGAGATTACGGGTTGAAATGATATATACTTGTAATATTTAAATTGTGGATTGAAATGATAAATATCTGTATCACTTGACCATAGGATAGAAAAGACACCGTTGGTCTATATTGTGAAAAATGATTTCCAAAGTTTTGAAAGGAAATATATGGGTTTTACAAATATTGATTTTTTTGTTTTTTTTAATATAATATATAAATGTTATTTTTATATAGGTGTAAATTTAGATCTTTAAAATTATATGTTTTGGAAATTTTAAATTTATAAGTTAGTTTTGAAAATATAATTTTTAAGATTCTTCTTATAACTTTATTATTTATTATATAAAATAAGATTTAAACTAAAAAATTAATTTAATATATATATATATATTATGTTTAAGTATTTATTTAAACTTATATTTTAAAAATAGATTTTGTAACAACTTTAATAAATAAAGGTTGGAAAGATAAGTTAAAGCTGATTTGTAATTTGATTTATTTAAGAATTGAATTTAAATAAAAATGATTTGAAACTTATTGGTTTGAGGTTTTAAGGATATGAAATTTATAACTTGATAACTTGGTTTTGATTAAAAGTGACCAAATGAATATTTTCGAATTTAAATAAATTGAATATTTATTTTTGATTTAAATGTGAAATTTGAGTTTTAATTTAAATGATATGAAATGGATTAGGTGAATGTTTTAGAATCAAATATAATTGAAGTTAGATATTTAATTTTTATTTTTATTTAAATTTGTAATTTGAGATTTTATTTAAATGTTATTATAAATGATTAAGTGAATATTTCAAATTTAAATAAAATTAAAGTTGAATTTTGGAAAATAAATGAAATTTATCGAATTGAGTTATTGTAAATGTTTAAAGATTTAAACTTTGAAGCCTATTGAATTTGAAATGGTAATTAAAACCTGGATTTGAAATTGATATAAATTCAAATGGATTAATGAAATTTGTAGTTAAAATCTGGATTTGAAATCGATAAATTAAAATGGTTTTATGATAATTTGAACTGAGATTGATTAAATTGAAATTGGAACTAAAGGTTTATTTGAATTGATTTGTAAAATTGGAAGAAACCAATTCTAATTTGAACTATTTTGATAAACTATTTTAGTATATAAACTCTTTTTAATATACAAACTATTTTTAATTTGTAACTTATTTTTAAGTATATAAACTATTTTAATTTACAACTATTTCAATATATATATATATACTATTTTCAATATTTAAACTGTTTAAGTTGGGATCGTTCTGATTTAGATTTAATAGATTTAAATGCGAATATTTGATGTGATGGTTTAACATATTTTGTGGTTAAGATTTTTGAAATAAATATGATTTCAAAGTGAATACTGATTTGAAAGTGATATGATTTTAAAAGTGAATATGATTTCAAAAGTGATATGGTTTTTGAAAAGAGTATGATATTTTGATATGAAGTATGAACGGTTTAAAATGATTATAAAAGCAATTTTATAAAATGACCACGGTGTGAAATAAGTGTTTGGTTGTTAAAGAGACCGGGATCGGATATTGTCGTACTCTCTGCCAATACTGAAAACCACTTTAACAACTGTGTACGTGGTGGAGATTCCAGAAATGAAGTAGGATGGTCTGGTGTACTATTCTGTATGAGGTATTTACGTAGCCCTGACTCCATTGAGTCAGCTTAGATGTGACTAAAACAGGAGCCACGCTGGGCCAAGTGAGGTCATTCCTCCTATCGGACACATTTCTTCAATACCATTCTATTACTTTGGGATTTTATTGGGTGCACCTTTGATTTGGGAGTGTGTCTCGAGGTGGGCGGTAGTAGCTGCTATGTGTTACTACCAGTCCGGATCCACGAACGGTAGTGTCTCAAGGTGTACGTATGCTGTTTTATTTGCATAATTAAATTGATCCAAGTTTGAGTACACAAGTTCGAGGTGAATTACACCATTTCGTGTTAGGATTTTTCATTTGATTCTTGATGGCGAATATTTGATATGGACTTTGGGCTTGATTCTAGAATTCTCTATCATGGTATATGGCTATGTAAGGAGACTGATGGTTTCTAGTCGAGAAACCATATCGAAATCCGCATTAGGGAAGTCAAATGGACAATACTAGTTCGAAAGCGAACTTGTGTGATCGAGCGAGTGATCGAATATGATTTTGCGAAATGATGACATATGTACATCTTATATTCTAATATCATTGATATACTTGCCGCTGAAATTGGAAGTTGTTGGGTTGGATATCTTTGTAATTTAATTGGAATTTTTCTTTTATGAAAAACTACTATCAATTTAAAACCATTTTTCAAAACTATTTTTCTTTTGTTCTTCTTAAACAAACTATTTTATTCTATTTTACATACAAACTATTTTATATACAAAACTATTCTAAATTAAAAATCTTTTATAAAGCAAAGATGTTCAATCCCATATGGCTCTTCATGCAGCGAAATTTATTATTTTTGAAAAATTTGATCCTTATATAAGATGAACTTTATGTAAGTATAAGATGATTTTGAAAACCATTGATGTTGGAAATAAATTGTTTGACTTAAATTATATTGATTTGGAAATTTGGATTTATTTTCTAAATTTATTATTTTGTAAACTTTGGAACTACAGATATTTAATTTGAGAAGAAATAATTTGGTGGATTTGTATATGATTTTGAAACTGAACTGATATTGAAACAAATTGAAATTTGAGAACCTTGTGTTACTAAATACTTGATTTGGGAGTTATCGAACTTATATAAAAATTTGGTTTGTATAAGTATGATGTTGATTCGAAAACTATGGATTTGAAAAGGTACTCAATTTGAAAAGTGAAATCTTATATAATTGAAGTCTATATAAGTGTGATTTGATATACTATTGATTTTGGAAAGTATTTGATTTGAAAATGAAATCTTAAATATAATGGACTTTATATAAGTATGATATTTGAAAGTGATTTGAAAAGGTACTATATGATACATATTTTCGAAGTAAAGATATGGAAAGTGCCTTCTGCTTGATATCCGCTTTGTGGCCACATTGTGGATTCATTCTATCGATATTTCTCTGATTTTTGGTTTTCCGGATATGATACTCGAGTTTCTATCGAATTCCATGGCGTTACCCATGGTCTTACGAGCGCGACTGCATAGCGTAATTCACCTAGCTGGATGGCCCAGGGGTACGGATGTTTCCTGGGGGATTCAGGCGTAACCATTGTGTATCCTATGATCTATGTAGGTCGTATTAGTAGCAAAATCCACAGGGCTGAGAAAGCTTACGGATACGGATGTTTCCTGGGGGATTCAGGCGTAACCATTGTGTATCTACGGTCTACTAGTCATCATGGCATAATTCGCGGGGCTGAGAAAGCTTACGGATATGGATGTTTCCTGGGGGATCCAGGCGTAACCTTTGTGTATCTGCGATCCATGGTTAGACAAAGGTTTTGTTTGTTTTTTTGTTTGGATTGTACTTTCCATATCTGTTTTTAAAAGTTTTCCAGTATTTTCACTAGGTGTTGAAACAAGTCTACTAAGTACCTGGAGAATTCTAGCTTTGCGCCTGATCAACGCACTGCCAGAGTCTGCAGGAACTAGGATAAACTTGTTAAGACATCAAGTTATAAAAGTATTTTGATAAAATATTATAAAGGATATTTTGATCAGTTATTTCCTTTCTAAAAGATTTTAAAGTGTTTTAAATATTGTTTACCTCTTTAACCAACAATTTTAATTAATGGCTCATCCTTTTCTTTCAACCCATTTTCCCTTCTAGCTATTCTTATTCTCCACCTTGTTAAACTTACCTATAACAACAGTTATCAGGTATAATTTTAATCTTCTTGTCATCTTGTCTTAATCCTATTCCATTCTATCTTTTTCTGTGTTTTCCGTACCTCATTCCTTTTCGAGGACGAAAAGATTTGAGTGGGGAAGAGTGTAACAACCCTGTATTTTTGTGATTATTTTAACGTATATTTTAATTATTTTTAATTGAATTTCCTGATTTGAAAACTTTATTTTATTTATTAAAATGAATAAATTTTGTTATTTTAAATATAAATTTTGATTTTGATATGAATTAGAATTCCAAACATGACTAAATAGAATATTTTTCCAGAAAAGTGAATTTTGGTCGATATGGTCAAACTCTGACTTTTAAATATAAAAATTTGAAAGTTTGAAAATTTGAATTTTATCTTTTATTATGAAAGTAAATAAAATTTTAAGAATAATGCTTTTTGTTTCGTAAAAATCTGATTAATATTGAGAAAGTTATGCCTTTTTAACTATTAAGTGTAATTTGCTGTATTTAACAAAATTGTTTATTTTAAATTATATAAATAATATTTTATTTGGTCATGTAATGTTCTAATTTATATTTATATGGGTAAAATAACATGTTATTGTAACGCCCCACTCTGAGACCCACTGTAACAAAGAGTATTACGGGAGTAATACTGTCTGTTAAAGCGGAGAATAGAGTATAGTGGAAGCGACCATTTGTAATCAAGCTATCACTATCTACTGAATACGTCGAAAGGATGGTATCTATATATTTTTTTCAAGTGGTTCGACATATTCAATAAATACTTATAACGAAATTACAAATGGCTAAAGATCTATCAGGACAAAGCATAATATTAAATGATAAAACATCACAGAACAGAATCACATAACAGATATAAAATCCCAGAACAATACATCGTCAATACAGATCCAAATACAATAAGTGGGTACAAAGCCACTGCCCACACATGTGGGTTAAAAATATGTACATATCAAAGTCTGAATAATAACAAAGTAGCGGAATAGTGGACAAATAAAAGCGCTATCTATCAGCATAGCAGATAATGTCCAAGCAGAAGCACAGAAGCAAAGTCCAGAGACCTAACCTGAAACAACTCGGTCTGACCCGAGCGAAAACACTCGGGTCAGGCTAGCTAAACAATCAGTAATAACTGAGATATATAGTAATGCGGTACATAAATAAAACAGTACTTATCCAAAGAGAAGTATATTATGAACCACATGAATATAATGACGATCCCTAATCATCAATAAACAATAAAAATCTCCAAAGAGAAATCAACACCAAAGTGTAGAATAAATAAAATCGCCTCATATCATCAGCGTAGCCAAAGCTATAAAAAGATGCCCATAGGCAATAATCCCAAGAGTGACCAGAGTCCGTAATCAATGCCCAAGCAAAGATCGATGCTCCAAAGAGCAATGGGGATATACTGAAAAGTCAATGAAATCAAACACTGAAAAGCAGTGTCCAGAGACACTGTGAATCCACAAGGTAATCGCACTTACATCGTATGGTTCCATAGAACCAACACTGAATGGCGGTACTCGAATGGATATAAAAATCATCAAATAATACCAATATTGCACGTGCACCGACCAGAGTCGTTGTTGCCAAGTACTGTAGAGTTGTGATCGATCACTCGCACAGATGCGAAACGCGCGATACGGCGAGATCCTTCCCAGAAGGATAAAGGCCCAGAGGCACACGCCGAAAAATAAACTGCTCCATAGAGCAGGTGTCCAAAGACGGTTGCCCAGAGGCGTGGTGACCCAGAGGTCCAATACTGGCCGTCCAGAGGCTAATGTGTCACTAACTTCATGGAGAGGAACCCGTAAAGTGTTAACAATGAGTCTCATACCCCACGTTCGCACTAAACGGTTTCCTAACCAATAGCAAGCTCACACTCCAAATAGTAAAAAGTCCACCTCGTATCATCGGTAAACTAGACCCACCGGTCAAAACGATCAATCGAATAGGTCGGGGATTAACCGGAAAGAAAATACACACGGTTCCATAGGCCGGAGATTTCCTAACCGTTTAAGCACCTTTCCACTTCGCTCGACGTGCTAAAAGAGAATGTGAGATTTTTATTATAGAAAATATTGGTGTAAAACGGATATATAATTGATTTTGAAATCACCTTTAAAACGGTCTTTTGAAAAGTCTCCTATAATGGAGTAATTAATTTAATAATTAAAAATAATATTATATAATAATTTTCAAAAGCCATTTTGGAGTGAAAAATTCTTTTAAAACCTTTTCATAAAGCCCGTGTACGAAACGCAGAGACAAATCTCAAAGAAATCGACGAAACCAGAAAATCATCAAAAATATTCTAAGTGTTTGTAAACATTCCAAAAACAGCTGCAAACCCAAGTTCGGCAATTTATTTGGACCAGCAAACGATGTCCAAATGTCATGAAAATTTTTAGGCATGTAGTACAACATCCCTACTTTAAGATGCAAAAAGAATTTCTGGATTCCGAGTCGAGACGAAGTGGCAGCGACATCTCAAAGTTGAACCCAGGAAAAGATTCATACTGTTTACCAACAGCGACCAGAGTTCAACTTCGACACGAAATTCGAAGTACCAAACGAACACCGATAATGCCCAAATTTTCCAGCAATGGAGTTCGAGACTCCACCTTTCCAACGAGACCGAAAACGTCGAATTCCGACTTCGAATGCGATTGTGGCGGCATCGCAAAGTGGAGATGAAAATCTGGAAACAGGCAAGCCCAGCCCGTCTGGGCTGAGAAAGTGGGAGCAAGCCCCCAGAAGATCTCAGAAAATATTCCAAGTGTTGGAAATCACTTAAAATCAGTTGCGAACCTAAGTTCGGAAAAAATTATTTGGACCAGTAACCTAAATCCAAATGGTCGGAAAATTTGCAGGCATGTAGTCTAACATCCCTGCTCCATAACGTAAAAAGAAACGTCTGAATCCGACTAGAAACGAAGTCACTACAACGTCTCAAAGTCGGACCAAACAGAAAATAAACACTGAGGACGTATAGAACAAAGTAAGGCAATGGGTACATTTGCATATACATTGAAACCACTACTCACAAAGCAATGTGTGGGTTAGTGCAACTAACATTTGCATATGAACTCAAAATAACATGTACAATTGCATATATGGTTCAAATTAATGTTGCTGCTACTTAATAAATAAAAGGGAGGTGATCTTAACAAGGATGCAATGCTAGGAACGTACAAAGCAAGGCAACAATTAAAGGTTGCTATTCACAAAGGCCATTTGCATTAAAGTCCAAAGTAATGTGTTCAATTGCAGGGCCACAACATTAACTAAACTATGATCCACTTTATTATTACTAAAACGTGAGTGTAGATACCTGTATATAATTCATTCTTAAACCACTTCCACAATCTATAACATACATATATATTGATAGTTAAACAACTTGAATTCCTGTAGGTACAAAAATCAGTTTCTACTATAAAGAATATCTTTAGCTACATATATTTTTACATATACAATTATTTTTCTTATAGTTCAGCACACATTTTATTTCCAACTAAGCTTATAACAATGTAAGAATATAGGGTAACAAACTAGATAGGACTTTTCAGATCTGAAACCTAGAATGTAATATATATTAGTGAACGTAAAATCAAAAGATTAAAAACTTGTTTATAACTGCACTAAATCGACAAAAACTATGCATGCTTAAATATGAGGTTGTTGATGCTCCACAGAATACATACTGTTACATAATATAACTAATAAGTGTCCACATTTATCAATACCACCAAGTAGAACTATACAAAATGTAACAGCAGTTTTATAACATAAAAATAGTTGAACTAATATGGTCAAAACTTAGGAATTTTATATTTTAAGTTGTCCTAATACATGATATATGGGCACGCACATGTCACCAAAGCATTTTGCTTTGATATTCATTTCGCCCTGTCAGTTCATCCTTTGAACTGTCCTTTTATTTTGATGAAAAATCACTTACCAATTCTATTCTTTGTTCAATTTTCATCTTTGCCTTGCATAATTATGGGTTGCCTTGCATAATTATCGTATCCAACTTCTAATATGGCATTGAAATATGGTATGCATTGTTTAAGTTTAGCATGTTTGATTTTCGCCCTGTCCTTTTTATATTTTGTTTTATTTTACTTTCTTGCTTTGATATCTTTTATATGCCTGTACTCTTTTCAAAGCAATGTACAAAATGCTTTTTAAACACTTTTGCTTTGATTATATTTTATTGCATGTACATGCTTCGATTTATTTTTACAATCCTTTCACTGTTGCTTCCTGTGCATATTTTTATCAAGAAGCACTCTATTATATTCAACAAAATAAAGTTTATGGTTATAATGGATAAAGAGTACATACCATAAAGAAAGAATTTCTAGGAGGTTGCAGCTGATAATAATGCACTAATAACTTGGAAACTTCCATCAGTGTATAAAAAGAAGTGACTATAGTATTTCGAATGAAGAACTGCCTCAGGGGAGTAGTCAACTTTGTGGTTTGACCGTTGGATAAATGCAAAATTATTTGCTGATATATTAAGAGTGTAACATCCCACATATTATGCACTTGGGTTTAAATATGTCATTTTACATTTTTTTCTGGAATTTCAAAACCGTAAACCGAGTAATACAGAAAAAGAAAATTTAACAGAAAAAACAGTTAAGTGTTAAGTGTATATTCATTTTGTACGTCCTTTCAAGATCATCATTTTAGATTGTAAGGTTGTAGTCTCAGAGTTATGGGTTGGAAGATATAAAATTCTTAAGATTAAGTGATTAACATAAGACAAGATTAAATACTTAGTTAATTAAGCTCAAACCCACACTAAACCTACTTAGGGTATTTCAATAACTTCGAAGATTTGCTTGGCCATCATTTACTTCTCTCTCGTTCTCTTAATCTCTCATTATTCTCCAGGAAACTCCGGACTTTTAAAATTCACAACTGTCCAAAGAAAATTCATTGAAGTGCACAAGAAAATGATGCAAGATTCTCTTAATCTCCGTTTACACATCACTAGTGAGGCATACCAATTTGACATTGACCAATCAAAGATGCTATAATAATATATCAACCTTATCTCAACTTATATGTTAATGTTGATTCAGACAATTTCCCAAGCATTCCTCAAGCACAAATACTGCCACAGCTCACACTGGAAATACATACATATACAACCATCAAAATGAAGTTATTATGTTTTAACTTATTAATTCTATGCAATAGAACTAGCAGGTGTATGTATTAACTAAACCTAAGATCCAAACCAACAAAGGTTCAAAACAGCAACCACTCGTTCATTCACAGAAACATCAACATGATTCAATCATAAAACTAGCACTTGGATTTAGAGAGTAGCTTTGTGAGGGTTACTCACCTTAATCCGAGATTAGCAAGCATTAGAAGGAGGATTTGGAGCCCCATTATAGCAATAACCACAGCAGTAGCTCCAGGCACCACAAAGAAATTGCTGCTTCTATTGCTGCCATCAGTAGACACACTCGGAGATGTGTGGATTCCTTTGTACCAATTTAAAAAGGCGGAAGTAACGAGGAGAACGATTGAATTTGATGTGATTTGGAGGGAGCAATCCCCATTTTTAGGGTTTAGGGAAATTATGAAGAGATAGAATAATGGGTGAGGGTTATAGGCTAATGGATATTGGTTAAGTGGGTTTGTACCAATTTTAAACCCATTAGGACTTAGGAATGAAGTGTACATGAACCAGGTGCTCTCAAGCCAACACAAATCAGACCAACATACAGCCAGTACAGTTCAAAAATACTAATTTATCCAAAATAGCCAGTTTTGAATAAATTAGCCATATAAAATTCCATTAATAACTCATATTAAATTAAAATTTCCATTTTAATTTAATATTCGGTTATCCCGAATCCCGGGTTGTTACAGACTCCCCCCCTTAAGAAAATTGCGTCCTCGCAATTCCTTAAGTGAAAGTTATCTATATCATCGATTACCTCAGAGTAATCAAATCAAAGATAGATGGGAAAAGAAAATCACCTTCAATAGTAGGTGAACGAGATAGAATAGCAAGCTAGATACGTCATATGGCTTCCTAAGTCCACACTTAGGATCGATAGATCATAGACTAATATAAGCAGAATAATTTACTTCGGAGGTGATTAGTCTCCGAATAAATTTTCGAGTAAAACACGGCACCAACCTAAGTCGGTGAGATCCGAGATCAAGAAACACAAAGATTTAGCACTCGAGACTAAATCCCGAGGATACACATGGAATGGAAACACATGGTACGTAACATGAGTATTCAAGATTACGATAACAACAATGCATGCAAGCAATCAAACCCAGGCGTTCAGTAATAGTAGATGGTCCTATGAAACTAGGAACCAACGTCCCGAGTCTACTGAGACACGACATAACTCCTTTCAAGGGAGTAACTGTAACAACCCGAGATTTAGTAAATATTGGTTATCGTCGTTAGACGATTATAATTGTCAGCAGATTGATATTGGAAATCTAATCAAGTTGGAATTCTTTTGAAATTTTCTTTAAGGTTATACGGGCTTTAGTAAACATTTCCCTTTTTAAAGAAATTCAGCCCATTCCTATACGTTGTTGAGATAAAGGCCTATGCCTGTTCCCACCCCCCTAACTCATTTTCGATTTCGAACCCTAAACAAGGTAACATACGGAAGAAAAAGAATGGCGGCTCAAAATTCTCGTTCGTCCTCTTTTCAAATCTGGAGCTTGTGGGAAAGTGAAGGCGCTGCTAAAATGCTTCGAATCCTTTCACGATCAACTGGATCGCTCGCGACTCCTCCTGCTTGGGACGACTTCGCCTTCACTTCGAACGAGTGCTTAGGGTTTTTCTCTGATCGATTCTTGAATAAGAGGTGAGTAATTCCTACTCACATCTAATCTGACTTAGTTCTAAGCCTTGAGTTTGATTTGGCTTCATCGATGATGATTTTTAAATCTTGATTTCGCTGTGGTTCGACTTCTCGTCTCTTGTTTATCTCGGCAGTTTGAATTGTGGCTGGTAGCTTCTGATTTGGTTTGACTTTTTGATACTTGTGGCATTGTTCTTGTTTTTGAACTGTATACTATTTTTGCTATATGATTTCGTGTTGTTCATTTTCGTGAGCATCACTAATCGAATTTGGATTTGACAATATCGAGATCGTTTGTAGCTTCCACGATGTTAAAGTTTGATTTTGTCACATGCGTATATATTGTTTTTCTTTTGCGTGATAATCTCGGTATTGATTAAGTTGCTCCATGATTTTCTTTGACTTTGGCTTCGATCAAATTACTGTGTCCATTGTTGATTCTGGTAGACTTCAACTTTGCCTCTTGTTCATGTTCTTCCCCGGCAGTGATTTTGACCTGAGTTGACTTCGAAATATTGGCATCAGTTACTTGATACTGTTAGAGCTTGTTTCTGGTTGTCTTCGGCATTGGCTTAGGTTTTGAACTTTTATTTCATTCCTGATTTGTAGAAGCCTTGCATTGATATACTTAAGTCCTTGCCTGTGCATATGATTTGTATTCATATCTGTTCGCATTACTGTAGTCCTCATTTGCTAGCAACCTTGTCCGTCTTTTTAAACCTGTTGAACTGATGTTGATCTGACCCTGTTGTATTTGGTAGACTTCATTTTGTAATTTGTTTGAGATGCTGGTGCACACTGTTGTTGCCAGTTTCTTCTTTGCATGTTGAACTGACTCATGTAGACAGTGATCCCTGTGTACATTTAACTATTATCACTTGAGCTTGTTGTCTGTTGCGTTGTGTTGACCCTGAGTAGCTCTGGTTACTTGATCATCACTGTTGTTTTGGTCATCTGGTTGAGGCTGCAGCTTGTTACCATCGAGGTCGTGTTCTTATTCATGGAGTTTGCACTTGTTGGTTTGAGTTTTGCCTTCATATTTACTTCTGGTTTCATTGTATAAAATAAGTTAGTCTGCATTTGGGAGTTGCATTCTTTTGTACTCGAGTATGATACATTGCATTGATGTATTGTATTTTCATTTACGTGGAGTTAATTCTCAGGTGTACTATTCCACATTGCACCCCTGATTCATTTTGCCATGTGCAATTTGTTATGTACATTCACTTGTGTGCATATTGCATATTCACTTGGTTAAAACTTCATACTGCTGCCACTTTCTTAGTGCATTAGTTGCACTGTGAATTCTTGTTGGTTCGGTCTCACTTGCATTGCTTCTGGTCCTATGCCATTGTGTATAGCTGCATGTTGTATTGCACCCTTTTGTTGCAAGTATTCATGCGTATTTAGGAGAGATGCACTTGTCCCTGTAGATTGCCATTTTGAACTGCTGCACTGCCTTTGTTCTCGAATCTGATACATTGCATTGATGCTTTGTATTCATTTGCATTTGGTCACTGCGCTTCACCGGTGACATTATTTTCAAGTGAGGCTGTTCTGCGTCTTTTTCTGTTGTGTGTTGTGGTGCCATATCCTTGGTGCTCTCACCTTCAGTTTGCTATTATTCTGTGCCTTGCTTTGTGACAGGTTGAACTTGTTTCACTTGTTGCCTCTGATCTTGCTTAGTGTTGTTTTGAGTTGTTTTGTAGTGGCGAGGCAGTACACGCGTGCGTGTACTGCAGCCCTAGTAGGATTGACAGATTTAGTTGATATTTCGATTGTTAAATTATTTCGTTGGTTCAATGCAATATTTTGAAGTTGTATTTGAAATGGTTCATTTTGATTTGAGTTGTATCCGTGGGCTTTTGGATTCATTGATCCTCTGAGTATTTCATAGACTGTATTGGCGAGGCTGTACACGTTAGCGTGTACTGCAGCCAACCAGCATTGTTGTTTTTAAATTGACATTTCAATTGTCTAAATTGATTTGGATTGCTGAATTGTTGTTCAACACTGCTTAGTGTTATATCTGCCGTTATCCAATTCTCGTATCGAGAGTTGGATATACGTGATTTCTGTGACTGTCGTCTATTTAAATTATTACTGCCTATATGCACTAATAAACTGGTTTGAATTAGACTGACCTGGGTATTATTTTCTTTTGAATGTAATACTCGGGTCAGACCCGAGTATTTCAGGTTGTAGATTTCTTTCTTTGAGTTGCTGTTCGGGATTGAAGACTTTTCACATCTTCTGAAGTTGTCAGTCATTTTGTAGTAGTCGTGTTATTGTATAGAATGATATGTATTCATGTATATTAGTCGATAATGTACTTGTATATATAACTTCTAGAGTCGACAGTTGTAGTTGTATCATATGTATAGTGTCAACTATGTATTAACTGACATCAGTTATATATATCTGAGACTTTTGTTTTTATCTGTGTTCCGCATTTATAATATCTGTGTTATTGTTATATCTAATGTCCTAAACTATTATGAACTATCGTAGTTTGTTTTATACCGATAATTGGATATGTCGATGGGAGTAAATAATTAATAGATGAAAAATAAAAAGTATATACCACTCCTATCGAGATAACCAATATTAGTGTAAGGCCAATTACGGATGGTCGCTCCCATCCAGCCTTATTCTTCGTAATAATAGACAGTATTCCTTTTAATACTCTTTGTTATTATGAGCATAGAGGTGGGGCGTCACAGTTGGTATCAGAGCTTGGGGTTTATGGACATAATATAAAACATAACTTGGATGGAACATACGTTACAACTATTGGTCGATGTTTTATTTGTACTTTGAGTCAAAACTAAAGTTTTGAAATTTGGATGAAATTTTTAAATATCTTTATTTAAAAATAATAGTGAAATTGTGTTCTGATGATTTGATTGATTTGTGTTCTGTTTATCAGAGTGCGCAGCGGAAACAGTGAAACTGTCTTCGCTGAGTGCAACTGATAATCTTTCTGATTTAAAAATCAAAATACGAAATTGATATGAATTTCAATTGTTGTTTACATAGCTGTAATTATTTTATTTCTTTAAGAACTTCGAATCCGAATTGAGGATTCGAAGAAATTGCAGTTATGTGATTTTTGTTGAAATTTCCGCTGGCTTTCTTTTGTACTAATCATCTAGTGATTAGATTTTTGCTGTTTTGAATTATCTTCATTGAAGATACATTTGAATGATTTCCTTGTTCATTTTGTAATACGTGCAAAAATTTGAATTGCACGTTATTGCATTTATTTTACGTTGAACCGATGCTTGGTTATGACACGTATTTTGTTGCCGTTATTTCTATAACGGACTTTTTACACCAATGCTGAATTTTTGAGGCACGGTGTTTTGTTGACAATTTTAATAAATGAAAATTCACTGATGTCACATTTGATGTGAATCCTTTGATGAGATATTTGATGTTTTAAAGTTACTGTCGCTTTGACTTCAGTAACAGTCAAATTTTTAGAAGTGGATTTCAAGCGGTTATTCCGCAATATGGATTTGTGACCGTTTTTACGGTATTTTGAGAAGTACAGTTTCCTTATCGAAATTGTTACTGATTTGCTGTTTTAATCACGTGATTGGAAAATCATTTAAAAATGAAATTTGTTTTATAAAATTTTAACAGTTTGCGTTTTCAAAAGAATGAGAAAGCGACTTAAACGTTTCAGCAAAATCGAGGACTATGACCCCTTTCTTTTACTGATTCGCTTAACTCCGGACTTGTTCAGTTGAGAATGCGAATTGTTATTTTTACAAAATAAATGAAATTGTTTTCAAAAAATTTACAGTTTGCGATTTCAAAAGAATGAGGAAGCGATTTAAACGTTTCAGCAAAATCGAGGACTATGACCCCTTTCTTTTACTGATTCGCTTAATTCCGGACTTGTCCGTTTGAGAATGTGAAATGTATTTTTTTTACAAAATACACAATTTTGCACTTTCAAGGAAACGATGAAGAGAATCAAACGATTTAGTAAAACACGTGGTATGGGACATGTGCGTTTGCTATTTCGGTTAATTCCGGACTCGTTAATTGAAACATTTTGATGCTTTCGTGTGCTTTCGAGCCACTATGAGGACCTTCGGGTCATTTGTTGGGCTTTCGGACCACTCTGCGGACCTTCGGGTCAAATACCAGTACTAGACCTTCGGGTCACTCTGCGGACCTTCGGGTCAATCTGATGGGCGCCAAAAATTATGTTGAGTACTTGGTAGGCTTCGGCCACTCTGAGGTGCACGTGCGGTGAATTAAAAACTCGCCATCTGATGGGATCGATCCAAGCTTTTATGTTGATTTTCTAGTCTTCTTAATTGATTTCTAGATATTTGTTGTTTCCAATTATCTGCAGGTAATTGGATATTTGTTGATATGAGTTCTGGTTATCGTTTTTGATAATCAGATATTTGTTGTTTCTAATTATCGCTTGTGATAATTAGATATTTGTTGATATGAGTTCTGGTTATCGTTTTTGATAATCAGATATTTGTTGTTTCTAATTATCGCTTGTGATAATTAGATATTTGTTGATATGAGTTCTGGTTATCGTTTTTGATAATCAGATATTTGTTGTTTCTAATTATCGCTTGTGATAATTAGATATTTGTTGATATGAGTTCTGGTTATCGTTTTTGATAATCAGATATTTGTTGTTTCTAATTATCGCTTGTGATAATTAGATATTTGTTGATATGAGTTCTGGTTATCGTTTTTGATAATCAGATATTTGTTGTTTCTAATTATTGCTTGTGATAATTAGATATTTGTTGATATGAGTTCTGGTTATCGTTTTTGATAATCAGATATTTGTTGTTTCTAATTATCGCTTGTGATAATTAGATATTTGTTGATATGAGTTCTGGTTATCGTTTTTGATAATCAGATATTTGTTGTTTCTAATTATCGCTTGTGATAATTAGATATTTGTTGATATGAGTTCTGGTTATCGTTTTTGATAATCAGATATTTGTTGTTTCTAATTATCGCTTGTGATAATTAGATATTTGTTGATATGAGTTCTGGTTATCGTTTTTGATAATCAGATATTTGTTGTTTCTAATTATCGCTTGTGATAATTAGATATTTGTTGATATGAGTTCTGATTATCGTTTTCGATAATCGGATATTTGTTGCCTTTAATTATCGTTTTTGATAATTAAATATTTGCTGATTTGAGATTTAATTATCGCTGTTAGATAATTAAATATTTGCTGATTTTAGATTTAATTATCGCTGTTAGATAATTAAATATTTGTTGATATGAGATTTAATTATCGCTTTAGATAATTAAATATTTGCTGATTTTAGATTTAATTATCGCTGTTAGATAATTAAATATTTGTTGATATGAGATTTAATTATCGCTTTAGATAATTAAATATTTGCTGATTTTAGATGTAATTATCGCTTTAGATAATTAAATATTTGCTGATTTGAGATTTAATTATCGCTTTTGATAATTAAATATTTGCTGATTTGAGATTTAATTATCGCTGTTAGATAATTAAATATTTGCTAATTTTAGATTTAATTATCGCTGTTAGATAATTAAATATTTGTTGATATGAGATTTAATTATCGCTTTAGATAATTAAATATTTGCTGATTTTAGATTTAATTATCGCTGTTAGATAATTAAATATTTGTTGATATGAGATTTAATTATCGCTTTAGATAATTAAATATTTGCTGATTTTAGATGTAATTATCGCTTTAGATAATTAAATATTTGCTGATTTGAGATTTAATTATCGCTTTTGATAATTAAATATTTGCTGATTTGAGATTTAATTATCGCTTGAGATAATTAAACATTTGTTGCTTTGAGATTTAACTATCGCTTGAGGTAATTAAATGATTGCTGAATTTGAAATTTGATTATCGTTTTTGATAATTGAATATTTGTTTTCTGACTATCGTTTGAGATAATCAGATATTTGATTTATCTTCTGATTATCGTTTGAGATAAGTAAATATTTGAGATTTTTGAGATTTGAGTTTCGTCTTTTTCTCTGGAGATTCAGGTGAGTAATTTGATTTACTCACATTCAATTCGTGCTTTGTAGGGGATTTCTACTCTGTTTTTCCTTCTCTTTTAGATGCTGGAACTCGATTGTTCTTGCTTTTGTTAGTCGTCTGGTTTTGATCCCTGATTCCCACGAGGTTGATTCTTTTGATTTGCAGCAGTCGAACTTTTTTTTGACTTCTTATCTAACACTTCCTCGCTGACACTTGCTTTGCTTATACATTTGACATTGCCATGCTCTTTTGGTTGTTACCTTTTTTCCATTTATTCCCTATGATTGCGTGGACGCAATTTCTTTAAGGAGGGGAGTCTGTAACAACCCGAGATTTAGTAAATATTGGTTATCGTCGTTAGACGATTATAATTGTCAGCAGATTGATATTGGAAATCTAATCAAGTTGGAATTCTTTTGAAATTTTCTTTAAGGTTATACGGGCTTTAGTAAACATTTCCCTTTTTAAAGAAATTCAGCCCATTCCTATACGTTGTTGAGATAAAGGCCTATGCCTGTTCCCACCCCCCTAACTCATTTTCGATTTCGAACCCTAAACAAGGTAACATACGGAAGAAAAAGAATGGCGGCTCAAAATTCTCGTTCGTCCTCTTTTCAAATCTGGAGCTTGTGGGAAAGTGAAGGCGCTGCTAAAATGCTTCGAATCCTTTCACGATCAACTGGATCGCTCGCGACTCCTCCTGCTTGGGACGACTTCGCCTTCACTTCGAACGAGTGCTTAGGGTTTTTCTCTGATCGATTCTTGAATAAGAGGTGAGTAATTCCTACTCACATCTAATCTGACTTAATTCTATGCCTTGAGTTTGATTTGGCTTCATCGATGATGATTTTTAAATCTTGATTTCGCTGTGGTTCGACTTCTCGTCTCTTGTTTATCTCGGCAGTTTGAATTGTGGCTGGTAGCTTTTGATTTGGTTTGACTTTTTGATACTTGTGGCATTGTTCTTGTTTTTGAACTGTATACTATTTTTGCTATATGATTTCGTGTTGTTCATTTTCGTGAGCATCACTAATCGAATTTGGATTTGACAATATCGAGATCGTTTGTAGCTTCCACGATGTTAAAGTTTGATTTTGTCACATGCGTATATATTGTTTTTCTTTTGCGTGATAATCTCGGTATTGATTAAGTTGCTCCGTGATTTTCTTTGACTTTGGTTTCGATCAAATTACTGTGTCCATTGTTGATTCTGGTAGACTTCAACTTTGCCTCTTGTTCATGTTCTTCCCCGGCAGTGATTTTGACCTGAGTTGACTTCGAAATATTGGCATCAGTTACTTGATACTGTTAGAGCTTGTTTCTGGTTGTCTTCGGCATTGGCTTAGGTTTTGAACTTTTATTTCATTCCTGATTTGTAGAAGCCTTGCATTGATATACTTAAGTCCTTGCCTGTGCATATGATTTGTATTCATATCTGTTCGCATTACTGTAGTCCTCATTTGCTAGCAACCTTGTCCGTCTTTTTAAACCTGTTGAACTGATGTTGATCTGACCCTGTTGTATTTGGTAGACTTCATTTTGTAATTTGTTTGAGATGCTGGTGCACACTGTTGTTGCCAGTTTCTTCTTTGCATGTTGAACTGACTCATGTAGACAGTGATCCCTGTGTACATTTAACTATTATCACTTGAGCTTGTTGTCTGTTGCGTTGTGTTGACCCTGAGTAGCTCTGGTTACTTGATCATCACTGTTGTTTTGGTCATCTGGTTGAGGCTGCAGCTTGTTACCATCGAGGTCGTGTTCTTATTCATGGAGTTTGCACTTGTTGGTTTGAGTTTTGCCTTCATATTTACTTCTGGTTTCATTGTATAAAATAAGTTAGTCTGCATTTGGGAGTTGCATTCTTTTGTACTCGAGTATGATACATTGCATTGATGTATTGTATTTTCATTTACGTGGAGTTAATTCTCAGGTGTACTATTCCACATAGCACCCCTGATTCATTTTGCCATGTGCAATTTGTTATGTACATTCACTTGTGTGCATATTGCATATTCACTTGGTTAAAACTTCATACTGCTGCCACTTTCTTAGTGCATTAGTTGCACTGTGAATTCTTGTTGGTTCGGTCTCACTTGCATTGCTTCTGGTCCTATGCCATTGTGTATAGCTGCATGTTGTATTGCACCCTTTTGTTGCAAGTATTCATGCGTATTTAGGAGAGATGCACTTGTCCCTGTAGATTGCCATTTTGAACTGCTGCACTGCCTTTGTTCTCGAATCTGATACATTGCATTGATGCTTTGTATTCATTTGCATTTGGTCACTGCGCTTCACCGGTGACATTATTTTCAAGTGAGGCTGTTCTGCGTCTTTTTCTGTTGTGTGTTGTGGTGCCATATCCTTGGTGCTCTCACCTTCAGTTTGCTATTATTCTGTGCCTTGCTTTGTGACAGGTTGAACTTGTTTCACTTGTTGCCTCTGATCTTGCTTAGTGTTGTTTTGAGTTGTTTTGTAGTGGCGAGGCAGTACACGCGTGCGTGTACTGCAGCCCTAGTAGGATTGACAGATTTAGTTGATATTTCGATTGTTAAATTATTTCGTTGGTTCAATGCAATATTTTGAAGTTGTATTTGAAATGGTTCATTTTGATTTGAGTTGTATCCGTGGGCTTTTGGATTCATTGATCCTCTGAGTATTTCATAGACTGTATTGGCGAGGCTGTACACGTTAGCGTGTACTGCAGCCAACCAGCATTGTTGTTTTTAAATTGACATTTCAATTGTCTAAATTGATTTGGATTGCTGAATTGTTGTTCAACACTTCTTAGTGTTATATCTGCCGTTATCCAATTCTCGTATCGAGAGTTGGATATACGTGATTTCTGTGACTGTCGTCTATTTAAATTATTACTGCCTATATGCACTAATAAACTGGTTTGAATTAGACTGACCTGGGTATTATTTTCTTTTGAATGTAATACTCGGGTCAGACCCGAGTATTTCAGGTTGTAGATTTCTTTCTTTGAGTTGCTGTTCGGGATTGAAGACTTTTCACATCTTCTGAAGTTGTCAGTCATTTTGTAGTAGTCGTGTTATTGTATAGAATGATATGTATTCATGTATATTAGTCGATAATGTACTTGTATATATAACTTCTAGAGTCGACAGTTGTAGTTGTATCATATGTATAGTGTCAACTATGTATTAACTGACATCAGTTATATATATCTGAGACTTTTGTTTTTATCTGTGTTCCGCATTTATAATATCTGTGTTATTGTTATATCTAATGTCCTAAACTATTATGAACTATCGTAGTTTGTTTTATACCGATAATTGGATATGTCGATGGGAGTAAATAATTAATAGATGAAAAATAAAAAGTATATACCACTCCTATCGAGATAACCAATATTAGTTTAAGGCCAATTACGGATGGTCGCTCCCATCCAGCCTTATTCTTCGTAATAATAGACAGTATTCCTTTTAATACTCTTTGTTATTATGAGCATAGAGGTGGGGCGTCACAGTAACACAGGGGAATGGGCTATTTTCTGAAAAGAGAATACGAACAAAAAGAAGATGGTATTCAATGCTACCATCGATATATGACCGCACAAATGCAAGTCACCTCAAGAATTTACCCAACGGCAAGATACACAAGAATGGGTATAACGAATTTTTACAAAAATTCTTATAAAAGTGTTCATCCAAAAATCATTTATCCCAAGAACACGGACATGATCCGGGATACCCATACAAGTGAAAATGCGCTCGCATACCCGAATCCAAGCCTGGACCTCTAAGACATTCTCGGAGCCACTGAACGGCTTCCCTCCGAGATGGGTAAAATCACTGCAGAGACGCGCAAAAGCAGACTTGCGCAGAGCATCAGCAACTGGGGCTGGAGACTGAGAATGAGACTGGGAATTCCGAACCAGCTCCATGATCTGGTCGGTGGTCATGAACACGCCCTCTAGATGAGAGTCTGGAATGAGATCAATGCGGAACTCAATAGCTCGCTTAGGAGGTAAACTAGATACTAGCTCGAAGATATCGGGGAAATCCCGAACAACTGGAATACGAGATATGTCTACCTCATCATCTCGTGAATCTAGAGAAAATAAAGTAACATCAGAAAGCCCAACATCCTGAAGAGCAATAGCTAACGGAGCGGGTGAGTCAGGATGACGAAGAAATAATATCCGCTCCGAACAAATGATTTTGGCATCGTACTGAGCGAGCCAATCCGAACAAACGGGAATTAGAGTTAAACATGGTTCAATGATAGATAATTAATTAAGGAAGACTACGGAATATAATGGATTCCTAAACGTATTCCTAACTTATCTATCAATCAACCTAAGGAAGGGATTTGATTTAATTCGGATCTAATTAAAATGTATTGTACTAAGTGTATCTGTTCTGTGTTTATTATGCTTATTCCTGAAACCAGGCTCTGATACCAAGCTATAACGCCCCACTCTGAGACCCTCTGTAACAAAGAGTATTACGGGAGTAATACTGTCTGTTAAAGCGGAGAATAGAGTATAGTGGAAGCGACCATTTGTAATCAAGCTATCACTATCTACTGAATACGTCGAAAGGATGGTATCTATATTTTTTTTTCAAGTGGTTCGACATATTCAATAAATACTTATAACGAAATTACAAATGGCTAAAGATCTATCAGGACAAAGCATAATATTAAATGATAAAACATCACAGAACAGAATCACATAACAGATATAAAATCCCAGAACAATACATCGTCAATACAGATCAAAATACAATAAGTGGGTACAAAGCCACTGCCCACACATGTGGGTTAAAAATATGTACATATCAAAGTCTGAATAATAACAAAGTAGCGGAATAGTGGACAAATAAAAGCGCTATCTATCAGCATAGCAGATAATGTCCAAGTAGAAGCACAGAAGCTAAGTCCAGAGACCTAACCTAAAACAACTCGGTCTGACCCGAGTGAAAACACTCGGGTCAGGCTAGCTAAACAATCAGTAATAACTGAGATATATAGTAATGCGGTACATAAATAAAACAGTACTTGTCCAAAGAGAAGTATATTATGAACCACATGAATATAATGACGATCCCTAATCATCAATAAACAATAAAAATCTCCAAAGAGAAATCAACACCAAAGTGTAGAATAAATAAAATCGCCTCATATCATCAGCATAGCCAAAGCTATAAAAAGATGCCCATAGGCAATAATCCCAAGAGTGACCAGAGTCCGTAATTAATGCCCAAGCAAAGATCGATGCTCCAAAGAGCAATGGGGATATACTGAAAAGTCAATGAAATCAAACACTGAAAAGCAGTGTCCAGAGACACTGTGAATCCACAAGGTAATCGCACTTACATCGTATGGTTCCATAGAACCAACACTGAATGGAGGTACTCGAATGGATATAAAAATCATCAAATAATACCAATATTGCACGTGCACCGACCAGAGTCGTTATTGCCAAGTACTGTAGAGTTGTGATCGATCACTCGCACAGATGCGAAACGCGCGATACGGCGAGATCCTTCCCAGAAGGATAAAGGCCCAGAGGCGCACGCCGAAAAATAAACTGCTCCATAGAGCAGGTGTCCAGAGACGGTTTCCCAGAGGCATGGTGACCCAAAGGTCCAGTACTGGCCGCCCAGAGGCTAATGTGTCACTAACTTCTTGGAGAGGAACCCGTAAAGTGTTAACAATGAGTCCCATACCCCACGTTCGCACTAAACGGTTTCCTAACCAATAGCAAGCTCACACTCCAAACAGTAAAAAGTCCACCTCGTATAATCGGTAAACTAGACCCACATGTCAAAACGATCAATCGAATAGGTCAGGGATTAACCGGAAAGAAAATACACACGGTTCCATAGGCCGGAGATTTCCTAACCGTTTAAGCACCTTTCCACTTCGCTCGACGTGCTAAAAGAGAATGTGAGATTTTTATTATAGAAAATATTGGTGTAAAACGGATATATAATTGATTTTGAAATCACCTTTAAAACGGTCTTTTGAAAAGTCTCCTATAATGGAGTAATTAATTTAATAATTAAAAATAATATTATATAATAATTTTCAAAAGCCATTTTGGAGTGAAAAATTCTTTTAAAACCTTTTTATAAAGCCCGTGTACGAAACGCAGAGACAAATCTCAAAGAAATCGACGAAACCAGAAAATCATCAAAAATATTCTAAGTGTTTGTAAACATTCCAAAAACAGCTGCGAACCCAAGTTCGGCAATTTATTTGGACCAGCAAACGGTGTCCAAATGTCATGAAAATTTGCAGGCATGTAGTCCAACATCCCTACTTTAAGATGCAAAAAGAATTTCTGGATTCCGAGTCGAGACGAAGTGGCAGCGACATCTCAAAGTTGGACCCAGGAAAAGATTCATACTGTTTACCAACATCGACCAGAGTTCAACTTCGACACGAAATTCGAAGTACCAAACGAACACCGATAATGCCCAATTTTCCAGCGATGGAGTTCGAGACTCCACCTTTCCAACGAGACCGAAAACGTCGAATTCCGACTTCGAATGCGATTGTGGCGGCATCACAAAGTGGAGATGAAAATCTGGAAACAGGCAAGCCCAGCCCGTCTGGGCTGAGAAAGTGGGAGCAAGCCCCCAGAAGATCTCAGAAAATATTCCAAGTGTTGGAAATCACTTAAAATCAGTTGCGAACCTAAGTTCGGAAAAAATTATTTGGACCAGTAACCTGAATCCAAATGGTCGGAAAATTTGCAGGCATGTAGTCTAACATCCCTGCTCCATAACGTAAAAAGAAACGTCTGAATCCGACTAGAAACGAAGTCACTGCAACGTCTCAAAGTCGGACCAAACAGAAAATAAACACTGAGGACGTATAGAACAAAGTAAGGCAATGGGTACATTTGCATATACATTGAAACCACTACTCACAAAGCAATGTGTGGGTTAGTGCAACTAACATTTGCATATGAACTCAAAATAACGTGTACAATTGCATATATGGTTCAAATTAATGTTGCTGCTACTTAATAAATAAAAGGGAGGTGATCTTAACAAGGATGCAATGCCAGGAACGTACAAAGCAAGGCAACAATTAAAGGTTGCTATTCACAAAGGCCATTTGCATTAAAGTCCAAAGTAATGTGTTCAATTGCAGGGCCACAACATTAACTAAACTATGATCCACTTTATTATTACTAAAACGTGAGTGCAGATACCTGTATATAATTCATTCTTAAACCACTTCCATAATCTATAACATACATATATATTGATAGTTAAACAACTTGAATTCCTATAGGTACAAAAATCAGTTTCTACTATAAAGAATATCTTTAGCTACATATATTTTTACATATACAATTATTTTTCTTATAGTTCAGCACACATTTTATTTCCAACTAAGCTTATAACAATGTAAGAATATAGGGTAACAAACTAGATAGGACTTTTCAGATCTGAAACCTAGAATGTAATATATATTAGTGAACGTAAAATCAAAAGATTAAAAACTTGTTTATAACTGCACTAAATCGACAAAAACTATGCATGCTTAAATATGAGGTTGTTGATGCTCCACAGAATACATACTGTTACATAATATAACTAATAAGTGTCCACATTTATCAATACCACCAAGTAGAACTATACAAAATGTAACAGCAGTTTTATAACATAAAAATAGTTGAACTAATATGGTCAAAACTTAGGAATTTTATATTTTAAGTTGTCCTATTACATGATATATGGGCACGCACATGTCACCAAAGCATTTTGCTTTGATATTCATTTCGCCCTGTCAGTTCATCCTTTGAACTGTCCTTTTATTTTGATGAAAAATCACTTACCAATTCTATTCTTTGTTCAATTTTCATCTTTGCCTTGCATAATTATGGGCTGCCTTGCATAATTATCGTATCCAACTTCTAATAGGGCATTGAAATATGGTATGCATTGTTTAAGTTTATCATGTTTGATTTTCGCCCTGTCCTTTTTATATTTTGTTTTATTTTACTTTCTTGCTTTGATATCTTTTATATGCCTGTACTCTTTTCAAAGCAATGTACAAAATGCTTTTTAAACACTTTTGCTTTGATTATATTTTATTGCATGTACATGCTTCGATTTATTTTTACAATCCTTTCACTGTTGCTTCCTGTGCATATTTTTATCAAGAAGCACTCTATTATATTAACCAAAATAAAGTTTATGGTTATAATGGATAAAGAGTACATACCATAAAGAAAGAATTTCTAGGAGGTTGCAGCTGATAATAATGCACTAATAACTTGGAAACTTCCATCAGTGTATAAAAAGAAGTGACTATAGTATTTCGAATGAAGAACTGCCTCAGGGGAGTAGTCAACTTTGTGGTTTGACCGTTGGATAAATGCAAAATTATTTGCTGATATATTAAGAGTGTAACATCCCACATATTATGCACTTGGGTTTAAATATGTCATTTTACATTTTTTTCTGGAATTTCAAAACCGTAAACCGAGTAATACAGAAAAAGAAAATTTAACAGAAAAAACAGTTAAGTGTTAAGTGTATATTCATTTTGTACGTCCTTTCAAGATCATCATTTTAGATTGTAAGGTTGTAGTCTCAGAGTTATGGGTTGGAAGATATAAAATTCTTAAGGTTAAGTGATTAACATAAGACAAGATTAAATACTTAGTTAATTAAGCTCAAACCCACACTAAACCTACTTATGGCATTTCAATAACTTCGAAGATTTGCTTGGCCATCATTTACTTCTCTCTCGTTCTCTTAATCTCTCATTATTCTCCAGGAAACTCCGGACTTTTAAAATTCACAACTGTCCAAAGAAAATTCATTGAAGTGCACAAGAAAATGATGCAAGATTCTCTTAATCTCCGTTTACACATCACTAGTGAGGCATACCAATTTGACATTGACCAATCAAAGATGCTATAATAATATATCAACCTTATCTCAACTTATATGTTAATGTTGATTCAGACAATTTCCCAAGCATTCCTCAAGCACAAATACTGCCACAGCTCACACTGGAAATACATACATATACAACCATCAAAATGAAGTTATTATGTTTTAACTTATTAATTCTATGCAATAGAACTAGCAGGTGTATGTATTAACTAAACCTAAGATCCAAACCAACAAAGGTTCAAAACAGCAACCACTCGTTCATTCATAGAAACATCAACATGATTCAATCATAAAACAAGCACTTGGATTTAGAGAGTAGCTTTGTGAGGGTTACTCACCTTAATCCGAGATTAGCAAGCATTAGAAGGAGGATTTGGAGCCCCATTATAGCAATAACCACAGCAGTAGCTCCAGGCACCACAAAGAAATTGCTGCTTCTATTGCTGCCATCAGTAGACACACTCGGAGATGTGTGGATTCCTTTGTACCAATTTAAAAAGGCGGAAGTAACGAGGAGAACGATTGAATTTGATGTGATTTGGAGGGAGCAATCCCCATTTTTAGGGTTTAGGGAAATTATGAAGAGATAGAATAATGTGTGAGGGTTATAGGCTAATGGATATTGGTTAAGTGGGTTTGTACCAATTTTAAACCCATTAGGACTTAGGAATGAAGCGTACATGAACCAGGTGCTCTCATGCCAACACAAATCAGACCAACATACAGCCAGTACAGTTCAAAAATACTAATTTATCCAAAATAGCCAGTTTTGAATAAATTAGCCATATAAAATTCCATTAATAACTCATATTAAATTAAAATTTCCATTTTAATTTAATATTCGATTATCCCGAATCCCGGGTTGTTACAGTTATGTATATATTTTGGTTTTAAAACATTTTTCAAAGTGTAATTGACATTTTCCAATGTCAATTGTATTCTGTTTATAATTCCTAATTTCCAGTTTCATTTAATTAAAGAAATTCTTTGTTTATTTTCTATTTTCTTAAGACTTTATTTTATTTTCATTTACACTTCATTTTGTTCAGCATTTATTTTATTTTACTTGACTTTTATTGGTTTAGAAGTAAAGTTATAATTTTTCTAAAACTAGTGATATTCTATTTGAAATTTTTAAGTCCTATTTTGAATTTTTAAACAATTTCTTTATTCTTTTTCTATTTTCTCTAAATTTAATTATTTATTTCACTTTAGAAATGATAAATGAATTATTTATTTCAAAACTTTTCTTTAGGATAATTTTTAAAAATGAAGTTGTTAATTTTCCAAAGTCAATAGTGATTTATTTGTAATTTCTGGACCCTGTTTTCAATTTTTAAGCAATTTCTTATATTCTTTTTCCATTTTCTTTAAAATTAATTATTTATTTTTAATTTATATTACTTTGTTTCGGTTCTAAAGTCAAATTACTGATTTTATTTTGTTTTATTTGAATTAAAAAAAAGGAAATATGAAAGAGTTTAAAATGCTTTAGAAACTGAAGTCTTTTCATCTCCTATGTCCTTTCAATTGCCACAGCTCCTCATTTACTTCTTTTGGCTGTGTATTACTTTGTTTGGCCGTGTATTCCAATGCTCATTCCTGCAAAAAAAACATTTGTTCCTCATTCTATTCATGGCTTGCAAAAAAAATTTGGTAATGGCTACTTTTTCCTTCTTCTTCTTCTCATTTTTCATGGTTTTTGCCTTGTTTCTTGGATTCTTTTGCACTTCCTCCTCCTCATATCCACATCCACCACCTCCTACACCTCTTCCCTGCCATCATCACCAACTATACTCTAGGTCATGACCATGGTCGAACCCACCATGGTGACCAAACCCCTCAAAAATACAACCTAGGCCTTAAAAACAATGTTGTGACCACTATTTGCATCACCACTTCATTTTCCACCACCACCACCTTTGGCCGCCACCACCACCTCTGACCAGACCATCACACACCCCTCTAGCCTCTGACCTAACACAAACTCCACTGGCCGACCCCAAACACCCCATCGCGGAGCCTCTTTGTTGAACCAAAACTCCTCTTTGTTGCCTAAAACCTCTTCACCTTCCTATGTTGTAACTTCCTCCACTTGTTCTAGCCTTTATGCCATACATTCCTATGTTCAAACCTGAGCCAAAATCATACCAAACCTGAGCCAAAACATCCCCTAGGCTGTGCAAGCAAATGTAGAAAGAAAGGCAAAAGTCGTTGCATTCATATTTGTTTTTATTCCAAAGTTATATCATTTCAAGGTTGCATTGAAATTTATAATTTGTTTGGTTTTGTTTTGGGTTGTAACACAAGATCTATAGCTTGGACCTCACTCTCCATTCAAATTCTAGTCTTGTCGTCATGCTTTTGATTCCGTTGTGTCATTTGTATTGCAATCTCCAGCCATAGAGGTGAGTAAATCTCACCTGACATTTTATACTTATGCAAATGTGAATTGACAACAATTGAATGTGTAGTACTATTATGTTATGCTATAACTGCCTGTGATTATTTATGTATGATGTTAAACCAATAAATTACATGTCATATCATCTGTTACTGTTATATAACGCTATTCTGTTTATTTATATCAGTTTATCACACTACAAGTTCCTTGTAGAATAGAATCACTATGGGTTGAAATGATACATACCCGAACGGACTTTAGAATAGGGAAAAATCATTATGGGCTGAAATGATAGGCCTGAATGATTTTTATTTATCTCATTTAACTTGGGATTTCGGGTTTGAAATGATAAAACCCAGATTTTTCCTTTGTAAATTACGGATTGGAATGATATATTATCTGTATCATTTGGCTTAGGTTAGAAAAATTTATATATAGACCTGTGGTTAATATATATATTTTCTTGAAATTATAAAATATGTTAAAAATGTAAATATTATGATAATTTTATTTTTATTTTAATTTATGATGATTTTATAAAGTGTTATTGATTTTTCTATAAATTAAAAATAGTTAAATAAATAAATGTTTAAAAGTTGAAATTTGAAGTATAACTTAACTTGGAAAATGTGAAAGTGTTTTAAAATAAAAGTTAAGTTAAGAAAATAAAATGGAATTTAAATAAAATTATGAAATGGTAAACTTAATTAAAATACTAAGTAAATGAAATATTATAAATTTTACATTTATTTTATAAGTGAATTATTAAAGATTTGATAATTGTTTGTGAAACTTTCACTTTGTAAAATCATAAATTAAGGGTTATTTAAATGATTGTTTTTAAAGTAAGAAAATATGATTTTTATAAGTTAAAATGGATTTAAATAAATTTTAATTGTTTATGAAATTGTAGTGAAAGTTTGGAATTTAAATTGATAGCATTCCCGAAATGCTATCATTTCTAAAGTTAAAGATATTACAGCATTTTGTAAATGATGTAATTGATATAAATGAACTAAATGGCTAAAATGAACTAAGTGCTATAGTTGCTGAATTTAACTAAAGTTTTATTTGAAATCTAAACCTATTACAGCAGTTAAATGCTGTCTTTTTCTAATTGAATTGTTTTTAAACATAACTTTCCGTAGCATTTTCTAAATGCTGTAAAAGTTGAAATTTCACTGTTTTGATAAATTTAAGTGAATAAATGAATTCTGAAATGGTAAAATTTTGAGAATTGAATATTTACTATTAAATATAATAACTTCATTTTTAAATGATTTAAATGGAATAATTTGATTTGAAATATTTTGATATTTTGAAATGGATTTGAAATGATATTTGATTTCGAAGTATAAATTACCATTTGGAATTTTAACCACGGGATGTAATTAAATTGATGGCTTTATGGATCATTAAAGGATGGGCGATCCCAAGCATCCTTTAAGTTATTATACATTGCTATTACAGTTCAATTGAGTTGGTTTACATTGTATAAGTATATATGTCCTGACTCGAGTGTTTTGTGTTTTACTTTACGCTCGGGTCAGCCTGAGAATCACAGCTTTGGATTCACCTTCTGGAGCTAGAGATCTGTTGGAGCTAATTTATCTATCGGTTCATCGACTTCTATTCCAGTTATTTCTTATTCAGTATTTTCTCGGTATTATTGATTTATGTATCCTGACTTCTATTATATTTATTTTGACTATGAGATTTTATATATGTTTTGAGAGTTTGTATATAGTAGCTTCATGAACTACTATGGTATTTTATTTCCGCTGCGAGTTATTCTGATATTCTGTGTCTATGATTCTGTATTTGATTTTATTTGCTCCAAATTTTATTACAATCTATTATTTTGAATTATTCAAGTCAGACATATGTGGATTATTGTCGATTTGAATGGTCCAAAATAGTGGGTCGTTACAGTTTGATTTGAACTTATGGATTTTGAGATTTTAAAGATATGTTTTATAGCTTGATAATTTGATTTCGATTAAAGTGGACTTAATGAATATTCTTAAATTTAAATAAAATTGAATTTGAATATTTAATTTTGATTAAATTTGTAATTTGAGATTTATTTAATGTTTAACTAAAAAGTGATTAAATGGACATTTCAACTTTAAATAAAATTGAAATCGAATATTTAATTTTGATTTAAATTTTTAGTCGGGGATTTTATTTAAGTATTATTAAAATGATTAAGTGAATAATTCAAAATTAAAATAGAAAAAAAAATTAAAGTTGAAATTGAAATATAAACGAAATTTATCATATTAAGATATTGTGAATTGCTTGAATATTTAATTGTGAAACCTATTGAATTTGAAATGGTTTATATTTGTAGTTCAAATCTGGATTTGAGATCGATAAAATAAATTGGTTTAAATGAGAATTTGAATTGAGATTTATTTAAATTGAATTTTGGGACTTAAGTTGATTTGAATTAATTTGTGAAATTAAAAGAAACAATTTTATATATAACCTATTTTAATAAATAAACTATTTTAAATTTATAACCTATTTTAAATATAAACTATTTTAATTTTATAACTATTTTAATATATATATATATACTATTTTCAATATTTAAACTGTTTAAGTTGGAAAGTGATATGTTTTCGAAAGTGAATATGATCTCGAAAGACATATGATTTTGAAATGAATATGATATTTTGATATGAAGTATAAACTGTTTGAAATATAAAATGACCACGGTGTTAAATAAGCATTTGGTTGTTAAAGAGACCGGGATCGGATATTGTCATACTCTCTGCCATTACCGAAAACCACTTTAACAACTATGCACGTGGTGGAGATTCCAAAACGAAGCATGATGGTTTGGCGACGATTCTATATGAGGTATTAACGCAGCCCTGACTCCCGTGAGTTAGCTTGATGTGGCTAAAACAGGAGCTATACCGGGCCAAGTGGGGTCACTCCCCCTATCGGGCATATTTCTTCGATACCATTCTATTACTTTGTGATTTGATTGGATGCACCTTCGATTTGATATTGGGAGTGTGCCTCGAGGTGGGCGGTAGTAGCTGCTATGCGTTACCACCAGTCCGGAGTGCAAACGGTAGAATCATACCCTGGCATTGCCTCGCGTGCCTTGTCACATGCCTTATTGTGCCTTCTATGAGTTTGGTTTGTGTCGTACCTATGGAGTGCTCACTGATAGCCCACTAGTTTGGTGGAGTTTACAATACTGTATAGACTACGGCATTATATAAAATGTGTTAAGGGGATATGGGTAACGCCTTAATGCTATTTTAATAATTTACTTTACTATGACATTATCTATGTAGCGTATTGTACTATGTATGTAGATAGTTTAACGGATCCTTAAAAGATAGGAATCCCAAACATCCTTTAAGTTATCTGTATTTTACTTGGCATTTCACTTGAGTTGATTTACTAGTATAAGAATGTTAATCCGAACTCGAGTGTTTGTATTTTGCTTTATGCTCGGGTCAGACTGAGTGTCACAACATTCGAGGCTCACCTTTGGAGCTTGGAGTTCTGCTTGAAGATCCGTCTTATATCTATTCAACTTTCCAGTTATTTCAGTTTATTCCAGTTTACGTTCATACTTATCAGTTGCTTTTGTATTAGTGACATCTTTGTATTTAAGATTTCTCTGGTATTTTATTTTAGACTCTGATGTTTTTATAGTAGCTTCATGAACTACTATTTTTCTATTCCGCTGCTTATTGTTATAATATTCTGTGTCTATGATTCTGCGATTGATTTATTTACTGTATATGCTGAGTTTTGCCAAATATAAATTAACAAACTGTTGTTCTGAACAGTTCAAGTATGACATGATTGGATGATTGTCGATTTGAATAGTTCAAAATAGTAGGTTGTTACAGAGCATAACCTCACTCCCAAGCCTCACATCTTGGAAATGATACGAGAACTATGTTACATATTTCCATAGTATGACGAGGGTGGGGTATGATCCCTCAAGGTGACTGGTGGCGTATAATCTAGGTCACCAAGGTGTCCAAACGGGACCCTTATTGTATGGTATAGTGGCATGTGAGTCCTTGCATGGGAAGCCACTGGATATCAAGGAGTGTGGCAATATGAGGAATAGTGGTGTGTGAGTCCTTGCACGAATAACCACCGGGTTCTGGTTGCTGTGCGTGGTTATCGAGGTTCCCTATCATGTTGGAAATCCAAATCCAATACAAGACTTACGGTATTGATTGTAGTCCCAAAATAGCTATAATGACTTGCAAACATTTCAGCTATCCCTTTTGGTATCATATGTCCGTCCGGTATATTCCATTTGCCCTAGTCTGGATATATTCCCTTAGACTTAGTTCGGGTATTGATACCTTATTTGAATAAGTTTATTTGAAAGATGTTTGCCAAAAGAATGTCATTAAAGATAATATCAAATTATTTTGGTAATAAAAGTGTTTTGGTTATCATAAGGTAAAAACCCGTCCATATTTATGTGTGGCGTGGTCTTATGAGATACCCTTCTTTTCAAAGGTTTTGATAACATCGTCATGAGTTATACATTTCAAAATTTCAAGTATCTCGCGCTGGTTTATCAAGCCTAATCTGGGTATTTTTAATACTCGGGTCAGATCCGAGTAGTTTCAGGATTAGTTGAAGACGCTTAAAGTTTCCAGAGGAGAGTTGGAGATCTTCATTATCGTATGGACGTATTATATTATCCGCTGCATCTATTACATTTGTTTTATTGTTTGTCAGTATTTGTAAGAGCAGATGTTATAACTATCTGTTGGGTGCGTTTCCACCACCACCAAGCCATGCACCGACGCACCTCCAAGACCTAGAACCACCCACTAACCGGACCATCTCATAGCCGAACCAACCATTCTCCAAGTCATAGCCGAACCAACCATTCTCCAAGGTATAGCCGGACCATCTCATAGCCGAACCAACCATTCTCCAAGTCATAGCCGAACCAACCATTCTCCAAGGTATAGCCGGACCATCTCATAAACGAACCAACCATCCTCCATTACATACCGAACCAGCTAACCACTCACCACCGGACCAAGCTATGCACCCACTACCGAACCAAAGCCACTCACCTACCACCGAATCAAACCCCAAACCAACCACCACCGGACCACAATACTACCGAACCAAGTGATGCTGAACCAAAGCAATGCCGAACCAACGCTACCAGGCCTGACCACACCAGCCCAGGCCCACGAGCAGCTATATACATCCAAGACCCCTGCCTCCAGCCTCTCTCTATAAATAGAGGGGCAGGGGTACAGCAATAGGGGACAAGTTTGAGAGCTCAAGCACGGAGAGAACTTTCAAACAACTTTCTTTTACTTGTATCAAAGCTTTGTACTTGTAATCTAAGCAAAAAAAGAGAAATAATATATAAAGTGGACGTAGGCACTTTCTGGCTGAACCACTATAAATCTGCGTGTCTTTTACAGTTTAGTCCCTGCCTTTCATATATTTGCATAGATCACTCGAATCACTAAGAACAACATAAAATCAATTAAATCAAACGACTTTGAGGTGTTTATCCATTTTTTGTGCAAACATTTTTGGTGCTTTCACTGAGAGATAGAAGCTCGAAGCTTCAGCTTCATCCACTTAACATTTTTCCTAACAGCATCGTTCGCCACTTGAAAAACATGCCTCCCAAGCAGAAAAAAGATGTTAACAAAGGAAAAAACATCGCATCCAGCAGTCTTCCAGATCCAGCTGTCACGGATCAAGTAAGTCGTCCTCCTCTAGCAGCAGTACCAAATGAAGGACAGGCTAATCCGACCACTCCTGCCACAGAACAGCCCGCAGCAATTACTAGGGCAGATTTAGACAGGGTTGTGGTTGAAGTAACTAACCGCTTCACGTCCCAGCAGGAAGCCGTGGTGGATCATCTCATGTCACGCTTAAGGGATGCTGAAGAGTCCAACCGCAACACTGAATCATGGGGCGAGTCCCAGTCTGGAGGATCTCAGAGACAACAAAGATCTTCCTTCTTCGAAGGAGCTAACGGCAGAAGCAGCCATGGTAGGAGCCGAGATCGAGCACAGCCCGAAGTTAGGCCTGAGGAAACGTTTGGAACCGAACCCAACGGGGGAGGTACCGGGCGAAGGTCAACTGTAGCTGAGCCTGTCATACTGCCTAACCACGGAAACGCCAGTGAACGGGGCCGAGCTAGAGTCCAGCCCGAAGTTGGACCCGAGGAAGTGCTTAGATCAGAACCCAGCAGGGGAAGATCAAGGCAAGGGCCAACTGTAGCTGACCCTAGCATGCTCCCAGAAGACCAAAGGAAGCCACTGGAAAATATGAGGAATGACAGACGATACCATCCCTATAGGTCATCTGGATGGAATCAATCCCACAGAACAGAACCAAACTCGTTTCTATCTGCTCCAAATTCTGATGAAAGGATGGCACGCTTATTCAGAGAGTGCGTCCAACGAGAGCAAAGGGATCGAGGGATAGGCGCTAGAGTAACCAGCCCTTTCGCCCGCAATATCGAAATTGCTATCACCCCCCGAGAATGGAAGATGCCAACAATGGAACCTTACAAAGGAACCTCTGACCCCGTTGTACACTTACAGAGATACACACAACATATGCTCATGAGTGGAGCAACAGAGGGAGTACTGTGCAAATGCTTTCCACTATTCTTAGCAGATCTCGCTACCTCCTGGTTCTGTCATTTACCCCAGGGATCCATCAGCTCGTGGGAAATGTTGAAAGAAAAGTTTATCAGTCAGTTTCGCATTCATGTGGAACAACCTAAGGACGCTTATTCCTTATCCAGCATCAAACAGAAACCCGGAGAGAAACTGCAGCAATACCTAACCCGATTCAATGCCGCAGCGGCCGCAGTCCAAGATGCCGATGAGAAGCTTATCCTAATGGCCCTCTATAGTGGTGTGCATCCGAACACTAAATTTGCTAGAAGGTTGACGAAAGAAAAACCAGCTACTTTACCCGATTTCTTCCACGAAGCTGGGAAATATATGAGGCTTAAGGATGCTGCCGTTGAGGGGCAGTCAGGACAGCAAAATAAGGCAACTCACAGCAACGCCCCTGCTGTGGCAAGGGACGTTCGAAGAAATGATTCCAGAGACAAAGCTGGGGGTAAGAAGGGAGAAAAGTGCCTATATCGGCCAGGACCGAGATTCGACACTTACACTCCTTTGAAAGAGACCGTCGAAAATATCTTCCTTGCCACCCAAGGCGAAGTTAGATACAAACGCCCACCATACAAGAAGGAATCAGATAACGCGCAGAAGTCTGGAAAGTTCTGCCGCTTCCACGAATCTCATGGGCATGATACCAATGAATGCCATCATCTCTGGGACTTGATTGAGGAACACATCAGAAGGAAGAAACTGGAACGCTATGTAAAAGGTCAGGACAGGACTCCAGCTCCTGCCAATGAGAACCCAAGGCTACCCTCACCGGAGATCGGCAGAGGAAACCGCAACACTAGCGGCTCTAGTCAAGAGAAGATAGTGGTCCATACCATCACGGGAGGACCGCACATCGCAGACAGAAGCTGGAAAGAGATGGAAAGTTATGGAAAGTCGCTTAGAGACAATAAAGACTGTGTCAATTCGGTTATAGAAGAGCGCCACACGAAGCGGAAAGAAAGTGATGACATCACATTTGGTAAGCGTGACCTAGAAGGAAGGAAATACCCTCACATGGATCCCATGGTTATCTCTGCCTGGCTCGGTCCCGCCGAAGTTTACCGAATTCTAGTAGACACTGGAAGCTCAGTAAATATCCTGTTCAAACATGCATTCGACAAAATGAAACTATCAATGAAGGATGTATCTCCCTGCGATAAACCACTACACGGTTTCACTGGAGATGCGAAGATGCCCCTCGGGCAACTGGACCTCTTTGTTGAAATTAGAAGCCATCCCCGCTCCGTTGTACGGAGACAAACGTTTGTGCTAATAGAAAACCACTCGGCCTACAACGCCTTCTTAGGAAGGCCAGCCTTGTCTGACTTCCAAATTGTCCTAGCCCCATGGTGCCTAAAGATGAAATTTCCAACGGACAATGGAGTAGGGGAAGTAGAAGGAGACTAGGACGTTGCTCGAGACTGCTATGTGACTGAACTTCGCAACAACCACAGGAAGGATAAAGGGAAGGGTGTAGAGGTTGCCCTTTGCACGAAAAGTCTAGAAGCATAGCAACTAAAGAAAGCCCCTCCTCTTCGGTATACCAGCGACCCTTTCAATGAATTAGACCCCAGGGACAAAGAGGAGGAGGCCACCGCCGAGCCTGCAAAGGCTATGGAGTTTGTATCTGTAGACAAGCACGACTCGAGTAGACTGTTGAAAATTGGGTCCCAACTAAAAGCAGAGTTGAAGGAGCAACTCATCGACTTTCTCCGCCACAACTTGGATGTATTCGCATGGTCACATGCTGACATGACCGGAATCTCCCCCGACGTAGCATGCCACGTACTAAACATTGATCCTACCAAGGCGCCCGTAAAACAAAGAAAGAGAAGTATGGGGGCAGAGCGATCAGCAGCCCTCGATGAAGAAGTAAAGAATCTACTCGCCAATGACTTCATACGAGAAGCCATCTACCCGGAATGGATCGCTAACCCGGTGCTGGTAAAGAAGGCTAATGGGAAGTGGCGAACATGCATTGACTTCTCCAACCTAAACGACGCCTGCCCAAAGGATTGCTTCCCACTTCCCCGGATCGACCAACTTGTAGACAGCACAGCCGGGCATGAGCTCTTATCTTTTATGGACGCATACTCAGGATATAACCAAATTCCTATGCATGCTCCCGATCAAGACCACACTAGTTTCATCACTGACCGGGGTTTATAATGCTATAAGGTAATGCCTTTCGGACTTAAAAATGCAGGAGCCACCTACCAGTGCCTCGTCAACAAGATGTTTGCAGGGCTAATAGGGCAAACTATGGAAGTATACGTGGATGACATGCTGGTAAAGTCAAGGAAAGCCGACGATCACGTAAGCCACCTAGGCACGATGTTTCAAGTACTTCGCCAATATGGAATGAAGTTGAATCCTCTAAAATGCTCCTTCGGAGTGTCATCAGGAAAGTTCTTAGGATTCATCGTCCATGCCAGAGGGATTGAAGCAAACCCTGAATAAGTCCGAGCGCTAAGGGATATCAAGATACCTTCCACTCGAAAGGAAATGCAAAGCCTGAATGGAAAAGTGGCCGCCCTAAGCCGATTCATCTCCAAGGCAACGGACAAGTGCGTCCCCTTTTTCGAAGCTCTAAAGAAAGACAAAGGAAAGTTCGAATGGACTGACGAATGCTTAACCGCTTTCCTTAACTTAATCGAACACCTCCAGAAACCACCGGTACTCTCGACTCCAAGCGAAGGCGAAGAGTTATACCTATACCTTGCTGTGTCATCTCACGCCCTAAGTGCTGCCTTGGTAAGGGAAGACAACCGCACGCAGCAGCCAGTTTACTTCGTAAGTAAGAGGTTTACGGGGGCAGAAGTCAGATATCCTAAACTTGAGAAGCTAGCATACTGTTTACTAATCACATCACGGAAACTGCGTCACTACTTCCAGTCCCATTCCATCAAAGTTCTGACCGATCAACCACTGAGGCAGGTACTCCATCATCCCGACACTTCTGGGCGACTACTTAAATGGTGCATTGAACTAAGTCAGTATGATATCACCTATCACCCTCGCACTGCCATCAAAGGACAAGCCATGGCTGATTTCATTGCAGAATTCACTACCAACGAAGATAAGGAGCAATTGGAAATAGCAGAAGACATCAAGTGGAATCTCTTTGTGGATGGTGCATCAAACGAACAAGGCTCGGGGGCAGGTGTGGTAATAATCACTCCCAGGGGAAATAAGCTGCACTATGCTATAAGATTGGAGTTCGCTGCCACCAACAACGATGCAGAGTATGAAGCAGTGATAGCTGGATTAGAACTTGCCTTAGAGATCGGAGCCAATTCTTTGTGTCTTCATAGCGATTCTCAACTTATTGTTAATCAAATAATAGGAGAATTCCAAGCTCGAGAAGAACGACTCATAGCATATTTAAAGAAGACCAAGTTACTTCTCAGCCGATTGGACCACTACTTAGCCAAACACATCCCTCGGGAAGAGAACCAAGAGGCCGACGAATTGGCAAAGCAAGCAAGTGTGAGAGACAGCGCCATCTTCGGAGCAGTAACCATCTCAAAGCAACTGACCCCAAGTTTTGAGCAAGTGAATCTGATAGCTGCAACCGAAGAAGCAAATTGGATGACTCCCATCCGAGACTACTTACAAAGCAGCACACTACCCAACGGGCGTAACGTAGTCAAGAAAATCTTGAGGATAGCTTCCCGCTACACAATACAAGAAGACATCCTCTATCGGCGCGGATTCTCTAACCCATTATTAAGGTGTGTCGCTGGGAGGGAAGCCAAGGAAATCTTATCCAACATTCATCAAGGAAGCTGCGGAGATCACACCGGAGGGCAAACTTTAGCAAAAAAGATACTCCGATATGGATATTTTTGGCCCACCTTAAGCAAGGACGCCTTAGATTTCGTCAAAAAATGTGACAGATGCCAGAAGTTTGCTAAGATTTCGCGGCTACCAACAACTGAGATTACACAAATGACCAGCCCTTGGCCCTTTGCAGTATGGGGAATTGACTTAATCGGCGAACTACCAATGGGACGAGGCGGGGCCAAATATGCTATAGTGGCAGTCGACTATTTCACCAAATGGGTGGAAGCAGAACCTCTGAATAAAGTATCTTCAGCAAAAGTTATTAACTTCTTGATCAAAAATGTTCTGTGCAGGTACGGAGTCCCACTCAAAATCATATCAGACAATGGACTTCAGTTTGACAGCGAGGAATTCGCCAACTGGTGCCGAGAGCACGGAATTCACAAAAGCTTCTCATCCGTAGCGTATCCCCAGGCAAACGGACAAGTCGAAGCCATCAACAAAATTCTGAAAACTCTAATCAAAAAGAAACTCGAAAAGTCAAAGGGCTCTTGGGTGGATGAACTCTCTACGGCACTGTGGGCCTATCGCACATCTTTCAGAACATCAACAGGGCATACTCCTTTCTCTTTGGCATACGGATCGGAGGCTATGCTCCCAGTCGAAACCATCGTGCCTTCCCACCGTAGGATCCACTATAACCTGGAAGAGAACGAAGAACTCCTTCACATGTCTTTGGATCTAGTTGAGGAGAGAAGAAATAATGCAGTCCTTAAAGCAGCGGCCCACAAGCAAAAAGTGGCAGCACAATACAACTCCAAAGTCAAGCACCATACCTTACGAGAAGGGGATCTTATCCTCAAGCGAATCTTCCCTCGCCCCGGAGCACTAGATACAATCTGGGATGGACCGTATGTAATTCATAAAGATCTCCACAATGGAGCTTATATTTTGTCAACAATGGACGGAGAGGTGTTCCAGAGGGCATGGAACATCCAACACCTCCGTCGATACTATTCTTACCTTGTACTGCCCATATGAAGTGAATTAATAAAGAGAATCAGTGGACGTAGGCCTTTTCGTGCCGAACCACTTTAAAAAAAAACCTTGTCTCTTTTTTAACTTGTTCCTTTATATCTTGGCTGCTTGTTAACTTTATCCCTTTCTGTTGAACAAAATCCTATGCGCATAGCATTTCCACTCAAAGCACTCCACAGCGCAACTTCACCTGGACAAGACCTAACAGGTACTATGCGAATCTATGCCCTCGCCAATGAGACAATTTTGCTCCGGCATCCCTCTGCTGCGGGTTAACTCATTGCTCGCGACGGCCCTTAAAGCCAACTGTAATGAGCCGATTATAAGCCACCGAGAAGGCCGACTATAGCCGAGGCAGCTCATTACGGCGTTCGGCTCGCCGGCAACTATGAACCGACTATAAGCCCCAACATAAGGTGTGGCCAGCCAGGGGCGGTTCACGGTTGACGATCGGCACCCACGCTAGCCGGCCACAGTAAATCGAATAATACCCACGATTATGGGCCATAATGGCCCAGGTAGTTACTGTGCGCGATCTCGGCTCCGATGTGTCTTAAGTGCGGCTGTGGTAAAAAAGAATTAACTCCCCGCGGAGGCGTAAGATGGGTGACAAATGTCTCCAAGACCCACAGCTAGGGAAAGTGACTACAAAGCCCGTTTGCCACGAACTTAAGCACATTGACGGCCTTCCGTGATTGGAAGTTTTACTTTTTCACACATTTCAATTTTACTTAAGAAACTTTTCTCCTATCCTCTGTAACAATCCCTGAAGTACAGGACACAGAACAGGAGACACTCACTAATAGAAGCGGATACTCACAGCAAGATACTGGACCGCATCCCTTACTCGGTCACACAGGATATTCAAAGCTGCCATCTACAAGCAAAATATAAAGGGCGGTATTTCCTTCTTTCATATGTAAACACATGGCTATAATTTATTCACACCTCACGCTAACATTGCAAGTCATGAAATTATGTTTTAAACAAGAACCTGACATCAAACACAATTTGATTACAAGAATATGCATAGCTATATTTCTCATACAACATGTCAAAATAGCGAAAAAAAACATTCAAAAGACGACAAAATCAGCTTAAGTTAAAGAATTACACGTTAAGAATAGAGATATTTATTACAAGTAGCAAAAATTACAACCTAGGAGTTACTTTACTGTTTTAAGACTAACATATACAACCATGTCAAGTCCACAAAAAGATTTTTCCAGGTATAATCAAGGAGCCGGCTGCGTCGGAGTCTTATCCTTGTCCTGTTGCCCACCTGTCCGGTCAGAAAAAGAATTCGTTAGTGATAAGCAACCATGTTAACAGAAAGACTAGAAAGGAAAACTTACCAGCATCTGCTCCTTGATCAACTTGATCATCATCTTCCGCTCGCACACCTGTCTCCTCAGCTGCAAGCAACTGCATGCCCTCCTTCACCGCCACCTTCTCCTCCTTGGTAAACTGGGCGGTAACAGCGTCCATCCTAAAGGCCACGCCACCCTCCTTATCTGCCTCAGCCTGGGCCTCCTCTAGAGCCCTGAGATAGATCCTAGCCATAACCCGAGGGTAATCATCCATCCAGGACAAGTTACCCTGCCTCCAAGTACGGAAGTACATATCCTGGAGCATCCCCTCCATCAGCCCCTCGTTCTCTTCAAACTCCCTCGCCCGGGCCTCGGAATCCGACAACCTTACGATGGCGGCATCTCTCTCCAATTGGTATCTCGAGCAGTCAGCCTGAAGGGATTCTGCATCGCCTCCATCTCCTCCCTCAACTTGGCTTGAGCAAGCTCTGCAGCCTCAAGCTTCCCAGATAACTCCTCTATCTGCTCAAGATCCGCTTTCCGAACCTCGTCCACCATGGCAATGGCCATATCGATCCGTTCCTTGCAAGTAGCCTCCATTTTCCGCAGTTCGGCCCGACTGGCCTCTTCCATAGTTTTCTTTAGACGTCCGGAGGCGGCCTCGTGCTGAGAGATCTGGATGGCCTGATCAGCGAGTTGCTTGGCCTGGTCGGAAACCACTAACCGCAGTCTTATGTTGGCACTCCCAATTTCCTCCCCGGCCTTGACCAATCGGGCATGATGCCCCATCAACTTCCTGGTCTCCTCAGCAACCCGGTCGATATTTGCTTTAGCTTCATTCCCTATAGCGACAACCCGAGTAGTAAGCAAATCAAGGTCCAGGGATTTGACCTCATCAAGCACCTTTACCATAGGGTTGCGAGGAAGAAGGTGCTCACCGGTAACCTCGTCGAAGGAAATATCATGAGAACTTGGATCCAGATCAGGATGACCCGCAAATGGATTATAAGCCAAGCCAGGACGATCAATCTGAGTAACGGTAGGATTTTCAGACGGGTGCGGAGAGGGTGTGAACTCAGTATCCTCCTCCGTGATATCATGAAGAGGCTGAATTGGGGGCTGAGGACCAGGTGAAGGCTCGGATAGGGAGCGACTCCTCTTTCTCTTTTGAATATCCTCACCAATAACCCCAAGAAGAGGACGGTAGCCGACTACATCCCCGGAACGGTGGGTCGGAGGCTTCGGCTTGACGGAAGCTTTGGAGAGCTTGTATTGTTCAAGCCTGTGCCGAAGATCTGAGGTCTTGGCCGTTTTACCTGCTCCTGATATGAAAACCAAGTGTCACCAACATGTATTGAGCCATCATTCAAGAATTAAAAGAGTAAAGTAAAATTCACCTTGAACCGCCGAAGTTGCTTCAGTAGAGGCGCTCCCGGAAGATAAATCAACGCCGGTCCCAACTTTATCGGCTCTCTTAGATTTCTCCATCCCCTCCAGACCTTCGAAGGCTTGGTGGAAAGCGTCATCCGTCCACTCTTGCATCTCGCCTACTTGCCCAGAAGACAAAGCCCCGACACCGTCGCCACCTCCGGCGCCTTCTCCTCCATCTTCGCCTTGCTCCTCCTCCACCTCTCCCTCCTCTGGGATATCTAGACATGTGCTGGGAGAGGGACCGTCAGACTTTTTGAGCTTCTTCCCCCCGGCAACCGGATGTTTCGGAAAGGGCCTCCTTTTACTGCTCTTCGACTCGGCCCCTTCTTTAGCTTGGGCAGCCTTCTCTTCAGCCATGTCCCTCTGCTTGACCACGGACTGCTGTGGAAGGATCAAGCTGTACTCCAAGAGTGTAGCATTCCTGATCAGGTAGGCAGCCGACCTATCTCTCCCAGTAATAGCTTCTATTTCTGCTGCCGTCTGAACCAGGCGGTCATTCTCCACGACCGCAAAACCACCTGTCGCTAGCAAAAAATAAAAACACATAAGAAAGAGTATTGCAACCAGAACGGGAATTAAAAATAAAGCTTTGACTTACATCCGGAAGTGAAGCGCCGAATAGAAACGGAGTCATCCCTGACAAAGAACCATTCCTTCTTGAACATGATGTACTTGGAGTATAAATCCAGGACCGGCTTAAAGGTTACGGCCGATTCCAAGCTGATGTAGGGAGACCCCTTCTTGTAACCTCTCAAGTTGTACAAATACCGGATCTCCCGGTTGGAAGGAGGACGCCCATATCTCCTCTGGAAGATGACAAAGAGACTCACCAGAATGGCATAAGAGTTGGGCTGAAGCTGGAATGGAGCTACCTTTAGATATGTGAGAAAGCTGACTACCCAGGCATTGAGAGGCGGGATGGCACCACACATGCAATGGTATCTGCTGTAGGCAAAATATCCTTCGGGAGGATCATGTGGCATCACTCCCGCATCCGGAAATAACATGCGTGCTCGGTCGATCCTGAAAGAGCGAGATATAGCATCAAGTTGCTCGCCCTTGAGTAAGCTTGGGAAGCAATCAAGAGGCAAGTTAAGAAGTTCCTGAGGACCGTATCCATCCACCAATGATCTCGGGGCGGGCCCATGACGGACAGATCCGGACTGAGCTGGGGGCACCGTGGAAGGCTCTTCTCTGTCCTGTGTTTTCTTCTTTTCTGATCGAGTTTCCACTTTATGAGACATTTATCTGCAAATACAAAGAGGTGTGTAGTTAGAATGAAGGAAGTAAACAAGCGACTGTATAAAGACTAGAATTGCATTTATAAGCTCGAACTCCCAATCTCATTCGGCAGAAGAGAACACACCTGGACCGGCACTTAGTCGATTCGGCACTCAGGCAATTCGGGACTTAGGTGATTCGGTACTTAGTTGATTCGGCCCTTTAGGTGATTCGGCACTTAGGTGATTCGGCTATCTCAAAAGGTGAAGGGTGAACAGAGGCGCGAAGTCCATACTTATAGGCAAACACGGGCGACCGAACCAGCCGGTTCAACACTTAAAACCGAATGAACTCGAAACAAAGCGGGACATACGATGGCATATGCCCCACTTTGGGGGGCAAATGTTGGGTGCGTTTCCACCACCACCGAGCCATGCACCGACGCACCTCCAAGACCTAGAACCACCCACTAACCGGACCATCTCATAGCCGAACCAACCATTCTCCAAGTCATAGCCGAACCAACCATTCTCCAAGGTATAGCCGGACCATCTCATAGCCAAACCAACCATTCTCCAAGTCATAGCCGAACCAACCATTCTCCAAGGTATAGCCGGACCATCTCATAAACGAACCAACCATCCTCCATTACTTACCGAACTAGCTAACCACTCACCACCGGACCAAGCTATGCACCCACTACCGAACCAAAGCCACTCACCTACCACCGAATCAAACCCCAAACCAACCACCACCGGACCATAATACTACCGAACCAAGTGATGCCGAACCAAAGCAATGCCGAACCAACGCTACCAGGCCTGACCACACCAGCCCAGGCCCACCAGCAGTTATATACATCCAAGACCCCTGTCTCCAGCCTCTCTCTATAAATAGAGGGGCAGGGGTACAGCAATAGGGGACAAGTTTGAGAGCTCAAGCACGGAGAGAACTTTCAAACAACTTTCTTTTACTTGTATCAAAGCTTTGTACTTGTAATCTAAGCAAAAAAAGAGAAATAATATATAAAGTGGACGTAGGCACTTTCTGGCTGAACCACTATAAATCTGCGTGTCTTTTATAGTTTAGTCCCTGCCTTTCATATATTTGCATAGATCACTCGAATCACTAAGAACAACATAAAATCAATTAAATCAAACGACTTTGAGGTGTTTGTCCATTTTTTGTGCAAACACTATCTAGGCTGAATCTAGGTTAGACTCTGATATATGTTTTAAAATTTTCCACTGTAAATATTATTATTGAAATAATATATGTTATTCCATTAGTGTGAGATTCTATTTTTCTGTTCCGTTCTATCTTTAGTTTTCTTTCTACTCTTAATGATCCGCTTATTCATGCAATTTGAGTTGGACATGTATGGTTTATTGTCAATTCAAATGGTACAGAAAAACGGGTCATTACATTTGGTATCAGAGCTTAGGTTGAGCGAACACCTAGACTTTGTTGGGGTAAGACTCGTCAAAGAAAGAGTTAGTAATACCCTAGGATGAGTAACTCATTATAAATAGGGTTAATAACACCCTAGAATGAGTTTGAGAGTATTATATATGAGCGCATATTTGTTAGTAACTAATAAAATATTTTGTGTCGATTTATCTTTTGAGTGATTTATGGATCCTGATCGATGCGCCTGACCACCGTTATCGATGAGGGTTCCTAAACATTTAAACAAGGCAATCCGACACACTGATTTTGAAAAAATTCGGTAAATGAAATAACTTTACCTAATTATGTATTATTTATAAAGAAATAACTTTTGAAAACGGTATAGTTATAATAGTGTGTTAGTTTGTAATTAAGGGAATGATAACTTTAAAAAAATAAGTATTATCATCCATTGATTTAACAAACACCTTGTGAATTAAGTTTCATGATTTGACTATAAGTTGTTTGATAATAATACTGGGTTAAGATAAATGAATTAATATAAGATAATAAATGAGCATGTCTTATAAAAAAAGGGAGGTATTTTACAAAGATAAGATAATTTTATAAAAGGTAGATATGGAAGATATGAAAATTTAAAGGTGATTAAAAGAAAGTAAGTTAATATAAGATGAATTTATAAAATAGATTTTATAAACAAAGTAATCTCTAAAGGATTTTGAAACTAATAATGGTATTATTTCAAATAAAAAGAAGTATTTTATGATAACTAGTTTGAGCGGCTCGAAATAAACTAAAAATGGGCAAGAGATGTGTTCGGATGGTAAACACTTCTCTTAAGTATTACTCTTCTTGTTAAAGGGATATGTGATACTATTAGTAGTACCTAGTTCCATGGTATGGTTTTGAAGTTACTCGATCTATATAATTTTCTGAAGTTAAAGAGATAATGTGAATCGTTAATTGATAAATTGATCAGTAATCTTTATAAAAGTGTTTAAACCAAAGATAAATTGATCGCCAATTGATAAGATAGAGCAGAATTTCCGATGATTTTGGACAGTCGAAAATTTCTGACTCATACTTAACTCAAAGCTCAGAAATTGATGAAAAGTTTTGATAAAAGATTGTGAAATATGTTGAGTAAATGAAATTAGGTAAGTATAATTTATAACTATGATTTATAAATAAAAAGGATTTAAAAGGTGAGAATTTGAGGATTTAAATACGGTTAATTTTAAAATTTGTTTTTCAAAGCTAGAAAAATATTAATAGTATTAAATAAGAAATAAGTTGTATAACTTATGAATTTAAGATAATAGTAAATTACAACAAAGTTTAAATTTGTCAAACAGACGGATTTTAGTAAAATCAATTTGAAATTTGGGATTTGTATATACTCTTAGGATGTAAAGGTATATCATACAAATATAGATTTAAGTCATGAACTATTTATACACTTAAGTAAAATAATGACTCTTTAAAAAGATAATTATAACATGGAAAATGTTTTCTATCATAAATTAAGAATTTGGACTTAAAAGTGATTGATTTGCATAAGTTGTAAGATATAATAAACTTAAGTAATATTTTTACGAAATGGTTCATAAATAATATTAGTATTAAAGGAAATATACAACATAATGTGAATTAAAAAAATAGAAAACAAATTTTTTTATAATAAAGATAAATTATCTATTAAGTGAAAAATGGTTCCTTTGAAATATTTTCCTTTAATAAAAATATTTGGAAATAAATAATTAAAGGGATTATATAAAGAAACATCTTTATAAAATGTTTGAACTTAGGATAAATGTTTTTTATGAAAAGTTTTTGGAAGTTATAAATACATATGTTTTAGGTAGATCATTTCATTACACGAATTTGATCTAAGATTCGAGTACGGAACTTTGAGGTGTTTACACCCGAAAACGGATTTATCACTCGATTATTAACGGCGAACATTGATGAGAGTTTGTGGTTTGGTACTTGAATTTTCTATCATAGTTGAGAGCTATGCAAGGAAAGCAAAGGTTTATGATCTAGAAGCCTGATTAAAGTCTGCACTAGAGGATTGGAGGATCGATACTAGTTTGGAAGAAAAGTTGTGAATTCGAATAAGAGATTAAATCAAATATTTCATACAAATGGTGTATGTATATCCTAACGAATTAAGATTAAAGATAAATATTTTTGGTAAATACCTATGGGGTTTGTTTTGGGGTAATTTCAGGGATGAAATTCTTTTAAAGGTGGAAGTCTTTAACGACCCGTAATATTACCACTTTAAAAATGAAATATTTAATGTATATTAATATTCAAATATAGAATTTTCAAGCTTAAATAATCATGTTTTATATAATAAATAAGAATGGTGAACTTATTTTTAGAATTGAATAAAGATTTTGGAATTTTACCGTAACATTGACAAAATTGACAAATGCCGGTTTTCGATAAAATTGAATATACTGTCCGAAAATTATTTTAAAGGATAAATAATTTCTTTTAAAATCATTATATAATGATAATAATTGGTTGATAAAAGTTTGATAACTGTATATATACTTCTGATATAGTGATTGACAAATTTCGTCGTGCATTGACAAAATCAATGTCGTATATTTGCAAATGAATTTGATATTGTTTTATATTATTTTATAAGTCAAATACACTTGTCTTAATTAATTAAAGATGATAAGAAATTTATTTTCTAAATAAATAGTTTAACTAAAACATCAAAATATGACCGTAAAACATTTTTTCGAAAATTAACGTTTTCTCGAATAAAAGTTGCCGCAACGTTGTTGCACATTTATGTACATATACATGTACACAATTATAAATATGTTAAGTATTAACAATTAACTAATCAAGTTTACTTCTGCTAATTAATGTTAGAAATTTCTAGAAAATCATTAAGAAAAAGTAAACATAAAAGGACGAATCATGTCAGGTCAAATCAAATAAAATCTTTACTTTATTTTTGTTATGCATTAAGTAATTAAGACATAAAGTAGTGATATGACAAAGTGATGGTAAGTGTTGAAAAGGTAAGACAAAGTAAGGATATTTTGGTAATTTTGTAAAGGGTTAATTTTGTAATTCACCACTCCTCACTTTTCCTATAAATACCAATTTATTCTTCTCATTTTCTTCACACTTCTCATTCTTCTTCTTCTTCTTCATTTTTTAGCTTTCTTTTGCTCATTAATGGCTTCTCTTCTTTAAGAGAGGTAGGAGGGTTAAAAATAGTGGAGTGCTTAAGCACTAATCCACTAATTAATCTCTAACCTATTCATAATTCACTTCTTCTTCTTCTCTTCTTTAAATGGCCTTAGGCCATGAGTATTGGGATGGGGAGGCTATGGTCGTGAGCTATGGAGGTGGGAGGAAGGTTAGGGCCGAGAGCAAAGTGGAGGAGGAAGAATGGTCGTGAGCATGGGCAAGGTGGTGGAGTTGTTTATGGATGTATTAGTGAAGTATAGTTTAGTTTAGTGAAGTGCGGTCGGATAAGAATGTTGGTAGAAAGTTAATCAATTTGGTTAAAGGTGGGTACTCATTTTTGAATTATAATATGAAAGTTAAATATCTTAGATGATTAATATGTTTGATAACTTGGATGCAAAGTTGGTTGTTTACATGAGTGTTAATATGGATGATTACTTGGTTTGATAAATGATAAGAGAAATTATTAGAAATTAACCATAGTTAATTAAATGAGAATTTAAATCCATATAAATATGTGTATGGAAATTATTTAGCCTCTTAATGATTTTAAAATAGTGAATATTAGGCTCAGGTCCCTAATAAGTGTATGCCATTATTCGGTAACTTAATTCTATGGACCTAATTTACAAACTTTTTTTACTGGGGTTTTTGTGTATTTTGAAACTTATTAGGGACCTGTGCCAAACTGTCACTTTAAAATATCTAATAAGGTTGGAAATGATATTATAATAATATAATATTATAGTATGAAATGAAATGGAAAATGGATTTGAAATATGAAAAATATTGTTTAAAATGAGTTTAAAATGATTTAGAAATGTTTATAAACATTTAAAAGTGTTTCCATGAAGTTTGAAAAAAAATTGAAAAACAAGTCAAAAGTAGGCGCGTCGCATAATGGTAGTTCGCAATTTCACGCCATAAAAGTTAAATAAGTGTACAAAGTGGAATATAGCTTGGAATCCTTCGAGATAAGAATTTTCCGGACTACTATATCCATAGTTTTCCAACGAAGAAAGAAAATCAAGATTTCATTTAGTTTGAAAGAGATTTGAATTGGAAAATAAGAATTTTCAAACATTAAAAAAAGTTGTTTTAATCAAATAAGTTGTTTTAAGCACTTTTCTGCTGCAGTTTCTATAACTTTTGAACTAAAGCTTTAAACTTAACAATTCTTTCTAGAATCATTTATAAATGTTTTTAAATAAATAATTAAATATTTTAAATATAAATTGGAAGTTTTATAATTCTTATAGAAAGATTTTAAATAAATGGTTATTATAACACTTAAACAATATAATAGAAATCATTTTCTTGAACTTAATAACAAACTGAGTATGCGGAAACGACTAGCACATTTGTCCCGCTTGTGAGATCTAAACGATAAAACAAGGTGTGTAACTAAGGTTAGGAATGGAGCAACCACTGCCCTATATTTACTTAGCCTTTGTTTTCTCTTTTAGACGAGCGGTGGAACAGATCGAAGGGAAAGCCCGGATGCTCTAAAATAATATTTTCCAATATGAGATTTAAATACATGATTTGGAATTATTTTAAATTCCTATACTTAAAATTAATTGTTTTGGGTTTGAAGTAAAGTATGTCTTAAATAACATAGTTTTGACCCATTTAAAAGTTATGATTTGAAACGGAAAATATTCGTTAAAGAGTTAAGTAAATGATTTGAAACTGTTTTCCTAAGTAAAAGGCGAATTGATTTGGAATTATTCCAAGATTAAAAAGGTTTTCCCAAAGTAAAAAGTGAAGAGTTTTCCAAGATTTAAAAAAGGATTTAAATAAAATGGTTTTTGGTTTGTTGTAACGATGTTTTACATAACATCATTTTTAACCCATTTAAATGAGGATTTGGAAATAGAAAATCTTTATTAAAGGTTTAAATGTGATTTTAAATAAGATGACTTGGTATTTTACAAGATTAAAGAAAAGTTTTAAATGAAAGATTTAAAGAAATAATGTTAAAATGTTTTCCTAAGTATAAGAGAAAATAATTTGGAATTATTCCAAGATTTAAGAAAGGTTTAATAAACCAAATGATTTGATAAATAAGGCTTAATGATTCCATATACTCTTGAAAAGAAAATGGAATAAATTGAAAAGAATATATCTAAGAAAGATATTTGATTTAAATAAAAGATGAAGTAATTGATTGATGATTGATATCCACATATGAACTAAACATATTTTTATCGATAATTGGTTTCAAAGGAACCGGGGTCAGATTTGGGTAACTTCTATCCGAAAACCACTCGAATAAATGTATACATTCGACAGTGAAGACGTGTTGAAGATGATGATTATTGAAGACGGAAGATCTTCATAGTGGAAGGACTGCTTGTTGATATTCTCTTGGTAGCTCCCAGTATAGAGATATTTATAGTAGTGGTTCTATCATGTTTTGAAATCTTCGGATTGCAAGGACTACTCGCTACTAATGGTAGTAGGAGTGCCTTCGGTTTCGTTCAGTACCAGAACGAACTTGTATGGATGAGTGTCTGACAGTGCATTTCTGATCACATAAATTGATCTCTATCAACGTATTATATGCTTGGTGGCGGAGAAGGCAACTTCTCTTAGCTTAACACCCTTTTCTGAGATGTACGAGCTCAGGAGTTATACGTTGGTAAAAATCAGTTGTGTGATTAAAGAATGGCAATGTGGCATTCAAAGTGTGTAAAGACTAGGAAATTTTAACGATTTTATAACGTAATTAACTAAATTTTTCTTGAAATTAAATAATAAAATTTTTGTAATGAAAATTTGATATTTGGAATATGTATATTTAAACGTAGCATGTATCAGATTTTTATTGGAAAATATGAAAGTTTGTTTGGTGGTGAAATTTCAAATTTAAATGTTAATATTTGATGGAAATAAAATATTTTTGAAATCTAAATATTTCTATATAAGAAAAATGTAAATCATTTTCTAAGTGAGACGTCGTATTTTGTTTCGCCAATTTGGACTGCACTAACACCGTTTATCTTATTTTCGACATTTTAGTAGCATTTTCAGTAGCGAAAATCGAGTTTTGATAGGATAGTCGTATCATTCATATCTGTGTACCATTCTGATCATCTCGTCGTGTTGATCTCCGCGGTATATTCATTCGTGCATTTCGGTGTTCGATACGCGGCGAAATCCGCAAAACGGTTAGCCATATCGGTATCCATTTTAAGTCTCTTGAGTGTTCCGTGACCTTTTTATTTGTCCATCGGTTGGAAAGTAAATGGTCAGTAGCTTTTAAAATAATTCATGAATTCAAGGCTGGCTGTCACTATTCTCACTGTATTCAATATATTGGTCCGTCCTTTTATTTCCATTCTCTCTCCCCTCATTCTTCTTTTGTTCTGATTTGCAATATAAAAATATATAAAGTTGAGATTTTGTTCAAGTTTGCATATATTATATCTTTGAAACCTTACTTCTGTTCGTTCTCCACTTTTTTCATTTTGAATCTCCTTCGACCAGACAGGCAACCCACTATCTCCTCCATATCTACGGCCGCACCCTGCAACCGTGACAGCTGACCAAAACCCGTTGTCATCAGCCGTTCAACCTTTCCCCACCACCTCGCCGTCCCCTCCGACCCATACCTAGTAGCCATCAACGCGTCAGATCTACTCGTCCATGTAACCATCTCTTCCCCTAGCTTCGACCACCCTTCCATCTAACCCAGATCCGCCATCAAACCCATACAACCCATCTCACCTTCACCAAACGCCACCTAGCCCACAGACTTCCCCTCCTCTAATAATATATATATATATGTGTGTGTGTGTGTGTGTAAGATGTTGCATCCATTTTGCCGAGGCCGATCATCTTCTACCTGTCCTTGTTTCCCACGGCAAACCACCACCCATCCAACTCTTCCTCCTGATAGCTGATCACCCACACCTATGCTCCACGTCCAACCAAAAGCCTCCACGCCTAACAACCCTCCTCCACTGATTTGAACACAACCACTTTTGTTTGCCCTTCCTCCTTTATCCGACCAGATCCACTCCTCCCTCGCCCACTGCAAAACCCGTTCAACAGCCTCCACCTTTAGCTGTCGTGTTTTCCCTCCGAGATCCAACCACCAAACGACCATCTCCACCTCCCTCCAACCTAGTCTTCCTCATCTGCCTCACCTTGCACCCATCACCAGAACTCGACTAGCCACAGTTTCCTCCCCTCAACCATGAAAAACAGCTCACAAACTTCCCACCTGAACGCCTGCTCCTTAGCCCGCTGCCTAACCTTTGTCCACCGCAGTCAGGTTTTCCTCCCCTTATTTTTCTTTTCCCGAACCTCACTTCTTACATTCTTGTTATTTTCATAGATGCTTAAAGTATTTTTAAATTTATGTTAATATTTTAATATAGGTTTTGTAATAACTTTTATATATATATGCTATGTTTAATTGAAGAATTTTGTAAAAAAATTGGGTTTTTATAAATATTGAAAAAAAAAGAATATATATATAATATGGAGATTTTATTTTTATGTATTTTTAATTTGAATAATGGTTTTAAGAAAAAAAAATATTTACAATATATATTTCATTTCAGTTTATATCAAGCTGATTTTGATTTGTTTTCATTGATTCCTATTTATCAGCTTTGTGTGTCGAATTCATGTTCACCATGCTTTGGTTTGAGATTTGTCGTTTGGATTGGTCCATTGTCGAGTTCATGATTCAATTCGTAGCTTGTCGTGTTGTCTAATTTCTCTAGCCTCGAAAAGTGAGCGATCACTCACGATTAACATTCTTATATTTAGTAAATTTAATTCACATGAATGACGATTAAAATATGTTGTTAAATTTGAATTGTTAGTTATTTAATTGTTAAATATTATATGCCATTACCTACAATTGTTTACCTATGACATATGACACCATAACCTATTGTATATATTATATTTAAATTGTTAAAGATGATATATGCCTGCTATTGATATGTATGTCATTTTATAATATTATTCTATTGTTCTCACACTACAAGTTCCCTGTTAGTTAGGAATTCCCTATGGTTGAAATGATATATACCCGAACGATGTTATAGATTAGTGAAAAATCTTTATGGGTTGAAATGATAGACCCAAGCGATTTTATTGAATTGAATTTTGGGATTGCGGGTTGAAATGATATATACCCGTAAAATAATAAATTTAAATTGCGGATGGAAATAATAAATATCTATATCACTTGACCATAGGATAGAAAACTATATACGGACATCGTTGGTCTATTTTTAAATGATTTCCAAATTTTTGAAAGGGAGAAATATATGTGTATTGATTTTTTTTAGAATATAATATAAGATATTTTAATATGTGTAAAATTTAGGTTTTTAAATTTATATGTTTTGGAAATTTTAAAATTTTAAGTTAAGTTCTAAAAATGTAAATTATAAATTTTACTTATAGCTTTAATTTTATTTTAATATATAAAATAGATTTAATTTAATAATAATTAATATAATGAAATTTTTTAAGAATTTAATTTAACTAATAATATATGTATATAATATGTTAAGATCTATTTAAATTTATATTAATTTTTAAAAAGAAATTTTGTAATAACTTTAATAAAATAAAGGTTGGGACGGTAAATTAAAAATTGATTGGAAATTTATTGATTTTGAGATATTGAAAGATATGACTTTGTAACTTGACTAAATTAAAGGTGATTAAATTAATGATTTCAAAATAAAATAAAATTGAATATTTAATTTTGATTTAAATTTATAATTTGAGATTTTATTTAAATGTTATTAAAAATGATTAAGTGAATATTTCGAATTTAAATAAAATTAAAGTTGAATTTTGAAATATAATAAAATTTATCAAATTGAGTTATTGTAAATGTTTGAATAATTAGACTTTGAAACCTATTGAATTTGAAGTGGTTTAAATTGGTAGTTCGAACCTGGAATTGAAATCGATTAAAAATGGTTTTTGATAAGAATTTGAATTAAACCTTTAACTGAAATTGTTGAGCTGAGACTAATTTAATTTTGGAAACAAAGTTGATTTGAATTGATTTGTGAAATTGAAAGAACAATTCTAATTTGAAACTATTTTCGATATAAACTATTTTTAAATATATAAACTATTTTTAATATATAAACTATTTTAAATCTATGATCTATTTTTAAATATAAACTATTTTTAATTTATAACTATTTCAATATATAAACTATTATAAATATTTACACTGTTTAAGTTGGAACTGTTATGATTTGATTTAATGGATTTGAATGTGAATATTTTGATATGATGGTTTAACCTATTTTGTGATTACGATTTTGAAAGTGAATTATAATTTAAAGTGAATTATAAATTAAAGTGAGTATGATTTCTAAAGTGATATGATTTCGAAAGTGTACATGATTTCGAAAGTGATGTGATTTTGAAATGAATATGATATTTTGATATGAAGTATGAACTATTTTAAAATAAAAATGACCACAGTGTGAAATAAACGTTTTGTTGTTAAAGGGACCGGGATCGGATATTGTCATACTCTCTGCCAATACCGAAAATCACTTTAACAACTGTGCATGTGGTGGAGATTCCATAACGAAGTAGGATGGTTTGGCGAACGATTCTATATGAGGTATTAACGCAGCCCTGACTCCCGCGAGTCAACTTGATGTGGCTAAAACAGGAGCTATACCTGGGGCAAGTGAGGTCGCACCTCCGATCAAGCATGCTTCTTCGATACCATTCTATTACTTTGTGATTTGATTAGGTGCACCTTCGATTTTGGGAGTGTGTCTCCAGGTGGGCGGTAGTAGCTACTATGCATTACCACCAGCCTGATTCTGCAAAACAGTAGAATTCTACCCTAGGCATTGCCTCACGTGCCTTGTCACATGCCTTATCGCGCCTTCTACGAGTTTGTTTTGTACCGTACCTATGGAGTGACCTCTGATAGCCCTCTAGTTTACGGAGGAATCATGGTACTGTATAGACTACGAGAATATATATAAAAATGTTTTAAGGGGGGTATGGGTAATGCCTTAACGCTATTTTGATATTTTACTTTAATGTAGACATTATCTATGTAGCATATTGTACTATGTATGTAAATAGTTTAACGGATCCTTAAAGGATGGAATCCCAACATCCTTTAAGTTATTTGCATTTTCACTTGACATTTCACTTGAGTTGGTTTACTGATATAAGAATGTTAATCCTGACTCAAGTGTTTTGTGTTTTGCTTTATGCTCGGGTCAGACTGAGTGTCACAGCATTTGAGACTCACCTTTGGAGCTGGGAGATTTGCTTGGAGTTATCTATTCAGCTTTTCAGTTATTTCAGTTTTTTCCAGTTTTTTATGTTCATACTTGGCATTTGCTTATTATTAGAGATTCCTTTGTATTTGGATTTATGTTGTATTTATTTCAGACTTTGATGTTGTAGTAGCTTCATGAACTACTATTTATCTATTACGCTGCTTATTATTATATTTCTCTATGTCTGTGATTCTATGGTTGATTAATTTACTGTATATGCTAAGTTTTGCCAAATATAAAAATTAACAATCTGTTGTTTTGAGCAATTCAAGTCTGACGTGAGTGGATGATTGTCGATTTGAATGGTTCGAAATAGCGGGTCGTTATGAAGTGGAACATGTTATGATCAAAGCATGGTTTTGTATGAAAAGCGTGGCTTTGTCTAAGTTGAGTGTAACCTCACTCCCAAGCCTCACATCTCAAAAATGATACGGGAACTATGTTACATATGTCAGGCTTAGTATGAAGAGGGTGGCGTATAATCCCTCAAGGTGACTGGCGGCGTATGATCTAGGTCGCCAAGCTGTCCAAACGGGACCCTTATTGTTTGGTATAGTGGCGTGTGAGTCCTTGCATGAGAAGCCACCGGATATCAAGAAGTGTGGCAATATGAGGAATAGTGGTGTGTGAGTCATTGCATGAAAAATGTAACGAACGAGATTTTCAACCCTCGACAATCGACATTAATACGTCCACTGTATTACATGCTGAGAAATCGAATGCCAGAAAACCAGATTGTTGGGGGAAAGAAAAAGAAAGAAAGATAGACAGACAGAAACAACAACATAGAATCTCACAATCACAGCGGAACAATATATAATAGATAAATTTAGATCTTTATACAAAATAAAACTGTAACTGTTAATATACATACAATCATCAGATTTTACAACAATCAATACATCAATATGGATAGTTATCATGACTTGTTCTCACCAGTGCTGACTATACAGCCTGACACACACAGCGGAATATAATCAAGTACGTGATATACGTCTGAAATCCTCCAGCTCATTTCCTGAGCTCCATAGCACCCTAACCTGGATCTGTAATACTCGGTCTAACCTGAGCATTATAATAAAATAACACCCGAGTCAGTCTGGAAAACCAGCGTGAGGAAACACACTCAATTTAAATTTATTACTGTTATCAAAATCTTTGAAAACAAAGGTATCTCGTAAGACCACGCCACACATAAATACGATGGAGTTTTACATTACGATAACCAAAACATTTTATATCAAAATCACCTGATATTATAATAGTGTCTATAGAAAGTAAATTAGAAATAGTTGAAATGCTTGCATCTCATATTTCAACATAGTTGGGCACAATCAAAACTGTATAGGCTTATAGTGGATATCGGATTCCATAGAATGACTGGGCTACTAGGGTACCGCCCGCCATAGTACACCTCTAGAAAAATGTACCGAGGAACTTGCCTGGATCCCCTGCCAACACAGGACCAGCCTACCCCTAACCTGGATAGTACCGAATATGTTATCATCCAGGGTGTTCCCACCCTAATTGAGTGCTCTCTTTTCCATGCACAACCGTATCTATATATTTAATATAATATATTCGAGGGTATCTAGAAAAGTGATAACATACCCTACTTGGGTGCGACCCACTTAGCCCTGCTGCAACTCCCCTGTTTTAGTCATTCCTGGTTGATGAGGCTTGAGGCTACGTTTTAACTTTAGAATAGCATTCATACTTGGAATGCTAACACTGCCTTCCAAGCAAGCAATGCAATAATATCATTCATCCATACAAGTTGTTATGGGTCTGAACAAACCGAATCTTCCAAAATCACTGTCTTCATTATCTTCACGATTTCAAAATTCATAACGCTCAAATCGGATCGAAGTGGTTTTCGGATAATTAAACTCGATCCCGGTCTCTTCAAAACGATCAACGAATTTGGCCAGATTTGATAGTCGGTTATTTAACTATTAAATTATACACATAAGTAGTCACTAGGCCCAGATTACAAATCTTTCAACATCTATTTAAAAATATCTTTATAGAGATATATGTATATTTAATCCCTTCCGGTATTTCAATATTTGAAAATGATTTCAAATTCTTCTATCCATAACAGGATTTTTAACCTATAACAACACTTAGGAATATTTCCAAATCCAACTTATAATTCATTACTTCGAAAATATTTCTATATAAACCATTTTGTAGTTAGAATGTTTTCAAAACCATTTAATTCCAATACTTATGAATATTCTGTCTTATTTCACAAATCTCCGGAATCTTATTAATTTCCTTTTAAAATTTCCAAAAATTATCGATTATACTCATTCATAATCCAACTAACGGTTTATAACTCCTTTAATGAATTCAGATTCATTTTCGAAGTTCCCGAGTCTAACTATTTTGGAAAATTTCCTTAAACTCTCAGAATTCCTATTATAACATTTCACTTATACAACCACATCCGTTCAATAAAATTCGGTTCACAATCTCGAGAGTATTTATAAATAAATTACAATTACTTACTTTGAAATTCTATATATATTTATATAATAATAATTTCAAAAATATGGTTAAATAATTATTTAAAATATCAAAGCACTTTTAAAATAAACAACACTAACTAATTCCAGTTTGTTAATAAAATTCTAATCAATTTACAAAACTTGTTTATAACTTAGAATTCATTTCAACAAATTTAAATATTTAAATAACTAAATTTCTAAAATATTTTAATCCAATTAATAGTTTTAAAACAACATAGTTTAATAATTAAAAATCCTCTTTTTAAAACAAACTTAACCTCTCGATAAAAATATATTTTTAAAATTTCAATATAACCAATTTCAATTTATAAATCTCTCTCGATTCATAACACATCGACCACATTCCAAATCTCATAACCTTTTTCACATTTCAAAGATAGACTCTACATTTCTTTTTAAACCGATTACCCTATCTCGTTATAAATTCTCACTGTGAATTTATACCTCCAATTTATCAAATGACAAACATTTCACTTTATTTATAACATTCTCTATAATTTATAATCTCATTCCCAGTTTATAATAGGCCCATATCACTTAAATCCATTTATAAATCGATTTCTAATTAAAATTCCATTTATAAATCTATTTCTTAAATAATCCAAACTATATTCTAAAACCAATTAAATCTCGATTTCTACTTTTATTTCCTAATTTAAAAATCTTATTTAAAATCCAGTATAACAAATTTTATATTTATTTCCAAATTCCCTTTATTCTCCCAATCTATTTAAATCTCGATTTTTAAATCCTTTTTCTTTTAAACAAATCTCGCTTAAATTTATTGTTTAAAAATATTTTATATACATTACTTTGAAATCTTTTTTTAAATTATTTCATAAAATAGTTAAAATCAAATCATTTATTTTATCCAAAACAGTACCTCTTCAAATAATTCCAAAACTCAATATAAATATTTCACTTTCAAAATCCCCTTTTAATTTCTTTTCAAATTTAAAATAATATTTATGTATTTTAATATACCAAAATCTAGGCCAGAGCTTGTAACGACCCGTGAATTTCGTTAATTAAATTTGTCATATAAATAAGATTTTGGAATTAAATCTACAAAGAAATATAATTGTTATAATTTGTAATGAAGTAAATGTTAAGAATTAACCTATGAAATATTTTATTTATTAAAATAGACCTAATTCAGAAAGGTTGAATTGAATAAATCCTATTTATTGGAACCTAAAATTTTTGGTATGTAAATTTATAATAAATGAGTTATTGCAAGAAATTGAAATTTGAATGAATGAAAGTAGTGAAAGGATTTTTCACGAATGTAACTGTATATGCGAAGTAAAGGAAATTATTAAATTGTTTAATGTAATAAAACCTTGAAAACGGTAGTTGATTGTAAATTAAGGAAACGTGTTAGTGCAAGTTAATATTTAACTAACTTGAATGAACGTTACAATTTAATTGAAATTCAAATATTATGACTTAGCTATAAACGGAATATAATAAAAACAAATACAATCAATGTTAGAAACTAAATGTAGCGGTGTAACTAAAATTAACAATTTAAAATGAAATTGCAATTAATGGAAATTGATTGTAATTTAGGTAATAAAGTAATGCAGGACAATAAATAATTTATTTAGTACAATTCCCTTTTTTTTTGGCAAGGCCTTACAATTCCCATTTTTATTTGTAAACAATTGTAAGGTTAATTTATTGAAATTTGAAAATTAGGAAATAGATTCGAAGTTTATATTAGATAATGAATTGGAAATAATTAAAGTTAATAACTAATGGATTTGATAGAATACCAATTTATTCATAAAGTGAATATAAGTGAATGTAACAAAATGAATAGGAAATGCTAATTTATTCATAAAGTGATAGTTGATGTGAAAAGGAATGGAACCAAGATGGAATGATTAATGGGTTTTAGGATCTAAATTTGTGTGTGTGCCTTTATTTATAATGAATGGAAAACGAATCAATTAAGATATGTATTTATTTCTTTAGTATGTTGCATAAAATTTGGAAACTAGTTTGCAATCAGAGGAGATTAAGTAGCACGTTAAATGGGAAATAAATTAATTAAGACATTTATGATGTGTAATATAATTCATGGTTAATCGCATCCATACAATGTCAATTTATTAATAACAAGATTTTAAATAAATAAACATATTTATTTGGATTTCAATTTATAATTTATAACGTTTAAGGTGAAATCAATTGCCATTAATTTTCATTGAAGATGGTTAATTATATAAGATGTAAAATGTTAATTTTATTTATAATATGAAGATTGGTTGATTTGAGGAGTGAAAACCAAGATTTATTAATATATTTATAATTTGAAATTTAATAAGTGGATTAATTGCACTATAAGTGGAATATAATATTTAAATATTAAATAAATGAGAATTTAGATGAAAAGTGAGAATGTTATTGAAATGGATTTTTGAATTTCAATAATTATTTCATATGTTTGTTAATAATGAATGCAATAGTAGAATGAAAAGAAAATTTAATAGAAATTTTGGGAATTAAATTTATAATTTCTGAATGAAAGAAAATGAAGTTTACGCTGAAATTGATAATTAAATCTGCATTTAAGACACATCTAAATTTGTTTAAATTTGGGTAAATGACTAAGGATTATTAAGTGATAAAAATTTCCAATTCTAAAACTGTAATATAAAAAATATAAAAAATTGGATTTATTTCCTAATTCTTAATTTATTTAATTAATATAAAAATAGCCATTTTGGCCACTGGCTCGGATTTCGATGAAACAAGTTTCATCGGATCCGTAACGGTGAATTATAATAGTGTTTCAAGTTTCGTAGCGATCGGACTTGTCGTTTGATCGTACGGACTCGAAACGCCTTGAAATTTATGCAATTGAAATCAATTGAAATCAATTTGGAAAATATTGTTTTTAACATAACTTCTTCATACGATGGAATTTGAACCTGAAACCTTTTTCCATTGAGTTTAAAATATTTTAAAACACCTATTTTGATATATGGGTTTACCCAATTTCGTTCCGGGGTCAGAACGGGCTTTTTGGGCCAATTATCGTTGAGCACGTTTATAATTCGGATCCATCTGTCTTTCCAACTTTGTCTAAATACCCGCTAAACCCTAGCCTCCGCCTATTCTCATTTGTCTACGCGTAAATTTTCATCAGCTCCTTCTTCTCCTCAATGGCAGACAAAATTTCAGATCCAGATCCATTTCAAAATCAAAGTCAAAAATTCAAAGTCCTCAGAAAAATCTCAAAATTATATATGTTGAAGCACTCGACGAGCGTTATTCAATGGTGTAATTCATTTTTCAATTCGATGCATCGTTTGACCAGAAATCGCGGTCAAAATTGAATTTGGCGTTTTTGACTGGTGCGTTTGATTGGAAAATCCCTTCTGGGTTTTGTAGAGGGGCTAGCGCGTTGTTCATCGGTGAAGTTTGGAGGCGAATTGATGGTCGGATTTGTGGCAAAACGTGGTCAAAGGGGAGATTGAGTGCGTTACTTGTTTCTGCGTGCTCTGTAAATGGAAGACGCGTGAGAGGGACGAAGAGTTGCAGTGGTGACGTGGCATGTGTGAAAGGTGATTGAATGTGTTCATTTTCTTTTATTTTATAAATTGAATTTCAATCACAATTATCGATATATCTTTCACATACGATATCCGTTTTATGCACGGTTTCTTTTGTTAGGATTGTATTGAAATTCCGGACTTGATGACGCTGGTTTGGACGAATTCTGAGACGGTCAAATTTTTGGGTTTAAATTGAATTTAAATTCGATTTAAATTCAAAAGGTGAGTGTTTTAACCCACTCACAACTTCTAAGATGTCTTATGTTTGTTAAATTAAATTTTGATGTGATTTAAAATTTATCTATGATTGTTTGGGCATATATTTAATCACCATCTCAGTTAGACAGCATTTATTTAAATTAAATTGTTATTTAATTTTATTATTGCATAAAATTTGCCAGTTAAATTTATTTATTATTGCATATAAACTGCCAGTTAAACAATTATTAATTTTTATTGAATATAAACTATTCGTTGATGCCTGTTATATTTTATATGCTTTATATTGATGTTTTGTTTAAATTGGATGATGATTGTAATAAATGGTTATTTATTGATATTGGGATGAATGGATGCTATATTTTATATTGTATAAACTGCAAGTTACTATGCATTTTCATTTCATTCGGGATTGCGGTTTGAAATGATATATAACCGTAAAACTTTTATTTTTAAAATTACGGATTGAAATGATAAATATCAGTATCACTTGACCATAGGATAGAAAATTATATACAGGCACCGTGGTCTATATATAAAATATTTTAAAGTGATTTTTCTATGGTTTGGAAAGAAATATACGGTTTAATAAATATTAAATTTTGATATTATATAAATATTATTATAGTTAAATTCTAAAATTTAAGCTATGTGTAACTTGATGATGTTTTAAGTTTGATTTACGAATATTTCAATTTTGAGTTTTATTTAAGTGATATTGAATTTATTAAATAAATAATTTTAAACTAAATAATAGTAAATTGAATTAAGAAATATATGAGATTATCAGATTTGGTTTGGAAATTTTGGAATATTTAAAGATTTGAAATATATATCAAAATTGAAATGTTTTATTGAAATTAAGGTATTATTGTTTTCAAAGTATTGGTTTTCGAAATTGTTATAACTTTGAAAGTAATATGGTTTGAAAATGAATTTATTTGAAATAGAAATTATTTAAGAATTATCTTTGAATATATTGATTTGAAACCGATTGAAATTTTGAGATTTAGAATATGACTGCATTATGTGATTTGGGTTTAAGATGGTTTTAAAGAATATTTCGAGTTTTATAAATAAAAGTAAGAATAGTGATTGAAAATTTGGATTTTATTTAAATGATATATTATTGAATTTGGTTTTAAAGTATATACTATTTTGAAGTAAAGGATATGTTTTGAAATGGAAAAAATATTTTGGTTTTGAAGTATATACTATTTTGAAATAAAGAACATGTTTTGAAAGGGCAATGATTGTGTTTTAAAGTATATATATTTTTAAATGACCATGGTGTTATAATAACGATTGGTTGTTAAAGAGACCGGGATCGGATATGGACATACCCTCTGTCGATACCGAAAACCACTTTGACAACTGTGTAAGCGGTGGAGTTTCCAGAATGAAGTAGGATGGTGGCGACGATCCTAAGGTATATACGTGGACCCAACTCCCGTGAGTTGGCATAAGGTGGCTAAAACAGGAGCGATCGACGGGCCAAGGAGGTAGCACCTCTGATCGGACACACTTCTTCGATACCATTCTATTACTTGTGATTGATTTGGTGGCCACCCTTGATTTGGGAGTGTTGTTCGAAGTGGGCGGTAGTGGCTGCTATGCGTCACCACCAGTCCGGATGCGTAATTGGTATATCTACCCTGGCATTGCCTTGTGTGCCATGTCACCTACCATATCGAGCTTTACTACGAGTTTATATTTGTGTCGTACCTATGGAGTATCTTCTCGTAGCCTCTCGGGGTATGCAGGTACTGTATAGACTATTGGCATTATTTTGTGTTAAGGGCTATATGGGTAACCCCTTAATGCTATTTAAAAGTAAGTTTATTTTATGATTAGACATTATTATAATAGTGAATATTACTACATAGTATATAGTTTAACGGATCCTTAGGGGATGTGAATCCCGAGCATCTCTTAAGTTACTGCACTCACGTTAGACATTGGATAGGAGATGTCAAATCCCGTAAACATCTCTGACGCCGTTCCACTCATATATTTATCATTGATTTAACTTACATAAGATCTTTTAGTTCTGACTCGAGTGTTTTGTCTTTTCAATTCGCTCGGGTCAGCCTGAGCATTTCAGGATTTGAAGGCTCTATTTCTGGAGAACGAAGACGAAGATTTTATTACTACTATTTATTATATTCCACTACACCATTGTATTCTGCTGCATTAATTATCATTCTCTGGTATGTGTAACTCTGATATGTATTGTACAAGTATAATCAAATGTTTTGTAAAACAGCTTCATGAACTGTTATTTGATTATTATATTTTATCGTTCCGCTGCAAGATTCTATTTTGTTTCTTTTATTTCTCCTTTTTTTCTTATTTACCCCATAACAATCCGCCCTTCTGTATGGTTTAAGTTGACATGTGTGTCTGTTTAAGCGTACAAAAAGGTGGGATGTTACAGAGCTACTATAGCATCCAAGATCAAATCATATCATAATCTATCATAGATTATTCAAACACATCATATATCACTATATATGAAATTAAAATCAACATTTTTGAGGAATCTAGTTGGGTCCCTCCAACCTGTTTCCCTGCAACCATAGATGTTAGATAACATAAAATACCAATCCCGCTTCGAGGTGGGATATTGCGGTAATATAAGGTCATCCGCTATTATGTGGGGCGCATAGGGTCTCATCCGCTCCAATTGGCGGGAATATTCGATCGAACTACTTATATATATACTACTATATATAATATAGCATTCAATTGATAAAAATTTATCAAATAAACCAATCATCCAATAATTAAATTTAATAATTATAAATTGAATCAAATAATCCAAATGAGTGAGATTTAATCACATTGATTTTTTATTGTCGCTTCCACGTTTGAATTTAGCTAAAAATTCTAGAAGCTCCAAACAATCTTGATCCAATTCCAAAGCGTAGATCTTGTCGTTACGAATCCAATGCTACTTGTTGCTTTAAATTTCGATCTCGTATGTAGAAATTATAGAATTATAAACATTTGATTTAATTAAGATAATATATGTACTAAATTATAGATTTCGAATTAAACCACTCACCTAACTAGCCCAGCCCACTAAAACAAATCCGACCGCTATGAATAGTGCCTTCTCCCCCATCCTTTCCCCTTCTCTTTCGTATGCTCTGTGCACCATCGTGCACACTTTCCATGGATACGACAACAAACTCGACGAAGTCATGAATAAACATCGCCAACCCACTCTTCACATCGAACTCCACTCGCCTGCCTCCTTCATGCCTCGCCCAAGCCCCTCCATCGAAACGCAACACACCCAGGCGACTCGCACTGTAGCGACTGGTCGCGACCCCTCATACAATGCCGCACACTTCCAAACTTCGCTCGTAGCTGCTAATTACCACGACGAACTCAAATCAAAGCTCCACACAGCGAATTGAGCACTAAATCATCATATTTTCCCAACCCTAGTTTTCGGCCATAACTGTCGAGTTCATCAGTCATCGCCACACCTTACAAATAACATACCAGATCGAAGCTCGCATTAAAAAAGGATTTCAGAAGTGGTTTCATATTTTTTTATTGAGTATAAATGGATAAATGAATTTTTGAAGCTTCCATTTTTCTTCTTTTTTTCCTCTACGTAAAGAAATTTGAAGAGGGAACGTGAATTTTAAATAGGAGAACAAGGTATAGGCTTGCAGAACAATAGGGTGGCTTAGTAGATGTTTTGCGGCTGAGGTGATGTGAAATTTGAAAATAATATATATATATATATATATGTATATGTATATGTATATGTATATGTATATGTATATGTATATGTATATGTATATGTATATGTATATGTATATGTATATGTATATGTATATGTATATGTATATGTGTATATGTATATGTATATGTATATGTATATGTATATGTATATATGTATATGTATATGTATATATGTATATGTATACATATATATGTATATGTATACATATACATATATATGTATATGTATACATATACATATATATGTATATGTATACATATACATATATATGTATATGTATACATATACATATATATGTATATGTATACATATACATATATATGTATATGTATATATATATATAATTCCAAAAAAATATCTAGATATTTATTCCGAACCCTAATCGAGGCATGTCGCCAGGCGTTCCTAATGTTATACCCCTATTCCAAATGAAATGGAACAAGTTTCGAGATCCAATTCGATCATATGGAGAAGATAGTTTTTGAACCCAATTATAATACTAAATTTTCAATAATAATTTCAACGAATTTCTATCCCGTATGACCAAACGGTAACTCCAACCGCTATGAAATTTGAAATCTGATAATAATACACTATTACGGATCCAATGATACTGGTTTCGTCGAAATCCAAGACTGTGCACCAAAAAGCTATTTTTACTCGTTAATTTAAACAAGTTATTTTTTAAATCAAGTAAACCACTTATAAATCCAATTTAAAATTTTTATTATCTTCATTCATATAAATAGAAATTAAATAAGCTTTGAAATTATTTTTATCTAGCTTAGAACTCAAGATTCTATTATTTAACCAATTTCAATTATTTAATTCAACAATTAAATTATCAATAAATTGTTATATTTGAAATTCAGGTTATTAAATCTATAAAATTAACTTTCAAGTATTTAAAATCAATTAAACATTCCAATTTCAATATATATAAAATCGTGGGTCGTTACATTCCTCCCTCCTTAAAAGAATTTCGTCCCCAAAATTGCCAAGGTAGGAAAAATGACCCAAACCCATTAACCTTCCTAAAATCAATTAGTTGAAACAACTCCTCAAAATCAATTTGTTGAAACCACATTATCACTTTTACTAATTTCCAAATGGACTAATTTCCAAATTCATCCATAGATTCCAAATAACATCATTTACTTAATCATTTCAAGTTATAATCCAACATCAAATTTTAGATATTAAAAATTTTCTTCAAAATTTTCTAACTTCTTAAATTTTCGAAAAATTTCGCTAACGTCTCCTTTGCGCGGCTAGATCGGAATAACTACAAATCGCCACCACGGGCCCAAATCAAAAAAAGAAAACAAAAGCCAAGTGGCTCAATCATAAAACCATCAAATCAATCAATAATTTAAACATATGCCTTTTTGTAGGGCAACCAAATTTTTTTCCTTGATTTGAAATACCTACATCTTATTTACCAATGATATCCAATCATATAATTTAAAATCATATTATCCTGCACTTTCAATTTCCCAATATTTGCTTTACTTAATCCCGTACGATGTACATCTATCATCCGTACGCAATATCAAATCTGATCGCTCACTTGTGACGCCCCACCTCTATACCCACGCTAGCCAAGAACACTACGGAGTAATGCTGTCAACTAGCGCGGAGAATAAGGCTGTTGAGGAGCGACCATCCATGTAACTTCTTTGTGCGAGCACCGATATGTCAGATAGTATAGAATGCATATCATTTAAGGAGGAAATCCGACATACCGATACAAACTCAAAGCTATCACACGGTGGCTATATATAATCTTCGGAAACAAATATAGAAATAAACGTAACACAAATCAGTCACAGACAATTCATGTCACAAAGGCGGAAATAGATATGAATATATAACACACATGAAAGTGTTCATCAGATTAGTGGTCAAGTAAGATCCACAATAACACAAAAGAATATATACAAGTGCAAGACAATAGAATATGTATACATCAAGGAGTCTAATCTCAAATGTATACAACAAAAAAAAACTACTAAACTAGAGTAGTTAGCCAAAAGTCAGATGATGGCTCCAGATAGGAAGTCATGAGGAAGCACCTGTAAAATCTCAGTCTGACCCGAGTATTATTTAAGAAGAAAATAATAAACGGATCAGTCTAGCTATAATTATCAGATAAAATGAGATAGAATATGAGATATGATAATAGAACGTATGATAACAAAAAGGTGTCATACTATGATAAGTATACCTTAGAAATCCCACAAAAGTCATACAATATCTCAAAACAGAGAAAAGAATGTCATATTCTTAATTTAATTCACCAAGCCACAATAAAATGACATACTCATCAATGTCAATGGTAAAAGCTGGTGAAACATAAAATTCTAGAAATCAATAATTAGAAATCCAGAAATCACAATAAAAGAGGATGGCCAATCCTATAAAAATGAGCCGGAGCTCCTCCTGACTGGGTATAGTCCCCCATTGCGGACTTTGAGCCGAAGCTCCTCCTGATGAGCCGAAGCTCCTCCTGACTGGGTATAGTCCCCCATTGCGGACTTTGAGCCGAAGCTCCTCCTGACTGGGTATAGTCCCCCATTGCGGACTTTGAGCCGAAGCTCCTCCTGATTGAGCCGAAGCTCCTCCTGACTGGGTATAGTCCCCCATTGCGGACTTTGAGCCGAAGCTCCTCCTGATTGAGCCGAAGCTCCTCCTGACTGGGTATAGTCCCCCATTGCGGACTTTGAGCCGAAGCTCCTCCTGATTGAGCCGAAGCTCCTCCTAACTGGGTATAGTCCCCCATTGCGGACTTTGAGCCGAAGCTCCTCCTGATTGAGTCGAAGCTCAATAAAATGAAGTACAGTCCTTCACATGGACAAAGAGACATCGCTCAATCGCTAGTCTAAATCACAAGAATGATCATCATGATCATAAGGAAGTGACGATTACACTAAGCTAGTAAATATAAGAGTTTAGCTTCATGTCCCATAACCACTTGCTTAACTCAAATATTTACGAACAAATTGTAGATCTGCACTAGAAAATTGTCACAAGAGTTTCAATCAAACAAGTCTATAAATTAACCGACGAAGTAAACGCAAGCGTTTCATACCACTTGTTTTGCTAAGCCGTTTAATTAGATTTTCTCATACGAATGAGGTAAAGGTTTGTATATACTAATAGATTGGAAAACGGTTTTAAGAAACAAGCCTTGATATTTAAAATAGAGTTGAAATCGTTTTAATGAAAGAGTTTTGATATTTAATACTAGTATAGAAAACCTTTATATTTTGAAGTGACAAATCATAGAAGTGATTGTAGAAACAATCAATCATAAAAATTCACGTTCGAAGACGGGAGTGAAGTTCAAAGAAATCAATTCCCAAAACCATCAAAGTAAGAAATTCTGATGAATGTTTTTCAGATAAGATTTGCCTACGCAGAGTTGTACGGGGTCCAGGGGGCAGCGCCCACGGCGGGGTGCGGGGCAGCGCCCCGTCAAAACGGTACGACTTAGTGAAGACAAGCGACCTAAGTTTAAAAAGGTGGGCGACTTAACAAAGTGGCCGATAATAAATGATAACAACAAAAAGGGAATCAACCCGACTTGATTAGAGTTGGATATTCAAGCTAAAAAGGCAAATAGGCAAAACACAGCAGATTCAGACGTCTGAGATCAAGAATTCAGACGTCTGAATCTGGAAAATAAACTATTTTCCAGAACAGAATTCAGACGTCTGAATCCTAGATTTCAGACGTCTGAAATAGGCACTTTTTAGCCTATTCCTTTTCTGGTTCTAAACGAACCAATTCAGACGTCTGAAATTTTGATTCAGATGTCTGAATGCTGGGAGAAGAAAATTCCCAGTATTCCATTCAGACGTCTGAACCATACGTTCAGACGGCTGAAACTGTTATTCAGGGCATTCCCTGAACCTAGGCCAAAAAATGGCCAAACGACATCGATAACGATCGGTCGAGCAACAACGACTAAGGAATTGCACAAGGATAAGTGTTAGGAATTCATACCTAACAATCGAAGATAATTATTGACTTAGATGTGAGATAAAAATATCACCTTTGAACCCAAACAAATGAAGAAGAAGCTTTGAAGCAATGTCAAGAGCAATTACTCTTCACTCTCAACACAAGAAGCTCCAACTAAGATCAAAACAAGCATTTCCCAAATTTAGGTTTAGGAAATAAACTGAAATTGGAAAGAGAAAGAGTTGGAGAAGGAGGAGATGAAGCTTACCAATGGGGTCTCTTTGAATATGGAGCTAGAACTTAGTTTGCAAGTGGAAACTAGGGCTTGGGAATTCTAATTTCCCACCTCTCCCACCATTTTTGCTTTGAGACTGAAATGAAGAGGAAGTGAGGGAGAATGGGGAGGAGTGGTTCAGATTTGGGGGTTAAGTTGGCACAGGGGCTGAACCCAAAACCAAACCCAAAGTGCAAATGGTCAAATTTTTGACTAGCTCCAAACATATCAAAGTTTATACTCAAAAAGGTCGCAAACGGCATTTTGGACTCAATGGAGGTGGTCTCGAGTCCCAATTCGACTGTTTGCAAAAAGTAGCTTTTCGGATCAAAATCCGACGAACGATGAAATATTTAAATAAAATATTTAAATGTAAAATCGATAAATATGCGGGTTGTTACATCACTCGATCACACAATTTCACTTCCGAACTAGTATCGTTCACATGACCACTCTAGTGCGGACTCAGATCTAGTTTCTTGATTAGAAACCGCCATTCTCCTTGCATAGCCATATACTATGATAGAGAATCTCATAATTAATCAAAAATCCCTATCCACTGTTCGCCATCGAGAATCGAGTGAAAAATTCCAACTTGGATCGATATAAATTATCTTGAAATTCTTTGCTCGAATCTGGATCAACCGTTATGCAAATAAAATAATATACATACAACATACGTATTAATTTCAATTAATTTCTTATCTACACCAAATTCCTTTTATTCATACCAGTATGGAGCCCGTGCCGATGGCACGGATGCAAATATTGTTTTTGACATAAACTACGACGTTATACATTAAACATGAGAGAAATTTGGATGCTGGCAAACTTAGTATAACGAAAAGGCATAAAGAAAAATATCTAATCGACGTACATATGTAGTGTATTTGGAGCAAAGCAAACTTATCAACTTGTAAAATAAATAGCAACAAAAACTTAACATAAAAAGAAAAAGATCTACATTGTCAATTCAAAAAAAAAATTCCAAGAAAGAAAAAATAATTTTTGTTATAAGATGGAATAGTGGTCACCGGTATCATTAAGAATTGAATGATGGAAAAACATCTAAATAGTTTACATTAATCGTTTTGCACATGATTGTTATAAAATTAAATGATTAATTCATCTAATTCACCTTTGTACATTTGAAAAAATTATCCATAACTTAGTCCAGTATTTCATTACTAAAGCATGAAATATAACTGTTAAATTATAGGAAGATAATTAGCATGTTAATTAATGAATTAAACATTATGTACATTAATTACATGTAGATATGGTCGCAATTACGTGCACTGGAAGGACAGTTTTCATTCATATTTACGAGTATAAAGCACGTCCAGTTGGACCTACACTTAGTCATGGTCACTTCACCATTTACTTTTTTATTTAGAATATGGAGGTTCTTCTTTTTATTTGTATATTTAGTTTTTTTATATAATCATACACCAGACCATACTCATAAATTATGACATTAGTCACATTTTAAAAAATCAATGAATTATGGGTATAAGTTTAAGAACTCTATATTGTAAAATATATTTATAAATACTAATTTTTCCTAAATATTTATAAATCACTACTTATCATTTATAAGAAATATGTTTGATGTGAACACAAAAATTTGAGAATGAAATGAATCGCTCTCATATGCAAATTTGTATGGTAAAAAACTCGGTAAATAAAGGATAATACACATGTGAGCTAGTATCTAATAAATTGGGTATTTGGAGTTTATACATAATATCTATACTATATTTGCTGTTATTGGGTATTATAATGTTTATTTTTTGATAACTTTTACATTACAACATAAAGATTTGAGTGCTCTTAGTAGGTGTAATTGCATACACGTTACGTGCAATTGTTTCGTTTGAAAGGTCTATTATATCATAATGAAGTATAATTAGCTGTGTTATGCTAAGTGGATAATTTTTTCAATTTTCCTTTTATGTTGTAAAGTTGTTGATTACCGGATAATAATATCTTTTAAAAGTTGGTTATTAATTTTATAATGGATCAACATCAACTGTATATTTAATTTCTGGTCGGTATAAGATGATAATGCGTTAATGTTATATAGTAATTATATATATATATATGTGTGTGTGTGTGTCATCATAAACCATAAAACAATTTGCATCGCTGTGTTTGAACATAATAATTTTGGCAAGCACAGTGACAACAGTGTTCACATGTGAAGTTCATTCATGCTTTTGTATTTTTGTAATTTCTTTTGTTTTTTCCTTTCTTTTCCACTTTATTCAAAGAAGAAAAATGTAACATGTACCAGTCACTGCTTTCTGTGTTGATTATTCTTTATTTTGACAAATTTTATGAAATGTAACGTTATCTTACGATTTTAATAATGGATAAAGAGAAAAAATAATTTGTGTTTCATTTGTTCTTCTCTACTGATCAATTGGTGTTCAGAACTTACAAGTAAATAAAGCTGAGGATGTCAGTTGCACATGTTTATTTTCTCTATGCAAATAGCAACTGAATCAAATTTAGACTTCTTTCTTCGACACCTCTAAATGTAGTATTTAGAAAACGTGAATATTTATGCCCATTATAAACCTAAAACATGTCGGATCTATGATTTATGTTTGAACCATTTTCTACCTATCATTTATGCATAGATTTATGTAATGAACTAAAAGAGAAACATTACATTCTGATACAAAGAGAAATGTAAGAAATGCTAAAAAACACAACCGTATTTTACTGCAACATACAAACAATCAACTTCCTTTATTATATACAATGACTATTAAGAAAGGATAAGACTGATCCCAAATAAAGCTAAGCAAATTATAAGTCCAGTCCAAGTAGGGAGGAAATGATACGGGTCTATCGACATATTGTAAAATATTTCTGCTAGTGTGCTTACATAATGCTAATGTTTCCACCAAATACACTTTTCTTGATACTTCCAAACCTTTTTTATTTTTAATAATTATCATAGTACCTTGCTAGATGATCCTTGAAGGACCATTTTCAACATATTCCCATTCGTCATCTTCTTCTAACTTAGATGTTTTTTCAGCCTATTGGTTAGGAAGAAATAGAGAACATGGTGTACTTTAGAAGAGGGGTTAACTATTGGTAAACTTTTGAATATAAAGTATGAAAAATATACGTATTTTAAGAAACATTTTCTTAAATAAATATTATGTATTTTTCTTAAATTATAAACTATGAAGAAATTCATTCTAAATTAAATAACAAAAAAACCAGATATACTTTATGCAAAGTGAATTTTTTGTACTACACGTTATCCAAGTTTAGTTGATAACTGAATCAATCAAAGAAACAATATTCAAGAACAAAGTGACAAATTACACACTACTGTATATATATCATACTACCTGCTTTGTGGGGTTTATCAACACTACCAGCTAATGCAAGCTCCAAAATTCAATCCAAACTCGGTCCAAACTCATAAATCATAAGTTATAAATCTATTGCCGATAATGTTTTTGTTTTGTTCTTTTGCAATATGCCAACTCAGTCCAAACTCAATTGCTCGGGATAGTTTTCCAGCAGATTTTATCTTTAGGGCGGCCAATTCAGCTTATCCAGTTTTATTTTTCTCTTAATCATTTTTCTTTTAAACCTTTGTCAAAATAGCTACAAAAATTGATGTATAAATTATTTTTTGTTAGACTGAAGGTGCTGCTGAAGAAGGAGGCAGAGGATCAAGCATATGGGATACTCTCTGTTCAAAAAATACTGGAATCAGTTTCATAAAATATATCCAACCAACGCATATATATTTATCATCATTGAAAAGGGAAGAAAAAAACAAAGTAGCGGATTTTCATTTTGAATGGTATATAGTGGTAGGATTACAGAAAAATCTTGTATATGAATCCTTTGATGTTATATAACAGGAAATATAGTAGATGGAAGCAATGGAAGTCTAGCTGTAGGTACATTGTACAATATTGTACCATATAACTACACTGTTGAACTTGTTTGAAGATAAATCTGCTACTGCTGATTTTTAACAATGTTCAAATGTCTAATTTGAACTTGTTTCGGCCGCAGCTAAACAAAAACATCAAAGAAACACCCAAGTTTTGATTGCACAAAATAGTGTACAACAATGTGAAAAAATTATATCAAAAAGGGCCTAAAAGAAAATCCATGAGTGATAATTTGATACTAACAAAACATTAACTATATTATTATTAAGAAACAAGCGAAGGCAAAATCTTCAATTGAACTTTGTTGCTATGGCGAACAGAAAATAACAACAAATGTTTTTAGTTCATGGCTATGAAGAGTATAATTTTAAGGATAATGTTTTACTCTATGTAGCAAATAAATACCACTTGCTCAATCCTTTATAAAATTTAATTAAAGACGGAAGCATAAGAACTCAATTGGTCTTGCAACAGCCCAAATTATAGCAATTTCAAACCAATCATCATGTTTAATGTTTAATGTATATGTAGCTGAAGCTACTGACTTGATTTTCAATTATTAGATTAAGGTAATTATTAAAGGGAGAATCATTTTGGCTAAGGGCTAACAAATTTTCAAAGCAATATAAATTTACCTAAAAACACTTGATAATACCTATATGAAAGGTATGAAATAAATATTAGCAAACATTACTAAGTCCTGTAAAAATTTCAAAAGAATAATACTTATCACTTATGTTCCTCAAATTATTTGTGCCTATGAACGACTAAATATTTACAAACACAAATAGTTACGACAGTTTAAAACACATACGACTTCATAGTGCAAGCCTGTTAATTTATTCTCATTGTAATAAAGCTTAGACTAATTGATATTTTTCATAATGGGTTAAAAAGGAACACTATACTACTGAGGAACAAAGCATAATTTTTAGTACGAAAACACATAGTGTGACATTTAGATCACCTACAAATTCAATAGCACAAATCTAGTAAATATATTCTTACTGTAACAAAGTGTGTAGTTATTGGAATTTTCATAAAGGGTTGAAGAGAAACACTATCCACCAAAACACTCATAGTTATGTTTAGAATCTACCAAAAAGAAAATTAGACCACTATCTCATTTCATATGTAGTTCAATACTTTTTCTACTGCATATCGGGTAATTTTATGGTTTTCAAGTAAAAGAATGTTTTCTCAAATGAAATTCACATACAAATATAGCACTGAGAAACGCTCTAGTTCTGAAAAACAAAGTAGAACTTTTCGTACGAAAACAAATATTTAAGATAGTTTGAATCACATACAACTTCATAATGCAAGCAAGAAAATATGCTCTTATTATAATAAAGTGTGCACCCATTGTAATTTTTTATGTCGAAGAGGAATACTATCCACCAAAACATACGCAGTTTTGTTTAGACTTTCTAAAAAGGGCCTTGGACTATTATCTTCAGTTCGTATTCTTATTGTAATATAGTGTGCCATTTTCTGATTTTTAACTAAAAAAGTTACCTCGAGTGAAATTCAACTTGGCTAGAATTTTCAAAAGTATAATCTTTGCCAAGCATTATCCAACATCCTGATTTTTGAAAATCACTTGAATGAGCTCAAATTGGGTTATGAATGGTAACTCCAAATGAAAACCAATAAACAAAAGTTCAATCAATAATCATGTTTATAAAACCTATTAAAAACGTAGGTTATCATAATATATGTCATTTTTTATTACACTAAGTATCCAAGGTGAGTAATATAATGTTGGACTTGTACCCCTTTATCCATAGAGTGCATATTCCCACAACTTTAGGAAATAGATTACAACCAAGAACCATGCTCTCACCTACTTCTAGTAAGTAAAAAAATGATGTCAGGTTTTGCAAATTTGAAGTGTTAAACAATAATAAAACCACTGGCAGACTAAATAATCGTCAGGATGTTTATATACTCAAAAAACCGACAATGCATGAAAACTAGAAATAAAGCAGTGTTGCATATCTACAATTAAAGAATGGAATGGTAAGGGGAAGAGGGTAACATACTATCATGTTAATTATAATAAATGTGTGTCTATATATATGTGCGTGTGTATATATATGTGTATATATATAGATGTATTAAAAAAACCTATCACTGATAAGGTGTACCACAGTGGTACAAAGGTAAAGAAATAAAGTAAAAGCCACACACTCCCACTCCCAGTGCACAAATTTCTCTTGCTAACGTCATTTCAAAGGAATTAATGAAAGGTTACCAAAGCAAGCAAACAGTAATATAATAAATTTAAAGTAGTAATAGTTCAATATTTTGAGAATAGTTCAATATTTTGGATCTGACAATCATTTAGGGTTTAATGAGAAATAACAAAGGGCGATTTTTGCCGAAGGATATTTCTGGCGAAGAAACCTAATTCGAAAACCCAATGCTTCTCTGAGTAGGAAAAGTAAGCATGGCAGTTGATCCAAAAAATCTTTTCAAATTAACAACACTTTCCAGAACCTTCCGCAAATCATCTCCCCTCACAAATCCATTACCTCTCTCTTCTCTAACTACGTACACATAAATCATAACGCACCATTTTTGAAAATTGAATCTAGCCATTTCGCAACCGATCGACCCTCTGATCAACTTCTTATTCACATCGCTCAAACTATTAAGCTACGGCCACGATCGATCGATTTTGAGCTTCAAACATTCGATTTCGAAAACGAATATCAGGATTTTGGACTTTTTTGTGCCTAGACTAAGGGTGAAAGTGTACCCGGCATGATGAGTGAGAATTGTGAAGTTGGTGGGGATGTAGAGGATTGTGTAAGAAAGCAGATTCATGATCTGTATGTTTAGAAGTGATGGTAATTCTAAAGAGGAGGCGCGACGGAACGTGAAGGATTTGACGATGAATTATGTGACATCCCGGAATTTTTGACAATATCAATTTAATAATCTGCATTTAATATTAAATTGATTTGTTGATATTTGTTAATAAGATCTGAATTTGATTCAATAATCTTCTTTTAAATAAACATTTAACTCATAATTTAGCTTTTAAAAGCTAATAAATTGTCTTCTATTTATAATGTGTATATATATATATATATTTGTATATATATTATGAATAGATAAGCTTTGTTTTAAATTTAATAAATAAATCTTGTTTCCTAATTTTAATATATTTTGGTAATTTGGGAAATTGATTTAAGTTAATATTAGATAAATAACTATATGGTTTAAAATACTTAGGAGAAATATTAATTGTTTAAAATTATTTTAGTTTAAGTTTGAATTTAAATAAGATTAAAAAAAAAGGGTTGTTTTGTTCTTTTTAAATATAGTTTGTTTAAATGAGTAATTTATACTTTGAAGAGATAGTTTCTTTTGTAAATTTATTTTAATTTAATAATGAGTTGTATTTAAACAATATTAATAATGTAATGTTTTTACAAATGAAATTTAATGGAAATTGTTATTTCAAATCTATTTATAAAGGGAAGTTGTGATTTGAAAATTCAAAATGAAGTCTTTCAAAAATGTTTAAGATAAAATAAACTTTATAAATATTAAGCATAAGTATAAATAAATAATAAGTAAATGGAGTGTTTAATATTTTAAATTTAAAAATAAAAAGGAAGGTAGAATTGTAAATAATTTAGGTACACTTTATAATTTGTACATGAAGTTAAAAGCTGCTAGGCTTTGTATAAATAGAAATGTTGCCTGTAAATAAAATTTAGGCAGGCAAGTAAAAATGTGTAGGCCTGTAAAGTATAAGGACTAAGGCAAATAAAATATGTTTATAAAATAAAGGAAGATGTGCCAGGCTTTGTATATTTGTAGCTATATAATTAAGTATGCAAGCAAGTATATAAACAAAGTAAAAAAAAATACTCACCTTTATGCTTGTACAGGAAATGGCTATGTACATTTAGAAAATAAAGAAACTATATTAAGTACCATACGAAAATTTAAAAATAAGATAAGTGTAGACTTAAGGACACTTCATAAATGCTAACATACCTCTAGTACAGGCAAGACCATATCAGCCATAGTAGAGAAAATAAAAATCTCTGACCAAATATTAAAAGAAGCTTGTAGAAAAGAAAATAAACACCACCTTGCATACTCTTTTATATTAATCTGCCTCATTCATTTTCGTTCAAAACTTAGCCTACTAGAAGTATTTCAAATGAAACTTATTTTCATCTCAAAACAAAATTGGAGATCAAAATAAAGAGGGATTTCAATAGCTTTGCAACTGCAGTTTCTAAGCAAAGAAACAACTTCAAACTCTGTTTTGAAAGCTCGAACATCTCAGCATTTCAAAGTAATTTCAAATAGCAAGTTTCTATCTTTACAACTTAAAACACCATCAACATTTAAAGGGCAAGCTAGATGATACAGGAAGATCGAGCCAAGCATTTTTCCCAGTTTTTAAGTGTTCAAAGTTTCAAAAGCCTTTCAAGTGCAAACTCTGTTCTTCATTTCATGTCTGGTGAGTAACATTTAACTTAAAAGGTTTAAGTATTTGAGTAAACAAAAGCTTTTAAAAACTAAAATCTTGAATTGTTTAAATGTTTGGGTTAATCTGTGAGTAACTTTGTTTAAAACTTGAAGTTTGAATCTGGTTATCTGTGGGTAAACCATTTAAAATTTAAAGTTAAATATATATATATATATCTTTATATCTGATGTCTGTGAAGTATGAAACTGAGGATGCTTGTTATACATATATATCCATGATTTTTCTCTGTGCTAAAAACATTTGAATGTGTGTATGCCTGTATATAATCGAACCATCTCTGTTTTTCTTGATTCAGAACCTTGAGACCTGATTTAAAACCCAAAAATCAAAATTTCTTTGCTCACTTTTAGGCTGGAAGATCTAAACCATATGTTTGTTTGGTTTTAAAATAAAGAAATATATTTTCCTAGCAAAATAAAATTTACATAGGCTTGAAATCTTCATAGAACTGATGACACTTGCAAGTATGATAAAAATCAAATGTTATAATTTATTGATTCAATTATATGATGTGAAACATCTCTGAAAAATAGGAATTTTAATATATAAATCTTGATTTTTACTTAAGTGTCGAAGGTGCAGTTCGTAGTTGAACTGAGAATAGTTTTTGATCATTTACTGGTGATCGACGATCACTGGGTTCTCGGGGTTTGGCGTGGACGTGGAGTGATGTGTGGCGAGGCTAGGAAAAATAGTGGGTCGGCGTGTAGATGGCCATGGTGACGGCGGTAGGCATTTCCCACTCGTAAACCTAGTTTTAGTTTGCCATAGATTTTTGCTTCGTTCGTGATCCTCGCTCGATCGAGTGTCGTGATGCTTTGGGGAATGGAAGGTTGGCATGTTGTCGTGGTGTAGCCGGAGTTGTTCCGCCTCTGGTGGTCAGAGAAGGGGGGACGAGACGATGTTGGAAGCCTGGTTTCGTTGAAAATCTGGATCGTGGTGCTCGATTTCAACTATGGTCGAATGGGGGTTCTCGAGTGAGTTGGATTCGATGACGATGGGTTGTTCGATGTGTGGAAGGCGATGGAGTTGGTCGGAGTTCACCAGATCGGTTGTGCACGTGCACGGCGATGGTGGTATCGTTGCTTGTCTGAATTTGTTTGAAGCGAGTTCGTCTCGAAGCGATGCTCGAGTAGATGGTCGATTGGCCCGAGTTGGTCTCGTGTTCGCGAGAGTTTTTTTTTCGTAGCAGTTTAGTTTTAAACTTAGTATATAAACTTAGTTAATTGTAGAAGAAAGGGATTTGGGAACAGAGTCGAGTAGGAAGATGGGTTAGCTCGAAGCAGGAGTCGAGTGAAGAAGGGGTAGGACCCGAAGTATTCTCTCAAGCATGTTTTCTTTTATAAGTTTTTAAACGCCCAGTTTTTAAAATTTAAATAAATTAGTTTTAAGACTTTTCTTAAAATAAAATCCAAGTGTAAATGAATTCCTTAAACATTGATTTAATAAGTTATGTAATTTAGTTAACTTAAAATTGTTAAGCTAAAACTATTTTATGTAATTTAAACTTAATTTAGTGGTATAAATTAAATGTAAATTAAGGTGAGATGTTAAATATAGATGATTTTGGTAATTAAAAATGAATGGGATAAGTTATTGATCTTAAAGTAATTTAGTTTAAATGATTTAAGATTTAATTGGTTAATTAAATAAGATAGATTTTAAATTTATGATTAAAGATTAATTAATCAAGTAATTAAGAGTTAATTAAGTTACAGTTATAACTTTAATTTATTAAATAATTAGTGGTTAATAAATTGGTTATTAAGAATACATTAACTTGTAATTAATATTGATTTATCAAAGTTAAATTTCTTAAGAAAAGAAATTAAGGATTGTAAATAATTAATATAGATCATTAACTTAAGATTTGTTTAATAATCAATCAATGTGATAATTTTATTTAATAATTAGATTGGTTAATTAAAGATAATAAATTATTAAAAATGTTTAAGTATATTTACTGAATGAAAGTAATTAAAGGATCAATTGCTTAATGTAATTAATCGAGTTTAATTTGATTTATTTAAGTTAATTAATTTAGTTTAATTAATTTAAATTAATCATGGAATGATTTGATGAGTATAATTACTTAAATGTAATTAATGAAGTGAAATTACTTAATGAAGTAATTAATGGTAATTACTATATGTAATTAATTAAAGAGGATTTAAAAATGAAAGTAATTTGGATTGAATTACTTTGTATAATTAATCAAGGGATTAATTAAGATAATTAATTAAGGAGTAATTAATTTATTTGATGAAGTAATTAAGGGTAGTTAATTACTGAAATGGGATTAATTAAGAGTGATTAATAAATGTGGTTTGTGTAAAGATTAAATTCTTAATGTAATTAATTTAAGTAGAATAATAAATTAAATTGTAAATAAGGATCATTAAATTATACAATTAATGATATAATTAAAGGATTGATTCATTAAGATAAATTAATCAGTAATAAGTGTTTGAGTAATTAATTAATGTAATTAATTAAGGATTAATGTAATTAATTATAGTTAATTAATAAAAGAAGTAATTAAAGGTTAATTACTATATTTGGTTATGGATAATTATTTTGTGAAATTAATTAAGAATAATTACTTGAATGTAATTGAAGGATAATTAATCCAGGATGGTTAATAAAAAAGGAAATTTGAGAATGATTAATTAATTGATTTGTAATTAATTAATGGTTATGTAAGCAAGATTTATAAGGATGAAATAATTAATTTAATTTACTTTAAATTAATTAGAGATAAGTAATTAATTTAATTCATTTTAAATTAATTATAAATGGTGTGATTTTTAATCGTTGCTTATGATGGATGATATTGATTTCCTTGATTGATTGTGATCTCAGATATGAGATGAATAATATATATGTGATATGGATGCTTGTTTAAGTATGATGTTATTGATTATCTGTTTGAGTTGGTGATATAGATTATCTATTTATGATGATGATCTGATTATCCATTGTTATATTGTGATTTATCTATCTGTGTGTATATAGATAATTGAAATGAACTGTTTTAACTTTAAAACAACTTGGCCTTAAAAGATACGGTTTGGATTTCGATGAGACCGGGATCGGGTTTCCGTATACCGGGATTCTAGGTCTGGAGACCCGAATACCACATCGATCCAAATTAACGATAGGTCGTGAATCTCAAGTGAAGACGAAGATTCAGAGTGCAAGGGTTATCGTCGTTAACTCTGAGGGTGATTCCAAAATGAGTGTAACGAGATAATGCCTTCGGTTTCGTTCGAACCCGGAACGAACTTGTATGGATTGAATGCTTTCAGCACATCGTCAGGTGGACGATGAGCATTCTAAGTGATAAGTTCTGTTAAGGTAATCGTGACCTCAAGCCTCATCAACCGGGAATGGCTAAAACAGGGGAGGTGCAGCAAGGCTTCGTGGGTAGCACCCACTTGAGAGCGAGATTTTCCCCTGTCTAGATGTCCCTTTATATTCGGCTGTGTGGGCAGTTGTGGCCACAACTGCTGGGGTTGTTTCATTCGGAACTGTTCAGTAAGGAATGGTTCCGGTCTTGTATTGCAGGGAACTTAGGGTGGGTTCTCGGTACGGTGATCTAGGCCACGTACTGTGACGGGCGGTACCCCAGTAGCCCTGCCATTGATGGAAACTCATTTTCCCTACGTGACCTTACGGTTTTGATTGTATTACCCACTTTGTGGCTAGTATGCTGGAATTTAATCATGTAACAATTTCAGCTATTTCATATTTACTTGAAAACCCTAGACACTATTATAATATAACTGGATTTCCTATCAAATGTTTGGTTAGCGTAAGGTAAAAACTTTTCCATGTTTATGTGTGGGAAGTCTTACGTGATACCCTTTGTTTTCAAAGGATTTTCAAAGTTAAGCAACTTTAACCTGTTACTCATACCAGACCTATGTCTGACCCGGAGTTTATTTCTGTTTTTCCTAAACTCTCGGGTACCCAAATTTTTACGGGTAGCCAAGGGATTCAGGTTTAGCTTTGACGATTTGTGGAGGAGCAATGGAGCAGGAGGCTTCAGCGATATAGTTATATATTGGTTCCGCTGTGTTAGTGTTATCTGTGTTTCCGCTGTGTTGTGTCTCTGTGTTGTATTGAGATGTATCGAGTTGTAATAACTAGACAGATGTTTATAACTGTCTATTATGTGATGTATATTCTGTGTAACTCTGATTGATATTGTATACTATGTATTCTCTTATGTGATATATTATATTTATTCGTTCCTCTGTTGAGATTCTGATGTTGTTTCTTCTTTCTTCTTTATCTTTTCTATTTCTCACCCCTTTCTTTCTTAAGAATGATGCAACTTTCCGGTAGTAGGAAGTTGGGTCGTCACAGGTGGTATCAGAGCATAGGTTAAGTGAATACCTAGGCTCTGGAGTGGTGTCTATCTTGAGAGAGCGTATTTGTAATTTTGATATATATATATATATTTATTTCTACCTATCTATTGGGCTACCTGTTCGGGTTTTCCAATATATGTTATAAAGGTAGATAGGGTAGTGGTGTGTGTAACACGACTACCTATGGTTGGAGTTGGTTGAGGTTGGAAGTGTTTCTGCCGAGACTGTAGACCCGGTATCGTCTCGAGTGAATTTTTGTTGAGGTGTAAGGATTTCACCAGTCTTTGAAGGAATCTGTTAAGGTTCGGAGTCCATCTTTGAGTAGAATTTGAATTTCTGATAGTTGAGCAGAAGCTAGTGATGGTATCTTGATATCTCAGGAATTAGTAGCTTTGTGATGAGACACAGTGACTATGGATATTTCCGAAGATGTTTCTTTGGAACTAGTATAAAGAAGCGTGTCTGCTTCGGTGCTGAGGCTGAGTTCAGCTGGGTGTTTGTGTTTGGCTTTGAGACCTGAGTTTCTCAAGGAATTTGGATTAGGAAGTCTTTGGCGTCAGTGGCAGCGTCGCAGTCCAGATTGTTCTGTGTGTAGGCAAGGAAGTCTTCTGTCAGCAGTTTTCTAGAGGTGAAGTTCAGAAGCAGCAGTGTGGATCCTTTTCTTCGGTGGATTGGCTGGTTAAGCATAGGCTGTTCTGATTGGTAAAGAGAGAGCAGTTTTTCTTTGGATATTAAATTGAAGTTGATCGCAAAAGTGACTTGCGATAGTTGAGTGTTCTCTTGGTTTGTCAGAGATCTTTCGGTATTTCTGAGTTTTCTCTCTATGGATTTGTTGAACCAAATTTCTGGGATGTGTTGTCCAGTTTGTGCTCGTGGGCATCATTAGCATTCTCGTCTTCTCAGATCAGAGTTGTGCAGCGGAAGCAGTTGGGAATGCATCTGTTGTATCTTTCCGGATAGGAAGAGTAAGTTCAGTCTTCTGGTGTGAGGAGTAGAGTTTGTGTTCTTGGACTAATTTTGAGTGGATCATCTTGATGAGTTGTTTCGAGAAGTTTCAGCGAAGGTTGAGCTGTTCAGTAGGGATGAAGTCAGCCCAGGATCGTCAGGTGAGTTTGTGGATAAGAGACGGAAGAATTTGGATTTCGAAGACGGAGATTTGATTTTGAGAAAGTTTTCTCCAGTCAAAGGAGCTGTATAGATTGGGTAAGATTGGGAAGCCAGCTCCGAGATATTTTGGATCTTTTCTATTGTTCTTCTGAGGTTGAGTGTTTGATCTTCTGGAGTGAATTGTCAGTTTGGCAACTGAGATTCGATGTGTTTCGCGTATCTCTGAGGGAGTACGTGTAAGATCTATCTCTGGTAGTAGAGCTAGCTGTTCTGGGAGATTTGGATGTTGAGTCAGACTTGTCTATAGTCTGATATCTTGTTTGATTTGGTATATCTAGAGGAGTAGGAGCTCTATAGCTTAGTGGTATAGTTTTGTTTGGATTCTGTAGAGCGAGTATCCCGGTGTTTATACTTGGGAAACTCTAGATAGTTCTATCCTTATTTTTGTCTGGATAGTTAGATTTGTTTGATTGGATGAGTTGGTTGCTATGGTTGTTAGCATATAATTAATATATGCTTGTGTTTTTAAAATTAAATCATTAACTAGATTATTAAATTACCTTTGTTTTAAATTTCGGGGACGAAATTCTTTTTAAGAGGGGAGGAATGTGACATCCCGGAATTTTTGACAATATCAATTTAATAATCTGCATTTAATATTAAATTGATTTGTTGATATTTGTTAATAAGATCTGAATTTGATTCAATAATCTTCTTTTAAATAAACATTTAACTCATAATTTAGCTTTTAAAAGCTAATAAATTGTCTTCTATTTATAATGTGTGTATATATATATATATATTTGTATATATATTATGAATAGATAAGCTTTGTTTTAAATTTAATAAATAAATCTTGTTTCCTAATTTTAATATATTTTGGTAATTTGGGAAATTGATTTAAGTTAATATTAGATAAATAACTATATGGTTTAAAATACTTAGGAGAAATATTAATTGTTTAAAATTATTTTAGTTTAAGTTTGAATTTAAATAAGATTAAAAAAAAAGGGTTGTTTTGTTCTTTTTAAATATAGTTTGTTTAAATGAGTAATTTATACTTTGAAGAGATAGTTTCTTTTGTAAATTTATTTTAATTTAATAATGAGTTGTATTTAAACAATATTAATAATGTAATGTTTTTACAAATGAAATTTAATGGAAATTGTTATTTCAAATCTATTTATAAAGGGAAGTTGTGATTTGAAAATTCAAAATGAAGTCTTTCAAAAATGTTTAAGATAAAATAAACTTTATAAATATTAAGCATAAGTATAAATAAATAATAAGTAAATGGAGTGTTTAATATTTTAAATTTAAAAATAAAAAGGAAGGTAGAATTGTAAATAATTTAGGTACACTTTATAATTTGTACATGAAGTTAAAAGCTGCTAGGCTTTGTATAAATAGAAATGTTGCCTGTAAATAAAATTTAGGCAGGCAAGTAAAAATGTGTAGGCCTGTAAAGTATAAGGACTAAGGCAAATAAAATATGTTTATAAAATAAAGGAAGATGTGCCAGGCTTTGTATATTTGTAGCTATATAATTAAGTATGCAAGCAAGTATATAAACAAAGTAAAAAAAATACTCACCTTTATGCTTGTACAGGAAATGGCTATGTACATTTAGAAAATAAAGAAACTATATTAAGTACCATACGAAAATTTAAAAATAAGATAAGTGTAGACTTAAGGACACTTCATAAATGCTAACATACCTCTAGTACAGGCAAGACCATATCAGCCATAGTAGAGAAAATAAAAATCTCTGACCAAATATTAAAAGAAGCTTGTAGAAAAGAAAATAAACACCACCTTGCATACTCTTTTATATTAATCTGCCTCATTCATTTTCGTTCAAAACTTAGCCTACTAGAAGTATTTCAAATGAAACTTATTTTCATCTCAAAAAAAAAATGGAGATCAAAATAAAGAGGGATTTCAATAGCTTTGCAACTGCAGTTTCTAAGCAAAGAAACAACTTCAAACTCTGTTTTGAAAGCTCGAACATCTCAGCATTTCAAAGTAATTTCAAATAGCAAGTTTCTATCTTTACAACTTAAAACACCATCAACATTTAAAGGGCAAGCTAGATGATACAGGAAGATCGAGCCAAGCATTTTTCCCAGTTTTTAAGTGTTCAAAGTTTCAAAAGCCTTTCAAGTGCAAACTCTGTTCTTCATTTCATGTCTGGTGAGTAACATTTAACTTAAAAGGTTTAAGTATTTGAGTAAACAAAAGCTTTTAAAAACTAAAATCTTGAATTGTTTAAATGTTTGGGTTAATCTGTGAGTAACTTTGTTTAAAACTTGAAGTTTGAATCTGCTTATCTGTGGGTAAACCATTTAAAATTTAAAGTTAAATATATATATATCTTTATATCTGATGTCTGTGAAGTATGAAACTGAGGATGCTTGTTATACATATATATCCATGATTTTTCTCTGTGCTAAAAACATTTGAATGTGTGTATGCCTGTATATAATCGAACCATCTCTGTTTTTCTTGATTCAGAACCTTGAGACCTGATTTAAAACCCAAAAATCAAAATTTCTTTGCTCACTTTTAGGCTGGAAGATCTAAACCATATGTTTGTTTGGTTTTAAAATAAAGAAATATATTTTCCTAGCAAAATAAAATTTACATAGGCTTGAAATCTTCATAGAACTGATGACACTTGCAAGTATGATAAAAATCAAATGTTATAATTTATTGATTCAATTATATGATGTGAAACATCTCTGAAAAATAGGAATTTTAATATATAAATCTTGATTTTTACTTAAGTGTCGAAGGTGTAGTTCGTAGTTGAACTGAGAATAGTTTTTGATCATTTACTGGTGATCGACGATCACTGGGTTCTCGGGGTTTGGCGTGGACGTGGAGTGATGTGTGGCGAGGCTAGGAAAAATAGTGGGTCGGCGTGTAGATGGCCATGGTGACAGCGGTAGGCATTTCCCACTCGTAAACCTAGTTTTAGTTTGCCATAGATTTTTGCTTCGTTCGTGATCCTCGCTCGATCGAGTGTCGTGATGCTTTGGGGAATGGAAGGTTGGCATGTTGTCGTGGTGTAGCCGGAGTTGTTCCGCCTCTGGTGGTCAGAGAAGGGGGGACGAGACGATGTTGGAAGCCTGGTTTCGTTGAAAATCTGGATCGTGGTGCTCGATTTCAACTATGGTCGAATGGGGGTTCTCGAGTGAGTTGGATTCGATGACGATGGGTTGTTCGATGTGTGGAAGGCGATGGAGTTGGTCGGAGTTCACCAGATCGGTTGTGCACGTGCACGGCGATGGTGGTATCGTTGCTTGTCTGAATTTGTTTGAAGCGAGTTCGTCTCGAAGCGATGCTCGAGTAGATGGTCGATTGGCCCGAGTTGGTCTCGTGTTCGCGAGAGTTTTTTTTTCGTAGCAGTTTAGTTTTAAACTTAGTATATAAACTTAGTTAATTGTAGAAGAAAGGGATTTGGGAACAGAGTCGAGTAGGAAGATGGGTTAGCTCGAAGCAGGAGTCGAGTGAAGAAGGGGTAGGACCCGAAGTATTCTCTCAAGCCTGTTTTCTTTTATAAGTTTTTAAACGCCCAGTTTTTAAAATTTAAATAAATTAGTTTTAAGACTTTTCTTAAAATAAAATCCAAGTGTAAATTAATTCCTTAAACATTGATTTAATAAGTTATGTAATTTAGTTAACTTAAAATTGTTAAGCTAAAACTATTTTATGTAATTTAAACTTAATTTAGTGGTATAAATTAAATGTAAATTAAGATGAGATGTTAAATATAGATGATTTTGGTAATTAAAAATGAATGGGATAAGTTATTGATCTTAAAGTAATTTAGTTTAAATGATTTAAGATTTAATTGGTTAATTAAATAAGATAGATTTTAAATTTATGATTAAAGATTAATTAATCAAGTAATTAAGAGTTAATTAAGTTACAGTTATAACTTTAATTTATTAAATAATTAGTGGTTAATAAATTGGTTATTAAGAATACATTAACTTGTAATTAATATTGATTTATCAAAGTTAAATTTCTTAAGAAAAGAAATTAAGGATTGTAAATAATTAATATAGATCATTAACTTAAGATTTGTTTAATAATCAATCAATGTGATAATTTTATTTAATAATTAGATTGGTTAATTAAAGATAATAAATTATTAAAAATGTTTAAGTATATTTACTGAATGAAAGTAATTAAAGGATCAATTGCTTAATGTAATTAATCGAGTTTAATTTGATTTATTTAAGTTAATTAATTTAGTTTAATTAATTTAAATTAATCATGGAATGATTTGATGAGTATAATTACTTAAATGTAATTAATGAAGTGAAATTACTTAATGAAGTAATTAATGGTAATTACTATATGTAATTAATTAAAGAGGATTTAAAAATGAAAGTAATTTGGATTGAATTACTTTGTATAATTAATCAAGGGATTAATTAAGATAATTAATTAAGGAGTAATTAATTTATTTGATGAAGTAATTAAGGGTAGTTAATTACTGAAATGGGATTAATTAAGAGTGATTAATAAATGTGGTTTGTGTAAAGATTAAATTCTTAATGTAATTAATTTAAGTAGAATAATAAATTAAATTGTAAATAAGGATCATTAAATTATACAATTAATGATATAATTAAAGGATTGATTCATTAAGATAAATTAATCAGTAATAAGTGTTTGAGTAATTAATTAATGTAATTAATTAAGGATTAATGTAATTAATTATAGTTAATTAATAAAAGAAGTAATTAAAGGTTAATTACTATATTTGGTTATGGATAATTATTTTGTGAAATTAATTAAGAATAATTACTTGAATGTAATTGAAGGATAATTAATCCAGGATGGTTAATAAAAAAGGAAATTTGAGAATGATTAATTAATTGATTTGTAATTAATTAATGGTTATGTAAGCAAGATTTATAAGGATGAAATAATTAATTTAATTTACTTTAAATTAATTAGAGATAAGTAATTAATTTAATTCATTTTAAATTAATTATAAATGGTGTGATTTTTAATCGTTGCTTATGATGGATGATATTGATTTCCTTGATTGATTGTGATCTCAGATATGAGATGAATAATATATATGTGATATGGATGCTTGTTTAAGTATGATGTTATTGATTATCTGTTTGAGTTGGTGATATAGATTATCTATTTATGATGATGATCTGATTATCCATTGTTATATTGTGATTTATCTATCTGTGTGTATATAGATAATTGAAATGAACTGTTTTAACTTTAAAACAACTTGGCCTTAAAAGATACGGTTTGGATTTCGATGAGACCGGGATCGGGTTTCCGTATACCGGGATTCTAGGTCTGGAGACCCGAATACCACATCGATCCAAATTAACGATAGGTCGTGAATCTCAAGTGAAGACGAAGATTCAGAGTGCAAGGGTTATCGTCGTTAACTCTGAGGGTGATTCCAAAATGAGTGTAACGAGATAATGCCTTCGGTTTCGTTCGAACCCGGAACGAACTTGTATGGATTGAATGCTTTCAGCACATCGTCAGGTGGACGATGAGCATTCTAAGTGATAAGTTCTGTTAAGGTAATCGTGACCTCAAGCCTCATCAACCGGGAATGGCTAAAACAGGGGAGGTGCAGCAAGGCTTCGTGGGTAGCACCCACTTGAGAGCGAGATTTTCCCCTGTCTAGATGTCCCTTTATATTCGGCTGTGTGGGCAGTTGTGGCCACAACTGCTGGGGTTGTTTCGTTCGGAACTGTTCAGTAAGGAATGGTTCCGGTCTTGTATTGCAGGGAACTTAGGGTGGGTTCTCGGTACGGTGATCTAGGCCACGTACTGTGACGGGCGGTACCCCAGTAGCCCTGCCATTGATGGAAACTCATTTTCCCTACGTGACCTTACGGTTTTGATTGTATTACCCACTTTGTGGCTAGTATGCTGGAATTTAATCATGTAACAATTTCAGCTATTTCATATTTACTTGAAAACCCTAGACACTATTATAATATAACTGGATTTCCTATCAAATGTTTGGTTAGCGTAAGGTAAAAACTTTTCCATGTTTATGTGTGGGAAGTCTTACGTGATACCCTTTGTTTTCAAAGGATTTTCAAAGTTAAGCAACTTTAACCTGTTACTCATACCAGACCTATGTCTGACCCGGAGTTTATTTCTGTTTTTCCTAAACTCTCGGGTACCCAAATTTTTACGGGTAGCCAAGGGATTCAGGTTTAGCTTTGACGATTTGTGGAGGAGCAATGGAGCAGGAGGCTTCAGCGATATAGTTATATATTGGTTCCGCTGTGTTAGTGTTATCTGTGTTTCCGCTGTGTTGTGTCTCTGTGTTGTATTGAGATGTATCGAGTTGTAATAACTAGACAGATGTTTATAACTGTCTATTATGTGATGTATATTCTGTGTAACTCTGATTGATATTGTATACTATGTATTCTCTTATGTGATATATTATATTTATTCGTTCCGCTGTTGAGATTCTGATGTTGTTTCTTCTTTCTTCTTTATCTTTTCTATTTCTCACCCCTTTCTTTCTTAAGAATGATGCAACTTTCCGGTAGTAGGAAGTTGGGTCATCACAAATTAGAACTGACAATGATTTAGGGTTTAATGGGAAGTAACGAAGAGCGATTATCGACGATGGGTATTTCTGGAAATCCAAAAAGACGCGGTTGAAATTAATTGACGGAACTTTCATTATTAGTAGTAAAGATTCATTTCATATACATTCACTTATTTACAATCACTACCACGTTGCTTAACTCACATTCCCTTATTTACTTAGTATATCCATTCAATACTAATTATCTCTTAAGAATGATTCCATCAAATTTTCCTTAAGTCTATTATAAACATTTTTTCCAATGTTCTTAGATTAATTACCACTTCTCCACCTAAGTCTATATCCATTTAAACTCAAATTCAATATTCATGTTTAACACCTTTCACACTATACTATATCCATTAATGAATTATAAAATTCTACTTAAGTTTATAAACATTTCTTTTAACTCTTTTCATGTTTATTTCCACTTCATAACTTAAGTTTATATCTATTTCTAATCAAATTCAATTTTAATACCATTTAACTCAATTCCATTGTTAAATTTCAATATTTCCACCATATTCGAAATCATATTCAATTCACTAATAATTTATTAGTTCATTTTATTAATTTATTTCAAATCCCAATGAATTCCATCTTCAACAATTACTTCATCCAGCCTAACTTAGGCTAAATTTCCAGGATTCCCTTTGTACTTAACTTAAGTTTAATTCCATAGTTCAATTCCAAATTTACTTTCCTTATATTCTTATTCAACAATTTTCAAAGCATTGCCATAACTTGCAAATCTTCAAATTTTATCAGTTATCAAACTTATCTTCTCATATCCTTAATAAAACATTTAAAAGAAAATCCCAGAGTTTAAACACCTCATTCTAAAGTATCTCAAATCATTTTTGAAATCATCTATATATATATATACACAAAATCCTTTGATATATCAATTTATTCTTTTGGATTTTAAAACCCAAAACTAATTTTACCAAAACAAAACTCCAATGGTAGCAATTTCTCTCTTGGAAACTTGAAAATGAACGTCGATGATGTTGCAGTCATTACCTAAATTATTTTCTAGCTACCGAAGTGAGTTCAGTGTTCCTATTTCCTTTAAAATCCTTTTAAAATATTTCCATTTACAAATACTTTCCAAATAATGCTACTATTATTTTCCAAAGCTTTGAAAAATATTTTCAAAACCAACGGGATTTAAATTTCCAAATTTCCAACTTTTAACTCTTTCTATAAATCATATTTAAATTATACTTCTGAAATTTCATTCCCTTTCAATTTATAGACCACGCTTATAAATCATGTATTTATATAATCTCACTTGTTATATAAAATCTTTTCTTTGTTGTTTACCTTGTTTACATTAGAGTATTAGCCACTTTATTAGATCGCAACAACAAATGATAATCAATATTATCATTCTCTAACATCCAAGCACACCATATAATAATAATTTCTGAAAAATTATTCCTTAATATATATAAATAATCTGGGTAAGATTATTTCATTTACCCTATTTCAAAACAATACCATGTCAAATTGCTCTGTCTGAGTGTTTAGAGATCCCTATTAAGAATGTTAAAAACTCGTATTGACCAGAATCCATAAGCCACTCAATAGATCAACCAACATAATTTAAAATGATTTTTATATCAGTAACAAATACGCGCTCATATATATATATGTATATATATATACACTCAAATTCATTCTAGGGTGCTACTAACCCTATCTCTAATGAGTTACCCCACCAAAGCTAAGGTTCTCGCTTAACCTTCAGCTCAGATACCAAATATAACGAACGAGATTTTTGACCCTCGATAATCGACACTAATACGTCCACTGTATCACATGCCGAGAAATCGAATGCCGAAAAACCCGATTGTTAGGGGAAAGAAAAAGAAAGAAAGATAGAAGAACAGAAACAACAACATAGAATCTCACAATCGCAGCGGAACAATATATAATAGATAAATTTAGACCTTTATACAAAAGAAAACTGTAACTGTTAATATACATACAATCATCAGATTTTACAACAATCAATACATCAATATGGACAGTAATTATAACTTGTCCTCACTGGTGTAGACAGCCTGACACACATAGAAGAATATAATCAAGTACGTGATATACGTCTGAAATCCTTCAACTCGTTTCCTGAGCTCCATAGCATCCTAACCTGAATCTATAATACTCGGTCTGACCCGAGCATTATAATAAAATAACACCCGAGTCAGTCTGGAAAACCAGCATTAGGAAACACACTCAATTTGAATTTATTACTGTTATCAAAAAAATTTGAAAACAAAGGTATCTCGTAAGACTACGCCACACATAAATACGACGGGTTTTAACCTTACGATAACCAAAACATTTTATATCAAAATCACCTAATATTATAATAGTGTCTATAAAAAGTAAATTAGAAAATAGCCGAAATGCTTGCATCTCACATTTCAACATAGTTGGGCACAATCAAAACCGTACAGGTTCGTAGTCGATATTGGATTCCATATAATGACTGGGCTATTAGGGTACCGCCCGCCACAGTACACCTCTAGAAAAATGTACCGAGTACCTCGCCTGGATCCCCTGCCAACACAGGACCGGCCTACCCCTGACCTGGAGAGTACCGAATATGTTATCACCCCGGGTGTTCCCACCCTAATCGAGCGCTCTCTTTTCCATGCACAACCATACCATAATTTTAATATAATATATCCGAGGGTATCTAGAAAAGTGATAACATACCCAACTTGGGTGCGACCCACTTAGCCCTGCTGCATCTCCCATGTTTTAGTCATTCCTGGTTGATGAGGCTTGAGGCTACGTTTTACCTTTAGAATAGCATTCATACATGGAATGCTAATATTGCCTTCCAGGCAAGCAATGCAATGATAGCATTCATCCATACAAGTTCTTCTGGGTCTGAACAAACTGTATCTTCCAAAATTACCATCTTCATTATCTTCATGATATCACAATTCGTAACGCTCAAATCGGATCGAAGTGGTTTTCGAATAATTAAACCTGATCCCGGTCTCTTTGAAACGATCAACGAATCTAGCCAGATTTGATAGTCGGTTATTTAACTATCAAATTACACACATAAACAGTCATTAGGCCCAGATTATAAATCTTTCAACATCTATTTAAAAATATCTTTACAGATATATATATATATATAATCCCTTCCAGTTTTTCAATATTTGAAAACGATTTCAAATTCTTCTATCCATAACAGGATTTTTAACCCATAACAACACTTAGGAATATTTTCAAATCCAACTTATAATTCATTACTTAGAAATATTTCTATATAAATAATTTCGTAGTTAGAATATTTCCAAAACCATTTAATTCCAATATTTATGAATATTCTGTCTTATTTCACAAATCTCCGGAATTTTATTAATTTCCTTTTAAAATTTCCAAAAATTATCGATTATACTCATTCATAATCCAACTAACGATTTATAACTCCTTTAATGAATTCAGATTCATTTTCGAATTTCCCAGTCTAACTATTTTGGAAAATTCCCTTAAACTCCCAGAATTCCTATTACAACATTTCACTTATACAACCACATCCGTTCAATAAAATCTGGTTCACAATATCGAGAGTATTTATAAATAAATTACAATTACTTACTTTTGAATTCTATATATATTTATATAATAATAATTTCAAAAATATGGTTAAATAACTATTTAAAATATCAAAGCACTTTTAGAATAAACATCACTAACTAATTCCAATTTATTAACAAAATTTTAATCAATTTACAAAACTTGTTTATAACTTAGAATTCATTTCAACAAATTTAAATAATTAAATAATTAAATAATTAAATTTCTAAAATATTTTAGTCCAATTAATAGTTTTAAAACTACATAGTTTAATAATTAAAAATCCTCTTTTTAAAACAAACTTAACCTCTCGATAAAAATATATTTTTAAAATTTCAATATAACCAATTTCAATTTATAAATCTCTCTCGATTCATAACACATCGACCACATTCCAAATCTCATAACCTTTTTCACATTTCAAAGATAGACTCTACATTTCTTTTTGAACCGATTATCCTATCTCGTTATAAATTCTCACTGTGAATTTATATCTCCAATTTATCAAATGATAAACATTTCACTTTATTTATAACATTGTCTATAAATTTTATAATCTCATTCCCAGTTTATAATAGGCCCATATCACTTAAATCCATTTATAAATCGATTTCTAATTAAAATTCCATTTATAAATCTATTTCTTAAATAATCCAAACTATATTCCAAAACAAATTAAATCTCTATTTCTACTTCCATTTCGTAATTTTAAAATCTTATTTTAAAATCCAAAATAATAAATTTTATATTTATTTCCAAATTCCCTTTATTCTCCCAATCTATTTAAATCTCGATTTTTAAATCCCTTTTCATTTAAACAAATCTCGCTTAAATTTATTGTTTAAAAATATTTTATATACATTATTTTAAAATCTCTTTTAAATTATTTCATGAAATAGTTGAAATCAAATCATTTATTTTATCCAAAACAGTACCTCTTTAAATAATCACAAAACTCAATATAAATATTTCACTTTCAAAATCCCCTTTTAATTTCTTTTCAAATTCAAAATAATATTTATGGTATTTTAAAATACCAAAATCTAGGCCAGAGCTATTATAACATCCAATAGATCAAATCATATCATAATCTATCACAGATTATTCAAACGCATCATATATCACTATATATGAAATTAAAATCAACATTTTTGAGTAATCCAGTTGGATCCCTCCAACCTATTTCCCTGCAACCACAGATGTTAGATAACATAAAATACCAATCCCGCTTTGAGGCTGGATATCGCGGTAATATAGGGACATCCGCTATTATGCGGAGCGCATAGGGTCTCATCCGATCCAATAGGCGGGAATATTTGATCCAACTACTAATACATATACTACTATATATAATATAACATTCAACTAATAAAAATTTATCAATTCAACCAATCATCCAATAATTAATTTTGATAATTATAAATTGAATCCAGTAATCCAAATGAGTGAGATTTACTCACATTGATTTTTTATTGTCGCTTCCACGTTCGAATTTAGCTAAAAATTCTAGAAGCCCCAAACTATCTCGATCCAATTCCAAAGCGTAGATCTTGTCGTTACAAATCCAACGCCACTTGTTGCGTTAAATTTCGACCTCCTATGCAGAAATTATAGAATTATAAACATTTGATTTAATTAAGATAATTTATATACTAAATTACAAATTTCGATTTAAACCACTCACCTAACTAGCCCAACCCACTACAACAAATCCGACCGCTATGAACAGTGCCTTCTCTCTCATCCTTTCCCCTTCTCTTTCATATGCTATGTGCAACATCATGCACGCTTTCCATGGATACGGCAACAAACCTGATGAAATCATAAATAAACATTGCCGACCCACTCTCCTCTTCGAACTCGACTCGCCTGCCTCCTTCACGCCTTGCCCAAGCCCCTCTATTGAAACGCGACACACCCAGGCGACTCACACTGTAGCGACTAGTCGTGACCCCCATATGATGTCGATAGTTCCAAACTTTGCTCGTAGCTGCTAATTACCACGACAAACTCGAATCAAATCTCCACATAGCGAATCGAGCACTAAATCATTAGATTTTCCCAAACCTGGTTTTTAGCCATTATTGTCGAGTTCATCAATCATCGCCGCACCTTACAAATAAAATACCAGATTGAAGCTTGCATTAAAGCAGGATTTTTAGAAGTGGTTTCATATTTTTTTATTGAGTATAAATGAAGAAATGAATTTTTGAAGCTTCCATTTTTTTCTTTTTTCTCTGCGTAAAGAAATTTGAAGAGGGAACGCGAATTTTAAATAGGAGAACAAGGTATAGGCTTGTAGAACAATAGGGTGGCCGAGTGGATGTTTTACGGCTAAGGTGATATGAAATTTGAAAATTATATATATATATATATATATATATAATTCCAAAATATCTAGATATTTATTCCGAACCCTAATCAATGCGTGCTGTCAGGCGTTCCTAATGTCATACCCCTATTACAAACGAAATGGAACAAGTTTTGAGATCCAATTTGATCATATTAAAATGGAATCTTGACTATTTTAATAAGTTGAAAACTTCCAAATTAAAATCTGAATGAAGAGATAATTGTTTAATGGAAATATAAAAAAATTGAAGTTTTGTAACTTATAAATTAAAAGATAATGAAATATTATACAAGTAAAAAAAACTTAAGTAATAAAAATGTTTCAAAAATGAAATTATGTCTATAAATAGATAATTAAGAGTTACAAGAAATATTATAAACTTAAGTTAATGTTTTGAAATGCTTAATAATTAAATTGAATAGTAAAAAGTGAACACTATTTAAGTAAATGATTATAAACTTAAAAAAATGTTGAAATGATTCAGAAAAAATTTAATATTAAATGACACTGTATATGAAGGAATAAATATGTATCAAAGAATGGAGAAACTAAGGTATGAAATGATTCACTAATGACTATTAATCAAGTTATATGTAAATATTTGTGAATTAAACTGCAAAGAAACAAATGTGATACTTTAAGAATGATTCATTGATGTTTCTAAATATTGAAAGAAAGATTTTATGTAAGTAAATGAATGTAAATTAGTAAAAGATGACCTTGCATGAATGAATGAGAATTAAAATAAATGAAAAGTAAAAGATGTGTAAAAAGAAACCAATAGAATAAAATATGTAAGTTGTGCGTGGATCATTTTATTCGCATAACGGTTCTGATTTTGATTCGAATACATGATTTGTAGTAATTCACACTAATCCAAATTGGAATTTTTCGCTCAATTCTTGACGGTGAACATTTGATACGAATTTTTGATATGATTTTGAAGTTTTCTATCATAGTTGATAGCTATGCAAGGAGAATGGAGATTTCTAATCAAGAAATCGGATCAGAGTCCACACTAGAGTAGTTGAGTTAACAATACTAGTTCGACGGTGAAATTTGTGTATTCAAGCAAGCGATCAGAATTGATATTGTGTACAAATGATATATGTACATCGTACAAACTTAAATAATATTTAAATTCTATGTTTTTTGGCTTATGGGAAGTTTGGGAAATGACACTTCAAATCATTTGAGGTTCTATAAATAATCTATTAAGTAATTATCTAAGGCTGTTGAGTGTGAGGTACACTTGTTAGTTAATTTATCACCCTTGTGCGGTGAAAAGTTTCTGAACCTGGACAAACGATTAGTTTTGGTTGCTATGGATGTGTGATGGATTATTTTGTTGCATATGATGGTGTACTGCTTATGTTTGCATATGATTATTATATATTGTATGTTGCTTGTGCTATTGATTGAAACAATTAATATATTGTTCTTTTTACAAAATTTCAACACTTTTGGATTGTGTAAGTAAGATACAGGTTTATGGAAGCGATAGCAGTTGCTTTTGGTTTCATAAATAGAGTTTAGTTTGCCCGACAAATAGGTACGTTTTCCGATTACGGTTTTTGTAACGATATTTTATTATTTTTCCAATGGTTTTTGATGCTTTTTTATTGAAATAAGATATATACAATGTAATTATTGATATTGTTATTTTTTCGGACCTAGCCGTGCAAAGGAGATGCTGCCGAAATTTTTCGTAAATTTAGGACTTAGAAATGTTTCATAGACGTTGAGTTATTTTCAAATTATTATTAAACTTAAGTATGTAAGATTAATTGTTTATAAATTTGCTATTTTGAATAAAATATATCAAAATTTCTTGATTCCTTCTTGTTCCTTTTCGAGGACGAAAAGTTTTGAGTGGGGGAGATTGCAACGACCTATATTTTCAACCATTTATAAATATTAAATTTAATATAATTGTTGATTAAAAATGGTTAGAAATAAGGAATTGATGATTTAGTAATGAAAAAAAATTGTTATAATATAAAACATGATCTTAGATAAATCTTAAAACAACACATTTTAATGAAATGGAAGGCGGTAACGCGTAATTGAATATAATATAATAATATTAATTGAATGTAATTGACAACTGTTTTAATGTAATTTCAATCAATTATAATTGTAAAGGTTAATAAGGAATAAAATAAGTGATGTATTAATGGTGAAATTATATGTTATTTAATTGAAGTTGGTTTTAATATAGAATATGAAATCAATTATTTTGTACGTAAATTTATTAACCTTTGTTTGTAAACAATAAATTTATAAATGCATTCAAATCACTTAAATGTAATTATTGTTCTATTTCTCACCTTATTATTTAATCCATTTGAAATTAATTTGGTAATCAATAAAATTTAATGAAATTAAATATTTTAATATGAGCAAAGACTTTAAATGTTGAGCAATGAGTGTAATAAAATGGAAACTTATGTTTAATTAACACATAAGGTATTTTTTGATTTAATAATAAGAATGTAAATCAAAATAAAAGAATTTGTTTGAGATATAAATTATAATGAATGGATTTTACTATAGTTGTAATTTAACGTTGAAATTAATTTAATATTTAAATCTCGGATTTAACATTGAAAAAATTTAATTTTAAAAGATTATTAATTCCTGTTTAATCAAGAATGATGATAGGAACTTTAATTTAGAATTTAAAAGTGATTAAATCAATTTAATAATAATTCGTTTAAGCACAAAAATGAATATAATTTGATTTTGAAAGCTAACTTCTATATACAATAGAATTAGGGTATGAAATTAGTTTCATTGAGTTTAAAAATATTAAAAACCTATATTTCAACATATAGGATGACCTATTTTCATTTCGGGAACGAAACGGGCTTTTCGGGTCTTTGTTATCTTTTTGGCCCAATCGATCTGTCACATCCATTCATGTCCATCTTTATCTATATATATGTTGTTATAAACCTTAGCAGCCTTCTATTCTATTTTTTGTACATATAATTTATGTTCTTATTTGCTCCTTCTTAATGGAGATTGGCTAAAACCCTAATTCTCTTTCATGGCCGCCACCTTCTACGGCCAGAATTGCTCCACCTTCTTCCTCCTTGATCTCTCTCATCTCTCACTGATTCAGGATGAAGTCTAAACGAAAGTTGTAGTGCTCGACGAGATCTACCACGCATATGGTTCAATCGAGCTAATTGCATATGGATTCGCCAGAATCTTGGATCAAAGAGGGCATGGTTCGTGGTTGTTTCTGGCCAAGGCTGGGCACCGGAGGCGGCGGCATTTCTGGCGAAGGTGGAGGGTGGCTTGGCGAACATGGTGGTGATGTTGGATCGTGGTGGAGGCGCACGTAGGCGCAGCGATCGAAGGTCAAAGTTTGGGGCTGATAGGTTGCAAGAAACACGAGGTTGTGGAAGGTGGCAATAATTACAAGTTTGCCCTTTTCTATTTTTATTCAATTTTAAAATTTAAACTTCTAACTTGCATAACTTTTTCATACAAGCTCCGATTGATGCGCGATTTCTTCGGTTGGACTCATATCAAAATTCTGGATGGCATGAAACAAGTTTGGTTGAATTTGGAGACTGTTAAAATTTTGGGCTTTTATTGGATTTTAATGGGCTATAAATCAAAGATGAGTGATTTAACCCACTCATCTAATACTAAGTTTTCTTATGTTAGTTGAATTAAATTTATGAAGTGATAAGAATTTTATTGGTTGTTGTTTGGTATTTTAAATTGACATTTAACTGAAATTGAATTTTATATTGAATTAAATTGACATTTAAATTAATATTGAATTTTAATTGCTAGTTAAATACGGATAATTGATAATTAGTAACTGTTGTGATATATTGGTTGATTTGGATGTTAATTGTTATTGTATGCCTATTGATTGATGATGAATGTATGGTTATTCATTTATTTGACTTATTCCAGTTATTACCTATTTATTTATTGACATCATTTATATTGTCATTTGGACCATTGGAAATGCACTAAGAAATAAGTTGAAATGATATATACCTATGTCATTTAAATATGGATCGAAATGATATATATCCATCCATTTAATTAAATTGAAATAACTGATCACCTGACCATAGGGTAGAAAATTACATACGGACACCAGATTTGGTTAAATTAAATGGTTTTAAAATCGTGAAATTTGATTTATATGAATTAAATTATTTTCTAATTCGAGAATTGAAATGTTGAAATTGAAACTGTTTAAATGAAATTGTTTAAGGATTAATTTGTAACCTTAAGTTGAAATTAAGATATGATTTGAATTTATCGAAAGTGAATTGTTTGAAAGGTTTAATCTTTTAACTTATGCTCAGAGCATGATGTGACACTACAAAGTAGAAGTAAAGTCTTCCCCCTCAACTAGTGTAGACAAGACCAGTGGCTTCTACAAGTGCTCTAATTGATTCAAGAACTCAGGCAGACATTCACCTGTCCATATGAAGTTGCCTTTATCCTTTTTGAGGGCTTTATAGAACAGGATGCACTTGTCTGTAGCTTTGGATATGAACCTGCTCAAGGCTACTGCCTTCCCATTTAAGCTCTGCATTTCCTTTTGAGTTTCGGGAATTTTTGATGTCTTGTAGTGCCCGGACCTATTCTGGGTTAGCCTTTATCCCCCTTATATGCACGATGAAGCCTAAGAACTTTCCAGATGCCACTTCGAAAGAACATTTCAGCAGGTTTAGCTTTTCGTAGGATTTGAAACATTTCATCTAAGTGCAAGGTGTGGTCTCCTGCCCTCTTTGACTTTACCAACACGTCGTCAACGTATATCTCTATGTTTTTGGTAGTATATTCAATGAAAACCTTGTTCACCAGATATTGGTAAGTTGCTCCCGCATTTTTAAGTCCAAATGGCATCACGTTGTAGCAGTAGAGTCCCAGGTCAGTGATAAAGCTAATGTGCTCCTGGTTAGGTATATTCATCACAATCTAGTTATATTCGGAGTAAACTTCCATAAAGGACAGAAGCTCATGTCTAGTAGTCCCATCTACTAACTGATCAATCCTTGGGAGTGGAAATCAGTCTTTAAGATATGCATCATTCAAGTTAGAGAAGTCTATACAAGTCCGCCATTTCCCATTTTACTTTTTAACAAGGACTAGATTTGCTATCCATATTGGATACAATGGTTCTCGAAAGAAGCTATTTGCTAGTAATGTTTTTACTTCTTCGTTCAATGTCGTCGATCGTTCTAGGCATATAGTCCTTTTCTTCTACTTTATAGAAGGTTTCCTAAGGTCGATGTTCAGGGGATGACAAGCAACTGAAGGAGAAATCCTGCACATGTCTACAACCAGGAGAACATGTCCTAGTTATCCCGTAGAAAACCAATCAACTAAATCTTTAGATTCCGCTCTTGATGGGATCTGATCTTCATAAGTTTCATAGCATCACTATCATTGACTTCCATAAACTCCAAAGCTTCTCCGAGCTCGGTTGTGGCCCCCTCTCCTCCTTCTCTCGCGGCAAGCTCGTTATGAGGATCATTGGTAAATTTGAGAGGGTCTTCCTTTAATAGCTGTGCGAGAAAGTTCTTAGGATAGAAGGCAACTTATACGTCCTTCCCTTTCTCTCTTCGTTCATTCTTCTAAAGCTCTGCAACATAACATTCCCTAGTGGTGTCTTGGTTTCCTTCCACCACTCCTATCTCATTGGTCATCAGGAACTTCATTGTCAAACAACACAAGGCCACTACTACACGAAAATCAGATAAGGTTGATCGTCCTAGAAAGGTATTATAAGTTGAGAATCCACCCACTGGTATGAAAGTTTGCTTTTACACGACTGATTTGGATGGGTTCCTCTCTCAACAAACAAACCCAACCTCCCTAGGAGCATGGTGCCTTCTCTTGTGAAACCATGTAGTCATTAGTTGTAGGGCATAACATCTTTCATGGACAATCCTATCTTGTCTAAACATAATGTTTACTAAACTTCCATTATCTATCAAAATTCTATTTACTTCTGTAGGGCCAAGAATGGCCATAATTACCATTGGATCTGTATGCGAGTACTACTTTCCTCATAGGTAATTGTCATCAACTATCACCTCCTGCTCCCATCGAGGAGTCTTATCTCTTTGTTCCTTACCTATCGTGCATACATAAGCATCTCCATTTTTCAAAGACTTTGCATACCGCTCCATCTCACCCCAGCTCATGCCTGCCACATGAGGTCCCTCGGTTATGGTATTAATTACAAGCCTCCCGTCTTTTCCATGGTAGGCACTAGATCCTTCACCACCATCTCCCGACAGAGGCTGCCTCATAGCCTGCTTCTCTGGAGAGGGAAGTGCTTTTAGGTTCTTGACATACCACTCTAGCTTCTTCTTCCTGATGTGTTCCTCGATTAGGTCCCATAAATGGCGACATTCGTTAGTGTTATGTCCATGGGACTCACAGATCTTGCAATACTTTCCAGAGTTCATTTCGACCTTTGTATCTTTCTTTGGAGTAGGCCTTTTATACTTAATCTCTACTTAAGTGGCCAAGTAGATATTCTCTATAGTATCATTTAGTTATGTATAGGTGTCAAATCTCATGCCAAGTTTGAATCTCCTTCGATCCATTTTCTTCCCGTCGGAATTGCCAGAGTTATTGTTTTTGTTTTTATTCGTGCCACTGCCTTCATCATTCTTGACTATGGCATTCACACTATTAGAAGCTTTCGATGGTTTGGCAATTGTTCCAGTTTACCACCCCGTTGTAGGTTACTTCAATCGCATGTACTTTTCAGCTTCATAAAAGAAGTCCTGAAGAGTAGCGACTTCTCCTTAGTCAATTTCTAAGCCATCCTCGTGTCTGGGTGGTACCACCGCACAAGACCATAAGAGTTAGTCATTCATCAGCATTCTGGATGCTGGTGGCCGCAGCCTTGAAACAAGTCAGGTATTGCCGTAGAGTCTCGTCCTCCCTTTTTTGCACATCCAACAAAGAATACAGATCCTTGGGTTGCTTTATATGGACTGGAAATTAGCTGATAAACTTTTCTTTCAACATTTCCCATGAGTGCATCATGTTGTGAGGAAGATGGTAGAACCACATAGTCGCTAAATACGATAGGAAAAGGTGGAAACACTTGCACATTACTTCTTCTATTGCCCCACTCATTAGCATATGTTGTGTATATCGTTGTAGGTGCAATATAGGATTGGTCAATCCTCGGTAAGGATCCATAGTAGGCATCTTAAAGCTCGTGGGATTTTGAGCACTCTCTATCCCTATAAAAAATGGGTTGCCAACTCTTGCACTGATTCCACGTTCGATTTGCTCGCAGTGGACACATTCTTTGATAAGTCATGCCATACGGTCTTTTCATTCAGGAGATGAGCGGAGGTGGGTTGACCTCCCATGCTGGGGTGAGAGGCTTCTTTCATACCTCCGGTGATGGCTCATTCTATAACCCCGACTTCGCTCCCTGCTTCTGGATCGTTCATGGCGATGAGCTCGCATTACATTAGCGGTTTCCTCTACCAAGACAAGAGAGCGTTGCCTAGGTCCGAGAGGTTCAGGAGTGGCCACCCCTGGTTCGTTACCTTCTCTACTCAGCTTAGCACTAAACCGATCCTCAGATGTGGTGTGCGGCTGAGCCCTTGATCGACCTATTTCCTCGACATTTTCTCATCCAACTCCTTGATTCTCCTTAGTCTCCAGGACCACTAGGACTGGGTTCTCCCTCTGGTTTTAGTGTTGTGTGCGGTCGCCTATGCCTGCCCAAAGAATTTCATGATTTGATTCATCATAGCCTATTGTTGGGCGGTGAGATGAGTATCAAGTTCCACTACAACTTTATCTAAGCCACCCCTAGTGATGGCATCCAGGCTAGGGTACTGAAAGAATGGTTATTCTATTCTACCGTATCGCAGTTGGCACTCTTGTTGGTAGCGCCTGCCTTGCTCTTAGATTTGGAAGGCATGTTGAGAATAGATTTTTTTCTCACAGTAAAAGCACTAAAAACTTTTAGAAAAAAAATGGGCAAGCACCTCCAATTTATTTTCACAGTTGACTAAATAAAGAATGAAAAGTAGAAAAAGTAAAGAACACCAGAGTTTATAGTGGTCAGCCACAATGGTCCTACGTCCTCTATTTGTTTTTATTCCTTTTCCTTATACTTTTGATGTTACAAGTATTTAATAAAGAATATAATGATTTATAATAGAAGAAGGTGATCCAGATACTCCGCGTAGTTGATTTTGTAGCTTTGAGTCTTATAGAGCCCAGAAAAGTCATTTCTTGAATGCCAAATGCTTGAGTATTTATAGAGGTGAATAAGTGATATTATTAATCCAAAAATTATGATGTTTCCATATATATCTCACCTAAAAAGAATATTCTAGAATATGCTAAATGCACTTAATAGTTTCCCGATATATGCAGATTTCCTTCTTTATATACACTGCTCGGTTTGGCTAAGAACTCGGTTCGGAGGGCGTTGGTTCGGCTTGGATGAATTGGGACAAGTTATTGGCCAGGTGTGTATGCTTTCTTTATTCAACCCTCCTTGGTTTGGTAATGGGACATGGGAAGAAAAAGGGCTTGTTCCAATGTGTGCCCAAGGTTCGATGGATCCGACCACTTGGTTCGGTAGGTCTCCAAGCACCAAACCGGAAATCCTGTTCGATGCTTAGGGTACCGAACAAGATTTACCAATCGGTACCCTAGGTACCAAATGGAGGGAAGGGGCTTATTCTTCCCTTATTCTCTCAAGCTCCTGCCTTGCCTTCAACCGAACTGCAATCTTGTGGATGAAATTGCCTATATAATATGGAGAGGACCGGCTATGCCTTGGTAATTTCCTTTTTATTTGTATACGGTTTTGTTATATAGTATTTTGAGATAGTTCTCGTTATGCCAAGCTTTATATCTAACCCGCATATTGTCTTTGTTTATTAATGTTATGACAACTCTCGGGTACTCAGTTAAGAAGTTTGGGAGTCAGGTGCTTTTGGGGATACGCTATCAGTATGGTGTATTTGGAGCATTGGAGGTGAAGGAGATGCTTGGATATATATATACATATACATATATATATACTTCAGGAAAATAGGCACAGGGAAGAAGTTGCGAAAAAATTTAGTCTTAGGGACAGCAAGTTTGCTTTTTAGTCCGAAGGACACTTTTTAGTATAAACAGAAAATGATAGTTACATCTATCATTCTGTGATTTACACTAAAGAGTGTCCTTCAGCTTAAAAGGCAAACTTCTTGTCCCTAAAACTAATTTTTTCTGCAACTTTTTCCTTGAGCCTAAAATCCCCTATATACTTGATATCATAATCATACATGAAAAATATGTTATTTGTATACAATACTTATAGTATCATATATTCTATTCTAACTTTTTGTATTGATATTTACTTATCGGTTTCTTCTGCTTGTGTAGTCTCTTATATATTGTTCATCCTACTATGCTCATGAATATTCAGTATATTATATGTTATCATTCAACTATTAGATTATATCATTATGCCTTGGTATAGTATTTGATTTTAATTTTCCCCTAATAATCTGTCTTTTGTGATATTCGAAAGTTAAGCTTTAATCAGAGATATTGATTTTTAGGTATTACGAAGGATGATTTATTACAGTTTGCATGGGGTTCCTTCTAGCATTGTTAGTGACAGAGATCCGCTTTTCACTAGTGAGTTTTGGAGGAGTCTTCTGGAGGCCATGTGTAACACCCCGCATTTTTATATAATTAAATAATCAAATAACGATGCATAGTGAAAATAAACTTTTTTGGAATTGTCGGAATATGTCCTCGAAACTTATACCGTTGTATTCGTGGTGATTTTTTGATAAATTTCCATATATAACTTGTCAAGATCCGAGTCAATACGAAGAAGTTACAAATAAAACAAGAAAGCGAAAAAAAATATGGTTCGACCAATAGGTCGACCCTAAGTGAGCAAAGGTCGACCCTAGGGTCAACCTGCATAGTATCCTGGATGACAATTCGTCCAGGTATGTGCCAAACTCCTCAAAATCAATTTTTGCGCAATTTGGAGCGTCGTTTTCTGGATCTGACGACTCACAGTGACCCTGTGACGTGGTGACTCCAGATTTAATCCAAAAATCCAACGGTCTGAGATCCGCAAACTCCACTATAAATAGAACCCTAGGCCTAGCTATTTCATCATAATCAGATTTTCTCCCAATGGGTTCATTGCCTGAGGCTGAACCCTAAATAGAAAATATTTCTTTGAGTTCATTGCCTAAGGCTGGACCCTAAAAGGAAAATATTTCTAGGGAGAAGATCTTCTCAATAAAAATATTAGACACCTTAAAAGGGGATCTAGGAAGACCATGGAGCCAAGCTGAGCACAAGCAAAGCTATGGACGACAGGTGAGTGGATTTAATTATATATCTTTTACGTTTATGATATATTATCTTTAAATTCCCGTTAAATAATTTTATTTAGAATTTATTTCAGTAATTAATTCTGTTAATTAGTTATGCTGAGACTATAAATTGTATAAGAGAGCTTATATTAAATTATTATTTATATGGAAAAAAGGGAAATAGTAATCCAATTAAATATAAATAATATTAGGCTTGACAGTTAGAGAAAGGCATAAGCCTAAAAGTAAGAAATTTAAAGTTATTTACATCTATTTTAAAAGTTGAAATTTAGCTTGTAAATGTTAGCTTGTAAATGTTAGCTTCTTTTTATTCCTTTTCACACGAATAAAATAGTAAAGAGAAGAATTCGCAAACACGGACCAAAATAAAAGAACACTAGATTTACAGAAATTAGCTGTAAAATAAGAAAAGCTGAAATAAAATGAGAAAAATAGAATTTTGCAGTAAATTATGCTAAAACAGGGAAAATAAATTAAAAGGGAAAATCTAATAACTTGATTTGGAAGTAAAGTGGTAGACTAATTGGTTGGTTTAAAAAAGAGAATATATTTCCATAGTGTAATATTTAAAAGATAACGATAAACGTAATTGCAAGAATAAAAGAAAGAAAAAGGGAATTAGTGTAAAATAGAGAAACTACTATATTTTGCACTATCCAAAAAGTAAAAGAAATATCTTGCAGTTACGGATTATTGTTTATAGCATCGTTTAGTATTAAAACATGGAAATGGAATTTTAGCCCAGTTTTTGTAGCCAACCAAATAAAATAGAACTACTTCCTAGAATATAAGAAAATAAAGAGAAGAATTACAGGAAGTAAAGAAGAAATCAAGTTAATTATTAGACAAGACTAGAAGCAATTAAAAGAAATATACCTAGATCTGCAATTACTACGCATATAATAGAATAAAGGCAAAGCAGTTATTATGATAAGTAAATTTGTGACAGTCGGATGTAGTCCCAAACCATGATTGTCATATAATAAGAGAATTAAAGAGAATTCAATATCATAATAAAAGAAGACAGAATAGAATAGAAAAGAGATGCTTGTAATTATATTTATAATATATAGATTATAAAAGAATACAGTTGTGACAATTGCAAGTAAAATTATAACACAGGTTATAATTAAGTAGAAAGAACAGAAAAGGGTTATTCTAAGACTTAAATTAAGTTAATAAGTAAATAAAGCAGAAATAACAGAAGAGGCTTATTTTAATATACTTAGATCTTGGATTAAGTTAATAAGCAAGATAATAGAAGTGGCGCATACCAACAGCATTCCCTTTTAGTCAGGAACTGATGGTCTCACAATAGTTAGGTGAGGCTGGGACAAGCTTATACTGATTAGGGTAAATAAATAGCCAACAGAATAAGAAAAGTAAACTAAATGCATAATAAAAGATTAGACGTAGGGTCTAATAAAACAGTAAGATGCGTTTGGAGCAGCCCAAAGGATGAAGAGCCTAACGAAGCTGTTCATCACAGATTTCAGCACAGAAGGATCACGTCCAACTTAGATATTTTGGGCTATAGGAAGTATGAGACTTCAACGGGACGTGAGGGTACTCTAGGATGGCCCTCTGGGGTAGGCATAACGGAGCAGTCCCTCGGAGGCAGGTCTGTAGGTGTTCCATCAAGAGAGTATGTCTTGACTTCTTTTTGCATGGCAGGATCATTGTAGGCAGTCAAAAGGGGTTGATGTTTGGAGTAGGATATTCGTATGACACCGTACTTGACTTGCGAGTAGGTTTTAGTGGGCAGGACCCAAAAGGATAGTCGCATGCGGATATTGGGCCAGCATCAAAACCAAGAAGTGAGATCGGGAAAGACTAAAGTTAAACCAAAAGGCCAATGATTCTTTCACTATCGAGACATTGGATGAGGGGTGCAGCCAATTGGATGTTTAAATTGTTTGTAGTAGGGCACGGCCACTTAGCTCTTTAGATGTCATTCGATTAGTTGAGGGGTAGCTGTGTTGGGCCATAGCCAAGATAAGAAAAGAGACAGACTAAGTAAAATATCTGTATTGTAGGCCTAACAAGGCAGTGCTTTACAGACATAGAAAATCCCCGACTGAGTTTCATATAAGGTAGACCTTGTTAAGCGGGATTCAGGGAGTAGATAGAATGATTATGTATATTCCTCAAGGTACGCACTGGGCGGTACATTGTGGTTGTCCGAGCATTAGTATAGGCTAATGCAGAAGCAGTTTTACGTTTTCATAGTAGACGGCGGAACATCTGTATTATAGGCCTTACGAGGCAATCCTTTACAGATGTAGTCACGGAACGCTATAGGAGCAAGACGATGGAGTCCTTTGCGAGGAGGGTACGGAAGGTATTATGGGTAGTATCTGAGATTGATGCGGTTTTTGGGCATATAGCTACATATATATCGGTTATTAGGTTTTAATCTACTAGGGAGTAGATGGGCACGATTCACGCATAGAAGCGAGAGTATTATAAACCTAATGAACCTAATATAACGGTAAATGGAAATAAAACGGTATATGTAGAATTAAGCTTAGAAGTGTATAATTTGTTGTTATCCCGCCTTTTGGCAAGGCCGTGACACCAAGGAATTGACTAGTAACCAATGACGGTCCGTCCTAGAGATCGGTTATACACAAGCTCGCTATGGATGTCGACGAATTTTGTCCGAGTCCGGATCGAGCCAAAATTGGTAGGACATGACAAGCTGAGCTATGAGAGTCAACGTTCCAAATCACAAGTCAATCCGAGTTCGAATGCTCAAGTTATGAACGATACAAAATTGGATGAAAACCAATCACCGGTCGACTCGCTCCCTTCGACTCGCTTCGCAACCATCAGCAGTGACAACTTCGACTCACTTCGCAGCACTTGAAAGTGACTACTTCGACTCGCTCCGCTTCGCCTCCATCAGATGCCTTCTTCGACTAGCTCGATCAATGCATACTTCGACTCGCTCCGCTTTGAGCCATACTTCGACTCACTCCGCCTCAAGCCATACTTCGACTCGCTCCACTTCGTCGACTTCGCATCCATCCGAAGACTTCTACTTCGTGTCCATCGATGTGGAGCAAAGCACAGCAGTCAATACAATTTAGCGCCATGTCACCGAGTCAAACAGAACCGAGTCGAATGAAAAGCGAGTCGAAACAAAAGCGAGTCGAACCAAACACCTATCGAGAATCCCAATTCGTATCGATCATATCTCTCAATCTACAAGTCCAAATGCTATGAAATTTTCACAGAAGACTACGTGCATGCTAAAGAATGTCCATGCCAAATTTCGACTCCATTGGATGAAATTTTGATCGATACGAAATCTGTTCGTATCGATCACGGATTAGACCGAAACTTCACGGGCTTGGGCGCGCGGGCCGGGTCACGTGCCAGAGAGGGTCTCCCGAGATCTGAGCGAAATATCAGCCTCCTACACTTATAAATAGACCCCCGAAGCCAACAGAAAAGGGGTTCTTCTTCTTCTTTGAGATCTCCAACGCCCAGACTCCGCCAGATCCAGATCTAGACCCCATTACTGCTGCTACCAACGAGATTTACTGCTGCAAATCATAATCGTCTGCTGTAACTTACTGAATTCACTTGTAATCTTCAAAGAAAGATCAATAAAGCTAACAACTTCATAGTGGATGTAGGCGATACGCCGAACCACTCTAAATTCTTGTGTCTCTGTCTACTTCTTTCCGTTTTAAGTTTATTATTCTTCATTTTCTATCCTTTACATTACTTAGATCTGAGATCTGATATTATATATTGCTAATTTGTGTTCATACACTGGTGCTTTCACGACATTTGGGGTTTGTGACCTTTTTTGGCGCAAACACTTTGGTGCTTTTACTGAGAAGGCTACTTAAGGAATCCTATTGTTTGGAAGTTAAGTTTGAAGGCTTAGAGATTCAGATCTGAAAAGCTATGACAAGGCAATCAAGTAGAAGACAAAGGCCAGAGAGAGGTCAGCATGAAGGGAGTCAAGAGGCTTCCTCGGGTGCAAATCAGACATCAATCTTCATCACCAGGGATGAGATAGAGACAATAATGAAAAGACAAGAGGAGATGATCCAGAGCTTGCTTCTTCAGATTGGGCAGCTTGGAGCGCAAAATCAAGGAGTAACCAGAGTTCAGAACAGAGTGGGACCATCTGGCACAGCCCCAGAACTAGGGGGCACATACCCAGAGCATGTTGATCCAGTCCCAGGAACAGTACCAGGAGGAGCTGCGCAGCGCGGCGTTGATAGAGAAGCGAATGCTCGTTCAGGAGAGCAGACTCCAGGAATCCCTCGTGAACTCGGGGGCAGATCGGAAACGACGGACCAGGACTACAACTTGGAAATAGTGACACATTGGCGGAGATGGTTAGACGAGCCATGAGAGGCGGACTAGTGAATAGAGATCTGGAGCATGTGAATAGGAGTCCTTTTGCTCCTACGATCAGACAAGCCAGGAATCCACCAGAATTCAAGTTACCAACATTGGACATGTATGATGGGAGGACGGATCCTGCAGTTCATCTAACGAAGTACATGAGGCCGATGGAAGTGCTGGGGGCATCGGAGGAGGTCATAGCCCGGTGTTTCCCACTGTACCTGGCAAACATAGCAGCATTATGGTTCAAACAACTGGAAAGCGGTTCCATTCGAATATGGACCGATTTGACTGAAAGGTTCATGAGGCAGTTCAGGGTTCACATTTCAAGACCCAAAAATGTGATGAGTTTGGCAACACTGAAGCAAAGAACCAGGGAGTCTTTGAGGAACTTTCTGACACGATTCAATGCAGCGGCAGCTTCGGTGGATCGACCCGATCCGTAGATGGTTTTGATGGCAGTCGTGTCTGGCGTAGCAGATGGCACAGAGTTCAAGAATTCGTTAACGAGGGATCCCCCTATGGATCTAGGAGAATTTTATCATGAGGCTGAAGGTTTTTTACGACTAGAGGATGCAAATGCTGAAAGAGAGGAAGGAGAGGGAGTTGATGTTTACGCAATCAAGGGTGAGAATCCTCCTAAAACAGATTCGGGAACTGGTAAAGGGAAACGAAAAGCTGAGGATAATAGTGATGGACCGACATGACCATGAAAGGAACCAAGATTCACCTCTTATACGGAGCTGAATGAGACTTTGGAGCGAATCTACCAGGACACCCGGGGGCAGGTTCCTTATCGAAAGCCAATGAGAAAGGATCCGACCAACAATGAAAGAAGGTCAGACAAGTACTACCTATTCCACGAGCTGAATGGTCATAGCACGAATGATTGCAGACACTTGAAGGATGAGGTTGAGGGACATATCCGGAATGGTTTGCAATCGCAATATGTAAGAGGGGGAACAACAACGGTGGAACGGTTGCGGCCACCACCTGCACCTACTGGGGACGGCTAAGGATCGAGACGTCAGCTTGTCATCAATTGATTGGGATAATGACGAATAAGTAGCAAACTCCACACCAACACGGTTAAGTCATTTACACATGTACAGGACCGCGAACGATCCTCAGGCATGCTCTGATACGACTACTAATCGCAACGGTGTAGGTGTTTGCACTTTGACATCCCTGTTTTACTTTTATTTTCCATTTTAGATGTTTGAATTTTAATTTTGTTGGACAGTTCTATTAAAAAACTCATTTTGAATAAAAAGTATGCCATTTGTGATGCCATAACGGCTAAGCCACTTACACATGTAAGGGATCGCGAACGGTCCACAGGCATGCTCTGAGATGGCGATAAACCGCCACCACAAAAAATTCAGAAACTCACTCGAACGTGAAATCTGACATTGATAATACTAAGTCCCCCCCCCCCGGGCACACACAATTCACCTCGAACGGCACCCGACCGCGAACGGTAACAAATCGCCTCGAACGGCACACGACCGCGAACGGTCACAAATCGCCTCGAACGGCACCCGACCACGAACGGTCACAATTCACCTCGAACGGCACCCGACCGCGAACGGTCACAATCCGCCTCGAACGGCACCCGATCGCGAACGATCACAAATCGCCTCGAACGATCACAAATCGCCTCGAACGGCACCCCGACCGCGAACGGTCGCCATTCGCCGCGAACGGCTTCCGACCGCGAACGGTCACATATCACCTCGAATGACATACGATCTCGAACGATCGTCATTCGTGGTCAAATAAAACTATCAATTTCTTTGCAGGTCATCAACAGATATGAACATCCAGCTTATGGCATTACAAAACACACCTTCTTACCACAAGGCATGTTTTGGGGGGCAAATGTTATCCCGCCTTTTGGCAAGGCCGTTACACCAAGGAATTGACTAGTAACCAATGACGGTCCGTCCTAGAGATCGGTTATACACAAGCTCACTATGGATGTCGACGAATTTTGTCCGAGTTCGGATCGAGCCAAAATTGGTAGGACATGACAAGCTGAGCTATGAGAGTCAACGTTCCAAATCTCAAGTCAATCCGAGTTCGTATGCTCAAGTTATGAACGATACAAAATTGGATGAAAACCAATCACCGGTCGACTCGCTCCCTTCGACTCGCTTCGCAACCATCAGCAGTGACAACTTCGACTCGCTTCGCAGCACTCAAAAGTGACTACTTCGACTTGCTCCACTTCGCCTCCATCAGATGCCTTCTTCGACTAGCTCGATCAATGCATACTTCGACTCACTCCGCCTCGAGCCATACTTCGACTCACTCCGCCTCAAGCCATACTTCGACTCGCTCCACTTCGTCGACTTCGCATCCATCTGAAGACTTCTACTTCGTGTCCATCGATGTGGAGCAAAGCACAGCAGTCAATACAAGTTAGCGCCATGTCACCGAGTCAAACAGAACCGAGTCGAATGAAAAGCGAGTCGAAACAAAAGCGAGTCGAACCAAACACGTATCGAGAATCCCAATTCGTATCGATCATATCTCCAAATCTACAAGTCCAAATGCTATGAAATTTTCACAGAAGACTACGTGCATGCTAAAGAATGTCCACGCCAAATTTCAACTCCATTGGATGAAATCTTGATCGATACGAAATCTGTTCGTATGGATCACGGATCGGACCGAAACTTCACGGGCTTGGGCGCGCGGGCCTGGTCACGTGCCAGAGAGGGTTTCCCGAGACCTGAGCGAAATATCAGCCTCCTGCACCTATAAATAAACCCCCGAAGCCAACAGAAAAGGGGTTCTTCTTCTTCTTTGAGATCTCCAACGCCCAGACTCCGCCAGATCCAGATCTAGACCCCATTGCTGCTGCTACGGCTACCAACGAGATTTACTGCTGCAAATCATAATCATCTGCTGTAACTTACTGAATTCACTTGTAATCTTCAAAGAAAGATCAATAAAGCTAACAACTTCATAGTGGACGTAGGCGATACGCCGAACCACTCTAAATTCTTGTGTCTCTGTCTACTTCTTTCCGTTTTAAGTTTATTACTCTTCATTTTCTATCCTCTACATTACTTACATCTGAGATCTGATATTATATATTGCTAATTTGTGTTCATACACTGGTGCTTTCACGACATTTGGGGTTTGTGACCATTTTTGGCGCAAACACTTTGGTGCTTTCACTGAGAAGGCTACTTCAGGAATCCTATTGTTTGGAAGTTAAGTTTGAAGGCTTAGAGATTCAGATCTGAAAAGCTATGACAAGGCAATCAAGTAGAAGACAAAGGCCAGAGCGAGGTCAGCATGAAGGGAGTCAAGAGGCTTCCTCGGGTGCAAATCAGACATCAATCTTCATCACCATGGATGAGATAGAGACAATGATGAAAAGACAAGAGGAGATGATCCAGAGCTTTCTTCTTCAGATTGGGCAGCTTGGAGTGCAAAATCAAGGAGCAACCAGAGTTCAGAACGGAGTAGGACCATCTGGCACAGCCCTAGAACTAGGGGGCACATACCCAGAGCATGTTGATCTGATCCCAGGAACAGTACCAGGAGGAGCTGCGCAGCACGACGTAGATAGAGAAGTGAATGCTCGTTCAGGAGAGCAGACTCTAGAAATCCCTCGTGAACTCGGGGGGGGGGGGGCAGATCGGAAACGACGGACCAGGACTACAACTTGGAGATAGTGACAGATTGGCGGAGATGGTTAGACGAGCCATGAGAGGCGGACTAGTGAATAGAGATCTGGAGGATGTGAATAGGAGTCCCTTTGCTCCTACGATCAGACAAGCCAGGAATCCACCAGAATTCAAGTTACCAACATTGGACATGTATGATGGGAGGACGGATCCTGCGGTTCATCTAACGAAGTACATGAGGCACATGGAAGTGCTGGGGGCATCGGAGGAGGTCATGGCTCGGTGTTTCCCACTGTACCTGGCAAACATAGCATCATTATGGTTCAGACAACTGGAAAGCGGTTCCATTCGAACATTGACCGATTTGACTGAAAGGTTCATGAGGCAGTTCAGGGTTCACGTTTCAAGACCCAAAAATGTGATGAGTTTGGCAACACTGAAGCAAAGAACCGGGGAGTCTTTGAGGAACTTTCTGACATGATTCAATGCAGCGGCAGCTTTGGTGGATCGACCCGATCCGTCCATGGTTTTGATGGCAGCCGTGTCTGGCATAGCAGATGGCACATAGTTCAAGAATTCGTTAACGAGGGATCCCCCTATGGATCTAGGAGAATTTTATCATGAGGCTGAAGGTTTTTTACGACTAGAGGATGCAAATGCTAAAAGAGAGGAAGGAGAGGGAGTTGATGTTTATGCAATCAAGGGTGAGAATCCTCCTAAAATAGATTCGGGAACTGGTAAAGGGAAACGAAAAACTGAGGATAATAGTGATGGACCGACACGACCACGAAAGGAACCAAGATTCACCTCTTATACAGAGCTGAATGAGACTTTGGAGCGAATCTACCAGGACACCCGGGGGCAGGTTCCTTATCGAAAGCCAATGAGAAGGGATCCGACCAACAATGAAAGAAGGATAGATAAGTACTGCCTATTCCACGAGCTGAATGGTCATAGCACGAATGATTGCAGACACTTGAAGGATGAGGTTGAGGGACATATCCGGAATGGTTTGCTATCGCAATATGTAAGAGGGGGAACAACAACGGTGGAATGGGAGCGGCCACCGCCTGCACCTACTGGGGACGGCTCAGGATCGAGACGTCAGCTTGTCATCAATTGATTGGGATAATGACGAATAAGTAGCAAACTCCACACCAACACGATTAAGTCATTTACACATGTACAGGACCGTGAACGATCCTCAGACATGCTCTGATACGACTACTAATCGCAATGGTGTAGGTGTTTGCACTTTGACGTCCCTGTTTTACTTTTATTTTCCATTTCAGATGTTTGAATTTGATTTTGTTGGACAGATCTGTTAAAAAACTCATTTTGAATAAAAAGTATGCGATTTGTGATGCCATAATGGCTAAGCCACTTACACATGTAAGGGATCGCGAACGGTCCACGGGCATGCTCTGAGATAGCGATAAACCACCACCACAAACAATTCAGAAACTCACTCGAACGTGAAATCTGACATTGATAATACTAAGTCCCTCCCGGGCACACACAATTCGCCTCGAACGGCACCCGACCGCGAACGGTCACAAATCGCCTCGAACGGCACCCGATCGCGAACGGTCACAAATCGCCTCGTACGGCACCCGACCGCGAACGGTCACAATTCGCCTCGAACGGCACCCGACCGCGAACGGTCACAATCCGCCTCGAACGGCACTTGACCGCGAACGATCACAAATCGCCTCGAACGGTCACATATCACCTCGAATGACATACGATCCCGAACGATCGTCATTCGTGGTCAAATAAAACTATCAATTTCTTTGCAGGTCATCAACAGGATATGAACTTCCAGCTTATGGCATTACAAAACACACCTTCTTACCACAAGGCATGTTTTGGGGGGCAAATGTTATCCCGCCTTTTGGCAAGGCCGTGACACCAAGGAATTGACTAGTAACCAATGACAGTCCGTCCTAGAGAACGGTTATACACAAGCTCACTATGGATGTCGACGAATTTTGTCCGAGTCCGGATCGAGCCAAAATTGGTAGGACGTGACAAGCTGAGCTATGAGAGTCAACGTTCCAAATCTCAAGTCAATCCGAGTTCGTATGCTCAAGTTATGAACGATACAAAATTGGATGAAAACCAATCACTGGTCGACTCGCTCCCTTCGACTCGCTTCGCAACCATCAGCAGTGACAACTTCGACTCGCTTCGCAGCACTTGAAAGTGACTACTTCGACTCGCTCCGCTTCTCCTCCATCAGATGCCTTCTTCGACTAGCTCGATCAATGCATACTTCGACTCGCTCCGCCTCGAGCCATACTTCGACTCACACCGCCTCAAGCCATACTTCGACTCGCTCCACTTCGTCGACTTCGCATCCATTCGAAGACTTCTACTTCGTGTCCATCGATGTGGAGCAAAGCACAGCAGTCAATACAATTTAGCGCCACGTCACCGAGTCAAACAGAACCGAGTCGAATGAAAAGCGAGTCGAAACAAAAGCGAGTCGAACCAAACACCTACCGAGAATCCCAATTCGTATCGATCATATCTCCCAATCTACAAGTCCAAATGCTATGAAATTTTCACAAAAGACTACGTGCATGCTAAAGAATGTCCACGCCAAATTTCGACTCCATTGGATAAAATCTTGATCGATACGAAATCTGTTCGTATGGATCACGGATCGGACCGAAACTTCACGGGCTTGGGCGCGCGGGCCTGGTCACGTGCCAGAGAGGGTCTCCCGAGACCTGAGCGAAATATCAACCTCCTACACTTATAAATAGACCCCTGAAGCCAATAGAAAAGGGGTTCTTCTTCTTCTTTGAGATCTCCAACGCCTAGACTCCGCCAGATCTAAATCTAGACCCCATTGTTGCTGCTACCAACGAGATTTACTGCTGCAAATCATAATCATCTGCTGTAACTTACTGAATTCACTTGTAATCTTCAAAGAAAGATCAATAAAGCTAACAACTTCATAGTGGACGTAGGCGATACGCCGAACCACTCTAAATTCTTGTGTCTCTGTCTACTTCTTTCCGTTTTAAGTTTATTATTCTTCATTTTCTATCCTCTACATTACTTAGATCTGAGATCTGATATTATATATTGCTAATTTGTGTTCATACACTGGTGCTTTCATGACATTTGGGGTTTGTGACCATTTTTGGCGTAAACACTTTGGTGCTTTCACTGAGAAGGCTACTTCAGGAATCCTATTGTTTGGAAGTTAAGTTTGAAGGCTTAGAGATTCAGATCTGAAAAGCTATGACAAGGCAATCAAGTAGAAGACAAAGGCCAGAGCGAGGTCAGCATGAAGGGAGTCAAGAGGCTTCCTCGGGTGCAAATCAGACATCAATCTTCATCACCAGGGTTGAGATAGAGACAATGATGAAAAGACAAGAGGAGATGATCCAGAGCTTTCTTCTTCAGATTGGGCAGCTTGGAGCGCAAAATCAAGGAGCAACCAGAGTTCAGAACGGAGTGGGACCATCTGGCAAAGCCCCAGAACTAGGGGGCACATACCCAGAGCATGTTGATCCGATCCCAGGAGGAGCTGCGCAGCGCGGCGTTGATAGAGAAGCGAATGCTCGTTCAGGAGAGCAGACTCCAGGAATCCCTCGTGAACTCGGGGGGCAGATCGGAAACGACGGACCAGGACTACAACTTGGAAATAGTGACACATTGGCGGAGATGGTTAGACGAGCCATGAGAGGCGGACTAGTGAATAGAGATCTGGAGGATGTGAATAGGAGTCCCTTTTCTCCTACGATCAGACAAGCTAGGAATCCACCAGAATTCAAGTTAACAACATTGGACATGTATGATGGGAGGACGGATCCTGCGGTTCATCTAACGAAGTACATGAGGCACATTGAAGTGCTAGGGGCATCGGAGGAGGTCATGGCTCGGTGTTTCCCACTGTACCTGGCAGACATAGCAGCATTATGGTTCAGACAACTGGAAAGCGGTTCCATTCGAACATGGACCGATTTGACTGAAAGGTTCATGAGGCAGTTCAGGGTTCACATTTCAAGACCCAAAAATGTGATGAGTTTGGCAACACTGAAGCAAAGAACCGGGGAGTCTTTGAGGAACTTTCTGACGCGATTCAATGCAGCGGCAGCTTCGGTGGATCGACCCGATCCGTCCATGGTTTTGATGGCAGCCGTGTCTTGTGTAGCAGATGGCACAGAGTTCAAAAATTCGTTAACGAGGGATCCCCCTATGGATCTAGGAGAATTTTATCATGAGGCTGAAGGTTTTTTACGACTAGAGGATGCAAATGCTAAAAGAGAGGAAGGAGAGGGAGTTGATGTTTATGCAATCAAGGGTGAGAATCCTCCTAAAATAGATTCGGAAACTGGTAAAGGGAAACGAAAAACTGAGGATAATAGTGTTAGACCGACACGACCACGAAAGGAACCAAGATTCACCTCTTATACGGAGCTGAATGAGACTTTGGAGCGAATCTACCAGGACACCCGGGGGCAGGTTCCTTATCGAAAGCCAATGAGAAGGGATCCGACCAACAATGAAAGAAGGATAGATAAGTACTGCCTATTCCACGAGCTGAATGGTCATAGCACGAATGATTGCAGACACTTGAAGGATGAGGTTGAGGGACATATCCGGAATGGTTTGCTATCGCAATATGTAAGAGGAGGAACAACAACGGTGGAACGGGAGCGGCCACCACCTGCACCTACTGGGGACGGCTCAGGATCGAGACGTCAGCTTGTCATCAATTGATTGGGATAATGACGAATAAGTAGCAAACTCCACACCAACACGATTAAGTCATTTACACATGTACAGGACCGTGAACGATCCTCAGACATGCTCTGATATGACTACTAATCGCAACGGTGTAGGTGTTTGCACTTTGACGTCCCTGTTTTACTTTTATTTTCCATTTCAGATGTTTGAATTTGATTTTGTTGGACAGATCTGTTAAAAAACTCATTTTGAATAAAAAGTATGCCATTTGTGATGCCATAATGGCTAAGCCACTTACACATGTAAAGGATCGTGAACGGTCCACAGGCATGCTCTGAGATAGCGATAAACCAACACCACAAACAATTCAGAAACTCACTCAAACGTGAAATCTGACATTGGTAATACTAAGTCCCCCCCGGGCACACACAATTCGCCTTGAACGGCACCCGACCGCGAACGGTCACAAATCGCCTCGAACGGCACCCGACCGCGAACGGTCACAAATCGCCTCGAACGGCACCCGACCGCGAACGGTCACAATTCGCCTCGAACGGCACCCGACCGCGAACGGTCACAATCCGCCTCGAACGGCACCTGACCGCGAATGATCACAAATCGCCTCGAACGGCACCGCGACCGCGAACGGTCACATATCACCTCGAATGACATACGATCCCGAACGATCGTCATTCGTGGTCAAATAAAACTATCAATTTCTTTGCAGGTCATCAACAGGATATGAACTTCCAGCTTATGGCATTACAAAACACACCTTCTTACCACAAGGCATGTTTTGGGGGGCAAATGTTATCCCGCCTTTTGGCAAGGCCGTGACACCAAGGAATTGACTAGTAACCAATGACGGTCCGTCCTAGAGATCGGTTATACACAAGCTCACTATGGATGTCGACGAATTTTGTCCGAGTCTGGATCGAGCCAAAATTGGTAGGACATGACAAGCTGAGCTATGAGAGTCAACGTTCCAAATCTCAAGTCAATCCGAGTTCGTATGCTCAAGTTATGAACGATACAAAATTGGATGAAAACCAATCACCGGTCGACTCGCTCCCTTCGACTCGCTTCGCAACCATCAGCAGTGACAACTTCGACTTGCTTTACAGCACTCGAAAGTGACTACTTCGACTCGCTCCGCTTCGCCTCCATCAGATGTCTTCTTTGACTCGCTCGATCAATGCATACTTCGACTCGCTCCGCCTCGAGCCATACTTCGACTCACTCCGCCTCAAGCCATACTTCGACTCGCTCCACTTCGTCGACTTCGCATCCATCTGAAGACTTCTACTTCATGTCCATCGATGTGGAGCAAAGCACAGCAGTCAATACAAGTTAGTGCCATGTCACCGAGTCAAACAGAACCAAGTCGAATGAAAAGCGAGTGGAAACAAAAGCGAGTCGAACCAAACACCTACCGAGAATCCCAATTCGTATCGATCATGTCTCCCAATCTACAAGTCCAAATGCTATGAAATTTTCACAGAAGACTACGTGCATGCTAAAGAATGTCCACGCCAAATTTCGACTCCATTGGATGAAATCTTGATCGATACAAAATCTGTTCGTATCGACCACAGATCGGACCGAAACTTCACGGGCTTGGGCGCGCGGGCCTGGTCACGTGCCAGAGAGGGTCTCCCAAGATCTGAGCGAAATATCAGCCTCCTACACCTATAAATAGACCCCCGAAGCCAACAGAAAAGGGGTTCTTCTTCTTCTTTGAGATCTCCAACGCCCAGACTCCGCCAGATCCAGATCTAGACCCCATTGCTGCTGCTACCAACGAGATTTACTGTTGCAAATCATAATCATCTACTGTAACTTACTGAATTCACTTGTAATCTTCAAAGAAAGATCAATAAAGTTAACAACTTCATAGTGGACGTAGGCGATACGCCGAACCACTCTAAATTCTTATGTCTCTGTCTACTTCTTTCCATTTTAAGTTTATTATTCTTCATTTTCTATCCTCTACATTACTTAGATCTGAGATCTGATATTATATATTGCTAATTTGTGTTCATACACTGGTGCTTTCATGACATTTGGGGTTTGTGACCATTTTTGGCGCAAACATTTGTCCATTCACAAAAACTTTAGTTCTGACCCCCTCCTGATAACATCCTACAGGTTAGGTATATGGCAGAGACTTTCCAGCTGTGTGACACTTGTTTAGAAAGTGTTATTATATTGGTGAGTATTTACTTACTATTATATTTTAGTTAGTTCCTCTATGAGATATTTATCTGAGCTCTGATATATATGTCTTTGCCTTTTTGCAGGATATCAGATACCCAACTCGGGTTTCAGTGGGCTTGAATTTTAGCATTTTTGCGAAAAATCCGGACTCACTGGAATTTGGGTTGTTACATTTGGTATTAGAGCCTAGGTTTAGGATTCCTAGGTAGATAGTGAGTGAACGTATTTGTATTTTTGAATAAAATATAAATATATTATGTACTAAAATCCAAACAATCCCCAATTATAGACTTTAACATATGGAAAGTTTTTAGAAGTATATTTGTGCATAGTTTGCTAATTGGGTTTGGGATGACCCAAGTATATTGAGCCTTATGTTATTACCAAGTTATAGCGTACAAATAAGCCATGTTTTGAGAGAAGATTGGTATCTATATGTTATAGGAAGTGGGGAAGTTCCCTAGGGATAGTAGGGAGAGTGTTTTTATTTTTGAAGGAATAAGAGGTTTTAGTAAGAAGAAAATCCACTTTATGTCTAACCCAATAAAATGAAACTCTTGGAGTTGAAAAGTTGAAAATAATAACTGTTAATATATTTGAGGAAGTAAATATTGGGTTTTTAAAAAATATATATATATAAGTGGTATGAAATTTAAATTGGTTTTTATATGGTGTAAATTTTGTTAAAAGTGAAATTCTTTTTGAAGAATTATAGAGCGTGTAGAGCTCGCTAGTTTCCTTATAAATAAACAAAGATTTTAAAATGTAAAAACCTAGAGTGTGTTAAGTATCAGAAACGTAAGTTATAACATTTATTGTTGTAATAGATGTTTTCGGTAAAAATAAAGAAAGCATAGACTATGACACTATTGTTATAGTAGGTGACTCCCAAAGTAAATATTTTTACATAAGCATATGGGATTTATTAATATTTATTTTAATTGAATCCATATATTAGTATTTTTGGGTTGTAGTAACGGTGTTTTACGCAACATCTGTTTTGACCCAAATGAGTATTGGAGATAATTTCTAAAGTGGTTTGTATGTACACTTATTATTTAAACAAGTATATGAAAATATTTTATAGTTTTGTAAATATTAAAGCAGTTTTGAAAATGAGTTCTTTTGAAAAATAATGCACATTAAATTAATAAATTTAGTAGGAAATATCTTATGTAAGGGAATATAGAGTAAACATGCTTTAATCTATTGGAATGAAATAAATAATGATATAATTTTCTATGAATCACAAATAAAGATGTTTTGTGCAAGTTATAAGGAATACGTGAAAGAGATGTACAATGTATGGAAAGCACCATATTTTGTATAGCCTATTTCGATAAAATATAAAATAAATTCCTTATAATTTCACATAAACATGAAATCCTCCTTTAAAGAATTCATGGAAGATTTTTGCGTTAACGGTTTCTCATAAGAGAAAGTAATTCCAATACATTAAGGTATAAAACCATTAAGTGTAGTAAGATACCAAATGAAACGACCCGCCTTTCTCTCCAAAGAAAGACGCATCATTATTAAGAAAGAAAGGGATAGAAAAGAGAAAAGATAGAAAAGATAGAAAAGAAAGAACGAAACAACATCAGAATCTCACAGCGGAACGAATAAATTATATTAATAACATAAGATATTACATAGTATCATATACATCAGAGATACACAGCTTATACATCACAAATTAGACGGTTATAAACACATGTCTATCCTACAACTCAAAACATCACAAAGATACAAGACAGCGGAAATACAGATATCTAAACGCTGAAGCCTCCTGCTCCAAATCTCCTCCATAGGTTTGTCAAAGCTAACATGAATCCCTTGGCTACTCGTAAAAATTTGAGTACCCAAGAGTAGAAAATTTAGGAGATTTTTGATAAAATAATTGTTCTTATCTACTCCAGTTTTAGTAAATTTGAAATTCTATGAAAAGAAGATATTTTGAAAACATGTGAGGACGTTTTTTTTTTAAGTCAAGAAAAAAGAAAAATGTTTTAAGAACAAGCAAGACATGTTTTAAAGAAAAATGGTTTGGTGGAAAAGTAAATAAGTTTTTGAAAAGATAAAATTTTAAGTAACCAAGTACCTTTGAATTTAACAGAAAATTCAAAATAACATTTTCAAAGGCAAGAATTTTGGGATTTGATGTTTCAAAAATGTAGAAGCTTTAATTTTTGAAGTAAAATGATAAATACCAAACCAAACCAGACTTTTAAATATGGAGTAGATAGGAATCATTTCCAAGGTGTAACGGGAAAAGTGTAAGGCTATAGCAGCAATTACTCCTAGTAGTAATAATAATAGTTCCCGTAAGGTATATAGGACACTAATGAAAACCTAGAAATGTTGCTTCATGTGTGTAGACTATAGAAGAATAGTGAAGTGATATTAGTAGGATAGTAATACACACGTGGTTGGGAAAAGTAGACCTTAGTTGGGAAAAAATGAAAGATAAAGAGAAAATTTCCCCAAGCTTAGTTGCATTTTTAAATAGAGACTGCATAGATTGAAACCCTTATCCATTGTAGTAAATGAGACTTAGTTATTCCTTTTTTAGCATGGAATAGAAGGGATGAATAGATCTTATTCGTCATGAGTAACACAGCGTAAGTTGGTAACAAGTAATAGGCGGTAGGAGGAGCATATGAGTTACTTGGATTCCTAGAATATGACCTTTCTGTGTAAGAGTGGACATGGCTCTAGACCACCTAGCCCCAGATAATAGCTGTGTTTAGTTGCTATGTTAAAAGAAGAGTAAAAGAAAATAAAAGGTAACTAAAGGAAAAGCAGTAAGATCTAAAGAAAGCAACATAAACGTCAATAGAAATAAATGAGAATTGCAAAAGAAAAATACATCTTTCCCATAAATTAAGCTTGGGAAAAGTTTGAAAATCAAAATCTTTCTTATGTAAACCGTGCTTGCGAAAGAAAATAGAAATTTTATAGGATAGCGGCATAAGTTCCAAGTACGGAGTGAGAGGTACACAAAAGTAAAACGGAGAAATGTGAAGTTTTCCTGTTTCTACCTTCTTTCTGACATAAGAAATCGAGTTCGAAAAATTAGATTTTTCTTAAATTCGAATATTAAAAATTGTGTGGTAGGATTTGGATGTAAAATTCGTTGAACTACACCCCTGTTCAGTAGGAGTGTGGGAAAAATTGGATGAAAAATGTTTTGAGTCTTCAAAAGATTGCATTCATGTAGAAATTACAAGTATATTTAGGGTGTATGCATCATATTTTAAAATAAATTTTTAAAGAAGAAAAGCATTCATATAGGAGGTACCGCTTAGAAATTCATGTACAGGCAGATATTTTACGTTGAATAACACTTTTACACAAGAACACGGATGGTTGCAAAATTGGATATACACAAAATGGTTGTGATTAATGCAAGAAATTACATAATTATACCCTTGTCGAATTTCGGGGATGAAAATTCCTAAAGGGTGGGAGAATGTAACACCCCGCATTTTTATATAATTAAATAATCAAATAACGATGAATAGTGAAAATAAACATTTTTGGAATTGTCAGAATATGGCCTCGAAATTTATACCATTGTGTTCGTGGTGATTTTTTGATCAATTTCCATATATAACTTGTCAAGATCCGAGTCAATACGAAGAAGTTACAAATAAAACAAGAAAGCCAAATATATATATATATATATATATATATATATATATATGGGTCAACCAATAGGTCGACCCACAACCCCTAAGGTCGATTGTCGGGTCGACCCTAAGTGAGAAAAGGTCGACACTAGGGTCGACCCGCATATTATCCTAGACGACAATTCATCCAGGTACGTGCCGAACTCCTCAAAATCAATTTTTGTGCAATCTGAAGCATCGTTTTCTAGATCTGACGACTCATAGTGACCATGTGACGTGGTGACTCCAGATTTAATCCAAAAATCCAACGGTCTAAGATCCCCAAACTCCACTATAAATAGAACCCTAGGCCTAGCTATTTTCTCACAATCAGATTTTCTCCCAATGGGTTCATTGCCTGAGGCTGAACCCTAAATAGAAAATATTTCTTTAGGTTCATTGCCTAAGGCTGGACCTTAAAAAGAAAATATTTCTAAGGAGAAGATCTTCTCAATAAAAATATTAGACACCTTAGAAGGGGATCCAGGAAGACCATGGAGCCAAGTTGAGCACAAGCAAAGCTAAGGACGACAGGTAAGTGAATTTAATTATATATCTTTTACGTTTATGATATATTATCGTTAGATTCCCATTAAATAATTTTATTCAGTATTTATTTCAGTAATTAATTCTGTTAATTAGTTATGCTGAGACTGTAAATTGTATAAGAGAGATTATATTTAATTATTATTTATATGGAAAAAAGGGAAATAGTAATCCAATTAAATATAAATAATATTAGCCTTGACAGTTAGAGAAAGGCATAAGCCTAAAAGTAAGAAATTTACAGTTATTTACATCTATTTTAAAAGTTGAAATTGAGCCTCTAAATGTTAGCTTCTTTTTATTCCTTTTTACGTGAATAAAATAGTAAAGAGAAGAATTCGTAAATACGGACCAAAATAAAAGAACACTAGATTTATAGAAATTAGATGTAAAATAAGAAAAGCTAAAATAAAAGGAGAAAAATAGAATTTTGCAGTAAATTATGCTAAAATGGGGAAAAATAAATTAAAAGGGGAAATCTAATAACTTGATTTGGAAGTAATTGATAGATTAATTGGTTGGTTTAGAAAAGATAATATATTTCCATAGTTTAATATTTAAAAGATAACGATAAGCGTAATTGCAAGAATAAAAGAAAGAAAACGGGAATTAGTGTAAAATAGAGAAAATACTGTATTTTGCACTATCCAAAAAGTAAAAGAAATAATAAAAGAAATATCTTGCAGTTACGGATTATTGTTTATAGCATCGTTTAGTATTAAAACATGGAAATGGAATTTTAGCACAGTTTTTGTAGCCAACCAAATAGAATAGAACTACTTCCTAGAATATAAGAAAATAAAGTGAAGAATTACATGAAGTAAAGAAGAAATCAAGTTAATTATTAGACAAGACTAGAAGCAATGAAAAGAAATATACCTAGATCTGCAATTACTGCGTAGATAATAGAATAAAGGAAAAGCAGTTATTATGATAAGTAAATTTGTGACAATCGGACGTAGTTCCAAGCCAAGATTGTCATATGATAAGATAATTAAAGAGAATTTAGTATCATAATAAAAGAAGACATAATAGAATAGAAAAGAGATGCTTGTAATTATATTTATAATATATAGATTATAAAAGAATATAGTAGTGACAATTGCAAGTAAAATTATAACATAGGTTATAATTAAGTAGAAAGAAAAGAAAAGGCTTATTTTAAGACTTAAATTAAGTCAATAAGCAAATAGAGCAGAAATAATAGAAGAGGCTTATTTTAATAAACTTAGATCTTGGATTAAGTTAATAAGCAAGATAATAGAAGTGGCGCAAACCAACAGCGTTCCCTTTCAGTCAGGAACTAATGGTCTCACAATAGTTAGGTGGGGCTGGGACAAGCTTATGCTGCTTAGGGTAAATAAATAGCCAACAGAATAAGAAAAGTAAACTAAACGCATAATAAAAGATTAGGCGTAGGGTCTAATAAAACAGTAAGATGCATTTGGAGCAGCCCAAAGGATGAAGAGCCTAACGAAGCTGTTCATCACAGATTTCAACACAGAAGGATCACGTCCAACTTAGATATTTTAGGCTAGAGGAAATATGAGACTTCAACGGGACGTGAGGGTACTCTAGGATGGCCCTCTGGGGTAGGCATAACGGATTAGTCCCCCGGAGGTAGGTCTGTAGGTGTTCCATCAAGAGAGTATGTCTTGACTGCTTTTTGCATGGCAGGACCATTGTAGGCAGTCAAAAGGGGTTGATGTTTGGAGTAGGATATTCGTATGACACCGTACTTGACTTGCGAGTAGGTTTTAGTGGGCAGGACCCAAAAGGATAGTCGCATGCGGATATTGGGCCAGCATCAAAACCAAGAAGTGAGATCGGGAAAGACTAGAGTTAAACCAAAAGGCCAATGATTCTTTCACTATCGAGACATTGGATGAAGGGTGCAGCCAATTGGATGTTTAGATTGTTTGTAGTAGGGCACAGCCACTTAGCTCTTTAGAGGTCTTTCGATTAGTTGAGGGGTGGCTGCGTGGGGCCATAGCCACGATAAGAAAAGAGACATACCAAGTAGAATATCTGTATTGTAGGCCTAACAAGGTAGTCCTTTATAGACATAGAAAATCCCCGACTGAGTTCCGTATAAGGTAGACCTTGTTAAGCGGGATTCAGGGAGTAGACAGAACAATTACGTATAGTCCTCAAGGTACGCACTGGGTGGTACATTGTGGATGTCCGAGCATTAGTATAGGCTAATGCGGAAGCAGTTTTACGTTTTCATAGTAGACGACAGAACATCTTTATTGTAGGCCTTACGAGGCAGTCCTTTATAGATGTAGTCACAGAACACTATAGGAGCAAGACGATGGAGTCCTTTGCGAGGAGGATACGGAAGGTACTATGGGTAGTACCTGAGATTGATGCGATCTTTGGGCATATAGCTACACATATATCAGTTATTAGGTTTTAATCTACTAGGAAGTAGATGGGCACGATTCACGCACAGAGGCGAGAGTATTATAAACCTAATGAACCTGATATAACGGTAAATGGAATAAAACGGTATATATAGAATTAAGCTTAGAAGTGTATAATTTGTCCATTCACGAGAACTTTAGTTTTGACCCCCTCCTCATAACATCCTACAGGTTAGGTAGATGGCAGAGACTTTCCAGCTGTGTGACACTTGTCTAGAAAGTGTTATTATATTGGTGAGTATTTACTTACTATTACATTTTAGTCAGTTCCGCTGTGAGATATTTATCTGAGCTCTGAGATATTTGTCTTTTCCTATTTGCAGGATACCAAATACCCAACTTGGGTTTTAGTGGGCTTGGATTTTAGCATTTTTGCGAAAAATCTGGATCCATTGGAATTCAGGTTGTTACACCTTGGGCAATGAATTAAATTTGAGTGTCGCATATCATCCACAGACGGATGAGCAAACTGAGAAGAGAGGATCGAGTATTGGAGGACTTGCTATGGATGTGCTATTTGGATTTTGGAGGTTCTTGGGAGGATCACTTTCCACTGGTAGAGTTTGCATATAATAATAGCTATAAGGCAAGTATTGGGATGGCACGTTCAAGGCATTATACAGAAGATCATGTAAATCTCCATCTTGTAGGTGAGAGACTATGGATAGAATCATTCTTAGACCATACATGATTAAGGAGACTTTGGAGAAAGTAGCTTTGCACTGTATAAGAATAAAGACTACCCAGGATGGGTATAAATCATATGCTGATAAGAGACGCATGGAGTTGGAGTTGGATTTTGCAGTAGGCGACTTGGTCTTTGTGAAGGTCTCAGCACTTAGACACGTTATAAGGTTTGGTAATTTTGGAAAGTTAGCATCACAGTTTATAGGGCTTTCTCCGATCATGGAAACAGTAGGGAAGTTAGCTTGCAGAGTGGAGCTTCTTGAAAAGCTAGCGAGTGTTCATAATGTCTTCCATGTGTCACACTTGCAGGAATGTTTAAATGATTCAACTATTGTGTCGAGCCAAGTTTAGTTGGAAGAAGTTAAAGTAGAGAGAGTCACTGGTTCGATGTGCACCTACTTGCATTATTGAGCATGGGACAAGACAACTCTATAATAAAGTAATTAGACTGGTTACAATCCAGTGGGGAGACGATCCAACAGAGAGCACTTCGGAGCCCAAGGAGAAAATCCAAGTTACCCATACAGAGCTCTTTTCTGGTATGTTCCCATTTGAGTTGGTATAATTACTGGTATACATAGTGTTAGTATCTTCTATAGGTTGGAGTGCTTGGGTGCTAGGCATGGTCGTGAACGTGTCAATAGGACATTTTTTGGATAATGATTGCTAATTGATGTATTTTATTAGTTAGTATTGCACATATAGCCTGATATGTTTATGTTGGCCTATGACACACATCATGTCTACTTTATTATATCAGTTCACTTGCATAATGGTTATTGCATTTTGCATATTTATTGAATGGTTGCTCACCATATAGAATTACAAGTATAGGACATTGCATACATTTGGATACATAGCATAAGCACTTGTATTTCAAGAGGTCGACTAGTTCAAGAGATCGCCTAATTTTACATTATCTATATGTTTATATGCATTCCATACATATATTTACATATTACATTAGAAATTTGAAACTAAGGACAATGTTTGCAAGTGGTTGTTGGTTGGGTAGATGGTTGTAGATATTGGTTATATGAGTGAATTATATTTTTTCGTCCTTAGAGATTTCGAGAATGAAATCCTTTTAAGGGAAGGAGAATGTAACACTCCGAAAATTTTAAATAATAAATCAAAATAATAATAATGGTAAAAATGAAACTTTACAGAAAAGGAAAAAGTAGTAAATTTTCACAAATGTTGGAATTAGGCCTTGGGACCTATTCCAATGCGTTTGGAATGTTGTTTGCAGTTACGAAACATATACAACTTGTTAAATTTGATAAACGATCAAAATTGGAGGAAATTAGACCCATTGGCCTTTCTGTAACTATTAGTTTCAGGATTTAACTTAATTACCCTAGTTTTCAACTATAAATAAAACCCTAATCCTTACTTCTTTTCAATATAAATCGTAGTTGCCATCTCTCTACTTCTGTACGTTCTTATCTCCTTCTTCTTCCTTCTTAAAACTTCTCAAAATCTTGACAATCTATATTCTCTTCTCCAGATTTTCTTAATCAAAATCAATATAAAACACATTAAAATAAAGGAGTGGGGAGAGAGAGAATCAAAATCAAAGAGAAAGAGAGAAGGAAGGGAGAGTAAATCAAGGCTTGGAAGTTTAAGAAAAGAATTCGTAAAGTTTAGAGAAGAGGAAAAGCTTAGAAAAGGTGACGGGTTGATTACAATGTGTTATGATGATTAATAAGTAGTTAATTTCCTTTATACTCTTCTGGAATTAAAAATATGAATTTAATTCTTGAATCTATTCTTTTATTTAAAAGAATTAGAAAACCCTAGTTAAAGAATTGACAAAATAATTAATATGATTTGGGAGGGAAAGGCAAATTGAATTGAAATTACCATTAATTATATAGATTTGATTTTTGTATAAAGTTTGGATTTATTTTGATAAACAAGGGAGAAAACAAACTTATCCATTTGAATTTACTTAGACCTTGACACCATTAAATTTTGAATATATGTAGAAGATTAATTGAAATATATGTAGGAAATCAATCAAAGAATATGAAGATAATTGGTTTAAAGGCTATATACAATTGTCAAGGTAAATTAGTGTGTATAAACAATAATGAAAATTGAGACTAAATACCTATCAAAAATAAATCTAGTAGGTATATTCGAAATCGCGGAGAAGATGAACAAAATAAGTGAAATAAGCAAATTGACCAAACCTGGAAATTCAAAAACCAAACATACGAAGTTGCAACCAAAAGTCTAAATTCACCTCCAAATGTCATAATTTCAACAGTTTGAAAAGAAAAGAAATGATTCAAGATTTACTTAATTCAGACATCTGAACCCTTATTAAGACATCTGGAATCAAAGTCAAACGTCTAAATAAGGAAACCAAATGTCTGAATACCTGTAACAAAATTTTGTACGTTTAAATCATTTTATAGACGTTTGATTACTTTAGAAAGCCCAGGTTGAACCTAGACCTGGTGTAGGCCAAGTAAGTTGAATCGAGGGACTTATTCTCACTTTTTCGACTTTTAAGGGTTCACATGGCTGCATGGAGCGATGCAACAAGCCGCATCAATACTACATTGGGTGACATACCTAGGTCCACACTTCATGACGGGCGTAACATGGAACTCGACAAAGCATGTGATTGCAGTGCAACCAGAAGCTCTTATTGTTATTGGGGCATGCCCGATCACATGTTAACATGTTGGACAGTGGGGAAGGAAAATAGAGACGTCAGCAGTAGTAGGGCTATATGGCCGAGTAGTAGCTGAACCTACAGAAAAATCGTTATAAGCAATTTATTTAGCTTTAGGTTGAATGATGAAGAGCATATGACATGTTTACCATTGAAAAAGTAACACCCTAGATTGTGTAGATTATAATTGCAAGTAATTACTTGTGAATGTCATACACTAGTAAGCCATAAATCATGGAGATAGTATACTCGGCGCTTCCGTTGTGAGATCTGAAAGTGTAGAATGTTCTAAATTTTATATTAGTCTTTATATCAAGCAACTCTTAAAAACCCGATAATTCATTCTTCTTGGCACGACGCGAGTTCAAACATCATTGTGAACCTTGAATCAGCATGTCCGGAGGTGCGGGTTATCACACACACATATATTTATATATAAACACACTTAATTTTAAAATCCAACAAAAAAATGATTTTTATTTCTAAAACCGAAAATTAAAAATTTGATTTTTTTAAATTAAACCAAAAACAATTTTAAACGATTTAAACTGGAAAACATTTATATTAATATAATTTCATGTATAAAAACATATATACATATCTTTACTACTAATAATGAGAATTCCATGAACTAATTTCAACCGCGTCTTTTTGAAATACCCAAATTACCCTTCACTCATTCACTTACTTCCCACTGCATCTATTCACATACGCTTACTTCCTCCTGCATCCATTCGTCTCATTCCCTTTCTCCATTCCTAAATCATAATTCTCTTCCTCTCCGAATTCGATCACAAAATTCATGCTTCTATTCATCTTTAGATTCAATCTCACCAGTCACGTAATCTCCCTCGACGTCGATCTCCCTAAACTACGAACCACCAAATTCGATCCTGGTTCTTCAGTACCCTCCCTAGTATATATAATATAATATATATATATATATACACATTGCAATTAAATATATTTTTATATTATTTAATTATTAAACTTTAATTTAATTTCAAATTTTTTTATTTTGTCTTGACCGAATGTATATATAGTGAGAGAGCATACAGACAAAAAAATATTGATGAAATGATTAGAAAAGGATTATTATCTTTTCCTGATCCCACCGATTGTCGAATACCTTGGTTGCTAGTCGTTTCCTTCTCTGAGCTTCTAGTCCTTTCTCCTTGATGTAACTCCATCTGCAAGGCATCACTAATTTAGATAGTGAATGTTGAGGGTTTGTTTCGGTGTGTGGAGAGAATGAATGGGGTGGTTATTTATAGCCAACTAGATCATAGATATCTAGCACCGTTCTCTCCGAGTCTGAAGATAAAGTCTCCAACCCGCTCCTCTCCAAGCTGTGGCCGGCCAAACCCTAGTCTGTGCTTTCAAACATTGGACTTAACTGATTTAACAATTAAATTGACTGTTTAATTAATTTATTTAACCCTATTTTACATCACTTTTATACATTGTTTTAATTAATTTTAGGCTTCAAATAATAATTAAAATGCCATAAAAATTAAATACTTTGCATTAATTTTATTATTAATTTATAACATTTATAAATTAATTTTTAATTGGTTGAACTTGAAAATTAACTAACAACGTGGTTTTGTTGACTCTCTGTTGTGAACTTAGTCATCAGCCATTATTTAAATCATTTAGATGCCAAAGCCTTTGCTGGGGTTTGGTATCGGGCAAAAGTTCGATCACATATATATCATTTAGGAAAATATAATTTTTAACCTTTATTAAGTTGCACCTTGTAACGATATGTTATGCACATTTTCTTTTCATCATCATTGTATCATTAAGATATATAGAGTTGGTCTAAGATCAAAAACTCAATAAAGTAATTAGTATAATCCAATAATATTTATCGATTAACCGATTTACTTTGGCTAAAAATTTTGACTTAAAGTTGGCTACCAATTATGATGATACTAACTTCTACAATGAAGGAAATGAATCCTCTTTTGAGTAATGTTTCATTTCAACTAGTTCAACGTGTATCCAACTATGGTTGTAACATGGTCACTATGTCATATGCTTGACCAAAATCAAAGCACGGCTTAGCTACTTAAGATCGAAAGTACCAAAAAGTCTGAATTCTATTGCACGTTGTCATAATGAAATCTTCTATTTTGACTTAGTTGGATTAACCTGTAGAAGGCTCTCTTTGAGTTGTTCTGTGATTGTTCCAAAGAGCCGCAATTACGTAACTTTTTAGTGCCCCCAACAATCATGGATAATTCACCATCCACCATATAGAAAGCGTTATATTCACTGGTCTCAATTGATGTATTGTTATCATTTTCTCGATACATCTTGACTAAGAACATTTAAAAAATTGGTATTTAAATATCGGTTCGATGTTCATAGTTACGAACACATTCGTAATTATAATCGATAAAACGCTTCTTCTAAAAATTTCCTATCTACGTATGTTAAATGTATTTATTTTATTACTTATATCACTATATAACGGTGCATATAAAAGAAAATAAAACCAAATGCGTACTTTACTTCGAAAAAGATTATTTACAGTTTAATTATATTGTTATTTACATAATTACCCATAGCACACCTTAACTCTATCATTTCAAACATTTATTTTCTAATTATTGCACTTTCACAAAAATTACGATTATTTCTTCAAAAATTTGAAACTTCATTTACTTCTTACCTATCTTCTTTATACAAAAAAGAGCAATATTCACAACAAGTGCAGTTCAACGTTTAATAAAATTGATATGTCCGAATAAATATCTTTTACGATTTTCTATAATCTATTGCATCTCCAAATCTGTGGAAACATGCAATTTTACTGGTTTGACTAAAAAAAATTGAGCACACTTGACCCATTTATTAATAGATCACCTCAACACAATCCACATGGGATGGGATGAACATTCGATGGATTTAAAAATATCAAATTGAATGGTAACAGAACAAGTCGAAAACCTACTCGAACAAAATAATTCTGGTTAATCCAATTGGTAGCGAATTTAACCGAATTAAAATGTTAAATAAAACAAATTATCATATGTTGCTATTCAAGTATTCAATATAATCAAAAGAAAACACTACATCTACTAAGTTCTTAGTTAGCATTTTATACGTTTATAAACAAAAATGACAAATTTTCTATGCATAAACACTATTGTGTTCTCCCTAAACCAATAATAAAAAATATTTATAACGCAACAAATTAGGATTGTATAATAAAAGTTGGATTAATTTTATTAAACCAGCAATCATATGAAATTACTTTACAAAATATATTACTTTCATAACAAAACCAACCAAAATGAATGGGTTCAATCGGTTAATTCAAGTCAACACGAAAATTGCTCATCCCTACTCTTATAATTTATTTGAATCATTTGTTAAAATTTGCATAACAGAACTGCATGATATATCAAGAAAAGCTGCGCAATAGTGAATAAATAAACAAACAGCCAAACTAAAGAAAAACCTGAACAAGAAAGGACTGCATCTCCACAAAAACCCACAAACCCCACGCGAGAACATGAAAGTAGAATGCTACATGAATCGGCATTCTCTACGTAATTTATCATGGGCCCGGCAAAAATAGTGAACTTATTAATGGCCCAGCAAAATTAGTAAGCCTCGCTGGCGGAGCCCAAAAGTGGACTCCACTATTTACATGCAAGTAAAGATTATAGTAAAACTGCAGGTCAAGCAAACATTTCTTAACATAGAAACCGGCATTAGATAACACCAAAACCACAGTATATCACACAAGAACTGTAGCATGGAACGAAGTCCTGAACCGTATTCCAAACATACTCCCTCAAATATAATAGTCTAAAACATATTTTATCAATAAAGTAAATATTTTGTTCGAGTGAACATGGTCCTAAGAATTCAACATACTACAAACCAACGGTTATTTCTTCACAATTCACTAGCATGTTCTTCCCAAAACCTGCACATAAAACAGTAGATGAAATTTACAACAGCAAAATGTAAATACAACAACAGTTTCAGTTTGACCAAAAGACAGCAAATGAAATCCATAGTTTCAGCGAATTCGTTGTTAAAATTTTATCGCAAGTAGCATTCATAATGCAAATTACTTACCAAATCTTGTTCCTTCTCTATACCCTCCCAACATAATCATGCTCTCTACTGGATCGATCTTCCACCTCCTACGCAAAAATAGAAACAAAATGTAAATCGATGTTCTTGATCCATAATTTAATATTGATATCAGAAATAACACATAATTTAATATCAGAACATTAACCACTGCAAAATATACATGTCAGCAACAACTGTGCAACTATTTACGTACTATTATTAAGTTTATTGGCGAACTTGGCCTAGGCAGGTGAGTCAACTATACTATCTTTGCTTAAAAAAAACTGGACTGTTCATGAGCATAAAACATGCAAAGAAGAAGGTATGTTATTCATGTATACTCTAGCAAATATAATAGGACATATGACTAAAGATCAAACCAAAGTTCAAAGGAGTGTTAGTGCCATTTCAAATCACAAGCTCAAAAATGACTATTTTGTCTATGCAAACAACGATCTTATGTATGAACAAAAAAAATCTTTTTAGCTAAACAAAAAATAAATCCAATTTTTTTATGTTTATGGATCATAAATGTCGGAAGAGCTGATCAAATAGTGTTTAAAAGCTCAAACTTCAAGATGCACATTTAAACTAGATCACATGCAGATTTTACTAAAGGGATATCATACAATTATTTGCTCAAGGGGGCAAAAAGATTTGTGCGGTGTGCGGTTTTTTTGTGTAGTGGGTTTTTTTTGGAGGGGGGGGAGGGGGGGGGGGGTCTGATTTTGTAACTTGTTGAAGGAACACCATAAAATCTAAAGTAACATGAAAAAATAGTAAAGAAATTTCTACCATGCCTTAATATCACAGAAAATTTTAGACAGATGAAGTATTTAACAACGCTTGATGTTGCTAAAGTACTCAGTAACAAAAAAAATTAATGCAGCGCCCCGTTTTATGATTAAATACTTCAGCGTATTATGTTACGTCGTGACATGAAAAGAAATACGAAAAATTCAAAGGCAAGAAACTGTTATTCGAACATTGTCACCATCTGATTATTTTTCTTGAATGAATCACTGCAACATATCGACAATTTTCCATCAATGGATTCAATTTCAACAGCTTTTTCATCATAATCAAAGTTTTTCAATGTTATCACATGAAATATTATTTTTCATTTAAAAATATATAATTGGTATTTTTTTTTAGAAAAGATTCAATGATCAAACTTAGAAAGAATGTTATTTTTGGCTCTATTTAGGTTTATCTTAAACTTGATAGAAATCACGAATGCTTCTTCTATAGGGAGCGGCAATCGAAAACACCCCAGCACTTGACATGATATACTTTAGCTGTTGCATCTCATTGAGTTATATTTGAGGTTGAAATCGACCTCATACTTTACTTATAATATGCTTGAAAATGATAATAATTGATGTAGTGATGATTTGACAATAAAAAAATGTATTAATCGTCACCCAAAATCTACCAACATGTCAAACTTGTATTATCGCAATGTCTCGTTCTTACATTAAGTTCTTACATTAAATCCTGCAATCTCCAAAGATAGGTACAATGATACGAGTTTCACTTTTCAGCAAACCTTGGGTGATGATGTTATTTATTTATTTTTGTTTCCACCGCTGGATTTCTTAAATTACTTGGTTTTTTACAATCATAATTGAGTTTAAGATGATCGACACAAGTAGCCTGATCAATATCATATAGAAGATGATAATAATCATAATCATGCAATTTCCAATTTCCCTTTAACTCACGATAGCATTTTAATTTCAAATCAAAAGTTCATGTCGGTACTGGGTAACTGGGTTTTTGTTTCAAATGTGGATACTCCTTGTAATAACCTCATAATATTTTTGTTTCAATTTAGCCTGTTGAAATTAGCCAACTTGCCCCCTACTTATAATATGCTTGAAAATGATAATAATTAATGCAGTGCGACTGATGATTTGACAATAAAAAAATGTATTAATCATCACCCAAAATCTACCAAAATGTAAAACTTGTGTTACTGCACTGTATCGTTCTTACATTAAATCCTGCAATCTCCAAAGAAAGGTAAAATGATACAAGTTTCACTTTTCGGATAACCTTGGGTGATGACGTTATTTTATTTTTGTTCCTACGGCTAAATAAACGGAGATGACTAAATTGATGGAGACGGGAGACTTCAACCAAGTTAAATGCATCAAGGATGACAATAATAGACTTTTGATGAAGGACGATGAGATAAAAAATAGATGGAGAGATTACTTCGACAAGCTATCCAATGAAGAAGGTGATAGCACTACGATCGAGCTGGACAACTCCTTTGATGACACCAGTAGACATTTTGTTTGGAAAATTCAACAGTTCGAGGTAAAGGAGGCTCTAAAATGGATGAAAGCAGACAAGACATTGGGGCCTGATGACATCCCATTGAGGTATGAAGATGCCTTAGAGATACAGGGATAGCCTGCCTAACTAAGTTGTTCAATAATATTTTCAACTCAAATAAGATGCCAGATAAATGGAGGAGAAGCATATTGGTATCAATTTTTAAAAATAAAGAAGATATTCAAAGTTGCACAAACTACAGAGGAATTAAGCTTATGAGTCATACAATAAAGCTTTGGGAAAGAGTCATTGAGCATCAATTAAGAAGGATGACAAGCGTTTTAAAAACACCAATTTGGTTTCATGCCTGAAAGGTCGACCACAGAAGCAATTTTCTTAATAAGACAACTTATGAAGAGGTTTAGAGAGCAAAAGAAGGACCTACACATGGTAATTGATTTGGAGAAAGCTTATGACAAAGTACCGAAAAAGGTTATATGGAGGGCTCTGTAAAAGAAGAGTCCCAACAAAGTACATTACTCTTATCAAGTAGCCTGATCAATATCATGCGAGGATGAAGCCAGTGATTTTCCCATTAACATAGCACAGCTTTAAGCTCTACATTTTGCCCTAATGAAGATGAGGTTACGAAGGGTATACAAAGTGAGATTCTTTGGTGTATGCTCTTTGCTGATGATGTGCTAATTGATGAAAATAAAATTGGGATTGATAGACAACTGGAGCTGTGGAGTCGGACTTTAGAATCAAAGAGTTTTAGGCTTAGCATAACTAAAACAGAGAATATGAAGTGAGATTTCAACGGTGCTAGGTCAGAGGATGGAGTTGTCACTCTGGCCGGATAAGTAGCTCCCAAGAAGGAATCCTTTCGATATTTAGATCGGTGTTCCAGTATGATGGTGATATTAATGAAAATGTTAGTTTTAGAATTCGAACGGGATTGGTGAAATGGCGACAAGCATCTGACATTCTCTGTGACAGGAAAGTCTCATAGAAGCTTAAAGGATACAGAACGGCAATTAGACTTGCGATGTTGTATGGTGCAGAATGTTGGACTACTAAAAGTCAACACATCCACAGGATAAGCATAGCAGAGATGTGTATGCTGCGATGGAGCTGCGGTCATATAAGAAGAAATCGAATTAGAAATGATGATATAAGCAATAAACTTGGAGTAGCACCAATTGAGGAGAAGCTAGTTCAACACCGCTTAAGATGGTTTGGACATCTCCAACGAAGGCCTCCCGAGACACCTGTGCGTGTTGGACTTATAGGTCATGTCGAATGCTCAAAGAGAGGTAGAGGTCGACCAAGGTTGACATGGAATGAAGTAGTAAAAAGGAACTTGAAGGATTGAAATATATGTGAAAAGCTGGTGTCGGACAAAAGCACGTTGAAGTTAGCGATCCACGTACCAGAAGCATAAGCTAGGAGTTTTTTTTGCTTAAGATTGATTTAGAGGTAGTGTTATGAGTTTTAGATTATAGGACTAGTAAGTAGGAGTCTAAGTCGTTGTATTTGATCTTCGATCAATATTACTATTAGTACCATTATTATTATCATCATGGTTTTTTATTTATTTATTTTACTTAGTTATTATTATTATTATTTGTTTACTTATTTAACTTTATTTTATTATTATTATTTTGGTTATTATTGTTGTTGTTGTTGTTATGACTTTTAAATTGACTTTGTCATTTAGTCTGGGTTTCATCTCTAGCCGACCCCAACTTGTTTGGGAATAATGGCTTAATTGTTGTTATTGTTGAATTTTTTGGTTTTTTTTATAATCATTATCGTGTTCAAGTTGATCAACACAAGTATCCTGATCAATATCATACAGCAAATGTTAATACTCATAATAATGCAATTTTCCTTTAACTATAAGTCATAATAGCATTTTAATTTCAAATCAAAAGTTCAGTCAGAACTGATTTTTAGTTTCAAATGTGGATATTCCTTGTATTAACCTCATAAAATTGATGTTTCGGTTTAGCTCAATAAATTAACATTTGTGATTGGCACCTTATTTAGCTAATCAACCACCTAACAATAATATTATAGAACTAAAAGCGGATGAATACCGTATCCCCTCTGTGCAAAAGAGTTCTTCCTGTGGAGAGCTGCGGAGGTGTAATAGGAAAAAAGTTTATGAACTCCTCAAGCAAATCATTGTGATCTTCAAGTAGTGCAGCTAACTGCAAATAAAACAGCTTTTAAACTTTGCTGTTTATTTTATCAAACATAGCTAAAAATAATGGAGACGTAGTTTATAACCTCCTCATAGACATCTGTAATTGGCTTGTGCTCCTTCAAATACATGTTAAGAATACGTAAAATTGACTTGTATACATTCTTATCGGTATGGAAACGACGCTGCAAGTTGAGCATAATTGTTGATATCAAAACTTACATATAACATACTGAGTTTAAACCATTCATGTAATGTATTCAGACCTCTACTTTTTTTACCAAATCAATTGCTTTTCCGAAATCAGTTCGGTTGTTCTCATCAAGCTTGATTTCATAGCCTGTAGGGAGGAATGCATTGAAACCAGGAATAAGACTGTCGTGGCCTTTAAACAATTGTTTCACCCTTAAAATCACTTCGACGGTATCGATTCTGCAAATTGAAAAAAAAAAATCACACGCATTGACATATACAGACATACATACACATATACATACATACACATACACATATACATACATACACACACATATACATACATACACACATGTAAAAGCCAAGATTGCCAAACCTCTGATTCTTGAAATCTTTCAGGACTTCAAGGAAATCATCATACTTTTCGATCTTATCTTGGAATTCAGATTTCACATCCATCACATATTGTAACGCATCGGCCATTGATGGCTTAGGATTTAGGCCACCATTGGCTGCATTTGGAGAACCCATGTTGTCTTGATAAAGATTTTATAGAAACCTAAAAATTACATTAGATCAATATAGATCAGAGTTAAAATTGATCCATTCAAATGTATCATAATTTGACATACACTAACCTTTACAGATTTCATGCTGTTTGCATCATCTATCTATATATATCATGAACACAATTTTTACCTTGAGAAAATAACTAAAGTAAACCAATCACTAAAGATTCTAGACTTATACTAAGAAGTCAAATTGCATTTCCCTACGTTTGATTCAGGTACTTGATCAATTGTAGCAATTTTAAGTCTAAAAGCACCAACTTCCCAGAAGTTCACCTAATTTGCACATAAACCTTTCCATGACATTCAATATCCCCTCCCAATTAAAAAATAATAAAATCAAAGAATCTATGAGACAAATATTAGTGGGGGTTGTACACTATAAAACGACTTGTGAAGGGTAAAAGGGAAATTAATGGTGAAGAAAAGCAGGATCAACTTTTCTTATTATGGATTCAAAAAAATTTCTATTATGTAAAATCAAAATCAAACTAGAATCAACTTTTCTTGTATAGAATGCTTTATTATAACATATTACAAGGCTAATAAATAGCGATATCATGACAAACTATAATCTGGATCTTTATATCCATTGTTTAAAGATTTCTTTTTCAGCATATTTTGTGTCGTTCATTTTTTTCCTTATGGATTCCAAAATTTATCAAATTGAAGACAAAATTAATGGTAGATATCATTTCCCCTATAAAATCAATAATTAAAAACAAAAACAAAAACAAAATCTAGAAACCCCAAATCCCAAAATTCACTGAACGACATATCAAATTTCAAATGGTATAGAAGATGAGTATTGCAAATTAACTAACCAAGCAAACCAATAAACAAAGTTCAAAGGAGGGTCTTAAGCTGGGAACCGATCAAGACCTATGCTCCAATCCAACCGATTTTTACACAGTAAAAGAGAAATAGCAACAAATTTGGATCAAATTTCCATGTATTTCCTATCTTTTATTCGAAAAACGGAACCCAAACAATTAAGTTTTGAAAAGAATGAACTGCATCGTGATAGGATCGGACAAGAATAATCTGCAGATAGATTTGAAATTTAGGGAGAAAAAATAACAATGTAAAAGAGGAGAGAGAGAAGAACGTATGGATGATATACAGTAATTTTTTTTATCGTAGAGTCAGAAATACTTATTACCTGAATGAAGAACGCCCTTTATAAAATACGGCAGGAAGGTAAATTCAAGGTTTTGAATGATGATAAATCGAAGAGACGAGGGATTGAGGGCCATTAATAGGAAGGAGCTAGGGTTCGTAGAAAGCATTAATGGAAAGGTTTGAAGGACAAACAGGAAAGGAAAGAATTGAGGAGTAAAAATGTAAAAAAAAAAACAAAAAAAAGGTTGTAGAATTTGGACGACCGTTGCAACAGGTTTCATTAATGAGATTTAAAAGGGCATTTATTAGTATAGTTTAGGAAATAATAATGTGTTTAGACCAGTTTAGAAAGTATTTACAGAAATATGTCACTTTTGACAACATTAGCAAACATTAGCCGCTGACTAAGTATGCGGTGAAGGAGGCGATTTTTCAAAAAAAATCGCCTTCACAAAATAGTTTAAATCTTCGAGGCGATTTTTTAAAAATCGCCAAATCGACTTCTTTTCGAGCCTACTTAAGTCCAGTCAGTTTCTCTCCTTCCCCTCATTTCTCACTTTCCCAAAAACGAACTAAAAATCCAAAATCTGCTGAAGTCCTCCATTTTACTCAAAAACGAATTTGTTTCGTTAAATTGTTGGTTAAGTGTTATACTTGTAGATCTAGACAAATGTCTTCAACGTAGTTCAAGGTAAAATCACAAAATCCTAGTTTTTATTTAAATTTTATGAAATTGCAATTTGTTAGTTATTGAATGTAGAGAAACTAAATTGGAGGTTGGAATAAGTTAATTAATGTGTGCTTACTCATATAATGATAGAAACGTCTTTTGATTTGTAGAATGACGAAAAATTTAATTCCTACACTTTGCTATTATGATGGTGAATTGACAGTCGATGAGCAAAAAAAGGGTAAATATGTTAATGGTATGTGTAAACCAAAAAGAGTGGGGAAAGGTTGCAAATTATCGGAACTGAAAGAATCTGTGTACAAAACCACGAAAATAAGTCCAAAAGATTTTGAAATTGAATTAGTAGTTAATTAACCGACAGACTTGGATTCGAAAGCAATATCACTAGTAGACAATAATGACGATATTGAAGTAATGTTTTCTACCGTTACAAAATCGATTGAGTTATATGTACGGAAAATTGCAAAACATTAATCACAACAGCGTTTGTCATCTCCTGTTGTTAGTAGTGGAATTGGGTATTATACACAAATGTTGGAGATGTTGACTCTCCTCTCTAGCTATGTTTCTCCTATTTATAGTAACACATACTTAAATGCTGGAAGTTACTGTCCTCCTCCCATGCATTACAGATTCATGTCGTACATGAATTTGTAACCTCCGATGCAACAGAACTTTCCACATTACAGACTACGTATGGATCCGTTGATGAGTCAGAGGTAATGCTGTTATGATGAATAGTTGGATTTAATTGCACTTGTTTTAATTTTCTTACAATGCATTATTATGTAGTTAGCTTCTAGCAACAAACCACGCAACACAACAATGCAGAATCATCAATACTCATTTATCACATTTTGTATATCCCACCCCATCCGAACTCCATGATATCAGTAAGAGGTATGGTGATATACATTTGTTTATGGTGCTCTCTGTTAGTGGTTGGTAGATAATTGATTCTTATGTTTTTAACAGGTGTATGACAGTTGATACAGCTGCACAGTTGAGTGTCGGACCATCGCACCATTATCCGGATGCAGATGTTGACATTGATGTGGACGTTGATGGGGGTGCAGTAGTTGGTGAGGATCCTCCAATCGATAACATGACTACAAGAAATGATAATGAAGACAATTGGATTGAAAGAATACAAGTTAACAATGATCCTTTGAATTATGACTTTCCTATAGCGGATGATATTGATGGTGATAGTGATGAACCAGAGATGGAAGTACCCCTGGATGATGATCATTATACTGCACAGATGATGGCAAGATTTGTTGTTGCTAATCTTCAATTTGCGAACAAACGATTTTCAACTGCTTGCGTTCAAAATGGGTTCAGTGTTAGAATGGTTTTTGAGACGAAGGAAAATTTTCTTCAACAGTTAACCGAAAGGTCCATTCTACATGCGGTTTCGTATAAGCCAATCAAGTCAAATATAAAAAAATACACTGCTATATGTAATGTTGATAATAGTTTTCCTTGGAGAATACATGCGATAGTATCGAAAAAATCATAGTCTGGATGGTGGAAAATTTAGAAATATCCAAGTGAACATAGTTATGTCAACCCAACAGTTACTTTGAACTATAAGCAAGCAACTTCTAAATTTCTTGTGACAAAGATCATGTCTTTTGTCAAAACTGATTTGGATATTTCAACCAGTACAAAGCTAGTGCTTGTACAAGACAAGTTATTCATAAACATTAGTTACATGAAAGCTTGACGAGCATTAAGCAAAGCGATAGAGAAAATATATGGTGATTAGGCTGAATCATATGTGACATTGCCACAGTATTTTGAGGAGATAAAGAGGACCAATCCTGTATCTATAGGTCATGTGATACATGATGAAGTTGGAGTATTTGATCATGCCTTTTGGCATTTGGGCTTTACATTACAAGTTTTCTGCACTGTCTGTCTTTGTTATGTATTGACGAGACGCATTTGTATCGTAAGTACAAAGAGACGGTGCTTGTTGCTATTGCATTAGATGCAAATGATTATCTCTTTCCTTTGGCTTATGTAGTTGTCGAATCTGAGTCATGCGATAGTTGGGGTTTATTTTTTTCATGCATGCATGAATTCATTCCTAGTGTCCGTAATCGACATAATACTTTCATATCAGATAGGATGAAAATAATTCTGAAAGCTTTACATGACAAATGGAGAGAACCACACACACATCGCTATTATGCAAGACATATAAAAGCAAACTTTCAAGCAGCAGGATTCAAAGATAAATGATTAATAGGTTTATTGTACTCAGCGGCATGTGCTTCAGAGGAAGTCGAATACAGGAAAATTAGAGAAGAGATCAAAGCCACTAATCGAAAAGATCATGATTGGACTGAGAGAAGTTTGGGAAATTACGAGGAAAATTAGGCATTGTGCAAAGATGATGGAGGACGCTTTCATGTTATGAACACTAATGCCTCGAAAAGTTTTAATGGTGTACGAAAAAGAGCTTAATCTTTACTTATAAAGGCATTGGTTGCACGAACCTTCTTTTGCTCGATTGAATATTTTTGTAAGAGATGTCAAATTGCATATGAACTAACAACACGCTTTACTTCAAAGAGGGAAGTTAAAATAGCGGAGATGGCTAGTGAAGCACGTCGATGTAGAACTTGCAAGGTTCAGCCAAACCGAATGGCAAGTGATTCACTATTTTGGGGAAACATTTCACTACTATAGAAGTTACCATTTGCTCATGAAATGACAGCTTGTTCGGCACTGGCTAGTGGTGCTAATAGAGCACATCATGATTTTTCATCACAGCAGTACTTAGTTGAGAGTTTCAAAGCTGCTTATAAATCTGAGTTTCATCCGTACGTGATAAGAAATGTTGGAGCGCATATATCGGTCAAATAATTTTGCTTCCTACTACGAAAAGACAACTAGTGAGACCACGATCTACAAGGATTAAAGGTGTGATGAACGAAAGCCAGACGTCTAAATCAAATAGGTGTAGCAAATGTGGTTTGCAAGTTCATAATCGCAAGCGATGTACTTCAGTTGTATAATAGGAGAATGTAAGTGCTATGAATCGAATTCGACTATATGATGTAGATGTTGAACATGATTGTATTATCTATATATCGAACTTGATTTTATTCTTCAATTGCTTTTGTTTATTATCTATTGTGTCATCTAGTTTATAGGTTGAAAATGTATGTGTATCATGTGTCTATGTAGCTTGTTGTTGGGTTTAAGCAGCAGATACGAATTAGTAATGTTTGAGAAATCGCATGTATGCAATTTTTCGAAAATCGACCGAAGGTGACTTTTCAAAAGTCGCATACAGGAGGTTTCTCAAATATGGCTAATTCATACCTGTTGCATAAACACAGCAGCAAGCTACACATACCATTACATATCCATTCAAATCAACAATCTACATAAACACATGATACATAAACATAGTACACATAATACATATAACACATAAACAAGCTATATATATCACTACATAACCATTCAATTCCGCAACAAAAATCATTTCCATTACATATCCAATCAATGAAATAAACTGCATGAGTTTCAGAAAATCTGAAAATTTGACGGGATAAGACAACTAACCAATAACCAACTAATTGAAACTGCAACTCATCCTCTCAAACGATGAAACTCCAACCGGGTGCATCTAGTACGACGTTCAGGTTATTGAGATATGTATTCTTCTTCTTTAATCTCAGTGGTTGATCCAATGTACACGATGGTTGAGAAGGGAGATGAGTGTATTCTTGCTGTTGTTGTGACGATGGACCTCCACCTTGTGACGAAGTACCTTCACCTCCTCTATTTTGACATGTGTGTGTAAGCAGGAGTGGAGGGTCTATGGGAGGTGGATGTGGACGTCTTGGTCTGTCTATTTTGTTCCTTCCTAACACAGCCTGTAAAATGTTTCTGATGTTTAAGCACATCCTCTTTGACTCCTCGTCAGCTTGATGTTCTTCGAGCTTCTCTACTGTTTCCAAAGCCTTGTAAATACCATTAGCATGTACAAATCATTGTAAAATTACCAGTATACAATGCTAGTTCATTTCATTCAATTTATCGGTATACGACAAACTTATAACATTCCTCTCAAGCGGTGCTCAAGCGGTGTATGGAATCCTGGGAACTGCTTCTGTTGGCACCTTTAGAACATATCTGAGCATAATGTTCCAATACCACCTCTTATAATCTTCAACAGAAATGATTGACTCTCGCTCAACCAGAGTAAACATATGCCTTTGATTCCATAACCCAATGGCAAGGGCATAGTCCTCCACGTCGTATTCCCCGCTATATGTTGGTATATTTTTTGGTATATTATGCACCATGCCAAACCATCGCATAACCCGATCAGGTAAGTGATATGCAATCTAGCTCATGCAAATAAGCAGATTCCTAGCTGTCCATATGTATCTGGCGGCTGTACATATAGTTGGAAGCAGCTCAAGAAAATCCTGCATGTACGATGCCCATGTCATCGAGGGTAGTCCATCACATCCAGCTCGTTGCGGTAGAATTTAACATTTATACGTGGAGTTTGTGATGTTTTTTTGGGTCCTATCCACCTGTCAAATGATGTATTAGCAAAAGAATACTACAAACGCATATTGTATTACTGAATTTGGTTTAAGTAGATAAATAATTATACTGAAACCTAAGAGGCAACATCTGATCAATAACAATGTTTCATACTTTGATTCGACCGACGGGAAGATACATTCGTGACCAATGCTGCACGTGGCAACAAACTATTACGAAACAAATTGAAAATTTTCATAACAAAGAATGAACTATGGACATTTGTTGTAGACCTGTAGCAGCGTCAAACATCTGCCAATAAGTTTAGTCTCTAAAAGAGAGAGTCTAGATGGCTCCATATACATGTGACATAGGACCACACTACCCCACGAAAATTTTCCACACTCACCTAAATCAGCTAGAAATAGCAGCATCTAAGATCCACTCGGTTCTTGGAATGATCACACACCAATCGAGAAGTTATAATGTGCAAAATGATTGCTCTTACACGCTGCTGAATCTGAGCATCTGTAGCATTAGTAGGTATATCATAAGATAAAGCATGTCGATACCACTTTACCTCCACCATTTTGTTTCCCCTAACTTGTTCGGGAGGAGGAGCAAGACCCAACAATTCCTCACATAGCTGCAAGTAATCATGCTGCTCATCGACAACTAAAGGATTGCCTTCAATAGGCAAACCTAAAAGCACGACCACGTCTCCTAACGTGATGGTCATTTCTCCAACAATGAAGTGGAAAGTAGAGGTCTCTGAACCCCGTCTATGTGCTAGAGCGATAATGAGATAATGATCTAGCTACATATAACCTAACTTCATTACAGTCAAAAATCAAGCTCTATCTATCTCTTCCAGAACTCTAGGATGTTGAGAAGTGACTTTTTTTAGAGAAATGCAGCGATAGATAGTGAAATTCGGATCTTCGCATTGTTCAAAAAATAAAGATACATTACCATTGACAAAATTTGATTAACAATGAGGAAACAAACTAAAATTTAATGTAAGTTACCATCATCCATTCTTCATTCGACATGCGATGTAACAGTTGAAGGTACAACACACTATCATTTGCTGGACTAGGTTCCATCTCAACATACTCTACAACAAAACAAGATATTGCTTAAGCCCTTCATACATACAATGTTTGTCACAATTACTCATACAAATCAAAGCGAAATCCTAGTTGTTAGTAACCACATTACCCTACTCGACGTACAAGCTATACATTGATTATATTTATTTAAAACATATCTTATATATAAAACCCTACTTTTGAAAAAATTACAAATCGAAGAAGAAAATGATACCAATATACTCAACAATTCTGGATGTGCTAGCATTTGTGACAATCCTGTTCTTAATTACCTAATTAATTAAATTTAATTATGGATAATTAATTATAAATTGTGATTTGTGAAATTTAATTGTGAAATTAAATCTAGTTTTTGAGAATAATTTATTTGATTTATTTAAAATGAGTTTCATTTCTTAAAGGGTTTCAATTTAAATTTGAAATACTATTAAATCAATTATTTAAAGGGGCATTTCACCAGAAGGACAAACTTGGCAGTCCAATTAGTTTCTAGGACACACATTCAAAGAAATTACTTTCAAGGCCAAAGTCAGCAGAATAATTACTTTCAAGGACAAAGTCAGCAGTCCAATTACTTTGAAGGACATAATTTCATAGGTTTTTAGGCCCTAAAAACTAATTATTTTACGTTTTGTCCTTGAAAGTAATTATTTCAGTTGTGTGTCCTACAAACTAATTCCACTTGCTAAAGAGGTCCTTGTGGCTAATTTCCACTTATTTAAATTTGGCATTTAGGATAAATTGTTAATATTGAGATTTATTGCTTTAAAATGAGAATTTGCAATTAATGGCTTATTTTATTTTTAAAAAAATAATGAGAATAACTTTTATTTGTAAAGGTTATATTTAATTTTGTAAAACTATCTCAATATTAATAGAAACGAGAATTTTTAACTTGTGATTGGTTTTGGTAAAATTAAAAATCAATTTATATTTTATAGAACATTGTTTAGTGTAAACTTGTGTTTTTTAATATGTAAAACAAAAGGAATTAGTAACACTTGTCCTTATTGGGTCCATACTAGAACCAAAGCCCATTTAATTAAGAAGAAATCTCTTTCTCATTTCATTATACGTTCATTTCCATGTTCTGTAAACTAAAATAAGAAACCAAGTATGTCACGGCCCGTTTTTCCGTACCCTTTGAATCGACAATAAACCACACATGTCCAACTCAAATTGCATGAAAATACGGAACATGAAGGGTAATAAAGAAAAATAGACAGAACAGAATCTCACACGAACGGAATAACATATAATATTGAACCAATATCTTTACAGCGGAAAACCTTTAAATACATATATCAGAGTCTAACATAAATTCAGCTTGGACAGTTATAAACATCTGTCCTTACAATTGCTGACAAACATCAACTAAAAAAAACTAAGTACAATGGATAATAGAATACGTCCATACGTAGATGAATATCTCCAGCTCTCCTCTGGAAAACTCCAATCGTCTTCGACCAAACCTGAAACTACTCGGATCTGACCCGAGTATTGAAAATACCCGAATCAAGCTTGATAAACCAGCGTGAGAAAAACTCAATAATAAATGACAGTGTCATATATCAACCTTTGAATAAAATCCTTTGAAAAAAAGAGTATCTCATAAGACCACGCCCACACATAAACACAGATAGGTTTTTATCTTATGATAACTAAAACACTTTTATATCAAAACATTTGATATTATTTCTAATGACATCTCTTTTGAAAACATTTGCAAATAAACTTATTAATCTTATCCGAAATGGTTACCCATATATCATTTCGAGGCTATTCATTACGCCAATACAAACAAAACCGCAGGTTCTTATTAGAGAATGGATTTCCATACAAATGACCAGGTGAAGGATCTACCTTCCGAAATGGGTACACCTCTAGATGGATGTCCTGAGGAACCATCACAAAGCTCCTCTACCAACACAAGACCGGCCTACCTCTATAACTAGATAGTACCGAATATGTCAACCCTCGGTCGTTACTGACCTTTAACCGAGCGCTCGTTTCCATACACCACATTAATTTACATCCCGAAAGTCATAGTGGGAAGAAATATATCTAGAAGGGGATGATCATACCCTAATTGGGAATGACCCACTTAGCCTTGCCGCATCTAATCATGTTTCGGTCATTTCCAGTTTGATGAGGCTTAAGGCAACGATTACCTTTTCACATAGCACATATCATATCTTTGAATGCCACATTTTCCATTTCCTTTGACTACTAATTGCCTTCCACAAAAATACAACCCTTGAGCTCGTACGTCTCAAGGAGGGTGTTAAGCTAAGAGAAGTTGCCTTCTCCGCCACCGACTGATGTACGTTTGTAAAAACCAATGTACGTAATCTTTAGAAATGCAATGTCAGACAAACATCCATACAAGTTGTCCAGGAACTGGACAAACCGAAGGCACTCTCCTACTACCACTAGTAGCGAGTAGTCCTTGCAATCCGAAAAATCTCCATCATGAGGAGACCGCTGCTATAAATAACTCTATAAAGGGGGCTAACCAGAGCATGTTCAACAAGCAGTTTCCACGTAATGAAGATCCACGGTCTTCAATAATCATCATCTTCAACGTGTCTTCACATTCGAACGTATACATTGGTTCGAAGTGGTTTTCGGATAGGAATCACCCAAATCCGACCCCGGTTCCTTCGAAATCCAATTATCGATAAAAAGTAAATATGAGTATACAGGATTTATTAAGTCTCGTTTCACTTTAATTCTTTTCGGATGATTTCGAAATCTCTTTCTTTTGATTTAGAATAATTCTAAGTAATTCATTCTTTTGCCTTGGATAATATCTCAAATTTCCTTGCCTAACTCTCGATCCAAATTTCTTAACTTTTAGGTGGGTCAAAAACAATGTTATTAAAGACATCGTTTGTGATAAACGCTAAAATAAATCTTAGCAAACATTTTTGAGTAAACAGAAATCATTCATTTTGGAGATTTCTTAAATTTTGGATAATACCACTCTTCTTTTATTTTGGAAAACTTAACAAAATCTTTTTATTTAAAAGTATTCGGGCTTTCCTTTCGATCTGTTCCACCCCTCGCCTAAGAAAAGAAAACATAAGCCAGGTAAGTTCAGGGCACTAGTTGCTCCATCCCTAACCTTAGTTAAACACCTTGTTTTATCTTCCCAGATCTCATAGGTGGGACAAATGTACTAGTCGTTTCCGTATACTCAGTTATCAACTTTATTTTGGAATTGATCATAAATATTCCAAATTATCGTTTAAACACTTAATTTTCCTTTTAAAAACATTCTCAAACGACTTTAGGAAAAATCGTTACATTTAAACTTATTTTCAAAAAGTTATACCATTCGTAGCATAAAAGTGCTACGGAAATTGCTATATAAGCTTATTTGTTTAAATCAACTTTTAAACATTTGATAACTCATATTTTTCAATCCAAATCTCTTTCAAATAATTTAAATAGATTTATCAAATTTATTCCATATTTTTCCGTAATTAAAAACGTTCATTTAAACAGATTTCCCGTTATGGTCACTTAACTGCACTAGCGCGATTTTTATAGAAAATTGATTTGAACTTAATTCAAAATCTACAAAATGAAATCTTGATTTTCTTTCTTCATTTAGAAGATATGGATATAATAGTCCGAAATTTTCTTATCCCGAAGAATTACGAGCTATATTCCACTCTACACATTCATTTGAACTTTTCGGCGCGAAATCGCGAACTACCGTTGCACGACGCACCTAGTTTTAACTTATTTTTCAATATTTGAAATAATATATTCAAATTGGATTTTAACACTTATAAAATCATTACTAATCATTTTAAATCAATATTTTCACTTTTTAAAGTATTTAAAATGTATTTTCACTATTACCATATTATAATATTATTATATTCCTACTATTTTAATATTAAATTTTAAATTCCAATTTCAATTCAGTTTAAATTCTAACTTCAAATTAAACTTATTTAAACTTAGATTTCAAATCTAATTTCAATTTAAACTTCAATTCAACCTTAATCTCAACTTCAAATTTTCAAAATCGATTTTAATGTCAATTTCACTATTCATCTTAATTTCAATTTCTATTTAACTATCCTTTTCAAATCCGTTTCACTTCAAATTTTAAATTCTCTTTTATTTTAACTTTAATTTCACTTCTAAATGAAAAGAAACTTATTTTTTCAAAATATCTCATATCACTAAAATTTGGTCTTATTAACAAAGTGATTATTTAAATCAAAATGAACATATCCAATATTCATATTTATCACTAACATAACATCCATTCAACCAATCACATACCATATGATTTCAAATTCATCATTCACTATTACTACCCTAACGGGATATATTATCACAATTAAATTAATTAACTAACTATCAAATCATCCATATTAACAATCAAATAAACATTCATATGTCCTGAGTGTGTAAATGTGATTGTTTTATCATAACTAAAATATACATCCAAAAGCGATGAGAATTTCTCACTTAATTAACTATGGTTAATTACTAATCATTTCTCTTATCATTTATCAAACCAAGTTATCATCCATATCACAAACATATAATCAACAATAATATCAACCAAGTTATCACCCATTAAACCATCCAACATATACTAAACTTTTAAATCATTATACTTGAAATAATTTATGGATAAATAAGAGTACTCACCTTTAACCAAATTGATTAACTTCCTACCAACATTCATTTTCCAACACTTCACTACATCTTCTTAACTATACCAAACCATCACATAAACAACTTCGCCTCACTTTCTACTGCTCGGCCATCACCTTCTTATCTTTTTCTCGCTCCGAAGCTTCACGAACTTGCTCCTCTTCCTTGATAGGTTCGGCCATGCCTTATTCCACTCCTTCCTCCATCATTTATTGACTTCTTAGATGCTAAATCATGTTCTAATGGTATTCTAAGGTCTTTGGTAAAGTTTGGTTGTGTTTGGAGTTGATTTGATATGGTTTTGAAAAAGTTATTAAGGAAATGGAAGAAGAAGAAGAAGCCATTAAAGAGAGCTTCAAGGAGGAAGAAGAAGAGGTAGAAATGTATAAAAGTGGAAGGTATGGATGCTTATTTATATTTGAGCTTTGGATGACAAATGAGTATAATACCATTCTCTACTTTTTTGACTTTTTATTTACATTTTTACCCTTGATTTGACCTTTGCTTAATGGAGAAGAAATGGTTTGATTTGAATTTGTACTTAAGAAATGATGTTTGCCTCTTTTTCTTACACTTTAAAATGTTAAAATAACATATGCTCCTTTTCCATGTAAATTAGTAACATCTCATTAATGAGACAAGATGTAAAGTAATGATGTTGGTTAGTATAGATTTGTTTATAGGTTTATGTCAAATCATGTTACCTTTTGAATTATTTGTAAACTTTGACTTTTCAAAGTGCATTTGTTAAATGTAACATGTAACATAGTTTGTTAAGTTCATATATGTGTTAGGAAACATATCATGTTCAACAACTTGACGACAACTTGTTTTGGTTGAAAACGGTGTTTTTGTTGACAAATTTTACAGTCAAAATTTGACGTTTTTGTTAAGCTATATATTGATGTAAACCAAACTTTAAAATGAAATTTTTTACTTCTTTAAATAAATTAAAACATGTCTATTCATATTTTAAAATCATATTTGAATAATATCAAAATCTTTAATTTTACAGTGTATGTAAAACTGACAAAATGCAACAAATTTTGTTTATTTTTGTAAAACGATTATTAACATACTTTTAGATATCTTAATATACTTTTATTATTTTTATTAGATGTTTTAAATAAGATTTAACTTATCAAATAATTATTTAAATCCATTTATTCAAGCCTTTATTTATTTTTAACAAAACTTAACTTTTGTTGATTTGTTCTAAAATCCAAATTTATACTTTTTTAATTTATTAACTATAAGAATAAATAATTATTTATTATATATAACGTATTTATTTAAGATTTAAATTCCTTTTAAATTTGAAACGAACAAAATCTCTCATTTTCGATGTAGCGAAATTACAGGTCGTTACATTCTCCCCTACTTAAAAGCATTTCGTCCTCGAAATGAAAGTTAGATAAATGAATCTATCTCATACTCGTATCCTCAAATATTTTGACTTATCTATACCGATGGTAGAAAAAGAAGAAGGTTGATATCATAACAACACTAAAACAAATGATACCAAACATGCATATAAAGATTCCCCACACTAACCTGAGTATCTATCACGTACTTGAGGTTATATAGACATACATCAAGTCAGATTTCTATCATACCCATCCTAGTGCGTGCTGCACACTTAAGATAGTATATACAACAACCAAACAAAACTATACATCCAAAAACAACCAAACTGATACTATATCAACATAAATGAATACATTCGCATAACTCATCCCCTGACCTGACCATGTATTATATCTGAGGTCTATATATTTATATGCATACCAAAACATCAGTCCAACCCTTATCTTAGTATCTACTATTTAAGATAACTATCCAACTACTATATAGACAGACCCAAAACATCATACTATATGTGATATTTGATTCGATCTATTATTTGAATCCATAACTTTTCTTTCGAACCAGTATCGATCCCCCGATTTTCTGATGCGGACTTTGATCAGACTTCCTGATCACAAACCCTTGCTTTCCCTACATAGCTCTCAACTATGATAGAAAACTTGAGTACATAATCATAAACTCTCATCAATGCTCGCCATCAAGAATCGAGTGATAAATCCTTTTTTGGATTGGTGTAAACACCTCAAAGTTCTGTACTAAAATCTTAGATCAATATTTATGTGCCGAAATGATCTACGTTTAACTTATATACTTATTCACATTCATCTTTACCTAATATATCTCTTCAAAATTTCTATTAACCCAAGTTTATTTCACAACAATTTACTTTCTTCTAAATCCATTATTACTTAAGCTTACAAATATGACTTAAACTTGTACAATATACCTTTACTTCCTAAGAGTATATATACATATCCCCAAACATCAAACCGTCATTACTTCAATTGGGGTGTTCAACAAATGTGGAATTCTACTATTATCTCAAATTAGTAAGTTATAAAACTTAATCCTTAGTTTTATTTACCCAAGGTCTTGATTTAGCTAACATTGTTTATCTTATCCATATATTAATAAGACAACTTTACTAAGTGTACATCTTTTTCTTACTGATTCTATGATTAACTACTTAACTTATTTACCTATCTATTTATAAATCAAATTTATTTAACCTTAAATCCATCAAATACCTTATAGTCAAATTGTGAAACTTAATTCACATGGTATTTGTTACTTAAACATTTTCATCCAACAATCAACCTACTAACCATTTAATTCAAAACTATCCACTTCTAATCTTACTTCATTTTGAATTACCAATGATACCCTAAATATATCACTAATTCAAAGTTTTATATTAAGGTGATATTTCTTATATCTCTTATTCCTAAATTTCACTTTGATTTTAACCTAATCAAAGAGTCTAAATCTCAAATTATCTTATCTCCTTTATAAGTTATAGAACTTACCCTTTATATTATATTTACCCAAAATCTCAATTTAGGCTTATCTTTTTCTATCTTGTTGATAAGAATTTTTCTAAGTATACATTTCTTTTTACTTTCTCTAATTACAACTTCTAGCTGCAATATTATCATCAAATATCTTATAGTCAAATCGTGAATTTTACTTCACAAGATACTTGTACTTAGCTTTTAAATCCATCCATTATGAAAATAACTTAATCATTATTATTTCTTAATACTAAATATCTAAGGGTATATGATTAAAGTTCTAAATTCTAGCTTTCAACTAATTGATTCTATATGAAATATCTTATAGTCAAACTGTGCAATTCTAATCACAAGATATTCATACTTTAGTTTTACTAAGCTAAATTACAATCAATCCTTAATTTCTAACCCAATAATAATAATAATATCCCCTTTTATATTTAAAATATAAGCCTAAGGTAAAACTATTTCATTTACCAATTTTTTTAAAACAAAATCACTTTTATAAAATTACACTTTTATAAAATTAACAAATACGTGCTCATATATATAATACTTTTATAACTCACTCTAGGATGTTACTAACCTTATCTCTAATGAGTTACCCATCCTAGGATATTACTAATTCTATCTCTGATGAGACTTTACCCATAACAAAGCCAAGGTTCTCGCTTAACCTTCAGCTCTGATACCAAATGTCATGAACGGGCAGCTCCTGCACTCGCCCCGGTAAGCTTTTCAACCATCCCGCTACCCTTTTGCTTTTCAACATGGGGGCACTCCTGCTTTTCAACATGGAGGTGACCACAAGTGGTACCTCGAATCTACTTTTACGGCAAGCCTCTCGACTATCAACCAACCCTTTCACACTAGGGACATGTAGGGGTAAGAGTCTAAGCTTCGTCACTGTTCACAAAGCGAGAACCCCCTATCATGCTGAACGCATCAAGCAAAACCGATGTACGTAATCTTTATAAATGCAATGTCAGACAAACATCCATACAAGTTGTCCAGGAACTGGACAAACCGAAGGTACTCTCCTACTACCACTAGTAGCGAGTAGTCCTTGCAATCCGAAAAATCTCCATCACGAGGAGACCACTGCTATAAAAAACTCTATAAAGGGGGCCAACCAAAGCATGTTCAACAAGCAGTTTCCACGTTATGAAGATCCACGGTCTTCAATAATCATCATCTTCAACATGTCTTCACATTCGAACGTATACATTGGTTCGAAGTGGTTTTCAGATAGGAATCACCCAAATCCGACCCCGGTTCCTTCGAAATCCAATTAAGTAAATATGAGTATACAGGATTTATTAAGTCTCTTTTCACTTTAATTCTTTTCAGATGATTTCAAAATCTCTTTCTTTTGATTTAGAATAATTCTAAGTAATTCATTCTTTTGCCTTGGATAATATCTCAAATTTCCTTACTTAACTCTCGATCCAAATTTCTTAACTTTTAGGTGGGTCAAAAACAATAATATTAAAGACATCGTTTACGATAAACGATAAAATAAATCTTAGCAAACATTTATGAGTAAACAGAAATCATTCATTTTGGAGATTGCTTAAATTTTGGATAATACCACTCTTCTTTTATTTTGGAAAACTTAACAGAATCTTTGTATTCAAGAGCATCCGGGCTTTCCTTTCGATCTGTTCCACCCCTCGCCTAAGAAAAGAAAACATAGGCCAGGTAAGTTCAGGGCACTGGTTGCTCCATCCCTAACCTTAGTTAAACACCTTGTTTTATCTTCCCAAATCTCACAGGCGGGACAAATGTACTAGTCGTTTTCGCATACTCAGTTATCAACTTTATTTTGGAATTGGTCATAAATATTCCAAATTATTATTTAAACACTTAATTTTCCTTTTAAAAATATTCTCAATTGATTCTAGGAAAAATCGTTACATTTAAACTTATTTTCAAAAAGTTATACCATTCGCAGCATAAAAGTGCTACGGAAAGTGCAATATAATCTTATTTGTTTAAATCAACTTTTAAACATTTGATAACTCATATTTTTCAATCCAAATCTCTTTCAAATCATTTAAATAGATTTATCAAATTTATTCCATATTTTTCCGTAATTAAAAACGTTCATTTAAACAGATTTCCTATTACGGTCACTTAACTGCACTAACGCAATTTTTATAGAAAATTTATTTGAACTTAATTCAAAATCTACAAAACGAAATCTTGATTTTCTTTCTTCATTTAAAAGATATGGATATAGTAGTCCGGAATTTTCTTATCTCGAAGAATTCCAAGCTATATTCCACTCTAAAAATTCATTTGAATTTTTCGGCGCGAAATCGCGAACTACCGTTGCGCGACACACCTAGTTTTAACTTATTTTTCAATGTTTGAAATAATATATTCAAATTGGATTTTAACACTTATAAAATCATTACTAATCATTTTAAATCAATATTTTCACTTTTTATAGTATTTAAAATGTATTTTCACTATTACCATATTATAATATTATTATATTCCTATTATTTTAATATTAAATTTTAAATTCCAATTTCAATTCAATTTAAATTAAACTTCAAACTAAACTTTCTAGTGCTCGGCCATCACCTTCTTCTCTTTTTCTCGCTCCGAAGCTTCACGAACTTGCTCCTCTTCCTTGATAGGTTCGGCCATGCCTTATTTCACTCCTTCCTCCATCATTTATTGACTTCTTAGATGCTAAATCATGTTCTAATGGTATTCTAAGGTCTTTGGCAAAGTTTGGTTGTGTTTGGAGTTGATTTGATATGGTTTTGAAAAAGTTAGTAAGGAAATGGAAGAAGAAGAAGAAGAAGCCATTAAAGAGAGCTTCAAGGAGGAAGAAGAAGAAGGTAGAAATGTGTAAAAGTGGAAGGTATGGATGCATATTTATATTTGAGCTTTGGATGGCAAATGACTATAATACCCTTCTCTACTTTTTTGACTTTTAATTTACATTTTTACCCTTGATTTGACCTTTGCTTAATAGAGAAGAAATGGTTTGATTTGAATTTGTACTTAAGAAATGATGTTTGCCTCTTTTTCTTACACTTTAAAATGTTAAAATAACATATGCTCCTTTTCCATGTAAATTAGTAACATCCCATTAGTGAGACAAGATGTAAAGTAATGATGTTGTTTAGTATATATTTGTTTATAGGTTTATGTCAAATCATGTTACTTTTTGAATTATTTGTAAACTTTGACTTTTCAAAGTGCATTTGTTAAATGTAACATAGTTTGTTAAGTTCATATATGTGTTAGGAAACATATCATGTTGCAACAACTTGACGACTACTTGTTTTGGTTGAAAACAGTGTTTTTGTTGACAAATTTTACAGTCAAAATTTGACGTTTTTGTTAAGCTATATATTGATGTAAACCAAACTTTAAAATGAACTTTTTACTTCTTTAAATAAATTAAAACATGTTTATTCATATTTTAAAATCGTATTTGAATAATAGCAAAATCTTTAATTTTACAATGTATGTAAAACTGACAAAATGCGACAAATTTTGTTTATTTTTGTAAAATGATTATTAACATACTTTTAGATATCTTAATATACTTTTATTATTTTTCTTAGATGTATTAAATAAGATTTAACTTATCAAACAATTATTTAAATCCATTTATTCAAGCCTTTGTTTATTTTTAACAAAACTTAACTTTTGTTGATTTGTTTTAAAATCCAAATTTATACTTTTTTAATTTATTAACTATAAGAATAAATAATTATTTATTATATATAACATATTTATTTAAGATTTAAATTCCTTTTAAATTTAAAACGAATGAAATCTCTCATTTTCGAAGTAGCGAAATTACGGGTCGTTACAAAGTATTCCTCTCTCAAAGCCCTAGAAACCTAAATCAATCCCAAATCTAATTGCAAATCAAAGGGCTTTTGATCAATAGTTATAGAAATCAACTTCAGGTAATCTCCTCCATCATTTAGCGTATCTATTGAGTTGGTTATTCTCAGTTTAGGTTTAGGGTTATAATCTGTTTTTATCAAATTTGCTAAAATTAAACTAGGAATTGTTGATTGGTTGAGTGATAGATTCTAGAAAGCTATGGCAAGGGAAAAGGTGAGTTAATCACTCATGCAACCTATCTCTAAGATTTTATGTGCATGCATATAAGTTTCTTTGTTATATTGTGAAATTGGATGTTTGAATTGTTGCTTCTATGATTGAAATCCTAGTTAATCTTCTACTTGATGAAAGTAAAGTATTGGTTATGTGAAATTAGTAAAATTGAAAATCAACTTGATGTTTTGATGCTTTGAATCACTTGGAATGTTTGGTTGAACACCTCTAAATCAACTGCACAAAACATCGGAACCAAACACTGACATCGAGGACCGGTCGGAGGGCAACCTATATTTGAAATAGCTCCAGGTCAAGGTCCAACCAATGGACCGGTGGGCACCACCGGTTCACTCGTTGCGTGCACTCCTAGGGCTATTTCAGCTCTAGGAGACAACCTTTGACCCGCCATTCGCTCGTTTGTTCGTTCGTTTGCTTTCTTGATGCCAATTGCTTGTTTTTTATGCCTATTTCATATCGATTTCAATATTATTTCCAGATTTTGATTTAGGAATTTGTGGATTCGTTTTGGAGTTTTAATACTATAGAGTTTCTCTAAGAGTCCATAGCACAACACTAAATTTCTGTTGTATGTTTTCAACAAGGGTTTTGGAAAGGAATTGATTTTTAAATCGAACTATTTCTTTAAAATCTTTTTAAGTATATAAATTATATTATTTATAAACAATATTTATATAGATATTTATTTATTATTTATATATTAATAATGATTTGAAGTATAAACTAAGTTAGTTATAATCAAATGTTTAAACCCCTTTAAGGGTTGAGTTATCAATTCTTATGGATTTATAAAATGAGTGGGCTTATGTATAAGGGTTTTGAATTATGGTTTATTAATCAAATATTTTGTATGGAATTTTGAGACAACTATATTTATACAAGTGTATTTTTAGGATTTATAAAATATTTTATCAAATAGTGTATATTTATATAAAGTTAAATAATAAATGAGTTCATGTATTTCAAATTAAGAATTTAAAAGTAAGTATTTATCTAAATAAAGTATTTAGAAAACCATTTCATATATGATAGAAATTTTTTTTCAAACTATAAACTATTATTGGGTTTGTCTTTTTGGCATTTTCGTGCGACTTGTAGAATTTTAAATAAAATGTTTTGAGAACCTTCATTCTATAATTTGGATAATACTAATAATCGACTTAGTGTTACTGATTGGTTTAAATGCTCTCGAGTAACGCTTCATTGAATATGGTGTAACTCATTGAATAGAATGTTTGAGTAGGACTTACTAACCCATCAATGAATACTCGACTTTCACCATGTAGTATAGGATGCCTTGGTTAAATTCTTGTGATTGCTATTAGGAAGTATTTAACACTTTATAGTTGTATCTATTTTAGTGCTCGGTGGGGCCGATAGATCCTTAAGAGAATATAGTTCAGGTTTCTAGTTATATCTGTAATAAGTGAGATTTACTAGCTTCTAGTAAATACTTGAATTTCACCTGACGGTATATGACGTTTTGGTTAAGTTCTTATGATTACTAACAGCGATAGTATTTGACACTTTAGAGTGCATTTCTTTTGGTGTTTGGAAGGATCGATGGATCCTTAAGGATTATTCTCATGGATTTCATTAAAATATTTTGTGTCATGTTATGTGTTCTAGGATCATTTTGATTGGTATGGACAACCCTTATAATTGGATAAGGTTTATTTTACGGTAAGGACGATCCTTGGTATTAGATCAGTATGAGTGATACCAGATTTGTTGTTTTCCATAGTGCGGACAATCTTTGTGATTGGTATGGATGAACAAAGTGATTATTATGGATTGTTTCAGTTTTTTTATGACTTTCTAATGTCTCATGATTTAAATGTTCTTATGCTTTGGGATAAGTTCCGAGTTAAATCATTTTTGTAACTAGTTTGCAATTATAATGCTTTATACCTTATGTTATATCTTGTTCTCACCGTTTGGATATTTAGAGATAGTACGACCCATTTATTTTATATGCTCGGGTTAGGCCGAGACTTTTTAGGGTATAGGATAGGTTGACGTTTGGATGGTTGTGCTAGCCAGGAGATGAACATTTTTGACTTTTAGTTTATCTCATTTACGATTTTGGGTTTTGTTTATGAGGTGTATATTTGAGATAGAAACTTGTTAGAGATTTGTATTAGATGTATATTATGTGAGTCTAGTGTTATATTTGATAGACTCTCACTTTTGTATATGTATTTGATGTTTATTATTCCGCTGTGATCTGTGACTATTGTTTATATGATATACTATTCTGATATGGAGAAACTGGTGTGATTATTGCTTTGAATTGAGACTGTACATGTCAAATTTTATTTCAGAGATTAAGTAAACCGTAAGTACGATGTGTCAGTGTTAGGTTAAAGATATATTCACAGTCGGTCATCCTTAATAAGTCGTATTCTCCATATTAATAGACAATATTATTTATAATGTTCTTTAATAATATGGGCATAATGGTGGAGTCGTTACGCCATCATTAAAAAATAGGTTGAATTGACAAAAAGTGATGAAATTAGTGAATTTAGGGGGTTTTGGAAATTAGGGGCAAAATGGGTTCGTTTGGGATAATTGGGAGGTGATTTGATAATGAGGGGAGAAGCTATCTGGTTCCTATTTTGTAGCAGGTAACGTAAGTGATTTTGGAAAAATCGCCTTCAGTAATAGCATGCTGACCAAAACAGCAACTAGAATATCATCAATAAACATGTAATACAACTTCAACCATTCTCACAGATACTAAAACAAAATCTACCATTTATTAAAACAACATCATCGATTTACAAAGTTCAAGCACAATACAACTATTACATACTATATAACTTTAACAAACAAAACGAAAATTCAACTACTACATCAAATCAAACGATAAACATGTGACGATCTTACATGATAATTCGATCGACAACTGCCAAATATGTAAATAAATTACGAAAATTCAATAATTACATGAAATCAAACAACATGCAAGTGACGACGTTCTCCTGGGCCCAAACAACTAGTGAAATCCTGATGCCCAACTATTTTCATTTAGTTCTTAAATCACCTTCTACAAAGTGGAAATTAGCCACAGGGGCCTCTTTAGTACGTGGAATTAGTTTCTAGGACACACAACTGAAATAATTACTTTCAATGACAAAACGTAAAATAATTAGTTTCTAGGGCCTAAAAACCTATGAAATTATGTCCTTGAAAGTAATTGGACTGCTGACTTTGTCCTTGAAAGTAATTATTCTTCTGATTTTGGCCTTGAAAGTAATTTCTTTGGATGTGTGTCCTAGAAACTAATTGGACTGCAAAGTCTGTTTAATCGGTCTTTGGTTTGCAACAACTTCGCGTAAATGAGCCTCTAAGGATGATGTTCCAGAATGGAAATTATTCGGTATAGGATCAAACTGTGTCTCTAGAACATACTCAACATCAAAGTCAACGTGACTTGAGTTCGTAATACATCTTTACGCTTCAAATTCATCACAATGTTTCATCGTCAATCTCTTAACCATCCATATATAACTTCATAAAAAGTTAAAAGAACATAATATACAAAATAAACTTAATATACAGTATAGAGTAAACAAACTTACAAAATAACTTCAAATAAATCTATTACCTTGCAATGAAGTAGACCTCTCAAACTTGATAGTAATTTGGGTTAGTTTGACAAAATTAACTTGATTTTGGAATGGATTAACAAAAAAAATCAGTTTTAGAGTTTTAAATTCGTTTTGGTGTATTTTTGGGAAAATGGGAAGTGAGGGGGATAAGAGAAGCTAATTGGACTTAAGTAGGCTCTAAAAGAAGGCGATTTTTGAAAAGTCGCACGTTGGCGATTTTTCAAAAATCACGTAGAAGATTTAAACTATTATGTGAAGGCGATTTTTCAAAAATCGCCAATGTGCGATTTTTTAGAAATCACCTTTACCGCATATCTAGTTAGTGGCTAATGTGGTTTAAAGTGACCTATTTCTGCAAATACTTTGTAAACTGGCCTAAACACGTTATTATTTCCTAAACTAGGCTTATATTAGCAAAATTTCCTTTTAATATTTCGTCAAAACTACTAAAAAAACCTGGATGGATCTGAAAACAAAGAGCAAAATAGCTACTCCATTGAGCATAAGCAAACAAAGCTTAGTCAAAATATAAAATCCTGATTGTATTATAGAATATCTCTTCATACATCATCTATTAATAGCATATGAAAATACAACATATTTTGTAATTTTGATATTACTATTTTATGATTTTATATGTTATTGTTGATATTTAGACTATGCATGTTATATTGTTCTTTCAACCTTAATATTTTTAAAGAAAAATTTATAGTAGTAATTAATGATGTTTGACATAATGATAAACTTTAATTTTATTAATATTTTGCGTTCAATGACAATAGATGTATAAGGTGATTTATTTTTTTGAACAATGCAATTAATATGCATTCAAAAAAGAATGGTTTCATAAAACAGAAATTCATCTTAGTCGATGTACTTTGCAACATTTTAACTAAATGAATCCACATATGTTCCGACGACTTAACAACCATTTGTGAAGAACTTGGATATAATTCGAGATTAAATTTTCTGAGAAGAAAAAAAAAGATTTCTATAGAAGAGATAACGATTAGAAGGTTTGAGAAGAAAACTGGTTTGGAGAGTATTTTGGGGAAGAGAAAGGAGGATGCTTCTTTTAGCGTGCTCAAATATAAAATAAAATAAAACGTTGGATGTGAGTGGATTGAGTTAGGTGTTTGAATATATGTGTGACGCCCCACCTCTATACCCACGCTAGCCAAGAACACTACGGTGTAGTGCTGTCAACTAGCACGGAGAATAAGGCTGTTGAGGAGCGACCATCCATGTAATTGCTTTGTGCGAGCACCGATATGTCAGATAGAATAACATGCATTTCATCTTTTAGAGGAAATCCGACATACCGTTACAAACTCAAAGCTACTACACAGTGGCTATAATAGTTTAGGACAATAAATATAAAAATAACACAGATAACATAAATGCGGAATAAAGATGGAACGAAAAGTCTCATATATACAATAACTGATACCAGTTACAATACATTTGACACAATACAAATGATACAACTACAATTGTCGACTCAAGAAGTTATATATACAAGTACATTATCGACTAATATACATGAATACATTATCATCTTAAAACAGACACACTGACTACTACAACAAGACGAAGACCACTTCAACTGATATAAAAAGTCTTCATAGCTCTAGCAGCAACCCAAAGCTAAAAATCTACAACCTGTAAATACTCGGTCTGACCCGAGTATTACATTCAAAAGAAAATAATACTCGGATCATTCTAATTCAAAATCAGTTATTAGAGCATAGAAGCAATAATAATCAATCTCAATATAGATGACAGTCACAGAAATCTCGTATATCCAACTCTCGATACGAGAATTGGATAACGGCAGATATAACACTAAACAGTGTTAATCCACAAAACAGAAACCCAAAGCAGTTTAAGCAATTGAAATGTCAATTTAAAAATATCAATGCTAATTGGCTGCAGTACACGCTAACGTGTACTGCCTCGCCAATACAGCCTACGAATTACGCAACAGGTCGATGAATTAAGAATAAAAGAGATATCGATTAAAATCTGTCAATTCTGGGTGGCTGCAGTACACGCGCGCGTGTACTGCCTCGCCATCACAACAACTGCACAATAAAACAGCAGTTGAAAACAGGTACAAAGACTAGGCTCAAGAATTCCCAGTGCCAACAAATGCAATAAGCAAGTGACAGTAGAGAAGAACTTCAACCAAGTGAATTGAAGTGATTGGCCATCTCAAGCAACGGAAACCAAACAAGTTCGAACAAGGCAGAGAAATGCCAAAATGGTTAAGAGAGGAAGAGACCAAACCAAGAAGATAATAGTGTCGCATCAATGCAACGAAACCCACAAGGACAAAATCTCAACAATAAAGCAATGCAGCCACCACACATATTTAAGGGCAAGACTGCACAGTGAAACGAAACAGTGCAACCAATAAAAGAGGCGACAAGTGATGCACAAATGAAAACATCACCAAAACAAGATAGGCTATAAGTCAAGTGCCATCATATAAGACAGCAAACACATGAATGTGCAAAAGCGAACATACATCTGTATACATACATGAATGGATGTATACAAATGGTCAAGTGAAATGCAGACAACACCAAGTAATGGTGAAGTAAGTGAAACATCACAAGACCAGAAATTCCTAAAATCAAAGTCTACCAAGTCAACTGCAATTTCCAGAAATCACAGTGTCCAGAAAGAAGAAATCAACCAAGTGATCGAAGTCTAACAACTCAAGTCCAATTTGACTGAAGTTAAGCTACAGGCACACTATAATGCAGTCCTAGGGGAAGTGCATTTATCAAGTTCATCATGGAACAAAAACGAGTGCAGTTCGAAGATAAAGCAGTGGTACAAAAAGAATGAACAAGTCTCGAACTCAAAACAGTATAGCAATGCACAACTACAAAGCAACCAAGAAGTCTAACAACTCAAGTTCAATAAACAGTTTCAAGTATGCAAAGGAACATTGGAGTGTGAACCCAGACAACATATGCAAAGACCAAGGAACTACAACAAGACATGAACAAATCTGACATGAACCAAGTACAACTGGAAACCCAAAACTGCACCAGTAACAATATATCATCGCATGGATGCAACTAGATTTCGAGTCAAGCAGTGCACAGTGGAACGAAGAACAGTCATGGCATTTCACAAATACTATAGGGATTGCTACCAAGCTAATGAACAGAACACAAAGTACACAAGTGCACAGGTACAGGTCAATGCACCTGTAAGTCGAATGACAAAACAAAAGCACAATACAGTGAACTACCAAGATTCAGAGCCAAAGTTCACAGTGAAGTCGACAAGGCCAGAATAAATCACAAAGACAACTATATTAGTGAAGGTCAGAGAAGAAACAAGTTGGAAGTACTTAGATCAACGGTGAATGGTACTAGTGCAAAGTCAAAGCCAATGTCAACAGACGAGTTCAGAAATTCACAACCATGATTACCAAGGCAACAAGTTCGAACAATATAATCAAAAAAATATACGCATATGAACAGGTCTGAAACGTGATGACCAGGGAAAGTTCGAACAGGGCAAATTCAACATCGTGGATATCAAGAAAAATATATATGAATTGAACAAGTCGTAAATCATCTCAAACATCCATACGAAATCCAACGACCAAGCTTTATTAGGTGACAAATTCAAACAAAGAATGTACGAACGAAAATCAAGGTTTCGAACCCATATAAATTCGAACCCAAAATCATGCACTGGAGAGTTAAATTAGATGTGAGTACAAGATTACTCACCTTGTTTGAAGCGGAGACGAACACTCGAGGAGGCAGCCGTGAGCAAGACGAAGAAGAAATCGATCGTGCCAGGCAAAATTCTCGAATAACCATCAACGCGATCGAAGTAGGAACGGCACTTCGAAAACCCCAAAAAAAATCAGAGCGCAAGAGGAACGAAGTCCCCAATTTTTTTTTTCACAAGCCCTAATTCAGTAGCTAACCCGCCATCATTTCTCTCAAAGAAGAATAAGAGAAGTAACGAGCTAAAGTAAAAAAGGAGGAAGGGCCGGCTGGTCTAGGTGATTATCACGGCAAAAGGAAAAAGCATGGGCCAAAACAAGTTTCAAAGCCCAAACTATTTTATAAAAGAATTTCACAACTCTAAAAGGGTTTAAATCGATTCGAAACTGCAATAGCACTTAACAATCGATTTCAATCGTCTAGAGACGAAATTTAATTGGTACGAAAATACTGGGTTGTTACAGACTCCCCTCCTTAAAGAAATTGCGTCCTCGCAATCATAAGGAATAAATAGATAAAAGGGTAACAACCATAAGAGCATGGCAATGTCGGTTGCATAAGCAAAGCAAAGGTCAACAGGAAGGTATTGAGATCAAGGAATCAAAATCAGACGACTATTAGAAGCAAGAATCAATCGAGTTCTAGCAATTGAAAGAAAAGGGATCAGAGCAGAAATCACGTACTGCACGAATTGAATGTGAGTAAATCAAATTACTCACCTGAATCGTCAGAGAAAAAGACGAAGCTCGAATCTCAAAATCGCAAATATTCAATCATCTAAAACGATAATCGAATTTTCACAAATATCTGATTATCAAAAACGATAATCAGAAATCACAAAGGTTCGATTATCAAATCGAAAAATATTTAATTATCTCAAACGATAATCAAATTTCACAAATATCTGATTATCAAAAACGATAATCAGAAATCACAAAGATTCGATTATCAAATCGAAAAATATTTAATTATCTCAAACGATAATCAAATTTCACAAATATCTGATTATCAAAAACGATAATCAGAAATCACAAATATTCGATTATCAAATTGAAAAATATTTAATTATCTCAAACGATAATCAAATTTCACAAATATCTGATTATCAAAAACGATAATCAGAAATCACAAAGATTCGATTATCAAATCGAAAAATATTTAATTATCTTAAACGATAATCAAATTTCACAAATATCTGATTATCAAAAACGATAATCAGAAACACAAATATTCGATTAATCAAATCGAAAAATATTTAATTATCTCAAACGATAATCAATTTCACAAATATCTGATTATCAAAAACGATAATCAGAAATCACAAAGATTCGATTATCAAATCGAAAAATATTTAATTATCTCAAACGATAATCAAATTTCACAAATATCTGATTATCAAAAACGATAATCAGAAATCACAAAGATTCGATTATCAAATCGAAAAATATTTAATTATCTCAAACGATAATCAATTTCACAAATATCTGATTATCAAAAACGATAATCAGAAATCACAAAGATTCGATTATCAAATCGAAAAATATTTAATTATCTCAAACGATAATCAAATTTCACAAATATCTGATTATCAAAAACGATAATCAGAAATCACAAAGATTCGATTATCAAATCGAAAAATATTTAATTATCTCAAATGATAATCAAATTTTCACAAATATCTGATTATCAAAAACGATAATCAGAAGTCATAAATATTCAATTAACGAGTCCGGAATTAACCGAAGTAGTAAAAGTATGGTTTCATAGTCCGTACTTTTGCTAAATCGTTTAAATCTCTTTATCGTTTCCTTGAAAGTGCAGGATTGTGTGTTTTAAAAATAACATTTCACATTCTCAAACGGACAAGTCCGGAATTAAGCGAATCAGTAAAAGAAAGGGGTCATAGTCCTTGATTTTTCTGAAATGTTTAAATCGCTTCCTCGTTCTTTTGAAAATGTAAGCTGTAAAAATTTGAAAACAATTTTAATTTATATTTTTGAAACAACTTTTAAAAATAAAGACTTTTGAAAACACGTGATTAAATTAGCAATATCAGTATTGCGGGAGAACCGCTTGTAAATCCATTTCAAAATTGACGAGTACTGAAGTTAACACGTCAAAATCTCATCAAAATAACTGGCATCAAAATATAATGCCAAATGAATTTTCATTCATCAAAAATGTCACAAGAATCTTCTCAAAGATAGAAAGGGATATTATACCCTAAACTTGTATTCATAACAAGTCAATAACACATGAATTCACCAATGCACAAAAATTGATAAACATATCAATAGAAATCACGAAAATTGGTGAAGCACAAAATTTCAGAAATCATCACAAGAAATTCAGAAATCACAAGTTCTAGAAATCTACACACGAAATCCAGAAAACACAAATTCTAGAAATCTACACATGAAATCCAGAAAACACAAATTCTAGAAATCTACACACGAAATCCAGAAATCACAAATTCTAGAAATCTACACACGAAATCCAGAAAACACAAATTCTAGAAATCTACACACGAAATCCAGAAATCACAAATTCTAGAAATCTACACACGAAATCCAGAAAACACAAAGAAGGGGAAGTCCGAGCACACGGACGAGAAACTATCCATTTAATTTTTCCGAACACACGGATGGGAAGCTATTCATTTAATTTTTCCGAACACACGGATGGAAAGCTATCCATTTAATTTTTCCGAACACACGGATGGAAAGCTATCCATTTAATTTTCCGAACACACGGATGGAAAGCTATCCATTTAATTTTTCCGAACACACGGATGGGAAGCTATTCATTTAATTTTTCCGAACACACGGATGGAAAGCTATTTATTTAATTTTCCGAACACACGGATGGGAAGCTATTTATTTAATTTTCCGAACACACGGATGGAAAGCTATTTATTTAATTTTCCGAACACACGGATGGGAAGCTATTTATTTAATTTTCCGAACACACGGATGGGAAGCTATTTATTTAATTTTCCGAACACACGGATGGGAAGCTATCCATTTAATTTTCCGAACACACGGATGGAAAGCTATCCATTTAATTTTCCGAACACACGGATGGCCCGAAGGCAAGTCCGACACACGGACGAAGAGACATCGCACAATCGCTAGTCTAAATCACAAAAATGATCGTCATGATCATAAGGAAGTGTCAATCACACCAAGCTAGTAAATATATGAGTTTAGCTTCATGTCCCATAACCACTTGCTTAACTTAAATATTTACGAACAAGCTGTAAATTTTCACTAGGAAATTGTCACAAAAAGGGTTCAATCGAACAAGTCCAAGAGCTAACCGACGAAGTAAACGCAAGCGTTTCATACCACTTGTTTTACTAGGCCGTTTAATTCAATTTCTCATACGAGTGAAATAAAGGCTTGTATATATTAATAGATTGGAAACCCGTTTAAGAAAAAGAGTTTTGTAGTAAAATAGTTTTGAAACTGTTTGGAGAAAAGGATTTTAATATTTACTATTAGTATAGAAAACCTTTATATTTTTAAAGTGACAAATCACAAAAATGATTGTAGAAACAATCAATCACAAGAATTCACATACGAAGACGTGAATGGAATCCAAAGAAATCGATACTGAATTTATTAAAATGGGAACACCCAAAAATTCCAAAAAATAGAAGTTATCAAAATCAATAAAGGTGATAACAACTAATCAGGAAAGAAGAATCGATATCAATTGGAAAAACAAAGCAAAACGAGTAGAAATGCATAATTGACTTCAACAAAAGTAAGAATCAAGTCAATGTCGAAGCCAACAGTTAATAGCCGAAGTCGAGTACAAAATGAATCAATCATCATTATCAAAGAAACCAACGGCAAACAAAATCAGAGTCTTGAAAATCAAGAAATTAGCAATTTCCCAAAAACAGAGTGACCGAAGTCGAAGGGAAATCCAGATTAGGAAAACACAAAAATAAGCGTTAGGAATTCATACCTAACAGTCAAAAATAATCATATGTAAAGATGAGAGATAAAACATCGACAAATAGTTGTAACACATGCTCCATCTAAGTTATGTTTTATAATTGTCCTAAACCCCAGGCTCTGATACCAAGCTGTGACGCCCCACCTCTATACCCACGCTAGCCAAGAACACTACGGTGTAGTGCTGTCAACTAGCACGGAGAATAAGGCTGTTGAGGAGCGACCATCCATGTAATTGCTTTGTGCGAGCACCGATATGTCAGATAGAATAACATGCATTTCATCTTTTAGAGGAAATCCGACATACCGTTACAAACTCAAAGCTACTACACAGTGGCTATAATAGTTTAGGACAATAAATATAAAAATAACACAGATAACATAAATGCGGAATAAAGATGGAACGAAAAGTCTCATATATACAATAACTGATACCAGTTACAATACATTTGACACAATACAAATGATACAACTACAATTGTCGACTCAAGAAGTTATATATACAAGTACATTATCGACTAATATACATGAATACATTATCATCTTAAAACAGACACACTGACTACTACAACAAGACGAAGACCACTTCAACTGATATAAAAAGTCTTCATAGCTCTAGCAGCAACCCAAAGCTAAAAATCTACAACCTGTAAATACTCGGTCTGACCCGAGTATTACATTCAAAAGAAAATAATACTCGGATCAGTCTAATTCAAAATCAGTTATTAGAGCATAGAAGCAATAATAATCAATCTCAATATAGATGACAGTCACAGAAATCTCGTATATCCAACTCTCGATACGAGAATTGGATAACGGCAGATATAACACTAAACAGTGTTAATCCACAAAACAGAAACCCAAAGCAGTTTAAGCAATTGAAATGTCAATTTAAAAATATCAATGCTAATTGGCTGCAGTACACGCTAACGTGTACTGCCTCGCCAATACAGCCTACGAATTACGCAACAGGTCGATGAATTAAGAATAAAAGAGATATCGATTAAAATCTGTCAATTCTGGGTGGCTGCAGTACACGCGCGCGTGTACTGCCTCGCCATCACAACAACTGCACAATAAAACAGCAGTTGAAAACAGGTACAAAGACTAGGCTCAAGAATTCCCAGTGCCAACAAATGCAATAAGCAAGTGACAGTAGGGAAGAACTTCAACCAAGTGAATTGAAGTGATTGGCCATCTCAAGCAACGGAAACCAAACAAGTTCGAACAAGGCAGAGAAATGCCAAAATGGTTAAGAGAGGAAGAGACCAAACCAAGAAGATAATAGTGTCGCATCAATGCAACGAAACCCACAAGGACAAAATCTCAACAATAAAGCAATGCAGCCACCACACATATTTAAGGGCAAGACTGCACAGTGAAACGAAACAGTGCAACCAATAAAAGAGGCGACAAGTGATGCACAAATGAAAACATCACCAAAACAAGATAGGCTATAAGTCAAGTGCCATCATATAAGACAGCAAACACATGAATGTGCAAAAGTGAACATACATCTGTATACATACATGAATGGATGTATACAAATGGTCAAGTGAAATGCAGACAACACCAAGTAATGGTGAAGTAAGTGAAACATCATAAGACCAGAAATTCCTAAAATCAAAGTCTACCAAGTCAACTGCAATTTCCAGAAATCACAGTGTCCAGAAAGAAGAAATCAACCAAGTGATCGAAGTCTAACAACTCAAGTCCAATTTGACTGAAGTTAAGCTACAGGCACACTATAATGCAGTCCTAGGGGAAGTGCATTTATCAAGTTCATCATGGAGCAAAAACGAGTGCAGTTCGAAGATAAAGCAGTGGTACAAAAAGAATGAACAAGTCTCGAACTCAAAACAGTATAGCAATGCACAACTACAAAGCAACCAAGAAGTCTAACAACTCAAGTTCAATAAACAGTTTCAAGTATGCAAAGGAACATTGGAGTGTGAACCCAGACAACATATGCAAAGACCAAGGAACTACAACAAGACATGAACAAATCTGACATGAACCAAGTACAACTGGAAACCCAAAACTGCACCAGTAACAATATATCATCGCATGGATGCAACTAGATTTCGAGTCAAGCAGTGCACAGTGGAACGAAGAACAGTCATGGCATTTCACAAATACTATAGGGATTGCTACCAAGCTAATGAACAGAACACAAAGTACACAAGTGCACAGGTACAGGTCAATGCACCTGTAAGTCGAATGACAAAACAAAAGCACAATACAGTGAACTACCAAGATTCAGAGCCAAAGTTCACAGTGAAGTCGACAAGGCCAGAATAAATCACAAAGACAACTATATTAGTGAAGGTCAGAGAAGAAACAAGTTGGAAGTACTTAGATCAACGGTGAATGGTACTAGTGCAAAGTCAAAGCCAATGTCAACAGACGAGTTCAGAAATTCACAACCATGATTACCAAGGCAACAAGTTCGAACAATATAATCAAAAAAATATACGCATATGAACAGGTCTGAAACGTGATGACCAGGGAAAGTTCGAACAGGGCAAATTCAACATCGTGGATATCAAGAAAAATATATATGAATTGAACAAGTCGTAAATCATCTCAAACATCCATACGAAATCCAACGACCAAGCTTTATTAGGTGACAAATTCAAACAAAGAATGTACGAACGAAAATCAAGGTTTCGAACCCATATAAATTCGAACCCAAAATCATGCACTGGAGAGTTAAATTAGATGTGAGTACAAGATTACTCACCTTGTTTGAAGCGGAGACGAACACTCGAGGAGGCAGCCGTGAGAAAGACGAAGAAGAAATCGATCGTGCCAGGCAAAATTCTCGAATAACCATCAACGCGATCGAAGTAGGAACGGCACTTCGAAAACCCCAAAAAAAATCAGAGCGCAAGAGGAACGAAGTCCCCAATTTTTTTTTCACAAGCCCTAATTCAGTAGCTAACCCGCCATCATTTCTCTCAAAGAAGAATAAGAGAAGTAACGAGCTAAAGTAAAAAAGGAGGAAGGGCCGGCTGGTCTAGGTGATTATCACGGCAAAAGGAAAAAGCATGGGCCAAAACAAGTTTCAAAGCCCAAACTATTTTATAAAAGAATTTCACAACTCTAAAAGGGTTTAAATCGATTCGAAACTGCAATAGCACTTAACAATCGATTTCAATCGTCTAGAGACGAAATTTAATTGGTACGAAAATACTGGGTTGTTACAGTATGAGAGGAGAGGTGTTTAAGTGTGTGAAAATAGTAGCATTCAATTTTAATTTTACATCACGTAATCTAGAATTTCTCCTAATAAGAATGAGATATGACACATGTTGGTCAGATGGACGTAGACCTCTATTGGATGGTGGTCTTGTATTTATTTATTTTTAACTTTTAGTTTTAAGTTAGTGTGATTTAGTAATAGTGTTTATCTAATATTAGTCAATCTAGCATTGGTAAATAAATTTATTTTCAAACTCAATTCAAAGTTAAATTATTTTTATAAAAGTTTAAAACATTGATAAAACATAATCTTCATTCATTAGTAGTTGATCAAAGGAAGTTATAACACCTATTAAACTTACTGCATACAAATAACTAAACTAAAAATGAATATAGAAAACTCATTTTCCATTGACCTTTTCTCCTTCTCCAAAATCCATACTGTTTTGTGTTGGAAGCTTTTTCATTAAATTGTCTAAATTGATTGGCACTATGAAGGGGGGATGGCAACCCTAAGGTGGATAAGCGGGGGGGGGGGGGGGGGCAACGGCCTCGTTGACGGTGGTCGACCTGACCTGTCAGGTCGTGGAAGTCTGAGGGTAGTGCCCCATCCCAAAATAGTACATCTCGTTTGTGTTTGAATTTGAATTCAAACAGCAAATGGAAATGACTATTTGTGCTACAAGGTGTTTGTTCGTTTCAACAGCCATGACTAACATAAGCCTTCTCCCTATATATACACATAACTTCTTTCTTGCTTTCTGAACCAACAAATTATACACGCATCATTTGACCAACTCGAGTGTTCTTTTGATTTGTGCAAGTGATCATAACTTGCACAAACTCACTCACTGTATCTTGAAAGAACATTTCGACAACACTATGTGATCCGAGAAAGGGGAAAACATTCTTTAAAGAAAGTACTTCAAGTGTGCCTTGAAGTGGTATATCTACACAATTTAGAACATTTTATACTTTTAACTTATCCACGCTTATTTCCTCCTACAGTTCAAGTATTTGATTTGATCTTTTATCATGCCACTTGTATCCATAAACATGGTTAATTCCTTTATCGTTACGTACTTTTCAACAATATCAGCATATTTTTCTACCATAATTTGATAATATCTCCCTTAAGCCTTAAAAATTAACAATCCTCTTTCGATTGTGACATTTGCTTCTTTTTAGTAGTTTTTTAATTCTTGGAGGTCTAATAAAATCATCATCTCATGCGAGATTAGCCTTGTCTAAAAACACATCATGACGTGTTGTAATTCGCTAGGATTTAAAGTGTAAGAAGTTCTTGCTTTGTTTTCTTCTATTGGTGGTTCATAGCGCACCCAAATGTTTTACACTTGATGACCTCTATTTCTAAGTTGAGTTAGTAAGTCATAGTAATGCATGAACCGGTAAAAATGTGGTTAATTACATTGATGTCAAGCATCCACGCTTATTTAAATAGATTATTTGCAACCTTTTCCTATAAAAAAGAAAACCCATACAAGCATGTTGAATTTTAAATTAAACCGAAAATACATACCAAACAATTTTCACCCCATGCCACTTTAATTGGCTTATTTAATCTTGTAAATTTGAGACTCGTATCATTGAGTTTGCTGACTAATCTTTTCCATAAAGTTCTTTAACAACGAGAGAGAGTGCTATGTTTCCAGATACTTGATATTGTAAACATATTTGATTTTATTCCCTAAAAATATCACCACTTTGGTTGTTTTAAAAGGTTGGATCGATGGAATAATGAAGCAAAATGTCGCATACTTTGTAGTCTTCTTTCCAATCTATCTCTTGAGTATAATTCTTCACGCTATGATGTTCACAAAATACTATCACCAAATTGAAAATCATCGAAAGTTGAATTCTTTGTTACTGTAACAACCCGAGGTTTCGTATCGATTGATCATCGTCATTAGACGATTAAATCGGTAGCTAATTACTGTCGGTATTTTAATCGGTTGAATTCTCTTCGAATGTTGGGTTGAAATCCTTTTAAAAATTTGTTAAGTGATTACGGGCTTCTAAATTTAATATTAGCCCATATTTCTATCCTTGGTGCCATGTTGTATCGAGCTAATTCCGTTCCACTCTCCCCATCCTTTTCTCTTTTTTTTGAAAACCCTAGAGACAAAGCAAACGATAGAAAAGATAATAATGGCGGCTCTCATTTCTTCGTTTGATCTGGAAAAATTGGGCTAGCTCGTTCGTTCCTCCTCCTCCAATTACTCTCGCAAAGCAGAAAGAAAAGAAGGGCGAACGAAGGAGATTTTGGCGTTCGCTCGAGATCTAGGGCTTGTTCAAACCGAAGGCGCCAACCCTCGTTGATCGATCCTCCTCTTCGAGCATGGCTCCTTCTGATTTCGTCAGTCAAGGTGAGTGAATTCATCACTCACATTTAATTCAAATTCTTTGACCGCGTCTGCTTATTTCGTTTTCGTTGTTTCGGCTTCGACTTGATTTCATTGATGTGGATTTGGTTCGATTTTGGCAGTGCCTTATTTAAAATCAGTCTTGGTTTTTTTTGTGATAGTTGAGTTCGATTTCCATGGCTACATCCTTGATCGTTTTCTGTTGACTTTGACTTTGTTCAACTTGGTGATTAATGATTTCGACTATAGCATGTCCATTCCATCTGACTTCACTGTGAAGTATGACCTTGATTTCTGGCCCCTGTGAGCTTTATCTCTGGCCATCGTTGTATTCATTCCTGAAGCATTGATTTGAATTTTTGATAGACGCCACTCTTAAAACTGTTTGACAGTGCTTTGTCCCTTATCTGTTGCACACACAACCTGATGTTTGAACTTGACTTAGGTTGTGATAGTGTTGGACTTGGTTCGAACTTGTTGCCTCCCTGATCTTGTTTCACTGATGCATTGGTTTTGGGATGTGTAGTATATGTTGTGTTCATGTCACTGGGTATTGACACTCATGTCTTCATGTTGCATTTATATTTTGTTTCACTTCTATTGTAATGGCTCTGCATATATTTGAAAGTTCCTGCTTGCTTGTTTTGTTGGTTGCTGCATCTTTAAATGTTGCCAAGTTGCAATTTTGTGCTCACTTTGACCATGTTACATTTGTGCTCGAGTCAGTGGCATTCCTTGGCTCATGTGTACACCATTGCTTCACTTTTGCTGTAGCTTGCTGGTTCATTTTCTGGTCATGTTGCTGCATTCATACCTGGGGTTGTTACTGTAATTGTTTCAGGTGACAATCCATATCAGTGTTGTAATTGCTACATTGTGTTCATTTAAGTATCATTTCCCTGATCTTTGATCCCTGTTGCACTCACTTCTGGTCTTTGATACTTGTACTACCTGGTCTGGTCATTTGTAGCATGTTGTTCATTTGAGTTTCAGGTGCATTGACTTATAGCTGTGCATTCATGTCATTGTGCATTAGTTTGTTCCCAGTTCCTTGGTCATTGATTAAAGTTTGTTTGCATGCGGTTGCCTTGACATTTGAACTACTCTCAGGTTATCTAGACTTGTTCATTTGAACTGGTTCATGTTGGCACTGAATTCATTTGTCTTGTGTTGCCAATTTTGGTGGCACTGTTGGTTTTTAGAGTAGTTTGATCATTTGGGTCATTTTGATGTATATGCAGTCTTCATTACTCACGTATCTGCATTTCATATGCTTGTGCATTTTTGAACTGGTGCACTTGTATCTAGTCGCACTCGAACCCCTTTAGTCACTTGGTTGTACTGCGCCTTGGACAGTCTCATTTGCATGCTGATGGTCTTTGAATCGTACAGTTTCACTTGTAGTTTGTATTGAATCTGGCATCATTCCTTGGGACAGTTTGAATATTGTCCCACTTCGATTTTAGCTTTGGCTTCGAGCTTGTGGACTTTGTCTTGTGATCTATTTTGTTGGTTCTTGATTGTTTCAAGTTGATTTGTGAAATTTTACAGCGAGTTGAATCCGGTCTCAAAGACCCGGGTTTGACCCTGTACACGAATGTAGACTTTCGGTGTACATTCGTGTATGATTCATTCCTCTTGATTTGAGATAGTGCATGTTGTTTTGGTTTATTTATGTTGACTTCTACAGTTTTAATTGCTGTTAGTTTTCACCGTCGTGATGATTTCGCGCACTGTGTGGCAAGGCAGTGCACGCGTGCGTGTACTGCAGCCACACCGAAAGTTGATTTGACTGACCTTTTTGAGATTGCTGATTTGTTGATTTACACTGTTTAGTGTTATATCTACCGTTACCCGATTCTCGTATTGAGAAGTCGGATATACGTGATTTCTGTGACTTTCATCTATTTGAGATTATTATTGCTTCTATGCACTAATAACTGAGTTTGAATTAGACTGACCCGTGTATTATTTTCTTTTGAATGTAATACTCGGGTCAGACCCGAGTATTTCAGGTGGTAGATTTCTTTCTTTGAGTTGCTGTTCGGGATTTGAAGACTTTTCACATCTTCTGAAGTTGTCAGTGTCATTTTGTAGTAGTCGTGTCATTGTATAGAACGATATGTATTCATGTATATTAGTCGATAATGTACTTGTATATATAACTTCTAGAGTCGACAGTTGTAGTTGTATCATATGTATCGTGTCAACTATATTGTAACTGACATCAGTTATATATATATATGAGATTTTTGTTAATCTGTGTTCCGCATTTATATTATCTGTGTTATTGTTATATCTAATGTCCTAAACTATTATGAACTATCGTAGTTTGTTTTATACTGATAATTGGATATGTCGATGGGAGTAAATAAATAATAGAAGAAAAATAAAAAGTATATACCACTCCTATCGAGATAACCAATATTAGTGTAAGGCCAATTACGGATGGTCGCTCCTATCCAGCCTTATTCTTCGTAATAATAGACAGTATTTCTTTTAATACTCTTTGTTATTATGAGCATAGAGGTGGGGCGTCACAGTTACTGAATCAAAATCAACATTCATTTTGTACTATGGTAAGAAGAAGTAGAATGAAGCTAAGAGGTTTTGTTTGAGTTGAGAAAAACTCGCAAATTTGACACATTTATTAATTACTAGTTGTCATTTAATTTAAATTAATAATTAAAGACAATTTTAAGTAAGCCATCTTTTTGAATATTTTATTTTGATTGTATTTAGAATATCTGAGAAACAAATTTTGATATATAATAGTTGGGGTTTGGGTACGCTGACTAATATGCATATTTTGGGTTCAGACTGCTTCAGACTCAAAAATTCAAACACTCACTACAAATATATGATTACATAGTCTAGCAGCCATCTGATTCGTTTCTTTTTCTTAATCCTGAAATTCTCCCTTGATTACTTCTTACTGAAAATTAGTCTCCTCAATCTAAAAATACATTAAAAGTTGAAAAACGTCCGAACCTCTACAAATTATATATTAAATTGTTCATATCAACGGGATGAAGGGGTGCCAATAATCTCGTACGATGTCGAGGTGATCGAAAATTATGATCAAAGATGGAGAATGGTGAAGAACTCTCGGCTGTCAATGGCGATCAATGGTGAAACCTAATGACGGGTGACGTGAGCGGTATTGAGTTGAAGGTGAGGTGAAGGGAAGTTGATCCATGCAGATGCTTAAGTTAGAGTTACTTGGATTGGAAAAAATAACTAAATGAAGGCGAAACCCTAACAACAATGCAACGATGATCTAAGAACGACGGCGATGTGAGGAGGTTGTTGAAGGTCTCAAATCTAGGAGCGGTTGCATGAAACGACTCAACGGCGGTGAGAAGTGGGTGGCTGCTGTAGCGGTCGAGGAAGGAGAGATGCTAGGTGATGGTAATTTTACAGCTTAGCCCTTATATTTTTATTATTGACATTTTAAACTCTGAACCTTCTAATTGTTATAAATTTTTCATATGACTTTCGATTCACGTGCAATTTGTTGTGTTTGGTCGTACTGAGATTTCAAATATTTTGCTTATGGTTTGTTTGTTTTCAAGGCTTTTCATGAAAGTTCCTTTACAAATTGCATATGTTCATGTTTTAAGCATTAAATAGATATACATTGACATATATGCATATATTTTTATATGTATATATGCTCCCATTAAGATGTGGTTATACCCTTCTTATTTTGGTTGGATGTTGTGATGTTCTGGGTACGATATATGTTAAGGTTTGATTGTTTGTATGTTTAATCATTGTAATTTTGGATGATGGTTATTTTATGATAATGAGTCGTAGATTTAGGGAGATGATTAATTAGTTGAGAATAAGTGTACTGTGTAACTATGGATTAAATAGGATTATTTATAAATTTTGAAGTAGTATACTGAATAATCATAATTGATAATTATAATAAAATTAATATGTATATTTTACTAAGGTTATTATTCATGAATTCCTATAGAAATTCATATAATAGCGAAAAACTTTTTTTGAAGCGGATTTGAGAAATTTGGTATTATTTATAAAGTAGAGTGGAATTTAACAAGTATATGATTTATGGTAAATTGCAATTACTTTTTAGTTATGTGTTAATAAGTAACATCAGTATATTCTTGATGAATTTACAATGTTTGAGATAAATAACAATATTGTGATTTTCAAAAATTTAAAATGAGAACCATTATTTTTTTGGGTAAATAATAATATGAATACTTTTCAAGATTTATTAAGAAATGTTATTATTATTTATAGTAAATGGAAATGAGAGAAATTTGGAGTATAATAATAACAGTAGTAAAAGGATATTTTTGAAATATTTTGGGTAAAATTATTTATTATTTTCATGATACATAATAAAATAGTTTCAGTCCTTTAAAAGAGAAATATTATTATTTTTGAAATAGTTAATTTGGATTATTATTATTATTATAGGTTCAATAAGAATAAGTGATTTAAAGAGGAGTTTTAAGAAAACTTACTATTTTAAGGAAAATAAAGATGCTATATTCTAATGGAATTAAATGATAATTGTTATTAGTGTGAGAAAATAGCAATATGATGTTTCTAAGGTATCTATGATGAACTGATTTTATGATTTGGATCAAATAACCATAAAATGACCTACAGATATGTAAAGTAAAGTACTATTATTTTAGAGTTAGTAAATAATAAAATATTTGGTATTATCTGTAATATCCCCCTATTTGGAGGTCCAAAACTAACGGATACGGATACGGATACTACAGTCATCCATAGTTATTAATCCTCGGCGACCAAACATGGCGATATTAGAGACATTGATACACAAAAACACAAGAATATGGAAAAAATTTAAACAGCAAAACAAATTCCACATGCCATTTCAAAATATTCCTAATTGATTACATAATCCCAATTCGTAGACCACGTTCAGATAACATATAATTATTACAAAATACTCCAAGAGCGCATATGAAGATGCCCCTTGTTAGATCAGAGTATATAGATAGGCAAGAAAACAATTTGCCTTTACAAACAAAACACAAAGCGGAAATAAAAAGAACTCTAATAACAAGTTTGCCTCATGCACGTCCTCGGAAGCTTTATTCATCTAAAAGAACACCTAGAAACCTTAACTCTCAACCTACTCAAAATCAATCGAGTACCCGAGAGTTTAAGGGTAAAACAAAAACTTCGAGTCAGACATAAGGCCTGGTATGAATAATAATTTACCATCTCAAACCATTTGGATATGTAGTGAGACCACGTTGCTTAGCGAAACGGGTTTTCCCCTCACTAATATCCTAAAACATATATAAAACCATATACTATGCTCATGCATCTACAATGGTTAAAAACATAGTATTTCAAAACCTTATGATGATATGCAAAATTAAATAAAATTTGGATTACCCATCCCCATTCATTCTGACTATCTATCTCAATTATAGTTTCTAGGATCACTATTAACCTGTTAAAATGTTAAGAACTATCTATCCAATTACAAAGTTTTCATGGGATCATCAAGAACCTATTGGTAACTCCAATATCTTATTTCTTATCCTAGTTTTCATGGGCTAACTAGGAACCTATTGGCTGACTGCCAATATCTTAATCCGGATATAGTTTTCATGAGCTAACTACAAACCTACTGGCCCCTGCCAGTATCAAATCATAGTTTTCATGGTTTGACTATGAACCTATTGGCCCCTGCCAATATCATACAGTTTCCATGGGCTTATTGTAAACCTACTGGCCCCGCCAATATCTTTAAATTAAGAGTGTAACATCTGTTAAGTTATATTCACTACTGGGTCAACCTAATTGGTTATTCTGCCCTTTCCCCAAAATACAGTTATGGGTTACTAACAATGTGAATAATGTTTCCAAAATCTTTATTTATTTATGCCATGGTTTTTTCCTAAAAATGAGAATGGGTTATTTGTTTTGAAACCTTAAACATCACTTTCGAAACCCTTGGATGACCTCCTTCAAAAGCATAGAAATCCTCTTTCCAAAACTCTAAGTATATATACCTTTCGAAACCAATAAGACCTTCCGATGGTATCAATAAAATGCTCTTTAAAACATAGGTTTTGAAATAAATGAAATGCCCTTTCAATACCATTGGGTTTTACTATTCAAGCATCATTTGGGTAAAGATGGTTGTATATGAAAGTATCTCCTTCGAAACCAACAAAAACTTATAAAGGAAAGTAGGGTTTCGACCCCATCGAAGGCTTCCCCTTTGACACCAAGGCTTCCGCCCATCTTCCAATCCACTATGTATCTTCCAGGAGATACTATGTGTATTGGTTCCAATTATGATGGTTTCGACTATGATGGTGCGTAATTAAGGGAGTCGAAAGGTACTTTCCATTAAAGGCAACAGATCTTTTTCTGATTAAAGGCTGAATTATAGAAATTTTAAGTAATCTCTTTTTAACAGCTTGCCTAGTTGTCAAACACTGATTGGCAACTATAAAACTTTCCAATTTCTTTACTTCTGAAACCGCTGCATTTATTCAGATCCTAAATTAAAGGATTTGCTAAAACCTTTCCATATAACCTAAAACCGACATTTTCATAAAAGCCCTTACCTTAAAATAATTTATTTCCCCAATAAATCAACTGGGAAAAATCCCCAAAAATCACAAAAATTCGAATTAATCATGTAATCAAACATATTAAAAATTTAGACCCAATTTCCTCCTGAAATTCACAAAATAAATATTTAACCCAACTTTACCATATTTTCTATCAAAAATTCATAATAAAATTTCCATAACTTGGAAAATTCCGAAAATAAAAAATCCTCTCCAAAATCATGTTTTACTTAACATAAAAATTTTCCATGGCATTTTAAAATCAGTAAATCACGGCTTTAACCCTAAACTGCACAGATTGCATAATTAAATTGTTTAAAACCAAACATTCCATAAATTAAGCATATCATTATTCAAAATAATCATAGGAGCAAGATAAATACTCAAATCAGAGACCATATGATTATAAAACCAAAAAGAGATGGTATGAATTATTATTCACCTTAAACTTGATAAGGAACTTGAGATTTGATATTGATTAATCCTTCCTTACTTGATTTTTAGCTTTAGATTAAAATTTCTCCTTCTCTTCCTTGGTAATGGCCGGCTTTAGGTTTTAGATTTTTGTTTGTGATCGTGGGAAAAATGAAACGTGAATGGACAAAATGAGATGTAATAGCCATGTAGAATAAGGAGGCTATTTTTCTAATATGCCCATGTGTAGGTTAATTAACCAATAATCCAAATCAAAGCCCATTTATCTTATTAGTAAGCATGGCCATATGTTAATTTAATCAAATCTCAATCTCCTTATCATCATTATTCTATTTAATTTATCTAATTAAATCTTCTGAATAATGTTATCAAAAATTAGGGATGCTACATTATCCAAGGTGGTAAAATGGTGATGTATGGATAGATGATAATAGCATGATTTTCACTATACTGGGAATGAAGTATCATCATCTATTATGGTCCATTTTTCATATGAGTCAGTGTTTACCATTTGTGGACATGTTATGTAACAACCCGGAATTTCACTGCTTTGATATGTGAATATTTAATTAAATTTAAATATTCAAATAATATATTTTATAATTAAAAAAAACTAGTGATGGTGAAATAGTTTTCGAAATTAGTTTACAAAAATATATAGTTCGAAGAAAAATCGAAAATGTGACCGGAATTCGTTTTCCGAATTTTCAACTTTTCGACGGCTAAATGTCACCGGAAACATTGGAAAATCTATTGTATACTATAACGTACACATTTATAAATGAGTTAGTATGTATATATTGATATATACATAAGTATATATACTTATGAATGTAAGATAAAAAGTAAAAAGTGAAATAAAACATGTTTAAACATCAAAAAGACATTAGCACACATAAGTACACATGCAATAACTTCATGTTGGCTAAGCAAAGGGAAAAGGGACAAGCTTGTAGGCATGAGGTACATGATGAAGGCGTTCTTGGTGAGATGGAAAAAGGAGGTGGAGGGTAAAGGACCAAGGGCATTAAGGTAATTTACTTTGTTTCTTGTTTATAAATACCCCTTTCATTTCTTCAATTTTGCCTTCTCTTCCTTTTATCATATCTTAACCAAATGGAGGTTTTCTTTTTTTCAAATCATATTAAATTCCAGTGGCTACAAATTTTAAGCATACCACTTCTTCAAATTTTGAGTTTAGCTATGTCAAAATCATATTTTTTTCAGACTCATTTTTGGATCCAAATTTTCAAGTCCGCAAACCCTCTTCTTCTTTTGATTATATCTCCCTTAAAACAGATCCAATTGAGTGATTTTTTTCAAAATTGTAGAAAAAATATTTTTCAAGAACTTTTCCTTTGACAACTTTTCCAAATTCCATGAGTAACTTGTTTAAAATTAGTTGGAAGATGACCTATTTTCGAGTTTGATTTTTGTGAACTCGATGATAATCTGAACCCCCTTTACCTTTCAAGGCAAAGCTCCACCACCCTTGGGTCGTGTGCTCCATATCTTGGCCAAACCCACTTAAGGCTAAGGCCACCAAATCTTCATTTTTAAAGCATATAGAATGGAGCTAGGTTATAGACAAGTTCTAGTGAAAGTTAAAAGTGGTTTGGTAGCTTTTACGTGAGTATAGCTCACGAATTTATTTAAAAGTTCTAACTTTAAATAAGATGCTTATTTTGATAATGAAATCACAGTTGATGGTATGTATATTGATGTTGATTAAATTTTTTACATATATATTTGATGTGATATTTGGTTCGACTTAGAGATCAAAGTTGAAATGTGTGCATGGATGTAAAGTTATGTTCTTTGCTTGGTTATGTAAACCATGGCATGTACATGTGTTGCGTTTGTATTGTATATGATAAAAGTTAGTACTTGAGTATGACGTTATATGTAAAATGAAAAGTTAGTATTTGGAATCGTAGTTGCGATATCGAAGTCCTTTGTTTTTCAAAAACTTGTTTTCCTTACTTACTTTTGAAATGTTTTCATTTAATTTTAAAAACTTTACTTTGTTTTTCTAAAAACTTTTCTAAATTATGAAAGTAAATTAACACAAAAGGATAGAGTTTTTGGAAGCGATTTAGAACATAAATCAAGTTTTGAAATTATGGGTCATTCAACGATAGTCGCTAAAATGCAGTTCGTAAGACGAACTCTTTTTCCAAATTAAAAGTGTTTTTCGCTTAAGTATATTTTTGAAAAGTATTTTCAAAACATATTATAAGTAATAAAAAAGAATTATTATTTAATTATTTATTTATACATTCAATGATTAATTAATTAATTTAATAGGATAATTAGTACCTAATCATTAGTTAATAAGGTAATTAGTACTTAACTATTATTAAGTAAGTTAATTTTAATTAGTTAATTAATAAAAGGTTAATTATATTTTTAATTAATTATTTAAGGATAAATTATTATTTAATTATTTATTAAAGATTAATTTTTAATTATTTATTTATTATAAAAGGATTTAATTATTTAATTAATTACTAATTAAGTTAAGATTTAATTAAAGACATAATTAAGATTTAAATTATTATTTAATGATGGTTTAAATTATTATTGTTTAATAATTAGTTAGAGATTAATTCTGGTTTAGATATTTATTTAAAGATTTAATATTATTTAATTATTTATGTAAAGGATAATTATTATTTTATTATTTATTTTATAGTTAATTTTGGTTTAATTATTAATTAAAGGATTAACCATTTTAAGTAAAATTTAAATGTTAATTAATTATTAAATAAATTTTTAGAAGTTTAGACCACTTTTTTTTAAAGATCGGTTTTGTTTTCAAGAAGTAAACTTTCTTTTAACAGAAGATTTTAATCCAAGGGATTTCTTTATCATCCATCCTTAAGTAAACTCAATTGAATATGAAACCCGATGACATTTGTTTAGTAGATTAAATCACCATTTTTATGATTAACTTGTATTTGACATCTGTTTGGTAGAATAAATCACCACTCTAGCAAAGTTCACAAAGTAGATTTTGTTGACATCTATTAGGCAAAATAAAAACTCATTCTGCCATTATATAAACTTAGACATGTGTTTAGCAGAAGAAATCCCCGTCTGCTATTTTGGTAACTTGGACATTTACTTATATGATTGATTGTTATTAGTTGATTCCCTTATACATATATGCTTGTTATGTAAATACCTATGTTATGACTTGAAAAGTAAACTCGGCTAAATGAGAATCATTGTGGTCACTAAGCTTCTTTCTGATTTTTAATGTCAATTGTACATTTAATAATGGTTTCAAGTTAAGTAATGATTTTAGTAAAGGTGTTTTAAATAATCGTTTTGTTTATCAAATGGACTTTATTAAATGAGTTTATTAAAGGAGTTTGTTTTAAATAAGGAATATTTATAAGAAAGTATCATAAATGATTTTGGATATTTATAAAGGAAGTTTTATAAATAATTTTGGAGATATATAAAGAGTTATATAAATGGTTTTTATTTTTATAAAAGAGTTTTGTAAATTTAACTGGGTGATTTGTAAAGAGTTTTGTAAATGGGTTTGGAATTTTAGTAAAGAAGACTCCTAAATAAAAGAGATTTATGAAGAGGATTTATAGAAGGAGATTTATAAAAGGATTTGAGATTGGATTTCCTTCAATTGACCTTCTTAATTTTGGTGGTATGGACATTCGTTCCACACTTAACACTGAAGGAATATTGTTTGAGGCTGTCTTTATCTCTAATTTAAATAACATTTTATTTTAATCCTTTGATTTGATTTCGAAATGAGAAATTTTTCACAAATGTTTTGTGAATATACTTATGTCAATGAGATAAGCATATGAATGTTTTTGATAATTACTTTTGAAAAGAGTTTTAATAAATAAACGATTTAATTTAAGGCTTAGTGGTTGCTATGGGTAATTAAATCTCTCAATTTGTTGTTATTTGTTTATTTGTTAGTTAAATAACCGGCTATAAAATATGGACCAAGATATAACTCTGGAAATATCTAGGTTAAACACGTGAGTTATATGGCACAGTCATCTTCGATGATGCTTTACTATGTGTATAAATCTCATTTTGTTCTTCTGTGACAAATGATAGGGAGATCCGTCCACTTAAACGGTTAGGAGTTGATTCCTGCTCCTATGTATTATCTAATTATTTCCAAAAGAACCAAGGTTGAGTTTACCGATATCAAATGTTGTTTCGAAGAGACCAAGATCAGATAAGTATAAATTATCCAAAAACCACTTCGATCCAACTCAAGCGTTTCGAACTGAAGATATCTTGAAGATAATTAAATACGGAGCTTTTGAAGTGCAAGGCTACTTGTTATTAATCTTGAAGGTGATTCTAAAATGGATATAGTTGAGGTAGTGCCTTCGGTTTCGTTCAGACCCAAAATGAACTTGTATGGATGAATGCTGGCACTACATTGCTGCTTAGAGGCAGTGTTAGTATTCCAAGACGGCTGCTATATAAAAAGGTAATTGTAGCCTCAGGCCTCATCAACCGGGAAAATGACTAAAGCAGGGATATATGGCAGGGCTATGTGGGTTGCTCCCATTAGAGTATGATCATCCCAAGATTTAGTATCGATATCTCTATGTATGCTTCGGGGCCCATTATGGTTGTTCGATCGCAACCAAGAGGTGATTATATTCAGTGCTATCTAGTAAAGGGTAGGGCCGGTCCGGGGTAGTAGAGGTGCAACGTGTTGTAGCCTCCCGTACATTTTATCTAGAGGTTTACGAATTCGATGGGTAGACCCTTACCCTTTCATAGTTTGAATTCATTCTCCAATAATTGCCTTCGGACTTGATTATATACCTATTAAGCTAGAATTTAATATTGTAACAATTTTGGCTATGATTAATATAACAGTATTCTAGACATTATCATAATATCATTAGATTTTATATAAGAATTGGTTTGGTAAGCATAAGGTAAAAACCCGTCCATGTTTATGCGCGGCATAGTCTTACGAGATACATTTTATTTAAAAAAGGTTTTACAAGTTAAATAAATAAAATTCTTTGTGATTTGAGTTTCTCATGTTGGTTTTACCAAAATGATCCGGCCGTTATTTTCTTATAATGCTTGGGTCAGCCCGAGCATATTTTCCAGATTTAGCTAGATCATTTGGAGCTTTCAGGAGACAAGTTGGATTCTCCAAGATGTACTCACATATCTTATATTCTTCCAATGTTAGTTTTCCTTGATGTTTGTCTGTCGTATATATATTAGCAATTGTAAGCACAGGTTGTTATAACTGTCCAAACTGATAATTGGTTAATGTACTCCGATGATATGTATAATAAAGATGATTTATTTTTGTAAAGACTTGTTCATATTATATATTACTCGTCACATTTTGTGAGATTTTGTTCTGTCCTTTCTTTCTTCACCCCAAATGACCTATTTTTTCAGACACTTAAATGATCGGCACACGAATACCAAGGATGTATTAAGTGTCATCATTAGGTGTAAGAAAGGCAGATCGTTACAACGTGGTATCAGAGCTTAGGTTGAGCGAACACCTAGGCTTTGGTAGGGTTAATTCATTTGAGATAGGGTAAGTGAGATCTTAGAATGAGTTTAAGTGTATATATATGAGTGCATATTTGTAATGCTATAAAAATATTTTATATTTTGTTGGTTTATCAGTCGAGTGGTTTATGAATTTTGGTCGAGGCATGGGGCACCACGGTGTCGATAGGGGTTTCTAAACACTTAAACTGGGCAAATCGACATAGTATTGTTTTATAATCTGGTAAATGAAATAAATTTACCTTGGAATATATTTTATATATAAGGAAATAATTTTCAAAAAATAAAGTATAGTTATTATTGATGTGTTGTTGTTAGGAGTTGATAATATTTGGTTATTATCATATAGGGTTTGATTAGTTATGCTCGTCTAGTTTGAGCATTAACTATTGTTGAGTGGTTCATAAGAAATTTTCCTTTGTAAAGTATGGGTTGGATAGGTAGGAATTTGTGGGAACGTTGAATCGAACACCTTGTGAATTGAGTTTCACAGTTTGACTATAAGGCGTTCTTCGATGATGTTGTACTGTGCGTATAGATCTCGTTTTGTTCTCCTAGGACAAATGATAGGGAGATTCATCCACTTAAATAGTTAGGTGGTGATCCCTGCTCCTATGTATTATATGATTATTTCCAGAAGAACCAGGGTTGAGTTTATTGGAACTATCGAATTTTGTTTCGAAGAGATCGGGATCGGATAAGTATAAATTATCCAAAAACCACTGGCGCTGCGGCGTTGCGTTCTCACCAGCCCGGATCAGGCGAACGGTAGTATCACTACCTTGGGTATAGCCTCATGTGCCTTGTCATACTTGTATTCCATTTATGCGCGACCACTACGAATTTGTTTTGTACCTTGAGTATATGGATTGCCCTCTGGTGACTTCCGGTTTTGGGGAAACTACGGTCTTGTATATGCTTGTGGGAATAAAAATGTGTTAAGGGTGGAATGGGCCATGACTTAACGCTATTTTGATATCTTTATATTACTGATAGACATTATCTACTTATCGTACACTACTACATAGTAGATAGTTTGACGGATCCTTAAAGGATGGTTATTCCAAACATCCTTTGAGTTACTTGTATTTCAATTGCTATTTCACTTGAGTTGGATTTATTAATATAAGAATGTTAATCCTGACTCGAGTGTTTTGTATTTTGCTTTACGCTCGGGTCAGACTGAGTGGTTCAGCTTTCGAGGCTCACCTTTGGAGTTGGAGCTTTGCTTGAAGATCCAGCCATCTATTCTGCTTTCAGTATCCGATGATTCCAGTGATGCATTTTGATTGTATCTGATGTATCGTGTTACTCTTCCGTTGTATCTGGTTTAACTCTGATGTATCGTATTACTCTTCTGTTGTAAACTCTGATGTATTTTATATATTCATATAGTAGCTTCATGAACTACTATCTCTTTTATTTCCGCTGCACTTATTACTTTGTGTCTGTGATCTGTGATTATTTATTGTATATGTTCAGTTTTTCCAATTTAAATTAACAACGCGGTATTTTGAGCAATTCAACTCCGGCATGTGTGTCTACCTATACACTTATAATGGATGCGAATGGTCCAAAATTCTGGGTCGTTACAGTTGGTATCAGAGCTTTGGTAGCTCTAGGCAAAACTTAACATATAGGGTAAATGTATTTACAGAATCACTCTCATTCGAGTTTCAATCTCTTCTTTGACTCAATTCCTTTGAATTTTTGGAACGTTCTCCTCGGTTCCGAAATTCATTCGTGTCCCTCACTATTCGTCTTCTTTCAATTCTGGAGCACCCCATAACTCCATTTTGAATGATATCTATAATAGATCGAATGTTTCGCCAATCTTCGAATAATTCGTAAAGGAGTAAACTCCTTTATAATAGGCATCGATTTACCGGAAATTTCTGTATCCTCGGTTTACGATGTTATCTATCTTCTGCTATACCTGAATTCTATCTCTTAAGATCGAATGTCGATTTACCTCGGAATTCTACAACGATCTTATTCTTGAAGTCACGATCGACCCGGTTAAGGTTGCCCGCGATTTACATAAACCTATCCATCTTCTTATTTCGTTATTTAATCATCCTTTCTTCTGTTTCGAACTTATCTTCAAATCAGAATTCTCCTTGGTTTGAGTCTATCAAAATTTGAATCTTTATCCTTGCTTTGAAATCAATTCTTGTATCGTCGAGCGAGGAAGTGCATTTGCAAATTTATATTTAAAAATGTTTTAATATATATTGTGTTGTTTGAGTTGTTGATGCTGATTTGGGTTTTCGATCGATTCGTCTGATCAACGCTATCGATAGGATTTCCAAAACACTTGAACAGAGCAAACTGACACAATATTATTTTTCAAATTTGATAAATGAAATTGTATGATTTTACTATAAATATTTATAAGTAAAATTTTCTAAAAATTTAATAGGTTAATTAAATTGTTTGTTTGAAATGATAATATTTGATTATCATTTATTGTTCTAAATAAATTTATAAATACGGTTTATAAATTGATTTGGAATTTGAAATGAATTTAATTCAGAAATTTGAGAATTTAATTTCCTAAAATTTCAAGCTTTGGTTTTAAAACTTTAAAATGCATATTATTGAAAGTATTTTCGAATAGAAATCGTTTTTAAAGGAATTTTAAAAATGTTGAAATCAGTGCTCTTCTCTTTGTCGCTGGAAAATAATTTCGGTGATGGCGGCCGCATCATCGACATTCATTTTCGAGTTTCGAAGTGGAGAAACCATTCTGTAGCTTTGCTACGGTTTTGTTTGAAAATATTTTGATTTGAATTTCTTCAGTAAAATTTGATTTATACATATATATATAGGTATCTCATTTTAAAATTTTAATTTGATTTGATATAAATATATTATATATCTCTAAATTGATTAAAGTTAATCGGAAATCTAATTCTTAAATTTTGATTAAAGGATGATTTTAATTATAAATAAAACCAAAATTTGGAATAAATATTTAAATTTGAATAATTGAATTGGGAAAATTTTATTTGTATATTGTTCAACTTCATTCTAGTAAAACTTACCTAACTCATTCAGAAGTTGAAAAGGTAATTGGATAATATATAAGATAAATTGAATTTATAAATAAAATTTGAGTGTTGTAATAAATGTTATACACTAAATTTTGATTATAAAATGTTAATAGAGTTAGATAGGATAATAAGTAAACTCAGTTAATAATGAAATAAATTTGTTTTGAAAGAATTAATAAATTGAAATTTGATCAACATATGAAAATACTTTGAATTTAAAAGAAATTAATAGATGTAAATTAATTTAAATCGAAACTTTTATGTTTTAAATAAATTTATATGGGTTAAATATATGTGAGTAGATATATTAAGTAGAATAAATTTAACAGGAATTTGGAATAAAGAAGAATTGAAAATTGTTGAAGAAATATGATTATAATAAAAGACTATTCAAATTTATGGTTTTAGAAATTGTAAATTGAAGAAATGGGATAATAAGATAATGAATTTAGAAATAGTTGAGATGGATTTTAGCGAAATCAAATGGATTAAATCAATTATTGAATATCAATTAATCTAAATTTGAATTTATATGGTTTAAATTAATTGTTATTTTGTATTTCAAATCTGTTTTTCTTTCTGGTTGTTTCTATTCTCCTACCTCGTTCCTTTTCGGAGACGAAAAGTTTTGAGTGGGGGAGAGTGTAACGACCCGTAAATTTCAACTGTTTTAATAACGTAATTAGTTGAAATTTTGTAAAATTTTAAACGATAAAATTTTGAAATAAAAATTTAATATTTGGAATACGTCTAGTTAAACATAGCCACTGGTAAATTTTCGTCCGAAAATATGAAAGTTTATTTCGCGCGTAAATTCACTTCAATTTAATCAGTTAAAAAGTAATGAAAATAAAATGTTTTCGAAACCTAAATATTTTTACATAGAAAAATTCTAAACCATCTTCTGTGCAAGATGTCAGTTTGTCGTTTTTCCAAATTCGGACATCTTTGACTCCGTCGGTCTTATTTTCTTGCGTTTTTCTTGCATTTTCCATCAGTTGGAAAATTCGAATTTTTATAATTTAATCGTACCACTGATATCTATATACCGTTTTGATCGTCTCGTCGCGCTGATCACCACGGTATATTTATTTCTAAATTTTGAGGTTCGGTACGCCGTGAAATCAATAAACCAATTTTCGTATCGGTACCGGTTTTTAAACCTTTTGGTTTCCTTACCTTTTTATATTCCACCGTTCAAAAATTCAAGCAGTCCTTGGTTTTAAATCGTTGCCTTGAATTCAAACATAGTTTTCCCAAGAATTCATAAATATATGGTTCCATTTTGTCCAACCGTTCATTTTGTTCTCTAAGAAAGAAAAATGAACTGCTGCTCTTCCTCCTTGAATGCCTGAAGCCTTTCTTCTTCCCACAGAGACCACGTCTCCTCCATTTCCTAACCCTCCCACGTCTTCACAAACAACTAACGACCTCGACCTCCACCTTCACGCGTCAACTCCCCTGCACCAAGCCCACCACCTCAACCGCCCGCATGGCCACACCCCACTACTTCCCATCCACCTCTTTTGTCGCCGACTTTCCCTCCCATCGCCGAACAGCATGCCCCGCCTGGCCATCTCCGCCTCTTCCCTCCTCCTTCACTTGCCGCCTTGAACACAGTTGCACCTTGCTTCCTCCGCCAAAACCCACATGTCCGCCTTCTACTCGCCGGCTCCTTCCATCGATTTACCACCGTCGCTCTGACTTTACTTCCCTCCTCATCCGCTGTATATATTAAGGCCAACCGAACCTCTTCTTTGCAAGGTATCATATAAATATATAAACTTTAACAGTAATGTATTGTTTGTTCTAAACACAAACTATATATGTTGTTCTGTTCTTTTGAAAACAAAATTGAGTTTATGTTAGTATATATGTATATTCTATAAGCTATTTTATATTATATAAGTACTATAGGTATAAGAGTGTGCGTACTGTTTTATGATGATTTGTATTTGTCCCATATATAATAGTGTACAAGTTCATTTATTTATATCATTGTTTGTGTATATGTAGTTTGCAGTTATTTTATATAATTAGCAAGTGTGTTCTGTTCAAATCTATTTGACAATTTATTTAAGAGATACATATGTTGTTTATATGTCACTTCTTTAAGAAGTTACAGTAGGTTTTATTTCATGTATTTGAATTTTAAGTTTCGTTTATATATATGTGTCTAAGTTAAAAGTTGTTTCCGGTATACATAGTACTTTTAAAATGGCAAGTTGTATATATGTAAAAAGTTGTACGTATAGATTTATGTGGTTTATGAGTTGGTTTTGGAAATAATCATATATACCAGATCGGTATGTTTGTACAAATTTTGCAGCTGTTCGTTTATGAAGAATAAGCCAGTTATGTATAAAAAAAAAGAAGAAGAATATAAACGTATATAGGTTGTACACATATATATTGGCAGAAGTTATATTTACTTTTAAATCTAAACCTATATATGTTATATATATATATTGTAATATATGTCAGAGCCTTATATTTTGTTTGCTGTAGCCACATTTATACATCTTGGTTGTTTATAATTTATGTATTGTTTACAGATTCAAAATTTGTTTAAAACCATATGATGAAATTTAACATTGGTTGATATAAAGTCTCATACGTATAGGGTTGCGACAGTTGCATATTTGTTGATATATAAAGAATCTATATATAGTTTTGGTCAGTAAGGGTATATGAAGGTTAACATGTATTGTTTTATTAGAATATGTATATATACATAATATGCTAAGGATAGTATGTCTGTTCTAGATTTGTGTTGATTTGTTCAAAGTGTTGATTTATAAATATAATTTATATATCTTTGATTTTTTTTTTACTCATATTTTAAGAATAATGATTTGAATTAGATATATGTACATATGATTTCTGATTGATTTTCTCATCGGTTCCTATTTATCAGCTCTATCCGTCGAATTCGTGTCAATCTTGCCAATCTTGTTTCGCTTTGGAAGTTGTGGTTGCATGTCGTAACTCGATTTCATCGTCTATTCTCTAGCCTCGAAAGGTGAGCACTCACTCACGATTAACGTTCTTTTATTTATTAAATTTGATTTCAATTGAAACGACAATTGAAATATGCTGCTGTTAGTTAATTACACTGTTATATATGCTATTACCTGTATCAGTTCACCTGTGACATCTGACACCATTATCTGTTAATTATTTATGCGATGATAATACAGTTTGGCTGATAATTGATTGATTGTTGATGTTTATATTGGACGTTAAATTGTTAATGTTAAAATGATAAATAGCATGCAATTGAACTTGATATAGGATAATTAAATGTTAAATTTGATTAAATGACATTTGTATAATATGACCTCTTTATCTGTTAAATTTATTGACACATAGGATTTGTTTAATTACATATTGAACCACTGAATGTATGTTGTTATATTGATGATGTATGAAATTGTAAATATATGACAAGTGAAAACCGTAATGTTATTGTAACAACCCGCATATCTATCGATTTTATATTTAAATATTTTATCGTTAGTCGGATGTTAGTCCGAAAAGCTACTTTTTGCATACGGTCAAATTAGGACTCGAGACCACCCCCATTAAGTTCAAAATGACGTTTGCGATCTTTTTGAGTGTAAACTTCGATATGTTTGGAGATAGTGAAATTTTCGTCACTTTTCCCGCTTGAGACTTTGGTTTGGACTGCACTTCCTTAGTTCAGCCCAACCCCCTTCCTCACTTCATTCACCCTTTGTTTTAACATTCAAGCTTCATCAAAAATGGTGGTGGGAAGTGGAAATTAAAACTCCAAACTCCAATTCTATTGCAAATCCGTGATTCAACTCCAAATTCAAGTAGAAGATAGTGGATTCAAGCTTAGGATTGCTTCTCCTTGCTTTCAATCTCCATCTTCATCAATTTCGTGGAAAAGGTGAGATTTTTGATCTCACATCTTGCCTATATCTATCTTGGACTGTTGGGAATGATCCCCTATTGTATTTGCATCAACATTTGCATTTGGTTTGGATTGGATTGGCGAAAAACTTCAATTTTCAGCGTTTTGGTGATTTTTCTGGCCTTAAGTCGTTTCTGGCCTTCGCTGAGTCGTCCACGAGTTAAGCCTAAGTCGTGAGTCGTTCACGAGTTAAGGGCTTAAGTCGTGCGCGTGCATTTCTGTTCGCCTGGCTTGAGTCGTTCACGAGTTAAAGGCCTGAGTCGTTCACGAGTTAAAGGCCTGAGTCGTTCACGAGTTAAAGGCCTGAGTCGTTCACGAGTTAAAGTGTTAAGTCGTTCTGGGTGTTCTGCCTTCGCTAGGTCTTTCGCGAGTTAAGTGATAAGTCGTAGCTCGTATTTGAGCTTAAGTCGTAGCTCGTATGGCTCTTAAGTCCTAGGTCGTTGGCTTTTAAACCGTTAAGTCGTATGACCTTAAGTCGTAGGTCGTCCCCGACCTAACTCCACTAGGTCGTTCCAGCCTTAGCTCGTAGCTCGAATAGAAGATTAAGTCGTTAAGTCGTTCGCGAGTTAGTACTTGGTCGTTTGACCTGTTTTTCCCCTAGGTCGTTCGACCTGTTCTTCTGCTAAGTCGCGTGGCATTCTCCACTTAGGTCGTATGACCTTATCCCTTAAGTCGTAAGTCGCTTGCCTCCCTTAAGTCGTAAGTCGTTCGCGAGTTAGTACTTGGTCGTTTGACCTATTTTTCCCCTAGGTCGTTCGCGAGTTAGTACTTGGTCATTTGACCGGTTTGGCTGCTCGAGACCGCTTGCCTTCACTAGGTCGTACCGTGACGGGGCGCTGCCCCGCACCCCGCCGTAGGCGCTGCCCCCTGGACCCCCGCGACCTGACCGATGGCAATCTCTGCGTAGGCAATCTCTTCTGAAAAACATTTATCAGAATTTCTACTTTGATGGTTTTGGGATTGACTTCTTTGGACTTTACTCACGTCTTCGAACGTGAATTGATTTGTTCTACAATCGCTTTATGACTTGTCACTTTAAAGATATATGAAGGTTTCAATACTAATAGTAAATATCAAAACTCTTTCATCAAAGCGATTTCAACACTATTTTAAATATCTAAAGTTCGTTTTCTCAAACCGATTTTCAATCTACTAGTATATACAAGCCTTTACTTCACTCGAATGAGAAATCGACTTAAACGACTTAGTAAAACGAGTGGTATGAAACGCTTGCGTTCACTTCGTCGGTTAGCTCTTGGACTTGTTCGATTGAACCCTTTTCGTGACAATTTCCTAGTGAAGATTTACAGCTTGTTCGTAAATATTTAAGTTAAGCAAGTGGTTATGGGACATGAAGCTAAACTCATATATTTACTAGCTTGGTGTGATTGACACTTCTCGCTGATCATGATGATCATTTTATGGTTTAGACTAGCAATGTGCGATGTCTCTTCGTCCGTGTGTCGGACTTGCCTTCGGGCCATCCGTGTGTTCGGAAAATTTAAATGGATAGCTTCCATGAGATAACTTCTCGTCCGTGTGTCGGACTTCCCCCTTTTAGTGATTTCTGGATTTCGTGTGTTGATTTCTGGGATTTGTTCTGGATTTCGTGTGTTGATTTCTGGATTTAGTGCTTCACCAACTTTTGTGGTTTTCACTGATATGATATCAGTTTTTTTTGTGTATTGGTGAATTTGTGTGTCATTACCCTTTTTATGTGTTTGGATCTTTGAGAAGATTCTTGTGACATTGATTAATCCCTTGTTGATTATCATTTACATACTTATAGTAGTATGCCATCATGGTTATTATATGTTTATGCCATACCTTTTATCCTATATCATGTCATCTGATATTTATAGTTAGACTGATCCGTTTATTATTTTCTTATAAATAATACTCGGGTCAGACCGAGATGTTACAGGTGCTTCTGCTTGACTTCTCTTCTGGACTACTCTGACTTTTGGCTAACTACTTAGATTAGCAGTTTTTGGTTGTACACATTCGAGATATAGACTCTATGTTGTGTATCTATTCTTTTGTATAGCACGTGATGCTATTCTTTTGTATTATCGTGGATCTTTCTGACCACTACTCTGATGTACACTTTCATGTGATATATATTTATTCATATCTTCTTCCGCCTTTGTGATATGGATGTCTGTGACTGATTTATGTTATGACTATTTCTATGTTTGTTTCCGAAGATTATATATATAGCCACCGTGTGATAGCTTTGTGTTTGTATCGGTATGTCGGATTTCCTCCTTAAAGGATATGCATTCTACTCTATCTGGCGTATCGGTGCTCGCACAAAGAAGTTACATGGATGGTCGCTCCTCCACAGCCTTACTCTCCGTGCTAATTGACAGCACTATATCGTAGTGTTCTTGGTTAGCATGGGTATAGAGGTGGGGCGTCACAGTTATAATCTTTAATCTATATGAAATGATAGTGTAGATTCTAGAAATTTATATTAATTCGTACAAATAACAATGCGAATTAATACGGTTATTTCGGGATTATTTGAATTGATTATTGGATTGATATTGATTGTTGTTATTGCTTGTTTATTTACTTTGACACCATCCCAGTTATCATACTGCAAGTTCCCTTTATTATGCTTTGCTTTTGAATTAAATTGGAATCGGGTTGAAATGATAAATACCCAAATTGAACTTGACCTAGGAAAGAAAATTAAATATAAAACCTGATTGGTCAATAATTTGATTTAAAAATAAAACGAAGATTTTATTTGAATAAATAATATGGTTTTGAAACGAAGTTGGAAATTGAATTTAATGAAATTAAACGTGAATATTTAATAATCTGAAATGAAATATTAATAAAGAAATTGATGAAAGAAGGTTGTTAAATTTGAGAAATGATTGAATTAAGTTTGAAATGATTTAATAATTAAGTTTGAAATTATAATTAAGTTTGAAACAATTAAACTTTGAAATGATTTAATAATTAAGTTGAAATTATAATTAAGTTTGAAATATTTAAACTGTGAAATTATTTAATAATTAAGTTTTGAATTATTTAATACTTAAATAAGATTAAATTATTTAATGATTAAATTGAATTGGAAATTCTTTAATAAGAAAATTGAACTCTTGAATAAGTGAATTTTACTTCGTAAATAATTGAAATTGAGTTCTTTATTAATTAAGTTTTGGAAAATTATTCAAGAAAGTAAATAAGTGAAATTGAATTTCTTTAACAAGAAATAAAATGTGATTTATTTAAAATTAATGTAAGACTTGAAATTTAAAGAATTTGATTTGATGAATTTAATTTAATTAAATTTGTAAGTTTTGATATAGTGAAGTTGAATTTAAATAATGGATTTAATGAATTGGAAATTTAATTGAAATTGATTTAATGATAAATTAATCGAATAAAATCGATAATTGAGTTTAAATCGATTTGAACGTTAATTAAGTTAAATGATTTTGGAGTGAACTTTTATATGAAATGAAATGAAATGAATATTGAATGAAATCGATAAATGAATGCAAATTGATTTGAATGTTAAATTAAATTAATTTAAATGATTTCGGAATGAAACTTTTGTGCGAACGTGAATCAATACTTGAATTGTTTTCAATATAAAGATTGAAATTGAATTATAAGATTTTGAAATGGTAAATTGAATGTTTTGAAACGTAAATTATTGGAAATTGGTTTTGAAAGACAAATGAAATGTTGATCTACTAATTCTAATTGAATTGAAATTGTTGTGGTTTTTGAAATATATAAATGACCAATTGGTGTAATAATTACGAAAGTTATTAAAGAGACCGGAATTCGGTTATGGGTATACTCTCTATCTAAACCGAAAACCACTTTAATAACTATGCGCGGAGTGATGATCCAGAATGAAGTGGTTGGATTGATGTACGTGATGACTGAAGAAAGAGAACGATAATGGATAGCCTTGACACTTGTGTCAAATTGGAAATGACTAAAACAGGAGCTGTGCCGGGCCAATGGAGGATTGATACCTCAAGTGGACACACTTCTTCGAACTACTTATACTTGTTGTCGATTGGTGCACCCTTGATTTTGGGAGTGTTGTTTCACGGTGTTGCGGGCGCTGCGGCGTTGCGTTCTCACCAGCCCGGATCAGGCGAACGGTAGTATCACTACCTTGGGTATAGCCTCATGTGCCTTGTCATACTTGTATTCCATTTATGCGCGACCACTACGAATTTGTTTTGTACCTTGAGTATATGGATTGCCCTCTGGTGACTTCCGGTTTTGGGGAAACTACGGTCTTGTATATGCTTGTGGGAATAAAAATGTGTTAAGGGTGGAATGGGCCATGACTTAACGCTATTTTGATATCTTTATATTACTGATAGACATTATCTACTTATCGTACACTACTACATAGTAGATAGTTTGACGGATCCTTAAAGGATGGTTATTCCAAACATCCTTTGAGTTACTTGTATTTCAATTGCTATTTCACTTGAGTTGGATTTATTAATATAAGAATGTTAATCCTGACTCGAGTGTTTTGTATTTTGCTTTACGCTCGGGTCAGACTGAGTGGTTCAGCTTTCGAGGCTCACCTTTGGAGTTGGAGCTTTGCTTGAAGATCCAGCCATCTATTCTGCTTTCAGTATCCGATGATTCCAGTGATGCATTCTGATTGTATCTGATGTATCGTGTTACTCTTCCGTTGTATCTGGTTTAACTCTGATGTATCGTATTACTCTTCTGTTGTAAACTCTGATGTATTTTATATATTCATATAGTAGCTTCATGAACTACTATCTCTTTTATTTCCGCTGCACTTATTACTTTGTGTCTGTGATCTGTGATTATTTATTTATTGTATATGTTCAGTTTTGCCAATTTAAATTAACAATGCGGTATTTTGAGCAATTCAACTCCGGCATGTGTGTCTACCTATACACTTATAATGGATGCGAATGGTCCAAAATTCTGGGTCGTTACAACTTCGGTCCAACAAAAGCGTTTCAAACTGAAGATATCTTGAAGGTGATTGAAGATGGAGCTTTTGAAGTGCAAGCGCTACTTGCTACTAATCCTGAGGGTGATTTCAAAATGGATATAGTAGATTTAACGCCTTCAGTTTCGTTCAGACCCAGAACGAACTTATATGGATGAATGATAGCACTGCATTGCTGCTTGGAGGGTAGTGTTAGCATTCCAAGATAGTTGCTATATAAAAAGGTAATCGTAGCATCAAGCCTCGTTAATTGGGAAAATGACTAAAGCAGGGTTATGCGACAAGGCTACATGGGTCGCTCCCATTAGGGTATGTTCATCCTAAGATCTAGTGTCGATATCTCTATGTATACTTCAGGGCCCATTATGGTTGTTCAATCGCAACCAAGGGGTGATCATATTCGGCTCTTATCTAATAAATGAAATATAATATCAATAAATCCCATTACTTAGTTTAATGTATTAGTTATTAAATACATGTGCATCTGTAATAGTATCGAATCCTTTTGTTCGTGAGGAGTTAGATGAGATGAAACTCTCATATCCACTATCCAGTAAGGGGTAGGGCCGGTCCTGAGTAGCAGAGGTGCAATGTGTTGTAATCTCCCGTACATTTTATCTAGAGATGTACGAATTCAGTGGGTATACCCTTACCGTTTCATAGTTGGAATCCATTCTCCAATAATAGCCATCAGACTTAATTTTATACCTATTATGATCAAATTTAATAATGTAACATTGTCGGCTATGATTAATATGTAATTGTATTCTAGACATTATCATAATATCATTGGATTTTATATAAATATATCATAAAGTAAAAACCCATATGTGTTTATGTGCGGTGTGGTCTTATGAGGTACCTTTAATTTTAAAAGGATTTTACAAGTTAAATAAATAAAATTCCTTGAGATTTGAGTTTCTCACGCTGGTTTTACCATACTAATTCAGGCATTATTTTCTTATATTGCTCAGTTCAGCCCGAGCATATTTTCTAGATTTAGTTGGATCCTTTGGAGCTTTCAAGAGATGAGCTGGATTCTCCAAGACGTACTCACGTATCTTATATTCTTATAATGTTAGTTTTCCTTCATGTTTGTCTGTCGCATATATATTAGCAATTATAAGCAGAGGTGGTTATAACTGTCCAGACTGATAATAGGTTATGCACTCTGATGATGTGTATAATAAAGATGATTTCTTTTTGTAAAGACTTGTTCATATTATATATTACTCATCACGTTTTGTGAGATTTTGTTCTGTCCTTTCTTTCTTCACCCCAAATGACCTATTTTTCAGACACTTAAATGATCGGCACACGAATACCAAGGATGTATTAAGTGTCATCTTTAGGTGTAAGAAAGGCAGATCGTTACAACGTGGTATCAGAGCTTAGGTTGAGCGAACACCTAGGCTTTGGTAGGGTTATCTCATTTGAGATAGGGTAAGCGAGATCTTAGAATAAGTTTAAGTGTATATATATGAGTGCATATCTGTTAATGCTATAAAAATATTTTATATTTTGTTGGTTTATCAATCGAGTGGTTTATGAATTATAGTCGAGATATGAGGCACCACGGTGTTGATAAGGGTTTCTAAACACTTAAACTAGGCAAATCGACATAGTATTGTTTTATAATCTGGTAAATGAAATAATTTTACCTAGGAATATATTTTATATATAAGGAAATAATTTTCAAAAAATAAAGTATAGTTATTATTGATGTGTTGTTGTTAGGAGTTGATAATATTTAATTATTATCATATAGGGTTTGGTTAGTTATGGTCGTCTAGTTTGAGCATTAACTATTGTTGAGTGGTTCATAAGAAATTTTCCTTTATAAGTATGGATTGGATAGGTAGGAATTTATGGGAACATTGAATCGAACACCTTGTGAATTGAGTTTCACGGTTTGACTATAAGGCGTTTAATGATATGTTGTGTTAAAATTGGATTTTAATTTAAGGTGTTTATTAGAAAGAAATATTTTAGATGAGTTTATAAAAAAAATTGATTTTATAAATCAGGATTGTCAAATAGTTTTTAAAAATATGATGAATTTTCAGAGAATTTCAATCTCGGAGGTTTTGATAAATTTTCAAATGATTCTTGGAAAAATAGTATTACTGGAAAATATTTTAAAGTATAAATATTTTGAAAGGAAATTTGAAAGTAAGATCTATCTTTGGACAGTTTAGGGAATGAGTCTCGATCTGTTTTCTGATGATCTGAATAATTTTCTAAGTGATAATCGAATGTTTGTTTAGGAAGATGTGATAGTGCACTTAGTAAATTATTTTCTTTATCATTGTACAATCGAAACAAGTTCGAATCCGAATGAATCCAAAGTAGGTGGATGATAAATATTTTGTTAAAATCTATTTAGTTGGAAATATATACATAATATGGTTTCAAAAAGAGATTTGAAAAGAAAACGTATTCTTATAATTAACTAGTTCGAGTGACTCGAAAATGACTAAAAACAGGCAGGAGATGTGTTTGGATGGTAAACACTTCTCCTGAGTATTACCCTTCTTGGTAATGGGATTTTAATACTATTCGGTAGTACTCGATTCCTTGATATCAACTTGGAGTTGTATGTTTTCTAACGGTTAATATAAAGTATCATTTCAAAAATATTTTTGAAATAAAACCTACGTATTTGGCTCCTAAGTTTTCAAAATAATAAGGTATATTGTTCAAGAATGGGTTAATAAATGAAGTTTTAATTGGGTTAAATTTAATAATGAGGTTTAAAAAACTTGGTTTTATTAAAATGTGTCTTTTGATTTTAACATCTAGGAAGTGAAAGATCATTTGATGTTATTGGGCCGATTAATAAACGTCTTTAGCTTAAAGTGTGCAAAAAAAGTAGACACTGGGAAGAAGTTTGAATACTGGCATCCTACTCTTCTTAGCTACTTACCAGACCAATTGGTAAAGTGGTTGGATTGGTCGACTAAACTTTAAGTCCCGAAATTATTTTGGGTCTACATGTGAATAGTTAAAAATTGAATAGAATTAAAAATTAGATGTATTGTATGTATATTCTTAGGATGTAGAAGAGTATTATACGAATTAATAAATTAAAATGATTTTACGAAAAGGTTTCATAAATAAGTAGTATCATTTTAAAAATGTTGAACCTAAGTTGGAATCGTTATGAAAAAATTTCATAAATATTTTGGGGAGGTTAGAAAGTAGTTGGGTAGTAAGAACCAATAAGATAAGTACGTAGGTTGTACGTAGATCTTTTTTCGTTTCCACATAATTCTCGATCCAAGATTCGAGTACATGAATTGAGGTGTTTCACACCATTCCAAAGAAGGAATTATCACTCGATTTTTGACAGTGAACACTTGGTGAGGGTTCTCAATTTAGAACTGAAGTTTTATATCATAGTTTATGGCTATGTAAGGAGAATAAAGATTTTTAAATTAAGAAGCCTGATCAGAGTCCGCATTAGGAAGTCGAGTGAGCAATACTTGTTCGGAAATAAAGCTATGTATTTGAGCGAGTGATCGAATCAGATTTTTGCATAAGAATGATTTATGTATATCATATGGACTAATGTATAGTGTTATGTATTCCTAGGATGGTTTGTTTTCAAGGTTTAGGGCTATGGTAAAATTTCAGGTTGAAATTCTTTTAAGAGGGGAGAGTGTAATGACCCAAAATTCACCGCTTTATTTTGTGTATATTTACTTAATTTTAAATATTCAAATTATATATAATTAAAATAATACTCTTGTAACGATCCGGATTTTTCGACGTTTAAATTTTGTATATTTAAATGGTTTTAAATATTGGATTTGGAATTCTGATTGAGTTAGAAGGTTTTAAAACTAAAATTTCAAGTGATTTCACTAATTTTTGAAATGTCAATTTAATCGACGCGTTAAAATAGCGATCCGGGACACAGTCTCGGAATTCGACGAAACTAGTTCAATTGGATCCGTAATAGTGTATTATTATCGGATTTCAAATTTCGTAGCATATGGGATTAACGTTTGGTCCTATGGGGTAGAAACGCCTGGAAAAAATTTAATTTAATTTAATTTAAATAGTCGATTTAAAAAGCTATCTTCCACATACGATCGAATTAGGTTCTAGAACTTGTTCCATTGGGTCCGGAATAGGGGTATAACATTAGGAACGCCTGGCGGCATGCCTCAATAGGGGTCTGAAATTTTGGGTTATGCAAAGCGGTATAGTTTGTATATTTATAAATAAAATAAGATCAATTCAAGGTAAATTCTCTTAGCCAACCTACCCTTTCCCTTTCACGTGTAAATCACGTCTTCCCTCTTTCTTTTCAGTTAAATCCACAAGCCGCCTCTTCTTCATTTTAAATCACGTACCCCCTCCTTTCTCCTAATCAGTTCAAAAACAAAAGAAAAAAAATCATCAAGTTTCAACACTTAAGCACCTGTACCTTTTTCCTCCTCCTTCCATTCAATTATCAGGACAAAGCAAATAAGCATGGCCGTTCATTTTAATTTCGAAAATCAAATCGATTCGATATAGAAAAATGAGAAAAACAAACGCGATCGCGTTCGAATGGTCATGCGAGGTGACTTGGGAATCACAATGGCGAGACGACTTGATCGGAGCGATCGACTGTCGTCGAGATCGACTGTTTAGAGGCGTGTAGTTTTAGGGATGCGCGAGGCTAGGGCTTCGATGGGGAAGGTCGCGCACATGGCCCGGATCGAGCAGCGATAGGAGGTTTGTGTGTTAGGGATTGGACGTGCGTTCGATTTCAAGTTTGGGGACGACGTAGGCCGAGGCAGGTGAAGGTTGGGGTCGCGATTGATTTGGGATGATGTTGAGGCGTGATCGTATTGAAGGCAGCGTGGTTGGCGTACGGCAGTACGTATGGCTAGGTCGTGTGTTAGGAGGGTGGGTCGGATGGTGCGATTTTAGGTGGAGAAGGTGTGGCTCGCGAAGAAGACGAAGTCGGCGATATTAGAATCGAATATCGAGACGAGGAAGCTCGACCTGGGTTCTTTGTTGACTGAATCGCGGTGGAAATTCTAAGATTAATATTTATGAGGTAATTAACGTTTTAAAAGTTTATTGATTTAAATAAATTTATGGTTCACATATTTATAAAATTCATAATTCATTTAAATGTATTTGTTTAATTATAATAAACATATATATATATATATATTCGTTATAAATTCATAATTCATAATTCATAATTCAAAATGTACTTTAATGATGTGTATAATTTATAACTGTTCATGCTGATAATAGGTTAATGTACTCTGATGATGTGTATAATAAAGATGATTTCTTTTTGTAAAAACTTGTTTATACTATATATTACTTGTCACGTTTTGTGAGATTTTGTTCTGTCTTTTCTCTCTTCACACCAAATGATCTGTTTTTCGGACACTTAAATGATTGGGACAAAAATACCAAGGATGTATCAGGTGTCATCTTTAGGTGTAAGAAAGGCAGATCATTATATATTATTTCCATGGGTATTTACAATTTGTGGCAGTATACCTTTAGATATGTACCATATGGAGAGGTTTTATTGTTTGTGGTGTGTAATTGCTATTTATTGGTACTTACTCGATGTTGGTGTATGTGATTGTTAGTATGTAATATTTGTTAGTATGTGTGGTTGTTGGTTTTCATGGAAAGTCGTTATTGTTATTTGATGTATGGCTAGTGTAGTTATATCTATGGATTGTTGCATTCATTTTTGTGCTAGAGGAATTGGAAGTTGAATAAGAAAATTAAAATAAAATTGCACAAAAATTACATTGGGACCGATCGACCTAGAGGGGTCGATGGTTGACTGGTAGCGGTTGACCTGGAATATTGAGCGGTCCAAGATAGCCCTTGTAAACTTTTATGTTTTCCTAATGACGTGTTTGAATGTGTGTGATCGATTGCTTAGGAGCGAATGCTATGATGAGCGAACCTGATGTTATGAAAATATTTTACAAGCTAATCCATTAGCTATAAATACTAAGGTAATGAAACTCTAATTCTCACATAAAATTTTACATTAACAAAACTCTGCCAAAATTTTCTCTCTTCTCCCACTTTAAAATTTTCTTAAATATTAAATAAAATAAAATAAAAGCAACCTAAAAGAAAGCAAGCATTGGAATCAAGGTGGAGCTATCGATTTGGAGGGAACAGTTCTCAAGCACAAGCAAAAGGAAGAGCTTAGGCTTGAGGTGAGTGGGCCCCAGTTTAGTAAGATGATTATTATAGTTAATTTTAAACTATTTTGATTAATGTGGGATGTTAGAAACCCTAATTGAATGTGCAAAACCCTGGCTTTAAATTGTCAGTAAACTATTAATTGAAGATTGATGTACATACCCATTTTTCACTTGAAATTGAAAACTCTAAATCAACAAACCCTAATTTTAATTACAAAGTGATGCTTAGACTGTAATTATGGTTAATCTAATATTGTTAATGACCTGAATTAAGTATACAAATAATTGACGATCGAAAATTGTGAAAAACCCTAAATTTTGTTTATGAACGGTCGACCATGGGGCCCTATCGGTTGATTGATAGTTGTCGACTGTGGGTGAGCAACAATCGACCATTCGTATGAAAATACAGATATTTAACCTCAACCTAAGGCCTAAGTTTATTAATAGGAAAATATATAAAACGTTAACTATTGTAAGCCTATTTACGGGCAATTGGATGAATGTTAGGACTCATAGGGAAGCTAGATTTCTAGCAGCGGAAGCTGGGTCATGGCGGTGTTGGGTAAATGCCGTTTACCAAATTTAGGATCAAGTAATTGACTAAAGATGATGTATTTTCGCAAATGGCACTCACGGGAGTTTCCACGGTGGGCGTGTAGCACTAATGAGGATGCCTAATGGAGTGGGTCCGGCAAAACGAGAGGTCCTAGTATGAACGAATTCTGACGCACATGATACAGTTAAAAAGGAGGACCTGGAGCATGCAATAAGAGGCCAACACTATGATCAAAAGGTGAAAGCAAATGCAGATGATAAGACATTCCAGCGAGTCGGCATCTTGGGTTCTTTCTCTCTAGGCGTAACTAGGGGTAATTGTTTCCAATAGCCTAGTGGTGGTGATAGTAGTGGGAATTTATTTCCACAGTAGCCTCATGGCAATGTTTTCCACAGTTAGTAGCCAAAAGGGCGGTGTTTTACATATTAAGTAGCTCTAGGAGTGGTGATCGATCGTTGGATATGAGATTCGATCCTTAGTTCGATCCATTATATTAGACTACACGAATTGTAGTGTAGGAATGTATTAGACAAGAACTCTTAGGTAATAGACCTTAGGAATTTGTGGACACTTGTACCATACCATATATCATTTAGAGTAGTATTAAAGTAACTACATATGATTATTTCATATTAAACTTTAATCTGACCCATTCTCCTTCCTTCTTTTTCTCCACCACAAGTGGACATGGCAGCAAGTGATCGACCATTCTTGATACTTAGGGAGTTGAGCTTATCATTGGATACTGCTTTTTACCATATATGCTCTCCATGTATTTCTACCTTATTAGTATAGTATATCTCTTTTGTTAGACTTGGAGTGATACTGTCTATGTACTCTGTATTGGATTACATATTGGTTTTCTGAGACCGTGATTTGGATATTTTCTGAGATGGATATTTTTTTGTGTTATATGTTTTATTCCTTCTGCTATAAGATCTAAAAGTGTAGTATATCTTAGATTATATATGCTTGTATTAGCCTCTATGATGTGAAGTGTTATAAATCCCGACAATCTGCGTTACTTAACATGTCATAAGTTCGAAAGTCGCACTAGGCATTAGATCGGCATGACAAGAGGTGCGAGTTGACACAACAAGTGACTTCAAGATCTCCTTCTTTGCTCCCTCTTGACCCTTCCCCTCGGTTGTTGTCCCTTCTTCCCTTTATGATAAGGGGTAAATCTCTCTTCTTGTCAGCTAGAGCTATTGGACCTACACCCCTCCTCTCGATGTACATAAGCTCATATTGCCTTGCTATATGTAACGATCTAGAATTTTGGTTATTTCAAATTAGGATATTTAATTGATTTTAAATATTCAGAAGTTAATTATTAACTTGAATTTCAAATAAAATGATTTATTGGATAATTATATTATTGAATTTAATAATTGAATATTGGTTAAAATATTGAATCCTGAGTTTTAAGCTTGTTAAAAATAATTTAAAGGCTTATAAAATTTATATTAATAATAATGAAGATAATAAAACTTTTTAAATTGAATTTAAAAGTGATTTGTTCAATTTTAAAAATATATCGTTTAATTTAACATTTAAAAATAGCCTTCCGGGGCACAGTCTCGGAATTCGACGAAACTAGTTCCATTGGATCCGTAATAGTTTATTATTATCGAATTTCAAATTTCGTAGCTTTTGAAGTTATTGTTTGATCGTACGGGATATAAACGCACTGAAATTTATATTGAAAATTCAATATAATAATTGGGTCCAAAAAGCTATCTTCTTCATACGATTGAAGTAGGACCGAAACCTTTTACATTATGTTCGGAATAGGGGTATACATTAAGAATGCCTAACGGCATGCCTCGATAGGGGTTTGAAATTTTGAGCTGTGTAATCGAGACGATTTTCATCATTTCAGAGCTACAAAAACTTTCAGAGCTACTGTAGATAGCCATCTACACGCAAGGTATCTTTCCCTCCCTTCACTTTTTTAAAACCACACAACCGAACATTCAACAGTAAAGAAAAAAAAGGCAGAGCTTCAAAATCTTCTTTCTCACAAAATACTAAATTAAAAATCTCCAGACTTGCTTTAAAAATCATGTTTTGGATCGAGCTTCAATCTGATGTATTCGTTGATAGGTGCGGCATAAATTTTGAACTCGACAGTAAATGTCGAATGCTGGTTTTTGCCTAGGGTTTGAGTTTTTTGGGGAGGAGGGTGGTCGATTGGGGATGTGGATGCTGGAATTAGACTCGCCTTGGAAAGTAGCATCTTCAGTCAAGTTTGAGTGAGGAGCGGTGCCATGGGGAAAATCGCGATCTGATGGGTCGAACGGTCATGTGTCGCGATTCACTGGGAGGTGCCGAGCTCAAGACGTGATGTGGGGGTGGTCGAGATTGTTATGAGGAAGTTGATGGCGGAGTCGTTTCGAAGTATTGGTGAGCGAATCACGGTGTCAGTGAAACGTGCACGGCCTGGCTCCACTTTGTGTTCACGTGTACAACTACAAGGGATTGGGGAAGGTGATAGATAGATGGGCCGGGTTTTTTTTCGAATGGGTATGGGTTTCCTCTTTTAAAAAAAAAGAAATATAATAAAGTAAATAGTTTATATAATTTATTGTTTAATTGTAAATTCCATATTTCGTTCGTTCCAGGTCCAAATTCAACACGGTCGGTCGCGTTGGGTTCGTATTAACGAGATCTTGGCTATGGAATCGGTTTGGTTGAAATTAGAGCTTGTCAAATTTTTGAATAAATTCAAACGCGTTTGAATTTATTCGGAACCGGAACGCGATGCGAAAATAAAAATCAAAGTGAGTTAATCTCACTCAATTTTGGATTACCGCAATTAGTTTTAAATAGTTAAAACTAATTATTGATTGATTGAATTGATAAATTATTATTAGTTGAATGTGTTATTATATATAGTAGTATATATATTAGTAGTTGGAGTGATTATCCCCGCATATTTTAGCGGATGATACCCTATGCGCCCCGCATAATAGCGGATGACCCTATATACCGCGATATCCCCCTCGAAGTGGATTGGTATTTTTATGTTGTATTAACATATGTGGATGCAGGAAACAGGTTGAAGGGATCCAACTGGATTCCTCAAAAATGTTGAATTTAATTTTCATATATAATATATATGATTTGTTTGAATAATCTATGATAGATTATAGTGGAATTTGAATTTATTGGATGCTATGGTGTTACTGGTTTAGATTATGGTATATTAAAATACCATAAGTATGAATATTGAATTTTAAAAAAATAAAATAAAAAGGGAAATTGAAAGTAAAATATTTATAGTGAAATTTGGACTAATTAAAAGAAATGAATTTGGGTAAAATAAATAGTTTGATTTTAAATTTGTATTTAATAATTTTGGAATATTGTAAACAACGATTTTGGAATAATGTAAATAAAGGATTTTAAATAATAAAACTTAAGTGAAATTTGTTTAAGTGTAAAAAGATTTTAAAATCGAGATTTAAAATAGTTTGGGAAAATAAAAAGAAAATTTGAAAGTAAAATATAAAATTGTTATACTAGGTATTAAATAAGAATTTAAATTATGAAAAGGGAGTGGGATCAGATTTTACTTGGGTTTTGGAATATAGTTGGGTTATTTGGGAAATTGTTTAAAAATGGAATCCAATTTAGAAATCGATTTGTAATCGATTAAGTATTCTGAAACCATTTTAAATGGGAAATAGGACCATGGAATTTATAAACAAGATTATAAATAAAGTGAAGTGATTATCAGTGGATAAATTGAAGTTACAAATTCATGGTGAGGATTTATAAGAAGATGGGCAAATCGGCTTAAAAATAAATGGTAGATTTATGTTTGGAAATGTGAAAAGGGGGTTTACGAAATTGGGACGTAAATCAATCGGTGATAAATCAAGAGGAATTTATAAATATTAGACAGGCTATATTGGAATTGAAAAAATATATTTTTCTGAGAAGTTATGTTTGTTTTAAAAGGGAGGATTTTTAATTATTAACTAGGTAATTTTAAAAAGTTGTTTAATAATATTTCAGAAAATTAATTATTTAGTTATTTTAAATTGTTTAAAGTATATTTAATTATTAATTAAGTAGTTTATAAGTGGTTGATATTAAGTTAATTATTATTTAAAAATTAATCAGTATTATTATTTTAAAAAGATAAATTATTCAATATTAATATTATTTTATAACTTTTATAAAAGAGTATTTGCCTAAAATAAACTTGGAAATTTATATAGGAATTTTATAAGTATTATTTTGAAAAATTATTTAATAAAGTTTACGGAAAGTAATGGTATACTTTCATGGCGAAATCGGAGGCAGTGAGTGCCTGCAGTTAAGTTTGGATTTCTCTGGGATAGAGACGTAACCGTTGAGCTATGAATCCATGGTTGATACCACGTGGTGCTTTCCATATTTAGTTTAAAAAGTTTTCAAATATTTTGAAAGAATGGTTAGTAAACGTACTTACTTCGATAAGATAAGTACATGACTTTTGATAAGAGATTTAATTTATTAAAATTAAATTAAAACGAGATTTGTTGTTTTCAGTGGAAAAGAAAATATTTGGTTGAATGATTGTTTATTTGATAGTTAAATAACCGACTATCAAATCTGGACCCAAAATATAACTTTGGAAATATCTAGGGAAAACACGGAAATTATATGGTACAGTTACCGTTTGAGATGCTATACTGTACGTATAAACTCGTTCGTTCTTCTAGGATGATAATAAGGAAATCCATCCACTAACGGTTAGGATGTGATCTCCGATCTTATTTTCGTCTGTTTATTTCCTAAAGAACCGGGGTTGAGTTTACCCGAACCTTGTTTCGAAGTGACCGAGATTAGATAAGTTATCTGAAAACCACTTCGATCCAACGAATACGTTTTTGAAGTGAAAACAAGAGTATGGAGTCAAAGGTGGAGCGGTGAAGTGCAAGGGCTAATCGCTACTAATCCCGTGGATTTTTCCAAAACGGATGTAGTAGGAATAGTGCCTTCGGTTTCGTTCGGACCCAGAATGGACTTGTATGGATGAATGCTATCAGTACATTGTCATCGGAGGACAATGAGCATTCTAAGTGAAAATTCCTTAAAAATGTAATCGTAGCCTCTAGCCTCATCAACCAGGAATGACTGAAAATCAGAGGAGATGCAGCAAGGCTAAGTGGGTTGCACCCAATTAGGGTATGTTTATCACCTTTTTAGATACCCTCAGATATTATTACTATGGTGCGCGGAAGAGCTCGGAAAGGGTAGGAACACCCAGGGTGATAGCATATTCGGTCTATCCAGGATAGGGGTAGTCCGATCTTGTGTTGCAGGGGATCCCGACGTGGTCCTCGGTACATTTTTATAGATGTGTACTATGACAGGTGGTACCCCCGTGCCTAGTCATTCGTATGGAATCCATTCTCTAATACGTGCCTTTACGGTTTTGGTTGTTTAACCTGGTATGCTGGAATTTAATTAATGTAACAATTTCAGCTATTTGAATAAGTATGTGTACTTGGACACTATTGTAATATCAGATGATTTTGATATAAAATGTTTTGGTTATCGTAAGGTAAAAACCCGCCGTGTTTATGTGTGGCATGGTCTTACGAGATACCTTTGATTTTCAAAGGGATTTTGATTACTTTAATAATTCAAATTGAGTGTGTTTTCTCACGCTGGTTTTCCAGACCGACTCAAGTGTTATTTTATTATAATGCTCGGGCCAGACCGAGTATTACAGATACAAGATAGGATGCTATGGAGCTCAGGAGAGGAGCTGGATGGCAAAGACGTATTACACATATCTGATTTATATTCCGCTGTGTATTGTAGGCTGTATATTCAGCTTTGTGAGGACAAGTTATTATAACTGTCCGGTATTGTGTTATTGATGTGTTATACTCTAATGATGTAACGTGTAAATAACATTTATAGTTCTTTTTGTATAAAGACCAGTTGTTATCTATTATATATTGTTCCGCTGTGATTGTGAGATTCTGTGTTGTTATTTCTATTTTCTTCTTCTACATCTTTCTTCTTTCTCTTACGATCTGGTATTTCCGACATTCGATTGCTCGACATGTAATATAGTAAACGTATTGATGCCAATTTTCTAAGGTCGAAAAATCTCGGTTCTGACACTTGGTATCAGAGCTGAAGGTTAAGTGAGAACCTTGGCTTTGATGGATAAACTCATTAGAGATAGGGTCAGTAGTACCCTAGAATGACTTTGAGTGTATTAATAGATATGAGCGCGTATTTGTTAGTGAATATAAAATGGTTTTATATTGTGTTGATTGATCTATTGAGTGGTTATGGATTCTGGTCAATACGAGTAATTAACGTTATTGATAGGGATCTCTAAACACTATAATAGAATAATTCGACATGGTACTATTTGCAATGGGGTAAATTAAATAATTTTACCCAAATTATTTTTATATATAAAAGGAAAAATTTTCGTAAATTATTATAGTTGTATATGGTGTGCTTGGTTGTTAGGAAATGATAATATTAAATTATTATCATTGTTGTTGTGGAAATTGAATAAAGGTTGGTATTATAATCAAAAGTTAAGAAATAATTTTATAATCAAATGGGATTATATAACTAGATGATTATAAATGTGATTTATGATTTGAAATGAAATTAAATTTCGGAGTATATTTAAATATGATATGGTTTATAAAAACGATTTATAAAGGATTTAAAGGTTGGAAATTTGGGAATTCAAATCCCATTGGTTTTGAAAATGTTTCTCAAAGTTGTGAAAATAATAATGGTATTATTTGGAGAATATTCTTGAGTATAAATATTTAAAAGGGAGTATTAAAGGAATTATAAGCACTGAACTCACTTCGGTCGCATGAAAATAATTTCGGTGATGACTACAGCATCATCGACATTCATTTTCAAGTTTCCAAGGGAGGGATTGCTATAAATGGAGTTGTTTGGTGAAACCAATTTGATTTTGAAATTCAAAGGAATGATTTCATATACCAAGGATTTTGGGTATATATGATTTCAAAAATGATTTTGAAATATTAAGTAATTGTTTAAACTCTGGAGTTCAATCTAAAATGTTTTATGGAATATAAATAAGTTTGGAAACTTATAAGAATTTGAAATTTGTTTGGAATGGTATTTAACTTGAATTAAGTTAAATAAAGTGAATTTTGAGAAATTAAGCCTAAGTAGGCTAAATGGAATGGTTATCGAAATAGAATTTATTAAGATTGAAAATAAATTAGTGGATGAACTAATTAATTTAATTAGTAAGTAAATGGAATTGAAATTTAATATTGGAATGGTATTTAACTTGAAATATGTTAAATAAAGTGAAAGTGAAAAATTAGTTTGAGTTGGACTAAACAAAATAAATTTTGGAAATATAATTGGTTGAGTTAAAATGAATATAGACTTAAGTGAGGAAAATAGTATTAACCATAAGAGTTGCATAAAATGTTTTTAAATTTAAGGAAATCTTGTGAAGTAGATTCTCAAGTGAGATTAGTATTGAAAGGAATATACTAAGTTAATATCTGAATGAAGATTAAATAAAAGGTGTGAAAAATGATAGCTGTGAATAAGTAAATGGAAACGAAGTAAATGTGAATAAGAAATTGATATAGCTAAGAATCAATTGAATTAATACAAATGTAGTACGTATATTATTTATTCGCATAATGATTTGATCCGGATTCGAGCACAGAATTTCAAGATGATTTATATCGATCCGAGTTAGGATTTTTCACTCGATTTTCGAAGGCAAACCCTGTATATAGATTTTTGATTGATTCTGGAATTCTCTATCATAGTATACGGCTATGCAAGGAGAATGACGGTTTCTAATCAAGGAACCAGATCTGAGTCCGCACTAGAGAGTCGTGTGAACGATACTAGTTCGGAAGTGAAATTATGTGATCAAGTGAGCGATAGGATTTGGTACTGCGTACAGATGATATATGTACATCGTACGGGTTTTGGTGAGATAAATATTGGAAATTAAAAATCCAAAATAAAATGATTTTGAATTGTATGATTGGATATTATTGGTAAGTAAGGTGCAGGTATTTAAAGCAAAAGCTAAATTGATGTCTTCGATTTCAAGAGTAAAATTTGATTGCCCGACAAAAAGGTACATGTTTAAATTGTGTTTGATTTTGATGATTTTGTGATTGAACACTTGGCTTTTGTTTTCTTTTGATGATTTGGGCCCATAGAGGCGTTTTGTAGTTTTTCGGATCTTGCCGCGCAAAGGAGACGCAGGCGAAATTTTTCGAAAATTTAAGGAGTTAGGAAATTTTGAATTTTTTTTGATAATTTAAAATTTGGTTTTGAATGATAATTTGACTGATTGAGGGGATTAGTTAAAACTATGGATGAATTTGGAAATTAGTAAAAGTGATGGTGTGTTTTCAATAAATTGATTTCGGAAAAGTTGTTTTGACTGATTGGTTTTGGGGAAAGTTATTGGGTTTTGGACCATTCTTCTTACTTGGAAATTTCGAGGACGAAATTCTTTTAATGGAGGAGGAATGTAACGACCCAGAATTTTGGTTATTTGAAATTAGGATATTTAATTGATTTTAAATATTCAGAAGTTAATTTTTAACTTGAATTTCAAATAAAATGATTTATTGGATAATTAAATGACTGAATTTAATAATTGAATATTGGTTAAAATATTGAATCTTGAGTTTTAAGCTAGTTAAAAATAATTTAAAGGCTTATAAAATTTATATTAATAATAATGAAGATAATACAACTTTTTAAATTGAATTTAAAAGTAATTTGTTCAATTTTAAAAATATATCGTTTAAATTAACATTTAGAAATAGCCTTCTAGGGCACAGTCTTGGAATTCGACGAAACTAGTTCCATTGGATCCGTAATAGTTTATTATTATCAGATTTCAAATTTCGTAGCTTTTGGAGTTATTGTTTGATCGTAGGGGATATAAACGCACTGAAATTTATGTTGAAAATTCAATATAATAATTGGGTCCAAAAAGCTATCTTCTCCATACGATCGAATTAGGACTCGGAACATTTTCCATTGTGTTCGGAATAGGGGTATAACATTAAGAACGCCTAGCGGCACGCCTCGATAGGGGTTCGAAATTTTGAGCTGTATAATCGAGACGATTTGAAATTTAAATAATATATATATGTAATCGACTTGACCATATTTCTATCAAAAACTTTTCCCCTTCATTTCAGAGCTACTGTAGATAGCCATCTACATGCAAGGTATCTTTCCCTCCCTTTACTTTTTTAAAACCATGCAACCGAACATTCAACGGTAAAGAAGAAAAAGGCAGAGCTTCAAAATCTTCTTTCTCACAAAATACTAAATTAAAAATCTCCAGACTTGCTTTAAAAATCGTGTTTTGGACCGAGCTTCAATCTGATGTATTCGTCGATAGGTGCAGCATAAATTTTGAACTCAACAGTAAACGTCGGACGCCGGTTTTTGCCTAGGTTTTGAGTTTTTGGGGAGGAGGGTGGTCGATTGGGGATGTGGATGCTGGAATTGGACTCACCTTGGAAAGTAGCATCTCCGGTCAAGTTTGAGTGAGGAGCGGTGCCATGGGGAAAATTGCGATCTGATGGGTCGAACGGTCGTGTATCGCGATTTACTAGGCGATGCCGAGCTCAAAGACGTGATGTGTGGGTGGTCGAGATTGTCACGAGGAAGTTGATGGCGGAGTCGTTTCGAAGTATTGGCGAGCGAATCACGGTGTCAGTGAAATGTTGCCGTCCTGGCTCCACTTTGTGTTCTTCGTGTACAACTGCAAGTGTAGCGGTCCTAACTCGGCCTTCGAAAATCGGCACCCGTACTTCACTTGTACTCGAATGCCGCAGATTCAAACGCCGAATCTGGCTCGCCGGAACTTATAACACAGTAAGTATAACAACACAGCGGAAGAAAGAAATGGATAATATCATATTCAACCCCAACGAATACAATATCCAGAATGATATACAACAATGATATCTATATGTACAAGAATATCAGAGACAAATAATGTTACAGCAGAAACAACAGAAGTGATAACTCCAAACGATCTTTAAAAGAGAATGACTCCAACAACTCCAACATCAAGCTCGAACCACCATCACGATGCACAAAGGTAAGAAAGTGCAGTCATCAGTGAAATCCACAAACTGAACTAGCTCTCGATAATCTACTAAACCTGATTATCTGAAAACCCCAACTCTAGACTGCCCGTGTGGAAAATTGTGGGCACCCAGAGTTTAGGAAGGGAACAATAAACTCCGAGTCAGTTATGGGACTGGTGTGAGTAAAAAAACAGTTGTTTTCACAAAGAAAATAAAAGAATTTCGCAATGCTATTGGAAAATGAAACTACCATAAGGCCTCCCGCCACACACACAATGCAAACGCAGAATTGGAGGAGATTTCTCCTTATGATAGTCAAATATACTCAATACGAGAAAACTCTTTGATATTATCACTAGTGCAAAGTGTGAAAGCATTTCGAAAATACAATACTAATCTTAGCCAGCATACAACCATTATTGTATGCCTACTATAGCTACTATGTTCAATAGCAGGTTACCACCACATTCCATAGCAGGTTATACAACTAAAACCGTACAAGGCTCGTATTGTTTCTTTGGATTTTCCAACAAATGGTCTGGCTAAGGAACTTCCTATGCCATATAGGAACGCCTCTGGAGGGACGCCCCAAGAGACAACTGCTCCCTGCCAACACAAGGTCGGTTACCCCCTTCCCGGGTAGTAAACCTGAGATATGCCACCCCCGGTGGTTTGCGACCTTTATCCGAGAGCCCTCGATCACAAAGCAACAATCACACAGTAAATGAGATTAGAGCAACCACACAGGTAAAATACCTGGGCTCCATACCATGATACCACCTTTTTCCAGAAGGAATGGTCATACCCTAGGGGAGCTACCCCTGAAACCTAGCCGCATCTTTCCTGTTTCGACCATTTCCGATTTGTGAGGCTCGATGAGGTCTCTTCCATAAAGCTACGCTTTACACGAAAGCCATGCTTTGATCAACAAATGATCAGCAACACAAAGCAGCACTCAGCATGCCACACTACCAAATTGGAAGTATATCACTGATAACCTTCAACTACATAACCTCTGAGCTCGTATGTCTCAGAGAAGGGTGTTAAGCTAAGAGAATAAATCTCCGCCACCAAACAGAAATGTATTTGAAAGAAATCATCTTTATATCTCAAAGTGTAATGTCAGACATACGGCCATACAAGTTTATTCCGGGTTCGAACAGAACCGAAGGCATTTCCAAAGAAGCCCTTGCAATCCGGGTATTCACAATACCGATCGGATTTCCCATCACTTAGGGAATCTCTATACCGGCGCGACTCAGTGCAGAGACAATCGATAGGTCATCCTATCATTCTCATAAATACCCGGTCTTCAACACCGGTCTTCAAATGCTATCCATTTACGTCGTATCACTATTCGGAATGGGTTATATGACACAAAGTCCTCTCCCGGCTAAACCAAATAGTGAGCGCAATATTTAAAAACATATGGATATTGGGATTTCAGTTAAGTCACAACTTATTACCCAAAACTTTTCTTCAAATGGTTTAAACACATTACCATTTCCAATCTTTTACAAAAAGATTCATCTCACAAAGTTCACCCAGTTTCACAAAGATCCATTCACAGATTTTCCAAATCAATTTCCATTTCAATTGGATTGACTCGTTAAATCTTTAATTCAAAGATTTAATTGATAGCTTTCAAAACAATTCCATTTCGACCTTTTATACAAAAGGTACACCTTTCCAATTTCTAATCAAAGTTCAACAATCTTTCACAAAGATTTATTCATTACTTGGAAAACCATTTTCCAATTCAAACTTGAAATTCTTGTGACACAAATTGGAAATTCATTCCTTATATGAAAGCTTCTATTATTTGAAAACAAACAGTTTTATTTCGGAAAATCTGATTCATTTATACGAGTTAAATTCCTTGGGTTAAATTCAAATTCTCAAAACCATACTTTTAAAATGGTTTAAATTCATATAAACACATCTATAACATCTTTAACCATAATTCCAATCATGGAAATTCAATTCCAAATTTTGAATTCAAATTCAAATTAAATTATTTAAATTGAAAAACTTTACCAAGTTATTCAAAATAACTTTTATCTTAAAAACTCCTTCTCAAAAGCTTTAACATTTAACCCAAATTCATTTCAAACATTAAATTTAAATCATCTGTGACTTAACCGATTTCCTCATGAAATCCATATTTGTGTGTGTAAGAGTGTGGTCCAGGGGTTTTAGCACACTAGTGCAACATCATTCAATCATCACAGATTCAAATACAGAAATATAGTTGATAAGCGGTATGAACTATAACGCTTATCTTTCATTCACAGATTCACAGATAATATACAAATGTATCACAAATAAATGAATAAATTATACACTGCTCAATCCACAGAACAAAATATCACAGATCAGATAGGACAATCAATTCAAGGCATCCCATACAATAGAATCATTCATAAGTAAGGTCAAACATTCAATAATCATTTATAAGCAGGATTAATTGTTTAATCCTAATTAATTAAATTTATTTCCAATTAAATTAATTACTTATGAATTAATTATCCAATCCTGATTATTTAATCACAAATCATTTGATATAAATTAATTAATCAATCACCTTAATTAATTATCCTTAATTAATTACAATAACAAATAAATCACTCCTTAATTAAAATTATTTCTTAGTCACTTTCATTAATTAATTTACCTTTAATAGATTAATTTTCCTCAAATTAATTACCTTAATTAATTTATCGCATTATCCTTAAATTAATTATTGCTTAATCACTTGATTAATCAACTTTAATCATTAATTAATATTTAATTAATAATCCTTAATTTACAAATTAATCACATTGATTAATCCTTTAATTACACTGAGTAATCACCACTTAATTACTTCCCTCAAGTAATTATCCTTTAATTACTATCCATTAAGTAATTTCCCTTTTTATTACATCCAGTAATTTTCCATTAATTACTTCACTAAGTAATTACACTTCATTAATTACATTAAGTAATTATACTTAACCCTAACTAATTCTTAATTAACGATTATTTAATCCTTAAACCTTTAAAAATTAATTAATCCCAAATTATTAATTAATTTAACTTTAATTACCTTATTAATTTAAGTAATCTTTAATCATACAAACTTAACTAACTATCCAGATAAAACAATTACAATTAATTACCTAAAAACTAATACATGTTTTAAAAACATTTCATCATTTTAATTTATACTTAATTACCTTTTAAAAATTAAATTTTAAAAATACTTAACAGTTCTCAAATTTTAAGTTAACCAAAGCATAAAACTTTTTAATCAAAATAGTTTAAACATAATAGTTCAAATCAGTTTTAAATTTAAATTTTAAAATTATCTTTACAAACATTTTAAAACATTTACAAGCTCTACTTCGGGTTCAACCCGTTACTAACTCGAGTGTCCACTCGGGTTCCTTCTTCAACTTCCCTTTCTTTTTTTAGTTAAGTTTTTTTTAGTTTAAGTTAAACAAAACAGGGAGGGCCACACTCACGAACGCGGGTTCCAACCCGAGACCATCTCCTTCCTACTCGAGTACCCCTTCGAGTCACACGAACCCAAACTTCCTGACATAAAACCGACACCGCTGTGCACGTGCACAGTTCATCCACACCGCCGCTACCTCCAATGACTCCTCGCACACGTCGGCGATCAACCACCTGAACGTTTCCAACCCACAAACTAATGCCGCGAAGCCCAAAACAAAATCGAGCCTTCCAGTCGGAACTGGAAACTCACATCCTCAGAAAACCTCCCTGACCCATCGACGTCGACCTTCGAACCCTCGCAAACTCCGGCCACGACCTCGCTAGCCTCCACACCATCACTTTCTCAAACCACGTGCAACTCGATGCACTATGGAAGCCACGGTGATCATTTTTCTCAAACCTGACAGAACTAGGGTTTAAAACCTAATTGGCCTATCGCCGGCGCCACGACTATCATTCACCTCCATCACCATTTTTCCCGACACCTCCAGACGACAACCTAGCTTCGACGAAAGCCATAAGACCCAAAGTCCACCCAATCGCCGTAACTAGCTCAAATTTCCTTTTCTGGTCATCCCAGAAATGCGACCTCAAATCCAAACAAAAATTAATGAATTTTGTTTTAAAAATCAAGTTCTTCAGAGTGGATTCAAGCTGCATGCTTGAATCTACAAAATATATAGTTTGATTTTTAACATTTTTGAACATCTCACTACTTTTGCTTAAGTCCAGAGGAATTTCAAACTTATTTTGCTGAATACAAATTTTAAACTATAATTTATGTTTTAAACAATCATATTGTACTTGAATTTCCTAGCTTAACCATGATCAGAAAAGAGATTTAAATTTTGACTTGTTTTTAAACTCTGTATTTTGAAATAGAGGAGAACAGACACACTGAAATGCATAGATCATCATACATACATACATATATATATATATATATACAGAGATTCACATTGATATACATACACGTGCAAGCACAATAAAGTCCAATAATCACATGCACAGATTAAATTTTACTTAAGCACTTTTTAAATGTAGGTTTACTCACCTAATTTTCCAAAAATGAACAGAGTTCCTTCTTTTCTTTGAAACAGGCTTGAACTGGAAACTGTAATCCTTCCTTTGATCTTTGGTTAATATAAATTCTATTGTTGTTTTTAAGTTGAAGTTTGTTTAAGTTTGATGATATTTACTCCAGATTTTACACAGCTTGGAATGAACGAAAAATGAAATGAAAATGAGAAGGCTGATATAAATGAATTGAGTTTATAGGTGATAAAATTTGTTTGTACAAGAGAGGTCAGAGATTTTTTCTTTCTTTGTGGCTGATATGCTATTGTTGTGGTGGCTGAGATGATATGGCATTAATTGTTTTGTACCATATTTATATTTTTTTTTCATTTCGGCTGTACATGGTATGAAGATAGTTGATGCCTTCTCTTGCAATCCATTCACCTATTTACTTATCTACATACTTATATTTATTTGTTCTTTTCCTTTGTCTTATTACTTTATAGTATGAATAAACTTCTATTTTAACATGTTATTAAATTTTATTTAAGTGTATTTACTTTATACTTTTATATCTTATATATTTATATGTTTATTTTTTTCTTTAATCTTATTAATTTGTAATATAAATAATTTCTATATTTTAATATGTTGTTAAATTTTAGCTAATGGGTTACTTTTATATTTTTATACTTTATCTTATATAATTTTTATTTTTATTTTTAAACCATTTATTTACGATTTAAATTCAAATCAAATATATATATATATATATATATATATAATTTCAAATTTACTCGTATATGCCCAAATATATATATATATATATACATTCACATATATATACAATATTTAAATTTAAATGATTTATACATAATTTACATGAATTCGGGGAAACTCGCATCAATTTATCAATTAATTTCACAAATTTTATTCAAAAATTAATTTTAATTATCAATTTAAATTTATATAAAATCCGGGATCGTTACAGGTTCCCCCCTTGAGAAATTTCGTCCTCGAAATTTGCCAGGGAGACACAAGGATAGATGAAAAATGTTTCATCAAATCAACTGAACATCTATTCTGCATTTGGCTTACCAAATCAGAATATCAATAATAGATACAAGAACGAATCTTTTTTATTTTTCCACAAGATACTCGGGTTATCCAGATCTACGAAATGTGCAGGGGCATTGGTCAGTTCGAAAGGATAACTAACCATTCGTAGAACGTATCTGGACCCAAAAATAGACAGATATATGGATACAATTTCAAAACTTTTAGTTTAGAAACCAAATTATACCTGTCAACCATAGCAACCAAAGCAACGAATTCATCCAAACAAACAATTCTGACCTATTTGGAGTTTATGTCCCATATTCATATATATCGAATTTCTTCCTGGATCTACCAGGAACCATTGAAGAATAGAAAAGATGACGAACCAAAGAGATTGGTAGAGAAAAGATTGTTTCCTTGTTGTTATAGGGTATTGACCATTTATAGTCGTATTCCCCTATCCCCTATCTCATCCTCTTCTTGCACTCGTACTTACTATTAGTGGATAGTAAGAGAATTTACTGAGGTATACGGACATATATCTTAGAGATTACTCATTCTAGGGTATACTTCACCCTATCTCTAATGAGTTACTTAATGTGTTATACTCCTGAGCTAAAGTTCAACCTCAGCTCTGATACCAAATGTAGCGGTCCTGACTCGGCCTTCGAAAATCGGCACCCGTACTTCACTTTTACTCGAATGCCGCAGATTCAAACGCCGAATCTGGCTCGCCGGAGCTTATAACACAGTAAGTATAACAACACAGCGGAAGAAAGAAATGGATAATATCATATTCAACCCCAAGGAATACAATATCCACAATGATATACAACAATGATATCTATATGATACAAGAATATCAGAGACAAATAATGTTACAGCAGAAACAACAGAAGTGATAACTCCAAACGATCTTTAAAAGAGAATGACTCCAACAACTCCAACATCAAGCTCGAACCACCATCACGATGCACAAAGGTAAGAAAGTGCAGTCATCAGTGAAATCCACAAACTGAACTAGCTCCCGATAATCTACTAAACCTGATTATCTGAAAACCCAAACTCTAGACTGCCCGTGTGGAAAATTGTGGGCACCCAGAGTTTAGGAAGGGAACAATAAACTCCGAGTCAGTTATGGGACTGGTGTGAGTAAAAAAACAGTTGTTTTCACAAAGAAAATAAAAGAATTTCGCAATGCTTTTGGAAAATGAAACTACCATAAGGCCTCCCGCCACACACACAATGCAAACGCAGAATTGGAGGAGATTTCTCCTTATGATAGTCAAATATACTCAATACGAGAAAACTCTTTGATATTATCACTAGTGCAAAGTGTGAAAGCATTTTGAAAATACAATATTAATCTTAGCCAGCATACAACCATTATTGTATGCCTACTATAGCAACTATGTTCAATAGCAGGTTACCACCACATTCCATAGCAGGTTATACAACTAAAACCGTACAAGGCTCGTATTGTTTCTTTGGATTTTCCAACAAATGGTCTGGCTAAGGAACTTCCTATGCCATATAGGAACGCCTCTGGAGGGACGCCCCGAGAGACAACTGCTCTCTGCCAACACAAGGTCGGTTACCCCCTTCCCGGGTAGTAAACCTGAGATATGCCACCCCCGGTCGTTTGCGACCTTTATCCGAGGGCCCTCGATCACAAAGCAACAAACACACAGTAAATGAGATTGGAGCAACCACACAGGTAAAATATCTGGGCTCCATACCATGATACCACCTTTTTCCAGAAGGAATGGTCATACCCTAGGGGAGCTACCCTTGAAACCTTGCCGCATCTTTCCTGTTTCGACCATTTCCGGTTTGTGAGGCTCGATGAGGTCTCGTCCACAAAGCTACGCTTTACACGAAGCCATGCTTTGATCAACAAATGATCAGCAACACACAGCAGCACTCAACATGCCACACTACCAAATTGGGAGTATATCACTAATAACCTTCAACTACATAACCTCTGAGCTCGTACGTCTCAGAGAAGGGTGTTAAGCTAAGAGAATAAATCTCCGCCACCAAACAGAAATGTATTTGAAAGAAATCAGCTTTATATCTCAAAGTGTAATGCCAGACATACGACCATACAAGTCTGTTCCGGGGTCAAACAGAACCGAAGGCACTTCCAAAGAAGCCCTTGCAATCCGGGTATTCACAATCCCGATCGGACTTCCCATCACTTAGGGAATCTCTATACCGGCGTGACTCAGTGCAGAGATAATCGATAGGTCATCCTATCGTTCTCACAAATACCTGGTCTTCAACACCAGTCTTCAAATGTTATCCATTTACGTCGTATCACTATTCGGAATGGGCTATATGACACAAAGTCCTCTCCCGGCTAAACCGAATAGTGAGCGCAATATTTAAAAACATATGGATATTGGGATTTCAGTTAAGTCACAACTTATTACCCAAAACCTTTCTTCAAATGGTTTAAACACATTACCATTTCCAATCTTTTACAAAAAGATTCATCTCACAAAGTTCACCCAGTTTCACAAAGATCCATTCATAGATTTTCCAAATCAAATTCCATTTCAATTGGATTAACTCGTTAAATCTTTAATTCAAAGATTTAATTGATAGCTTTCAAACCAATTCCATTTCGACCTTTTATACAAAAGGTACACCTTTCCAATTTCAAAACAAAGTTCAACAATCTTTCACAAAGATTTATTCATAACTCGGAAAACCATTTTCCAATTCAAACTTGAAATTCTTTTGACACAAATTGGAAATTCATTCCATATATGAAAGCTTCTATTATTTGAAAACAAACAGTTTTATTTTGGAAAATCTGATTCATTTATACGAGTTAAATTCCTTGGGTTAAATTCAAATTCTCAAAACCATACTTTTAAAATGGTTTAAATTCATATAAACACATCTATAACATCTTTAACCATAATTTCCAATCATGGAAATTCAATTCCAAATTTTGAATTCAAATTCAAATTAAATTATTTAAATTGAAAAACTTTACCAAGTTATTCAAAATAACTTTTATCTTAAAAACTCCTTCTCAAAAGCTTTAACATTTAACCCAAATTCATTTCCAAAATCAATTGAAATTAAAATTTCAATTTCAAAAACATTAAATTTAAATCATCTGTGACTTAACCGATTTCCTCGTGAAATCCATATTTGTGTGTGTAAGAGTGTGGTCCAGGGGTTTTAACACACTAGTGCAACATCATTCAATCATCACAGATTCAAATACAGAAATATAGTTGATAAGCGGTATGAACTATAACGCTTAACTTTCATTCACAGATTCACATACAATATACAAATGTATCACAAATAAATGAATAAATTATACATAGCTCAATCCACAGAACAAAATATCACAGATCAGATTGGACAATCAATTCAAGGCATCCCATAAAATACAATCATTCATAAGTAAGGTCAAACATTCAATAATCATTTATAAGCAGGATTAATTGTTTAATCCTAATTAATTAAATTTATTTCCAATTAAATTAATTACTTATGAATTAATTATCCAATCCTGATTATTTAATCACAAATCATTTGATATAAATTAATTAATCAATCACCTTAATTAATTATCCTTAATTAATTACAATAACAAATAAATCACTCCTTAATTAAAATTATTTCTTAATCACTTTCATTAATTAATTTACCTTTAATAGATTAATTTTCCTCAAATTAATTACCTTAATTAATTTATCGCATTATCCTTAAATCAATTATTGCTTAATCACTTGATTAATCAACTTTAATCATTAATTAATATTTAATTAATAATCCATAATTTACAAATTAATCACATTGATTAATCCTTTAATTACACTGAGTAATCACCACTTAATTACTTCCCTCAAGTAATTATCCTTTAATTACTATCCATTAAGTAATTTCCCTTATTATTACATCCAGTAATTTTCCATTAATTACTTCATTAATTACATTAAGTAATTATACTTAACCCTAACTAATTCTTAATTAACGATTAATTAATCCTTAAACCTTTAAAAATTAATTAATCCTAAATTATTAATTAATTTAACTTTAATTACCTTATTAATTTAAGTAATCTTTAATCATAAAAACTTAACTAACTATCCAGATAAAACAATTACAATTAATTACCTAAAAATTAATACATGTTTTAAAAACATTTCATCATTTTAATTTATACTTAATTACCTTTTAAAAATTAAATTTTAAAAATACTTAACATTTCTCAAATTTTAAGTTAACCAAAGCATAAAACTTTTTAATCAAAATAGTCTAAACATAATAGTTCAAATCAGTTTTAAATTTAAATTTTAAAATTAGCTTTACAAACATTTTAAAACATTTACAAGCTCTACTTCGGGTTCAACCCGTTACTAACTCGAGTGTCCACTCGGGTTCCTTCTTCAACTTCCCTTTCTTTTTTTTAGTTAAGTTTTTTTTAGTTTAAGTTAAACAAAACAGGGAGGGCCACACTCACGAACGCGGGTTCCAACCCGAGACCATCTCCTTCCCACTCGAGTACCCCTTCGAGTCACACGAACCCAAACTTCCTGACACAAAACCGACACCGCTGTTCACGTGCACAGTTCATCCACGCCGCCGCTACCTCCGATGACTCCTCGCACACGTCGGCGATCAACCACCTAAACGTTTCCGACCCACAAACTAATGCCGCGAAGCCCAAAACAAAATCGAGCCTTCCAGTCGAAACTGGAAACTCACATCCTCAGAAAACCTCCCTGACCCATCGATGCCGACCTCCGAACCCTCGCAAACTCCGGCCACAACCTCGCTAGCCTCCGCACCATCACTTTCTCAAACCACGTGCAACTCGATGCACTATGGAAGCCACGGTGATCATTTTTCTCAAACCTGATAGAACTAGGGTTTAAAACCTAATTGGCCTATCGTCGGCGCCACGACTATCATTCACCTCCATCACCATTTTTCCCGACACCCCCAGACGACAACCTAGCTTCGACGAAAGCCAAAAGACCCAAAGTCCACCCAATCGCCGTAACTAGCTCAAATTTCCTTTTCTGGTCATCCCAGAAATGCGACCTCAAATCCAAACGAAAATTAATGAATTTTGTTTTAATAATCAAGTTCTTCAGAGTCGATTCAAGCTGCATGCTTGAATCTACAAAATATATAGTTTGATTTTTAACATTTTTGAACATCTCACTGCTTTTGCTTAAGTCCAGAGGAATTTCAAACTTATTTTGCTGAATACAAATTTTAAACTATAATTTATGTTTTAAACAATCATATTGTACTTGAATTTTCAAGCTTAACCATGATCAGAAAAGAGATTTAAATTTTGACTTGTTTTTAAACTCTGTATTTTGAAACAGAGGAGAATAGGCACACTTAAATGCATAGATCATCATAAATACATACATACATATATATATATATATATATATATATACACAGAGATTCACATTGATATAGATACACGTGCAAGCACAATAAAGTCCAATAATCACATGCACATATTAAATTTTACTTAAGCACTTTTTAAATGTAGGTTTACTCACCTAATTTTCCAAAAATGAACAGAGTTCCTTCTTTTCTTTGAAACAAGGTTGAACTGGAAACTGTAATCCTTCCTTTGATCTTTGGTCAATATAAATTGTATTGTTGTTTTTAAGTTGAAGTTTGTTTAAGTTTGATGATATTTACTCCAGATTTTACACAGCTTGGAATGAACGAAAAATGAAATGAAAATGAGAAGGCTGATATAAATGAATTGAGTTTACTGGTGATAAAATTTGTTTGTACAAGAGAGGTCAGAGATTTTTTCTTGCTTTGTGGCTGATATGCTATTGTTGTGGTGGCTGAGATGATATGGCATTAATTGTTTTGTACCATATTTATATCTTTTTTCATTTCGGCTGTACATGGTATGAAGATAGTTGATGCCTTCTCTTGCAAGCCATTCACCTATTTACTTATCTACATACTTATATTTATTTGTTCTTTTCCTTTTTCTTATTACTTTATAGTATGAATAAACTTCTATTTTAACATGTTATTAAATTTTATTTAAGTGTATTTACTTTATACTTTTATATCTTATATATTTATATTTATATTTTTTTCTTTAATATTATTAATTTGTAATATAAATAATTTCTATATTTTAATCTGTTGTTAAATTTTAGCTAATGGGTTACTTTTATATTTTTATACTTTATCTTATATAATTTGTATTTTTATTTTTAAACCATTTATTTATGATTTAAATTCAAATCAAATATATATATATATATATATATATAATTTCAAATTTACTCGTATATCCCCAAATATATATATATATACACATTCACATATATATACAATATTTTAAATTTAAATGATTTATACATAATTTATATGAATTCGGGGAAACTCGCATCAATTTATCAATTAATTTCACAAATTTTATTCAAAAATTAATTATAATTATCAATTTAAATTTATATAAAATCTGGGATCGTTACAGGTTCCCCCCTTAAGAAATTTCGTCCTCGAAATTTGCCAGGGAGACACAAGGATAGATGAAAAATGTTTCATCAAATCAACTGAACATCTATTCTGCATTTGGCTTTCCAAATCAGAATATCAATAATAGATACAAGAACGAATCTTTTTTATTTTTCCACAAGATACTCGGGTTATCCAGATCTACGAAATGTGCAGGGGCATTGGTAAGTTCGAAAGGATAACTAACCATTCGTAGAACGTATCCGGACCCAAAAATAGATAGATATATGGATACAATTTCAAAACTTTTAGTTTAGAAACCAAATTATACCTATCAACCATAGCAACCAAAGCAACCAATTCATCCAAACAAACAATTCTGACCTATTTGGAGTTTATGTCCCATATTCGTATATATCGAATTTCTTCCTGGATCTACCAGGAACCATCGAAGAATAGAAAAGATGACGAACCAAAGAGATTGGTAGAGAAAAGATTGTTTCCTTGTTGTTATAGGGTATTGACCATTTATAGTCGTATTCCCCTGTCCCCTATCTCATCCTCTTCTTGCACTCATACTTACTATTAGTGAATAGTAAGAGAATTTACTGAGGTATACGGATAGATATCTTAGAGATTACTCATTCTAGGGTATACTTCACCCTATCTCTAATGAGTTACTTAATGTGTTATACTCCTGAGCTAAAGTTCAACCTCAGCTCTGATACCAAATGTAGCGGTCCTGACTCGGCCTTCGAAAATCGGCATCCATACTTCACTTGTACTCGAATGCTGCAGATTCAAACGCCGAATCTGGCTCGCCGGAGCTTATAACACAGTAAGTATAACAACACAGCGGAAGAAAGAAATGGATAATATCATATTCAACCCCAACGAATACAATATCCAGAATGATATACAACAATGATATCTATATGATACAAGAATATCAAAGACAAATAATGTTACAGCGGAAACAACAGAAGTGATAACTCCTAACGATCTTTAAAAGAGAATGACTCCAACAACTCCAACATCAAGCTCGAACCACCATCACGATGCACAAACGTAAGCAAGTGCAGTCATCAGTGAAATCCACAAACTGAACTACCTCCCGATAATCTACTAAACGTGATTATCTGAAAACCCCAACTCTAGACTGCCCGTGTTGAAAATTGTGGGCACCCAGAGTTTAGGAAGGGAACAATAAACTCCGAGTCAGTCATGGGACTGGTGTGAGTAACAAAAACAGTTGTTTTCACAAAGAAAATAAAAGAATTTTGCAATGCTTTTGGAAAATGAAACTACCATAAGGCCTCCCGCCACACACACAATGCAAACACAGAATTGGAGGAGATTTCTCCTTATGATAGTCAAATATGCTCAATACGAGAAAACTCTTTGATATTATCACTAGTGCATAGTGTGAAAGCATTTCGAAAATACAATATTAATCTTAGCCAGCATACAACCATTATTGTATGCCTACTATAGCTACTATGTTCAATAGCAGGTTACCGCCACATTCCATATCAGGTTATACAACTAAAACCGTACAAGGCTCGTATTGTTTCTTTGGATTTTCCAACAAATGGTCAGGCTAAGGAACTTCCTATGCCACGTAGGAACGCCTCTGGAGGGACGCCCCGAGAGACAACTGCTCTCTGCCAACACAAGGTCGGTTACCCCCTTCCCGGGTAGTAAACCTGAGATATGCCACCCCCGGTCGTTTGCGACCTTTATCCGAGGGCCCTCGATCACAAAGCAACAATCACACAGTAAATGAGATTGGAGCAACCACACAGGTAAAATACCTGGGCTCCATACCATGATACCACCTTTTTCCAGAAGGAATGGTCATACCCTAGGGGAGCTACCCCTGAAACCTTGTCGCATCTTTCCTGTTTCGACCATTTCCGGTTTGTGAGGCTCGATGAGGTCTCTTCCACAAAGCTATGCTTTACACGAAAGCCATGCTTTGATCAACAAATGATCAGCAACACACAGCAGCACTCAACATGCCACACTACCAAATTGGGAGTATATCACCGATAACCTTCAACTACATAACCTCTGAGCTCGTACGTCTTAGAGAAGGGTGTTAAGCTAAGAGAATAAATCTCCACCACCAAACAGAAATGTATTTGAAAGAAATCAGCTTTATATCTCAAAGTGTAATGTCAGACATACGACCATACAAGTCTGTTCCGGGTTCGAACAGAACCGAAGGCACTTCCAAAGAAGCCCTTGTAGTCCGGGTATTCACAATCTCGATCGGACTTCCCATCACTTAGGGAATCTCTATACCGGCGTGACTCAGTGCAGAGACAATCGATAGGTCATCCTATCGTTCTCACAAATACTCGGTCTTCAACACCGGTCTTCAAATGCTATCCATTTACGTCGTATCACTATTCGAAATGGGTTATATGACACAAAGTCCTCTCTCGGCTAAACCGAATAGTGAGCGCAATATTTATAAACATATGGATATTGGGATTTCAGTTAAGTCACAACTTATTACCCAAAACTTTTCTTCAAATGGTTTAAACATTACCATTTCCAATCTTTTACAAAAAGATTCATCTCACAAAGTTCACCCAGTTTCACAAAGATCCATTCATAGATTTTCCAAATCAATTTCCATTTCAATTGGATTAACTCGTTAAATCTTTATTTCAAAGATTTAATTGATAGCTTTCAAAACAATTCCATTTCGACCTTTTATACAAAAGGTACACCTTTCCAATTTCAAAACAAAGTTCAACAATCTTTCACAAAGATTTATTCATAACTCGGAAAACCATTTTCCAATTCAAACTTGAAATTCTTGTGACACAAATTGGAAATTCATTCCTTATATGAAAGCTTCTATTATTTGAAAACAAACAGTTTTATTTCGGAAAATCTGATACATTTATACGAGTTAAAGTCCTTGGGTTAAATTCAAATTCTCAAAACCATACTTTTAAAATGGTTTAAATTCATATAAACACATTTATAACATCTTTAACCATAATTTCCAATCATGGAAATTCAATTCCAAATTTTGAATTCAAATTCAAATTAAATTATTTAAATTGAAAAACTTTACCAAGTTATTCAAAATAACTTTTATCTTAAATACTCCTTCTCAAAAGCTTTAACATTTAACCCAAATTCATTTCCAAAATCAATTGAAATTAAAATTTCAATTTCAAAAACATTAAATTTAAATCATCTATGACTTAACCGATTTCCTCGTGAAATCCATATTTGTGTGTGTAAGAGTGTGGTCCAGGGGTTTTAACACACTAGTGCAACATCATTCAATCATCACAGATTCAAATACAGAAATATAGTTGATAAGCGGTATGAACTATAACGCTTATCTTTCATTCACAGATTCACAGACAATATACAAATGTATCACAAATAAATGAATAAATTATACACAGCTCAATCCACAGAACAAAATATCACAGATCAGATAGGACAATCAATTCAAGGCATCCCATACAATAGAATCATTCATAAGTAAGGTCAAACATTCAATAATCATTTATAAGCAGGATTAATTGTTTAATCCTAATTAATTAAATTTATTTCCAATTAAATTAATTACTTATGAATTAATTATCCAATCCTGATTATTTAATCACAAATCATTTGATATAAATTAATTAATCAATCACCTTAATTAATTATCCTTAATTAATTACAATAACAAATAAATCACTCCTTAATTAAAATTATTTCTTAATCACTTTCATTAATTAATTTACCTTTAATAGATTAATTTTCCTCAAATTAATTACCTTAATTAATTTATCGCATTATCCTTAAATCAATTATTGCTTAATCACTTGATTAATCAACTTTAATCATTAATTAATATTTAATTAATAATCCTTAATTTACAAATTAATCACATTTATTAATCCTTTAATTACACTGAGTAATCATCACTTAATTACTTCCCTCAAGTAATTATCCTTTAATTACTATCCATTAAGTAATTTCCCTTTTTATTACATCCAGTAATTTTCCATTAATTACTTCACTAAGTAATTACACTTCATTAATTACATTAAGTAATTATACTTAACCCTAACTAATTCTTAATTAACGATTATTTAATCCTTAAACCTTTAAAAATTAATTAATCCCAAATTATTAATTAATTTAACTTTAATTACCTTATTAATTTAAGTAATCTTTAATCATAAAAACTTAACTAACTATCCAAATAAAACAATTACAATTAATTACCTAAAAATTAATACATGTTTTAAAAACATTTCATCATTTTAATTTATACTTAATTACCTTTTAAAAATTAATTTTAAAAATACTTAACATTTCTCAAAATTTTAAGTTAACCAAAGCATAAAACTTTTTAATCAAAATAGTTTAAACATAATAGTTCAAATCAGTTTTAAATTTAAATTTTAAAATTAGCTTTACAAACATTTTAAAACATTTACAAGCTCTACTTCGGGTTCAACCCGTTACTAACTCGAGTGTCCACTCAGGTTCCTTCTTCAACTTCCCTTTCTTTTTTTTAGTTAAGTTTTTTTCTAGTTTAAGTTAAACAAAACATGGAGGGCCACACTCACGAACGCGGGTTCCAACCCGAGACCATCTCCTTCCCACTCGGGTACCCCTTCGAGTCACACAAACCCAAACTTGCTGACACAAAACCGACACCGTTGTGCACGTACACAGTTCATCCACGCCGCCGCTACCTCCGATGACTCCTCGCACACGTCGGCGATCAACCACCTAAACGTTTCCGACCCACAAACTAATGCCGCGAAGCCCAAAACAAAATCGAGCCTTCCAGTCGAAACTGGAAACTCACATCCTCAGAAAACCTCCCTGACCCATCGATGCCGACCTCCGAACCCTCGCAAACTCCGGCCACGACCTCGCTAGCCTCCACACCATCACTTTCTCAAACCACATGCAACTCGATGCACTATGGAAGCCACGGTGATCATTTTTCTCTAACCTGATAGAACTAGGGTTTAAAACCCAATTGGCCTATCGCCGGCGCCACGACTATCATTCACCTCCATCACCATTTTTCCCGACACCCCCAAACGACAACCTAGCTTCGACGAAAGCCACGAGACCCAAAGTCCACCCAATCGCCGTAACTAGCTCAAATTTCCTTTTCTGGTCATCCCAGAAATGCAACCTCAAATCCAAACGAAAATTAATGAATTTTGTTTTAAAAATCAAGTTCTTCAGAGTCGATTCAAGCTGCATGCTTGAATCTACAAAATATATAGTTTGATTTTTAACATTTTTGAACATCTCACTGCTTTTGCTTAAGTCCAGAGGAATTTCAAACTTATTTTGCTGAATACAAATTTTAAACTATAATTTATGTTTTAAACAATCATAGTGTACATGAATTTCCAAGCTTAACCATGATCAGAAAAGTGATTTAAATTTTGACTTGTTTTGAAACTCTATATTTTGATACAGAGGAGAACATGCACACTTATATGCATTGATCATTATATATATATATATATATATATAGATTCACATTGATATACATACACGTGCAAGCACAATAAAGTCCAATAATCATATGCACAGATTAAATTTTACTTAAGCACTTTTTAAATGTAGGTTTACTCACCTAATTTTCCAGAAATGAACAGAGTTCCTTCTTTTCTTTGAAACAAGCTTGAACTGGAAACTGTAATCCTTCCTTTGATCTTTGGTTAATATAAATTGTATTGTTGTTTTTAAGTTGAAGTTTGTTTAAGTTTAATGATATTTACTCCAGATTTCACACAGCTTGGAATGAACGAAAAATGAAATGAAAATGAGAAGGCTGATATAAATGAATTGAGTTTACAGGTGATAAAATTTGTTTGTACAAGAGAGGTCAGAGATTTCTTCTTGCTTTGTGGCTGATATGCTATTGTTGTGGTGGCTGAGATGATATGGCATTAATTGTTTTGTACCATATTTATATTTTTTTTTCATTTTGGCTGTACATGGTATGAAGATAGTTGATGCCTTCTCTTGCAAGCCATTCACCTATTTACTTATCTACATACTTATATTTATTTGTTCTTTTCCTTTGTCTTATTACTTTATAGTATGAATAAACTTCTATTTTAACATGTTATTAAATTTTATTTAAGTGTATTTACTTTATACTTTTATATCTTATATATTTTTTTTATTTTTTTTAATCTTATTAATTTGTAATATAAATAATTTCTATATTTTAATCTATTGTTAAATTTTAGCTAATGGGTTACTTTTATATTTTTATACTTTATCTTATATAATTTGTATTTTTATTTTTAAACCATTTATTTACGATTTAAATTCAAATCAAATATATATATATATATATAAAATTTCAAATTTACTCGTATATGCCCAAATATATATATATATATACATTCACATATATATACAATATTTTAAATTTAAATGATTTATACAGAATTTATTTGAATTCGGGGAAACTCGAATCAATTTATCAATTAATTTCACAAATTTTATTCAAAAATTAATTTTAATTATCAATTTAAATTTATATAAAATCTGGGATCGTTATAGCAAGGGATTGGGGAAGATGATAGATAGATGGGCCGGGTTTGTTTTTCGAATGGGTATGGGTTTCCTCTTTTTTTTTAAAAAAAGAGAAATATAATAAAGTAAATAGTTTATATAATTTATTGTTTAATTGTAAATTCCATATCTCGTTCGTTCTAGGATTGAATCCAACGCGGTCCGCACTGGGTTCGTATTAACGAGATCTTGGCTATGGAATCAGTTTGGTTGAAATTAAAGCTTGCTGAATTTTCGGATTAATTCAAACGCATTCGAATTTATTCGGAACCGGAATGCGAAGCGACAAAAAAAATCAAAGTGAGTTAATCTCACTTAATTTTGGATTACCGCAATTAATTTTAAATAGTTAAAATTAATTATTGATTGATCGATTGAATTGATAAATTATTATCAGTTGAATGTGTTATTATATATAGTAGTATATATATTAGTAGTTGGAGTGATTATCCCCGCATATTTTAGCGAATGAGACCCTATGTGCCCCGTACAATAGCGGATGACCCTATACACCGCGATATCCCCCTCGTAGTGGGATTGGTATTTTTATGTTGTATTAACATCTGTGGATGCAGGGAAATAGGTTGGTGGGATCCAACTGGATTCCTCAAAAATGTTGAATTTAATTTTCATATGTAATATATATTATTTGTTTGAATAATATGTGATAGATTATAGTGGAATTTGAATTTATTAGATGCTATGGTGTTACTGGTTTAGATTATGGTATTTTAAAATAACATAAGTATGAATATTGAATTTTAAAAAAAGAAAATAAAAATGGAAATTGGAAGTAAAATATTTATAGTGAAATTTGGATTAATTAAAAGAAATGAATTTGGGTAATATAAATAGTTTGATTTTAAATTTGTATTTAATAATATTGGAATATTGTAAATAGGGATTTTGGAATAATGTAGATAAAGGATTTTAAATAATAAAACTTAAGTGAAATTTGTTTAAGTGTAAAAAGATTTTGAAATCAAGATTTAAAATAGTTTGGGAAAATAAAAAGGAATTTTGAAAGTAAAATATAAAATTGTTATACTAGGTATTAAATAAGAATTTAAATTATGAAAAGGGAGTGGGATCTAATTTTAGTTGGGTTTTGGAATGTAGTTGGGTTATTTAGGAAATTGATTTAAAAATGGAATCCAATTTAGAAATCGATTTGTAATCGATTAAGTATTTTGAAACCGTTATAAATGGGAAATGGGACTATGGAATTTATAAACAAGGTTTATAAATAAAGTGAAGTGATTTTCACTGGATAAATTGAAGTTAAAAATTCACAGTGAGGATTTATAAGTAGATGGGCAAATCAGCTTAAAAATAAATGGTAGATTTATTTTTGGAAATGCGAAAAAGGGGTTTACGAAATTGGGACGTAAATCAATTGGTGATAAATCGAGAGGAATTTATAAATATTAGACTGACTATATTGAAATTGAAAAAATATATTTTTCTGAGAAGTTATGTTTGTTTTAAAAAGGAGGATTTTTAATTATTACTAGGTAATTTTAAAATGTTGTTTAAGAATATTTCATAAAATTAATTATTTAGTTATTTTAAATTATTTAAAGTATATTTAATTATTAATTAAGTAGTTTATAAATGGTTGATATTAAGTTAATTATTATTTAAGAATAAATCAGTATTATTATTTTAAAAAGATAAATTATTCAATATTAATATTATTTGATAACTTTTATAAAAGAGTATTTGCCTAAAATAAACTTGGAAATTTATATAGGAATTTTATAAGTATTATTTTGAAAATTAATTTAATAAAGTTTTCGGAAAGTAATGGTATACTTTCATGGCGAAATCGGAGGCAATGAGTGCCTGCAGTTAAGTTTGGATTTCTCTGGGATAGAGACGTAACCGTTGAGCTGTGAATCCATGGTTGATACCATGTGGTGCTTTCCATATTTATTTTAAAAAGTTTTCAAATATTTTGAAAGAATGGTTAGTAAACGTACTTACTTCGATAAGATAAGTCCATGACTTTTCATAAGAGATTTAATTTATTGAAATTAAATTAAAAAGAGATTTGGCGTTTTCAGTGGAAAAGGGAATATTCGGTTGAATGATTGTTTATTTGATAGTTAAATAACCGACTATCAAATTTGGACCCAAAATATAACTTTGGAAATATTTCGGAGAAACACGGAAATTATATGGTACAGTTACCGTTCGAGGTGCTATACTGTATGTATGAACTCGTTCGTTCTTCTAGACGATAAAATCCATCCACTAAAGGTTAGGAGGTGATCTTCGATCTTATTTTCGTTTGTTTATTTCCTAAAGAACCGGGGTTGAGTTTACCGAAAATATCGAACGTCGTTTCGAAGAGACCGGGATCAGATAGGTTATCCGAAAACCACTTCGATCCAACGAATACGTTTTCGAAGTGAAAACAAGAGTATGGAGTCGAAGGTGGAGCGGTGAGGTGCAAGGGCTAATCGCTACTAATCCTGAGGATTTTTCCAAAACGGATGTAGTAGGAATAGTGACTTTGGTTTCGTTCGGACCCAAAACGGACTTGTATGGATGAATGCTATCGGTACATTGTCATCGGAGGACAATAAGCATTCTAAGTGAAAATTCCTTAAAAAGGTAATCGTAGCCTCTAGCCTCATCAACCGAGAATGACTGAAAATCAGAGGAGATGCAGCAAGGCTAAGTGTGTCGCACCCAATTAGGGTATGTTTATCACCTTTCTAGATACCCTCAGATATTATTACTATGATGCACGGAAGAGCTCGAAAAGGGTGGGAACACCCGGGGTGATAGCATATTCGGTCTATCCAGGTTAGGGGTAGTCCGATCTTGTGTTGCAAGGGATCCCGGCGTGGTCCTCGGTACATTTTTCTAGACATGTACTATGACAGGTGGTACCCCAGTATCTTGTCATTTGTATGGAATCCATTCGCCAATACGTGCCTTTACGATTTTGGTTATAAAGCCTGGTATGCTGGAATTTAATTAATGTAACAATTCTAGCTATTTGAATAAGTATTTTTACTAAGACACTATTATAATATCAGATGATTTTGATATAAAATGTTTTGGTTATCGTAAGGTAAAAACCCGTCGTGTTTATGTGTGGCATGGCCTTACGAGATACCTTTGATTTTCAAAGGGATTTTGATTACTTTAATAATTCAAATTGAGTGTGTTTTCTCACGCTAGTTTTCCAGACTGACTCGAGTGTTATTTTATTATAATGCTCGAGTCAGACTGAGTATTACAGATATAAGATATGATGCTATGGAGCTCAGGAGACGAGCTGGATGGCAAAGACGTATTACACGTATATGATTTATATCCAGCCGTGTATTGTTGGCTGTATATTTAGCTTTGTGAGGACAAGTTATTATAACTGTCCGGTATTGTGTTATTGATATGTTGTACTCTGATGATGTAATGTGTAAATAACAGTTATAGTTCTTTTTGTATAAAGACCAGTTGTTATCTATTATATATTGTTCCGCTACGATTGTGAGATTCTGTGTTGTTATTTCTATTTTCTTCTTCTACCTCTTTCTTCTTTCTCTTACGATTTGGTATTTTCGGCATTCGATTGTTCGGCATGTAATACAGTGAACGTATTGATGCCGATTTTTGAAGGCCGAAAAATCTCGGTTCTGACACTATATCTACCACTTTGTTGAATGAAAGTGCCAGATGGGCCATCATCTAATCACACATTCCCAACCTCAACCTTAAAATGAACTTCTCCGCCTTCTTTTTTGGTGTTCTAATCAGATTTTCCATATACTTTGATAAAGCACCAAACTTCAACATAAATGCCTAATTAGACATGCTTGCTTCTAAACAAACTCATGAAACATAACTGACAACTCTGAGCTCGGAATGAACCACTCTTCAAAAATCTCCTTTGACCTTTCCCAAGTAATTTCTTGCTTAGAAATTTTTGCTGTCAAGGTCTCCAACCAAATAAGCCAAACTTTTAAATTCCTAAGATACTAACTTCAGCTTCAAAAATCTCGATTCAACTTACAAAATTATCTCTAACAACTTATATCGGACTATCCAAAACTTATGGAGCATGCGGTGGCACTTGCTGTCGAACTTGCTGCCGCACTAAGTTTTCTATAAACTGTTGGAATAGCACATCCTCTACTAGAATTTTTTTTATGGACATCGGGCTTGGACCGATGTTTATGAAAAAATGTACTAATGTATTAGTGGGTGATGTTAAAAATAGCCAAAGTTTAGACATCAGTTTATAACTGATGTCTATACGTACAATATTCGAAATCAGTTTTAAACTTATTAGCGATGTAAATCGATTTAACTATACATCACTTATTCTATCAGACACGATGTTATTGAATATTATATACATCGGTTTTTTATAATTGTAATCAATTTTATAATTGTAATTTATGATATTTGTTTGTTTTAAGCACATTATATAATACTCAATAATGTTAAAGACGGTTATACATACAACAAACAATAGTATAAACACATAATATTTCATAGTACAAATTTAATACATAATACATAATTTTAAACATTCATACTCGTAGACTACACCTCATACTCATAAACATCAAACGCACACACTTCTTCCACTTTCTAAACATCGATCATGTTTATAATGACACACACAACTTTTATCCAAATTCCATCAGGATCCTCTTTGGTATATGGCAAGCGATTCCTTGAAGTAAGAGGCCACTACAAAAATAAGGAATGTGATATTAGAATACATTTTATTGTATGTTAGCAAGAAAGAACATTGTACATATTTACATACCACAAATAATTGATTTTGTTCACACGCCTAAACATACTTCAAAAATAATGAAAACACTTGCATAACATTCACTGTTTTCATGCAATATATAGACAAACTACAACATCATTCGTATATCACTCACTTGCTCTGAAATCAGTCAAGAATTACCAAAGCATTTGCACTAGCAATTGCATCACAAAGCTATGCTTTTCCACACACATAATTTTGAGTAAAAAAACAAGCAGGCCAAAACAAAGGCCTAGTGACTGCATTCAGTTTGAACTGTAAGAAAAGCAAGTGAAAAAAACTAATTTTGGATATTCAAGCACATGCTCTAAAATAGAAAACCAATGAGTTCTGGTTAACGGAAGGCGATGAGTGCTCTAGTTTTTTAATACAAATATGTTCCAAAAGAGAAACCACAATAATTTCCATAACATCATTTTAGGTGATGGGACTAAATAAAATTCAGAAGAGGAGTTGGAGTTGAACGTTATACAATACTTCAACAATCTATTTAACAATGGTTCTACATATACTGAATTTCCTAACATAACTTGTAGGGAAACTATTAATACAAAGTGTAGAAGCTATTTGATAAGTAGATTGATGGAGAAGGAGCTAAAAGGAATAGTATTTAACCTGGATGGTCTAAGTGCATAATTTTTCATATTACATTGGATCAACATCAAGGACTCCCTACATAAAGCTATTCAACAACTGTTAGATAGTGGTTAAATCCTGAAAGAATTAACAATACATTTCTAACCGTGATCCCTAAAGTAAATAAGTTGAGCAAAATAGAAGAGTATAGGCCGATAGTATTGTAACAACCCGCATATTTTACGATTTGAATATTTAAATATTTTATTTAAATATAGAATCGTTAATCAGATTAAAGTCCAAAATGTCACTTTTTGCAAACAGCCGAATTGGGACTCAAGACCACTTCCATTGAGTCCAAAATGGTGTTTGCGACTTTTTTGAATATAAGCTTCGATATGTTTGGAGTATGTTGGTTTTTGCTATTTTCTATTGGGCTTTTGGGCTTGGGTTTCACCCAAGTCATCATATACCCTAGTTCAGCCCCTCTCCTCTCCTCTTCACTTTATTTCTATTTTCCTAAACACTCAAGCTCAACTGAAAATGGGGAGAGGAATGAGAAATTAAAATTCAAAACTCTAGTTTTCTTTGCAAATACAAATTCTTGCTCCACATTCAAAGAGAAGCTAAGGTAAGCTTCCTCTTTATCTTCTCCAACTCATTCTCTCTTTAAATTTCAGAAATTGCCTAAACCTAACTTAGGAAATGTTCTTCTTTTGAGCTTGGATTCAAGTTTCTAGAGTTGAAGTTGAAGTGTAGTTGATCTTCCTTTGCTTTTAAGCTTCTCCTTGACCGTTTTTGGGTTTAAAGGTGAGATTTTTATCTCACATCTATGGCTATAACTATCTTTGATTGTTAGGTATGAATTCCTAACGTCTTTACATGTTCATTTGATTTTGATTTGGATTGATTTGGTGAACATTTCAATTTTTGGTGTTTTGAAGTCTAAAACTCTAAAATTTTTAGCTTTGATGTTTGATCATGCTTTTGGTGGTGTATCGAAGAGCCTATAGGGCTGGGTTGTCGATTGGCATAAACCCCTAGCGCCCATTGCTCGCCCGATCGCAATTTTGAAGAGTATGCTCTTCATTTGAATAGGCTGAAAAACAGCCCCAGTGCCAGTCAGTCGACTGACCCTCTACAGTCAGTCGACTGGCTGTAGAAACCAGGCGAATCTAGGACTGTCTGCAGAAACAGAGAGTCTCTGTTTTCTACAGTCAGTCGATTGGCCCTCTGCAGTCAGTCGACTGACTGCAGGAAATGAAATTTTCAAGTTTCTGGTTCAGTCGACTGACTACAGAAGGCCAGTCGACTGACCTGCTTGTTTTTGCCCATTTTGCCTAATTTTCTTGAGGTTCCAATTTTTATCGATTTGTGATTTTCCGATTTGTAGTTATCTTTCATTATCGACTTTGATGACTTCTTTTTTGGGACTTTTTGAGAATATCCATTTTGATGGATTCGGTATCGATTTCTTTGGATTTGATTCACGTCTCCATATGTGGATTTGTTTGATTGATTGTTTCTACAATCAATTCTGTGATTTGTCACTTTAAAACACAAAGGTTTCTATACTAGTAGTAAATATTCAAACTCTTTTACAAAGATGATTTCAACTCTATTTTTAATACAAAGTTCGTTTATAAAACCGTTTTCTAATCTATTAGTATATACAAACCTTTACCTCATTCGTATGAGAAAATCTAATTAAACGGCTTAGCAAAACAAGTGGTATGAAACGCTTGCGTTTACTTCATCGGTTAATTCTTGGACTTGTTCGATTGAACTCTTGTGACAATTTTCGAGTGGGAATCTACACTCTGTTCGTAAATATTTGAGTTAAGCTAGTGGTTATGGGACATGAAGCTAAACTCTTATATTTACTAGCTTAGTGTAATTTACATTTATTTTCGAGTGGAAGTCTACAATCTGTTCGTAAATATTTGAGTTAAGCTAGTGGTTATGGGACATGAAGCTAAACTCTTATATTTACTAGCTTAGTGTAATTTACACTTGTCGATCATTGATGATCATTTTGTGATTTAGACTAGCGATTGAGTGATGTCTCTTTGTTAGTATGGGGATTAAAACCCATTTGGGGAGCTTCGGCTCAAATTTGGCGGGGTAGCGACCCGTGGTCTTTGGACCGTTCGTGGAGCAATCGGCTCAATGAGTCTGTGCATGAGTCGTATCTTTTAGGGTGCGTCGATGTTCGACTCATTTATCCGCGTGGGGAACTGTACAACGACCGAATCTGTGCATAAGTCGTATCTTTTAGGGTGCGTCGATGTTCGGTTCATTTATTGCGTTAGTGACCCATGGAATAGCGTTCCGTTTGTGATACACATGTTGGTGAGTTTTCATGCTCCCGTTTGTGATAGGCCTTCCCCCTTTTGTGATTTATGGATTTCTCGTTGTGATTTCTAGAATTTGCGTTTCACCAATTTTCGTGGATTGACATTGATATGTTTTGTCAATATTTTTGTTTTGGTGAATAATTTAAAGAATGTGAATCTTTTTGGTGTTCATAGATGATTTGAGATATCGTATGACTTTTGGGTTGTTTTTTTGATGTATACTTGACACAGTATGACATTTATGTTATCATACGTATTTGGTCATATCTTTTATCCTATATCATTTTATCTGATATTTATAGCTAGACTAATCCGTTTATTATTTTCTTCTTAAAATAATACTCGGGTCAGACCGAGATATTTCAGGTGCTTCTGCTTGACTTCTTATCAGGGCTTGTCACCTGACTTTTGGCTAACTACTTTAGATTAGTGGTTTTGTTATTATACATTAGTGATGGAGACTCCTTGATGTATAATTATTCTTTTTCCTAGCACTTGTATCTATTCTTTTGTGTTGTAGTGGATCTTCTTTGACCACTATTTTGATGTACACTTCTATGTGTTGTATTCATATCTGTTTCCGCCTTTGTGATATGAACTTCTGTGACTGATTTGTGTTATGTTTATTTCTACGTTTGTTTCCGAGGTCATGATAGCCACTGTGTGGTAGCTTTGAGTTTTTATTTGATATGTCGGATTTCCTCTTGAAATGAAGTGTAAGTTATATTTTCTGACATATCGGTACTCGCACAAAGCAATTACACAGATGGTCGCTCCTCAACAGCCTTATTCTTCGCGCTAGTTAACGGCATTACTCCGTAGTGTCCTTGGCTAGCGTGAGTATAGAGGTGGGGCGTCACAGCATGGTATCCGAGCCAAACTTCGGAACAATGTAGAATAATCTAGCAAGGATCATTGTCCTAAGTCTTCCTTAGGAATCGTGCCATAGGATTTAATTTGAGTCTTCGTACCGTTCTATCCTATTTTCTTTTGCGATGCCTTGTTTTATCAATTAAGATTGTTTGATATTCTTTTTGAGAATAACCTTTATCTTTTTCTTTCTTTCTTAAGGAAGAAGAGATGGTTAGATCTGGCAGTCCCAGCGCCGGTCAATCCAGTAATCCTTCTCTGGATGGCGTATTTATGTCTGCCCAACAACTTTTGGATATTGTAAAGAATCAAAAGTTTATTTGTGCTTTGAGTAAGAACCCCAAAAAGGTTTTACCTCTGAGATTAGAAGTGCCTTTCGATCAGCTTGTAGATACCACTCTTTGACTAGAAGAGGCCGATATAGAAAGTGATGTTGAAGTTGTGGATGCCAAACAAAACTTCAACATCAACAAGAAGAGGCATATTAAATTCAAAAGCCTAAATCCCAACAAGAAAGGGAGGCTGGCAACTTTGGTAGCAAAGACTCCTACCACTAGTCGTGGACGATGCTACAATTGTTGTTCTATGGACCACTATGCGAATAAGTGTCCAAAGCCTCTTACTTGTCGCTATTGCAAAGGTTTGAGTCATCTTTTATCTTCATGCCCCAAACTTCCAAAGAAGAGAGAGGGAAAGGTTCAAACCCCTAGTGGCACTTCTTATAGTCAAGGTATTTCTCCTTCTATCTTTGATGGCATAATTTTATTTCATGATTTTTTTATTTGATTTCTTTTGATACGAGTGCGTCCCACTCTTTTATATCAAAAGAACTTGTTGATTCTTTCTCTTTTAATATTATGGGCTTGATGACTTCATTGACAATTGCAAATTCAATTGATGGATCCGCAACACTCAATTCACTTTGTGAAAATGTTGAGATTATTTTATGTGATTATTCTTTTCGAGCCGATTTGCATGTTATGCGTTACTTAGGCTTCGAAATTGATTTTTTGAGAAAGGATTGGCTTGATCATTGTGAAGCCCACATCCTATGTCCTGAGCGGACTATTTATCTTCAACATTCTCAATCTTTTAAGTAGATTTCTATTGTTTTTAAAGATTTCGATTTCCAATTTGGTGACATCATTTTATTCTTTAAACCCACTTTATGAGAAAAGTGTTATTTCTCTCATTCAAGTAGTTTGTGAATTTTCCGGTATATTTGAGCTTGCCTTGGGATTATCACCTAAGCAATCTATTGTGTGGTACTAAGGTCTTTTCATCTCGACCATGCCACCGATTTTCATTAGCTACGAGTTGCGGAGGGAAGCATTCCACTTACCGCATTCCGCACTCGTTATGATTCTTGTGAGTGGTTCGTCATGTCATTCGGTTTGACGAACCTTCTACCTTATTTCATCCATCTTATGAATTGAGTATTCTACGAATATCTCGATTAGTTTATCCTTATATTTATTGATTATGGATGAAAACAACAATTTAAAATTTTCAAATATTTTTAATAAGATATTTATAAGTATGAATGGATTTCGTTCTTAAAACGAGCAAAGAATATTTGTAAAATTTTATAAGAGACATGTTTATCATATATAAGATGATTTTGTGTTGTTTTGCCCATTGAGTGCTTTAAGAATTCTGGTCAATGCGCTTGATCAACGTTATCGATAGGAATCTCCTAAACGCTTTGATGAGATAGTCGGACACAATAAATTGACTTGTAAAAGGTAAATTTTTCTAAAAATATGATTACATAAAGTTAATTATAATTTTGAATGTCTTAGCTTTTCGGGGTAGAGGATCAATTAAAAGAACTCCTTTCCGATGCTTTTATTCTTGCGATTCCCGAAGGGAACCAAGACTTTATTGTTTGTACCGATGCTAGTCGTATTGGTTTGAATGCCATTCTCTTGCTAAGGGAATGTGTTATCTCATATGCTTCTTGACAATTAGGGCTTGTCGAGACTAGATATACCATTCATGATCTAGTGCTCGCGGCCATTGTTTTCGCCCTTAGAATTTGGCGTCATTATCTTTTGGGAGAGAAATTTGTTCTCTACACCGATCATAAATCTTTGAAATATTTATTTTCTCAAAGGGAACTTAATTTGCGTCAACCACGTTGGCTTGAGTTCCTTACATCTTATGATCTTGATATTCTTTGTACTTCGGAAAAGGGTAATCATGTTGCCGATGCTCTTAGCCGAAAGCAACAAGCAGTTGTTTCAATGATGATATCCGAATGGAATGATCTCGAGACTTTATCCACTTGTGAGATTCGAGATCGTGAATCCAATTTACGTTCATATTTTGCTTTGTGTAGCCTTGAGGCTCATCCTTCTCTTTTAGACCGCATTCTTGAAGCTCAAAAGCATGATCCTGAATTGGTTCTTCTTAGCCAAAGTTGTGGGGATAAAATTGATATCGAAGGTTTGAAAGACTTTGATATTGATGCTCGTGGCGGTATTCGAAAATTTGGTAGACTTATCATGCCAAATATTTGTGATCTTCGTAAAGATATTTTAGAAGATTTTCATCGTTTTAAATTTACCATTCATCCCGGTAGTAGTAAAATGTACGCGAATATGATGCGACTTTATTATTGGGGTGGAATGAAATCTGACATTGCTAACTTTATTAAGCATTGCATAACTTACCAACTCGTTATGTCCAAGCATCAAAGGTCCGGTGGGTTATTGCAACCTTTGGACATTCCTATTTGGAAGTGGGATCACATTTCCATGGACTTCAATTACGGTCTTCCTCGATTCTCGTTCGGGTCATGACAGTTTATGGGTAGTTGTAGATAGACTTACAAAATCCGCCCATTTTCTTCCCATTCGGTCCAAACGGACCGTACCTATTTTGGCTAAACTCTATGTCAAAGAAATTGTTAAATTGCATGGAGTTCCTACTTCTATTGTTAGCGATCATGATCCATTGTTTACTAGTGGATTTTGGAAAGGTCTTCAAAAAGCTTTGGGAACGAAGCTTAATTTTAGCACCGCTTATCGTCACTACGCTATAGATGACCTTCTGCAACACAAAAAAAATGTTGGCTCAGGCCCGAAAACTGTTGCCAAAGGTCTATGGCAACACTTTTAGGGTGATGCAATTTTTGCCATTGCCTTAGACCTCAAAGGCAACATTTTGACTATCTAAGGCAACATAAGTAATATTGTTGCAATAGAACCCTATTTGGGTCTATGGCAACATCCATAGGTATCTGTAGAAACATTCCAAAATGTTGCTATAGATATTAACTTTCTGAATTTGTGGGGCCCACAATGTAGAGCATATTTGATTTTTTAATAAAAATAAATATTTATTTAATAAAATGCTATTGCACAGAATTTGATATTTAAACAGTAATTTATTTAAATAAATATTTTATTTCAACATTTGAAATAGTACAAATTCCTGACTCCACTATTTTACAATTCAATGATATATAACACTGATATTCACATATACAGATATTCCTCACTACATCACTCAGTTCACTCATTACATATGCAGTTTCAATTTATACAGACACCGACACTGACAAATATATGACGAGCTGAGTGCCGAGCCGAAGGCGAGCCGAGAAGCGGGTCCGAGCGCAGCGCCGGCGGGGGTCCGGGGCACCGCAGTCCCGGCGGGTCAAACAAGTGGGCACCGCCCGATTCATCCAATTTCGGAAGATCGAGCCTTCTTTGAAACGACGTAAAATGATGCACAAATGAACACCTCCTGTGAATTTGAACACCTCCTCGATGATTGACTTTTGCAACTCTTTCATGGCTTCTTCTGAATCATCCGACCTTTTTCCAGCCATCATTCTTAGCAAATTGTTCAGTGAAAACTGAAATAACCTTGCTTTTAGCTCTGCCTTGGTAAAAGACCTGAAACCATGATAAATAAAAATTGACATTTCATCGAACAGGTTGCGTGTTAATAAGTAATACATTACCCTTCACTGCCACCATCCCCAAACTTCGGCAACTTACATCCCCAAACTGCTGCAACTACACTTCCACGAACCTCTACACAAAATTGACATTTCATCGAATAGGTCACGGACTTCGGCAGCACGAACCTCTACACTGCCACCATCCCCAAACTGCTGCAACTTACATCCCCTACAGCCCTTAACCTATGCCAAAACACTCACCAAACCTCATTACCAACCCGCTGCCGCTGCCACTGCCAACTAAAATCTCACAGTTCCAAATCTTCACCCAAACCCACACATACTTTTAAACCACCAGCCTCCATCCTCTAATTGCCTCACCAACAAACTATTTCAGTTGCCAAATTCGACTTCAGGTTGCCAAATCGCCTAATCGCCTAATCACCTTATCTCAATCGCTGGTTACCCATTCCGACAACCCAAACAGACATTTCCAGATCTCGGCAACAAAGCAAACGACGCTCGACATGTAGGCAAACAGCAGCGAAATTGGAGGTGAGAACGAAATGGGAACGAAGCTTGTCTGAGATCACTACCAAACTTTGAAAAAAGGATGAGATTTTGTTTTTGGAAGAAAAAAAAAGAAACGAAAATATGATTTGGAAATTAGGGATTTCGGAAATTGGGGGTGCGAACGAAAATGATATGAAAAGTAAAGCGGGAAAACGAAAATTTGTGGCAAATTGTAGCGGTGATCCAGTTTAACAATCAGATTAAATGTAGACCGTTGGATCGTATTCACGCGGATTGCTAATTTTATTAATTTTTTAATCTGAATACATCTATAGCAACACTATATAAAAATGTTGCATCGTGTTACACTTTTTTAGCTAGAGCAACACATTTTTATGGCTAAGGTAAAACCATAAATACAACGTTGCAGTAGGACCAAAATTTTATATCTATCGCAACACCTTGCAAAAATGTTGCAGAAGGTCATCTATGGCGTAGTGCGTCCTCAATCCGATGGACAAATCGAGCGTGTGAATCAAACTCTTAAAGATCTTCTTCGTGCACGTGTTCTTAATTTTGGTGGAAGTTGGGAAGATCATATTTCTCTCGTTGAGTTTTCTTCCAATTATAGCTTCCAATCTAGTATTGGTGGCACCTTTCGAGGCACTCTACGGTAGGCCATGCCGATTCCCTTCGTGTTGGCTTGAAGCCGGTGAGAAGCTTGTTTTAGGTCTAGACTTTATTGGTGTTCATTTGTGTTTCACCTATAAAGGGTGTTGTGCGTTTCAGTCGATCGGGAAAATTAGCACCTCGAGATGTTGGTCCATTTCCCATCACCGAACGCATTGGTTCCGTGGCTTATCGCCTTTTATTACCGGCTCAATTTTCTGCTATTCATGACGTATTCCACGTGTCTCAACTACGGAAATGCCTTCGAGATTCCAATTTTTATTCTTGAGCCCGGTGTAATTGAAGAAATTGAAGTTTCACCAAATTTGACTTATGAGCAATATTCTATTCGTATCATTACTTCGGAGGTTGAACGCCTTCGAAATAAAGATGTTCTTCTTGTGAAAGTTCAATGGTCCTCAAATCCTAAGGATTGCTCTTGGGAATTTTGAGAACCCATCGAGCAAACACACCCGGACTTACTCTTTCGTGCTCTTTATGGACTTCTTATTTCAAAATTTTCTTTTGTGTTGATATGCTTTTATGGTTGTTACCTTTTATTTTTCCTCTTAATTATTGCGAGGACGCAATTTCTTTAAGGAGGGGAGTCTGTACCAACCCACATATTTTACGATTTGAATATTTAAATATAGAATCGTTAATCAGATTAAAGTCCAAAATGTCACTTTTTGCAAACAGCCGAATTGGGACTCGAGACCACTTCCATTGAGTCCAAAATGGTGTTTGCGACTTTTTTGAGTATAAGCTTCGATATGTTTGGAGTATGTTGGTTTTTGCTATTTTCTATTGGGCTTGGGTTTCACCCAAGTCATCATATACCCTAGTTCAGCCTCTCTCCTCTCCTCTCCTCTCCTCTTCACTTCATTTCTATTTTCCAAAACACTCAAGCTCAACTGAAAATGGGGAGTGGAATGGGAAGTTAAAATTCAAAATCCAAGTTTTCTTTGCAAATACAAATTCTTGCTCCAAATTCAAAGAGAAGCTAAGGTAAGCTTCCTCTTCATCTTCTCCAACTCATTCTCTCTTTAAATTTCAGAAATTGTCTAAACCTAACTTAGGAAATGTTTTTCTTTTGAGCTTGGATTCAAGCTTCTAGAGTTGAAGTTGAAGTGTAGTTGATCTTCCTTTGCTTTCAAGCTTCTCCTTTATCGTTTTTGGGTTTAAAGGTGAGATTTTTATCTCACATCTATGTCTACAACTATCTTTGATTGTTAGGTATGAATTCCTAACGTCTTTACATGTTCATTTGATTTTGATTTGGATTGATTTGGTGAACATTTCAATTTTTGGTGTTTTGAAGTCTAAACCTCTAAAAATCTTAGCTTTGATGTTTGATCATGCTTTTGGTGGTGTATCGAAGAGCCTATAGGGCTGGGTTGTCGATTGGCATAAACCCCTAGCCCATTGCTCGCCCGATCGCAATTTGGAAGAATTTTCTCTTCATTTGAATAGACTGAAAAACAGCCCCAGTGCCAGTCAGTCGACTGACCCTCTGCAGTCAGTCGACTGGTTGTAGAAACCAGGCGAATCTGGGACTGTCTGCAGAAACAGAGAGTCTCTTTTTTCTACAGTCAGTCGACTGGCCCTCTGCAGTCAGTCGACTGACTGCAGGAAATGAAATTTTCAAGTTTCTGGTTCAGTCGACTGACTACAGAAGGCCAGTCGACTGACCTGCTTCTTTTTGCCCATTTTGCCTAATTTTCTTGAGGTTCCAATTTTTATCGATCTGTGATTATCCGATTTGTTGTTATCTTTCATTATCGATTTTGATGACTTCTTTTTCGGGACTTTTTGAGAATATCCATTTTGATGGATTCGGTATCGATTTCTTTAGATTTGATTCACGTCTCCATATGTGGATTTTTGTGATTGATTGTTTCTACAATCATTTCTGTGATTTGTCACTTTAAAACACAAAGATTTCTATACTAGTAGTAAATATTCAAACTCTTTTACAAAGATGATTTCAACTCTATATTTAATACAAAGTTCGTTTATAAAACTGTTTACTAATCTATTAGTATATACAAACCTTTACCTCATTCGTATGAGAAAATCTAATTAAACGGCTTAGCAAAACAAGTGGTATGAAACGCTTGCGTTTACTTCGTCGGTTAATTCTTGGACTTGTTCGATTGAACTCTTGTGACAATTTTCGAGTGGGAATCTACAATCTGTTCGTAAATATTTGAGTTAAGCTAGTGGTTATGGGACATGAAGCTAAACTCTTATATTTACTAGCTTAGTGTAATTTACACTTATTTTCGAGTGGAAGTCTACAATCTGTTCGTAAGTATTTGTGTTAAGCTAGTGGTTATGGGACATGAAGCTAAACTCTTATATTTACTAGCTTAGTGTAATTTACACTTGTCGATCATTGATGATCATTTTGTGATTTAGACTAGCGATTGAGCGATGTCTCTTTGTTGGTATGGGGATTAAAACCCATTTGGGGAGCTTCGGCTCAAATTTGGCGGGGTAGCGACCCGTGGTCTTTGGACCGTTCATGGAGCAATCGGCTCAATGAGTCTATGCATGAGTCGTATCTTTTAGGGTGCGTCGATGTTCGACTCATTTATCTGCGTGGGGAACTGTACCACGACCGAACCTGTGCAAGAGTCGTATCTTTTAGGGTGCGTCGATGTTCGGTTCATTTATTGGGTTAGCGACCCATGGAATAGCGTTCCATTTGTGATACACGTGTCGGTGAGTTTTCATGCTCCCGTTTGTGATAGGCCTTCCCCCTTTTATGATTTCTGGATTTCTCGTTGTGATTTCTACAATTTGTGTTTCACCAATTTTCGTGGATTGACATTGATATGTTTTGTCAATATTTGTGTTTTGGTGAATAATTTAAAGAATGTGAATCTTTTTGGTGTTCATAGATGATTAGAGATATCGTAAGATTTTTGGGTTGTTTTTTTGATGTATACTTGACACAATATGACATTTATGTTATCATACGTATTTGGTCATATCTTTTATCCTATATCATTTTATCTGATATTTATAGCTAGAATGATCCGTTTATTATTTTCTTCTTAAAATAATACTCGGGTCAGACCGAGATATTTCAGGTGCTCCTGCTTGACTTCTTATCAGGGCTTGTCTCCTGACTTTTGGCTAACTACTTTAGATTAGTGGTTTTGTTATTATACATTAGTGATGGAGACTCCTTGATGTATAATTATTCTTTTGCCTAGCACTTGTATCTATTCTTTTGTGTTGTAGTGGATCTTCTTTGACCACTATTTTGATGTACACTTCTATGTGTTATATTCATATCTATTTCCGCCTTTGTGATATGAACTTCTGTGACTGATTTGTGTTATGTTTATTTCTACGTTTGTTTCCGAGGTCATGATAGCCACTGTATGGTAGCTTTGAGTTTGTATTTGATATGTCGGATTTCCTCTTGAAATGAAGTGTAAGTTATATTTTCTGACATATCGGTACTCGCACAAAGTAATTACACAGATGGTCGCTCCTCAACAGCCTTATTCTTCGAGCTAGTTGACGGAATTACTCCGTAGTGTCCTTGGCTAGCATGAGTATAGAGGTGGGGTGTCACAAGTATATTGTAACATGATATATAAAATCATTACAAAAATAGTATGTAGCAGGATGAAATATATATTACCTGATCTGATATCCGAAAGCCAAAGCGTGTTCATCCATGGAAGGTACATCTCATAAAACTCAATGCTCGCTCATGAAGTAGTGAGAGGTTTTACTTAAAAAGGAGTGAATAAATATTGCATGAATGATTATTGTAGATTTAACAACACAAGAATTCAATAGTGCAGACTTTCTGTAAATCTACATCCATTGCACTATTTATCATTTGAGCTATTAAATCTACATAATTTTTTTTGAAACTCCTACACGATGAAGTAATGCAATAAGGGACTTGGACAAACCTGTTCTTTGAGGAACTATTTTATCTCTGCAATCAAATTATAAAAGTAAGTATCAAATACTATGTACAGTAGGCATGTATAAGGTGATGCAATTAACAACCATAATATTACCAAAGTAAGTACCAAATGGAATAAATGGACTTGGCATGTATAATGTAATGTATAAAAAATCATGACCCAGATTGGTTATTTATAAAGTAAACATTGGATTTCAATCCTCATCCAAAAATTTACAGGCCTGAACATAAGGAAAACAAGCTTAAACATTTACGTTAACATGAATAAAGATATACTAACCTTTTCCTGCTTTATAGGACTTATCGTTGCTCGCACATCATCTATACTCACAGTTGCATGCCTGGACTGATGAATAAAACATCAATGAGTTACAATAACACAAGGTTTACAAAGACAGACTGTAACAAGTAAATTATACCTATGATCTGTTAAAACATTCACCTTCAAAGATCTTATTTCTTCAACGCTAGCAATTATGTCCATATCATGCTTTGGATCCTGTGCCCTATTCTCTAATGATTTCATTGCATCTCCCATTTCTTCCGATTCTCTTTTTCATTTTTCAGTTTCTACTGCCCGATATTACATCTGTTAGACATTAATCTCATGTGAACAAACCATTAAAGCATAAGTAATATTTCTCACCTTACCGGTTGCCCGCCAAGGCTCATAATTTCGAGCTGCTCCGGACTCTACAACGTAATCGGAATTTTGAGGATTTTTTTTGTGCATTTTAAAATAAAAACTAAATATTTAGAGCCCTAGATAAGTTTGTATAATCAATTTGTGTAGAATTAGTAGAATTTCTTCCAAAACAAATTGAACTTAGTTTGGAAAAACTAGAACTAAAAGAATATTTGGCGAAGTCGTGACTAAGCTGGACGTGGATGAATTGAAATTGGGCATGCTACTGCGTCTTCGCCTTTGCTGAATTAAAATCGAGATGCTAAAATAAGATCGGGATACTAAAATTGAATTTAGGGATTAGGGATATTGAAATTAAATCGAATTGAAATCGAGATGCTGAACTTGAAATTGAGATGAAGAAATTTAATGTAGGGATCAAGTGTTCTCCTTAGCTGAATTGGAGCAAATGTGAATGAATTTTGGAGCGCAAACTTGAATGAATTTTGGAAGGGAAGGAGGGAAATGAAAATTAGTTTCCTGCACTTAGTTAAATTTTAGGGTTTTTGGATAATGAGAAGGAGGGGATTTCAGTGATGTGGTAGAAGATGGTTGGCGTGTTGCTATGCATAAAGATATTGAGAAGTGGATGGTTAGATGGAGATGCATGGAAGCTTGTGGACTGGATGGAAGCGGATTGTGAGATGCGGATCATGAGAAGAGAATGTTTAAAAAATGTCGTCCTAAATTTTTTTTAATACGTGTTTGTAAAAAAGTTTCCCTAAACCCATACCGCAGTGCATTGCATTACCACTGTATACGAGATGTGTGACTTGATTTACATATAATTATTGATAAATGGCATTTTGTCTCTCTTTCGCAGTGCATTGCACCTTGTATACGAGATGCGAGACTTAACTAATGTTCAATTGAACACATTAGAAACTAATTAATATACTCTTTTCTTCATAAAGCTTGGAATCTCCTAGAAAATTCTAATAGGGTAAGAGATATTATCATGGTAAGGGTAAAATGGTAAAATGAATAAAGGAGAAGTGACATGAAGTTGTCATGATAAGAAGTAATTAATGTCATTAGGATTTTGAGGGGCTTTTTTTCTTTTTTCATCATTATTCCTAAGCCTATATAAGGAGGGGGTACACTCTTAGATAATATTCACAGAAATTAGAAAGCTTAAAGTAAGAAATTGCTCGCCTTCTCTTCTTCTTCTTCACTAACTTTCTAAAAAAGAAAAGTTGCAAATCAACTCCAAATCACTTCAAACTTTGCCAGAAGGCTTAGTATAACATTAGAAAATCTTCTACCTTGTAGAAGTTGAAAAAGTGGAGCCAAACGCCCAAAGAATCCATAGGCCACGAGCATTAATGGAGTGGGAGAGAAGAAAAGCAAGTGGAAAGCAAGGGGAGGATGAGGAAAGGTGGTTGCAAGGATGGGTCTTGGCTTGGGTTCTTAGGCTTGGCTGTTTGAGTGTTTAAAGGTGAGTTAACGCCTCACTTTGAATGGAAAATATAACACATATATGTTGTGTTTGATTGTGGTTGTATTGTATGAATTGTTAATAACTTATGTTAAAAACAACGATTGTAACTTCTTATTTTAAAAGTAAGTGACATGTGTGATCCATGTACATAAACTTGAAGAAACTTGGGTTGAACTTGAATGGACTTATATGACATGTGAATAGACCTTGAACAGAGCACATTGGTTATAGATGGACTTTAGTTTAGATTGGACTTGGATTTAGAAGTGTACTTATAGCGATAGTCGCTATAGAAGCAGTTTGGAATTGCCTTGTTTTTAGCAATTATTATGGAACTTTGTAGAGAAATGCATTGGGATTTATCACCACATTTACATTGTTTTATATGTATATTTGTTGCTATTAAAAGATCGAATAGTATAAAGTTAAGTAACATCTCGAAAACAGTCAAAACATCACTAGTGCAAAACTTGTGATATCCCGGAATTTCAAACAATTTAAAATGTGATAATCTCCTTTATAAATTATTTAAAAATTGGTAAAATTGTTATTTTCAAACAATAATAATAATGTGTTGTTTTCATATATATATATATAAATAGACTTTAAATAGCATTATTATTTTCAAATTAAATATGTGTTTGTTTAAATGTATATATATATTTGAATTGATTTTAAATTGGATTTTTAATTTGATTTGAATTTGTATTTGATTTAAATTTGGATTTAAAGGATATATATCTTAAAAATATTTTGGATTTAAAAATATATATATATATATATAAGATTTTTATTAGTATATGATTTGTTTTTATTATTTTCTTTAAAAAGATTTTATTTATATAAATTAAGAAATGTACTTATTAATTAGGAAATTAATTACAAAAGCTTTTAAATCATTTTAAAAATAAATGGAAATGAAAAATTACATGTGTTAACTTATTAATCTCCTTAATAACATGTGTAAGATAATTAAGTATAGTAAATGACAAGTGTCATCCTTTTATTTTCATTTTCTTTAATTTTTAATAAATCAAAATTTAATCTATATAAACATCTATCTTCTTTCTTCACTTCTTTTTCCTATCTTCTCATTTTCAAAAGTAAGAAAACTCATAATAAAACCTGTAACACAAATCTACAAACCAGAAACCACAAATAAATCAAAACAAACTCAAGTTCAAAACCCAGTAAACCATTTATCAAAGCATGTAACAAAATTATCAAACAAAGATTCATTTTCAAAATGCAACCTGAAGCAAATCAAAGTTCAAGGAAGATAATCAAGCAACAACTAGGCATTTCAGTTTTTAATAAGATCACAACAGATTTCCAGTAACAAGTTTTCAAAGTTCAAGCTTTCTGCTTTTTAAAAGGTGAGTAAACATTTATTTAAAAAGTTTAAGTAGATAAATGTTTGTTGCATGTGAATTCCTATGATGAAGATTGTTTGTGCATGTGTATATACAAGTGTGAATTCTATATGTTGTTGTGTTTGAACTATGCATGACTGTGCTTCTCTGCTTCCAGGTTACAGAGTTTAAAATAAAATCAAAATTCAATATCTTTTTATTTAATCACTGTTAGGACTTGGGTTTCAAACAAAATCTGTTTGTTTAAACATAGATTAAGGTTTAAAATTTTATTTAAGTAAATTAAATTTGTAATTCTCTGGGAAACTAAGAAAAAAAGTGAAAACTTAAGATATGTTAAAATTCAAATATCTTAATTCTTCGATTCAGGTATATAATCTGAATCACTATCTAAAATCATGATTTTTAAGGTTTAATTCACGATTTCTAGATTTGTATCGAGTGTGCATTTTAGTCACCAGAATATGGGTTTGGAGTAAATTCTGGTGGCCGGAGGGACTAGGGTGATCGGGGTTTCGTTTGGAGGTGGCTGGGGAGTTGTCGAGGCCAGGAAAAATGGTGGCTGGTCGTACTGACCACCGTGGCGTCGGCGGTGGGATGAAATGGGTTTTAAACCCTAATTTGAGTCGAGTCTGGTAACTGGATCTTTGCATCATCTCTGTAGCATCGAGTTTGATCAGATGATGGGGGTTGGAAGCGTTAGGTTTCGGCAGAGTTGTGGTCAGAGACTGGTAACCTCTGGTGGTCGGAATCGCTTGGACGAGGGGTTTTTCAGGTATGGGTTTAGGTTCCAGGTTTGTCTGAGTTGCTCGATTTTGATCATGGGCTTGTGCTGGTGATTGGGTGGTCGGGATTGAAGGATTGAAGGATGGTCGATATTGGTTGCAACGGCGATGGGTGATGTGCAGAAAGGTTGCATCGGAGGTCGGAGTCGCCTCGGTCGCTGGTGCATGTGCATGGCGAAGTTTGTGTATCTGTGTTTTTAGGGAAGAAGGGTAGACTCGGGGAGAAGCTCGGGGTAGTTGGGTCGTGACTCGAGTAGGGACTTGAGTAGGAACGTGAGTGAAATCATGTTTCAGGTTTTAAAGTTAAAACTAAATCTAAGTTTAAAAAAAAGGAAGAAGGAAACTCGGGGCAGGACTCCAGTAATTATTGGGTTGAACCCGAAGCAGAATTTTAAAGGTTTTCTAAGTTTTTAAAAAGAAAGGTTTTTGAAATTTGAAAAGAATTTAGTTTAAGTTTTCTTATATAAATTACTTTATATATAATAATTGTTTTCTTTAACATTTGATTAAGAAGTTTTGAAATATGTTTAATTTAAATTTTGTTAAGTAAAATTTAAAGTTATTTAAAACTTAAGTTAGAAATGAAATTTTAAAGGTTTTTATAAAATCAAGTTTTTAAATTAAATTGAAACTAGTTTAAACCATTACTTGATAATGTTTTAAGTATTTAAAGGAAATTATGATTTGGTAACTATAATTTATCAAGTTAAATGTTTATTTTATTTCAAAACTCAATTAAATGATTTAATTAAGGAAGTTAATTATAAAGATAAAAATGTTTTTTTATGATAATTAAGTCATTAATAAAGATAATGTTTTATCTTAAGGATAATTAAGGTTTTAATGATTTGAGATTAATTGAGTTAATTAAGAAAATTTAAGTGTAATTAATTAATTTAATTTATTAATGATAGAGAAATTAATTAATTTAATTAACTAATGATTAAGGATTAGTTAATCTATAATTGAGGGTTATAATTAATTAATTAATTAATTAAAGGTTAATTAATTGTAATTAAAGATTTTTAATTAAGTAATTAAGATTGATTAATTACTGATTAAAGATTAGTTAATTAAATTAGAGATTAATTAATTAAGTAATTAGAGGTAAATTAATTGGTAATTTAAGAAGTACTTAATTTGTAATTAAGTTTTATTAATTAATAATTAGGTTTAATTAATTAATTAATTGTTAAAGAATAACTAATCTGTAATTAAAGATTAATTAAGGATTGGTTAATTGTCAATTAAGGATTAATCAAATGGTAATTAAGGATTAATCAAATGGTAATTAAGGATTAATCAACTGGTAATTAAGGATTGATTAATTTGTTATTAAGGGATATTAATTAATAATTAAGGTCTATTAATTAATCGTTAAAGAATAATTAATCTGTGATTAAAGATTAATTAAGTGGTTTATAAGGTGATTAAGGAGTGATTAATTAATTAAATGGTTTGTTATTAATTAATGATTCGTTAAGCAGGATTAGGTGATTAACTCTTAAGAAATTAATTTAATTTAAAATTAATTATGATATGGATTAATAATTCTTGCTTGTGGATGATTGTTTGAGTAGAATGTCTAGATTGATTGATATCTATTGTATGATAATCTATGTTATTCTGTGATGTGATATTGGATATATCAGTGATAAATGGGTGATATTTATCTGTGTTAATGCTGTGGGAATTCAAGTATTGAATTGAATTAAATTGTTTAACTTTAAAACAACTTGGCCTTTAAGATACGTTTGGATTTCGATGAGACCGGGATCAGATATCAGTTTTGATTATCCGAAAACCACATCGATCTAAGTTAAACGTTAGGTCGTGAAATCTCAAGTGAAGATCGAGATGAAGTTTTAAAAGTGCAAGGGTTATTGTCGTTAACTCTGAGGGTGATTCCAAAATGAGTGTAACGAGATAATGCCTTCGGTTTCGTTTGAACCCGGAACGAACTTGTATGGATTGAATGCTTTCAGAACATCGTCAATGGAGGACGATGAGCATTCCAAGATGTGTTCTTTAAAGGTAATCGTAGCCTCAATCCTCATCAACCGGGAATGGCTAAAACATGGGAGGTGCACACAAGGCTAAGTGGGTAGTACCCAAGTAGGATAAGATTTTCCCCTGTCTAGAGTTCCTTTTTATTCGGCTGTGTGGGCGGTTGCTAGCTACAACCGCGGGGTTGTCTTATTCGGACTATCCAGTAAGGGGTAGCTCCGGCTTTGTGTTGCAGGGGGTCGGGAGGGATCCTCGGTACGTTGATCTAGGCCACGTACTGTGATGGGCGGTACCCTAGTAGCCCTGCCATTGTATGGAATCCAATTTCCAATAAGTGATCTCGGACTTGATTGTATACCTATGTATGCTGGAATTTAATAATGTAACAATTTCGGCTATGTGAATATTTATTTGGAAACCTTAGACACTATTATAATATAACCGGATTTCCTATCAATGTTTTTGGTTATCGTAAGGGAAAACTTGTCCGTGTTTATTTGCGGAGAGTCTTACGAGATACCTTTTGTTTCAAAGGCTTTTCAAGTTAAACAACTTAACCGTTTACTCACACCAGACCCATGTCTGACCCGGAGTTTATTCTGTTTTTCTTAAACTCTTGGGTACTCAAATTTTTACGAGTAGCCAAGGGATTCAGGTTAGCTTTGACGAATCTATGGAGGAGATTTGGAGCAGGAGGCTTCAGCGTATATAGATATATGTGGTTCCGCTGTGTTAGTATCTCTGAGTTGTATCTTGAGTTGTATGATAGACAGGCCTTTATAACTGTCTTATTTGTGATGTATAAGCTGTGTAACTCTAATAATTGTTGTCTATTATGTAATAACTATGTGATGTAATATAATTTATTCGTTCCGCTGTGAGATTCTGATATTGTTTAGTTCTTTCTTTTCTATCTTTTCTCTTTTCTATCCCTTTCTTTCTTAATCATGATACGTCTTTCTGTGGAGTGAAAGACGGGTCGTGACAAAACTGCCCTGTTTAACCTTCATTTTTGTACTTCAAATGCTTCAAAAAGGACTAAGTTTAAGCGCTTTGTTTCATTCATTTTAAAAGTATTTCTTAACAATTATTAGAGCATTTTAAAAGTAGTTTGAAATTTGTATGCATTTTTAAGAATTAGTAATGAACTTATATAAAAAGAGTGTTTTATGGAAAACATGGTTTATTAATAAAAAGATTTTTAACATCGCCATGAAAATCAATGTGATGGGATTTTTTATACAACATCGATAATAAAATAATGATATTACAAAGATTTTTAACATCATGCATTTTTCTACTTGATGTAAAAGATGTGATGTATATGAATAAAATTCTAGTAGTGATTTATATCTATGTTTCCCATAGGCGGAACTAGCATTTGAACTCCAGCTCTATTCTAACATTGGAGGTTGTCTCCCTACCTTAGCCATTAGTTTGAGTACTCTCGGCATGTTTCCTTGTACTTTCTCCTCCGACTATAATTCGTCCACTCCTTATCTCCATCTTGATTTTCTATTAAGCAAGTCTTCATTAGAAATGAAAGGAAAAAGAGTGAAACAACAATAGATGAATATATATATATATATCGCAAAGTACAAGTACGTTATATAGTAGCGTATACCCTCCTTAAGGTGTCTGCTTTCTACTAAGTACTTAACTATTTCTAGGTTTATTTTACTTCGATGTACCATAACCTATGCTCTGATACCAACATTAACATCCCTTACTTCAAAATCCAAAGCTGGTACTCCAGCGTACCGTAGTTACCTTTGAATTATCTTTCGACGAGAAAACGAGTTCAGTATTTTACAACAGCTTTAAGTAAATAGAGTAACTGAATAAATTCATCACACCTATTTGTCATAATAGTGTTCACATTTTCATTACACCAAAAATGTTCCCATGTAGGGATCAAATACAGTAGAACATCAATAGAGTGCCATGCAAGGGGTATGATGATGCCGACATGGACACTTAAACAATGCAAATCAAACAACTTTTATTTGCAAACAAGCATCCTGCTTCATCTTTGACATGCTTTATTCGTATTTCCAAAGCTACTAATCCTATAAACTCAACTTACTCAAATGAGTACCTATGAGTTTTTAGGGAAAAAAATAATAAAAACATGGGTCATACATAAAACTTTGTCTGGGTAATACATTACCCTAAGAAACAACATATACCGAGACCATGCCGCTTAAGCATGGAACGGGTTCCCTCTCGCCAATTAACAATCATAATTCATCAACATGAATAATAGAATATGAATTTTGATCATATTTAAGTGTTCCTAACATTTTTTAACATCATGATAATTATACTTTCGGCTGCCACGAGGGCCTTATGCCTCCAACATTACATAAGGTCAAATTTCTCTAGTTTCAGCCGTCACTAGGGCCTTATGCATCCGTTGCATCTTAAAGTTGTATTTACTTTAATTTCGGCTGCCACAAAGGCCTTACGCCTTTCCCTTTTGTATGTAGTATTTAGTATAGATGTTAGGTTGTCACAAAAGCCCTACACCCTTTACCAAACGAAATGCTACTTTAGGTACTTTGTTTGCAACACATACACAGGTGATACATCATCCTCTTAAAGTATAGTCGTCCTTGGACACCTGGTTACCATGTAGACCTTACACTACGCTAATGAATGATGTATCGTTTTGGAAATTAGGCTAGCATAAAGGCCTTATGCCATGTTACCAAATGAAATATCATTTTTGAACATTGTGTTGTCACACATGTCTTACACCTCGTTACCAAATAAATGCCTCTTTTTGGGCATAGAGTTGCCAGACAGGCCTTACACCTTGTTATCAAAATCAATGTCTATCTTTGGACATTAGGTTGCCACACCGGCCTTACACCTTGTTACCAAAATCAATGTCTCCCTTTTGAAATTAAGTTTCCACACGGACGTTACACCTCACTTTCATTTAATGTCATGATTAGGCTTTCGGATGCTACACAGGCCTTACACTGTCTCGTTCATTTAATGCCCTGATAAGGCTTTCAAATGCCACATAGGCCTTCCATTGTATCGTTACCAAAATTATTATCATATTTAGACTCTAAATTAAAAAACTAGCTTTATAACTTATGTAGCAATCTATCTTTCATAATACCATGAGATCAATGTCAAATGACAACATTTGACTTTCGAATACCACAAAAGACAATTTGTCAGGGTAAAATTAAACAAAACACTATACCAAGGCATATCAATAGAATCTCACGGCGGAATGATAACACATAATATGTTGAATATACATGAACCAAACTGGATGAGCAGTATATAAAAGACTGCATTGGCGGAAGTAACTAATAAATAAATATCAATATGGAAAGTCAGAATAGAATATCTGATACAACAAGTCTCATATATTAATAACATGTCAGCCATGTATATTTTAGTATCAAGTGTATTGCAAAATATCGACATCATGTCTCCAACAAGCTCTAGCTGCTCCACTCTAATAGCATACCCCCAAAAGCATCTGTCTCCGAAACTACTCGATCGAGTGCTTAACATATGGTAACTAGTAAAAGGCCAATAATATGTATGGTTACTAATATATGACCAATACTAGGTACGGTTACAAATATATGATCAATACCACTCAATAAAACATATCTACCCTAAGGTCGAAACCAAGAGGCACAGATTAACTCCGCTCGATCATACACAATCATCTAACGTGATTGGGTAACCAATCAAAGTAAAGATCGCATGCTTGATCATTGTTGATCGCATAAGCATAAATTAAATAACCATCTGAATCTTGAGCTTCGCCTTGCATTCAACTTTCTCGAGTAGCCTAAAGCCTTTTCGAAGTCATGCAAAAGCCTTATGTCGAATCACACCCGGAATAGGGAAATAATTCTCTGAAATTTGCTCCCTCGCCTGGCCTCATTACCTGGGAAAGGTCCCCGTCGATGGATCGGTTAGGGCCACCTATGGACTGGTGGGAGCCTATTCCTATGCATTGAGCTTGGGAAGTGAACTATCATACTCCACCAACTATCGTTTCACATGCCGCTTCCTCTATTGCTTCACCCGATGAGTTGCCTAGCTCCTCTAGCCCGCTTCCACCACATCGGATCTCTTCTAGAGCCCATTGGTTGATGTTTTGAAAGTGGTTTCTTATGTATTCGACAAACAATTTTGATACGAATTTCACTCTTTTACTCATAGAGATATGTGGAATGCTTTGTTCGACTGGGTTTCCTCTAACACGCCAAAATAAACTCACCGGTCTTCTTGCCTTATATGGTGTCTATACGTGTATTAATACACTCATTTGTGCATTTTTATACACATGCACACATAAGCACACTTTCCTAACACAAATCACGTTTCGGACTTCACCAGAGCTATTACTTGACCCACTATTCTCTCACGCAACTTAACACACAAGATATTTGCTATGGCTATAAAGAAGTTCTCAACATGCTCATACGCAAACATATACTCATTCACACAGATATAATTATACATTTAAATATACACAACCATCATCCATAGTTAAACTGATACAACAAACCGCTTTGGTTATTATATTTCCTTAAATACACGTATGCATTTACTTACCCAAATTCATATATGTACACGTATATTTAAATAAGTATTTCAACTATTACTTAACCAATTTTCACATTTCTTTACTAAATCATTTCTACAAAAGGCTAATATGGTTTTCTATTATCTTATAAAATCTTGCAGCTATTTTATAAACTACAATAGTAGATTATAAATCGTTTTAAGCCTTTTAAACAATTTATAAAATAATTCCTTCATGCTATTTTATTAAATCTCAAACTTTTATAAATTATCACATTTTAAACTATTTTAGAAAATCTCGTACTTTTATAAAATATCATGTTTAAACTATTTTATAAAATATCTTATACTATTTTATAAATTATACCATTTATACTATTTTATAAAATATCATACTTTTATAAAATATCACATTTAAATTATTTTATAAAATCTCATAATTTTACAAATTATCACATTTAAACTATTTTATAAAATACTCAAACTAGTTTATAAACTATACTCATAACATCTTATGCTTTTATAAAATATCACATTTAAACTATTTTATAAAATCTCATACATTATAAAATATCACATTTAAAACCACTTTACAAAATCTCATACTTTTACAAAATATCACATTAAGCTATTTTATAAAATAGCTCATACCATTCTATAAAATATACCGGTTACTTATAAATTATTTATTCTCTTAAATAATATTTACCAATACTAATTAAACTTCATTAAGCCTCCAATCACTTTAATAGTAAGTGTGGAGTCTAAAACTAACTTAATTAGCTTACTAACTATTTTAAAGCTCATTCAAATGACATAATTATTATTAACTAACAACATGCACCTCATTGTATCATTTAGTTAGCCATAAATCAAACCATAATATCACATAAAATGATCCAATTAACCCCAACCCCAATTCATAGCTTACTAACTTTTCCAAAATTAGTCATTAAGGTTTCTAATTGATAATGAGATTATACAATTGTGTTTACAACATGAGTACAAGTTTAAACCATAACATAATAATCTCTAAAACATTTTATATCACTTCATAATCATAACAAATATACGAAATATAGCAAGTAAATTAAGTAAGAGAATCATCCCACTCACCTTCTTTTTTATTAAATAAAGCTCTAATCACCAAAACTCATTCTCTAGCTCCCTTTAAATTTTAGATTTAGCTCCAAACTCTACTTCATTCTAATTCCTTAATGGGTTACATGAGGAAATTGATGAGAGAAATTATGATGATTTTAGTTTGAATTTATAAATTTTGTTTGGGCTTGGATTAGTGGATCTAGGGTTAAGGGATCATAAGGAGATTAGAGAAATAATTAGTGAAGAAGAGGAAATGTTACGTGGAATGAAAATTATGAATAGAATCATGAAGAGGTTAGCGACTTATAGGCAAGCCAATGGGCCTTAGCCCAAGTTCAATTCTTTCTTAAGAAATTATTATTCACTCTAAAAATCCATCGACTCCAAACATAGTCCAGTTTATACTCATTTTTCTTGTGATGGAACTGCAATCTCAACAGTGGGTGTCTTGAGTCTCAATTTATCCATCTCTAAAAAAATGAGTATAATGGGCATTCCCTTAATAAAAAAATTAAATATTTAAATTAATTATTTAAATATTCAATAATTAAAATTGCGGGTTGCTACACCATATAATTTGCTTAATATCGCGAGTAGGCTTTCAGATGCTAACTGTTGGTCGTCATTTTAGTGACTTTCCACCGAAAGTCAATTTACTAAAGCTACACTACCCTCGGTCTTATCTAGGGAAGCCTAGTTAGTTCATGGGTTCGTTCTAACACCATCTCGATACTACGCTAGGTCTTGACATACCCCCTTTCATCTTTTGACGATTCTAGCTCTTGTATGCTTCCCTAACGTGGCCTCCGACTATAGCCTCCTCATTTGGCACACAACTTTGGCTCTCTTCTTTATATTTGTTTGTTTTATCATACATGGAAATTTACATAATCTATTAGCAGTTCATATTAGTTTTTAGTTCCAGTCTAATCCTTCCATATCCATAATCTTGTTATCCACCTCAGCTTTGCTACAGGCAGTAAAATCAGACATTTAAACGCATTTGCACCTGCCTTTACATGTGTCACCTCCAAAGTTGTTCAGCCTTCACATTTAGTTAGTGATAGTATCCTTTTTTATTATTTATATAGCACTTTTTACGGGATATTATCCCCTTATTACTTAGTCATGTAAATCGCATGCATAAATAGATCTTGCTTACCTTAGTATATGGTCCCAATCATTTATATTTAATTATATTAGGAATGGAAATTACTTGCAAAATTCTAGAAATTTGTAAATAAACTCTTTAGTAAATTTTTGCCCATGTTTTTATTTAGTTGTCATTTCCCCTTATTTATAGTAGACGTATTCCTACAGAAAGTCGTAATTAAATATTTTGACTTGTGAAAATCTCCCAACTTAAAACCCCCCTCTAAAATTATGCATAGAACATCATGTTAAGTTTTCATATCATTTGAAAATCATTACAGTAGGAAATAAAGCTAACCATCCTTTAGTATAACTATTTTACCCCAAAAAATATTCACTAAAACGTTATTTATCTCATAGAAATAACTTACATATATGAACTCTATCATATTCATTTAAAACCAAATTGAAACAAAAATGAAAACCATAAAAAGGTTTTGTATTATTCACATGTATTTCTGGATTTACTTGATCTTTAGTTTCCTTAGGTTCCTTAGCTTTTCTTCTTCTTTTTCTTCCTTTTCTTTTATAAGCTATGCTTACCACTAATGAGTTCTTCAAAGCTTTTGCTTTTCTTTTTAAAAAATGAGAATGCATGAATAAAATGAAGGTCATTTTGTTTATTATACCTATTTTCCTATTTCGACTGTCGGCCTTCTAACCCATTTCTTATTTTAATTCATTCTCAAGCCGTGTTATACTTATATCATAATATTTAAATGTACACTCAAATACTTATTATAATAAGCCGCTATTTATTTTATGTTTTTAATGGCACAAGCAAATAAATGTCCTCCAAATATTTACCTTGTCCAAAACCCGTGATTTCTTAATTAATTGATTATTAATTATTCATTAAAATATAGGATGATGCACTCCTTCTTATGTTACATAATGATGTATTAGTAAGGAGCAATCAAACTCTATTAGACATAATATAACCAATAAATAGTGAAGTTGATTTAACATTTCCTTTAAGAGATGTGCACTTAAGTGTAAGGGCATATGTTGGATTTTGTTTCATTTAAAACTAAGTATATTTTGTGAAAGTCCGTGAATAGTTCATAAAATCTTATGGATGCATATTCCATCGCAATGCAAAATAAATTAGTGTCTCAAGACATTCAATCTTCTCACTGGGAAAATTTCTTTTAGAGAGATTAGTGGTGGTGTGACGGACTTAAATGCGATCCAAGATTCTAACAACAAAACTAATTATGTAATGATACAAATTTAACCAAGACCAAATGTAAATCTCACACATTAAAGGGAACTATGGATTGATGTTGAAAAAATGGATTGTTAAGGACAATATCTTCAGTTGACGATAAACAATGGAGAGTGTAGATTTTATCACATGGCATGATGATATAAATTCGAAATAGACTCTAAGTAGGTTGACAAATTTTGATCTAGGAATGTACCCAAAAGGATATAATCCATCGCTTGCAAGTCTTCGAGAAGAAGACTAATGTAGTTGAAATGCATAGAATGATAAAGAAAAGTTAATGGTGAGAGGCCTCATCAGTTTCAAATGTTGAAACTGCTGAAGTAGTTTTGCCAGCACTATGCTTAACCCTATTTTGATTCTACTCACAAAGTACTACATAATATGAATATGAGTTTAGGCATATGATCATTGAAACAAACCTTTTAAATTATGATTTAGAGCAGACCATTTTGTACATTATAACCAAAATATCTCAAAGTCGATGGAAGCAATAATAAAGCTTATGGACTTTTTTAAGATCAGTACAAGATCTTAAATAAGCATGTACATGATAAGAAAGTATTTTAATAGAAAAATCAAATGGTTAGATATCAGTTAAGATGTGGAGGTAGCGTGTGACTATAAAAAAGAAAAATATAAGGTCCTAAAACATTTCTACTACCAAAAGTAAATAACACTATTGATTGGTAATGATGTGCCTGTGTTAAACTTAGTTAAAGCTTGGTTGTTCAATCCTTGATGAATGATTTGAAAGAGGCATCCATCATACTTAGTATAAAAGGATGTTGGGATTTTCATAATCGATTTACGTAGACATCACATTATAATATTTCATATGAAACATATGAAATGGATTCCTTATAGTTTTAAATAGGAATCATTATATGTTATGTACTAGACTAGAAATTTCTCATGCACTTGTTGAAAGGCATATATCACTCAAATTTAAGTGATAATCACTAAACGGTAGGGATGAGCATTGGTTGGTTTGGTTTGTCCGATAATGAAAATTGTTAAACCAAACTAAAACCAATAAAAATGAAAACCACACCAAACCAACTGAATTAAGTTCGGTTGGTTCGGTTGGTTATCCGATTTAACCGAACTAAAACGATTCACATTTTATTTTTAGAATATACATTAAATTTAAAATAAAAACCTAAATATAAATTAAAGTATTATTATTTAGCATTCTTCCGCTTTCTAATATTAATTTTGACATATATATGATAAATAAATTTTATTTAGATCACTAAATTAATCTAAATAATTTATTATAACATTAGTTATTTTGAAAATATAATAATATCTTGGTTAATTTGGTTAAACCGATAACCAAACTAAATTTTTTTATGGACCGATTATAAATTAATCTAATTTCAGAACCAAATCAAACCAACCAAAATAAATTGGTTTGGTTGGTTTATTTGGTTTAACCAAGGATTGCTCACCCCTGCTAAATGGTAGTAAGAGTTTCCTCACGTAAGTATAAAATACCGTAGAATTATTTACAGAAATAATAAACTCGTTATGAAGAATTATTTGGACTCAAACTTACAAGCGACAGCGAAAATAGTAAGTTAATCTTAAATTTATATTTACCCTAAATAAAGGCATTTTAGGTTGGAAAGATTTCAAATAAAAGGTTGATGCAGATTTAACCATGAAGGCAAGGTAGTTGCATCTAATACTGCCACAATGAAAGTGGTATGTGTCATTAATTTATAAGAAACCTAAAATGGTTTCCACCATTAAAAAAATCTAATATTGTACTATGATAATAATGATGTAGTGTGGATGCAATAGGAACTAATAACTTAATAAGTGGTCGAGATGTATTCCCCATAAATACCACTTAATTTATCAATACCGATAATTATGATTGAAATTGTGGATACAATATAATAATAACACATATCGGCTCATTAAGGCTCTTTCTCAGTTGAGACTAGAAATACCGATCGAGAGTATGGTTACGAGACATCATAATTGGTCCAAAGTGCAAGTGGAAGAATGATAGAGTTAAGGATGTACCTTAGGGAAAATTTTGTAATTTGATTATATAACTTCAATTCTTATAGTGAATCTTTTTGAAATAATGTAAGCTTATGGATTTTTCTCTATTGTATATATTAGGATATAAGTACTGTCAAAAATACATTAAATATATACAAGCATAAAATTCTTAGGAAAAATATTTAACTGATTGCAGTTACGAATGTGTTCATAACCATGACTATTGAATCATATCAAATAAATACTTGTCCTTAAATGTTTGTAGTCAAGGTGTATTAAGAACGCATATCAATATATCCGTTGAGACTAGTGTACATATTGCTCTCAATGCGATGGATGGTGAATCAATGATCATTGGGGAAACTGAGGGGTTACGTACCTATGTTTAACACCCCATTATTTTTAACGTCATAAATAGTTTACAAATATCACCAAATATGTTGCAACTAATTTTCAATACTAAAAAACAATGGATCGCTTATATTATAATTTTAAAATTTTCAAAAATATGAAAATAAAATAAAACCTCATAGTGGAATCAAACATCAATATGATTATACATCAACTTGATAATTATCTTACAACATCATCACAATGATTTACATCTCAATACATTAATTAACATTAATTAATTAGTGATAAAACAATGGTATAAAAGAATATACCTATTAGCTACCCATGATATAGTTTGCATCCACTTTTCATTCCCTCTTCTGCCCCTACCTATAACTTCACACCTGTACGTATATATGAAATAAAAAGGAAAAAGGTTTCAATTATGTTTGGACTGTGCCTGACCCTATGCACCCAGCCCAACCTAATAGATCTGGTGGCTATTGCATAGGACAACACTGCCTATGTAACAACCCACACATTAAAAAGCCTGAATTTGGACTAAATCAAAACTCAAGTCATTAGGGTACAGATTGTTGATTTTGATAACCTGTAATAAACATATGTATATCAGAAAGCAATCTATATAAACTCACAGCGGAATAGAAAAATATAATAGAACATATATGCTGACAAAGGCTACTACCTTAGAATCAATATTATTCCTTTAGTATTTGATTGTCTTGCCAGCACCGAGCATGAATGAGGACTTCACCATCTGCAATTACCATCTTGCAATAGTAGCATGTCCCTCTAAATCTATCATGTGGGTTGTAATGAGGAGGGGTTCAGAACATCGTTCTGATGATTGGAAAATTACATACTTTACCCATAACACTAATTTATGCCAATTGATTTCTATTTATGTGTTATGTCTATTATTTACGACTAATTCGTTCAAACCTACATGCACATACGATATGCTGAACTTTCTTCGAGGTATAATTTTGTTTATATATGCCTATATATATAAACATTGTATAAATGGTGGACAAGGCTGATATATAAGAAGGAACGGTTATAGAAAGGATGTGCCCACCAATCCTCCAGACCCGATCGCCAGTTCTTCCTCGCCACCAGCTGATATACAAATAATTCGCACTCGATCATTGGCAGATAGGTTTAGCAATTTGGTATTGCGGTGAAACAAGACTCCATCACTGATTGCAATTCTATAAACCACTCAAAGATGGAGATAACTCAAAAGTCTTAATGCCAGATGCGGTTATATCTGAAAATTCTAGAAGATGGGCTAACGCTATTGTAGAGTATATAATGGGACGTTGACCAGTTTTTGATCATTTCAACCTATATGTGGAAAAAGTCATGAAGCCTCTATCTGGTTTGAAATTTTTTATAAGCCAAATGGTTTTATCTTGATTCCGTTATCTTCTTCTAATGATGTTGAAAATATTCTCAAAGGTGGTCCTTACACTTTTAATTCTAAGATAGTCATTCTAAAGATATGGTCCCCTGATTTGAAGTTCTCCAGAGATTATTTCTCTACAATCCCTATATGGATCAGACTTGTAGATATTAATTTGGCATATTGGAATAAGGAAGGAATTAGCCGAGTAGCTAGTGCGCTTGGTAATCCGATTAAAAGTGGATAATACGATCACAAATGAACTCAGATTGAACTATGCACATGTTCTGGTTGAAATTGATGCTAGGTTTACTTATCCCACTACCGTTACTGTAGTGCGTGAGAACAACCATACTGATCTTATTCTGTTATAGTACAAATAAACTCCAAAACGTTGTACACTATGCAACTTATATGGCCCCAGTTCATATCATTGTACAATTGTAATTCATAAAACATGGCAACAGAAAATACAGAATGATACAACTACTGAAAGTTCCAAAAATACACGGAAAGAAGCAAATGTACACTCAACAACTACTACTAGTAAGAATTCCACTGAGGGAATAGGTAAAGGAAATGCGACAGTAAACTTTATTTCTGTATCTCTACATCTAATCGTTTCACATGTATTGATATTGAGTCAGGTCTTCCTTCTGTTCCTGGTACTAAAATCTCTTTATCAACACTTCCTTCTGATGCTTCACATCATATGACACCCTCAACTGGAGTACGTCAGAGTTCTTCATCTTTAACTGCAGCAGTCCATCCTGATGATTCATCTACAAATCTACCTGCACATTCATCAAACATGCATCAAATTTCTAATTTAGACGAGGTGATAGTGGAAGAGTATAATTCTGATTGATAAAGTGAGAAATTAGGTCATAAGAGAATGAAAATAATTCGATCATGATTAACTCTGATACAATCATGGATATATATACACATCGATACACTTGTCCATGTGTAAAGCTAAGTGACAAATTGTACACTGACTGTTATCCCTAAAGCTAAATCACTAACACTCTCCCTCAATTCAAGCTCTCTCTCTCTCCAGCTTCTTCTTTCCCTCTTCTTCTGTTATTGCTGAACCTTCTTCAACATTCAACTCCTCTCTTAACTTCAGAAAGCGAGTAGATGAAAGAGATTTAGTTAATATATCTGCCTTCTGATATAGTGCTGGAATGTGATTGATACAGATATCCCCTTTAGCTACTTGTTCTCTCACAAAGTAAAGATCCAATTCAATGTGCTTCGTTCTTGAATGAAGGATAGGATTAGCTGCTAATAGAACTGCACCTGAGTTATCACACCACACAGTAGATGACTCCGACGCACTGTCAAGCACTTCAGAAAGTAAAGATTTGAGCCACATTATCTCTGAAACAAAAGCTGCAACACTGCGATACTTGGCTTCAGTAGAAGATCTTGACACTGTATTTTGCTTCTTTGAACACCAAGACACTATGTTCTTTCCCAAATATACACAATAACCACTGACAAATTTCCTATCATCTCTGTCTGCTCTACAATCAGCATCAGCAAATGCACTGATCTTTAGTGTTCATGGTGAATAAAGCTTCAATCCATAGTTTATTGTTCCTGCTAAATACCTAAGCACCCTCTTCACTGTTTTCTAGTGCTCACTCCTTGGATATTGCATAAATTGATAGATTTTGTTCACGCAGAATGATATTTCAGGCCTTGTGATAGTGATATATTGCAAGGCACCTACTATACTCCTATAGTGGTATGGATCATCTATAGGATCTCCAGAGTTCTTAGTTAATTGCAGGTTTGTAAGCATGGGTGTAACTGATGCCTTTGCTTTATCCATTCCAGCTCTTTTTAGTACACTCTGAATGTAATTCATTTGATTGAGATGAAGTCCTCCATCCCCAGTTTTTCTTACCTCAATGCCTAGAAAGAAATTGAGATCACCAAGTTCTTTTAGCTTGAAGTGTTCATTTAGATAACTCGTAAGTTGATTAATCTCAGCTGCATTGCTTCTAGTTAATATGAAATCATCTACATAAACAAGAACATACATGATGCTAGTACTGTTCTTTCTGATAAACAATGAACTGTCAGACTTTATTGAGTAGAAACCAAGCTTCATCAATGTGTTTTTTGAGCTTTTCGAACCAAACTCTAGGCGCTTGTTTCAATCCATATATTGCTTTGTTCAATCTACATACCATCTAAATTCTGCTATTATCTTCAAACCCTTTGGGTTGCTCCATATATACCTCTTCTTCAAGCTCCCCATTCAAGAAAGCATTGTGTACATCCAATTGCTTGATTGGCCACTTATTATGTAGTGCAATAGTAAGCATCACTCTGATTGTAGTGGGTTTAATTACAGGCAAGAATGTCTCTTGAAAATCAAAGCCCGGTTGTTGTGTGTACCCCTTAGCTACAATTCTAGCTTTATACTTAGCTATAGTGCCATCTGCATTGTACTTCAACTTGTACGTCCACCTACATCCTATTGCAGTCTTGTTTCTTGGTAGAGTTACCAATCTCCATGTGTTATTATTCATTAATGCCGCATATTCCTCTTCCATGGCCGTTCTCCACTTAGCATATTTCACTGCCTGATCATAATCAGTTAGCTCTTGTGACAGTCCTTGAATTACATATACTTTAGGTTTGAAGATTGCACTCTTCCACCTTGTTATCATGTGGTGTCCTTGCCGTTGTGTCTCTTGCATGATTGCTATATCTCTTTGTGGTTGACTAGTACTGTGGTCTGAAGTACTACCTTGTGAAGGTGACTGTTGTATGTTGGTCATATCTCTGCTGTCTTCTTCTATTTAATTCTGATTGTTGTGCCTCTCATTGTTATCAATAGGTGGTGTATGTGATTCTGATTGACTTTCCTCTTCTCTTGTTTCTAGTATATAAATCTGCTCTTCTCTGATTGTATGTAATGGTATAGGCAACATTGATCTCTGTGCATATGTGACTCTTCTTGTGCATTTTATTTTGTTATCAGCAAATGGAAAGCTTTTCTCATTAAACATGACATGTCTTGACATTATAATTTTGCCCTCTTGTGTTAGACACTTATAGCCTTTCTGTCTTGCTCCATAACCAAGAAATGTGCATGGACTGGATCTAAAATCGAGCTTATGAGTGTTGTATGGTCTTAGTAGTGGGAAGCATAAACATCCAAACACCTTTAATCTCTGATAATTAGGTTTTGCACCATATAGTACTTCATATGGACTGTCATCTTTCAGTATTTTGGTGGGAAGATAATTAATTAAGTATACTGCAGTTGAAAAAGCTTCTGGCTAGAACTTCAATGGTAAGGAGCCTTGTGCTAGAAGTGTTAATCCCATCTCCACTATATGCCTATGCTTTCTCTCCACAATTTCGTTTTGTTGAGAAGTGTGTGGGCAAGTGTATCTATGAATTATCCCTCTTTCATTGAAGAAACTCTTTAGTGGCTTGAACTCAGCTCCCTCATCAGTTTGAAATATTTTAAGCTTCCTTTCGAATTGCCTCTCTACTTGCATAGTAAATTGTTTCACTGCCTCTGTTGCTTCTGATTTCAGCTTCAAGAAATAAATCCACATATATCTTGTATATGCATCCATAAATGCAACATAATACTTATAACTACAATCAGAATTCAATGGTGCAGGACCCCATAAGTCACATTCAACCAGTTCCAGTGGAGCATTATACATTATTTGGGACTGTTTGAAAGGCAACTTATGGCTCTTGCCTAATTGACATTGGCTGCACAGATGTGGTGTTACATGACTTAAATGCAATAGATTTTCTTTATTCGACACAACTTTCATCACACTTACATTTGGATGTCCTAACTTTCTATGCCATATATCATATTCATCATAGTCATTATTGTGTACTGTATTGTAACATACCATAGTATCATCAACTTTCTCATCAGTTTTGAGATTAAACTTGTAAAGCCCATTATGTAGTTCCCCCTTCAATAGAATGTCTCCATTCAAGTTATCATTGATCAAACATATATTTGGGTGAAACTCAAAGAATACTTGATTGTCACTTGCGAATTGAGAGACACTAATCAAGTTCTTTTTGATTTGGGGAACTCGTAATAAATTTCTTAGTAATAGAGTTTTATTTCTGTTTGCTGAAACAAAGTGTGCATGACCAACATGTGATATAGCAAGTGTTGTACCATTTCCCATATGTATTGAATTTTTACCTCTGTATGCTGCTCCTCCAAGGTTTAAATTCTGAAGATTATTGGTAACATGATGTGTAGCTCCTAAATCTGGAAACCATGCTTCATTTTGTATATCAGCGTCCTCAGCTAGAATGTGCTGACTTTCACCTTGATGAGCTAGATTCTTTGAGTTAGGCCTTGCGTCTCCATGCACCTAACTTAAATTGAAATTGTAGGGATATGATCTGGATATTACTTGATTAGGAGAGACTTGCTGGTTGCCACTATAGTTAGATTCAAATCTAAAGTAGCATCTGATAGCGGTATGACCAATCTTACCGCATATCTGACATTTTGGTCGATTATTAAAGAATCTTCCTCTTCCTCTGCTGAGTGTTCTACCTCTTTCATATGTTGAACTTCCTCTAATACCTTGTGTTTCCTGGTAATTGTTTGATGATGAATCAGATTTGAGATTAGATTGTGTGCTTCTGTTCTTTGAGTTTGCAGCGAGATTGATAGAAAACTCAGATGTCAGATTATTTTTCTGCTCTAGTCTTCCTTCATGTGCCAGAAGAACTGAGCTAACATACTGTACTGAAGGTGTTGTTTCCTTTGAAGATATTACAGCAACAATAGCTTCAAATTCATCGCTTAGCCCATTGAGAATATTGAGAACATGTTCCATCTCACTTACATTATGTCCAGAGGATTCTAAAAGATCACATAGGTTCTTGATCTTACTCAGATACTCTCGAACATTCATGCTATCTTTCCTGACATTTTGCAACTGTCTCTTATAACTCATGATCCGTGCTGCTGCCTGAGAGCCGAAATTCTGATGAATTGCGTTCCATACTTCCATTGACGTCTTACATCCAATGACTGATGACAAGAGATTGGGGCTAATTGATGACAAGATCCATGAGCACAGTAAACTATCCTACCTGGAATGTATCAGAAATTCGTTATTTGTGATCGGTTGCCCTTCTTAACTGGTGATAAATTGTGATGGTGTTACAGTGACTGGATCTATAAACTTTTGCAGACCATATCCTTTAATAGCCATTTCAATCTGAAATTTCCATAAGAGAAAATTGTTCTCATCCAGCGTTACAGTGATTAATTATGTTTGAGGGTTAATGATCAACTTCAGTGATTCTTTAAGTGACTTTGAAGTTTGATTCACTACTGAACTTGCTACATTGGTCGAATCTTCTCTTGATTGTGCATCATCATCTTGAGCCATCGATTGATTTGTTGTTGATGTAGATCTGTTGAGAAGAAAGCTGGGATGATCGAATTAGTGAGGATTAAGTAACAAAATTAGAGGAAGATATTGGATCGATTTCTAGATCTGGATCTAGAATGCCGTTTGGCAATGGAGCTCTGATACCATGATAAAGTGAGAAATTAGGTCATAAGAGAATGAAAATAATTAGATCATGATTAACTCTGATACAATCATGGATATATATACACATCGATACACTTGTCCACGTGTAAAGCTAAGTGACAAATTGTACACCGACTGTTATCCCTAAAGCTAAATCACTAACACTGATGATTCTGATTTTGATATTTTTTCCCCAGTTGTTGATGCTTTTGATTCAACATAGCAGTTTGTAGAAAATGTGGCCTCACAAGTTCAAGAAACTCCAAAAATAAAAAAAAAGTTGTTTTCTATTTTGTATGTTAACTTCGTTTTCTAAATTAGTCGTTTTCGACAATATAAATGCGTCATGTGCATTTTTGTATGGACGAAAACCCAAAACTAAAAATAACAAACTAAACACTACCTAAATGTTTCCCACTTTGTTATAGCTAATCCTATGCATGAGGCAAAGCACTACAAAAATACTCCCAAAGTAATTGCTCCTACTAAAAGGCAAACAAGGAACTCAAATTCTATTAAATGAATCTTATGTCTTGGAATGTCAATGGGTTGAATACTGATCCAAAATAGTATCATGTATTCAACCTCCTACAAACCCATAAACTCTCTTTAATGAGTTTGGTGGAAAATAAAATGGAAACTAGTAGTATATTCTGATTACATTCATCCCTGCCGGGACAAAAAGGAAACTTTTCATAACAATGACCTAGGGTGCAAGGGTAGTATTTTAGTACTTGTTGATTCAGTAGTTTGGAGTTATGAAATTCTTCATAAAAGTGAACAACATATAACTATTCCAATGATAAATAGTGGGGGTTTTGAATGTGTTTTCACTTTTCTTTATGCTAGCAATTTCTACAATTATAGGGAACGCTTTGGGAGTATCTAATTATGAATGCTATGACCATAGAATTATCGTGGTTAGTAGTGGAAGATTTTAATAATGCTTCAAGTCCTAAGGATAAAGGAGGGAGGGTGTTGCCTATACCTTTCTCCAATATTACTAACTTTAAAAATTGTATATTAGAGTGTGGATTAGTTAAAACTATATTACAGGGTTGCAAATTCACAAGGAGAAGAAGAGGGATGGCTATAAGTATAGACAAGGTCCTCTTCAACTATGCATTGTGAACTAAATTTCCAAATTTAGTAACAACTACATTGCCTGACCAACAAAGTGATCATACTCTGTTGTTGTTACAAATCTCTGCTCAACATATCCAACTTAAAGGTAAACATTTTAATATGTCAATTCATTGCATCAATTCGATGGATATTCAGTGTATTAATAAAGGACTTAAAGCAGAAACTTAGGGTATACACATGCATAAATTTATATATATGTTGCAATCAGTTAAGAAAATTTTGAATTTTTTGGAACAAAACGAGAGATAGATCAAGTTCTTTCCAAAAATTAGAGGATATTATAATATTACATTTATGCAATTGGATGATAACCCAGATGATACTGAGCTATAAAACAACATTTAACAAATCCATCTACAGATGAGGAATGAATTAAAAATCCAACTTGAGTTTCATAAGCAACAAAGCAAAATTACTTGGCTTCAAAGTGGAGATACTAACTCTAAGTTTTTCTATACAAAAATGTCAATGAGGAAACATAAAAATAGAATTCATGCTTTGTTGGATTTAGACGGTAATTATATTTATGACCAGCAACTACTTATTTCTTAAGCCTTATCTCATTATACCAACTTATTCAATGGGAAAACAAGGGACGATTTCCCACTAGTTCAACCAAGGTCATTAGTAAATGAACAAGGAGGGATGTACTTATCTACTACAGTTGATATCTCAGAGATTAAAGAAGCTGTATTCTAAATTGATGACTCTTGGTTTCACTTCAAAGTTTTATAAATTGCATCGGAGGAAATGAAGGATGATCTTTTCTAGTTGTTAATCAGTTTTTCAAAGCGGGAAGCTTGCACATGGTTTGAACCACAATTTCATTACATTGGTTCCTAAAAAAGAAAAGCCACAAACTATTTTAGATTATCGTCTAATATCTTGTGCAAATGTCCTTTATAAGATAATATCTAAAATCATTTGTTTTAGAACAAAACATTTATTTCCTTTTCTTATTGTAGAAAATCAATCTTCTTTTGTTCCTGATAGAAATATTGGTGAAAACATTTTACTGGCACATGAACTTGTTCATGACTTACAAAAAAAGGAAAGGATAAAATGTGCATCAAAATTGGTCTCCAAAAGGCTTATGACATGATGAATAGAGAATGTGTGTTACATGCTACATAACATGGGCTTTCCTACTTCTCTAGTTAATTTGATCTACGAATGCATTAGCACCCCTACTTTTTCAATACTAGTTGATAACATTCCATATGGGTTTTTCACATGTACAAGAGATCTGAGACAAGGCGATCCCTTATCTCCCTATTTATTTCGGATAGTGATGGAATATTTCTCTCTACAGATGGAAGATGCATTTACTTATAACCATATACAACCTTTCTCATCTATCCATCCTATTATTTCTCCTCTACTATATGCTGATGACGTTATGATTTTTTTAAGTGCTACTGCTTCTAATGCAAGAGTCATGAATACTATCTTCAATCAACTAGCGACTACTGTTGGACTTCAAATCAACCATCTTAAATCTAAATTTTATTTCAGTAGAGAGGTGAAAAATAAAAATCAACTATTGACTATTTTGGGTATGCCATAAGATTCATTACTTGTGAAATATCTTGGAGTTCCACTGTCTATAGATTATATTCATGCAGCAGATTGTACTCCACTTATTGAAAAAGTGTTTGATAAATCTGAGGGGTGGAATAGTGCTTTATTATCATCTGTAGGGAGAGATGAATTAATTCAGAGCACTATTACCCCCATAGTGTTGTACTGGTTATTGATTTATAACCTGCCTACTTCTGTGTTACATAAAATATAGAAAGCATGTGTGCTGATTTTGGGGGTGGGGGAGGGAGGGTGGGGATATCACAAGATAGCTTGGGATTTGCTGTGTAGTCCTAAACATGAAGGGGGATTGGTTTGAGACACTTTTCAGATCTTAAAAAAACAGCAGTTCTTAAACTGATGTGGACTCTGCAAACAAAGGCTGGATTATGGAGTGAATGGAAGAAAAATATATACCTAACATATCAAAACTTCAACCACATGGCAATTAACAATAATTTTTCATGTACTATGAAAAATATTCTTAGAGCCAAAGATGTTGCAGTTCAATTGATGAGTAGAATTATAGTTGATGGTAATTCTACCTCTTTATGGTATGATCCCGGGGTTAATCATAGTTCTATGGGCTATTTATTGGGGTGGAATAGAGTTAGTTTAACTAAACAAGCTAATTTGAAAGTTAAAAGAATTATGGAAGAGGGTGCATTGCATCCTGAATTACTCTCTTCCATGCGTGAACTAGAAAATGGAATCAACCAAGTTACTGTTGCATCTGATTCTAACTCTGACTACTAGAAATTTGCAAACTCAAATATATTTAATAAAGGTCAATATGGAATCGTGTCAGATTCAACTATCCTGTTCAGATTTGGGGCAAACTCGTATGGCACCATGGAATAGCCAAAAAAATTAGTTTAACAACATATAAGTCACGTTTGGGATGGCTACCTACTAAAGATATATTTCATTCTTAAGGGATTATTGATAATGTGACGTGTGTTTTGTGTGGTCAAGAAGAAGAAAATCATGGTCACTTATTTTTTATATGCAATTTTAGCACTTATCCGTGGAATCAATTGTAACATCCCGCTCCCGGAGGCTCAAAACTAACTGCTACGAATGCTGCAGTCATCCATAGGTGTTATTTCTGAGTGACTAATCGGAATCTTGAAATTGTTAGCAACACAGAAACACAAGAATATGAAAATTTTTAAACTTCAATAAAACATAATTTCTCATTTCTTATGAATTTCAATTTAACATTTAATTACATAATTCCAGACATTAACCACGTTCAGATCACATATACATATACAAAATATGATAAGAGAGACATATGAAGATGTCCCCTTATGATGATCAGAGAAATAATAAATATGAACTTTACAGTTCTTAGTACATCATAGCGGAAAACACAAAATAGCTCCTATATAGCTAACACTGCCTCCTGCACGTCTCCGGAAGCTTATTCGTCCAAAAACCTAAAAGTCTCCCACTCTCAGACTACTCAAATTAATTTTGGGTACCTGAGAGTTTGTGGAGAAACACAAACTTCGAGTCAGACAATAAGTCTGGTATGAATAATCCCTATCATCTCTTATCATAAATAGATAGCTAGCAAGACCACGCCGCTTAGCGGAATGTGTTTTCCCCTCGCTAGTATCCAAAATAAACATGCATATCATTTACTATACCCATGTACCCAAAATGATTAGTCTTAACATAATATGAAATAAAGCCATAAATCATATGTATTGGATATCTCATCCACCCATTTATTAGATATCCCATCTGAAAGCAATTTATTAGATTTCCCGTCTAAAATCAATTTATTAGAGTTCCCTTCTAAAATATTTAAAATGACTATCCGTCAAAATTTAATAGGACTGTCCGTCCCAAATCCCTTTAAAATAAATGCAGATTATCCATCGTACATTGTTTTATAAAAGATGGTGTGGGCTATCCACTGCACACTCCATAGTTTTCCTAGGATGACTATGAACCCTTGAGTGCCAAATCCCGAGGCTAACCACCTCTGGCAAAACATTCTTTACTTAAGAAATTTGATGTGGGCTATCCACCGCACATTCCATGGTTTTCCGAGGTTAACCAAGAACCCATCACTTGGCCAATTAAAATATCATGATCCCCATGGTTATTTATAAAAATTCATGATCCCCGTGATTAATTATTTTTCCCCAAGTATACCACCTGTTTAACCTATTCCCATTGGTAGCACCAATTAGGTTAAATTAAATAAAAACACATTGATAGCCCCAATGTATATTTTCGAAAGCATATTTCTGTTTGTATCCCCAAACTATGTATCGAAAACATTAAACCCACCCTGGAGTCCCCAAGGTTTTATTACATTCAATTTAAATAAGGATCCCCCTTATATATTCAAACAAAGACAAGTATTTTATGTTATAACCCTTTGAAGTAACCCCTTCAACTTAGCAAAGTTTTACTTAAGAAAAATGGCTAAAAACAGGCCTTTAAAACTCTTCGAATGAAGTCCCATTCGAATGCAAATAAACATCCAAAGTTAGCTCCTTCGGAAACCTTTCTTTTGAAAGCATCACAAAATCATACCTTTCGACCATGTCGAAAGGTCCTACCTTTCGACCTTGTCGGAAGGTTTCTTTTCGACCTAGTCGAAAGGTTCTACCCTTCGACCTTGTCAAAAGTCTGGGGTATTTCCCATTATAAAACCATTTATAAACCTTTCGAAAGTAATCAAACTCAAAACCTTTTGCAATCATTGAAGATAATCCCTTCAAAACCTTTCAAAATCAAAACCTTTCGAAATCAAAACCATTCGAAATCAAACCTTCTGAAATCAAAACCTTTCGAAATCAAAACCTTTCGAAATCAAAACATTTCGAAATCAAAACTTTCGAAATAAAACCTTTTGAAATCATTCAAAATAATGAAGTGTTGGTATTGAGGCAACCCTTCGAAAGTATACTTTCGACCATGTTGGAAGGTTAACCCTTCGACTTTGCCGAAAGGTATTAAAACACCTTTTTTTATAAAACATTTTAAAACAATACTCTTGAAGGTTTAAGCTTTCGAAGATCCACTTCGAAACCCCTTCTTGAATACATAAAAAAAATTAGTCTTTTGTAAAATGATAGAGTCAAAGGATCCCCCTTCAACTTATTCGAAAGCAATTATGTTTCTATTCGAAAGCAAAGGAAGCAGCATCCCCATCCCTTCGTCCCTCTTCCCTTCGACACCATGCCTACCTTTCGACCTTGTCGGAGGGTAATTGTTTACCTTCCGTCTGAGAGGAAAGGTACCTTTTGACTTCGTCAAAAGGGTAAAAGCGGGCTTGTTGGAGTCGAAGATAGAACTAGGCCTACCGAATTGATGTTTTATCTCGCTTGTCTAATTTTGATTAGCTGAGGAGCCTTCTCCTGTACTTCCAAATCGTAAAAAGTATAAAATAGTCAACCTTTTTCTCAAAACACTATACTTCTTCCCCAAATCAATTTTTGAAAGCAATTTCCCTCCGGCTTTGACCAAGGCGGAAGCAATATTACAGTTTGGCCCTTAGGCTTAATTAATTTAATTACCTTAGCTAACCACTAACGAAAAATCCCCAAAAATCATCAAAAATCTTATAAATCATATACTTCAACATATTAAAATTTCAAAGTATATAAAGATCAAAACAACTCAGAATTTAACCAAAACCGAAATAAACGTGTTAATTAGCCTATTAACATTTTAAAATACCTAAGTCTTATCCAAACAAAGGTTTAAATGGTTATATCCTAACCAAAATCACAAACATGAATCAGGTATAACCCATAATCCATCCAAACATAGAAAATGAGATGATAAACATGATTATTCACCTTGATTAGTTAATTGGAGAATGAGATAATTTCCTAGCTTTAATTCCTTAGCTTTTTCTTCAATTTATTACTCTTCCTGGAGCTTTTAATGGCCTGCCGAAATATAGATGAGGAGTTATGAATAAGAAAGTGAAAGATTTTTAAAGTGGAGAAAGAGATTTGTACTAAGAAATGTAGCCATATTTCCAAGTTTACCCCTTAGGAAATTCCTCCTTTTTAATTTAGTTAAGTCTTATTTTAGTTCATTCATTAAGACACAACCATTGGATTTATTAATCTCATCTCCCTAATTATTCACATTATTCTATTTAATTTATCCAATTAAATATCCCGAATAATGTTAATTAAAATTCAGGGGCATTACAGACTCCCCCCTTAAGGAATTTCGTCCTCGAAATTTCAGTAAGGACACAACAACAAGCATATAGCCCATGCAAGCAAAGCTAGTATAACCTACCAGCCAAATTATATATAAACCCTATATAGAACATACCATCTAAAACAGCCTAGGAAAAGTAGCCCTAATCCTGTCTTCTGTCTCCCAAGTACAGTCCTTCACGTTGTCGCTCCATTGAACTTTACCAACCTAACTGTCTTAGTCCTTAGCCTCTTCTCATCTTTTGCCGCAACACAAACTAGTTGCCTTACAAAAGTCATATCCGGTTCCACCACTAAGTCCTCCAGGGCCGTCGGAGCGATATTAGTTTCTGGATCATGAACATACTTCCTAAGCTGAGAAACATGAAACACATTGTGGACCCCGGCCTAACTGCTCGGCAATTCTACTCGGTATGCGAGTCTCCCAATCCTCTCTGATATAGGAAATGGTCCAACATATCTCGGTGCTAGCTTCCCAGTCTTCCCGAAATGAACCACACCTTTCATCGGCGATACATTGATGAAAACTCTATCTCCAACTGAGAACTCTAGGTCCTTACGCCTTTTGTCTTCGTAACTCTTCTGCCTAGACTGAGCTTCCTTCATTCTTTCCCGTATCAACTCGATCTTTTCTGTCGCCTCTCTCACCAAATCTAGACCAAGAACCAACCTGTCTTAAGTCTCTAACCAACATACTGGTGATTTGCATGGCCTTCCATACAAAGCTTCAAAAGACGCCATTCCTATAATAGTCTGATAACTATTATTATAGGAAAACCGCACTAAGTGCAAGTGATCTTCCCAAGAACCACTAAAATCCGGCCCACAAGCCCTCAATAGATCTTCCAGTACCTTGTTGACTCTCTATGTCTACCCATCCGTCTGAGGATGATATGTGGTACTCATCTTGTGCTTAGTGCCTAACACACTCTACAGGCTCTTCTAGAACTCGCTAGTAAACAAAGCATCTTTATCACTGACGATACTACTAGGAATTCTATGCAGTCTAACGATGTTCTTCATGAATAACTTAGCCAAAACATGTGCCGTCCTGGTTGACCTTACCGGAATGAAATGGGCACTCTTGGTCAATCTGTCCACCATGACCCATATACTTTCATTACCCCGGTTTGACCTTGGCAGCCCGTCAATAAAATCCATGGATATCGAGTCCCACTTCCAAACTGGAACATCCAAAGGTTGAAGCAAGCCACTTGGATTCTGATGTTCGGCTTTTACTTACTGACAGTTCAAACACTATTTTACCCATAAGCCAACATCCTGCTTCATTCCTTCCTAGAAGAAACTTCTCTTCATATCCTGATACATCTTGGTTCCCCCAGGATGGACCATAAACTTTGATCGATGACATTCCCTAAGAACTTCCTTCCTAAGGTTTTCTACATCCGAAACACATAACCGTTCCTTCTTTCTCAACCAACCCCTACGGTCAAGAATAAAATCCTTTAAGTCATCAATCTTGGCTCCAGTTTTTAACCTTCTAATCCTCTCGCCTAACACTGGATCCTCTTTCTGCCTAAAAGCAATTTGTTCGATCAACACTGGTCGAACTTCCAAACAAGATATCATGGCGATATTCCGACTAGATCCAGCAGTCGACCTCAACTGCACACTACAAGCAGCCGGTGCTTCCAAGTCTTTCCATTCCGCCAACATAGCTAACACCACATTTTGATGTTTCCTGCTAAGCGCATCCGCCACCTTATTTCCTTTTCTCGATGTATACTCGATGCTAAAGTCATAAGCTGCAACAAACTCCAGCCATCTATGCTGTCTTATGTTCAGCTCCTTGTGGGAGAATAAATACCGTAGAGACTTATGATCCGTAAAAACTCAAATCTTTCTCCCAAAAGATAATGTCTCCACACCTTCAATACGAAGATTACCGCTGCCAACTCCAAATCATGAGTAGGGTATCTCACTTCATGCGGTCTAAGCTGTCTAGAAGTATAGGCAATAACCTTTCCATTCTGCATTAGCACATCACCTAACCCGGTACCACATGTATCGGTGTAAACTACCAATCCCTGATTCCCATCTGGAACTACTAACACAGGCGCATTGGTTAACAAATGTTTCAACTTAAGGAATGCATCCTCACATTTGTCAGACTAAAAAAACTTCACGTCCTTCCTGGTTAGCATAGTCAAGGATGTCTCTATCTGCGAGAAATCCTTAATGAACCTTCGGTGGTAACCTGCAAGACCAAGAAAACTTCTAATCTCGCTTACCGTCTCTGGTCTCTTCCAATTGTTAACAGCTTCGATCTTATCCGGATCAACTGCTAACCCTTCCTCGGAAACTACATGACCAAGAAACTTCACTTCCTTCTTCCAAAAATGACACTTAGAGAGCTTTGCCTTCAGCTGATGCAGTCTTAGCGTCTCCAACACTATTCTAAGATGATCTGTATGATCCTTCTCATTCTTAGAATATACCAAAATGTCACCAATAAAAACCAACACGAACCTATCCAAGTACTCTCGGAAAACCCGGTTCAACAAATCCACAAAGAAAGCTGGCGCATTAGTAAGCCCGAATGGCATAACCAACCACTCGTAAGACCTATATCTGGTCCTAAACGCCATCAAAGGAATACCGTCCTCTGCCACTCTTAGCTGATGGAAACCTGTCGCCAAATCCAGCTGGGAAAACACTTTGGCTCCACTCAACTGATCGAATAAGTCGTCGATCCTCGGCAAAGGATACCTATTCTTGATCGTCCTCTCGTTCAACATACGATAGTCGATACACATCCTTAATGATCCATCTGGCTTCTTCACGAATACTGCGGCCGTTCCCCAAGGCGAACTGCTTGGTTGGATGAAATTCTTTCCTTCCAATTCCACTAGCTGCACCTTCAATTCCTTCATCTCGGTGGTGACATCCTGCTAGGTGGTCTACTTACGGGTTCAGCTCCCAGTATGAGATCTATCCGAAACTCGATAGCTCTTTTTGGTGGCAAACCCGAAACTGGTTCAAACACACCCGCAAACTCTCTTGCTACATAAACCTGCTTCAACCCTGCTTTCGTTCCCATGGCACCCAATAACTCATAGCATTTCAGTCTGAACTCCTTACTGAGTAAATAAATTGGTTACGGCTATTAGGGTGTCTCAATGATATTTCCCCCTCCTGGCAAAATATCCTAGCATCATATCTATCTAACCAATCCACACCCAATATGATCTCGAAACCCACGAAATCAAAAACATATAAACTGCATGCAAACATATGACCTAACAAATCAAGTTCTAACTGGTCATATCTCGTTCCCAGAGTAGCATACCCCCCTATAGGATTCGCAGCCCTTAAAGGAGTAATAAGGTATAAAGGTTCCAGACATAAGCAGTCTACCAAATAATGAGATATAAATGAGTGCGATGCACCGGTATCAAATAGTGTCCTAACCAGAGTACTATGAATCATAAGCATACCTTCCATCACAGCTTTTCCTTTCTCAGTAGCCGTTGGTCTAGAGGATGACGGTTCCAATGCAAAGACCTTTCCCTTTCCAGCCTTAGCAACCTCGAGACACTTGTCCTTGTAATGCCCCATCTGGCTATAGTTGTAGCACTTCACATTTGGCCATACTGCAACTGCTCTTCCATCACCCGAGCGACACTCATTAGCATAGTGCCACTTCTTGTCACACTTGTAACAAACAATACCAGCCTTGCTCTTCTTAACTGCTACCGCCCGACAGGGCACCTTTCTTCATGAAGAACTTCCGCTTCTTACCCTGAAATTTGTGAACCTCAACTGGTTTCCCTTTTCCAAAAGTAGAAATCATCTCTTCATTCTGAATAGCCATCTTCATAACAATATGACACAGATCCTGGAGGTTTGGCATTGTTGCTCTGGCGATCTTAGGATTCAACCCCCTGATAAACTTATCATTCCTCCGAATTACTGTATCCACAGTAGCATAACCGTAACAGGACAGTTCATCAAACTCTGTAGCATACTCAATCACCGGTCTATCCCCCTGGACTAAATCTGCAAAAAATTTGAGCAATGCTGACTTGGAAACCTCTGATAGAAATCTTTCTTCGAACCTCCTTCGAAATTCCGCCCAAGTCAGGTCTTCCTCTGGCTCTCCTACTGTAATTCCGTTCCACCAAAACAATGCTGATCCCTGCAATTGCCTTGAAGCAAGTCTCCTCTTCTGCATATCTGTTAAGTTGAGATATGCAAATATCCTTTCACAATTCAATAACCAGTTCTCCACTCCTACTGCATCCTCGGTTCAAAGAAAAGGCTTTCTTCCAAGACTGGCGTAATCCCTGCTTAGCTTGGCATAATTATTGCCAACCGGAGCCACCGGATTAGCTCCTCCAGCATTCTTTACAACCACTCCCGCAGCTACTCCAGCTTGCATCATATTCACGAAGAACTGATACATTATCCCCATACCAACTGGCGAAATCTCAGCACCAACATTAGCATTTGCATCTAGGTTTGCATTTACCTGTCGACCCTGGTTGCTCCTAGTATTGGATCGAACATTTCCACTTGTTGCGATGCGTATTCCACCTTGATTTACTCTTCCGTTTCCTGCCTCCATATCTTAATTCCCTACTACTTGAAATCCAATCTTGGTAAGATACAGAAGAACGGTCTAAGAGAATGGGGAATACATACTTAGGTATTTATAGCAAAGTACACATACATTACTATAATGCTTAATCAAGCCCAACTATATTTTAAATTCATTAGATTATGCTTTAAAATCTTTTAAGGTATAAATTTCTTTTAAGTACATAAACCATGCTTTGATACCAACTTGTAACATCCCGCTTTCGGAGACACAAAACTAAATGCTACGGATGCTGCAGTCATCCATAGGTGTTATTTCTGAGTGACCGAAATCGGAATCTTGAAACTATTGGCAACACAGAAACACAAGAATATGAAAAAAATTAAACTTCAACAATTTTTTTTATCATTTCTTATGAATTTCAATTTAAGATTTAATTACATAATCCCAGACGTTAACCACGTTCAGATCACATATACATATACAAAATACGATAAGAGCAGCATATGAAGATGTCCCCTTATAATGATCAGAGAACTAATAAATATGAACTTTACAGTTCTTAGTACATCATAGCGGAAACCACAAAATAGCTCCTATATAGCTAACACTGCCTCCTGCACGTCTCCGGAAGCTTATTCGTCCAAAAACCTGAAAGTCTCCCACTCTCAGACTGCTCAAATTAATTTTGAATACCCGAGAGCTTGTGAAGAAACACAAACTTCGAGTCAGACAATAAGTCTGGTATGAATAATCCCTTATCATCTCTTATCATAAATAGATGGCTAATGAGACCACACCGCTTAGCGGAACGGGTTTTCCCCTCACTAGTATCCAAAATAAACATGCAAATCATTTACTATGCCCCTGCACCCAAAATGATTAGTCTTAACATAATATGAAATAAAGTCATAAATCATATGTATTGGATATCCCATCCACCCATTTATTAGATATCCCATCTAAAAGCAATTTATTAGATTTCCCATCTAAAATCAACTTATTAGATTTCCCCTCTAAAATCTTTAATATAACTATCCGTCATAATTTAATAGGACCGTCTGTCCAAAATCACTTTAAAATAAATACAGATTATCCATCGTACATTGTTTTATAAAAGATGGTGTGGGCTATCCACCGCACACTCCATAGTTTTCCTAGGATGACTATGAACCTTTAGGCGCCAAATCCCAAGGCTAACCACCTCTGGCGAAACATTCTTTACTTTAGAAATTTGATGTGGGCTATCCACCGCACATTCCATGGTTTTCCTAGGTTTAACAAGAACCCATCACTTGACCAATTAAAATATCACGATCCCCATGATTATTTATGAAAATTCATGATCCTCATGATTAATTATTTTCCCCAGGTATACCACCTGTTTAACCTATTCCCATTGGTAGCCCCAACTAGGTTAAATTAAATAAAAACATATTGATAGCCCCAATGTATATTTTCGAAAGCATATTTTTGTTTGTAACCCCAAACTATGTATCGAAAACATTAAACCCACCCTGGTGTCCCCAAGGTTTTATAACATTCAATTTAAATGAGGATCCCCCTTATATATTCAAACAAAGATAAGTATTTTATGCTATAACCCTTCGAAGTAACCCCTTCGACTTTACAAAGTTTTGCTTAAGAAAAATAGCTAAAAACAGCCCTTTAAAACCCTTCGAATGAAGTACCATTCGAAAGCAAATAAACATCCAAAGTTAGCTCCTTTGGAAACCTTTCTTTTGAAAGCATCACAAAATCATACCTTTCGATCTTGTCGAAAGGTCCTACCTTTCGACCTTGTTGGAAAGTTTCTTTTCGACCTAGTCGAAAGGTTCTACCCTTCGACCTTGTCAAAAGTATGGGGTATCCCCCCTTATAAAACCATTTATAAACCTTTCGAAAGCAATCAAACCCAAAACCTTTCGCAATCATTGAAGATAACCCCTTCAAAACCTTTCGAAATCAAACCTTTCAAAATCAAACCTTTCGAAATCATTCAAAATTAAGTGTTGGCATTGGAGCCAACCCTTCGAAAGTATACTTCTGACCATGTTGGAAGGTTAACCCCTCGACTTTGCCGAAAGGTATTAAAACGCCTTTTTTTAGAAAACGTTTTAAAACAATACTCTTGAAGGTTTAAGCTTTTGAAGATCCCCTTCGAAACTCTTCTTGAATACATAAAAAAATTAGTCTTCATAAATGATAGAGACGAAGGATCCACTTTCAACTTATTTGAAAGCAATTATGTTTCTATTCGAAAGCAAAGGAAGCAGTCTCCCCATCCCTTTGCCCCTCTTCCCTTCGACACTGTGCCTACCTTTCGACCATGTCGGAGGGTAATTGTTTACCTTCCATCTTAGACAAAAGGTACCTTCGACTTCGTCAAAAGGGTAAAAGCGGGCTTGTTGGAGTCGAAGGCAGAACTGGGCCTACTGAAGTGATGTTTTATCTTGATTGTCTAATTTTGATTTGCTGAATTGCCTTCTCTTGTACTTCCAAATAGTAAAAAGTATAAAATAGTCAACCTTTTTCTCAAAACGCTATACTTCTTCCCCAAATCAATTTTTGAAAGCAATTTCCTTCCGGCTTTGACCAAGGTGGAAGCAATATTGCAGTTTGGCCCTTAGGCTTAATTAATTTAATTACCTTAGTTAACCACTAAGGAAAAATCCCCAAAAATCACCAATAAACTTATAGATCATATACTTCAACATATTAAAATTTCAAAGCATATGAAGATCAAAACAACTCAAAATTTAACCAAAACCGAAATAAACGTGTTAATTAGCCCATTAAAATTTTAAAACATCTAAGTCTTATGCAAACAAAGGTTTAAATGGCTATATCCTAACCAAAATTACAAACATGAATTGAGTATAACCCATAACCATCCAAACACAGAAAATGAGATGACACCACAACAAAAATACCATTTTACAACGCAATTTATGCAACAGTTGGCCAAAGTGTTGTAAAAATGGTAGAGCTTCCACAACATTTTTAAAAAGAATGTCGTGGTAAGTTTCTCTGAACAACGTTCTCCGTACTAATGTTGTAAAACAAAAATTATCTATAACGTTTGTCTAGATTGTTGTAAAAAATATTTTTGGCAACGATTTTTTTACATTGTATTAAATTTGTTTTCTCACAACATATATGTATTGTCATTGAAATTCAAAAATCAAACAATGCTTTTTGAATTTTATAATTTTGTAGTGTTCAACAATATTTATCAAACATTGTAAACTCAATGGTAAACAACAACAGATGACCATTATGTATTCTTTTTTTTTACAACATTCACATAATGTTATGACATTTCTTATTTAGGGCAATATGTTTTTAACGTGGTTCATGATATTATGTTTGACAACTGTCGATAATTATGGTTAGTTCTCGTATTTCAACAATAATCCACTAACATTGTCATAAGTATATTTTATAACTTCAATATGATATTGTTAAAGTTCGTAGTAAATTCAATATTTTACTAACATTGTCATAAGTATATTTTATAACTTCAATATGATATTGTCAAAGTTCGTAGTAAATGCAACAAATTATAAATATTGTAAAACCAGCATGTTCAAACACTTCAACTTGACGTTGTAATGTCTTGTGACATAAATCATTTTGCATTTATATGTGTTTGATAATGTAATGTACATCTCATTTAATATAGTTTATTGGGTAATTTAATATATTATTGATGATATTCTTTTTTACTTATTTGAATAGATTATCATGCATTTTCGTGTTTCAACGATATTTATAAATATCATCCATCCAAATAATAAATTTTATAAGTTTTCCTGCAATATGCGTTTTTAATAGATAAGAAATATAGTTTATAAATCATAATTTTTTTAAACATGGTTCTGAGTATATCGAACCTATGCAATTTTAGTCGCATCAAAATGGTGCAGTTTAAAGAGCAATACAGTGATGTAGTTAAACTTCACCTGAACAATGTTGTTTTAACTACATTGATTTATAGTAATTTCAAATTAACGTAAACATTAAGATTACTTTTATGAACCTGATTTTATTTATTGCCGAGGTACATAACACAAACTAGAATACAAGTGTTGAATTATAGGAAACTTCCCTCCCCTTGGTAGAATTTAATTGTGAATTTCAGTTTCCAAACTACTTTTTCCATTTTTTGGTTGGATTTAATATTGTTCTTTTAGAAACATGAAGTATGTCAATACAACTAAGGTGGACAAATGGTTGGTTCTGTTTAAATAATTACAGAGTTTTCAAAATCTAAACCGGGAAACGAAAAATGGGATTTGAACCAAATCAATTCTTTTAGAATGGATTAAAAATCAAATCTAAATAAACCAGTTTGGTTCAGTTGGTTAACCATTAAAATAAATTACTTGTTAACATGAAAAAGAAAAGGATAAAATATTGAGTAATATTGTCCATGGTCTTTCTTTTTAAATACTGAAATTTTATAAACTATATCATATCATAATAGATAATGACAGATGCAACGTGTGTCATGTAATCTAAGAAACGAAACATAAATTTATTAGTAATTTAATTTGATATTCAATATTATATTGGTTGATTCAGTTAATCCAGTTTGGAATTTTCAACCCGAATTTTTTTAAACTCTCAATCGAAACCAAGAAGTTTCTTTGGAATCAAACATTTCATGAGTTTCAATCTGATTTTAGTGGTTAATTTTGTTTAAACCGAATTCTATTTATCTCTACTTACAACGCATGTTTAATTTCCATTTAGTATTTGTTGATGATTGAATTGAGATCGTTTGATTATTATTTGATTACTATTAATTGTACTTCGATGCTTACTAATGTTCATTTGATAAATCTAAACCCTAGAAATTTCATAACGATTTGTCCCCGTTTAATAATACCAAAGTAAGAGCTAACACTTCTAAAAGCGCGTGTATATGTATGTGTGTATGTGTTTACACACATGCATATATATACATGTGTTTACGCACAAATATTTTTAACATCAATAAATAATTAAGTAAATAATTAACTTTCACAAAGTGTTAATAGGTTATAAAAACACTTAATAAAACATCGCAAAACCAATCAAAATCTACAGCCCAAAACCTTTGTACTACAAAACTTCCAAGTATAAAAGTAATAAAACAGTTTCCTCCAACTTGCCAACACAAATAACTTAAAAGAGTACAAGAGTATTTGCAAACAATTTTAACAACATTATGATACAAAATAAATTTGCAACAGTTACTTCTTACTATTCATTTGATCACTCGTTCTATAGTTAATATTAAGAAGTCCAAATTGAAATTATATAAAGTCATAAACCGCTCTACAGTTAAACGTGAATGCGACATGTACTACAGCAAAAAAAATCACCATAAAAATGTCATACAATATACTCTGACCACTTTCATTTATCTGACTGTAAATTGATCTTATCACTTGAATGTTTTTGGTTTGGTCTGTCTTGTTGGGAGGCTACTTGTGCTTTTCTTCAAAACTACAATTACACAAAAAGTTACAGCTCTTTTTGAATAAAAAACGACAAGGTTTCAAATTTAACAAAGATATTGAGACATGTTCAAAAAATATGTTGTACTGCAAACTTTGAACTGTAGTGTTGTAATCAATTTTAAGGGAGTTCATGTTAGAATGATACCTAAATTCCATTCACGACTTAAAGAAGATGCCAAGGAGGAGACCAAAATTCTAGATCGCGGTGATGGTTGAAGCAAATCCTAGCTGGAAGGAAGCTGTGTTGCATTTTGGATCAGTGTTGAGGAAGAAGAGGTCTCGTTCGGTGATTTGAAGAATATGGAGTTCGTTCGGTAGAGGAGCTCGTTCGGAGAAGAAGCAATGCCGAACGAAATGTTGACGAGGAAGAAGTCGCAGTGCTTGGAAGGATTTGGAGCGGTGATTTGCCGAACGAAATTTTTCGTTCGGTGTTTTGATGCCGATCCAAATTTTCCGCTTGGCGTTTTACCGAACCAAATTAGATGCATGCCAAACCAAAGCCCAGGGCTGCTATATAGCAGCTACCCCTCCTTATTTCTTCACTCTATAAATAGAGAAGCTTCTGGACAACAATGGTAGCCGAAATGGAGAGCTAATTTTAGCCAATTTCAGAGCCATCCTAAAGAGCTGAAACTCTGCAGAATTTTATATGTATTGTAAATTCTTCTTATGTATAGCCTCCAAAAGTGATTTTTGAGGTCCATTGGGTTGAATTAAACTGATTTGAGGAAACTGGTAATTAATTTTTCAGAACTTCTGTGTAGGGATGTTGATAAAATGTTGAAGAGTAACTATGATTACTTGCAACAATGTAGGTTTAATGATGGAGAGATAATTGTTATTGTGAGCAAATATCCATATGTTTTGATCAAAAGCATGAAGAGCTGCTTGGAGCTAGGAGTTAATCTCTTGGTTGAAATAATGAGAAGAAAAATTAAAGAAATTAGGCATGGATTGAAGAAGAGTTTGGAATTTCAGTTTATTTGGTTGAAAGAAAAGAATGTTTAGTATAGCTTGGTTGACATGCTTGCCTGCAATAAAAAAATATTCCTCTTGAAATTTGAAGTTTGCTAATGGCTATGTGTTATTCATCTCCTTGTTACAAGTTTTACATTTTTAGTTGTTCTTTGCCTCTTCTAATTTGTAGGAACTTATGTTCTTGGTGTGTTGGAAGTTATAAATCTTCTACCTTAAAATTTGTTGTGATGGTCTATGCATTCTTACAAACACACACATATATGCAAAAGTTTTTTTGCCTAAGATAGAAAATTTAAATTGGTCTATGAAATAAGCAATTTCATATGGTAGTGTGGCATCGTTTGAATTTGTAATTTGTGCGCTATAAAGTATCCTTTCCAGGCCAAAGTTAAGCCTTACTATTTATACCCAAAGTACACGAACTATCTTTCACAAACTTCTTAATTATTACTTGTGGTTTATACCTGAACAACATTAATGAATGATGGTGAGTTGCTATTTGCTTATATATCTATTACTCCCAGTTTCATAATTGACAAATAGTGTTGTTGTTATCAGATGCGGTGGATCCATATCAGTAGAGTACCTGTTTCACTTTGCAAAGTCTTATCGGGTAAGTATTAATAATACATCATTTTTTAGAAATAAAGTTATTGTAGGCAAGTTAGTTATAGTTCAACAATATAGTTTGTGTAGTATACGCATAATATTTTCATTGCTTAAAAGCGCTATTATTCTATTGGTTAACTAAATCTTTGTCTTTTCAACATTTGATTATTGGAAAGTACGTTTGTAGAGACTGATAATTTGATTGTTTGCATGTGCCATTTTTGGGTAATCAACCGAAGTTCAATAAAAAAGAATTAGGTTTATAAAATAAACTTAGTTTTATAAAAAATTAACTAAGTTTTATAAAAATTAAATAAATTTATTACAAACATATAGTTTTATAAAAAATAACTATGTTAAAGAAATGAACAAGTAAAGAAGATGTCTTTCTTGTTATATATATTCACATTTTCGAAAATATAGGATTGTGCTAATTAAAAAACTACAGTTATAACAAGTAACAAACAATAAAATGCAGTAGCTGCTAAAGAGAGAAAACAAAAAAGGAATAAAATAAAATAAATTTAATTATTTAATAACATATTGTTTTTTTACGTAGGAAAATAAGAACTATAAAAAAATTATGAATAGAGAATTAGTACTTTGTTTCTAACATATAGAAGCTGTGTTCTATGTATCAAAATTAATAAGGGAATTATATAGGAGTAGTAAGAACAAAAATTTTAGTCATGAAGATTATTAAATAATATAAAAGCAATCAAACAATATACCGTGGTTTTTAATATAACAACGCTCAATTAGTGCAGCCCACTAAATAATAAATTGATATATAAGGTTATAGATTTTTGAATAAAATTGCATGTGGAGCAAAACTCAATCATGGAAATTATTTTTCATACTGTGATGTATTTTTTCGAAATGTATTAGAAATGCTGGAAGCATAACTAAGCCAGTAGACATGGCCAAGTTAACATAATGTCAAATATTCTCGGTAGTCACATTGTTTTTTCCTCCTGACCTATCTTCTTGGTTTTTTTATTATTGTAGTACATTGCACTAATTAGCGTTTAATTAAATTTTTGTGTTTTATGTAATGTAGGAAATAAAGGTGCTTTTAGGAAGAAGGCTTTTGCTGTCGCCATATTTTTGTTCGAAGTAATTTGCATTTTTGTTCTAATTTATATTTAGATTCTCGTTTGTAATACATGTCTTCCAAACCATAAAATACTTTTTGATGACTCATGTAATGTTTTTTCATTAGTAAATCATTAGTTGTTCCATCACATTGTCCTATGTATCATGTACGCTTTTCTCATTGAAATTTTAGAAATCAATTAATTTTGTCTTGTGCATACATATAATATATTCTACAATGTTTGTGCAGAGTCGTGGTTGGATGTTTAATAACGTTTTGTGGCAATAAAAATATTGTTGTGATACTTTGTAAATATTGTTAAAATATAAGTTACAACATGTGAATAATGTTGGCATAATTTACATACAATGTTTATCATTAGTTGCAAGATATTTATACACAACTTTTATTGTTTGAATTAATTGTATTTTTATTTATGTTAAAGTAATGTTGTAGAAAATTTATTTATAATAATTTGCAATAGTGGTGGTAATACAAAATATAAAAGTTAAAAATAGTTGTAAAATTTTTGCTTTGCGATGTTCAACAACCAATGCAAATGAAGTTTCGTTAACATTTAAACAATATAGTCTGGTTTGTATTTACAACGTTGATTAAATATAATTAAAATAACAAATACCACATTAAAAAATTGTTGTATAAACGTAATACACAACTTTTGCCAAAAGACGTGAATAATGGGTTTACAATAAATGAGTAACATTGTTGAAATTAAATTACGACATATATAAATTATTGAAAAAGTAGATATACAACGTATAAATATTATCATAAAAAAATGTCACAATATTTGAAATATGTTGTAATTGGCTAAAAATGTAGCAAATAGTTTTTCAATTTTTTTGGTGTTTTCACTATATTTATGTTTTGTTATACTGACTTTTCTACAACATTCAAATAAATATTGTAAAAAATAACCCCTCTTTCACAACTGTGGATATAACAACATAACGATAAATGTTGTTAAAATACATTGACTACATTTATTCAGTGTTCTAAAATGGTATTTTTGTTTTAGTGTGATAAACATGATTATTCACCTTGATTAGTTAATTGGAGAATGTGATAATTTCCTAGCTTTAATTCATTAGCTTTTTTTTTTCAATTTATTGCTCTTCCTGGAGCTTTTAATGGCCGGCCGAAATATTGGTGAAGAGTTATGAATGAGAAAGTGAAAATTTATTAAAGTGGAGGAAGAGATTTATACTAAGAAATGTAGCACCATTTCCAAGTTTACCCCTTAGGAAATTCCTCCTTTTTAATCTTGTTAAGTCTTATTTTAGTTCATTCATTAAGACATGGCCATTGGATTTATTAATGTCATCTCCCCAATTATTTACATTATTCTATTTAATTTATCCAATTAAATATCCCGAATAATGTTAATTAAAATTCAGGTGCATTACATCAATGTAGGAATCGACTCTTGCTTGATTCAGCCTCCAATCCAACGTTGCTTTCTAAGATTCAGGACACCACAACTCGGTTCGGACATAAGGGAATCAGATAGAGCATCACCTTTACTGGTTTCAGCACCATCATCCATCATTTTTGGTTTGAGAGGAATAGGAGATCTTTTGAACAGAAGAGGCTATCAGCAGATCGGAGAGGAAAGTTAAGCAATCTGGACGTACGAGCTCAGTTTCAAGGTCGCGTTGGTGTAAAGGTGGAGGACATGGATATTGTTCGATGTTGGAGTATTGATTTTGTTCTAGGATAAGTGATAAAGGAAGGATTTTTATCTTTTATATTGTGTTTAGTTTGGGTTGGGCCGGTTTAGCATTTTGTCTGTAAAGGTGGTGTTGTAATTTTCTTCTTTTTTTGTTATTTTAGGTGAAAATGTATAAGATTTGCCATTCTCTTTTTCGTTGCTACATTGGACAGGTTTTTTAAGGAGGCAGATCCCTTAGTGTTCTTTTCATCAGTAATAAAGAACCCATTTCTATAAAAAAAATTTAAACATTGTACTATCCAAAAACCCCGGTCATTTAATACTTCTTAAACAGAGAGGAGGCAGACCCACCGACCATTTAATACCTCAACCTCAAAGTGGGCCTTGCGTAACATAATCTTCAGTCAATCGGTTCTAGTTACAGAGACTAATGATACCTAGATACAGCTTAATAATATAATTTCCATATTACTAACGTATTTCAAAGTCTCGTCTAAGGGTTATCTAGCCCACCTTAAAAAAACAACCAACTAATTATACTATGAGGTCTATGTGTATCCTATATGGACACTAGTAAGAAGTGAAATTCGTCAGGGCATAACCCCGATTCTTTGTTACCGACCGCTCAGGACCTCTGGAGCTCATGGCCTATATGCCAGCCCTACTACTAAATACTGGTCTAACAACAATACTGACATAGCCCGCCGACCTCCCACAGCAAAAATATCATTTAGACTAACCTAATGTTAGTTAAGAAAAAAGCACATTCCAGTTACTTAATACCTCTCATCAGAAATGAAGCAGACCTCATTCTTAAAAAGTACTAGGCCGTTTAATACTTCAACTCTAAGGCGAACCCTTAATAAATTTTTCCCTACCTATATGCAGCCGCATATCCATTTCCCATGGATCCTATGGTTGGAGGAGTCCCATATTAGTAGTAAGTATACTCAACAACTTGCAGCCTCTGGGTGGAGGGTAGGCTTCTGTTGTGTAACTCTACTGACCTCTTATCCCAGCCCACTAAACCAAACCAACCATCATAAGCTTAAATGTTGGGTAGTCTCACTAGTTCACACTCGTTATAAACGTAAAATTAAGGCTGTATAATTTCCCGCTCTGAAAATTATACCACCTTCTAGCATTTATGTAACATCCCCTTACTTGGAGGCCTAAAACTAACGGCTATGGATGTTGTAGTCATCCATAGTTATTAATCCTCGGCGATCAAATACGACGGTGTTAGATTCATTGATAAACAAATAACATGAATATGGAAAAAATTTAAAACATCAAACAAAATCACATTCCATTTCAAAACATTTCCAATTCATTACATAATCTCATAATCGTCAACCATGTTCAGAGAAAAAATATATATTACAATATACGCCAAGAGCGATATATGAAGATGCCCCCTTGGATGATCAGAGTATATACAGGCAATGTAACAACTTTGTCATTACAAACAACACGGTGAAATCAAATAAAAGAAAAATTTATATAGCTATCATGCCTCCTGCATGTCTCCGGAAGCTTTATTCGTCTATTGAGGTACCAGAAAACCTCAACTCTCAAACTACTCAAAATCAATTGAGTACCCGAGAGTTTAAGAGGAAAACATAAACTTCGAGTCAGACATAAAGCCCGGTATGAATAATAATCAACCATCTCAAATCATTTAGATATCTAGTGAGACCATGCCGCTTAGCGGAACGGGTTTTTCCCTCGTTAGCATCCTAAAACCTTTTTAAAACCATATAATGTGCTCCTGCATCCACAATGGTTAAAATAATTCAAAACAATATGTGTAACAACCCGAGGTTCCGTATCGATTGATCATCGTCATTAGACGATTAAATCGGTAGCTAATTACTGTTGGTATTTTAATCGGTTGAATTCTCTTCGAATGTTGGGTTGAAATTCTTTTGAAAATTTGTTAAAGAGTTATACGGGCTTTCAATTGAACCCTGGCCCAATAACACTCACTTCTATCTTTAGTAAATTAGCCCGTTCCTTTTGTGGAGAGACTGTTTTGTACCCATTCCCCTTTCATTCGTTTTCCAACCCTAGAAAAAAAGTAAACTAACGAAATAAAATGGCGGCATCATCTTCGCCCTCGTCTTCTACAAATTAGAGTAACTTCACCCGTTTTCCTCGTTTACCACGACCTCAGATTTCGATCGTCGAAACAGGTGAGTAAATCGATTTACTCACATCTAATTCGTGCTTAGTTTGATGCTCAGTAGTTTAATTTGGTTTTGTTGTTGATGATTTCTTTGATGTTCGTTCGTATATATGTATATGCTTGAATTGGTCTTCGGGCTTTCGATTATTTTTACGAGAATGAGTTATCTGACTTCTTAAATTCGTATATATTGATATTTGCTTCTCGAGTTGATTTTGAACTGTGGTTTTGCGTGGTAATCACTGTTTCGAGTCTGACTTTGACGATATTGATTTCGTCTCTGTGATTTCGGCTGTTGCTTTGATTTTCGTTCATCTTTGGCTATTTCTTTAGTATGGAGCTGTCGACTTCGGTCGTTATTTTGGGTATGTGAGATTACATAACTTTGGCCATAGCCTCTGGTAGCCCTACGATTTAATCGATTTTGGGCTTGCTTTTTTTTGTTCATCAAATTTTCTGGATTTCACTGATCATTATGAGTTTGATTTTGTGGCCCCTGTATATATGCAGGAGGCCCTAGTTTTAATTGTTGCCTTGACTTGTTCGATTTCCTGGGTCGAACTTGTTGCACACTCCCAAGCTTGTTTTACTGATACATTGAGCTCGTGTAGTCTTCATTTAGGGTAGTCTGCACTGCTTCATGTTGTATTCATCCCCTGATTGCTCTGTACTTTCGTGGCTAATCATTTGTATACATACATTCATGTATGTATATAGTTGTATGATCATTGGCTGCACTCTGAAACCTTGAGTTGTATTGGTGAACTTCACTTTCATTGTCATCTGTATGTATGCCTTATCATTCACTTGACCATTTTTATACATACATCGCTTTGATGTTGTCTATGTGATGCATTTGTCATTGATACTGTTGTTCAATTTTCTTCCAGTAGTTGCCTTTGCATTCTGTAGTCATGTGTACATCACTAACACTCGAGTCTGGTTCATGTTTTGAATTTGTTGCACTGAGTCTCGATACATTTTGTATTCAATCTGGATCTCGAGTGCTGTTACATGTGGGGTTTTAGTTATGGGTTTCTTTGGTACTGGGAAAGTTTGTTGTTCAGTCTGCATTAATATTGGTGCATTCATATCCCTGTCTAATTAGTTCAGATTTGTACTGAACTGGTTTTTGTGTCTCACTTCCAATTTTCATCTGATTAGTGAGTTGTATTTTTGAACCTTGTCGAGTCTAATTTTTCTGAAATGCCATTGTTTCAAGTATTGTGGTCTTCATGTATGTTGTTGTCTGCATTCACCACTTCATTTTGTATTGTTTTTAACCATGCTTACTTGAGGCTTACATTGTTTGATGACTGCACTTTTCACTATACATATAGGTTTCTGCATCATATTGTTTACCTGTAGTTGCATTCACTTCATGTTGCATTATTTTGGCCCGGCCCTGTTGCTTGAGATGTTGTTTCGGTCTTGTGTCTATAGTTAAAGTCATGTACACTCTGTCGGGTTACTGTTGCATTCATGTTGCTTAATTCTTGTCCACAACTTGACTTTGTGGTCTGGATCATTCATGTCGTCACTGGGCCATCTTACTGTCATGTTGTATTGAGTTTGCTAGCCTGTCTGCACATGCTTGAATGCATTTGAGTCTGGTACATTTGTATTCGTATTGGAGTTGCACATTTTTGCTGGCACTTGACTTGTAGTCTTCAGTGAGCATTGCCTTGCCTTTGATCTTGTTGTGGGTGCATGTATTATTTGAGTCTTTTTGCACTGGTCTGTGATGTTCCTGTCATTTTGAATTGAGAGCTTTTAAGTTGATTTGGACTTGCAGTTTCTGGCCACTGTCTTGCATTCACTCCAAATATTGTTGATACTGGGTTTATACTCCATTGTTCCTTTGCATATTTGAAATGAGATGCATCATGGTTTCTCTGACCAGTCTTGAACACTTTGCATTTTGTTTGTTGTTTGGTGCCTCCTTGAATTTGGGTAGACAGTTTTGACCACTTGATTGTATTCGAATTTGATTTTCGAATTTCACATGAGTTGAATCCGATTTGGATTTGACCTTGTGACATTATTTTATTGCTCTTGAGTGAACCCGATTTCGAGGTTTGACCTGGTGATCATTTGTGACTTTCACTGAGCTTTTGTGTATCTCCTGCGATAGTGGCGAGGCAGTACACGCGTGCGTGTACTGCAGCCCTATCAGATTTAACATTTTTAAATTGATGTTTCTATTTGTTGGATTGTTTCGTTGGTTAATTTCAATGTTTTGGAGTTGTATTCTGATTTGGATCGTTGGTTTGTCGTTTAACACTGTTTTGTGTTATATCTGTCGTTATCCAATTTTCGTATCGAGAGTTGGATACACGAGATTTCTGTGACTGTCATCTATTTGAAATTGATTATTATTGCTTCTGTGCATTAATAACTGAGTTTGAATTAGACTGACCCGTGTATTATTTTCTTTTGAATTTAATACTCGGGTCAGACCCGAGTTATTTCAGGTTGTAGATTTCCTGCTTTGAGTTGCTGTTTGAGCTATGAAGACTTTTCGTATCTTTGAAGTGGTCTTCGTCTTGTTGTAGTAGTCAGTGTGTCTGTTTTAAGATGATATGTATTCATGTATATTAGTCGATAATGTACTTGTATATATAACTTCTTGAGTCGACAGTTGTAGTTGTATCATATGTACTGTGTCAACTATATTATAACTGACATCAGTTATATATATATATATGAGACTTTTGTTTTATCTGTGTTCCGCATTTATATTATCTGTGTTATTATTATATCAAATGTCCTAAACTATTATGAACCATCGTAGCTTGTTTTATACTGATAATTGGGTATGTCGATGGGAGTAAATAAATAAGATGGAAAATTGAAAAAGTATATACCACTCCTATCGAGGTAACCAATATTAGTGTAAGGCCAACTACGGATGGTTGCTCCTATCCAGCCTTATTCTTCGCGATAACAGACAGTAATTCTTTTAATACTCTTTGTTATTGTGAGCATAGAGGTGGGGCGTTACAATATGATATGATGATATGCAAAACAAATAAATCAATTTTGGATTATCCATCCCTATTCATTCTGACTATCTGTCTCACTTATAGTTTAAAGGATTACTATTAACCTATTATTTTTCATGGGCTGACTAATAACCGGTAAAATATTTCAGAACTCCCTGTCCAATTACATAGTTTTCATGGGATCACTATGAACCTATTGGTAACTCCAATATCTCTACTCACATCCTAGTTTTCATGGGTTGACTAGGAACTTATTGGTTACTCCGATATCTTCTCTTCTTATCCTTGTTTTCATGGGCTAAATAGGAACCTATTGACATCCGTCAATATCTTAATCACCTATTGACATCCGTCAATATCTTAATTCAGATATAGTTTTCATGGGCTAACTACAAACCTATTGGCCACTGCCAGTATCAAATCATAGTTTTCATGGGCTTACCATGAACCTCTCTTTCTAACATCTTCATTTATACATAGTTTTCATGGGCTAAGTATGAACCTACTGGCCCCTGCCAATATCTTTTCCTATACACAATTTTCATGGGCTTACTGAAAACCTATTGGCCCCTGCCAATATCTTTCTTAAGTATTTTAGCATTATATATTCTGGTCTTCCTGACCTCTTGGACGCAATTCTACTCATTCAGGAGTTAACTTAGTTTATATTCACTACTGGGTCAATCTAGCTAGTTATTCTGCCTTCCCCCAAAATTCAGTTATGGGTCCAAAACAATGTGAATATATACATATATGAAGAAGCATACATAATAACTTGGTTAATCCCTTTAACCGTTCTAATCAAAGAAAATTTCTTCAAAAACTCCTTTTTAAACCACTTTATTTAATTATGCCATGGTTCTCTTTCAAAAATGAGATTGGGTTATTTGCTTTGAAAACTAAGGTTGTCGAAACCTTCAAAACCTTGCTTTCAACTTCATTGGATAACCTCCTTCGAAAGCATATAAATCTCTTTTCAAAACATTAGGCCCCTGCCTTTCGAAACACATTAAAACATCTCTTTCAAAACCTTTCGAATGTAATAAAGTATTATTTAATAACACTTAGAAGCATAGCTTCGAAACCATTGGAAGTAACCCTTCTGAAATCATTGAAAGTCTCCCTTTCAAAACCATTGGGTTCATACTTAAAAATATTATTTGGGTCAAAGTGAATATAAACAAAAGTATCTCTTTCGAAACCAACCTTTATCATATAAAAATATTACGGAAACATGACGGCGTCGGCACCATCCCTTTCGAAAGCTTCAAATCATTTACACGAAACATTGAAGGATAGCGTCGAAACTCCTTCCGAAACCATTGCCTTCAAAATCCTTGGACTCTTTTGAAAGCATTTAGGAAGTGGCTTAAAACATCTTTAAAACAAACACTTCCTTTCGAAAGCATTGTTGACTTCAATACACTTAAAAGGCTAAAGAACGGCAGCAGAGCTTCGACTAGGTCGAAACTCCTCTTTTCGGAAGCATTCTTTTATAAGTAAAGAAACCCATTTGAAAGCTTACTTTTGAAAACTAAGTTGATGGTAACCCCTTCGAAAGCTTTTAAAAACCTCTTCCAAAAACATATGCTTCGACTCCTTCGAAGGCTTACAAAGGTAGGCGCTTCACTATTTAAAAGAAACAAAGGTATCGACCCCATCGGAAGCTATGCTTTCGACACCAAGCCTTCCGCCTTTCTCCAATCCACTGTGTAAGATCCAAGGATACCTTGTGTATTGGTTTTGGCTTAGTGGGTGTCGACTTGATTGAAGGCGGAAGCTCTGAGTCGAAAGGTATTTCTAAAGAAGGCGTAGCCAACTTTTCTAGGTAAACCTGATTTAATACTAATTAAAGCAAACCCTTTCTAACTAACCTGCCACGTGTAAACATAAGATTGATTGCCTTAACATTTCAAATCCTTTACTAAAATAACTGCCGCTAATTTCAAATCTAAACCATGGTTAAGTTAGCAAAGAAGTCCTTCCGTTAAGCAAAACTAATATTGCAAAGAAGTCCTTCTTCTAAAATAATTTAGTTTGCATAGCAAATCACTTAGGAAAAATCCCCAAAAATACCAGAAATTCACTTTAATCATGTTATCTAACATATCAAAATTTCAGACCCAAATTTTCAATATATTTTCCGAAATAAATTTATAAACCCAATTAACCATATTTTCCTTTGAAAATTCATAATAATCTTTCCATAGTTTGGAAAATTATCAAAATTAAAACCCAACTCCAAAATTATGTTTTACATAACATAAAAATTTTCCATGGCATTTAAACATCAACATAAATCGGTTTTGCCCTAAAATCGTGTATAATATTTTTTTAAACACTCTTGTTTAAATCAATCAATTTGTAATTCAAGCATATCATCATCCAAATCATCATAAAAACGAATTTACCCTTAAATTCGAAAACATACGATTATAAACAAAATAGATGTGGAATTATTATTCACCCTGATTAAGATAAGGAGATAGGATTGAGATTAATTTCCTCTAAGCTTGAATCCCTAGTTTTACTTTGATTTCTCTTCTCTTAATGACCGGCTCCTCTTTACGTTTTTATCTTGCGTTTTAAAAATGATGTGTATGAGAAATAATATGGTAGGAACGAAAATATATAGGGGTAAGGGTTATGCGCGGAAAATTCCCAATATACCCTTATGTAAATTAATTAGCTTAGAATCCATTCTTAAGCCCATTTAATTATTTAAGTGAGCACGGCTTTGTTATATTTATTCAAATCTCAACCCCCTTATCACTTCATATTTACATTATTCTATTTAATTTATCTAATTAAATCTCATGAATAATGTTATAAAAAATTAGGGGTGTTACAGGCTCCCCTCCTTAAAGAATTTCATCTTCGAAATTCAGTAAGGACTAAATACTAAACATAGCAATCATCTGTAACAACTCCTAATAACCATACTAGTCTACTTGACTAGCTAATATCCATATGAATCTAATATAAACATACCCTCAAAACAGATCAGGATAAGTATCTCAAACCTTGTCCTCTATCTCCCAAGTACAGTCCTTCTCGTTGTCGCTCCACTGAACTTTCACCAACTTGACTGTTTTGTTCCTTAATTTTTCCTCATCTCTAGCTATGACCCAAACTGGTTGTCTAACAAAAGTCAAATTAGGCTCTACTACCAGATCTTCCAACCCTGTCGGAGGAATAGTAGCCTCTGGACCATGCACACACTTGCGAAGATGAGACACATGAAATGCATTATGGACACATGCCAGCAGCTCGGCAACTCTACTCTGTATGCGAGCTTTTCAATCCTCTCTATAATGTGGAATGGACCAACATATCTCGGTGCTAGTTTCCCTGACTTCCTCAACCTTACTACACCCTTCATCGGTGATACCTTAATGAACACCCTATTTTCAACTGAGAACTCTAGGTCTTTACGCCTTTTATCTGCGTAACTCTTATGCCGAGATTGAGCTTCCTTCATCCATTCTCGGATCAGCTCAATTTTTTTTGTCGCCTTCCTAACCAAATCTGGACCTAAGATCAATCTGTCTCGGGTCTCCAACCAACATACTGGTGATTTGCATGGCCTTCCATACAAAGCTTCAAAATGTGCCATTTCTATACTAGTATGATAACTATTATTATAGGAAAACTCAACCAAATATAGATGATCCTCCCAAGATCCACTAAAGTCCAACAAATCCTCGAGTACCTTATTGACTCTCTCTGCCTGCCCATCCATCTGAGGGTGATATGCAGTACTCATCTGGATCTTAGTGCCTAACACATCCTGTAGGCTCTTCCAGAATTCGCTAGTGAATAAAGCATCTCTGTCACTGACTATGCTACTAGGAACTCCATGTAGTCTAACTATGTTCTTCATGAACAACTTTGCCAAAACATGTGCCGTTCTGGTTGACTTGACAGGAATGAAATGGGCACTCTAGGTCAATCTGTCCACTATAACCCATATACTTTTATTTCCACTATTTGACCTTGGCAACACATCTATAAAATCCATGGATATAGAATCCCATTTTCACACTAGAATCTCTAGAGGATGAAGCAACTCACTCGGCTTCTGATGTTCGGCTTTCACTTGTTGACAGTTTGCACACTGTCTAACCCACAAGCCAACGTCCCTCTTCATACCTTCCCAATAGAAGCTTCTCTTCATATCTTGATACATTTTGGTTCCTCTAGGATGAATCATAAACTTGGATCGATGACATTCCCCAAGAACTTCTTTCCTCAAGTTATCAACATCTGGAACACATAATCGCCCTTTCTTTCTCAACCATCCTCTCTGGTCAAGACAAAAATCTTTCAGATCATTAATCTCCGTTCCAAGCTCAAGCCTTCTGATCTTCTCGGCTAATAATGGATCCTCCTTCTGCTTAGAAGCAATTCTCTTGATCAATACTGGTCAAACTTCTAAACAAAACAACATGGCAGCACTCTGACTAGAACTAGCATCGATCTTAACTGCACACCACAACTGGCTAAAGCTTCTAGATCCTTCCATTCTGCCAACATAGCCAACATCATATTCTGATGTCTTCTACTAAGAGCATCTGTTACTCTATTACCTTTTCCTGGTGTATATTCCATACCGAAATCATAAGCAGCCAAAAACTCCAGCCACCTCTACTGTCTCATATTCAACTCATTCCGAGAGAATAAGTATCTTAAAGACTTATGATCTGTGTATAGCTCAAATCTCTCTCCTAAGAGATAATGCCTCCAAATCTTCAATGTGAAGATCACCGTAGCCAACTCCAAATCATGAGTAGGATATCTCACTTCATGCGGTCTAAGATGTCTGGATGCGTAGGCAATAACTTTACCCTTCTGCATCAACACAGCTCCCAATCCAGTTCCACATGCATCATTATACACCACTAACCCTTGGTTTCCGTCTGGAACTACCAACACTGGTGCATTGGTCAACAAATGCTTTAACTTAAGGAATGCTTCCTCACATTTGTCGGACCAAACAAACTTCACCTCCTTCCTAGTTAGCTTAGTCAAAGGCGCTGCTATCTGTGAGAAATCTTTAATAAATCTTCGGTAATAGCCAACAAGTCCAAGAAAACTTCTAATCTCAGTCACTGTCTCTGGTCTCTTCTAATCATTAACAGCTTCGATCTTATCTAGATCGATTGATAACCCTTTCTCTGAAACCACGTGACCAAGAAACTTAACCTCCCTCTTCTAGAAATGACACTTGGAAAACTTTGCCTTTAGCTGATTCTGCCTCAGCATCTCAATCACAACTTTGAGATGATCTTCATACTCTCTTTCATCCTTAGAGTATAACAAAATGTCATCTATAAACACTAGCATGAATCTATCTAAATACTCATGAAAGACTCCGTTCATCAAATCCACGAAGAAAGCAGGTGCCTTCGTCAACCCGAATGGCATTACTAACCACTCGTACAAACAATATCTAGTCTGAAATGCTATTAAAGGAATGCTGTCTTCTGCCACTCTTAACTAATGGAAGCCTATCGCCAAATCCAACTAGGGAAACACTCTAGCTCCACTCAACTAATCAAATAGAACATCAATTCTTGGCAAAGGATATTTATTCTTTATCATCCTTTCGTTCAGCGTACGATAGTCGATACACATCCTCAACGACCAATCTAGTTTCTTCACGAACACCGCGACCGCTCCCCAAGGCGAACTGCTTGGTCTAATAAAATTCCTTCCTTCTAGATCCACTAGCTGCACCTTCAATTCCTTCATCTCAGTAGGTGTCATCCTGCTAGGTGGTCTACTTACAGGTTCAGCTCCTGGCACAAGATCTATCCGAAACTCAACAGCTTGTTTTGGTGGTAGTCCTGTAGCTGGCTCAAAAACATCTGCAAACTCTCTCGCAACACGAACCCAACTTAGCTCTTCTCCCACTTCCATTGCACTTAACAAAGCACAACTACTTTGGTCAGAATTCTCCATTAAGAAAATAATTCGGTTATGATTATCAGGATGTCTCAATGATATCTCCCCATCCTAGCAAAATACCCTGGCCTCATATCTCCTCAACCAATCCATAACCAAAATGATTCCGAAATCTATGAAATCGAAAACATACAAACTGCATGCAAACGTATGACCTAACAAATCAAGTTCTAACTGGTCACGTCTCATCCCCGAGTTGCATATCCTTTTATTGTATTCACAACCCTTAAGGAAGTAACAAGGTATGTAGGTTCTAAGCATAACCTATCAACCAAACACTGAGATATAAATGAATTTGATACACTGGTATCAAATAGTATCCTAACTGATATACTCTGAATCAAAAATGTACCTTCCATCACAATCTTTCCTTTATCAACTGCAGTTGGCTTAGCTGATGATCCAACAGTAAAAACCTTCCCCTTGTTCGCCCTGACTGGCTCTAGACACTGGTTCTTAATTATCTAACTTGATCACAATTAAAGCACTTCACATTCTTCTTATTTGCAGCCTTCTTTCCCTTTCCTGACCGACACTCATTTGCATAATGACCTTTCTTGTCACATTTGTAGCAAACTAAATCAGCCTTTGCCTTCTTGGCAGCATCTCCCTTTTGGGATCCCTTCTTCTTAAAGAACTTTCTTTTCTTTCCCTGAGAACCCTGGGTTTCAACTGGCTTCTCTCCAGCACAAACAGCAAGCAGCTCTTCATGGAAAATTGCCATCTCCACAACCACATTACAAGGATCACAGATATGTATCATGGTTGCCCTAGCAAGCTCAGGTCTCAAACCCCAAATGAACCTCTTATTCCTTTTGATGTCTGTGTCAACAACAGCATATCCATATCGAGATAGATCGTCAAACCTAGTGGCATACTCGATAACCGATATCTCTCCCTGAACTAGATCTATAAACTTTCTCATCAATGCTGACTTAGCAACCTCGGATAAAAACCTTTGTTAAAATCTCCTTCTGAATTCAGGTCAAGTCAACTCCTCCTCCGGTACTCCGATCGTGACACCATTCCACCAATGACGTGCTGACCCCTACAACTGTCTAGAGGACAACCTTCTCTTCTGCTCATCATCCAAACCCAGATCAGTAAAGATGCCATCATAATGCAATAGCCAGTTCTCTACTTCTATGGCATCCTCCGTTCCTATAAACGGCTTTCCACCCAGACTGGTGAATTCTCTGGTCAGCTTAGCATAGTTATTCCCAATTGTAGTCACAAGATTAGCTCCTCTAACATTTCCAGCAACTCCAGCAGCAGCTCCTGCTTGCATCATATTGACGAAGAACTGATACATGCCCCCATATTTGCTGGTGGATTTCCAGCACCCAGGTTGGCATCGGCATTTTGGTTAGCATTAGTCTGTCGACCTTGGTTCCTCATGGTATTAGGTCAAGCATTTCCATTAGTTGTGGTTCTTCCTCCACCGAGATTTCCTCTTCCATTTCCTGCTTCCATATCTTCTTTCTCGTAAATTTGCATACGAGCCTTAGTAAGATACAGAAGAACGGTCTAAGAGAGAGAGGAACACATACTTATATATATAACTATATATATCAAATACAAGTACGTTACTACAACGTTATTCCAAACCCCGATCATATTTCTGATTCATTGGATTTGTTCCAAAAATCCTTTAGGTTTAATTTTCTTTTAAAGTTTCATAAACCTATGCTCTGATACCAACTTGTAACATCCCCCTACTTAGAGGCCGAAAACTAACATCTGCAGATGCTGCAGTCATCCATAGTTATTAATCCTCGGCGACCAAATACAGCGGTATTAGATTCATTGATACACAGAACACATGAATATGGAAAAATTTATAACATTAAACAAAATCATATTCCATTTCAAAACTTTTCCAATTCATTACATAATCCCATAATCGTCAACCACGTTCAGAGAATATATATATATATATATTACAATATACGCCAAGAGCGACATATGAAGATGCCCCCTTGGATGATCAGAGTATATACAGGCAATATAACAACTTTTCCATTACAAACAACATAGCATAATCAAATAAAAGAAAACTCTATATAGCTATCATGCCTCCTGCACGTCTCTGGAAGCTTTATTCGTCTAATGAGGTACCTGAAAACCTCAACTCTCAAACTACTCAAAATCAATTGAGTACCCGAGAGTTTAAGGGGAAAACATAAACTTCGAGTCAGACATAAAGTCTGGTATGAATAATAATCTACCATCTCAAATCATTTAGATATCTAGTGAGACCATGCCTCTTAGCCAAATGGGTTTTTCCCTCACTAGTATCCTAAAACCTTTTTAAAACCATATACTATGCTCATGCATCCACAATGGTTAAAATAATTAAAAACAATATAACATGATGATATGCAAAACAAATAAATCAATTCTGGATTACCCATCCCCATTCATTCTGACTATCTGTCTCACTTACAGTTTCTAGGATTACTATTAACCTATTAGTTTTCATGGGCTGACTAATAACCGGTAAAATATTTAAGGACTCCCTATCCAATTACATAGTTTTCATGGGATCCCTATGAACCTATTGGTAACTCCAATATCTCTACTCTCATCCTAGTTTTCAAGGGTTAACTAGGAACCTATTGGTTACTCCAATATTTTCTCTTATTATCCTAGTTTCATGGGCTAACTAGGAACCTATTGACATCTGTTAATATCTTAATTCAGATATAGTTTTCATGGGCAAACTACAAACCTACTGGCCCTGCTAGTATCAAATCATAGTTTTATGGGCTTTCTATGAACCTGTCTTTCTCACATTTTCATTTATACATAGTTTTCATAGGCTAACAATGAACCTACTGGCCCCTGCCAATATCTTTTCCTATACACAGTTTTCATGGGCTTACCGAGAACCTATTGGCCCCTGCCAATATCTTTCTTTGGCATTTTAACATCCTATATTATGGTCTTTCTGACCTCTTGGATTCAATTCTACTCATTCAGGAGTTAACTTAGATTATATTCTCTACTGGGTCAACCTAGCTGGTTATTCTGCCCTTCTCCAAAATTCAGTTATGGGTCCAAAACAATGTGAATATATACATATATGAAGAAGCATACATAATAACTTGGTTAATCCCTTTAACCGTTTTAATAAAAAAAAACTTCTTTGAAAACTCCTTTTCAAAACACTTTATTTAATTAAGCTATAGTTCTCTTTCAAAAATGAGATTGGGTTATTTGCTTCGAAAACTAAGGTTGTCGAAACCTTCAAAACCTTGCTTTCGACTTCATTGGATAACCTCCTTCGAAAGCATATAAATCTATTTTCAAAACATTAGGCCCCTGATTTTCGAAACACATTAAAACATATTTTTAAAAACCTTTCGAATGTAATAAAGTATTATTTAATAACACTTAGAATCATAGCTTCGAAACCATTGAAAGTACCCCTTTTGAAACCATTGGAAGTAACCCTTCTGAAATCATAGAAAGCCCCCCTTTCGAAACCATTGGGTTCATACTTAAAATATTATTTGGGTCAAAGTGAATATAAATGAAAGTATCTCTTTCGAAATCAACCTTTATCATATAAAAATATTGGGGAAACATGATGGCGTCAACACCACCCCTTTCGAAAGTTTCAAATCATTTACACAAAACATTAAAGGATAGCGTCAAAACCCCTTTCGAAGCCATTTCCTTTTAAAACCCTTGGACCCTTCCAAAAGCATTTAGGAAGTGACTTAAAACATCTTTAAAACAAACACTTCATTTCAAAAGCATTGTTGACTTCAATACACTCGAAAGTCTAAAGAACGGCAGCAGAGCTTCGACTAGGTCGAAACCCATCCTTTCGAAAGCATTCTTTTATAAGTAAAGAAACCCATTTGAAAGCTTACTTTTTAAAACATAAGTTCATGGTAACCCCTTCGAAGGCTTTTAAAAACCTCTTCCGAAAACATATGCTTCGACTCCTTCGAAGGCTTAAATAAAACAAAGGCAGGCGCTTCTCTTTTTAAAACAAACAAAGGTATCGACTCCATCAGAAGCTATGCTTTCAACACCAAGCCTTCCGCCTTTCTCCAATCCACTACGTACGATCCAAGTGATACCTTGTGTATTGGTTTCGGCTTAGTGGGTTTCGACTTGATTGAAGGCGGAAGCTCTGAGTCGAAAGGTACTTTTAAAGAAGGTGGAACCAACTTTTCTACGTAAACCTAATTTAATACTAATTAAAGCAAACCCTTTTTAGCTAACCTGCCACTTGTAAACACAAGATTGGTTGCCGTAACTTTTCAAATCCTTTACTAAAATAGCTGCCGCTAATTTCAGAACTAAACCATGGTTAAGTTAGCAAATTAGCCCTTCCATTAAGCAACACCAATATTGCAAAGAAGTCCCTCTTCTAAAATAATTTAGTTTGCATAGCAAATCACTTAGGAAAAATCCTCAAAAATTCCAAAAATTCACTTTAATCATGTTATCTAACATATCAAAATTTCAGACCTAAATTCTCAATATATTTTCCAAAATAAATTTATAAACCCAATTAACCATATTTTCCTTTGAAAATTCATAATAATCTTTCCATAGCTCGGAAGATTATCAAAATTAAAACCCAACTCCAAAATCATGTTTTACATAATATAAAATTTTTCCATAGCATTTAAATATGAACATAAATTGGTTTTGCCCTAAAACCGTGTATAATATTTTTTTTAAACACTCTTGTTTAAATCAAACAATTTGTAATTCAAGCATATCATCATTCTAATCATCATAAAAACGAATTTACCCTTAAATCCAAAAACATATGATTATAAAAAAATAGAGATGGAATTATTATTCACCTTGATTAAGATAAGGAGATTGGATTGAGATTAATTTCCCATAAGCTTGAATCTCTAGCTTTACTTTGATTTATCTTCTCTTAATGATCGGCTCCTCTTTATGTTTTTATCTTGCGTTTTCAAAATGACGTGAATGGGAAATAAAATGGTAGGAACGAAAATATATAGGGGCAAGGGTTATACGTGGCAAATTCCCAATATACCCTTATGTAAATTAATTAGCTTATAACCCATTCTTAAGCCCATTTAATTATTTAAGTGAGCACGACTTTGTTATATTTATTCAAATCTCAACCCCCTTATCGCTTCACATTTACATTATTCTATTTAATTTAACTAATTAAATCACCTAAATAATATTATAAAAAATTAGGGGTGTTACAATTTAATTTCTATCTTATACGCTTATTTACTATATTCCATAAATGTCGATTATCTATAAGAAATGGTCATTATTATTCTAATTGGACAATCTCTAATAACATTTATTTATTCGTTCTAATTCAACCTATTATGCCTATTTCATTTCCTCATAAATGTAGTATTAAATCTTTTAATCGGGCCCATTAAATGCTTTTTTTACCATTTAACTCATGTAACTCCCTATTAATTGTACACTTATTGTCCTACTAATTTTGGAGTTACTACCCCTTCCTCTTAACCCTACAATTTACTATGCTATTTTTAACTAGATGTCCTAATTATAACTAATGCAATTATCGATGTTTATTACGGTATATAAATATATTTTTATTTTCAGTCAGTAAGTGCAGTTATACATGTGTATGTATATATTTCTTACTATCAATTCTTAAACCAAAACATCTGTTTTCATGTTTTAATTTAGCAAAGCTATCCTTCCAAAAAGGATTACCGTTATAACTTTCCATAAATTAACCAAAAGCGAGAACTTTGCTTCATTTGAAATTACAAAGAATTACCTCTTTTATTTTATTTAAATAGACAGTGCAAATCACGGGGAAGAACATCCTACTATACACACCTCTTTAATTTTTGGTACATTCCTTATTATTTCAAACGATGCACTTTTTATATATTTATGGAATTAGATAATTTATGAAAATTACACGGAAATAGATACAACTAAATTGTACATCGCTGCCAATAAATGAAAACATAGAAATTCACATTCCAAGTCAAATTAGGGCAATCTAAACTAATACTAACATTTTAAAACCCAACTACAAATCTAGAATAAACTTTACAACTTTATCAACATTCAACTTTAATAAATTTAGGGACTAATTTCCAAATTAGGGTATAAATACCATTCCTATTCCAATTACCTAGCTTACAGAATATGTACGAAATATTCCAATACGTTCGTTTTAAGCCTATAATCTACCTGACCTAAGATAGACATAATAATTAAATAAATTCAATGATATAAATTTCAGTGTTATAAATAAATCATATGATTTCCCAATCACATTTCTAGCTTTCCAAATCTTCCAAATTTGAATTCATCTCTTTACTTGATTCCTTTTCCTTTCCGATCCAAAAGATTATGTATAACTAGATATATACATACTATTAGAATTATAGATCTGAGAAGGGATTTAGGGTTAGGGGGAATATAAATTTATAATAATGAAATTTACCCTTTTCCGTAGTATAGATTCGTTTATTCTCTTCTTCTCTTTTATTTTCCGCCTTTCTCCAATTATATATATATATATATGTATATATTTTATAGTCAATATAAATCATGAAAAAGGGAAAATAGCAGAGCTTCACTACTTTGATTAGAAAATATGAAAAGAGAAGTGATGGGTCAGGCTTATATTTATAGGCATTCGAATTAACCATATCTGGTAGATTTAAAATAATAAAATTTAGGCCGTTTGGCCAAGGTTCAACCCTAGCCCCCACCTTCACCACCAATCGATCATCCCTATGAATGGTCGACCGGTCTAAGTAAGATAATCAACAGGTGAGGTCCACGTTATTAATGTTATTTACTTCCTTTTTCTCGTTTTAAATTATTTTCTTTCCAAAAACATCAAACGTTTATAACTTCTTTGTTTGAGCTTCAATCGCAAAACTCTAAATATAAAAGTTTCTTAGTGAATTTCCACAAACGCAATGGTGCAAGTTTCATGGCCAAATTCTGACATTTGCTCAAGTTCCATTTTTGAGCCTTATTAATTATTTATTAACTACCATTTATTTTATGTGGTGTTACATTCTCCTCCTTAAAGGAATTTCGTCCCCAAAATTCCCTAAGGGGTAAATCATGTAACATAACGCGCAACCATTTTACACTATCCTACCAATTAGTGTATAACCAATTTTGCAGCCAAATGTATACAAGTGCATGGTGTATCACAACATATATGATATGCATGTTGAATACTTCTAAATCGGCGCCTCTTATATGAATGCATTTTTTTAAAAACATTTTGAAAATATGATGCAAAAACCCATGTATACCAGCGATCTACATGTATGTAAGTTTTCAAAAAGAAAAAAAAATCATTTTTCATCCAATAATTTCCACACTCCTACGAGTAGGAGTATAGTTCAACGAATTTTGCATCCAAGTCCTACCATCCAATACCTAACGCATAATTTCTAACAATTAAAATTTTGAAAAAATTTACTTTTTCTTAAATCTATAGTCCTATGCCGAAAAAGGAATTTAGATGGAAAATTTCACACTTCCACCATTCTTTTGGATACCTATCTGTTACCTTAGAACCTTCTCTTTTGCCCCTAATTTTTTTCAACTTTTCCAAGTACAATTTGCATGAGGTTTATTTTTGGATGTTAAAACGGAATTATTCTAAACGCAAGCTTTGTTTACTATCAACAAGGTATGAAAATTGAAATTCCAAAGCTAAAACAGTTTTTTCCCTTGTCATTCCCTATGTTTGTATATTGTCACCGTAATCGGGCAGTGAAATTCATATTCACTAACGCATTGACCCTCTTTACGTTAAGCATGTGGGCTTTGAAAATAAAAAAAATCAAACTTGCAAAATGGTTTGAAAATTAAATCTTTCAAAAGCATTCAAACAAGATTTTTCAAAAGCATTTAAACACAACTTTTCAAAAGCATTTGAACATAAATTTCTGAAAGCGTTCGAACACAATCTTTTTCAAAACATTTTCCTCTCGATCCTTAGAAAAAAATAGGCCACATTTTAAAATAATCGAGACTCAGTAAACGATTTAATGCATAAGACTGACCCTAGCAATGAGCAGTTGACCTTAGATTTAGAGAACCTTTCCTTTTACTCTAAAACAACAAACAACACACAAGCATATTTACAAATTTTAGCTTTTAACGCATAGTGATAGTGACCTATGATTTTACAACATTGCTTCCATGTCCTTCATTTGCTAAAATTTATTTTTCCTAAAATTCTGAAGTTTTTGGGATTCAAGCATTCTTTATTTATAGTTGCTAATCTAATTTCCTAATTTATTTTCCAAACTCCTATTTTAATGACATTTATCACTAATTAAGTGTTCTTATGATATTTTCTTATTTACACATTTTCATAATACACACACACACACACTCTCTCTCTCTCTCACACACACACACACACATGTAATGGTTTAAGCTCATCCAAAAAAATCTATACGGTGAGAAAGTAGGAACATGTCTCATATCATATCGTATACATTTTCAATAACCGAAGGGAGATAATTAGCAATTACAACCCAAATAACTTAAAAGAAAAGGATTGTTGGAAGCTGCCCTTCAACATTAACTGGTGTTAATGACGTTGTGGTCCTATCACTCCTTACTCAATTAAGATGGACATTTCTTTTATGTTATTCTATTATAACCCACAGGCCTTAATTCTCCTTCTTGGCTTCTAATAAATAAGATCCATCCTTTATTTCAATTATTACATCTGATTATGAGATAACTTATGCACTCCCGTACTGTAGTGGGTAAGAAATATAAACTATTCACATTCGGAATAACTAATTAGAAAGTTCGCTTGGTGGAATAACTTCCTTACCACCTATCTTTCCTTCTTTAAGCTTGAGTCAACCAACATCCTCTATACGTGTTCACCATCTCATTACTCTCTTCTCTAATCATACCACTATCTTCTTATAATCAAAATCTCTTGATGGTATCCTCAAACTTTGGTATTTACCTTCTCTATCCTTGATCTTTCATGCGAGTATTTTCTGGGACTCGCAATGTTGTACCATGATACCATTCCCTATTCCATTGACGATTCTTCTTATGGTTTTCACATACGTCTTTAATAAAATATTCCTAGGTTCATACATATATTCCTTACATTCAACGAGGATTCCTTATTGCTATCCTACGAGCATTCTTAGCTATTTTATTCATAGCCTTAACCTTTACCCCATCTTACCTGGTAGTCATCCATATCTACTTCATATCAAAATTTGGTTTGGTTTTTCACCACTCTTTATAAAATAATAAAACTTCAAAGTCATGAAGTGCTTAATCAAAAACTTTTATCCTTAAAATATAAACTTAGAAACCTTTTTCAAAAATTGTTTGGTTTCTAAAAGGAGCCGTGAAAAATTTTCCTTTCCAAAGACTTTCTACAACAAAGATTTACTTCTTCAAAAGTAGGATTTTTAACTTAAGATATTTTTCATGTTCAAAAGCTTAGTTGGCATACCAAACCATTTTTTTTAAAATATCTTTTAAAAAAATGAAACTGGAGTAGACAAGGATGACTTCGATCTAATTATTTTCCTACTATTCATGTTATTTCCGCTTTCAACCTTAACGGGGATTGTAATAGCGCACGAGGGGGACTTCTAAAGGATATGCACAATTATTGCACATATGTATAAAATTTGTCCATTCTTCCTACGCTTTACCTCTAATTTCCTACATCGTTCCTAATTAGATTACTAACTTCTAATATAAATTTTTAACGTTGTTCCTAATTAAATTTTCTACTGTCGCTACTATTTCTATTTGTCCTACCTAACTAGCTTCTACTATATAGCTCTTTTTCTCTTTTTTTTGTTTTCCCTATTGACTCATTGTAATGCGTTCGTCTACTGCTTTAGTCATTAGGCTTTTCTTCAATGAAAAGAGATATATATAAATCTATTTAGGTTGTTTTTCTCCGTATTTTCCTTATATGGGAATATTCCTCATATCTTCATTGTTTGGCATTCTCACCTTTATATTCTTTTTACCCCATTTTAATCAAGTAAAAATTTCCATTTATCCACCCCTTAGAAAGAATTTTAAAAAAGAACTTTGAAATTTACAAAAATAGGAAAAATACATCGAGTCAAACATACGCTCTCTTTTCCATTCGTTTCAAAAATGAAAAACCCCTTTATCAAAAACCTTTAAATCAAAAGGTTTTGATCCAACCAATTTGAAACTAAAATTTTTCAAATTTCCTTGCTTTTTCAAAACATCAACTTCCCAATAAATCCTTTGAAAAAATGATTCAAAACATTTCATGTAATTTTTTTAAAATCTTTTATACGGGTCGGATGCAGAAATGGATTTTAATCGTCTTTTCTTTTGGACTTTTCTTCTTTTCTACTTTTGCTTAACCCATCTACATTAAATATCTAGCCGCTTTCTTATGGTAATTAACGCACACCTTCTTGCGATTTTCCATATGTCTGAATGAAATGTACGTCTTCGATCGGTAATACATCGAAATCACTATCTTAAGGCGACCTTGGCCCAACAAAGGAGTCAAGTACCATCCAACATTGGGAATTCTTCTATATGTCATGCTCATGCTCTTCTAGGTCAATGCATTACAGTACAGCCAATGCTTTGTGGGGTAATCGGGGTAGGTGTATAAATTTCACTCTGTTTATTCAACTCATAGTTGCCTCATCCATCTTTTTAGAATATGGTTGCAACTATTTCTATAGTTGGAATTCATAGGGTTTGGCGTATAATATATATATATATATATATATTATCATAGGTATAGATACAAATACGTTCTCTCAGTGCATCCTAATTCTTATGATCGATTAACCCAAGCTCTAATACCAAATGTTACAATCCACGCGTTAATGTGCCCAAATTTTGACTAAATCAAAACCCAAGTCCATTGGAGTATGGATCATTGGTTTTGGTAACCTGTAATAAACATAAATATATCAGAGAGCTATCTACATAAACTCATAGTGAAATAGAAAAATATAATAGAACATATATGCTGACCAAGGCTACTACCTTGGAATCAATATTATTCCTTTAGTATCTAATTGCCTTGCCAGCACCGAGCATGAATGAGAAGACTTCACCATTTGTAGTTCCCGTCTTGCACCAGTAGCATGTCCCTCTAAATCTATCATGTGGGTTGCAATGAGAAGGGGTCAATACAAAGGTTTTAGTAGTTTTAAAATTAGACACTTTACCCACAACACTAATTCATGCCGATTGATTTCTATTTATGTATTATAGCTATTATTTACGGCCAATCCGTTCAATCCTATATGCACGTACGATATGCCTAACCTCCTCCTAAGTATAACTCTATATGTATGCCTATATACACATATATTTAAATGTTTTACTTTCCAACAAGCCTGACCACTTAAAATTTCTTAAGTCGGGAGGAGGCAAACCCAACAGCCATTTAATACCTCAACCCCAAAGCAAGCCTTCCGTAATGTAATCGCTAGTCAATTGGTTCTAGCTACAGAGAGTGATGACGCCAAGATACAGATTAATAATTTAATCACTGTATTACTGACGCATCTAAAAGACTCATATAAGGGTTAACTAGCCTACCTCCAATAATTAAACAACTAACCAATTAAACTTTGAGGTATGTGCATATCCTATATGGATTCTACACTAGTAGGAAGAAAATTCTATCTGGGCATAATCCGAGTCTTTGCTACCGACTGCTCGGGACCGCCATTGGTCATAGCCTATACGCCGGCCTTACTACTAAATATCAGTTCAACAAAAACACTGACATAGTCGACCGACCTCCCATAGCCAAAGTCCTATTTAGACTAACCTAATGTAAGTCAAGAAAAATGCCCATCCAGTTACTTAATACCTCTTATCAGAAGTGAAGCAGACTACATTTCCTAAAAAGTATTAGACCATTTTATACTTCAAATCTGAGGCGAGCCCTTGGTATATTTTACCCTATCTATACACAACCGCATATCCCTTTCCAACGGATCCTATGGTTGGAGATGTCCCACATCAGTAATAAGTATACACAACTGCTGGTAGCCTTTAGGTGAAGGGCAGACTTCTATTGTGTAACTCTGCCGACCTTTCATTCCAAGCTACTAAACCAAACCAACCATCCTAAGCTTAAATGTTGGGCTAGGCCCACTAATTCACGCTCGTTCAAAATGTATAATTAAGGCCGTATAATTTCCCACTATGAAAATTATACTTCCTTCCAACATTTAGTTCATATCTTATACGCTTATTTACTATATTCCATTAATGTCAATTATCCGTAATAAATAGTCATTACTATTCTAATTGGATAATCTCTAATAACATTTATTTATACATTCTAATTCACCCTATTATGCCTATTTCATTTCCTTATAAATAACATATTAAATCTTTTAACCAGTTTCATTAAACACATTTATATCCCTATTAATTATTGTAATTTCCTACCGACTGCACATTTATTGCCTTATTAATTTTGGAATTACTATATCTTTTCCATTTACACCTCCTAATCATATAATTTACTATGCTATTTATAACTAGACGTCCTAATTAGAACTAATACGATTATGGACGTATATCATGCTATATAAATATATTTTTATTTTTAATCGGTAACCACGGTGGTATGTATGTGTGTATGTGTGTGTCTATATATATATATATTTCTATTTCTATTTCTAACCATTAATTCCTAAACCAGAACATTCCTTTTCACTTTTTAATTTATCAGAGCCATCCTTCCAAAAAGGACTACCATTATACCTTTTCATAAATTAACCAAAAGTGAGAAGTTTGCTTCGTTTGAAATTACAAAGCATTGCTTCTTTTCTTTTATTGAAATTGACAGTGCAAACTATGGGTAAGAACATTTGTACTTTACATGTCTTTTTCATTCCTGGTATATTTCTCATTACTTCAAATGATGCACTTTTTATACATTTTTAGAATTAGATAATTTATGGAAATTACAATGAAATAGATACAACTAAATTGCACCCCACACCCAATAAATGAAAACATTGAAATTCACATTCTAAGCCAACTTATGGCAATCTAAACGAATATTCATATTTTATAACCCAACTACAATCTAGAATAACTTCACAAATTTATCAACATTCAACTGTAATAAATTTAGGGATCAATTATCAAATTTCCATATTAGTATGTAGACTCCATTCCTATTCCAATTACCTAGCTTATAGAATATTTATGCGATATCCCTATATGTTCGTTTTAAGCCTACAACTCATCAGATCTTATATAGGCATGATGATTAAATAAAATTAATGATATAACTTTCAATATTATAAATAAATTAGATAGTTTCTCCCTCATCTTTCTAGCTTTTCAAATCTCCCAAATCCGAATTTATCTCTTTAGCCGACTCTTTTCCTTTCCAATCCAAAACAATATGTATAACAAGATATATACATACTATTAGAATTACAGATCAGAGAAGAGATTTGCGGTTAAGGGAAATATAGATTTATAATTATGATATTTACTTTTTTCCCTAGTATTGATTCGCTCCTTCTCTTCTTCTCTTTTATTTTTTATCGTCTTCCGGTTATATGTATATATAATATAATATTTTATAATTATTAAAAATAGTGGAGAGGGGAGAATGACAAAGCTTTGCTACTTTGATTAGAAAATATGAGAAGAGAAGTGAGAGGTTATGCTTGTATATATCAGTGTTCGAATCAATCATATCCGTTAGAGTTTAAATAATAAAATTCGGCTCATTCAGCCAAGGTTCAATCCTATCTACCACCTTTAACACTGGTCGTCTGCCCATATAAGTGGTCAACCTACCCAAGTAAGCGGGTCGACCGATGAGGTCTATGCTATTAATAATATTTATTTCCTTTTTCTCATTTAAAATTATTTTCGTTTTGAAAACTTCAAACACTAATAATTTCTTTGTTTGAGCTCCGATCGCAAAACTCCAAATATGAAAGTTGCTCGAAAAATCGCCACGAAAGGAATGGTGCAAATTTCGTGGCTAAATTATGAAGTTTTCTCAAAATTTACTTTTGAGTCTTATTAATTATTTATTAATTATCGTTTATTTTATGGGGTGTTACAGCCTATGTAATCCATTTGGCAGATCAATCACACATAGTTCTATTTCATGCCCTTCTTCTACATCCAAATAAACGTTAGCACATAACAACCATAGCATTCATGCAACTGTAATAACCTACACCTCCGAACACATCGATCCAAAGCCTAAAATGACTTTCGAACTCGCGTCATTTCAAGAAGAACGAGCTGTTGGTTTTCTTGAAACATTACAGAATATGGTTATAAGGATAAAATCTAAGATGTTCTATACTTGTAGATCTCACATCAGAAGGAAATAAAATATATGTACTTAAAATGGATACTTCAGAAAACAGTTTTAAAAAATACTTAGTTCATATACAATTTCCCCAAGGTACAACATATATAATGTCTGATAGATAATAAGTACAATATATAATTTCATGAGAAATAACAAAGAATAATAGGACTTCGGCACTTAGCTCCTTTCTCTACGTACTACCCCTAGGCTAAATCGACCGTTGTCCTGTCTTCCTATGGTGGGGGAAAAGGAAAGGAGTAGTTCAGACAAAAGTGTTGTAAATGAGTTGTATTACTAAGCATATGGTGATCATAGGCAATTTACTTCATTTATAACCTATGTGATCTAGAGTGTCCAACATGTTTGTGAATTACTTAATGGGGTTAGTCACTTTAATCTTAAAGGTTACGTTTACAATTACTCATACACTTAACTATCCTATGAAGGTTTAAACTTAAGGATCGAACAACTGATCGAACGTCAAATCAATGACGGACCGGACTAATAGCCTCTGAGACTACACCTAACATAAGATTGCATATAATTTTGCCTTTGTGACAACATTTCCCAAACTACAACTACAACATATCGTACTTACAGATTAAGAGGAGCTCGCAATGCCGACTTGCGCCGAAGACGTCTTAGGGTCACTGCATCTGTGTTCAAGCTTAATGGTAAAGCCACTTAGGGGGAGCCCGTAATACCGACTCATGTCAAGGATGACTTAGGGTCCGCTGCATTTGTGTCCACTTCTCATTGGTAATGCCACTTATCGCACCGTGCCGGGTATCCAAAAAAATTATCATGTCCTAATTGTCGTTTGCACCGACGAACCTCCTGATAGTGCTAGGCCACACACCTCTCCAGGCATCCACCAACAGTGTTGTGCATCCATCGAGAAACCTCCTTTGAGTGCTTTCGGCGATTGAATTGCCTTTGTCGAACGAATAGTGTCTAGGCCAAATTGCCTGCATACACTATCTAACTAGTCCTTTAACATCCAAAAGTCAAGAATTAGGGAAATAATTTCCTTAATAATATACTAACATATATATTATATAAATCTATAAAACTAGGCCTTAGGTCGAGGTTCAGATTGCGCCTAAAATGCATCTACTGGTCGACCGCCCGCGACAGTCGCGGCCAACCGCTTGTTGTTGACCGCCTCTAGTGAGGGAGTCGACCGGTGGGGTTTCCGATTACTAATTATTTTTCTTTTCTTTATGTTAATGTTAATCATAATTGTAGTAGATCGAATTTCGTTCAATAGCAGTTATATTTCCAATTTCTAACTAGATTTCATCTATTCGTTCAAGTCTACAATCTGCATGTAGTTCCAATGATTTTCATGATTAATCTATAATTTCATTTGTACGGTTTCAACTTAACAATTTTTATAATCGCATATATTTATCCAAAATCAGTCCAAGGTGGAATCAATAGGGTATATACATTTTAAATATCAAATTCTATTTGAATTGGATAAAAGGTGTATCCATTAAAAATCAAGTTGAATTAATTCAAATCATATCTCAACATTGCTTCAAAACAATTAATTTACCTATCCTTACAATTACTAAATAAATAATATCTTTAGATTTCAATAATCTTCAAATTAAACTTTTATCTCCATATAATTACAATTAAAATAATCCCTAAATTAAATAAACTTTTCATTTCAGATTTAATTTTGATAATTTCCAAATCAAATAAATATATAAATAAATCAAATTACTTGTTAATCCTTATATTTTCATAATCAATCCACTCACCTTGTGTAAGATTTTTCCTACTTAATTCGCCTTAAATCGCGTTCTCTTTGATTTTTTTTATTTCTCCCTTTCATCTGATTTTATCTTCAATTTGATTCTCTTCTTCTTTCTAATCTTTAATTTCAACCTTTGTTTTTGTTTTGGTTTTTGAAAAATGGTTGATTTGAAGAGAAATATAGATTTTCGGAAGAGACAATGTTTTTGAGTGTATTGGATTAGATTAGGCTTCTTACTGTCAAGATAACGTTCTATTTATAGGTGCAGCAACTCAACCCAATCGTTGATTTTTAATTTAGTTAAATCCAGGCCGTTCGACCTAGGTTTTTCCTTACCGATAGTGCCCAAGTGGTCAGCCCATTGGTTTGGAGCGGTCGACCACAAGGGGTCGACCAGTCCCAGTCATGGTATCGACTGGTAAGACTTACCTAATTTAACTTATTCCTTTTATATATTTTAATTATTTCCTATTTCAAATCTTTAAATTTTAATAAATTTTTCATAAGAACTCCGATTACAAAAATTTATATATGAAGTTGACCAGAAAATTACCACGAATGCAACGGTGCAAGTTTTGTAGCCAAATTCTAACGTTTGCTCAAATTTCATTTTTTATCTTTAATATTAATAAATTAATTACCTTTATTAAAATTTTGGTTAATTTTTCAGTGTGTTAACCCAAAATGTTTTCTTCCTTAAAATCTCTAAGAACGGTAAAATGCAACTCGTATACGAAAACCAATATTTACAACCATCTACTCAACCTTCAATCACTAGCAACCATTTTCCTTAGTTTAAAATATCTAATGCAATATGTACATAAAGACATGGAATGCATATGAACCTATAACTAATGCAAAAATTAGGCGACCTCCTGAACTAGCCGACCTCCTAAAATGATCGTGCTTATGTAATGCATCTAACATGTTTGCAACTTCCTACACTGGCAATTATATATATATGCACAACCATTCAATCTATATGCAACAACCATATATATATAACTTGGTAAATAAAACAACTGATGGTGTGAGTGCATGATAACCCAAAAATATTTGCCTATATGAGCAAAGGCTAAATTAATAAACACATCCATTAGTAATTATCATCTAAAACATGTCCTAATGACATGCTCGCAACCATCCCTTGCATCAAAATATCCTAACCTATGTGGTATGCTAAGCTAAATCCTAAGTGCAGAAATAACTAGCTATTCTAAATAAAGACTCATTGGAAAAGAGCACTAAATGGATAGCTCAGATTTTTTTTCCTCAAGCTCCCAAATATTGTCAACTGGATCATCTTCCAATTGGACTATATCCAATCTAATTATTTTATTATGGAGTCTCTTTGTCCTATTCTTAACAATATAGATAGGTGCATAACAAACAGGTGACTCACCTTCTACTTTAACATCTTCTAACTGACTTGGCTCGACCATATAGCTGAATTGTGTAAACACTTCCGCAAGTGTGACACATGTAAAACATTATGAACTCCCACCAACCCTTCAAAAAGCTCCACTCTATAAACTAACTTCCATACTCTATCCAAAATTAGAAAAGGCTCTACAAGCCTTGATGCTAATTTTTCCAAACTACCAACCCAGTAACGTATCTAAGAGGTGGGTTCCTCACACATACCATGTCGCGCATCGTGGACTTCAACTCCATGGTTCTCCTATCAGCATATGATTTATGCCTATCTCTTATAGTCTCCCTCCATCTTCAATTATCAACTTTTATTACGAGCATGCAACTTCAATAAAAATGTACTTGCATAGGAAAATCTTTGCGGTACTTGCTACTAACTCAAATAAAAGGACACCATATAGCACCATAATAGATAACTTGAGCACAAATATGCTCTAAAAGAAATGTAGCCTTAAATCATCCAATAGGACATCAATTACTTTTGCTTTTAGATACTAAGGTAATAAAACTTGAACGTGGAATGTTTCAACCCAAGTATCTACTAACTTTGCTCTTTTTGCTATTCTTCATTTCACGCAAGGATATCCGAACCTGGTGATTTCTTAAACTATTGAAAATAGCATCATCTCTTTTCCAATTCGATTCAACTTAAGCCATATCATTTCGCTTATAATTGGTTTCTCCAATCCTTCAACCACCGTGGTACCTAAATATCACATTTTTAGTCTGTAGGGATTTATCCTAAGTTCTTCAATATACGAGTAAGTAAATACTCAAGTATTCTAGTAGGGTAAACTTGGACTATTTTCATATTCAAATCTAATAATTAAAATCCTAAGTCTAAGAGAAGTCCAAAATTTAAATGAAATTGTAACCTATAATTATTTTAGCATTGATGATTGTTAACCAAAAAGTTCACTCAAGAATGTAGGTATGAAAGAAGGTTTCCGAAGGGATCAAAAGAAGGGTTCTGCAGGTGCTAAAAGAAGGCTTGCAAAAGAATTATAAAGGCTTTGCAAGGGTTGAAAAAAGGGTTCCACCATGCTTCAAAAAGGGGTTTCGAAGGTATTGAAGTAACTTCCAAAGAGATTGGATTGGGGCTGTAAGTGTTGGATGCTTCCATAGAAGATGAAATTTAGAAACTTTTTCAACATTATTCCTTCCATAAAAATCAAATCTTTCAAAACGATTGGTTCCACCACAATCTACCTTCTATAGAAGTAGACTATACCTACACTTCCCATTCGAAAGCATGGTTTAGCAAAGACTAGCCTTTCGAATCGGTTAAACCCTTCCGCAAGAATTAGAAAGGCTTCATATATGTTAATATTGATTCCGCAAGCATCAGAAGATAGGCTTCCGCATTAATCAAGGAGATTACTTTTGAAAGCTACTATCTACAACCATGATATGTTCGTCAAGAAGCTTCTTCCACTATAAGTGACCTTACGCAATGGTCTTTCCACCACGACTAGATTCTTTCAAACCCATCCAAATGCCCTTCCGCACTTGTACAAACAATAACCTACCATGTTAGCATCATATCTCAACAACAATGAAGAGGTCCAAGAAGCCTTCAACTATGTTACAACCCTTTCAAAACCAAGTAAATATACTTTTGATAGTGACGAAAGCCTTCAAAGATGCATATAAGTGGTGTGGAAACCGATTCGATACCCAATGGCGGAAGGAAGATTCAACTGTTACGAAAGCTTAAACAAAGAAAGTGGAAGCACTCTAACATCAATGACAGTGAAAGGTCACTGAAGAGACCTTTCGACAGCTTCGGAAGGATGGACGCAGAAGGGTCTAACCCGCATCTATAAATACGACCCTAGGGGTCCAAGTTCAGGACTGATTTTTGATTCCTGCGTTTCTTTGTCAAATCAAATTCTTGTAACCCTAAATCATATTAGGGTCAAATTCCATTACTTGTAATCCATTTGTAAGAAATGAAAAGAGAGGATTGATGGATTTGATATTGATCTCGAACATGAGAATGATCATCTTGGCCATTAGCTTGACTAATGACCAATTCCACATGATAAACACTTATCCTCTTAACCCTTTATTAACATATGCTATGCTATAGAACCTATTTGGATATCTTGACTTTAAAGCATATTATCATTACGTCCAAAGCCCTTGCAGTACTAAAGTAACGTGATGATGATAATTCAGCATTATTGAGTCCATTGGACTTATGACATTTATCCAAAATAAGCCTTTATGGCACATTGAATCCACTCTTTACTCAAATATATACACATCGAGTTTCAAATCCTTCTGAAAGATGTTGTACTTTCGAAGGGGTTCTCCTCATATCTATAAATTCAGCACCTTCAAAAGGATGCTTTGGGAAGGCATTTGTATGATTTTGAAAAGAACTTGCCTTTCGAAAGAGATCCTTTCATAGCAGCTGTATCGACACCCTCGGAAGGGTGCTTTTGATTGAATTCTCTCATCTAGAACTCATTTTGATCCCTTCAAAAGGGGTCTATACATAAGATGGTAATGTTAAATCACTGTTTTGTCAATACAAACTGTTTCAAAGTCTTTTGAAAAGATTCTTCTTTCGATTGACCCTAATTCAATATACTATTAGGTGTTGACGATTTATATCGTTAACATTTTAGTGCTAGAAGAAGGAATTGGACCTACGTCCTTATTCTATCCTTATAGACTAATTATGGAAAGTTTGATTTGTTGTAGGAAAATGAAATAAAAAAGACTCAGCCGATTGGATGAAGAAGCGGTGCATATAATAGTTCTAGAGGAAAATATTACACCAACCTTCAACTTAGAATGCGTTGTGCCAGGACAACCATCAACTCTAGTGTAATCTAAAGTCAATGCGGCTAAGATAAAACATTTGGAGCAACGGCTACTTAAAATGCGAGAATTCCTAGAAGCATTCCTTACTAATAAATCATTTGAAATTGCTAAGCCAACAATAGGGGACGAAGTAGTCTCCCTAAGGAGGAATCTGAAGGCTTACACAATCGAGGGCAAGAGCAAGATTGACTTGACCTCATCAAAGAAGAAGGAACGTTATGCAACTAAAGCTGATCACCAGGGCAGAATACAAGACAAATCTTTGGAGTAATCTGGAAGCTCAACCTCAAAGGAGTATAATACAAATCAAAAATGCTACCATGATACTGAAGCATACGTGAAGGATGTGGTAGAAAAAGCTGTTAAAGACATGCTGAATGCTAAAGGGAAAAGAACTTTAGATGAACAAGCGAATGATAACGATCGAGTAGCTCTGTTCACTATCGAAATCATGTCAACAATAATTCCATCTTATGTTAAGATTCCTTCTACGAAATACTGATCCTGATGACCACTTAATGGCTTTTGATAGCCAAATGGACCTTTATAATGCTTCAGGGGCAGTGCAATGCAGATCATTTCCCATAACACTTCAAGGGGCTTCTGCAAAATGGTACCGCCAATATCGGGAGAAAACTATCTACTCATGGAAACAATTCTCCTACGAATTCACTGCTTAATTTTGCATATGCAAAGATCCAACAGTTGACTACACTATCTAGGCAAACATCAAGCAAAGGAAAGGAGAATCATTGGGTGATTATCTCAAAAGGTTCAATGTAGAGGCGTTAAAAGATGAAGACATGAACGATAGAGATAAGATAATCGAAGTGTACTCATGATTGATAGAAAACACGCCGTTCTGGAAAGGGCTCTTCGTCCATGGATGCAAAAATTTGCAAGATTTTTACTTTCAAGCTGATAAATTTATTCGAATGGATGAATTATACTATGCTAAAAGGAAAACTAAACCTAGGAAGGAAATTGGAAGATTTGTATTCGATCGAGGACACAAAAGGTCATGTTGGGAAGACTCCAACACCAATTCAGTTGCTTTGAATAAACCTTTGTCTTATATATACACCACAACTAAAGAAAAGGTTAATTTCCCAACTTCATTCAAGGCCAAGAACTTCCTCAAGCAGAGAAAAGGGGATGATTATTATTCTTATCATAAGACGAATGGCCATAAGACAAACGAGTGCCAAGTGCTAGCTGGAATTATTCAAAAGCTGATCCATGAAGGACATCTGAAAGAGTTTGTCCAAGATAAACAGAAAGCACCACGACTGATAATTGACCCCAAAAATTCCCTAGTAACGCTGTGAATGTTTTAGAGGATGAAGATCCATTGAATTTAAGTCTACCTCTATACAGGATTGATGTGATTCATGGAGGACCACATCCAGCGGGAAATAGTAAGGGAGCTAGAAACAAATATATCAAGGAAGCTAGGGAAGGAGTGTTCTCCGTACAGGAAGCCCTCGCTCAAAAACTCGCGACTTAATATACAAATGCCAAATCTTGTCATCACTCCCCAAGAACTAAAGAAAGAAATCCATTATTACCATAACGACCCCCTTATGATCATAGCTCAATTCAGGCTTTCTATAGTATCCAAGATTCTGGTAGATACCGGAAGCGGGGTTAACATCATCTTCAAGCACGCTTTCGATCAGATGGGCATTCCTGAGGATAAACTAAAGCCTAGTCTTGAACCTATCTTTGGGTTCAATAATAAGGGGTCGACACCAGTAGGGAAAATAAAGCTACTGGTATAGATGGGCTTGCCACCATGCTACAGAACTTTTGAGACTCTCTTTGTGATCATCGGTCAGCCTTCATATTACAATGCATTCTTTGGCCATCTTGCACTGGATGAGCTGGATGCTTTTGTCTCAACAAAATACCTGATAGTAAAGTTCTTGACTAAAAGGGACCGGGGTACTATTCGAGGAGAACAATTTAGCTCCCGTGAAATGTATTTTGCAACTCTCGATTAATATAAAAGGGAGTACTTTTCTTACTATGATTCCTCTACTATTTTTCAGCCTTTGGATAATGTATTTTTACATCCAAAATTCGAAGCAAAAATAAGATCTAATGAAATGAATAAATGTCTGTTTGAAAGGTACATCTTACCTGGAGGGAAGAAGGCTAATGCTAACTCTATAGAAGAAGGCGAGATCATCACAGAACTATATCGCCGAGGAGAAATGGAGAAGATAAATCCTACAGAGGATCTTGACGAAATATGTATAGATCCAACCGATTCAACCAAAATAGTCAAAGTGGGAAAAGAATTAGAGAACAACTTGAAAGAAGACTTGATTCAATTCCTTAAAGCTAACAAAGACGTATTTCCATGGACTCATTCGGATATGGTCAGGATTGAACCATTAGTTATGTGCCACATACCAAATATTGATCCAAACGTGGCTCCTGTTCGACAAAAAAAGAGGCAGTTTGACAAAGTCTGATCTAATGCCTTGAAAGAGGAGGTTAAAAAGCTACTTGAAAACAGATTCATTTGAGAAGTTTTTTTTATCCAAAATAGCTGGCAAACCCTGTGTTGGTAAAGAAGTCGAATGGCAAGTGGAGAACCTGCATTGATTGCACTGATTTGAAAAAAGCATGTCTGAAAGACTGTTATCCACTACCTAGAATAGACAAGTTAGTTAATGCAACTAGCAGATACAAGCTATTAACTCTCATGGATGCTTATTTAGAATATGATCAAATCCCCATGTTCAAGCCAAACGAAGAACATACAAGCTTCATTACCGATTGTGGAACTTTCTATTATAAAGCAATGCCTTTCAGACTAATGAATGCAGAAGCTACTTATCAAAGATTAGTCAATAGAATGTTTAAGGAACAGATTGGTCGAAATATGTAGGTTTAAATGGATGATATGCTAGTAAAGCCCTATAAAGCTGAGAGTCACCTTAAAGATCTTGAATAAATGTTTGAAGTATTACGAATGTATCAAATGAAACTAAATCCTCATAAATGTTCTTTCGAGGTTCATTTCGGAAAGTTCCTAGGTTACATTGTTAGCGCACAAGGGATTGAAGCCAGTCCTAACCAAATCCAAGCTATCAAAGACATGACCGAGCCCAAAACAAGTAAAGATGTAATGAATTTGGATGGTAGAATTGTAGCTTTGAGCATATTCATCTCCAAGACAACCGATAAATGCATCCCATTCTTTAATGTAATCAAGAAACGAAAGAACTTTGAGTGGGCAGAAGATTGTAAGAAAGCCTTTCAAGATTTAAGAAATCATTTAGAAAAGCCACCAATATTATCCAGCCCCGAGAATGGAGAAAGATTATACTTATATATGGCAGCCCCAGAACATACGGTTAGTTCGGTTCTAATTAGAGAAGAAAATTAAACTCATCTTCCCGTTTATTATGTGAGCAGAGGATTGAAGGATGCCGAAGTTCGATACCCAGTCATAGAAAAGTTAGCTTATTGTCTAATACTTACAACATGGAAACTTAGAGCATACTTCCAAGCACATCCGATCAGAGTATCGACTAACTTTCTGCTCAAGCAGGTTTTCAGTAAACCTGAGATTCGGGTAGGCTGATAAAACGGGGAATTGAACTTAGCCAATATAACATCGAATTTCAGCCACGAGCAGCAATCAAAGGGCAAGCATTAGTGGACTTTATCAATGAATGCAGAGGCTTTGTTAAAGAGCAGTTAGAGAAAGAAAAACATCAAAAGCCCATATCACTACTATTCGTGGATAGGGCATCAAATGAGTAAGGAGCCGGAGCAGGGTATGCCCTAATCATACCAGATGGACAACGCCTACACTATGCGATGAAGCTAGGATTTCCTGCAATAAACAACGTGGTTGAATACGAGTCGATGGTGGCAGGATTAACTCTAGCCTTACAACTAAAGGTCCCACAAATTCAAATCTTTAGTGACTCTCAACTAATGGTAAATCAAATAAAGTAGATATATCAGACTAAAGAGGTTAGACTATCCCTATCTGTAAAGAAGGTGCTAAAAATGCTTACCTTATTTGAAGATTTTTCTATACACCAAGTCCCAAGGGGAGATAATTCTCAAGCAGATTCATTAGCAAAATTAGCTAGTTCAAAAGGAGCTCCAGAAACCCGTATCGTACCATAGGGTATCAAGCAAGTCCCACTATTGAAGAGAAAATGTTCGAACCAGGGAAAGAACTATTGGTTTTAACTAGATCACAAGCCATGACACAAGAAAGAGAAATTGATGAAGAAATTCTATATGAAGAGCCCTTTCATCCAAAAACAGATAACTGCTACAAGAACACTTGGATGACACCTATTGTAGAATATCTTACCAATGGAATATTACCATCTAACAAAATGGAAGCTAGGTGTATCAAGCGTCAAGCTCCGACCTTCACTATGATGGAAGGAATTCTCTATAAGAAAGGATATGCTCTTCCTTACTGAAGATGTGTAAGTTCTAAGGATGGGATAAAATTACTAAAAGAAGCACTTGTAGAATTTTGTGGAGACCATTCCAATGGGTTAAAGTTGGCTAAGAAAGTAATAAGACAAGGTTTCTATTAGCCTCAAATGACTAGTAAAGCTATAAAGCACGTAAAGAAATGCGAAGGGTGCCAAAAATACTCAAAGGTTCCTCATTTACCACCAAGCAAATTAACTCCAATCTTTAGTCATTGCCCGTTTGATGTATGAGGAATCGATTTGGACCATTGCCAATTTCTAAAGGAGGGGGCAAAGTATGCTGTAGTTGCCATTGATTACTTTACTAAATGGGTAGAAGCAGAGCCGCTTCCTAAAATCACTTCTGGGAAAGTACTTAGATTTGTTATTACGAACATCATCACAAGATTTGGGATCCCTTACAAGATTATACTAGATAATGGATCACAATTTGAAAGTGAAGAATTTTCTTGATTTTTCCATAAGAATGGAATCATCAAAAAAATTTATTCCGTTGCACATCCAAAGCCTAATGGAGTTGTCGAAGCAGCCAACAAGACTATTAAGACCATCTTGAAAAAACAACTAAATAAGGCCGAAGGAAATTGGGCGAAAGAATTATGACTTGTACTCTGGGCATATCGTATATCCACCAAAACTGCTATAGGTCATACCCTTACTCTCTAAAATATGGATGTGAAGCAATGTTACCAGTCGAAATTAAAATACCTTTCCATCAAAGAATTGCATACGCATTCGATCCAAACCAAGAGTTAAAGAAAGATCCATTGGACATCATACATGAACTAAGAGATGAAGCAGCTATTTGAACTGTCGAGTATCAAAGAAGAATATCAAAATACTACAACTCAAAAGTAAAGACAAGATCATTTCAAGAGGGAGATCTAGTGCTCTGAAGAGTGATGGATAACACTAGAAATTCTGCAGACAGACTGCTAGGACCAAACCGAGATGTTCCTCTAATTGTGTGCAAAGTAATTCCTCCGGGAGCTTACAAATTATGTCGACCAGATAGTGATATGGTTCCAAGAACATGGAATGCGGAACATTTACGATCTTATTTTTCAACAATAGATGAATAAAGCGCCTCTTTTTAAGAAAATCTACACGGTCAGGAGTAGAATTCTCCTTAAACTTGGAAACTATCTTAAACAGTCATAAGCTTTGTTCGCGCCAAGGTTGGCAGGTTAAAATGCCTCCTGGAGGGAGGTCAGAATAATCATTTATCCACGCCACGCTATGGCAAGGTTAAAGTATCTGCAAGCCCTTGATCGCGCCATGTTATAGGCAAATCAAGGCGCCTCCTAGAGGGAGGAAGGAGTAAGCCCTTGAACGCGCCACACTATGGCTAGTTCAAGGCACCGACCAGCCTTCAGTCCCACCTATAAGGCCTGGCTGAAGCACCTCCTAGAGGGAGGACGGAGTAAGCCTTGATCCCGCCACACCATGGCCTGGTCAAGGCGTTGGACAAGCTTTCAGTCCTGCCTAAAAGGCCTGGTTGGAGCGGCTATTGGAGGGAGGTCGGGTAATCCTTGGGTCCTGCTTATGGATAAGCTAACCAAGCGCACCAGACAAAAATGGACTAAGATGAATAAGCCCGAGGGGTGTCACACAAACCATTAACAATATACGAAGCCTAAAGGATGGCGCATTTCGAAAGAATCAGTTACCTGGAACTAGAGAGGTAACACAAAGCAAAAGATTCGAACAATCAAAGTCTAAAGAGTGGTGTAGAACAAAAGGCTCAGATGAGACTTTTTGAACTTCCATTATTCGAATAATGATTTCTAAACTTTCCTTCTTATTATCAGGAACAGATTTCTAATCTTCTATTATTTCTGGACGGTAATCCCCGGATTACATTCATTATTAGCTACGAATTTATGGCATTCGACTAATTTCCAGAAGATGACTTCTGGACTTCACTTATCAATACCAGAATCTAGGTTTTGGGTCTTCTATTATGGATTCATGGTCTTTCATTATATCCAGAAGATGATTTCTGGACTTCACTTATTAATGCCTTAATCTAGGTTCCGAGTCTTCTGTTATTATGGATCTCTAGTCTTCTACTAACTTCCAAATGCTAATTTCTGGACCTCTCTTATTAATACCTGAATCTGGGTCTTGGGTCTTCTACTATTAACTTCTGGACTACACTTATTAATACCCGAGTCTGGATTTTATATTTTCTATTATTTCCTGATAAGGATTTCTGGACTCCCATTATTTGTCCCTCAAATGAGGATTCCTGATATTCTATGACTTATTTCCAGATAATGATTTCTGGGCTTTTATTATTACCAAACGATTGTTCTTGGTCTTCTATCAGTTATTTCCAAAAGAGAATTTCCAAACTTCTATTATTAATGCCAGATTGGGATTTCAGACCCTCTATTATTAATTCAATAACTAGATTTTTGATCTTCTATTAATATAACCAAAGACAAAATCTGGTCTTCTCTCATCATTACCAAAGTTGGATTTCATGACTACTATTATTGTTAGACAAGAATTTGCAATCTTTAATCGTTCCCAACTGTGGATTTCTCATCGCTTATTATCTTCAAATGATGATCTATTAATTTCCATTATTCCCAGATTTAGATTTCTAGAAATCTATTATCAGGAATTCTAATACTATCTCCAACATATAGACAACCTACTGAGTATATTCTTACAGAAATTTCAAATTAACAATAACAAATATTGTCTACCTTGTACTTTGTAGGGAAATAAGATTGATAAGGAAGACCATTGAGGATGAAACAATGCAAAAGAGAATTCTTGGATTTTTGTCCTAAAGAACAAAAGCTTCTTTTATACGGGGAGAGGGGATAAATGTTAACCATGATGTTCACTCTAGAATGTAGGTATGAAAGAAGGCTTCCGAAGGCATCAAAAAAGGGCTCCACAGGTGTTAAAAGAAGGTTTGCGAAAATATTATAGAGGCTTCGCAAAAGTTGGGAAAAGGGTTCCGCCATGGTTCAAAAAGGGGGTTTCGAACGTATTGTAGTAGCTTCCGAAGAGATTGGATTGTGGCTGTAAGCATTGGATGCTTCCATGGAAGATGAAAATAAGAAACTCTTCCAACACTATTCCTTTTACGTAAATCAAATCTTTTGAAACGATTGGTTTCACCACTATCTACCTTCCGCAGAAGAGGACTCTACCTACATTTCCCATTCGAAAGCATGGCTTTGCAAAGACCAGCCTTTTGAATGGGTTAAACCCTTCCGCAAGAATTAGAAAGGCTTCATATATGTTAATATTGCTTTCGCAAGCATCTGAAGATGAGCTTCCACATTAATCAAAGGGATTATTCGAAAGCTACTATCTACAATCATCATTAGTCCATTAAGAATCTTCTTCCATTATAAGTGACCTTACACAATGATCTTTCCGCCACCACTAGATTCTTTCAAACCCATCCAAATGTCCTTCCACACTTGTACAAATAACAACCTACCATATTAGCAACAGATCTCAACATCAATGAAAAGGTCCAGGAAGCCTTTAACTATGTTACAACCCTTTCGAAACCAAGAAATAACCCTTTCAATTGTGATGAAAGCCTCCAAAGATGCATATAAGTGGTGTGGAAACTAATTTGATACCCAATGGCGGAAGGAAGTTTCAACTATTACAAAAGCTTAAACAAAGAAAGCAGAAGCACTCCATCAATGACATCGAAAGGTAGGTCGAGAGACCTTCCGACAGCTTCGGAAGGATGGACGCGAAAGGGTCTAACCCGCATCTATAAATACGACCCTAGGGGTCTAAGTTGGGAACCGATTTTTGATTCTTGCATTACTTTATCAAATCAAATTCTTGTAAGTCTAAATCAAACTAGGGACAAATTCCATTACTTATAATCCATTTGTGAGAAATAAAAAGAGAGGACGCATGGATTTGATATTGATTTCGAACATGAGAATGATCATCTCAGCCATTAGCTTGTCTAATGACCAATTCCACATGATAAACACTTATCCTCTTAACCCTTTATTAACATATGCTACGCCATAGAACTTATTTGGATATATTGACTTTAAAGCATATTATCATTACATCCAAAGCCCTTGTGGAACTAAAGTAATGTGATGACGATAATTCAACATTATTGAGTCCCTTGAACTTATGACATTTATCCAAAATAAGGCTCTATGGCACATTGAATCCACTCTTTACTCAAATATATACACATCAAGTTTCAAATCCTTTCGAAAGGCGTTGGACTTTTGAAGGGATTCTCCTTATATCTATCAAATCAACACCTTAGCAAGGATGCTTTTGGAAGGCATTTGTATGCTTTCAAAAAGAACTTACCTTTCGAAGGAGATCATTTCATTGCAACTGTATTGACACCCTCGAAAAGGTTCTTTTGAATGAATTCTCTCATCTAGAACTCATTTTGATCCCTTTGAAACAGGTCTATACATAAGATGGTAATGTTAAATCACTATTTTGTCAATACAGGTTATTTCGAAGTCTTTTAAAATGGTTCTTCTTTCGATTGAGCCCAATTCAATGGCCCATTAAGTGTTGACGATTTATATTGTTAATAATGTTAATCGACTAGGTGATACATCATTCACGTGCAACTATTATGCAACACAAACTATATATCCTAAGTCAATCTTTCATGAACTTCCTTAATAAATAGTCTTCTTCCAATTCGAGGGATGACCGAAAGGAATCCTATTATACTTTCCACCAAACTTAGTAAAAATTTCCAAGTCTTATATTCTATGAAAATCGCTTTTGCATTCTCAATGCATGCAAATAGTAATATCTTTTTTCTTAACATTGACCTAAATCCTTAAATTAACCATCCCTTGCACAATCTTGACTCCAACTTTGTTTAGGATATACTTTGTAGTTTGAACTTCCAAAATTTGTCATTCCTTAATGTCATCCCATCAATAGGACCATTTTCCCAACCATAACTTCTCACCATTTTACTCCCATCGTTCTACGGTTTAGAAAACTAAAAATATACCATTTTAATCCAATAGACGTCACTACACCAGAAAAGACCTTTCGTAGTGTTAAAAAAATGCTACCAGAACTTTTAGTAGCGTTTTGGTAAATGCCGCGACACGACATGCACTAAAAGTCTGAAACTTTTTGCAGCGTTGTAGAGAACGCTACAAAAACTTGACCTATTGTAGGGTTTTAGAAACGTTACAAAAAGTTTCATACTTTTAGTAGCACGTCGTACCCTAGTGTTTACCAAAGCGCTACTAAAAGTGTTAGTAGCGTTTTATCAACGCTACGAAAGTCGTATTGTCGTATTCAACATAACTTACATGCTACCATTTTCTGTTTAGGACTTGTATCATTTCCAGCCATTACTTGCATAATGTCTTATTAAAACTGGCAATCAATCACATAATTGTTGTATTCAAACCAATAATAAATCAATCGATCACATAATCATCATATTCAAACAATTGAAAAAACACGTTAATCACATAATCAAAAATGATATCCATAACCATTTCGATAATAGTTTTCAACAAAATGAGCAAATTCACATAAAATCCATAACCATTCATAAATAAATTTACAGAAGTACTAACACAATGTTATATATATAACAATTAAAGTTATGTATTAATTATTTACCAACAATTCTTTGCTGCAACTGGTCTTTACTTTTATAAAGTGAATTACCTATAGACAAGTTTAACAATCAACAAATGATTATGAAATGTTTTGCATATTTAAAGTATATCAAACATCCTTAGTTAAACTTTTATTAAATTTAAATAAATTTTCTAAAAATTAGTTAATTTAGTTAAATGTTTATAAAACTTGGTTATTTTTATAAACTTATTTAATTTTTATAAAACTAATTAGCACAAGTTGTGACAGTTTTGTTGTTGTTGCAATTTTGCAACATATTCGTAACAGTTTCGTAAAACCATTGTAACGTTACTTTTAACATGTAAATTGTGACGCCCCACCTCTATACCCACGCTAGCCAAGGACACTACGAGGTAATGCCATCAACTAGCACGGAGAATAAGGCTGTTGAGGAGCGACCATCCATGTAACTTCTTTGTGCGAGCACCGATATGTCAGATAGAATAGAATGCATATCTTTTAAGGAGGAAATCCGACATACCGATACAAACACAAAGCTATCACACGGTGGCTATATATAATCTTCGGAAACAAACATAGAAATAATCATAACATAAATCAGTCACAGACATTCATATCACAAAGGCGGAAGAAGATATGAATAAATATATAACACATGAAAGTATACATTAGAGTAGTGGTCAGAAAGATCCACGATAATACAAAAGAATAGCATCACGTGCTATACAAAAGAATAAGTACACAACATAGAGTCTATATCTCAAAGGTGTACATCCAAAAACTACTAATCTATGTAGTTAGCCAAAAGTCAGAATAATCCTGAAGAGAAGTCAAGCAGAAGCACCTGTAACATCTCGGTCTGACCCGAGTATTATTTATAAGAAAATAATAAATGGATCAGTCTAGCTATAAATATCAGATGATATGGTATAAAGTAAAAGGCATGACATGAACATGTAATAACCATAACGGCATACTACTATAAGTATGTAAATGATAATCAACAAAAGATTAATCAATATCACAAGAATCTTCTCAAAGATAAAATAGGGTAACATACCCTAAACTTGTATTCATAACAAGTCAATAACACATAAATTCACCAATGCACAAAAACTGATATCATATCAATGAAAATCACGAAAATTGGTGAGGCACAAAATTCCAGAAATCATCACCAGAAATCCAGAAAACACATAAAAAGGGGGGGAGGCCTATGAGACGAATGCTCCACGAACGGTCCGAAGACCAATGAGCCGAATGCTCCACGAACGGTCCGAAGACCAATGAGCCGAATGCTCCACGAACGGTCGGAAGACCAATGAGCCGAATGCTCCACGAACGGTCCGAAGACCAATGAGCCGAATGCTCCACGAACGGTCCGAAGACCAATGAGCCGAATGCTCCACGAACGGTCCGAAGACCAATGAGCCGAATGCTCCACGAACGGTCCGAAGACCAATGAGCCGAATGCTCCACGAACGGTCCGAAGACCAATAAGCCCAATGCTCCACGAACGGTCCGAAGACCAATGAGCCGAATGCTCCACGAACGGTCCGAAGACCAATGAGCCGAAAGCTCCACGAACGGTCCGAAGACCAATGAGCCGAATGCTCCACGAACGGTCCGAAGACCAATGAGCCGAATGCTCCACGAACGTGAGTAGAAACATCACGTAAATGAGGTCTAGTATCCCTCGCAGACAAAGAGACATCGCACAATTGCTAGTCTAAGTCAAATCACAAAAATGATCATCATGATCATCAAGAAGTGTCAATCACACCAAGCTAGTAAATATAAGAGTTTAGCTTCATGTCCCATAACCACTTGCTTAACTTAAATATTTACGAACAAGCTGTAAATCTTCACTAGCAAATTGTCACGAAAGGGTTCAATCGAACAAGTCCAAGAGCTAACCGACGAAGTGAACGCAAGCGTTTCATACCACTCGTTTTACTAAGTCGTTTAATTCGATTTCTCATCCGAGTGAAGTAAAGGCTTGTATATACTAGTAGGTTAGAAAACGGTTTGAGAAAACGAGCTTTATATTTAAAACAGTGTTGAAATCGTTTGATGGAAGAGTTTTGATATTTACTACTAGTATTGAAACCTTTATATTTTTAAAGTGACAAGTCACAAAACGATTGTAGAAACAATCAATCATCAAAATTCACATTCGAAGACGTGAATCAAATCCAATTAAACCGATAAAGAATTAATCGAAATGGATATTCAAAAATCCCGAAAAAGGAGTCATCAAAGTCATAATAAATGATAACAACCACTAAGAACCAACATGAATCGATAAAATTCGGAAAACCAATCAAAATGAGCATAAATAGGCAAAACAGGAAAACATGAGCAGGTCAGTCGACTGAAATCCCTGTTCAGTCGACTGAACACTGTCCAGAAAATTCCGGGCTTCAGCTCAGTCGACTGAACAGAGGATTCAATCGACTGAACCTGATTTTCTGCATTTCCTATCCTATGACAATTGAAGTGCAAACACTCACAACTTGCAACCGGACGAGCAACGGCGCTAAGGGTTTACGCCAATCGACTACCCGGCCATATAAGCTCTTCGATTTATCACCAAAAACATGATCCAACATCAAAGCTATGATTTTTAGAGTTTTAGACTTCCAAAACACCAAAAATTGCAATTCTCACAAAACCCATCCGAATCAAAAGCAATTGCACATGGATAATTGTTAGGAATTCGTAACAAGAAATCAAGTATAGTTATAGACATAGATGCGAGATAAAAATCTCACCTTTGAACCCAAACAAATGAAGAAGAAGCTTTGGAGCAATGGCAAGAGCAATTACTCTTCAATTCCAACACTACAAGCTTGAATCAAAGCTTAAAAGAATAACATTCCCAAAGTTAGGTTTAGGAATTTCTGAAATTGGAAGGAGAAAGAGTTGGAGAAGAAGAAGGAGAAACTTACCAATGGGTTCTCTTTGATTTTGGAGCAAGAATTTGAGATTGAAAGAGGAACTAGGGCTTGGAGTTTTAATTTCCTATCTCTCCCATCATTTTTGCTTTAGAACTGAAAAGAGGAGGAAGTGAGAGTGAATGGGGAGGGATGGTTCAGTTTGGGGTATAAGGATGACTAGTGGGTTGAACCCAAACCCAAACCCAAAGTGAAAAAGGTCAAAATTTTAGCTAGCTCCAAACATATCGAAGTTTATACTCAAAAAGGTTGCAAACGGCATTTTGAACTCAATGGAAGTGGTCTCGAGTCCTAATTCGACTGCTTGCAAAATGTAGCTTTTCGGACTTTAATCCGATTAACGATGAAATATTTAAATAAAATATTTAAATATACAATCGATAAATATGCGGGTTGTTACAGACTCCCCTCCTTAAAGAAATTGCATCCTCGCAATACTTAAGAAGAAAATAAATAGTAACAACCATAGAAGCATATCAATATAAAAGAAAATTTTGAAATAAGAAGTTCGCCATAAAGAGCACGAAAGAGTAAACCCGGACGAGTTTGCTCGATGAATTCTCTAGATTTTCCAAGGGCTATCCTTGGGATTTGAGAACCATTGAACTTTCACAAGAAAAACATCTTTATTTCGAAGGCGCTCAACCTCCGAAGCAATGATGCGAATAGAATGTTGCTCATAAGTCAAATAGGCGAAACTTCAATTTCCACAATAACTCCATGCTCAAGAATAAAAATTGGAATCCCAAAAGCATTTCCGTAAATAAAAGACGTGGAAAACGTCATGAATAGCAGAAGGCTGAACCGGTGCAACGGCATAGTACAAAAACGGTACGCCCGAGAAACTAGAAACTCGAATAATTTGGAACAACGGCATAGTACAATAACGGTACGCCAGATGAACCAAAGCTCAAATAATTTGGAACACCGACGTAGTACAAAAACGGTACGTCCAATGAACCGAACACCTTAAAAGAACATCGGACGCTAGTCCATAAAAGAAATGAGATGAAGCTCAATAAAACGAAGTACATCGAAACGTCCGATGAACTTGGTAAAAAGATCATAAGATACAAGGAACTCGAGCCAACGAGGTTGAAGCAAATTAAGTTCCTTATGAGAAATAAATATTCCAAAGATTTATGATCGAGGTGGAGAACAAATTTCTCTGCCAAAAACAATGATGCCAAACTCTAAAAGTGAAATCAATAGCCGCGAGCACTAGATCATGAGTGGCATACCTAGTCTCGATAGGCTTTAATGGTTTAGAAACATAAGTGATAGCACGTTTTCTTTTGCAAGGGAACGACATCCAAACCAAGACGATTAGCATTGGTATAAGCAATAAAGTCTTGGTTCCCTTCAGGAATCACAAGAACAAGAGTATCAAAAAGAATGAATTTCTTTTAAATAATCTTCTTTTCCGAAAGGCTAAAACTTTTAAAATTACAATTATCTTTATGTAATAATCTTTTCAGAAAAACTTTTATTTTACAAGTCAATTTACGGTGTCTGATTGTCTCATCAAAGCGTTTAGGAGGGTCCTATCGATAACGTTGATCAGGCGCATCGACCAGAATTCTTAAAGCACTCAATGGGCAATACAATCACAAAATCATAATCCATATGATAAAAATATCTCTTAAAAGTTTTAAGATTATTCTTTGCTCATTGAAGAACAAAATCCAATTATACTTATAAATAAATCTTATGAAAAAAAAATTGCAAAATTTTAAATTTCTATTTTCATCCAAAGTTAATAAATACAAGGATGGAGTTATCGAGATATTCATAGAATACTCGATTTATAAATTGGATGAAATAAGCTGGATAAACCGAATGACATAATAAGTCATTCATAAGAATCATAACGAGTGCGGAATGTGGTAAGTGGAATGCTAACTCCCGCAACTCCTAGCTAATGAAATCCGGTGGCAAGGTCAAACTGGAAAGACCTTAACACCTCTTAAAAGATTGCTTAGGAGATAATCCTAAGACAAGCTCAAAAATATCCAAAAATTCTCAAACTACATGAATGAGAGAAATAACACTTTCCTCATCATGAGGACTTAAAGAATAAAGTGATGCCATCAAACTGGAATCGAAATCACAAAGGAAAATAGAAACCTGCTTAACAGATTGAGAATGTCGAAGATGAATAGTCCACACGGGACAAAGGATATGACTTCATAATAATTAAGCCAATCCTTACAAAAGTCAATTCCGAAGCATAAGTAAGCTCGGAAAGAGAAATCACATAAAATAATTTCGACATAAATAAAAAGCAAATTGAGTGTTGTGGATCCACCAACCGGATTCGCAATCCTCAAAAAAGTAAACAAGCCCAAAAATGTTTAAAGAAAATGAATCACAAGTTCTTTTGATATAAAAATAACGAGATGAAACCCATATCACAAAGAACTCGAATAAGATAATCTCAAAAGAAATATCGTCAAAACTAGAAGGAGAATTACCTTAACCAAGAGAAGTGTCACCGGGGGCTTGAACAACATTTAGCTCTCCCTCTCTCCTACTTTTAAGAATGGGACATGTAGATAAGTAATGACTTGAGCCTTTGCAATAGCGGCAATAAAGGGGTTTCAGGCACTTAATAACATAATGGTCCGTGGAACCACAATTATAGCATTGTTTACGACTAGCGGTAGGAGTCTTGGCTACCGAAGTTTCTGGTTCCATTTTCTTCTTGCTCAGAAGTATGGGACAGACAGAAATATGATGACTTGAATTTTTGCAATAACGACAAAAGAGTGGTTCCGGACACTCCTTTGCATAGTGGTACATAGAATTACAATTGTAGCATCCTCTACAAAAAGAGTTTGGAGTCTTTGCTACCAAAGTAGGATGCTTTACCTTCTTATCGGGATAAGGGCTTTTGAACTTAATATGCCTCTTCTTGGAAATCCCAATATAACTATCAATTCCTTTATCAGCCTCTTCATGTCGAAGAGTGATATCCACAAGTTGATTGAAAGGAACTTCAAGTTTCAGAGGTAAAACCATTTCGGGGTTCTTACACAAAGCACAGATAAACCTTTGATTCTTAGCAAGATCCAAAAGTTGTTGGGCAGACATGAATACGCCATCCAGAGAAGGACTACTGGATTGACCAGCGCTAGGACTGCCAGAACTAACCATCTCTTCTTTTTTAAGAAAGAAAGAAAGAAGAAGAAAAAGGTTATTCTCAGAATGAATATCAAGCAATCTTGATAGATAAAACAAGGAATCATAAAAGAAAATAGGATGAGTCAGTACGAAGACTCGAATTAATCCTAAGGTACAACTCCTAAGAAGGACTTAGGACGATGATCCTTGTTAAGTTATTCTACATTGTTCCGAAGTTTGGCTCTGATACCAAGCTGTGACGCCCCACCTCTATACCCACGCTAGCCAAGGGCACTACGAGGTAATGCCGTCAACTAGCACGGAGAATAAGGCTGTTGAGGAGCGACCATCCATGTAACTTCTTTGTGCGAGCACCGATATGTCAGATAGAATAGAATGCATATCTTTTAAGGAGGAAATCCGACATACCGATACAAACACAAAGCTATCACATGGTGGCTATATATAATCTTCGGAAACAAACATAGAAATAATCATAACATAAATCAGTCATAGACATCCATATCACAAAGGCGGAAGAAGATATGAATAAATATATAACACATGAAAGTGTACATCAGAGTAGTGGTCAGAAAGATCCACGATAATACAAAAGAATAGCGTCACGTGCTATACAAAAGAATAAGTACACAACATAGAGTCTATATCTCAAAGGTGTACATCCAAAAACTACTAATCTATGTAGTTAGACAAAAGTCAGAATAATCCTGAAGAGAAGTCAAGCAGAAGCACCTGTAACATCTCGGTCTAACCCGAGTATTATTTATAAGAAAATAATAAACGGATCAGTCTAGCTATAAATATCAGATGATACGGTATAAAGTAAAAGGCATGACATGAACATGTAATAACCATAACGGCATACTACTATAAGTATGTAAATGATAATCAACAAAAGATTAATCAATATCACAAGAATCTTCTCAAAGATAAAATAGGGTATCATACCCTAAACTTGTATTCATAACAAGTCAATAACACATAAATTCACCAATGCACAAAAACTGATATCATATCAATGAAAATCATGAAAATTGGTGAAGCACAAAATTCCAGAAATCATCACCAGAAATCCAAAAAATACATAAAAGGGGGGGAAGGCCTATGAGACGAATGCTACACGAATGGTCCGAAAACCAATGAGCCGAATGCTCCACGAACGGTCCGAAGATCAACGGTCCGAAGACCAATGAGCCGAATGCTCCACGAACGGTCCGAAGACCAATGAGCCGAATGCTCCACGAACGGTACGAAGACCAATGAGCCGAATGCTCCACGAACGTGAGTAGAAACATCACGTAAACCAGGTCTAGTATCCCTCGCAGACAAAGAGACATCGCACAATTGCTAGTCTAAATCAAATCACAAAAATGATCATCATGATCATCAAGAAGTGTCAATCACACCAAGCTAGTAAATATAAGTGTTTTGCTTCATGTCCCATAACCACTTGCTTAACCTAAATATTTACGAACAAGCTGTAAATCTTCACTAGCAAATTGTCACGAAAGGGTTCAATCGAACAAGTCCAAGAGCTAACCGATGAAGTGAACGCAAGCGTTTCATACCACTCGTTTTACTAAGTCGTTTAATTCGATTTCTCATCCGAGTGAAGTAAAGGCTTGTATATACTAGTAGGTTAGAAAACGGTTTGAGAAAACGAGCTTTATATTTAAAACAGTGTTGAAATCGTTTGATGGAAGAGTTTTGATATTTACTACTAGTATTGAAACCTTTATATTTTTAATGTGACAAGTCACAAAACGATTGTATAAACAATCAATCATCAAAATTCACATTCGAAGACGTGAATCAAATCCAATTAAACCGATAAAGAATTAATCGAAATGGATACTCAAAAATCCCGAAAAAGGAGTCATCAAAGTCATAATAAAAGATAACAACCACTAAGAAACAACATGAATCGATAAAATTCGGAAAACCAATCAAAATGAGCATAAATAGGCAAAACAGGAAAACAGGAGCAGGTCAGTCGACTGAAATCCCTGTTCAGTCGACTGAACACTGTCCAGAAAATTCTGGGCTCCAGCTCAGTCGACTGAATAGAGGATTTAGTCGACTGAACCTGATTTTCTGCATTTCCTATCCTATGACAATTGAAGTGCAAAAACTCACAACTTGCAACAGGACGAGCAACGGCGCTAAGGGTTTACGCCAATCGACTACCCGGCCATATAAGCTCTTCAATTTATCACCAAAAACATGATCCAACATCAAAGCTATGATTTTTAGAGTTTTAGACTTCCAAAACACCAAAAATTGCAATGCTCACAAAACCCATCCGAATCAAAAGCAATTGCACATGGATAATTGTTAGGAATTCGTAACAAGAAATCAAGTATAGTTATAGACATAGATGTGAGATAAAAATCTCACATTTGAACCCAAACAAATGAAGAAGAAGCTTTGGAGCAATGGCAAGAGCAATTACTCTTCAATTCCAACACTACAAGCTTGAATCAAAGCTTAAAAGAATAACATTCCCAAAGTTAGGTTTAGGAATTTCTGAAATTGGAAGGAGATGGAGAAGAAGAAGGAGATACTTACCAATGGGTTCTCTTTGATTTTGGAGCAAGAATTTGAGATTGAAAGAGGAACTAGGGCTTGGATTTTTAATTTCCTATCTCTCCCACCATTTTTGCTTTAGAACTGAAAAGAGGAGGAAGTGAGAGTGAATGGGGAGGGATGGTTCAGTTTGGGGTATAAGGATGACTAGTGGGTTGAACCCAAACCCAAACCCAAAGTGAAAAAGGTCAAATTTTTAGCTAGCTCCAAACATATCGAAGTTTATACTCAAAAAGGTTGCAAATGGCATTTTGAACTCAATGGAAGTGGTCTCGAGTCCTAATTCGACTGCTTGCAAAATGTAGCTTTTCGGACTTTAATCCGATTAACGATGAAATATTTAAATAAAATATTTAAATATACAATCGATAAATATGCGGGTTGTTACATAATTGAATAAAGAAATCTTTTGTGTTCAATCCATAAAATGATGAACTAAATGCACAACTTATCATGAGTACAAACAAAGTGGGCATAGTATATAAAACAGTGAAGTGAGTGACATATATGAATTGAACAATGTATTAAGAAATATGTATGGTAAAACATATATAGAAATAGACTAAATGTATGACATATCATGAACGCAAATGAAGAGAGCATCACATAAGAAGGTGAATCGAGAAATTTATACATAAAGTGAATAGTTTATTGATAAATATGAATGGTAGATCTATATATAAGACATAACAAAAATAAAAACAAAAATCTATCCAGAAAATAGTATTAGTCAATCATATACTTGTATATTTCAGAACAAATGACTAAAAAAATGAAATTCATAACAAAAATAGAATAAATTTAAGCATAAAGACCATGATAGATAAAGTTAAATGCTCACGTTAAATGATAATAAATATGATTAAGATATATTTAGGAAACAAACAAAGCTTATCCACCGTTTACAAAGTTGAAATGTAACCAAGTTAATGTTTAGCTTGCAGTTTTGAAACTGTATAATTTTATCTATTTCCAATTTCCAATTTCCAATGGCAGAGTGTAGTTATGCCCACAATCACATATCTGCAACAGACTTCTTAATATGACTATGCCCATGTACATAATAGATTTACTTCTTAACATTAGTATGCCAATTTCCACAGAGTCAAATTTTAGATGGATCTTTTAGCTAAATAATTGTAATAAAATAAATTGATGTGTGAAATAGCATTAGATAAAATACTCATTGCGATAACTCAAATTGGAGAACAATGCAACTATGAACATCCATATGTCCACTTCCACATAATCAAACTCAGTAGTATCTTATCAGGGTAATTTTGGTTGCCTTTCATAGCCAAATTTATCAAATAAATCCACCAACTTTGAGTGGAAGCCAACAAATATATATTTACTCTTGATCCATGAGAGCAACATAGAACCTTAAATAGAAATAAAAGTAATTAGTATTACAACCATAATTGTTCACGAGCAAAATAACCATTGCAAAAACACATATTTAACAATTAATGCAAACTATTAATGTTAGATATAATAAAGTTAGTCATAATGAGATTATGCCCACATTTACATCAGAAAATTCTAGTGAACTAAGGAAACATGACATTTCTAGTTACCTATCACAGATCATACTATCTTTAGTGGAGACCACTGAATTTTTGAGTGGACGTTGATGAATCAAATCACTATTCTCCGCCAATGATAATAGCCTAGAACATTCAAATCATATTCAAGGTGGAGAGACACATCTTGTAACTTTGAGTTGACAACTCAATTCATGCTTTTATTGTTTTAAATAAGTTTTGCAAGTTTTTCATATTTCATTTAGGATCGGTTAAAGAAACAGTTCCGAACATAAAATTAGTATATCGGTAGTTGAAACCAAGAAAAGTTGCATAAATACACGTTTACACACCTGTGGTTAAATCCAGCAGTTTAAATAGCTGCAAAACAGTGAGGTTGCAATCGCTCACCACACAAAAAATCGAAATTCGTGCATTAAGTTTAACAAACTATTGTATTAAGCATCACAAATCAAGTTGTAAATATTATGACTGAGTTGCATCCAAAGGTAAAGTTTTACCTAAATCAATTGTATGTGTTTCATTTTCTGAATCTCCTTCTTCAACAAGATCACTTTCACTTCAGCTGCAGCTTTTGCATATCTTTCTAAGAACTCTTCTTTGGTTTCTTCAAGGTCCTCATACTCTGAATCCTAGTATTTATGATAATTAATCCTTTTTTATAGATGCAGAATTTTTTTAAAAATCATAACAAACGCAACATTGATTGAGAGTCAGGCTTTCAAAACTGTTAAAGGGATTTTTATGTCAATGAAAATACAAAGACTTGCTTACCTCATCATAGTCAGACTCTTCATCATCTTCATCTTCTCCATCGTCACCATCTTCTTCATTGTCATCTTCATTTGAAGCTTCATTATTTTCTTCCTTCTGAACTTTTTTCAAATTAATAGTTGCCTTGAGTAGAGAGAGAGAGCATCTATGCAAATAGTCTTTATCTACTTGGGATCTTAGCAGTCGCTCAACCAGCTTTGCTAATGCAATTGCTACATAACATTACAAGGTTATCAAAAAGAAAATCTTTACCATCCTCGTAAACTGGGCTACAACAGTTATACGGATGTAAACTGTTTGATAGGCAATAAATTATGTGCATCCATATTTTAGGCAGCATTGTTTTGATTAATTTAGATGTTTTGTCCAGCATCTTTTTTGTTGAGAAGCTTATTTCTTAATTTAGTCGTATACTTGTTATGCTTTATTTTATTTAAGGCATAAGACAAACTTACCAGCTAATTTGATTTCAGACTTCAACGAGAGACAAGGTTCAAAATCGCAAACTAAAAATTCAGCCAAACCACAAGCCTAAGTCATGAAACCTTTATCTTCTTCCTTGTCCAAAACTTGCTCGATAACCCAAGGACAAGAAATATAACAAGATGAGATAGCCAATAGCAAAGGTTTATGTATCCCACTAGACTTGTTGTACACCATTTGAATACCTTTCAGGCGATAAAATGCAGCAATTGTAAATGACACAACAATTGACTGCTTAATAGCTAGTGTATCAGTTGAAAATTTTGATACATGTAATAATTCATGCACACAAGAACATGCCCTCCTAGTAGCAGAAGGATAAGCATGAATACCTGAACTAACAAAAGTTGGAATGCCTTCAATGATGGAATTCTCAAATAGTGATTTTTCCATGAAGAAATTTGTGTAATCGTGATCTTTATGCAGATTGACAGCTTCATGGATAGAATCAAAAATCGCCAGATCCTCTGTCTCTTCCCAGTCATGCCAATCTACAATCATGTGAGCCCAAACAACTAACAGTTCTCTCAATTTCAATTCTACAACGTTGTCTACAGATCTATCTGATCGCATGGCAAATCCAAGTAGACCTGTCAAAATTTAACCCAACCCTTTTAACCCATTTTTAATAGGGTTGGGTCTGACCCAGTTTCATTCTTTTTAATATTGGGTCAAAAACCGTTTAACATACCTAAAAATCATAGCGACCCTGTTTACCCCTTACCCGTTACCACTTACTGCTCCACAACCCTAAGGGCATCTCCAGTGGTAGGCTTGCATCTTGAATTCGAGAAAAAAAACCCCCAGTCATCCAATTCAAGATTAATATTAAGCTGAAAGTTCAGGATCCAATTCAGGATCCTGAACTGGACTTTTGGGCCCATTTAATAGACGCCCAAGCCCTGGCGCCCATTAAATGGGTGCCCAAGCCCCCCAATTGTGGGGGGTGCCAGGCTCCCATTTAATAGGAACCTGGAAATCAGGCGCCCATTAAATGGGCGCCTGGCCACTGGGTGCCCACCCTAGGTTCAGGGCTTAATATTCAGCCCTGAATCCACTGGAGTTGCCCTAAGTTTTGTTTCTCAAGAATGGCGACTCTCCCTCAATTCAAAATCTTATTTATATTCGAAATTTCACTCCAAGAGTTCATGATTTCTACAAAACTTGCTTGATTCAAATTAGATTCCTAAGTCGATTTTCTTTTCCTTACACTTTCTCTTGATTTTCGTTCTACAAATGTTTTAGATTTGAAGTTTATTGATCCCTATGATTTACTCAAAACACTGAATTAATATTATATGTGTACACGAAGTAGAGGATCGAGCACCGTGTCAAGAGTAGAAGATTTCAATTTAAAGTAGAAGCTGGATTATCTATTAAAGAATAAAACACTTTGCCTTGCTAGAATTTAACAAAGGAGATGATGATTGTTCAATTTTCTTGCAAAGCATCAGAAAAGGCAAAAAATGCAGACTTTTGCTTGTTTGTATGCACAGTTTTCATACTCACTATGTAGATTGCTGGCTTGTGAGAATACGTATTTATCCTGTTTGTAGTAGAGTTCTTGTGGTTCAATTTTGAGTAAGTTCTTGAACATGCTGCTCTTTTTGGTATGTTTGTTTGCAACCAAAAGCTTGTATATATTTATATGTTTTCTGACAAACATAAAAATCTGTTTATATAATTCATAAGATATTACAACTCACTTACTGAAACGATTGCTTTATGTTTTCAATTCATTTTTCATACTCTTTTAACTGCAAAACGATCACTAATTGTGTCTAAAGCTAGTGCCTACTTACTGTTTTAAAGTGTTTTCTACAGCTGTGCACAATATCATTCTATAACAATATTATAAAATCAAACTATTAAAGTTTACTCCTAAGTCTTAATTTGGAATTTATGATGTATATATTCATACAACATTATCGAGAACGATGTTGTTAACATGTAAGAGTACATCCCATGCTCGGTTGTATTTGTTAATCACACAACATTTGTTGTCAATTTCTAGTAAGTTGATCAAAAATCCTTGAACTGCATGTTTTGCAGCATGTTTACTAGATCAGATTATAGCTTAATCAGGCTAGAGCCTTAATTAGGTAAATTTCATGAATTTATAAAATCAAATTAAACATTGCAGACGTGAGCTTTATTGTTTCATTCATAAAATCCATATAATCTTCTATTTTTTAAATGGGTTAAATGGGTCAACCCGTATATTAAGTGGGTTGGGTCATATTTTCCTCTTTAACAAACATATCAAATGGGTTGGGTCGCAAAATGGGTCGGGTCAATTTTGATCCAACCCATTATGACCCGACCCGGCCCATTTGATAGGTCTAAATCCAAGCAACCGAGAAAGGTCATCTAAACATGAAGAAGCTGGGAGCAAACTGGAAGTATTTGCTTCCTGATTTCAACCGGTAAAAAAAGAAATATATTATTCCTAAACAGTTGGAAAAATTAACATTAACGAGCATTGAGTACATTATACAATTTTCAGACCAAAAATGTACCATCAGTTCACATTGCATCAGCCAAGCATGTTGCAGTAAACTCGAAAATATTCTAGAAGAGGAAGCATAGCTCAAAAAATGGTCAGAGGCTTCCTACAAGTCAATATCTTGAAGACAACCTTCCCATATTTGTACAATAGTAACCAAAGTTGAAAGGCCACGTTCAAAAACCTGGCATGTGAATAAATTACTCTTTGAAAAAGGCACACATTATCCAATTTTATTCCTAGTTTTGGAATATATATCAAATAATGACAATAAACAAAAGTTACGCCTTGTTTATCATCATTTTAACTTTACCCTTTTAAAGAATAATTACTAATTTGATTTTTTGACTATGAAAAGTTGAGACAATTTTACAATTCTCACACAATAATCTATCATAAAGTTGGAACAATTATAACCGACAGAATATAGATACATCTTGTTATTGCTACGATGTCCAGTAAGCCTATAATAGTGTGATTCCTTGACATGAAAATATACGAGCCAATTTCACTTAATTAGGAACAAATCCCAAGTAGCAAAGGCTTATAGTTTTTATATATACGTTTGTGGATACTTAGCTACATCGATTGAATATGGCGCTACAAGTTCACTTTTACAAAAGAATCCATAGACGATTTAAAATTAAAAAACAGCAAATCAGTTTTCATTATTCATTATTCACTACTAGAGATGGATCACCAAGAGAGGATATCATAGTGGGAGAGAGAAACTTATTATATAGAAATTTCTTTATTCATTATTCACTGCTACCATCACATTAACAAAAAAAAATGCAAACTTCAGCTACAATAATGGAAAGCAAAGCAATATTGTTAACATCAATGCCAAAAATAATAGTTAGAAAAAATAAGTCAACTTACAACAGTGATTTGATTCTTTGCAGCAAAATCTGCAACTCAAAATTGCAGGCAAAACAAAATCAAAGGCCAACAGGAATTTAAACACCCATACATATATAAGTGAACTGCCTGGATCTATTGAAGACAAAGAATATTTGCCTGCAATATAACAAAAAAGAACAATGAGTATTAATAAGGCATCATGAGCATACAACCAGATAGTTCTCGGTCACTTATTAACCTGCAAACTAAGAAGTGGTAACCTTGACAAATTAAGTGATTGGAGAAGTCGAAGGGATATTTCATAAATATAGAAATTATTTGGGTATATTTCATATTAATAATAATTTACAGTCATCAAAAGGAAGAATAATAGTCATGTGGGTCACCGACTTCTAGACTGCTGCTCTATTTGAAATAGATGATAAGTAAGTTTCTTGTCTATTGAAAAGTAATGAGAAAATTATGGGAATATTTACGGTTCAAATCTAAACAAATAACCTTTCCGTGGATAGTTGCTGATGATTTCAACGGCATAATCCACATTTTTGACAGAATTGGTGGGGATGAAGTTAATTTTAAGTTAGGTGACGACTTCTCCACATGCTTTCAACAATCTACGCTCATAGAAGCTTAGGTATGTGGTGATTATTTTACATGGAAAGAAGGAAGAATCTATCAGTTCATAATGAAATTGACAGAATATTTCTCAATTCCGTTTTTCTGGACAGATTTACTCACTATAAATCATATGCATTAAATCATTCATCAAGGTGACCATTGTCTACTTCACTTATCCTTATGCCATCCTACCATATTCAAAAGTAAATGCATTTTAAATATAATAATGCATGGTCTCAACAAAAAGGTTATGATGACATTATTTTTGGATTGTCTCAAGTTAGAATTTGATAGGAATGATCTGTATAAGTTGCTTAAGAAATAGAATTGATAAACAGATCTTAAAAGCATGGAATAAAATGAATTCCAATTTCAAAGATTAACGTGACATTTTCAGAGAGAAGAATAACTCATTATATGATAAATTAGTAAACGTTCCTCAGGGTCAGGATTTGGTAAACAATTATATGGAGAGCTGCAACCAATTGAATAAGTTAATGAATGTGTATGCTACCGAGTTACAACAAAAGTAGAAGCGTTGTGACTTGTTTAGAGAAAAGCATACAAATTTCCTTAACTGAAGAGAATGAATGCAATGAAAATATATAGTAACTAAGAAGCCTAGCATGTACGGTGTTAACATTCAGTTATATCAGGCTTGATGCGTAATACAAATATAACATGCTTTTAACCATGTCCAGGCAACATCCCTCCCTTCTCTGCTAACACCTGCTAATCCAAATATCACATCTTGATTTCGGACCTACATTAAGAAAGGACAAGTTTTAAATATTAAGAATACAGCTATGAAAATATAAAACATGTGGGCGTTCTATATGGGAAACCGCTTGCTCTGTCATTTATACTCCTCCAAAAAGTTGCAAACAAAATTTAAATCATCATGTAAAATGTTGAAATTGTTTTGGCACCCCCTCGCATCTTCCTTTATGTGCGCACTTCAATTCAGTGTAGAAGAGGCAAGACCACTGAACGAAGCTCATTTGGTGCTAGCGTCATGATTGGATATCCCTACATCCCCCAGAGCACATATATTTTCATGGCAACATTTATTTGTAACAAAAGGAATCCCTTGTTGTTACATGCTACCAATCCCATATATATGCTGATCTCTTTTAGAATATCTTGCGATGTGGGACTAATCATAATCCAATCTACGCGCACACTCTAATACAATGCGAGCCACACCTAACAGATCTCCACCTTGGCGAGCATTTTCTCAATTCAACTTGAAGTTATACAGAGTCCTCAAACACTTGGATAAGGTCGCTAACACCTCCAGCGGTTTAGATTAGGTCGCTACCACCTCCAGCAGTTTGGCCAAGCTGTTTCACAAAGAGTTTTCTTTTCCACGGTTGGAGCAGACCGCGTTTTAACTTATAACTCCACCTTAATGAGAATTCCGAACTCAAACCACATATTGGAGCATACTTAGGTCAATGCTGCATCATATTGGTCCCATCGAACCATCGGCTCTGATACCATGTTGAAATTGTTTCGGCACCCCCTTGCATCTTCCGCTATGCGCGCACTTCAATTCAGTGTAGAAGAGGCAAGGCCACTAAACGAAGCTCATTTGGTGCCAGCGTCATGATTGGATATCCCTACATCCCCCAGAGCACATATATTTTCATGGCAACATTTATTTGTAACAAAAGGAATCTCTTGTTGTTACATGCTACCAATCCCATATATATGCTGATCTCTTTTAGAATACCTTGCGATGTAGGTCTAATCATAATCCAATCTACGCGCCCACTCTAATACAATGCGAGCCACACCTAACATAAAATTCAATAGATTATAATCGGAACCACTTGCTAATATTGAAAAGCATGCCATTGCATACTCAAAAATCAAAATGAAGAAGTATAGTTAGTCACCATACGTAATTATGAGATGTTGCGGTACCTAATGAACAAACTATTTCAAACTATATTAACTATATCAAAACTTAACATATATATAGGGAACAGAAACAAATGACATATTCATATATAACACTACTTTTGAATAAATATAAATATAAATATGATGTCTGTTGAAAGCTTCTTTTCTTTAGAAGGTGGTTATTTTGCAATGAAGTTTGCCATGTTCATACTAGTGCAGGGCTTGGTTTATCTGATTCTTTCCAAGTCATCTATATATTTTCATTTGATAAAAGGATGAAATCCTTCGGTTTTAGTGGGGCTAGATCAGTAAGCATTACGAAACTTATCTCCGTTTATCAAACATCTTATTCAATAGTCAAATATTTCAAACTTATCTCCATTTATCAAACATCTTATATGCATTATAATGTAGCTAACACATTCCTAAAGAGAGAAAATAAGTCATTCATCTAAAACATATACATTCATTAATCTATCCATCAAAAAATATACCAACCTTTGATTCATTTCATCTTTAACTCTACTGCACCAGTAATAATAAATTGCATCAATGGACTGTATACTTTAAAATCAAAATTAATGCATAAAGATTGGTACATAACATTTGGATCTAAATGAAATTCTAATTCCGGGTAAACAAAGTAGAGATTATCATAATATAGTTTGCATTAACACTTGTATAATCAAAAAAATTTTAAAAAATAAAAGATTCGCCGATACATGAGCTCGGTTTAAACAATTCAGACATTTAGATGTGGGATGCTGCTGTAACGACCCGTAATTTTAACACTTTGAAAATAGGATATTTAATTATTTTAAATATTCAAATGTAGAATTTTCAAACTTAAACAATCATGTTTTATATAATAAATAAGAATGGTAAACTTATTTTTGATATTGAATAAAGATTTTGGATTTCCATTGTAAAATTGACAAAAGTCTGATTTCGATAAAGTAGGATAAATATTCGTGAAATTTGTTTAAAGGATAAACAATTCCTTATATATATATATATATATAATCGATATCAAACTCATTTGATAATAATAGTAATTTAATTTATAATGGTTTGATAAATATATAAAACTTGTTTTACAAAATTGACAAATTTCGTCGCATATCGATAAATCGATGTCGTATTTTTATAAGAAGATTTGGATATTGTTTTATATTATTTTATAAGTCAAATATGCTTGTTTTAATTATTTAAAGATAATAAGAAATTTATTTTAAAGTTTGGTTTACATGAATAAATAGTTTAACAAAAACGTCAAAATGTGACCGGAAAACGTTTTGTCGAAAATCAACGTTTTATCGATTAAAAGTTGTCGCAACGTTATCGCACCTTTGTTAACATATTTGAAACATATAAATGTACACATTTTAATGCTAATCAAGTTTACTTTTACTAAATAAAATTAGAAAACTTCTAGAAGTCATTAAGAAAAGTAAGTAAGAATTAACAAAAGTAAGTAAGAAAAGTCAAAAGTAAACATCAAATCAATATCACATCAAAAGCCAACATAATTATTATTTTACTTACTTAGTTCTTAAGGGATTAAGACATAAAGTAAAGATGTGAAAGGTGATATTAAGTATTGAAAAAGTGGAGATTACTTTAGGTTGAAGTAAGGTTATTTTGGTAATTTAGTAAGAGGTTATTTTGGTAAATTACCACTTCTTACTTTTTCTATAAATATCCACCTCCTTCTTCGCTTTCATTCATATTTCTTCTTCTTCTTTTCTCAAGCTTCTTCATCTTCTTCATCTTCTTCATCTTCTCTTTAATGGCTTACAAGCCATAGAAAAAATTATAAAGAAATAATGTTAAAATATTTACAAAATATTCAAAAGAAATCAATGTTCATTCTCTTCAAATCAAACTCTTCTTTTCTCCATATTTTACATCTTTTTCTCTCGACCATAAATTCTTCAAAACTGGCCCAAAATGCAAAATTATTTTTTCAAATCATGTATTTTTCCAGTGGCTACAGCTTTTATTTTGACCACTTTGTCTTATTTTAAAGTTTACTATGTAAAAAACACACTTCTTTCCAGTGCATTCTTTGGTCCAGTTTTTAAGCCAGAGAATAAGCCATTTTGTTTTGATCATAACTTAATCATAACTGATCTAAATTAAGAAATTCTTTTTTTCAAACCATATATAATTCCAGTGTATATAACTTTTATGTTGATCACATTTTTCAGTTTTGAGGTTTGCTATACCTGAAACTCAATTCTTTGAAGTGCATTTTCGGGTTTAAATTTTGTCAATCTGATAATACCTCTTCTTCATTCTATCATATCTCCCTCAAAACTGCTTGGATTTAAATGATTCTTTATTTCAAATTTAAAAGAAATGAATTTTCAACAACTTTTTAGTTAACAACTTTTTTAAATTTTGAAATTGAGAAGGCCTAAAATCAAATACAAGATAACCTATTTTTCGGATCAAAATCTTGAAAATTCAAGTTCAAAGCTCTATCGCTTCTTCTTATACTTTCGGGCAACCTCCATCTCAAGCCTTGACTAAGCTATTAGAAGGAAGAGGATGTTTTTTGCTAGTGTTTACTGTAGTAGGAAGTAGTTAGTGAAGTGTTGGTTGATTAGAATGTTGGTAAGAAGTTTATCGCTTTGGTTTATGGTGAGAAACTCTATTTAACATCTCTATTTTTATATATACATGTTTGATGATGTGTTATGATTGCTATGGATGCTTATATATGATTTGATCATCAAGTATTGATTGTTTGATATGATTGTTAAATTGTTTTACCAAGTCACGTTAATATACGTCGATAAGCACAAAGGAAATCACTTTCCTTTTGAAAATGAAAGGGTGTATATGGAATGCTTAAATCTTTTGGAAATAGTTTTAAAATGAGTTAGAAATGTTTTACAAACATTTAAATATATTCAATGAAATAAAGAAAGAAAATTAAGATTTCATCTTGTATATTTTGAAATATGTCCAAAACAATTTTCTAAAAACATCGCGGTTTTGCAGTTCGAAATCCAAAAAGGGTTTTTTATAAATGATATTTTTAAATGATTAGAAATATGAAATAAATTTGATAAATCTATTAAAATGGTTTAAAAGAGATTTGGAATGAAAAATATGAATTTTCAAATATTAAAAAGTTGTTTAAATCAAATAAGCTTATATAGCACTTTCCTTTTATGCTGCAAATTCTATAACCTTTTGAATGTAGTTTTAAACTTAACAATTCTTTCCTAAATCTTTTTTGAATGATTTTAAAAGAATAATTAAGTGTTTTAAATGATGATTTGGAAGTTTAATAAATCATTTCTAAAATGAAGATTAATAACTGAGTATGCGGAAACGACTAGTACATTTGTCCTGCCTGTGAGATCTAGGAAGATAAAACAAGGTGTTTAACTAAGGTTAGGGATGGAGCAACTAGTGCCCTGAACTTACCTGGCCTATGTTTTCTTTTCTCAGGCGAGGGGTGGAATAGATCGAAAAGAAAGCCCGGATGCTCTAAAAAGATCATATTTAAGTTTTTCCAAAATAAAAGAAAAGAAACAGATTCTTTGAATGTTCATTAACCACATAACAAATTTTTTATTCGATGATTGGTACGAAGGAACCGGGATCGGATATGGGTGATTCCTATTCGAAAAACCGGGATCGGATTTGGGTGATTCCTATCCGAAAACCCCTTCAAACTAATTTTCGAAATAAAACATATTGAAGACAAAGATCGTTAAAGACAAAGATATTCATGATGTAGGATTACTTGCCATTAGTCCTTGGAGGTGAAACTTGTCATTAGCCCCTGGAGGTGAAATTTACCATATTTAAGATGGCAGTAGTGCTCTGTTATGAAAATCTTCGATTTGCAAGAATATGATTTGAAGTTAAGAAAGAAATCTTTGATTAAGATTTAAAAGAATGATTTGGAAAGGTTTTCCTAAGTAAAAGAGAAGATAATTTGGAATTATTCCAAGATTTAAGAAAGGTTTAAATAAACCAAATGATTTGATAAATGAGGCTTAATGATTCCATATACTCTTGAAAAGAAAATAGAATAAATTGAAGAGAATATATCTAAGGAAGATATTTGATTTAAATAAAAGATGAAGTGATTGATTGATGATTGATATCCACATATGAACTTAAAATCTTTTAAAGCGATAATTGGATTTCGAAGGAACCGGGGTCGGATTTGGGTAATCCCTATCCGAAAACCACTTCGAACCAATGTATACGTTCGAAAGTGAAGACATGCTGAAGATGATGATTATTGAAGACCGTGGATCTTTATAGTGTGAGGACTGCTTGTTGACTTGCTCTGGGTAGCTCTCGAGTTATATATAGCAGTGGTCTCCTCGTTGTGGAGATTTTTCAGATTGCAAGGACTACTCGCTACTAGTGGTAGTAGGAGAGTGCCTTCGGTTTGTCCTGTTCTTGGACAATTTGTATGGACGTTTGTCTGACATTGCATTTCTAATGATTACGAACATTGGTTTTTACAAACGTACATCTGTTTGGTGGTGGAGAAGGCAACTTCTCTTAGCTTAACACCCTTCCTTAAGACGTACGAGCTCAAGTGTTGTATTTTTGTGGAAGGCAACTAGTAGTCAACGGAAATGGCAAATGTGGCATTCAGAGATGTGATATGTGCTATGTGAAAAGGTAATCGTTGCCTTAAGCCTCATCAAACCGGAAATGATTGAAACAGGATTAGATGTAACAAGGCTAAGTGAGTCATTCCCAAGTAGGGTATGGTCATCCCCTTCTAGATATATTTCTTTCCGCTATGACGTTCAGGATGTAAATTAATGTGGTGTATGGAAACGAGCGCTCGGTTAAAGGTCGGCAACGACCGGGGGATAAAATATTTGATACTATCTAGTTACAGAGGTAGGCCGGTCTTGTGTTGGTAAAGGTTCCTTTGTGTTGTTCCTCGGGACATCCATCTAGAGGTGTACCCATTCGGAAGGTAGATTCTTCACCTGGTCATTTGTATGGAAATCCATTCTCCAATAAGAACTTGCGGTTTAGTTTGTATTGGCATAATGAATAGCCTCGAAATGCTATATGGGTAACCATTTCGGATAAGATTAATAAGTTTTTTTGCAAATGTTTTTAAAGAGGTGTCATTAAAAATAATATCAAAAGTTTTGATATATAAAAGTGTTTTAGTTATCATAAGGTAAAAACCCGTCCGTGTTTATGTGTGGGCGTGGTCTTATGAGATACTCTTTCTTTTCAAAGGATTTTATTTAAAGGCTGATATATGACATTGTCATTTATTATTGAGTTTTCTCACGCTGGTTTATCAAGCTTGATCCGGGTATTTTCAATACTCGGGTCAGATCCGAGTAGTTTCAGATTTAGTCGAAGACAATTGGAGTTTCCAGTGGAGAGCTGGTGTAACATCCCACTATTTTGGACCATTCAAATCGACAATAAATCCACACATGTCGGACTCGAATACTTCAAAACAGTGGATTGTTAAGAAAATTTGGAGCAAATAAAAGCAAACACAGAATCACAGACACAGAATATCAGAATAACTCGCAGCGGAAATAAAATACCATAGTAGTTCATGAAGCTACTACATAAATAATCTCAAAACAGATACAAAATATCATAGTCTGAAAAACAAATACAACAGAAGTCTGAATACATAAGTCAACTAATACAAAAGCACTACTGAATATGAAATAACTAAAACGAAAATAGATGAACAGATAGACAAATAAGCTCCAGCAAATCTCTAGCTCCAGAAGATGAATCCAAAGCTATGATACTCAGGCTGACCCGAGCGTAAAGCAAAACACAAAACACTCGAGTCAGGACATACATACTTATACAATGTAAACCAACTCAAGTGAACTATAATAGAAATGCACAAGTATCTTAAAGGATGCCTGGGATCGCCCATCCTTTAAGGATCTGTTAAACCATCTACTATGTAGTAATGAATGCTATCATAGTAATGTCTAAAGTAAAGTAAACTGTGCAAAATAATAGTGTTAAGGTGGCAGGGGTAACGCAAAGCTGCAGCAATCGCCCACCCCTAGCCACACTCCCAAATCGAAGGTGCGCATCAAATCAATCACCAAGAAAAAAAAGGCATACAAAGAAATGTGTCAGATCAGAGGAGCTACCTCGCTTAGCCGGGGTCCACGTTTATACCTCAAAACAGAACGTCGCCAACCACCTACTTCATTCTGGAAACTCCACCGCGTGCACGATTGTTAAAGTGGTTTCGGTATTGGTAGAGAGTATGACAATATCCGATCCCGGTCTCTTTAACAACCAACCGTTATTATGACCCATGGTTATAAATTTCAAAATGGTTTATATTTCAAATCAAAACATATTCATTTAAACCATTTAAATATGAAGTCATTATACTTTCAAACCAAATATTCAATTTCCAAAAGTGTAGCAATTTCTAAGTTCATTTGTTCAATTACAATATTTCAAAACATTGTATTTTCAGCATTCACAACACTTAGAAAATGTGATAGTATATGTATTAGCATTCAAAAATGTTGCCTTATTCAAAACAGTAGCACCCAGAAAATGCTGTTGTACATATAGTGGTAATTTGAAAAAACAATGCATTTCAGTAACAGTAACACTTATGAAACGTTACTGTAGATAGTGTTAATTTGAAAAACTAATACATTTCAGAAACAATAGCACTTACAGAACGTTACTGTAAGTATAGTGTTAATTTGAAAAGCACTACATTAAAACCACAGCATTTCTGAAACTCTACAATTACTGTTATAAGTTTATTATAACAATTTAAAACAATATATTTTCAACTTTTCTCATTTTTAACTTATTAAACTTATTCCACTTTTCAAAACTATTTATTTGGATATTACTTTACTTATAAATTTTTTAATAAAATAACATTTTATTAATAAATATCCAATTAAATTATAATTCATTTATTAAGTCAAATTTACATTATAATTTTGCTTAACTTTTCATTTTAACAAACAAATCTTAATATTTCTTTCTTTAAAATATCTATTTCATAACTAACATATTTTAATTACTAAGTTAAGCTTAAAATTCCATTTTAATCAAATTTTCAATTATTAAGTTAAATCAAATTATAAATTTCAATTTAAACCATTTATCAACTTATAAAATTTTAACTTGTAGAAAATCACTATTTAAATCATTTAAATCCAATTTAAGTTAAAATTTCATATTTTTACATTTAAAAATACTTAATAATTTTAGAAAAATCATTTTAAATTAACCACGGGTCTGTATAATATTTTCTAACCTAGGTCAAGTGATACGGATAATATATCATTTCAATCCGTAATTAGTTAAAATTCTGGGTTTTATCATTTCAAACCTGTAATCCCAAGTCAAATAAAAATCGCTCGAGCTTATCATTTCAGCTTGTAACGACCTTTCCCTTTTATAAAGTCCGTTCAGGTATGTATCATTTCAACCCATAGTGATTCTATACTAACAGGGAACTTGCAGTGTGAGAAACAAAAAAATAAATAAACAGTAAAACATATCATATGATGTCAGGTGATGCAACATGTATACAATCAGGTAATATCATCATATAATGTCAGATAACAGGAAGATGTGAGCATATAACATAGCATATCAACTACTACAATTCAAGTGACATTGTTTCACATTTATATAAGTACGATTTGTTGAGAGTGATAAACTCACCTCTAAAGCTAGAGATCAAATTCAAAACACAAATCCAAACTTCGCAAAGCCAGAAAAGCATGACTAGATTCGAGGAGAAGATGATGAGCCAATATTCAGATCTTGCAACAACAAATAAAATAAATATAATATAAGTATAGATTCAAACACAAAAGAATATAAGAATTAACAAAGCAAAAAGAAAGAACAAGACTTGACTCAAGCAAGTGGGCTCGGCCACATCACAATAGGCTAGACCACACCACTATAGGCTCGGCCAAGGACTGGTTGCTGCTTGAAACTCACTGTAACGACCCGTAAATTTTAACCGTTTTAATAACGTAATTAGTTGAAATTTTGTAAAATTTTAAACGATAAAATTTTGAAATAAAAATTTAATATTTGGAATGCGTCTAGTTGAACATAGCAACTGGTAAATTTTCGTCCGAAAATATGAAAGTTTATTTCGTGCGTAAATTTACTTCAATTTAATAAGTTAAAAAGCGATGAAAATAAAACGTTTTCGAAACCTGAATATTTTTACATAGAAAAATTTTAAACCATCTTTTGAGCAAGACATCATTTTTCGTTTTTCCAAATTCGGACTTCTTTAGCTCCGTCGATCTTATTTTTCTGTGTTATTACTGTATTTCCGTAGTAGAAAATTTGAATTTTTATAGTTCAATCGTACCACTAATATCCGTATACCGTTTTGACCGTCTCGTCGCACCGATCTCCGCGGTATATTCATTTCTGTAATTCGAAGACCGGTACGCGGTGAAATCTGCATAACAGGTAGTTGTATCGGTAATCAATTTTCTCTTTTGGGGTTCTGGTGACCATTAAAATTCACCGTATAATTCCAATGGTAAGGTTATTAATATTATTCACTGAATTCAACCAATTGACTATACATTTACAATGTTCAAAGTAATTGCCGTTCATTCTGATTCATCATCTTGCCAGCTCATCTTTGATAATCAAGTTGCTTTGTCTGTGTATTGAGAAAAATTTATATATTTACAAAAGGTTACATCTCTTCTCTGCCTTTTCAAATTATTTCTTCATCAACCTCTTCTTTTCATCTCCTCACACCCTTTCGATCGAGCTTCTCCAATTTCTTCCTCCCTTTTCCACTTTCCCTTCCAGTAATCAAGACCAAACTTCTTTTCCTCAGCCTACCGACATCGGCTCCATGCGAAATGGCCAAGCACGCATCATCGAGCCTCTACCAACCCGCTCTTCTTTCTTGCGCCTCTCTTTCATCTTTCCTGTGCGCATCCTAAAAAATATATATATATATATATATATATAAATAAAATAAAAAAAGAAGAGAGTGCGAATATTTTGCCAGAGGTTTTGCTTTGCATCCTCCACTTGAGATGCTCATCCACCTGAACCGCATGACTGTTCCCCTTCTCTCTCTCTCTCGTGTGCATCTCTCCTCTACTCTAAGGTAATATATATATTATGTGTTCATAGAAATATAATCTGTGGATCTGCAAATATTAGAAGAATATAGTTTGTATTTTACCAAAGCAACTTTATATTATGAGTAAATAAACCATACTGTTATAACTATATGCATGTGATTTTCATATAAGTGAAAAATTTATATATATATTTTTGATTTTCGAAGTCTTAGTTTATATGCATAGAGATACTTTTATTTGTTAACAGCATAGTGTTGCATAGGTATATTAGTGTACTGTGCAGTGGCATATATTAAGTTATATAACTTGGGATAGATCTCTGTATTAGGTAGTATTTGCAGCGCATGGTTTCATACGTTTTATTTTAGCATGTCGTACTCTTTTGTTTTAAAGCTGTAACATTATTTTTTGTTTTGTTATATATATCAAGTTTATAATATAAACTCTACATAATTTGTATATTTACATATATATGGGTTTCATACGCTTCTTGCTATAAAAATCAAGGACCGAGTATTTTGTTATATAGTAAATATGCGTTGTCTACTTTAGTTGCATGAGTTGTAGTGTCTGCATGACAGTAAAAGAGAATTGCATAATAAGTTTATACAAGCTATCAAAGCATATGTTGACCGTGTATTTATATAGTTGTGTGCGTTGATTTGATAAATATTGATACAAAAGTTTTATAACCTTTGTGTTGTGCTGTAAGTAATAAGCTATTATTTTGTTTAAGTTACTATATATAAGTTTATAAAATATCATTTTTTCATACGTTAATATGTATAGTGTAAGCAACTATAATTTTACTAAATATATATATATATATATATATATTAAAGTGGTTTATTGTTGGGAAGTTTTAATAGCCGTATCTATATTCTCTATTGGTTTACTTTTTTGCACAAGTCTTGTTTGTGTTTTTCTAGGTCTATGCATAGCCTGTTGCTAGTCTATGTGTTAAAGTTTAAAATTTGTTTATCATATTTTATGTTATAAAGTTAGTAGCACTGTTTCATGTTTTGCCTACAAAACAGTTTCAAAGCCGCATATATGTATAACTTTATATATTTTACAGTCCATGCTTATAGTTTTATGTTACGGTTAGTATATAAATATTCACTCATATAGGCTTATATATAATATGGATTTCTAATTTGTATTTGTATATTTAGAGTGTTCGTGTTTCCTGTAAGTGATACGTGCCTGATTTCATATGCAGTATAGTATGTTAAGTTTATCAGAGTGGGAAGCTTACTTATTGCTTTAAGATTTTCTTATGGCATATATATTTTCGCCAGTTGTTAATCGTTTTAAGTATACAGCAAAGTGTGATATATGTATCAAGTTTCTTGTTATATAAATTAATCAGATTACAAATCGTTTTATGTTATATATATATATATATCTCATTTTAATATTCATCTTAATATAAAATATTGAAACTAAATATAGAATATAATCATAATGTATATATGTTGACCTTGTTATATATGCGATTTAAAACAATGATTTTATTACATTAAGGTATATCCTGTTATAAATTCTGATTCATATATATTTAGTTAAACTTATATCAACTGATTCAATCGTTCTCTTCGATTTCCATTATCAGCCTTGTCGGTCGTATCTATTTTCTACATCCAATCCTGTCCATCCAACGTTGCTTTGGATTTCGTAGCTCATTCTTTGTCGAAACTTCTCTAGCCTCGAAAGGTGAGCAATCACTCACGATTAATGTTCTTTTATTTATTAAATTTGATTTCAATTGAAACGACAATGGAAATATGCTACTATAGTGATTTACACTGTTATATATGTTATTATCTGTATCAGTTCACTTGTGACATCTGACACCATTATCTGTTAATTAATTATGCGATTGTTAACCCGCCTTTTGGCAAGGCCGCGGACAGACAGATTTAACTTAAACAACTTCACAACTATCGAGACTAAAGTATGATGGGTTCGGTTTAAAATGATGAAGTTCACTTGAATATGTCGTTGGGAAAAGGAGTGGAGAAATTACATGGCTCGGCCTAGGCAGTTTGGCAGATGTCGCTCGGCATTAGGATGGTTCGGCATTGGAGGCTATTCGGCACAGAGAGAGTTCGTCGTTCGACATAGAGGGATCGTTCGGCATTCCAGGAGCACTCGGCATTCAGTAGCGCTCGGCATCCAGGAGCGCTCGGCATTTAGAGGCGCTCGGCATTAGAGATCGTTCGGCATCAGACATGGTTCGACATGACGGAGGTTCGGCATTAAGTATCGTTCGGCATTGGATGGAGCACTCGGCATAAGTCTCGTTCGGCATTGGATGGATCGTTCGACATTAGGGAGCGTTCGACATTGGATGGGTCGTTCGGCATACCATACCTCGTTCGGCATACCTCACCTCGCTCGGCATTGCACCTCGCACCTCGATACCCCGGTACTTCGCACCTCGATACCTCTGCACCTCGCACCTCCATACCTCGGTACCTCGCACCTCCGTACCTCGATACCTCGGTACCTCGCACCTCCCAACGTTCGGCATTCACACCTTGTTCGCATTCAGCGTTCGACATCTATGGTTCGGCATATGGAGACCACTCCATTCGGGCTGAGGTACTCGGCTACCAGGCCCACCAGGGAAGTCCAACCCATCTTTGTCTATAAATAGAGAGGCAGGGGCATAGTAAAAGGGGATCTTCTTCTTTCTGCTCTCTTACTTTCTCTTTTCTAAGGCTAAGGCAACTCTGCCATTTTGTAACTGTAATCGATTATTACAGCAATAAAAAGCAAACTTCTGGAGTGGACGTAGGCCGGAGTTAGCCGAACCACTATAAAATCTGTTGTTCTTTACTGCTTTCATTTCAGTTTTAACTGTTCTTCACATTATTACTCTCTACATACATTCTATCTCTGAGCTGTGATTGGTATTTGGTGCTTTCATCTGGATTTGGGCGTTAGTGACCAATTTTGGCGCTAACACTTTGGTGCTTTCATTGAGAGTTGAAACACTCAGGAATTTTGGAGTTAGGAACTTGGATCTTAGAAAGCAATGGCAAGACCACCAACAAGGAAGCAAGCAATGGAAAAGAGCAATCAGGAAGGAAGTCAAGCGGCCACTTCTGGAGCTGGAGAGGGTCATGCATCCATCTACATAACTCGGGACGAGATGCAAGTGATGATGAATTCTATGCAAGAGCAGATGATGAAACGGCAAGAGGAGATGATGCAGGCTCTTCTTAGGCAATTTGGACAACCAGGAACTGCAGTTGCTCAAGATCGTGGAGCTGGACTATAGGAACTCAACCAACGGACAGATGGAGTGAATCAGCAGGGGGCAGCTCCCAATCAACAAACAGTTAACAATCTAGATGGACCTAGACTCGGGGGCACACCACCAGGTGATGCTGGACCAGTTCATGGAGGGATACCGGATAACGCTACGCGGCCTGGCATCGATAGGAATACAGGAGTACGTGATGAAGAATATGTGCCAGAATTTCCTCGGGGACTTGGGGGGCAGTCTGGATTGGTTGGAAACACTGGATTGGCTGACATTATCAGGCGGACTATTCGCGGAGGTCTGACAAACAGGGATTCAGAGGGAGTTAATAAAAGTCCGTTTACCCGGAACATCAGGACAACTAGGAATCCATCCGATTTCAAACTACCCACTCTGGAAGTATACAACGGGAAGACGGATCCCACCGACCACTTGATGAGGTACACTAGGCATATGGAAGTGCTGGGGGCAACGGAGGAGGTTATGGCCCGATCTTTCCCCCTGTACTTGACTGAAATTGCTGCTATGTGGTTTAGACAGCTGGAGGATGGATCCATTGGGACATGGACAGAACTGGTGGACAAGTTCTTAAGTCAGTTTCGAGTTCACATAAAAAGGCCAAAGAACGTGATGACGCTAACGTCAGTCAAACAGGGGGCAGATGAATCGCTTAGGACATTATTAACTCGATTTAGTGCAGCAGTTGCCTCGGTGGATCGGCCAGATCAATCAATGGTTCTGATGGCTGCGGTATCAGGAGTCAGAGATAATTCGGATTTCAAAGTATCGTTGGTATGGGACCCACCGTTGGATCTTGGGGAATTCTTTCATGAAGCTGAAAGATTTCTTCGACAAGAAGATGCATGTTTGGACATGAGGCCAAAGGAAGTAAACACGACTAAGGATGGAGGACTACCCGGTAAAAGCTCGGGTGAGGGCGAGGATAAAGGTAAAAGGAAGCGCTGGGGAGAACCAAAGTTCTCCACTTACACAGGATTGAATGCAACGTTGGAACGGATTTTCTTAGATACTCGAGATCGCCTTTCTTATCGAAGGCCAGCAAGGAGGGAACCCTCAGAACGAGAAAGGGCATCAAGAAGGCACTGTCTTTTTCATGACCTGGACGGGCATGACACTAACAGCTGCCGGCATCTAAAGGATATAATCGAGGAGCATATAAGGAATGGTCAGTTGCGACAGTATGTCGGAACTCGAAATGCGGCGGTGGAACAGGAGCAGCCACCGCCTGCCTTGAACGACGAGGGCATGAGGCCCAGGAATGGTGGCCGATTGGTCATCAACTAATCTTGATGGTTTGGAATAAGTAACAAACTCCGGGCAAACGGTTAAATCACTTACTCATGTACGGGGTCGGAGATAACCCTCAGGCATGCTCTGAGATGATGGCTTACCGAAACGCCCGAGTTTGCGAAATCTGTTTTTTCCTTTGACTTGGACATTTTCTTTTTCTGGTTTGGTTTTGGAGTTTGGTTTGAACTCCCTGTTTTGCTTATTTTCTGGTTTGGATTCTGGTTTGGATGTTTGTTTTTTGGTATGGATTTTTGATATGGGTTTCTGGTTTTCTATTTGGATTTGGATTTCGGATCGGATTTTGATTGGATTTTCTCTGGATTTTGGCTAAAAGGTCGTCGAGTATGGACTATGCTCGACAAGGGTCTGGAGAGACCAGGATTCGGCCTAGGACTTAGGCCATATATTATCGGTTACTATTTTAGGTCGTCGAGTATGGACTATGCTCGGCAAGGGTCCAGAGTGACCAAGATTCGGCTTAGGACTTAAGCCACGGCATTATTCGACGTTCAGGGACACTAAACCATGAACACCATGGAATTACTTAACGTAGCTCGTCAAGTGTGTATTGCGCTTGGCAAGAACCCGGAGAGGTTACGGATTTGGGTATTGGCTATGAATAGCTAAGGATTCGGACAAGGACCCGTAGCGGTCCCGGATTTGGATATCGACCCGTAGAGGTTACGGATATGGTTATAGGTTATTGGATATGGATGGATTGGAACTCGGTTGTCAGGTTCCGATGGATGTGGAATTGGATAAGGACTTGGTCACAGGATAAGAATCAGACATCGACTCGGAACAGTCGCGGAAATGGATCAGGATATGGACGTGGCACTCGGATAAGATGGCTTGGTAATGGATTGGATTATGAATCGAAAAGTATGGATGTGGATAACATACATACTTGGGATATTGGACTTGAGGCTATTCAAAACACACCTTTCACAGCAAGGCATATTTTGGGGGGCAAGTGTTAACCCGCCTTTTGGCAAGGCCGCGGACAGACGGATTTAACTTAAACAACTTCACAACTATCGAGACTAAAGTATGATGGGTTCGGTTTAAAATGATGAAGTTCACTTGAATATGTCGTTGGGAAAAGGAGTGGAGAAATTACATGGCTTGGCCTAGGCAGTTTGGCAGATGTCGCTCGACATTGGGATGGTTCGGCGTTGGAGGCTGTTCGGAACAGAGAGAGTTCGTCATTCGACATAGAGGGATCGTTCGGCATTCCAGGAGCACTCGGCATTCAGTAGCGCTCGGCATCCAGGAGCGCTCGGCATTTAGAGGCGCTCGACATTAGAGATCGTTCGGCATCAGACATGGTTCAGCATGACGGAGGTTCGGCATTAAGTATCGTTCGGCATTGGATGGAGCACTCGGCATAAGTCTCGTTCGGCATTGGATGGATCGTTTGGCATTAGGGAGCGTTCGATATTGGATGGGTCATTCGGCATACCTCACCTCGCTCGGCATTGCACCTCGATACCCCGGTACTTCGCACCTCGATACCTCTGCACCTCGCACCTCCATAGCTCGGTACCTTGCACCTCCGTACCTCGATACCTCGGTACCTCGCACCTCCCAACGTTCGGCATGAGGAGATCGTTCGGCATTCACACCTTGTTCGCATTCAGCGTTCGGCATCTATGGTTCGGCATATGGAGACCACTCCATTTGGGCTGAGGTACTCGGCTACCAGGCCCACCAGGGAAATCCAACCCATCTTTGTCTATAAATAGAGAGGCAGGGGCACAGTAAAAGGGGATCTTCTTCTTTCTGCTCTCTTACTTTCTCTTTTCTAAGGCTAAGGCAACTCTGCCATTTTGTAACTGTAATCGATTATTACAGCAATAAAAAGCAAACTTCTGGAGTGGACGTAGGCCGGAGTTAGTCGAACCACTATAAAATATGTTGTTCTTTACTGCTTTCATTTCAGTTTTAACTGTTCTTCACATTATTACTCTCTACATACATTCTATCTCTGAGCTGTGATTGGTATTTGGTGCTTTCATCTGGATTTGGGGGTTAGTGACCAATTTTGGCGCTAACAGCGATAATAATCCAGTTTGGTAGATATTTGATTGATTGATGCTGTTATATTGAACGTTAAATTGTTAATGTTAAAGTGATAAATAATATGCAATCGAATTGATATAGTCAACAATTTAAATTGGATCTATATGTTGAATTTGATTTGTTAAATTTGTATAATATGACCCCCTTTAAATGTTTAATTACTCGACACGTAGTAATATGGTTAACTTCACCTTGAACCATTGAATGTATGTTGTATAAAATTGATGTTGTATGAAATTGAATAATTGATATCAAGTGAAGAACCGTTTAAATATTAATGTAATAATCTTTAATCTACATGAAATGATAGTGTAGATTCTAGGAATAATTTTATTAATTTACACAAATAACAATGTGAATTAATACGATTATTTCGGGATTATTTGAATTGATTATTGGATTGATATTGATTGTTGTTATTGCTTGTTTATTTACTTTGACACCATCCCAGTTATCACACTACAAGTTCCCTTTGCTATGCTTTGATTTTGAATTGAATTGGAATCGGGTTGAAATGATAAATACCCAAATTAAACTTTGACTTAGGATAGAGAAATAAATAAATGTAACGACCCGTATTTTCACAGATCGAAACATCGTAAAATAGTTGACCTTTGGTTGCATTGCTGTTAAGTCGTGTCAGATTTTGGCAGAATTTTGCTTAAGTCCTAAGTCATAGCCGACTTAGGAGTTTTGGACGAGTTAAGTGATAAGTCTGGGCGAGTTAATGACTTAAGGGGTAGGTCGGCGACGACCTAAGGAAGATGGGGAGTGATTTAAGTCGGTTGACAGTTTGGAACGACTTAAGGATAGAGTTAGGTCATAGTGACCGACTTAAGATATAGTGGACGACTTAAGGTTTTGACCGAGTTAAGAGATAGGTCACTATGTATTAGGTCGTCTAGTAGCTTGATTTGTTAGGTCGTAGACGATCTAAGATTAGTTAGGTCGTTAGACGACTTAAGGAAGTTAGGTCGTAGCCTAATTGAGTCGTGGCCGTGTTAAGGAGATAACGCTAAGTGTTAGGTCGCATTGTCTTAAGTCGTACCTAAGTATTAGGTCGTGTGGACTTTAAGTCGTTGAATTGTGGCCTTGTAGTTAGGTCGTAAGTCATATACCCAGTTAGGTCGTAACCGACTTAGGGGTTAGCTGCTAAGCCATGAGTCGCAGGATCACTAAGTCGTAGTCTGTTAAGTCGAAGGCTTAGGTCAGAGAGGCTTAGGTCGGAGAGGCTTAGATCGGAGAGGCTTAGGTCGGAGAGGCTTAGGTTGGAGACGACCTATGGAGACAGACGAGTTAGGGAATTCAGCTATAAATAGGAGGGCTTTTTTCCATTTTTGGGATCCGGATTTCTAAGCGACGAAGTGCTGCCATTTTGAGAGCTCGACTTCTACACTTCTTCACTTCTTTTCTCCACTCTAATCTAGTGATTCTATCCATCCAAGTTGAAGATCAAATTGAAGATTCAAGAGCTTGGATTGAAGATCTTCATCCTTTGAAGTGAGATTTCTTCGTCTGAAGCGGATTCGTGATAGATCAAGCTTGATCCTTCGCTGTCCAGATCTGAAGCGTGTTGATTTGAGGTTGTTTAGGTGATTTGGTGAGTGGTGATTATCTCTCACACGGATCCAAAGGAGTATATCGGATTGTTGGCTCGATTTGGTGTTAAAATAGTGATTTCCATACATTTTCTTTATCCTAAGTGTAGATCCATATAGATCCATTGTTCATGACGATTTGACAACCATTTTATTACATGTTAATCTATGCAAGTTCATTCATCAAGATTATAGAGACATTGTTCATGTTTTCATGCTTATTAGACTTTCAACTCTTTAATTACGAAATTGCCATTATTGTTATAATTGTCTACTTAGATCATATTTGAATGCTTGATTGCTTGGATTAATGTTTGATTTGGTTGATTGCTATGAATTAGATGATTGATGATTTGATTTAGATCGAGGATGATTCAAAAGCTAAGGGAAAGGCTCTTGAATTGGAAAAGCTGCTTGTGGCATATGTTGCGGATGGTGAAGCTCTTATGCATAGATTCGACGATGATGATGTTGAGATGAAGCTTTGCGAGGATGTGATGAAGCGAGGCATGATATGAGATAGTCTTGGTCTAATCTAGACGGGATCATTCCAAGCAGGTTGATAACTCGGTGATATGGTTCGAGTTTGAGGATAATGGATGCTCGAGAGGCGCTTGAGCTAGTATGGAAATAGTCGTCGAGGAGGATGACTAGAAGGCTGAGATCTCATCGTTGTTGAAGGTTCTAGCATGCTCAAAGCAAGAGTACGTTGGGCAGATTCGATAGTCCCTGAAGGCTACCGATTGGGTAGTCAAGTACTCTGGGCAGATTCGATAGTCCTAGGCACGGGTCACGATGACGTGCGGGAGTTATGTCTAGAACCGGGGTTTCCATTAGCCCTTGACGGATGTTATCCCGCCTTTTGGCAAGGCCGGGACACCAAGGAGCCGACTAGAGAACAAGGATAGCACGCCATGGATATCACTGAATTTTGTCTGAGCCCAGAATGAGCTACAATTGATAGGACATGACAAGAAAAGCCATAGAGATCAGCACCTCAAATTTAAAGTCAATCCGGACTCGTACGCTCAAGTTATGATCGAGTCAAATTGAAGGGAAAAGCCCAGATTTCGTATCCATCACTCTAGATAATTTCGTATCCATCACTCTGGGCAATTTCGTATCCATCACCGAAGCCCTGGTTCGAATCGATCAAGGTTCGCACCAATCAGCTTCAAATCCATCAAAATATCCAGGTTCGACTCGATTTCCTTCGTATCCATCGAGCTCGTATCAATGGACTCCGTACACATCGGCAGTTGAAGCGCTTCGTATCCTTCAGCCAGTGTCTGCCTCGTACCCATGAGAGAAAGGGTTGTTCGTATCCATCAGTCCGTGTCCACTTTGTATCCACTAGAAAGCCTTGCTTCGAATACGTGCCCAGTGACTTGTTCATATCCATCGAGTCAACCAGCTAGGATGACGTGTCATCCATCGATGCAAAAAAGGTGAGATGCATGGAGTCGAAGCAGTCAATACGGCGCAAAGACCGGATCGAGGCGAAGCGCGCGCACCACGTCATCCCAAGAGCACGCACGAACATCGACACGAAGGTATCGAGTCGAAATCATGGAGACGAATCGGACAGCCTTCGTGAAATCTCAGTTCGTATCGACCATATCTCGTGATCTACTGATCCAAATCCAATGAAATTTTAAGGGAAGCTCGCATACATGCTGAGGATCGTGTCCACCAAATTTGAGCTCAATTGGAGGTAATCTTGATCGATTCGAAATGACTTCGTATCGATCACAGGTCGACTTGAAACTTTCTGGAATTAGTCGAATGGGTCCTCTCACGTGCCAGACCAATTCTCCCGGAGTTTGAGCGAGATTTGAGCTTCCTACGCCTATAAATAGAGCCCCAAAATCAACAGAAAAAGGATCTTTTTTCTCTGAAGCGTCCAGACTCTGCCGGATTGAGATTTGCTTCCTACTTTTGCTGTCAATTTCGAATTCTAATCTATAATCCGCTGTTCATTGCTGTAACCGCTTGTAATCATTGAAAGAGAATCAATAAAATCATCAAAACTTCATAGTGGACGTAGGCTAAACGCCGAACCACTCTAAATTGCTTGTCTGTGCATTTTACATTTCTGTCTGTTGGAGTTTTTGTTAGATAACCTCTGTTTTACATTTATAATCTTCACTTTATCTCTTCAAACAACTCCCGAAGAGTGTCGTGCCCATTTTTGGTACAAACACTTTGGTGCTTTCACTGAGAAACCCAGTTTTTTCTCCCGCTCATTGGATCTGCCGTCGATACCAGATTGCACAAATCCAAGAGGAAGATCCAGATATCCAGTCCGGAATCCTTCCATTCTATTCAGATTTGCTCAAAATCTAGGAGAGGACACCACCACCGAGAATGGTCAGCACAAGAACTGGCGCTACTACTGCAGAGCAAGAAGGCCGAGATAGGCAGAATCCCACACAGCCGCCTTCTTCCAATCAAGACAATACCACTCACTCGGACTCAACGGGGCTAGTCACCCGACAGAGTTTCAAGTATTGCTCCAGGAGCTGACCCAAAGCCGTCAGTAGTTGGCGGAACAGTTGCGCGCCAATATCGAGCTGACCAACCAGCTAAACCGCCGGGGGCATAGAAGGTCCATGAGAGATGATGCCTCCAGAGCGTCTACCGAAAGCTCGGCTTCATCTGATTATCACCACCGATCTACTCGTCCTCGGCTAGAGGGGAGTCGCGCTCAAGCTGCTGAATATCAGCCCGCCTTAACTGTTGGGCAACTGAGGGTAGGACCATCGGCCAGCTTCCAAACGGGTCCCTCAACACGAGGAGGTACTGCCCCACAGTACACTACTGCCCCACAGTACACCAGGGATAACCGCGCCACAACCGCCGTAGCAGAAACAAGGGTTGATACCCGAAATCAATCAGAGCCGATCAATCAACAGCGTGGACATACTCCCAAACCTTATGTCCCAGAAGATGCTGAGCCAAGGAGGCGAGATATGGATCGTCGACAGCGCCCGATCCAAACTCGCACCGTGGAACCCGACCACGCCTTAGCTCATCAAGCTCAGAACCTGCCTGTGTCGGATATATCAACCATGATACGTCAGATGATCCGCGAGAGTCAGGGGCTCACTAATGATGATTGGGGGATTTCTCGTAGTCATACCCCTTTCACAGACGAAGTGTTACACGCTGAACCCCCTAGGCGATTCAGAATGCCAACTCTCCCGATGTATGAAGGAAATAGTGACCCCAACCAGCATATTCTGAAATATGAATGGTCGATGAGCGCTGCAAGGGCTGACGATGCAGTGAAGTGTCGAAGTTTCCCCATCTCTTTGGGGGGAATCGCGACAATGTGGTTTACACGCCTACCACCTAGATCAATTTCTTCATTTGATCAATTGGCCAAGAGGTTTGTAGAGCAATTCCGTATGCATGTTGCTAGGCCAAAAGACGTTAACACCCTGTCCAGCGTCACTCAAGCTCATGGAGAAACGCTCAGACGTTACCTGGAGAGGTTCCACGCGGCATGTGTTGAGATCACCAATCCTAACGATAATTCAATATTGATGGCTCAGACCAAGGGAATTGATCCTGATTCTGAATTCGGGAACTGGCTAGCTGGAAAACCGTCCGCATCGTTGGACCGTTTTTACTCCAAGGCCGCACAATTCTTGCGGCAAGAGGACGCAAAACAGTCTAGGAAGCAGGACGATGCGAGGCCCAGCATTGAGGGAATACAGAGCAATGTAGCAGTTAAACAGTCCAGTGAGAGTTCCGGGAAAGTTCAACTGAATATACAAAACAAACAGACCCAGCAGAGAGGAAACAATGGCCAGAATAAGAAGAGAGATGAGAACCGAGGTCCGCGACGTAGAGCTCAGATGTTCGACAGTTATACACCGCTAAACACGTCATTGGAGAATGTATACTTATAGACTTGTAACACTGTACAGTATAAGAAACCTGCTCCGAAGCCCTCGTCGGAGAGGCAGGTTCAGACAGGGAAATTCTGTAGGTTCCATGAGAGCTATGGACACAATACCAATGAGTGTCGGCACTTACAGGACCTCATCGAGAAATTGATTAGAGAGAGGAAGCTAGATCAGTTTGTACGGGCGCCGCAGTCTGGCGGAGCGGGCCCCTCGAATCAAAATCGTTCACAAAATCAGGAAAGAGAGGAGGAACCCGCCCGTGCGGGCGGGAGATTGGTTATTAACACAATAAGTGGTGGTCCTCATCCGGCAGACAGAAGCTGGGGGGAAATGGAGTCGTATGCCAGTTCTATCAGGCATGCGGACTTCGAGTGTTGTAGTAATTGCGAAGACGGGACCCCGGCGAAGCAACAAAAGGTAATATCTGATGATATTGTGTTCAGGAACTGAGACGCCGATAAAGTCGAAGCCCCTACAATCGACCCACTAGTCATATCTGCCCAGGTAGGTCCTGCTTGGATGAAGAGGATCCTGGTTGACAGTGGGAGCTCTGTGAATATCTTGCTTAAATGGGCTTACGATCTAATGAAGATGGAGACAAAGGATTTGAAACCCTGTTTATCCAGAATCCATGGTTTCAACGGAAGTGCCACGATACCCATCGGAATAACTGAACTCCTAGTCGAGTTAGGCGTTGGAGAACGCCGGAGGGTCCGAATGTTACAATTTGTTGTGCTAGAAATTGATTCGCCATATAATGCATTTCTGGGTCGACCAGCCCTAGCTGAGTTCAGGGCGGCGATCGCCCCATGGTGTCTGACTTTGAAATTTCCCACTGATCATGGGATTGGAGTTGTTCAAGGAGATCAAGCCACAGGAAGGGCCTGTTATGTTGCTGAGCTGCGCGGGGCACAGCGTAAAGAGAAGGGAAAGGGCGTAGAGGAATCTCTCTACGTCCGCTCTATTGATAATTGACAATTGATGCCTGGGTCTCGGCTCGGGAACCACGACCAGTTCCTGAAAGATCTGGACCCTAGGGACAACGAGGATAAAGACGAATCAATGGAGAGTCAAGCTTCTCCAGCCGAACTGACTGTGGACGTCCCAATCAGTGAGGATGATGATTCAAAGATGTTGAAAGTTGGGTCTCAACTGAACAAGCAGACACAGCAGGAATTGGTCGAATTTCTTCGGGCGAATCTCGACGTCTTCGCCTGGACACACTCTGACATGTGCGGGATCTCGCCGAGCATTGCAAGTCACTCCCTGAATATAGATCCGCGACATGTCCCAGTAAAGCAGAAAAGGCGCGGTATGGATCTAGAGAGATCTGCCGCCCTTAAGGAGGAAGTTGATAAACTACAATCGAACGGGTTCATTCGAGATGCTTTGTATCCAGAATGGGTGTCCAACCCTGTACTAGTTCGGAAACCAAACGGGAAGTGGAGAACCTGCGTTGTTTACTCTGACCTAAACAAGGCCTGTCCAAAAGATAGCTTCCCACTTCCGCAAATCGATCAGCTCGTGGATTCAACAGCCGAACATGAACTACTATCCTTTATGGACGCTTATTCCGGCTACAACCAAATACCCATGCATTTACCTGATCAGGAACATACCAGCTTCGTGACCGATCTGGGACTCTATTGTTACAAAGTCATGTCGTTTGGTCTAAAGAACGCTGGAGCAACATACCAACGCTTAGTCAACCGGATGTTCGCTGATCAGATCGGGAAGACCATGGAGGTTTATGTGGATGACATGTTGGTGAAGTCCCGATTCTCCACAGATCACGTCAGAGATTTGAATTCAATGTTCGGCATCCTCCGAGAGTACGGAATGAAGCTCAACCCACTCAAGTGTCACTTTGGCGTTGCATCCGGAAAATTCCTTGGGTTCATCGTCAACGCTCGAGGAATAGAGGCGAATCCTGAGAAGATCTGGGCTATTAGAAATTTGCAAACCCCTAGAACCATAAAGCAAGTCCAAAGTCTTAACGGAAAGGTCGCAGCATTGAGCAGGTTAATTTCAAAGTCCACCGATAAATGCATTCCTTTCTTCGACCTGATCCGGAAGGGCAAACGGAACTTTGAATGGACCACGGAGTGTGAGGGCGCGTTCCGATCATTAGTTCAACATCTCTCCTCACCTCCGATCTTATCAAAACCGGTTGACCACGAGCAACTATATCTCTACCTGGCAGTATCAGAACATGCGATCAGTGCTGCTCTAGTCCGGGAAGAAGACAAAGTGCAAAACCCGGTCTACTATATTAGTAAGCGGCTAACAGGAGCTGAAAGAAATTATCCGAGACTGGAGAAACTGGCCTATTGCTTGGTCATTGCCTCAAGAAAGCTCCGCCATTACTTCCAAGCTCATCCACTTACTGTGTACACCGACCAGCCGTTACGACAGGTCCTCACGCGGCCTGAGACGTCCGGTAGGTTACTCAAGTGGAACATTGAGCTAAGCCAATTTGATATCGCATACGCTCCGCGGAGGGCCATTCAAGGACAAGTCCTGGCAGATTTCATAGCTGAATTCACCATTCCCGAAGACTTGCCCGAGACCAGTAAATCTCCCGAATACATCTGGAAGCTGTATACTGATGGTGCGTCAAATGACCGGTGTTCGGGCGCTGGGGTTGTACTTGAGACTCCCGAGGGCCGATCCATATGTTATGCTCTTAGATTCGACTTTCGTGCAACTAATAATGAAGCCGAATATGAAGCCCTCCTAACTGGCTTAAAACTTGCCAGAGACTTGAGAATTATCGCTGTGGAAATTTACTGCGATTCACAGTTAGTGGTATGTCAAGTACGAGGAGAATATCAGGCAAGAGACCGAAGACTGGCTGCTTACTTGGCTCGAGTTCAGGAAATATTAAACCAGTTTGATTATTATGCCATCTATTATGTGCCTCGGGAGCACAATCAGAAAGCCGATTCACTGGCAAAGTTAGCTAGCACGGGTGAAGCGCAACAAATGGGACTTATCCCTGTTGAAACCTTGGCCTCCCCGAGCATCGATCGGGTAGAAATGAACTCTGTATTTGAAACCGCTCCCAGTAGAGAATCTTGGATGACTCCGTATCGGAATTACATTGAGAATGGGGCGCTGCCTGAACCTAGAAATGAGAAGACACAAATTCAGCGAAAAGCTTCGCGGTTCGTCATCCAAAACGGATTCATGTACAGGAGAGGTTATTCCGTTCCTCTCCTCAGGTGTATCGCCCACGAGGAAATCAAACGAGTGTTACATGACGTGCACGAAGGAGAGTGTGGCGATCATACCGGAGGACAAGCTCTTGCTAAGAAGATACCCCGATATGGGTACTACTGGCCGACAGTGAACCGAGATGCGGCAAACTATGCCCAGAAGTGCGATAAATGCCAAATACATGCCCGAATTCCGAGAGCTCCGCCTACTGAAATAACCCAAATGGTCAGTCCCTGGCCATTCGCAATGTGGGGCATCGACATCATCGGCGCTTTACCTTTAGCAAAAGGCGGTGCGAGATACGCCATCGTCGCCGTTGACAACTTCACAAAGTGGGCTGAGGCCGAAGCCCTTGCAACCATTACGACAAAGAAAGTGATAAATTTCGTGGTTCGCAACATCATCTGTCGATTTGGACTCCCGCATACTATCATCACTGATAACGGAGCCCAATTCGAGAGTGCGGAATTCAAGAATTTCTGTCAACGGTTTCATATCCGCAAAAAGTTCTCGGCTGTCGCACACCCCCAAGTGAATGGACAGGTTGAAGCTGTCAATAAAGTTACAAAATCGATCCTGAAGAAACGATTGGAGAAGGCTGGGGGCAAGTGGGTCGATGAACTTCCTATGGCGTTATGGGCCTATCGAACGACCCACAAAACCGCGACCGGACACACTCCGTTTTCCTTATCTTATGGCTCAGAGGCCGTTATTCCGGTCGAGACAGAAGTGTTCTCTCATCGCGTGACTTACTATGATCCGAAAACGAACGCTATACTCCTGGCTGAATCTTTGGATCTATTGGATGAAAAACGGGAAGAGGCTAATTTGAGAGCAGCCGCACATCGAAGCCGGGTCGCCCGACTGTACAACACCAAAGTTCGACCTCGAACCTTTGAACTCGGCGACCTCGTGCTCAAGAGAATCTACCCAGTTCCTTCACACATGAAGCCGAACTGGGGAGGACCGTATGTAATTACACGAAAGCTCGGAGATGGTACATTCAAGCTGTCGACTGTTGACGGTCTCGATTTACCAAGGGCTTGGAACAGCGAAAGTCTCCGTCGCTATTACATATGACAGGCTTTATTTATTTCATTCTATTTAGCAATTTTGTTTCTGCATTTCGAAATTTGAATTTTGTAATAAGGCAACTGACTTTGCCGCACTTTCTTATTTCAGCAATAAAATGCCACTTCTTCGAGTCAGAGCTGTGATTCATTAAGTACGATATACGACATCACGATGCACGAAGAGCTAAATCCCATCACGCTGTGGGACTTATTCAAATGGAGGGTGGCTGTGATACGACCGGCCACTCACTAGGTGAAACCCGAGCTCGGGGGCAAGCCATGACACCGATATTGATAGGATTGACACACGACAATCCTGCAATCGACTCCGTATTCCCAGAGTGCGAAGCGGAGCATAAACATTCAACTCCGTGTTCCCAGAGTGCGAAGCGGAGTATAAACATTCAAGCGGAGCATAAACATTCAACTCCGTGTTCCCATAGTGCGAAGCGAAGCATAAACATTCAACTTCGTGTTCCCAGAGTGCGAAGCGGAGTATAAACATTCGACTCCGTATTCCCAGAGTGCGAAGCGGAGTATAAACATTCGACTCCGTATTCCCAGAGTGCGAAGCGGAGTATAAACATTCGACTCCGTATTCCCAGAGTGCGAAGCGGAGCATAAACCTTCAACTCCGTGTTCCCAGAGTGCGAAGCGGAGTATAAACATTCGACTCCGTATTCCCAGAGTGCGAAGCGGAGTATAAACATTCGACTCCGTGATCCCAGAGTGCGAAGCGGAGTTTAAACATCAGTCAACTCCCAGATGACTTATATCCCCGGAGTGTGGATGAAACAATTCATAAGAGAACGAGTGGAATTCGACCTCTCGGTCCTCGCTTAATGCAATCACAAGCTGATCATCACAACTTAACCCTGGAACTGGGGGCAGAGGTAAATGTCAATCGTTACCCGAAACTGTACGATGTTCAGCTCCGATGCGATCCCCTATCACAACTCAAGTTCGAGATTTCCATACTTAACAAGCGAAATGAGCTATTCTTGAAACAATAAGATAATGCAAGTACACCGGACCAAAGTCCAAACACTGCAATATTCAAGCATAGAAAGGAGCATAAGCTAAAACTAGAAGACAAAATTTTATTTTCAACTAAATCAAAAGCTGCGGTTCATACATGAGCCTTTCCAAAATACTCCTACTTGCAGGGGCCGAACCCGCATCTAAACACGGCCTACAAAAGGGAAAAAAGAAAAATGACAAAATCCCTAACTGCCAAAAAAGAAAAGTATGCCTAAAAGGAATGTCTAATCCTTCTGCTTCCTCAACTTCTTCTTTCTCGAGGAGCTACTAGAGCCACCAGTGCCCTTGCGCTTGGAACCTTTCTCCTTAGGCAGGCTCCCCTCGGGTGAAGGCATAATGTCGACGTCCTCATCCGAACTGGACTCTATGGGAATGCTTCTCGCGGGAGGAGTTGGAGGAATAGAATCCGCGGCCGGAGGAGGGGCGGATACACTAGTATCAATAAGCGTGCCCCCAGGATACACAATCATAAGAGGAGTAGGGCACCGTCCCGCTGCTCCGCCATCTACATCGCCGCCGTGCGCCGCGGCCGCCATCTCGGCATTAATTTCGGCCAACATCGCCGCTTCCCGTTGTGCTCTGGCCTCGCTATGGGTTGTGATAGTCTGAGTAGAAGTGTCGGAAGTAGACGAGAATCCACCCAGGCCAAACGGCAGGTCCGCAAAAGGATCACTCTGACGGCCGAGGAGCTCGTTTATCATCTGTTCATCGAAAGAAAGTGAGCTCCCCTGCGTTACTCTGACTGGTGCCATTGCTGCGATGGAAGTTGCCTCAGAAATGATGGCTTCTGGCGCTTGGCCTGATTCTTGGGCGGTAAGAGGCGCGGCTGGTGCAACTTCTGTCACTGATCAAAGAAAAAGGACATGTCATTAGCAACACTTCAACACAAACTCTTCAATCCAAATATACAAGAAGTTAGTTCAGAGTACCTTCCTCGGTTTGGCTCGAGGTCGTCTGAACAACTTCGGAAGGATGTTCCTTAACAGGAGATAGATGTGGTCGGTCTGGATCATATGCCGGGATGTGCTGCGAGTCGATCATCGGAGTTGGCTCAGATTGATATGACAAGACTATCTCATAACATGGTGCTCTGCACCAGAACTTTCTCCGACTTCCTGAGTCTGGGCACCAAGCCTCTCCTTATCGTGGGAAATCATGGAGTCATGGAGAACCTTCTTTTCGTCATCATTGAGAATGCGGTTCTCCAGCTCGAATTCGTCAAGGGCTTCATCAGGGTGCCCAGACTTCTCCTCATCAACCAGTAAGTTCCAGGCGTTATAGAGATGCGTGGGGTAATCGTCAAGCCATGTCAAATCTCGGTGCCTTAGCACATTGGCGTTGTACGTGACGAGTAGCTCTTCCACCTCGGCCTCAATCCTGGCCTCCTCCTTCCGTACCTTCTCATCAACCCCAGCCTCAGCTTCGTGAGCTTGTTGCATAGCCGCTTCTTTCTCCTTTCGGAGCGTCACTGCCTGATCATAGGCCTCCTGCGCAGAGACATTAGCTGCGTCTTTTTCCTTCGCCATCTCGGAAAACTTTGATTTCAGCTCATTAAGCTCCTTGAGAGCATCATCCCTCTCGGCGGTGATGGTGGTGTTCCTATGACCCATGTCCTCGATGGCGGTATAATGCTCTTGCTTCATCCTGGTCATGGCAGCGTTTACTTCATCAACCTTCTTTAGAGCCTCCATTTCAGATTTACGGGAAGACTCAGCCTCCGAGTTGAGCGCTTTTATGATTCGGTCGTTGTGACCCAACTCCTTCTCGAGCTTCTCAATAGTGACGCCCCGATCGAATGCCACTTTGGACGCTTTCCTCGCGGCCCGTCCCCATTCCCTGTACTGGAAAAAGATGTCCGCAACATAATCATGGATAGTGGTTTCAGCGGTTGGCGGAATTCTCTTCAAGTGCGGAGGGAAGACATAGCCATCAAAACAGATGTCGGGAAATTCCTTCCTCATCTATGCCAATTTAAGCGCTCCTTCACTAGACGCTTCAGTCGGGACCGATACAGTAGCCGAGGAGGTGGCTATTTCAGTCCTGCGTGGAGGATCGGACCTCGAAGCTTGAGAAGGTGGCCTAGGCCGTGAAGTTTCAGGAGGACGAACAACTGCTACCGTAGGAGGTGCAGAGGTCCTGGGAGGAGGAGAGCGAGATCGGGATCGGTGATCGTACCCCCTGTCTCTATCAGACCTCTCCTGACCAGAGTGTCCGGAGTCGTAGTCCCTCTCACCCTCTCTCCTGCGTGGCTCGTGATAACGGCGCTTGCTGCGCAAACTACCAAGCACAGAACTTTGCCCAGACATGGTACCTGAAAAACAAACCACGAAGAATCAGTAGCCGTTTACAATATGTTGTTTACGGTTAGGAAAGTGTGTTGTGTCATGAAGAAGTGTGTGAATGTGTAACCCCCCGGCCCAACCAGAAATGTCAATCGCACTGGCAGGAAGAGACTCGCTAACATCGACGATATGTCGCGGTCCACCCAATTCAACGTCGCGTTGCTCGGGCTCGATGTCCGAAATTGGAGGGTCAGCGGGCCCTTCGAATTGATTTTCAGCTGGCAGGGAGGGTGCTTCCACAATCCTAACTCCTGGCAGAGGACGGTGTAAAACCACAGACTTCCGCCTCCCGGACTTAGGCTGTTTTGAGGCCACTGCTTTGCCTTTCCTCTTTGCATCAGAATCCGGGGTTGCATTAGCGGGTCCGACCAACGGTTCCTCGTCGGTATGAGTTCTCTCGAAATTGGGTTCCTCAATTATCACAACCTTGGGTTTCTTCCGCTTGACCTTTTCTCTGGAGACGGTCTTTAATGCACCATCGAGCCTTATGCTCTGCCTCCGCCCGATCAGCCCAAGAACTCTAAGGTTCTGATCCGTCAGTAGCAACTCGATATTCCTTTCTTCGCTAGGGACTTCTTGAAGGACACGAACTATCTCTTTATAGTAGCCGCCTTCAGGTCGCTGGATTATTGCTTAAAGAAAGAGAATAGGAGATATGAGTTTAATTTCATTCAAAAATTGCCCCATCGATTACTCGGGAAAAAGACAATGCTTAGGTCTAAACAGCCATCTTCTGGCAAACCCCGGTGGACAACGGACATAGAACCACTCTGACTTGAAGTAGCTCAGCCTAGTCCACGACCCCGTGACAACTTGGCAGTTTCTAACAGACTCCAAAAATGTAAAAGATGGGCTGTCAGTTCGACTCTTGAAGTTGAAAAGGTATCTTATCTCGGTCGGGCGGGGAGGCCGGTAGAGGTATTCCATAAATGCGATGAACAAGCCATTGAGTGAGGCATATCCATTTGGATGTAGTTGAGAAGGAGCAATATCCAAGTAAGCCAACACTTCTCTTATGTAATCATTGAACGGAGGAAGTGTGCCGGCTGCGCACGCATGTCGATTAAAAGCAGTGTACCCCTCTGGGGGATTGTGTGGTCTGTCGTCCGGTCCAGGCAACATTACATCGTCCAACGATAAGCCATGCCTTAGGCATATTCTCCCTAGCGTATCTTCTGAGATATTGGACGGAACAGAGTCCGGTGGATTGTTTATGAAGGATGCATCAGGTAACTCGTCCGGAGCTGGACCGATGACTTCGGCCTCGATGTCCGGAATCTCAAGTCTGGAAATTTCTTGCTGCTGTGAACTTGACGGTTCCATAACTGGCTAACTCACGAGAAGCCATTATTAGACGATAAAAAGCCCATGCATTCCCCCGTGTAAAGTGTGTGTTGTGCAGTGCGGTGCTGTGCATTACTTGGGCGAATTCTGCAAGGTTAAAGAAAATTTATGGACGACAAGGGTAATCAGATCCCAGTCGGAACGACCGTCATCACTGACCGTCATCCTCAAACCGTCCCAATGTTGGCAATCGATTCAAGTTAAAGTTCGTTGTCACAGTGTTAGGTTATAGTTCCATCGACGAGCTTCGATAGGCAGTCAGATATGCAGTTAACAGTCAAGTTCAGATATGCAAGAATGAAGCTGTCGGGGTTATATTATCGAGTGCTCGGAGGATTTCGTATCCATCCAAGGGAGGGTTCGAATCGATCGTGAGGAATTTATTCGCTTCCCTCAAGTTCTGAATTTCATATCGATCACCGGGGGCATACTTCGAATCGATCGTCACTATTCAAGTTTGCATCGATCAGGAAAGCCACGGTTTCACATCGATCACATTCGAATCGATGTTTGTAGTATCGATCAAGACGAATCAATTTCGTATCGATCTGAAACCGAGGGTTTCGAAACGATGGCTCGCTTAATCCTCACATCGATTGTTGTTGAACGATGCGATCTACTGCCATCCCCACCGACACGAACCAAAACGCCTCCATTAGGATATCCTTGAAATCGATGCGAAATCCAAACGGAGACGTTTTTGCCCACGTCGATTCGAACACAGGCCCCCAGATCTGCTCGAAACACAGTTCGATCCACTTTTATTTTGTCCACTCTTTCTTCTCCAATCAACGGAGACGCCGCCATGGCTATTTTCGACCAAGTTTTGACCCAGATCTAACCTTAAAGGCTGCCGGGCTTGATGATTGGTGAAGATAAAGTGGATCTGAGATCCAAGCGTTGTCGCCTGGATTCAAGTGCAACCGGATTATTACCTAATTTGAGGTTCAAATTCGAAGAATTGGAAGTATGAATCTAATCGATTTGAGAGCAGAATGCAGTTCTTCTTCTTTCTCGAAGGATGCAGATCGATGCGAAAGCAGGAGGCAACAGTAAAAAGTAGAAAGTAAAAAAGTGAAAAATGGGCTAAGTCCCAGGTATTTATATGAAGTCTGGAGGCGAACTGGGTCGATTCGTCTCCCAGTCAGCGTAACCGGTCGCAAGCGGTCAAATGATGGATCTGTGCAAGCGCCTTCTTCGAATCCATCAGACTGTGCCTCCAACGAGTCGAAATATTCACCAGATGCCATCGATTCGATACATCCACTTTATGATCCATCGACTCACAACAGTGCAGACCTATCGATACGAGCGTAGATTTCGTATCCATCGGAACCTATCGATACGAACAATCAATTTGTATCCATCAGATGTCGCCAATTCAAATCAGAATCCACCATGGCTTGCGACCATCGATACGAATCCATTTCGTATCGATCAAGATGACCCGCATCGATACAGAGAAAAGATTTCCAACTTTTAGCATCGATTCATGAGAGGACCGATACATGAGGATGGTTAAAGAGTACGGCTCTCAAATTATTCAAAGAAGACCTGCAGCTTTTCAAAGCACGTCATGTTTTCACAAGACGCACTTTGGGGGGCAAATGTTATCCCGCCTTTTGGCAAGGCCGGGACACCAAGGAGCCGACTAGAGAACAAGGATAGCACGCCATGGATATCACTGAATTTTGTCTGAGCCCAGAATGAGCTACAATTGATAGGACATAACAAGAAAAGCCATAGAGATCAGCACCTCAAATTTCAAGTCAATCCGGACTCGTACGCTCAAGTTATGATCGAGTCAAATTGAAGGGAAAAGCCCAGATTTCGTATCCATCACTCTAGACAATTTCGTATCCATCACTCTGGGCAATTTCGTATCCATCACCGAAGCCCTGGTTCGAATCGATCAAGGTTCGCACCAATCAGCTTCAAATCCATCAAGATAACCAGGTTCGACTTGATTTCCTTCGTATCCATCGAGCTCGTATCAATGGACTCCGTACACATCGGCAGTTGAAGCGCTTCGTATCCTTCAGCCAGTGTCTGCCTCGTACCCATGAGAGAAAGGGTTGTTCGTATCCATCAGTCCATGTCCACTTCGTATCCACTAGAAATCCTTGCTTTGAATACGTGCCCAGTGACTTGTTCATATCCATCGAGTCAACCAGCTAGGATGACGTGTCATCCATCGATGCAAAAAAGGCGAGATGCATGGAGTCGAAGCAGTCAATACGGCGCAAAGACCGGATCGAGGCGAAGCGCGCGCACCACGTCATCCCAAGAGCACGCGCGAACATCGACACGAAGGTATCGAGTCGAAATCATGGAGACGAATCGGACAGCCTTCAAGAAATCTCAGTTCGTATCGACCATATCTCGTGATCTACTGATCCAAATCCAATGAAATTTTAAGGGAAGCTCGCATACATGCTGAGGATCGTGTCCACCAAATTTGAGCTCAATTGGAGGTAATCTTGATCGATTCGAAATGACTTCGTATCGATCACAGGTCGACTTGAAACTTTCTGGAATTAGTCGAATGGGTCCTCTCACGTGCCAGACCAATTCTCCCAGAGTTTGAGCTAGATTTGAGCTTCCTACACCTATAAATAGAGCCCCAGAATCAACAGAAAAAGGATCTTTTTTCTCTGAAGCGTCCAGACTCTGCCGGATTGAGATTTGCATCCTACTTTTGCTGTCAATTTCGAATTCTAATCTATAATCCGCTGTTCATTGCTGTAACCGCTTGTAATCATTGAAAGAGAATCAATAAAATCATCAAAACTTCATAGTGGACGTAGGCTATACGCCGAACCACTCTAAATTGCTTGTCTGTGCATTTTACATTTTTGTCTGTTGGAGTTTTTGTTAGATAACCTCTGTTTTACATTTATAATCTTCACTTTATCTTTTCAAACAACTCCCGAAGAGTGTCGTGCCCATTTTTGGTACAAACAACGGACGGCTGAAAGAATGTGCCGGTCATTCAATTAACGGTGATATCGAAGCAATGATAACAGTGATAGCCAGAGTCATGGATGTTTGGTTGTATCGTCATTCGGTCTCAAGAGCAGTGTTTTCTGGGTGCTTATCTGATCTTGGTTTAGGCCTTGGGGGTTTGTGCTTGGAAAACATCGCCCTTGACTCGAGTGATAATTGCTTTACTTTACATTGTATGCTCTGCTATGTTTGCTTATACTTAGTGTGTGTCTGGGGGCTATCACTGTAGAAAGAGGTTGGAGTGGGAGGGTTGTATTCCTATTCCTTTTCCTTTATGCTCTTTTGGTATGTTGTTAGTTAATTTACTGCTCACTAAGACTGTTGTCTGACTCAAGGCTTTATGTTTTAACTCTTATTTCCTTGGGCTGTTCATCCATTTTGGGACGGGCAGACTAGGTAGCAGGTGACAGGTGCTGTTCTCTTCTCACGATGCTGATATCGAAGACGAGCTGGAGGGTTGCATATTTTCTTCTTACTATATGTACTGGATGTTCCGCTGCTTTGTATTCTCTGAGTGATATGTAGTGAGGCTTGTTGTATTGACTATTCAGATGTTTGTATGCAACTATTATGAAGTTTTATTGATGAGATTCTACTCTGTAAAGCTTCACTATATATATGTTCTATTGTATATTGTCCATGCGCTGTGAGTAATACGATAGATTCTGTTGTTTTAATTTACCTTGACAATCGTCCATGGCTGCCTGGCACACTTTACAGCGCACTATCTCTAGATTCGGTGCAGGGGTTATGGGCGGTCGTCACATTTGGTATCAGAGCATTGGTTAATCGATTTTACCCAACGCTCACTGACGTAACTACGTATGAGAGACGTAATTGTATTTTGATGGATGAATACTATATATAATATAGTAGCTTAGTAGAGTTTGAGTCCTTTATGCAGTTGTTTCTCTAGATGTTCTGATCATTCCTTTTTATAGATATTGAGAATGAGTCGAAGAGGGAGACCAGCTGCAAGGGAAGGATGTGCTACTGAGGGGGCTGCTGATTATGCAGCTATGTTCGAAGCTATGATGACTTCAATCATGAGAAGGATACCAGTTTCGAGGGCAGCAGTAGATGTTGGGGTTCAAGTTCAAACTCCAAAGCCGGTGGATTTTGCTAAGTTGTGTAAAGACTACACTGCTCTTGGAGGGAAGGTTTTCTTGGGAACAGAATCAACTATTGAGGTCCAGAGATGGATAGAAGCTTGTAGAAGGATCTTTGGTGATTTGGGAATTGAGGATGCCACTAAGAGGAAGTTGGCATCGAGATAGCTTCAAGGGAGAGCCTCTGATTGGTGGAACTCTATTACCATCAATACTCCGGAGGAAGAGATTACTTGGGAGCAATTCCAAGTCAGGTTTGAAGCGAAGTTCATTTCTACAGCTCAGAAGTCTGTTCTGTTCAAGAAGTTCGTGGAGCTCAAGCAAGGTGGGAGACCAGTTCTTGAGTATGTTTCTGAGTTTGAAGCTTTGTCCAAGTATGCCCGGTCATATATAGAATCTGCTTATCAGAAGAATGAGAAGTTTGTGACAGGCTTGGATAGTTATCTTGGGAGGCAGTTGGTGGATCATTTGGACGATTCATTTGAGAAGCTTGTGGAGAAAGCTCTCAGGCATGAGAGTCTGTTTCCTAAGGAAGGATCTGTTGTTGCTGTGACCAGGGAAGAGTCTAAACCCCAGCAGGGTGGAAACAAGAAGAGGAAGCAGCAGCAGCAGAAGGGTAAGGATGGCCAGAAGAAGCCGAAAGGCGAGGTGACTTGCTACAATTGTCAGCAGAAGGGCCATTTCTCGAAGGATTGTAAGAATCCGAAGGCACCGATGAAGTGTCACAACTGTGACAAACCGGGGCATTTCAGGAAGAATTGTCCAGAACCGAGGAGGGACAAGCAGATTGGGCAAGCTTATGCTTTGGGAGCTGTTCCGTCGTCTTCAAAAGCTTCTACCGCTGAAGAGAAGGGAAATAGTGTGGTGGTTCAAGGTACTCTTTTCCTATGTGGTGTTCCAGTTAGAGTTCTGTTTGATACTGGAGCGTCGCATTCGTTTGTTTGTAGTGAACTCGTAGGTCGGTTAAGTTTGGAACCGGATATTGTTGATAGGCCATTGGTTGTGACTAACCCAGTTGGGGGTTCGTCTTGTTTGTGTATGTTATGCCGTGGTCTGATTGTGTCGAGTCATGGTTGCTCTTTTGTTTGTGATTGTTTTGTTCTGAACTTTGCAGGGTTCGGAATTATTTTGGGTATGGACTGGCTTAGGAGGTATGCGGCAAAGGTTGATTGTGAGAGGCTGGAAGTGACAGTCGAGAATGTGGAAGGGCGAAAGATTGTGATACGATGTAAGCATGAAGAAGGCGTCTTCATGAGCTTCATGTATTCGCTGGTTGTTCCACGGGATGGACTGTCATCAGTGCCGATCGCTAATGGATTCGAGGATGTCTTTGACGAAGTCAAACGGTTGCCGCCGCATAGAGAGATCGAATTTCGTATAGATCTAGTTGAAGGAGCCAGACCTGTTGTGATGCCTCTTAGGCGAATGGCGCCTAGGGAACAGCAAGAGTTGAGGGTGCAAGTTGATGATCTTTTGCAGAAAGGATTCATTCGGCGTAGTGTGTCCGAGTGGGGTGCACCAGTTGTGTTTGCAACCAAGGCAGATGGGTCGTTGAGATTGTGTGTAGATTATCGTGAGCTGAATAAGGTGACTAAGAAGAACAAGTATCCATTGCCGAGAATATGAAATGACCCTCCTCTTTCTACCTTAATTTCATAAGGATTTTTTTTTCATCAAAGGGAATTTAAATCAAATATAAATCAAAATGCCATACAAACTATTGACATAGCCACTTATTTCTTTTCTAAGTCTTGTTCTACTGCCATAGGTGCACTTTGACAAATACTAACACATATATATATATTTATCTTGCCTAGATAATTCTATTTAACTCTAAAATAGTATTTACTTGATCTCATGATAGTTATCAAAGTTGATATTAATTAATAACAATAAGTTGAATTGACAAAAATTGATAAACCTTGGGAATTTACTCGAAAATAGGCAAATTAGGCAAAATCAGCAGTTCAGACGTCTAAATTTCTATGACAGACGTCTAGATTTGATCTCAGACGACTAAATTTTTATGACAGACGTCTCAGAGTGTCTAAATTTTAAGCAGAGAGTAGAAAACATTTTGAACTAAATTCAGACATCTAAATTTTTATTGACAGACGTCTAAATTAGATCTCGGACGTCTAAATTATTATGACAGACGTCTCAGAGTGTCTAAATTTTAAACAGAGAGTAGAAAACATTTTGAACTAAAATCAGACATCTAAATTTTTATTGACAGATGTCTAAATTAGATCTCAGACGTCTAAATTATTATGACAGACGTCTAAGTTTAATCTCAGACGTCTAAATTATTAAGACTGCCGTCTAAATTTGATCTCTATGTACATGCATATTCACATTCAATTTATATGTGTCTGGATGTCCACCTACGTTCATTTACACTTTTAAGTTTGATTTAAACTTCCTTTGAACTATCAGAGTCATTTTCTTTTCAAACAATTCAACCAGGATTCAAAACTTATTACCAATATAAATATATCAGTGCATCCTTAGTAATACACACATACATATGAGGATGTAAGTGTTTATCTTGTTTAAATTCAGAGTATATATATATTTTTGTTAAACAAGTGTATCCTGCTTGATTTGGATTCTAGCAATTCTGACTAAGGTTAATTACTATATTCTTTTGAATATTTGTAACAAGTCAGTAAATCCTATACATATCTAATTTATATGAACTTAAAAATATCCACAAGAATAATTCCAGGTTTTTATAGCTAGACTCAGATTTTTAACCTTCAAACTTAAGGTTTTAAGTAACTTGAAATTATCTAATACAATGTATGTACATACACATTTCTATTTCTCAAATACAGGCATATACCATTTACAGATTTTCATCACAATACCCAAATATATATATTTTCTTGCAAAAATTCAACCAAGTCTTTAGATTAATCCCAAATTTAATACATCATTAGATTCATTTAGAACAACTAATAAATCCAAACCTTTAAGATTATTACATACCAACCAAAACAGAACTATAAAAACTTCCCAGATTACATGCAAATATTTCATTCTAAGTTCTTATTTAATTCTAATTTAGCATGCTTATATAATCACTCTCATTAGCCACAGCAGCTTCCTATTTAGATCCAGCATTCCCTGAAAGAACATTAGAGGCTGCCCCATTTTAGATGAGACACCCCCAGATGCCATAAGCAAACAAGGGTCAGATACAAGATCTGGTATGAGTAAAATCAAAAATTCCATGATATTAGGTAAATGAGTGAGACATAAATATTTTGTTCAAGTGGGCATATAATCTTCGATCAATTTGCCTGACTTGTTTATGACTAATTATATACACATATTTAACCATGCAAACATAGGTTTCAAACAGAAATACTCAGGAACTATCATAGTTCCAGTCCAACCATCTTAGGAATAACTCAAGTTCCTACTTCATCAATTTAAGGTTGCATTTACCAAATTAATTCCTAGCCTCATCTGCCATAAAGGAATCACGGGGACACATTGCAATAAAATAATTCACAATATTGCACAAAGATCTCAGGGCTTAAACAAACCATGTGCCAACTTGCATACTTCAAATATGACAAGCATTCCAGCAGTCTTCTTGGCTCACAATCCTTAGTTTATTTACTAAGTGTTCATGTTTAATCCTATCGTGAGATAGCTAGGTGACTAAATCCCAGTATACATGAAACATTACATAGAGTTTACAAGCATAACTCAAGAACAATCTAACATTCATGTCCAGGGAAAATCATATTTTCAAGTGTTTTGGCTTAAAGAAAATACGAGAATAATTACAACTGGGAATACAGACTAGGCATGTGGGTTATTATTGTTTCATAAGCAACCATGTTTGAACTAAATTCAAGATCTAGCTTAAACAAGATTTCTGGCTCATGGATTTTCTATTTGATCAAGGGTTCAGCACTTTTGGATATTTCCATTGCAACCTTGAATCTTTCATTTGAGCCTCAGCACTTACACAAGTGTAATGCAACTCATATACATTTTGGTTTCTATGTTTTCCATGCCATATCTAAACCAGTTACAAGTATTCTCTATTTACTTTCATGATTTTATACTTTACCTTTCTGGGTGTAACCAAACAGAGCAAAACATTCAATCATCAAATCAATCAAAACATCCAGAAACACCCATTAAAACATCCATTGAAGCATCCATTAAAACCATAGTAATGGAATCAAAAACATGTAGAAAAATAACATAAATCTGGTTGCCTCATAACAGGACTTAATGCCATGGGTTTAGTGAGATTACTCACAGAAAAATGCTTCTCTTGCTAACTCAGAAAAGAATCCTTTTCAAAACTTGTTTTTCTGCTTGTAAGTATTTTCTCCTTTGTTTTCTTAAATGTTTTTGGGTAGCAAAAATGATTTTTTTCTGGTTTATACTTGGGTTTATAAGAGAGGTTTTTCTAGGGTTTTATCATTGTAAAATCTCATTTCTACCCTGGCCAAAACTCATGCATTTTGCATTTCAAATTTGTTTATTTTTCACCTTTAATATCCCGGCCATATGTGAGACATGCCTCCCCCATTTTCTTTTCCAGAATATATATATTATATTCTTACCAAGTCATGATAATTGTGTGACATTGTTCACTTGTTTATTTTCTAAAATCCTCCTTTTTATTTTCTGCCTAAAGCAATTATTTTGCTTGCAATTCGTCTTTTGCCATTTTAGTGTTATAGTTTCACTTGCTTATGTATACCTTACAGTGCTTGAAAATGTATATTTGTATACATATCTTATCTAGGCTTATTTAGTTCCTCTTAATTTCAGAAACATATGCACCTATATGTATACAGGTTTTCAAATCCTTATAACATATATGTGTATATCTTTTTTCTCTGGATTTTAAATAAAATCTGTTTACTGATTTAAAATAAAACTTACTTTTCTTATTTTCTGGGATGATACATATAATTCCAGAAATCAAATATCCATGTTGCAAAATCATGTTTTTATTGCTTTTTAATTCTTGTTTTAAATTCAAGAAATCTGGAGTTCTTCCTTGTGCCATATCAGTGTGCACGTGCACACATGCACACATACTTGCACACAATTAACTTCATATATTCCTATACAAATAATTTCAAATATTTTCAAAATTCAACTAAAACAAGATTCCATGAATTTCTGGGGCATTACAATCACCCCACCTTTTTAGGAATTGTGTCCTCACAATTTTTCTCATTTGACTTTAAACATGTCCAGATTTTATAAAATCTATCAAACATAGCATAAGCAAACAATTCAGTCAAAACAATCATACATATTAAAATTTTTAGGGATTTAGATTTTTACCTTCCACTGCAAAAAGCTTAGGGTAATCCATCTTTATCTTATCCTCTAACTCCCATGTACAATCATTAGGGTCTAGGCTCCATTGAACCTTTACCAATTTCAAAGTTTTGCTCCTCAACTTCTTTTCCTCTTTAGCTAAAATCCCCACTGGTTCTTTCTCATAGACCAAGTCAGGATTTATTTGAACTTGAGTTGGTTTTTCTAGAATTGCCTCTTTATCATGCACCCATCTCCTAAGTTGTGATACATGAAATACATTGTGCATTGCACTCATCTCTTCAGGTAGCTCCAACTTATATGCTAATGAACCTATTTTTTCCAAAATCTTGTAAGGTCCAACATATCTTGGGGTAAGTTTTCCCTGCTTTCCAAACCTCAACACCTTCTTCATAGGTGAAACTTTGATGAAAACATAATCACCAACTTCATATTCTACCTGCTTCCTCCTCATGTTTGCAAACTTCTTTTGCCTATCTTGAGCTGCTGCCATTCTTCTCCTCACCAATTCAATTTTCTCTGTAGTCTCTTTAACATACTCAGGCCCTAAGACAGCCTTTTCTCCTGCTTCAACCCAACATATTGGTGACAAACATGGTTTGCCATACAAGGCTTCAAATGGTGCCATACCTATGGTGCTTTGATAACTATTGTTATATGTAAATTCAGCCAAATGGAGGTGATCTTCCCAATTACCTCCAAAGTCCAATGCACATGCCCTCAACAAATCCTCCAAAACCTTATTTATCACTTCAGTTTGACCATCTGATTGGGGGTGGTATGCAGTACTCAAGCATAACTCACTTCCCATGGCTTCTTGAAAGCTCTTCCAAAATCTGGATGTAAAGATTGTGTCCCTATCACTCACTATAGTCTTAGGGATTCCATGCAACCTTACTATTTCTCTCATGAATATTTGAGCTAGTTTAGGTGCATTTCTTTCTGCCTTCACTGGTATAAAGTGTGCCACTTTAGTCAATCTATCAACTACTACCCAAATGCCTGTGTTTCCTCTTTTTGACCTAGGCAGACCATTTATGAAATCCATAGATATATCTTCCCACTTCCACTGTGGTATACTTAGGGGTTGTAATAGACCTGAGGGTCTTTGGGTTTCTGCTTTGACTTGTTGGCAAGTCATACACTTTGCAACATGTTTGGCCACATCAGTTTTCATCCCTCTCCACCAATAATTCCTCTTCAAATTTTGGTACATCTTGGTGCTGCCTGGGTGTATAGAATATTTGCTCCTATGATATTCATTAAGTATCTCTTCCTTCAATTCTATATCCTTTGGAACACATATTCTACCTTTATTCCTTAAGTAACCATTCTTATCAATGTGGTAGTTTGCTACTTCTTCTCCTTTTTCTATTAAAGTCTTCTTTTCTAATAAATCTAGATCTCCCCCTTGCATTTTTCCCACTTTCAAAATTAAATCTGATTGCAAAGTTATCAAACTTAATTTTCCTTTACTCCCTTCTTCAATCATCTCCATGTTTACCTCACTGTTTTCCTCAATTTCCAAATCAGTAAGTAGAGATAAATTTCTAAACTCTTCTATCATTAGCATGGCTACTTTTGCATGCTGCCTGCTCAAAGCATCTGCAACCTTATTAGCTTTTCCTGGAGTATAAAGTATGTCTAAATCATATGCTGCTAGAAACTCAACCCATCTATGTTGCCTCATATTCAAATCTTTTTGTGAAAAGAGATATTTCAATGCCTTATGGTCTGTGTACAAAATAAACTTAGCACCTAGAAGATAATGTCTCCAGAGCTTTAGTGCATATACCACTGCTGCCAACTCAAGATCATGGGTTGCATACTTTGATTCATGTGGCTTCAATTGTCTTGATGCATAGGCTATAACTTGATCTTGCTGCATCAATACAGCTCCTAGCCCAAAACCACTTGCATCAGTATACACAATCAAATCCTCATTTCCTTCTGGTACTTTCAATACTGGTGCATTGACTAAGGCCTCCTTGATTCTACTAAAGGCTTGTTCACATTTCTCAGTCCATATAAAGGGTTGGTTCTTTCTAGTTAGGTTGGTAAGAGGTGATGACATCTTAGAAAAATCTTTTATAAACCTCCTATAATACCCTGCCATTCCCATAAATGACCTAACTTCTCCCACTGTGCTTGGCCTTTTCCATGCTTGGATTGCCACAATCTTATTGGGATTTACAGAAATGCCTTTGGCAGATATAACATGCCCAAGGAAATGCACTTCTTCTTTCCAAAATGCACATTTAGAAAATTTTTCTTTTAAATCTTTTTCTCTTAATCTAGACAAAACAAGGTGTAAGTGATTTTCATGTTCCTCTACTGTTTTAGAATAGATCAAAATATCATCAATAAAAATCAAAACAAACTTGTCTAAATAATCCCTGAATATCCTATTCATCAAGTCTACAAAGTATGATGGAGCATTTGTCAACCCAAATGGCATGACAAGAAACTCATATAAACCATACGTAGTGTTAAAGGCTGTGTACTTAACACTTGAGTCCTCAACCTTCATCTGATGGAATCCAGATGCCAAGTCTAACCTAGAAAATATTTTTGCTCCACTAAGTTGATCAAAAAGATCATCAATTCTAGGTAAGGGGTACTTGTTTTTGATAGTGACTTTGTTTAGCTCCCTGTAATCTATGCACATTCTTAAAGTACCATCATGTTTCCTTACAAATACTACTGGAGCACCCCAGCATGAATTACTTGGTCTTATAAATCCTTTGCTTTCCAACTCTTCTAACTGTTTCTTTAATTCCTTCAACTCACTTGGCCCCATCCTAGTGGGTTTCTTAATAATTGGACTTGCTCCTGGTATCAGATTAATCTGAAATTCCACTAGTCTGTGGTGTGGAACACCCTCAACTTCTCCAAACACATCTAAGTATTTGTTAATTATGGGGATTTTTTCAATAGAAGGCTCACTGGAATCCTTACTTAAGTCAATCAAGTGATATAATTTTCTTTCCTTGGTTATTTCACACAAAATTGTGATTCTTTGACCTCTAGAATTTTGTAATGATATGGTGGATGAGTCTAAATTAATTATGGCTTTGTATTGTCTTAACCAGTCTACACCCAATATAACACCTACATTTGGGTAATTTAAAACATATAAATTGGAAATAAAAACATTTCCTCCTATGTTTAATTCCACATCCACACACGTCATGTTTAAAACACTAGAACTTCCCAATGGGCTTTGCACTAACAAGGGGGTTTCAACCAGTATGCAATTTAATTTAAGCAATGCAACTAACTCATGGGAAATCAGAGAATGTGTTGCCCCTGTATCATACACTACTGATATGGGTAGGGTACAAATAAATAAAGTACCTTCCACTTGGCCATGGTTTTCTGCATTAGCCTCTACTGTGGATTTGCTTCTGCTTTCCAAACTTGCTAGCTTCCCTTGCTGTTTATACTCAGGGCAGTTTCTCTTGATATGTCCCTCCTTACCACATAGGTAGCATTTGAAAGCTCCTCCCTTCAATTCTGGGCACCTTGGTTTGATATGTCCCTCTTTTCCACAATGATGACATGTTATTTTTCTCTTTGTTTCAGTGGTCTTAGTATCATTGGTTTTCTTGCCTTCTGTCTCCTCCTTCTTTTTGTCATAGGGATGATACCTTCCCTTATTTTTCTTGTTGTTATTATTCTTAAAATTCTTATACTTCTCCCTCTCCTTGTCATGTTGCTCAAATTTTAAGGCCAGATCAATGATTTGATCAAAAGTTTTATCTGCATATGGCAACATAGCCCTACTAAGCCCTGGGTTTAAACCCTTAATATACCTATCATTCTTTGATGCCTCATCAGCTACAAGCATAGCTCCATACTTAGACAAGCTCTCAAACCTTTAAGTATATTCAGTCACATTAAAAGTTCCCTGCCTAAGCCTGATGAATTCTTTAAGCAATAGGGTTTTGGCTGATGCTGGAACAAATCTAGCTTCCAACATCTCCTTGAATTGATTCCAAGTGATCTCATTTTCATTTCTTCCAGCTATGATCACCTCCCACCAGCTTAAAGCTACCCCTTTCAGTTGTCTTGAAGCTACTTGCCTCTTCCTTTGATCATCCAATTGCATGTCATTGAAAACTCTGTCCAGTGTTCTCAACCATGCTTGAATTTCCATCACATTCTCAGTTCCTTCAAAACTCCTGCCTCCCAAATTGGAATAAGTCTTCAGTAGTTTTGAAAGTTCTTCATGTGGGTTCTCAGGCCTATGCCCAATTCCATCCCTTAAAGCCCTCATAAAGTCTTGCATATCAAGCATTTGTGGTGCACTTGATCCTGCATGGTGATGAGATCCTCTTCCTACCATGGTCTGCTAACTAAGTTCTGGGCAAATGGTATTAGTATATTATGAGTACTTCAATAATTACTATTTTCTTATCTAAATTATTTCATCCAAAACAAACAGACAAAATACATTTCTATAATACTTAGCAATCAATGCAACCAAGTGCTCTGATACCAACTGAAATGACCCTCCTCTTTCTACCTTAATTTCATAAGGATTTTTTTTTTCATCAAAGGGAATTTAAATCAAATATAAATCAAAATGCCATACAAACTATTGACATAGCCACTTATTTCTTTTCTAAGTCTTGTTCTACTGCCATAGGTGCACTTTGACAAATACTAACACATATATATATATATATTTATCTTGCCTAGATAATTCTATTTAACTCTAAAATAGTATTTACTTGATCTCATGATAGTTATCAAAGTTGATATTAATTAATAACAATAAGTTGAATTGACAAAAATTGATAAACCTTGGGAATTTACTCGAAAATAGGCAAATTAGGCAAAATAGCAGTTCAGACGTCTAAATTTCTATGACAGACGTCTAGATTCGATCTCAGACGACTAAATTTTTATGACAGACGTCTCAGAGTGTCTAAATTTTAAGCAGAGAGTAGAAAACATTTTGAACTAAATTCAGACATCTAAATTTTTATTGACAGACGTCTAAATTAGATCTCGGACGTCTAAATTATTATGACAGACGTCTCAGAGTGTCTAAATTTTAAACAGAGAGTAGAAAACATTTTGAACTAAAATCAGACATCTAAATTTTTATTGATAGACGTCTAAATTAGATCTCAGACGTCTAAATTATTATGACAGACGTCTAAGTTTAATCTCAGACGTCTAAATTATTAAGATTGCCGTCTAAATTTGATCTCTATGTACATGCATATTCACATTCAATTTATATGTGTCTGGATGTCCACCTACGTTCATTTACACTTTTAAGTTTGATTTAAACTTCCTTTGAACTATCAGAGTCATTTTCTTTTCAAACAATTCAACCAGGATTCAAAACTTATTACCAATATAAATATATCAGTGCATCCTTAGTAATACACACATACATATGAGGATGTAAGTGTTTATCTTGTTTAAATTCAGAGTATATATATATTTTTGTTAAACAAGTGTATCCTGCTTGATTTGGATTCTAGCAATTCTGACTAAGGTTAATTACTATATTCTTTTGAATATTTGTAACAAGTCAGTAAATCCTATACATATCTAATTTATATGAACTTAAAAATATCCACAAGAATAATTCCAGGTTTTTATAGCTAGACTCAGATTTTTAACCTTCAAACTTAAGGTTTTAAGTAACTTGAAATTATCTAATACAATGTATGTACATACACATTTCTATTTCTCAAATACAGGCATATACCATTTATAGATTTTCATCACAATACCCAAATATATATATTTTCTTGCAAAAATTCAACCAAGTCTTTAGATTAATCCCAAATTTAATACATCACTAGATTCATTTAGAACAACTAATAAATCCAAACCTTTAAGATCATTACATACCAACCAAAACAGAACTATAAAAACTTCCCAGATTACATGCAAATATTTCATTTTAAGTTCTTATTTAATTCTAATTTAGCATGCTTATATAATCACTCTCATTAGCCACAGCAGCTTCCTATTTAGATCCAGCATTCCCTGAAAGAACATTAGAGGCTGCCCCATTTTAGATGAGACACCCCCAGATGCCATAAGCAAACAAGGGTCAGATACAAGATCTGGTATGAGTAAAATCAAAAATTCCATGATATTAGGTAAATGAGTGAGACATAAATATTTTGTTCAAGTGGGCATATCATCTTCGATCAATTTGCCTGACTTGTTTATGACTAATTATATACACATATTTAACCATGCAAACATAGGTTTCAAACAGAAATACTCAGGAACTATCATAGTTCCAGTCCAACCATCTTAGGAATAACTCAAGTTCCTACTTCATCAATTTAAGGTTGCATTTACCAAATTAATTCCTAGCCTCATCTGCCATAAAGGAATCACGGGGACACATTGCAATAAAATAATTCACAATATTGGACAAAGATCTCAGGGCTTAAACAAACCATGTGCCAACTTGCATACTTCAAATATGACAAGCATTCCAGCAGTCTTCTTGGCTCACAATCCTTAGTTTTTTTACTAAGTGTTCATGTTTAATCCTATCGTGAGATAGCTAGGTGACTAAATCCCAGTATACATGAAACATTACATAGAGTTTACAAGCATAACTCAAGAACAATCTAACATTCATGTCCAGGGAAAATCATATTTTCAAGTGTTTTGGCTTAAAGAAAATACGAGAATAATTACAACTGGGAATACAGACTAGGCATGTGGGTTATTATTGTTTCATAAGCAACCATGTTTGAACTAAATTCAAGATCTAGCTTAAACAAGATTTCTGGCTCATGGATTTTCTATTTGATCAAGGGTTCAGCACTTTTGGATATTTCCATTGCAACCTTGAATCTTTCATTTGAGCCTCAGCACTTACACAAGTGTAATGCAACTCATATACATTTTGGTTTCTATGTTTTCCATGCCATATCTAAACCAGTTACAAGTATTCTCTATTTACTTTCATGATTTTATACTTTACCTTTCTGGGTGTAACCAAACAGAGCAAAACATTCAATCATCAAATCAATCAAAACATCCAGAAACACCCATTAAAACATCCATTGAAGCATCCATTAAAACCATAGTAATGGAATCAAAAACATGTAGAAAAATAACATAAATCTGGCTGCCTCATATCAGGACTTAATGCCATGGGTTTAGTGAGATTACTCACAGAAAAATGCTTCTCTTGCTAACTCAGAAAAGAATCCTTTTCAAAACTTGTTTTTCTGCTTGTAAGTATTTTCTCCTTTGTTTTCTTAAATGTTTTTGGGTAGCAAAAATGATTTTTTTCTGGTTTATACTTGGGTTTATAAGAGAGGTTTTTCTAGGGTTTTATCATTGTAAAATCTCATTTCTACCCTGGCCAAAACTCATGCATTTTGCATTTCAAATTTGTTTATTTTTCACCTTTAATATCCCGGCCATATGTGAGACATGCCTCCCCCTTTTTCTTTTCCAGAATATATATATTATATTCTTACCAAGTCATGATAATTGTGTGACATTGTTCACTTGTTTATTTTCTAAAATCCTCCTTTCTATTTTCTGCCTAAAGCAATTATTTTGCTTGCAATTCGTCTTTTGCCATTTTAGTGTTATAGTTTCACTTGCTTATGTATACCTTATAGTGCTTGAAAATGTATATTTGTATACATATCTTATCTAGGCTTATTTAATTCCTCTTAATTTCAGAAACATATGCACCTATATGTATACGGGTTTTCAAATCCTTATAACATATATGTGTATATATTTTTTTCTCTGGATTTTAAATAAAATCTGTTTACTGATTTAAAATAAAACTTACTTTTCTTATTTTCTGGGATGATCCATATAATTCCAGAAATCAAATATCCATGTTGCAAAATCATGTTTGTATTGCTTTTTAATTCTTGTTTTAAATTCAAGAAATATGGAGTTCTTCCTTGTGCCATATCAGTGTGCACGTGCACACATGCACACATACTTGCACACAATTAACTCCATATATTCCTATACAAATAATTTCAAATATTTTCAAAATTCAACTAAAACAAGATTCCATGAATTTCTGGGGCATTACAGAATAGATGACTTGTTTGATCAGCTTCACGAAGCCAAGGTGTTTTCTCAGATGGATTTGGCAACGGGATTTCATCAGTTGAGAGTGGCTAAGGATAGTGTGCCGAAGACTGCTTTTCGAACACCATCCGGTTTCTTTGAGTGGCTGGTAATGCTGTTTGGATTGACTAACGCGCCAGCATATTTTGTGGATCTTATGAATAGAGTGTTCAGAGATCAATTGAACAAGTTTGTACTTGTGTTCGTGGATGATATTCTGATTTATTCCAGAACTGAAGAAGAGCACAAGACACACTTGCGAATTGTTTTGGAAATCTTACGGAAACATCAGCTGAAGCCTAAGTTTCGAAGTGTCACTTCTGGAATAGTGAAGTGAGGTTCTTAGGCCATGTTATCTCTGGAAATGGAATAGCGATTGATCCCGCTAAGGTGGCAGCAATCCAGGATTGGGTTAGACCTAAGAATGCAACGGATGTGAGAAGTTTTCTTGGATTAGCAGGATATTATCGACGGTTTATCAAATACTTCTCCAAGGTGGCTATTCCATTGACAGGATTGACGAAAAAGAACCAAGTGTTCAGATGGGATGCTAAGTGTGAGCAAGCTTTCGGAATCCTGAAAGAGCGATTGACGAGTGCTCCTGTTTTGACTATTCCTAGTGGGAATGATGAGATGGTGGTTTACAGCGACGCATGTGGTACTGGACTTGGGGCAGTGCTGATGCAGAGGGATAAAGTTGTTGCGTATGCCAGTCGACAACTGAAGCCGCATGAAAGGAATTATCCGACTCATGATTTAGAGTTAGCGGCGATTGTTTTTGCTCTGAAGATGTGGAGACATTATCTATTGGTAGTTCGATTCGAGCTGTTTACAGATCATAAGTCGTTGAAGTATCTTTTCTCCCAAAAGGATTTGAATCTTCGGCAGCAACGTTGGCTAGAGTTTTTGGCATCATATGATTTCGGTATAGCTTATACTCCGGGAAAAGGTAACGCAGTGGCAGATGCGTTAAGTCGAATACATGCAGGATTGGGAGCCATGTTTTCAGAATGGAAGAATCTCGAGTATTTAGCTGGATTTGACTTCAGGCCCAGATGTGGATTGGAACCTGAGATGTTGGCAAACTTATCGATAAGACCTACTCTTGTGGAAAGGATTGGCGAGAGCCAAAAGAGAGACGATAAGCTTGTCAAGATTATCCGTGATTTGGAATCTGGATTGGAACCAGAAAAGGATAAAGAATTCGAGGTCGATCGAGAGGGTTGGCTTCGGAAGCAAGGACGACTAGTTGTTCCCGATATAGATGAATTGAGGAGTGAAGTTCTGAAGGAAAGTCATCACTCGAAGCTGACAATTCATCCAGGTGGAAATAAGATGTATCGGGATATGAAGAGAACTTATTACTGGGAAGGTATGAAGAAGGATGTTGGAAATTTTATTTCCAAGTGTATGAACTGCCAGTTGGTAAAAGCCGAACAGAAGAAGCCAAGCGGATTGCTTCAGCCATTAGAAGTTCCTACATGGAAGTGGGAACAAGTATCGATGGATTTTATTGATGGACTACCTAGAACAAGAACGGGAAATGAAGGGATTTGGGTCATTATAGATCGTCTGACCAAGAGTGCAAGATTCATTCCTGTTCGATCGACTAGGACTGCATCAAAGTTGGCTGAGTTGTATGTTAAGTGGATAGTTCGATTCCATGGTATTCCGAAGAGTATAGTGAGCGATCGAGACCCATTGTTCACTAGTGGATTTTGGAAGAGCTTCCAGGAAGTTTTGGGAACCGAGTTGTGTTTGAGTACAGCTTATCACCCTCAAACAGATGGTCAGACCGAGAGAGTCAACTGAGTTTTGGAAGACCTTCTTAGAGCTTGTGTTTTGGATTTCGGAGGATCATGGGAAGATCACCTTCATTTGGTGGAGTTTGCATACAACAACAGTTACCAGTCAAGCATTGGTATGGCACCGTATGAGGCATTGTATGGGAGACCGTGTAACTCAACGACTTGTTGGTTAGAAACTGGAGAAAAGTTGATACTTGGGCCAGAGATGATTCGACAGACTTCGGATTGCATAGAGATCATTCGGCAACGAATGAAGGCAGTCCAAGACCGTCAGAAGAGTTATGCCGATAAGCGTCGAAAGGATTTGGAATTCGACGTAGGAGATATGGTTTTTGTGAAGGTTTCTCCACTGAAGAATGTTATTCGATTCGGGAAGAAAGGGAAATTGACTCCGAGATTTGTTGGACCATTCCCGATCATCGAGCGAATTGGAAAGCTCGCCTACAGATTGGAGTTGCCAGAGAAGATGTCGAGCGTGCACAATGTTTTTCACGTATCGTATCTACGGAAGTATGTGCACGACTCAAATACAGTGGTTTCTGCTGATAGCTACGAAGATTTCGAAGTTGATCCAGTCGATAGAAGACCTCGTAAGCCGCTTCGTGTTGTGGAGACCGACACGAAACAACTTAGGAGGAAGGTAGTTAAGTTGCTCAAGATACAATGGAGTGATGATGATAACGACTGTACGTGGAAGGTGGAAGAGAGGATGAAAGCAGCTCATCCTGAACTCTTCAAGGTATGGCCCTAAGGTGTCGTGTCATCTCACGATATTGTAACTTGTTCTAGTTTTAGAATTCTGCATGCTAAGCTAGAATTGGATGCATGGTTTGTTGATTGCTATGGATGGTAGGCGTGCAGAATAGTCTTTGATTGCTTTGTTGTTTGGAATTTCGGGGGCGAAATTCCTAAGGGGAGAGAATGTAACGACCCGTATTTTCACGGATCGAAACATCGTAAAATAGTTGACCTTTGGTTGCATTGCTGTTAAGTCGTGTCAGATTTTGGTAGAATTTTGCTTAAGTCCTAAGTCGTAGCCGGCTTAGGAGTTTTGGACGAGTTAAGTGATAAGTCTGGGCGAGTTAATGACTTAAGGGGTAGGTCGGCGACGACCTAAGGAAGATGGGGAGTGATTTAAGTCGGTTGACAGTTTGGAACGACTTAAGGATAGAGTTAGGTCATAGTGACCGACTTAAGATATAGTGGACGACTTAAGGTTTTGACCGAGTTAAGAGATAGGTCACTATGTATTAGGTCGTCTGGTAGCTTGATTTGTTAGGTCGTAGACGATCTAAGATTAGTTAGGTCGTTAGACGACTTAAGGAAGTTAGGTCGTAGCCTAATTGAGTCGTGGTCGTGTTAAGGAGATAACACTAAGTGTTAGGTCGCATTGTCTTAAGTCGTACCTAAGTATTAGGTCGTGTGGACTTTAAGTCGTTGAATTGTGGCCTTGTAGTTAGGTCGTAAGTCGTATACCCAGTTAGGTCTTAACCGACTTAGGGGTTTGCTGCTAAGCCATGAGTCGCAGGATCACTAAGTCGTAGTCTGTTAAGTCGGAGGCTTAGGTCGGAGAGGCTTAGGTCGGAGAGGCTTAGATCGGAGAGGCTTAGGTTGGAGACGACCTATGGAGACAGACGAGTTAGGGAATTCAGCTATAAATAGGAGGGCTTTGTTCCATTTTTGGGATCCGGATTTCGAAGCGACGAAGTGTTGCCATTTTGAGAGCTCGACTTCTACACTTCTTCACTTCTTTTCTCCACTCTAATCTAGTGATTCTATCCATCCAAGTTGAAGATCAAATTGAAGATTCAAGAGCTTGGATTGAAGATCTTCATCCTTTGAAGTGAGATTTCTTCGTTTGAAGCGGATTCGTGATAGATCAAGCTTGATCCTTCGCTGTCCAGATCTGAAGCATGTTGATCTGAGGTTGTTTAGTTGATTTGGTGAGTGGTGATTATCTCTCACACGGATCCAAAGGAGTATATCGGATTGTTGGCTCGATTTGGTGTTAAAATAGTGATTTCCATACATTTTCTTTATCCTAAGTGTAGATCCATATAGATCCATTGTTCATGACGATTTGACAACCATTTTATTACATGTTAATCTATGCAAGTTCATTCATCAAGATTATAGAGACATTGTTCATGTTTTCATGCTTATTAGACTTTCAACTCTTTAATTACGAAATTGCCATTATTGTTATAATTGTCTACTTAGATCATATTTGAATGCTTGATTGCTTGGATTAATGTTTGATTTGGTTGATTGCTATGAATTAGATGATTGATGATTTGATTTAGATCGAGGATGATTTGATTTAGATCGAGGATGATTCAAAAGCTAAGGGAAAGGCTCTTGAATTGGAAAAGCTGCTTGTGGCATATGTTGCGGATGGTGAAGCTCTTATGCATAGATTCAATGATGATGATGTTGAGATGAAGCTTTGCGAGGATGTGATGAAGCGAGGCATGATATGAGATAGTCTTGGTCTAATCCAGACGGGATCATTCCAAGCAGGTTGATAACTCGGTGATATGGTTCGAGTTTGAGGATAATGGATGCTCGAGAGGCGCTTGAGCTAGTATGGAAATAGTCGTCGAGGATGATGACTAGAAGGCTGAGATCTCATCGTTGTTGAAGGTTCTAGCATGCTCAAAGCAAGAGTACGTTGGGCAGATTCGATAGTCCCTGAAGGCTACCGATTGGGTAGTCAAGTACTCTAGGCAGATTCGATAGTCCTAGGCACGGGTCACGATTACGTACGGGAGTTATGTCTAGAACCGGGGTTTCCATTCGCCCTTGATGGACGGCTGAAAAAATGTGTCGGTCATTCAATTAACGGTGATATCAAAGCAATGATAACAGTGATAGCCAGAGTCATGGATGTTTGGTTGTATCGTCATTCGGTCTCAAGAGCAGTGTTTTCTGGGTGCTTATCTGATCTTGGTTTAGGCCTTGGGGGTTTGTGCTTGGAAAACATCGCCCTTGACTCGAGTGATAATTGCTTTACTTTACATTGTATGCTCTGCTATGTTTGCTTATACTTAGTGTGTGTCTGGGGGCTATCACTGTAGAAAGAGGTTGGAGTGGGAGGGTTGTATTCCTATTCCTTTTCCTTTATGCTCTTTTGGTATGTTGTTAGTTAATTTACTGCTCACTAAGAATGTTGTCTGACTCAAGGCTTTATGTTTTAACTCTTATTGCCTTGGGCTGTTCGTCCATTTTGGGACAGGCAGACTAGGTAGCAGGTGACAGGTGCTGTTCTCTTCTCACGATGCTGATATCGAAGACGAGCTGGAGGGTTGCATATTTTCTTCTTACTATATGTACTGGATGTTCCGCTGTTTCGTATTCTATGAGTGATATGTAGTGAGGCTTGTTGTATTGACTATTCAGATGTTTGTATGCAACTATTATGAAGTTTTATTGATGAGATTCTACTCTGTAAAGCTTCACTATATATATGTTCTATTGTATATTGTCCATGCGCTGTGAGTAATACGATAGATTCTGTTGTTTTAATTTACCTTGATAATCGTCAATGGCTGCCTGGCACACTTTACAGTGCACTATCTCTAGATTCGGTGCAGGGGTCATGGGCGGTCGTCACAATAAAACCCGATTGGTCAATGATTTGATTTAAAAATAAAATAAAGATTTTATTTGAATAAATGATAAGGTTTTGAAATGAAGTTGGAATTTGAATTTTAAAGAAAGGAAATGTTAATATTTAATAATTTGAATCAAAATATTAACATAGTAGTTGTTGAAAGAATGTTGTTTTAAAATTAATTATTTAATAATTAAATTTGGAATTATTAATAATTAAGTTTTGAAATTAGTTAATAATTAAGTTTTTGAAATTATTTAATAATTAAATAAGATTGAATTATTTAATAGTCAAATAAAACTGAATTCTTTATTAAGTGAAATTGAACATCTTGAATAAGTGAAATTAAGTTTCTTTATTAATTGAGTTTTGAAATTTTTATTAAGTAAATAAATAAGTGAAATTGAATTTCTTTAACAAGAAATAAAATGTGATTTATTGAAATTAATGTAAGACTTGAAATTTAAAGAAATTGTTTTGACGAATTTTATTTAATTCAAAATTGTAAGTTTTGATTTAATGAAGTTGAACTTAAGTAATTGATTTAATGAATTGGAAATTAAATAGAAGTTGTTTTGAATGACAAATTTACTTAATGAATACTGAATAAAATCGATCAATGAAGTTAAATTGATTTGAAGGTTAAATTAAATTAATTTAAATGATTTGGAATGAAACTTATTTACGAACTTGAATTAATATTTGAATTGTTTTAAATAGAAATTGGAATTGAATTAGAAGATTTCGAAATGGTAATTTGGATGTTTTGAAACGTAAATTTTTGGAAATTGGTTTTGAAAGACAAATGAAATGTTGATTTACAAATTTTAATTAAGACTGAAATTGATTTGGTTTTGAAATGAATAAACGACCAATCGGTGTAATAATCACGAAAGTTATTAAAGAGACCGGAATCGGTTAAGGACATACTCACTGTCTAAACCGAAAACCACTTTAATAACTACACGCGGAGTGTGATCCAGAATGAAGTGGTTGGAATGATGTACGTGATGACTGAAGAAAGAGAACGATAATGGATAGCCTTGACACTTGTGTCAAATTGGAAATGACTAAAACAGGAGCCGTGCCGGGCCAAATGGGGGTTAGCTACCTCGAGCGAACACACTTCTTCGAAAACTACTCATTACTTGTTGTCGATTGGTGCACCCTTGATTTAGGAGTGCTGTTTCGTGGTGTTGCGATCGTTGCGGCGATGCGTTCTCACCAGTCCGGATCAGGCAAACGGTAGTTTCACTACCTTGGGTATTGCCTCATGTGCCTTGTCATACTTGTATCCCTATGCGCGACCACTACGATTTGTTTCATGTTATACCTATGGAGTACTCCCTGATAGCCCACTAGTTTACGGTGGAGTTTACATTGCTGTATAGACTATGATGCTTATATAAAATGTGTTAAGGGGATAATGGTAACGCCTTAACGCTATTTTGATACTTTATATTACTGATAGGCATTATCTACTTAGCGTACACTACTACATAGTAGATAGTTTAACGGATCCTTAGAGGATGGTTATCCCAAACATCCTTTGAGTTACTTGTATTTCAGTCGTTATTTCACTTGAGTTGGATTTATTGATATAAGAATGTTAATCCTGACTCGAGTGTTTTGTGTTTTCTTTACGCTCGGGTCAGACTAAGTGTACCAGTATTCGAGGCTCATCTTTGGAGTTGGAGCTTCGCTTGGAGATCCAGCTATCTATCCAGCTTTTAGATATTTAGTTGATTCCAGTGATGTATTCTGATATTGTATTTGACTATTGTATTCGAGACTTCTATTGTAACTTGTTTAACTCTGTTATTTATATACTAGCTTCATGAACTATTATTCTTTGGTTTCCGCTGCACTTATTACTCTGTGTCTGTGATCTATGATTATTTTATTTACTGTATATGTTCAATTTTGCCAAATATAATTAACAATTCGGTATTTTGAATCATTCAAGTTCGACATGTGCGGATGCGAATGTCCAAAAATAGCGGGTCATTACAGTTGGTATCAGAGCTTTGGTAGCTCTAGGAAAAACTCAACATATAGGGTAAATGTATTTACAGAATCACTTCCATCCAAGTTTGAATCTCGTCCTTCTTGACTCGATTCCTTTGAATTTTGGGACATCCCACGGTTCCAAAATTCATTCTTGTCCCTCACTATTCGTCTTCTTTTAATTCTGGAGTATCCCCACAACTCCACTTCGAATGATCTTTATAATGAGTTGGCGGTCCCGCCAATCTCAAATTGATTTGTAAAGGGGTAAAACTCTTTTACGATAGCATCGATTCACCGGAGATTTATATATCCTCGGTTTAGATGATGACATCTTTGGTTATGCCGAATTCTATCTCTTGAGATCAATGTCGATTTGCCTCGGAATTCTACATTGATCTTATTCTTGAAGTCACGGTTGACCCGGTTAGGGTTGCCCGCGATTTATATAAATTTATCAATCTTCCTACTTTGTTATTAATCATCATATCTTTGTTTCGAACTATCTTCGAATCAAATTTCTCTTTGATTTGAGTCCATCAAATTTGAAACCTTATCCTTATTTTGAAAATTCATTCCTGTATCGTCGAGCAAAGAAATGTATTTGTAAACTAATATGTATAAATGTTTTAATATATGTTGTGTTGTTTGAGTTGTTGATGTTGATTTGGGTTTCCGATCGATTCGTCTGATCAACGCTATCGATAGGATTTCCAAAACACTTGAGCAGAGCAAACTGACACAATATTGTTTTCAAATTTGGTAAATGAAATAATTTTGTATGATTATATTATAAATATATAAGTAAAATTTTATGGAAAAAAAAAGAAGAGGTAAATTAATTCGTTGTTTGAAATGATAATATTTGATTTTCATCTATTGTTCGATAAATGAATTTATAAACTTGGTTTATAAACTGATTTAGAATTTGAAATGAAATTAAATTGAGAATTTGAGGAATTAATTTCCAATGATTTCGAACTATGGTTTTAAAGGTTTAAAATGGTCATTATTTAAAGGTATTTTGACAATAATTTATTTCCAAAGAATTTTAATGTATATTATTTAAAGTATTTTCAAATAGGAACCGTTTTCAAAGAATTTTAAAATGTTGAAACCAGTGCTCTCTTGTTTTGTCGCTGGAAAATAATTTCGGTGATGACGGCCGCATCATCGACATTCATTTTCGAGTTTCGAAGTGGAGAAACCATTATGTAGCTTTGCTACGGTTTTGTTTGGAAAAATATTTTGATTTGAATTTCTTAAATATGACTGGATTTATATATATATATATATGGGTATACTATTTTAAATTTAATTTGATTTAATATATATAGTATATACGTAATTATTTCTAAAGGGTTTGAAATTAAACGGAAATTTAATTCTTAAAAATCATGTTAAAAGATGTTTTCAATTATAAATAAAGCTAAATGTGGAATAAGTATTTAAACTTGAAATAATTGAATTTGAAAATTTTATTTATATAGTACTAAATTGCATTTCAATATAACTTACCTAAATTATTCAGAAGTTAAAATGTAATTGGATAATATACAATATAAAATGATTTTATAAATAAAAATTTGAGTGTTTATAATAAATATTATACACTTAGATATTAATTATAAAAATGTTAATAAAGATGATAGAATAATAAATTAATTGAATGAGATGAATATAATAAATTTTGTTCTGAAAGAATTAACAAAAAATTGAAATTAAATCAACTTATGGAAATACTTTAAAAATTTAAACCAATTATTGAATATAAATTAATTTAAATTGAAATTTATGTGGTTTAAATTAGTTTATATGGTTTAAATATATGTAATAAGATATATTAAATGGAATAAACTTAATAATAATTTAGAATAAAAGAATTAAATTTGTTGAATAAAATATGAGCATAATAAATGATTATACAAATTGATGATTTAGAAATTGTTAATTGAAGATAATTGGATAATAAGATAATGAATTTAGAAATAGATAGATTGATTTAACTTAAGTGAACTCAAAGGGATTTAACCAAATGTTGAATATTAATTAGTTTAATTTGAAATTTATATGGTTTTAAAATCAGTTGTTTAAATTAACTGTTTTATTTGTATCAAAACCATTTTTCTTTCTAGTTGGTTCTATTTTCCTGCCTCATTCCTTTTCGGGGATGAAAAGTTTTGAGTGTGGGAGTGTGTAACGACCCGTAAATTTTAACTGTTTTAATAACGTAATTAGTTGAAATTTTGTAAAATTTTAAACGATAAAATTTTGAAATAAAAATTAAATATTTGGAATGCGTCTAGTTGAACATAGCAACTGGTAAATTTTCGTCCGAAAATATGAAAGTTTATTTCGTGCGTAAATTTACTTCAATTTAATAAGTTAAAAAGCGATGAAAATAAAACGTTTTCGAAACCTGAATATTTTTACATAGAAAAATTTTAAATCATCTTTTGAGCAAGACGTCATTTTTCGTTTTTCCAAATTTGGACTTCTTTAGCTCCGTCGATCTTATTTTTCTGTGTTATTACTACATTTCCGTAGTAGAAAATTTGAATTTTTATAATTCAATCGTACCACTAATATCCGTATACCGTTTTGACCATCTCGTCGCACCGATCTCCGTGGTATATTCATTTCTGTAATTCGAAGACTGGTACGCGGTGAAATCTGCATAACAGGTAGTTGTATCGGTAATCAATTTTCTCTTTTGGGGTTCTGGTGACCATTAAAATTCACCGTATAATTCCAATGGTAAGGTTATTAATATTATTCACTGAATTCAACTAATTGACTATACATTTACAATGTTCAAAGTAATTGCCGTTCATTCTGATTCATCTTCTTCCCAGCTCATCTTTGATAATCAAGTTGCTTTGTCTGTGCATTGAGAAAAATTTATATATTTACAAAAGGTTACATCTCTTCTCTGCCTTTTCAAATTATTTCTTCATCAGCCTCTTCTTTTCATCTCCTCACACCCTTTTGATCGAGCTTCTCCAATTGCTTCCTCCCTTTTCCACTTTCCCTTCCAGTAATCAAGACCAAACTTCTTTTCCTCAGCCTACCGACATCGGCTCCATGCGAAATGGCCAAGCACGCGTCATCGAGCCTCTACCAACCCGCTCTTCTTCCTTGCACCTCTCTTTTATCTTTCCTGTGCGCATCCTAAAATATATATATATATATATATATATAAAAAGAAGAGAGTGCGGATATTTTGCCTGAGGTTTTGCTTTGCATCCTCCACTTGAGATGCTCATCCACCTGAACTGCATGACTGTTCCCCTTCTCTCTCTCTCGTGTGCATCTCTCCTCTACTCTAAGGTAATATATATATTATTTGTTCATAGAAATATAATCTATGGATCTGCAAATATTAGAAGAATATAGTTCGTATTTTACTAAAGCAACTTTATATTATGAGTAAATAAACCATACTGTTATAACTATATGCACGTGATTTTCATATACGTGAAAAATTTATATATATATTTTTGATTTTCGAAGTCTTAGTTTATATGCATAGAGATACCTTTATTTGTTAACAGCATAGTGTTGCATAGGTATATTAGTGTACTGTGCAGTGGCATATATTAAGTTATATAACTTGGGATAGATCTCTGTATTAGGTAGTATTTGCAGTGCATGGTTTCATACGTTTTATTTTAGCATGTTGTACTCTTTTGTTTTAAAGCTGTAACATTATTTTTTGTTTTGTTATATATATCAAGTTTATAATATAAACTCTACATAATTTGTATATTTACATATATATGGGTTTCATACGCTTCTTGCTATAAAAATCAAGGACCGAGTATTTTGTTATACAATAAATATGTGCTGTCTACTTTAGTTGCATGACTTGTAGTGTCTGCATGACCGTAAAAGAGAATTGCATAATAAGTTTATACAAGCTATCAAAGCATATGTTGACCGTGTATTTATATAGTTGTGTGCGTTGATTTGATAAATATTGATACAAAAGTTTTATAACCTGTGTGTTGTGTTGTAAGTAATAAGCTATTATTTTGTTTAAGTTACTATATATAAGTTTATAAAATATCTTTTTTTCATACGTTAATACGTATAGTGTAAGCAACTATAATTTTACTAAATATATATATATATATATATTAAAGTGGTTTATTGTTGGGAAGTTTTAATAGCCGTATTTATATTCTCTATAGGTTTACTTTTTTGCACAAGTCTTGTTTGTGTTTTTCTAGGTCTATGCATAGCCTGGTGCTAGTCTATGTGTTAAAGTTTAAAATTTGTTTATCATATTTTAGGTTATAAAGTTAGTAGCACTGTTTCATGTTTTGGCTACAAAATAGTTTCAAAGCCGCATATATGTATAATTTTATATATTTTACAGTCCGTGCTTATAGTTTTATGTTACGGTTAGTATATAAATATTCACTCATATAGGCTTATATATAATATGGATTTCTAATTTTTATTTGTATATTTAGAGTGTTCGTGTTTCCTGTAAGTGATACGTGCCTGATTTCATATGCAGTATAGTATGTTAAGTTTATCAGAGTGGGAAGCTTACTTATTGCTTTAAGATTTTCTTATGGCATATATATTTTCGCCAGTTGTTAATCGTTTTAAGTATACAGCAAAGTGTGATATATGTATCAAGTTTCTTGTTATATAAATTAATTAGATTACAAATCGTTTTATGTTATATATATATATCTCATTTTAATATTCATCTTAATATAAAATATTGAAACTAAATATAGAATATAATCATAATGTATATATGTTGACCTTGTTATATATGCGATTTAAAACAATGATTTTATTACATTAAGGTATATTCTATTATAAATTTTGATTCATATATATTTAGTTAAACTTATATCAACTGATTCAATCGTTCTCTTCGATTTCCATTATCAGCCTTGTCGATCGTATCTATTTTCTACATCCAATCCTGTCCATCCAACGTTGCTTTGGATTTCATAGCTCATTCTTTGTCGAAACTTCTCTAGCCTCGAAAGGTGAGCAATCACTCACGATTAATGTTCTTTTATTTATTAAATTTGATTTCAATTGAAGTGACAATGGAAATATGCTGCTATAGTGATTTACACTGTTATATATGTTATTATCTGTATCAGTTCACTTGTGACATCTGACACCATTATCTGTTAATTAATTATGCGATAATAATCCAGTTTGGTAGATATTTGATTGATTGATGATGTTATATTGGACGTTAAATTGTTAATGTTAAAGTGATAAATAATATGCAATCGAATTGATATAGGAAAGTCACCAATTTAAATTGGATCTATATGTTGAATTTGATTTGTTAAATTTGTATAATATGACCCCCTTTAAATGTTTAATTACTCGACATGTAGTAATATGGTTAACTTCACCTTGAACCATTGAATGTATGTTGTATAAAATTGATGTTGTATGAAATTGAATAATTGATATCAAGTGAAGAACCGTTTAAATATTAATGTAATAATCTTTAATCTACATGAAATGATAGTGTAGATTCTAGAAATAATTTTATTAATTTACACAAATAACAATGTGAATTAATACGATTATTTCGGGATTATTTGAATTGATTATTGGATTGATATTGATTGTTGTTATTGCTTGTTTATTTACTTTGACACCATCCCAGTTATCACACTGCAAGTTCCCTTTTCTATGCTTTGATTTTGAATTGAATTGGAATCGAGTTGAAATGATAAATACCCAAATTAAACTTTGACTTAGGATAGAGAATTAAATAAAACCCGATTGGTCAATGATTTGATTTAAAAATAAAATAAAGATTTTATTTGAATAATTGATAAGGTTTTGAAATGAAGTTGGAATTTGAATTTTAAAGAAAGGAAATGTTAATATTTAATAATCTGAATCAAAATATTAAAATAGTAGTTGTTGAAAGAATGTTGTTTTAATATTAATAATTTAATAATTAAATTTGGTATTATTAATAATTAAGTTTTGAAATTAGTTAATAATTAAGTTTTTGAAATTATTTAATAATTAAATAAGATTGAATTATTTAATAGTCAAATAAAATTGAATTCTTTATTAAGTGAAATTGAACTTCTTGAATAAGTGAAATTAAGTTTCTTTATTAATTGAGTTTTGAAATTTTTACTAAGTAAATAAATAAGTGAAATTGAATTTCTTTAACAAGAAATAAAATGTGATTTATTGAAATTAATGTAAGACTTGAAATTTAAAGAAATTGATTTGACGAATTTAATTTAATTCAAAATTGTAAGTTTTGATTTAATGAAGTTGAACTTAAGTAATTGATTTAATGAATTGGAAATTAAATAGAAGTTGGTTTGAATGACAAATTTACTTAATGAATACCGAATAAAATCGATCAATGAAGTTAAATTGATTTGAAGGTTAAATTAAATTAATTTAAATGATTTGGAATGAAACTTATTTACAAACTTGAATCAATATTTGAATTGTTTTAAATAGAAATTGGAATTGAATTAGAAGATTTCGAAATGGTAATTTTGATGTTTTGAAACGTAAATTTTTGGAAATTGGTTTTGAAAGACAAATGAAATGTTGATTTACAAATTTTAACTGAGACTGAAATTGATTTGGTTTTGAAATGAATAAACGACCAATCGGTGTAATAATCATGAAAGTTATTAAACAGACCGGAATCGGTTAGGGACATACTCACTGTCTAAACCGAAAACCACTTTAATAACTACACGTGGAGTGTGATCCAGAATGAAGTGGTTGGAATGATGTACGTGATGACTGAAGAAAGAGAACGATAATGGATAGCCTTGACACTTGTGTCAAATTGGAAATGACTAAAACAGGAGCCGTGCCGGGCCAAATGGGGGTTAGCTACCTCGAGCGAACACACTTCTTCGAAAACTACTCATTACTTGTTGTCGATTGGTGCACCCTTGATTTGGGAGTGCTGTTTCGTGGTGTTGCGATCGTTGCGGCGATGCGTTCTCACCAGTCCGGATCAGGCAAACGGTAGTTTCACTACCTTGGGTATTGCCTCATGTGCCTTGTCATACTTGTATCCCTATGCGCGACCACTACGATTTGTTTCATGTTATACCTATGGAGTACTCCCTGATAGCCCACTAGTTTACGGTGGAGTTTACAGTGCTGTATAGACTATGATGCTTATATAAAATGTGTTAAGGGGATAATGGTAACGCCTTAACGCTATTTTGATACTTTATATTACTGATAGGCATTATCTACTTAGCGTACACTACTACATAGTAGATAGTTTAACGGATCCTTAGAGGATGGTTATCCCAAACATCCTTTGAGTTACTTGTATTTCAGTCGTTATTTCACTTGAGTTGGATTTATTGATATAAGAATGTTAATCCTGACTCGAGTGTTTTGTGTTTTCTTTACGCTCGGGTCAGACTAAGTGTACCAGTATTCGAGGCTCATCTTTGGAGTTGGAGCTTCACTTGGAGATCCAGCTATCTATCCAGCTTTTAGATATTCAGTTGATTCTAGTGATGTATTCTGATATTGTATTTGACTATTGTATTCGAGACTTCTATTGTAACTTGTTTAACTCTGTTATATATATAGTAGCTTCATGAACTACTATTCTTTTGTTTCCGTTGCACTTATTACTCTGTTTCTGTGATCTGTGATTATTTTATTTACTGTATATGTTCGGTTTTGCCAAATATAATGAACAATTCGGTATTTTGAATCATTCAAGTTCGACATGTGCGGATGCGAATGTCCAAAAATAGCGGGTCGTTACAGTTGGTATCAGAGCTTTGGTAGCTCTAGGAAAAAATCAACATATAGGGTAAATGTATTTACAAAATCACTTCCATCCAAGTTTGAATCTCGTCCTTCTTGACTCGATTCCTTTGAATTTTGGGACATCCCACGGTTCCAAAATTCATTCTTGTCCCTCACTATTCGTCTTCTTTTAATTCTGGAGTATCCCCACAACTCCACTTCGAATGATCTTTATAATGAGTTGGCGGTCCCGCCAATCTCAAATTGATTTGTAAAGGGGTAAAACTCTTTTACGATAGCATCGATTCACCGGAGATTTATATATCCTCGGTTTAGATGCTGACATCTTTGGTTATGCCGAATTCTATCTCTTGAGATCAATGTCGATTTGCCTCGGAATTCTACATTGATCTTATTCTTGAAGTCACGGTTGACCCGGTTAGGGTTGCCCGCGATTTATATAAATTTATCAATCTTCCTACTTTGTTATTAATCATCGTATCTTTGTTTCGAACTATCTTCGAATCAAATTTCTCTTTGATTTGAGTCCATCAAATTTGAAACCCTATCCTTATTTTGAAAATTCATTCCTGTATCGTCGAGCAAAGAAATGTATTTGTAAACTAATATGTATAAATGTTTTAATATATGCTGTGTTGTTTGAGTTGTTGATGTTGATTTGGGTTTCCGATCGATTCGTCTGATCAACGCTATCGATAGGATTTCCAAAACACTTGAGCAGAGCAAACTGACACAATATTGTTTTCAAATTTGGTAAATGAAATAATTTTGTATGATTATATTATAAATATATAAGTAAAATTTTCTGAAAAAAAAAGAAGAGGTAAATTAATTCGTTGTTTGAAATGATAATATTTGATTTTTATCTATTGTTCGATAAATGAATTTATAAACTTGGTTTATAAACTGATTTAGAATTTGAAATGAAATTAAATTGAGAATTTGAGGATTTAATTTCCAATGATTTCGAACTATGGTTTTAAAGGTTTAAAATGCTCATTATTTAAAGGTATTTTGACTATAATTTGTTTCCAAAGAATTTTAATGTATATTATTTAAAGTATTTTCAAATAGGAACCGTTTTCAAAGAATTTTAAAATGTTGAAACCAATGCTCTCTTGTTTTGTCGCTGGAAAATAATTTCGGTGATGACGGCCGCATCATCGACATTCATTTTCGAGTTTCAAAGTGGAGAAACCATTATGTAGCTTTGCTACGGTTTTGTTTGGAAAAATATTTTGATTTGAATTTCTTAAATATGACTGGATTTATATATATATATGGGTATACTATTTTAAATTTAATTTGATTTAATATATATAGTATATACGTAATTATTTCTAAAGGGTTTGAAATTAAAGGGAAATTTAATTCTTAAAAATCATGTTAAAAGATGTTTTCAATTATAAATAAAGCTAAATGTGGAATAAGTATTTAAACTTGAAATAATTGAATTTGAAAATTTTATTTATATAGTACTAAATTGCATTTCAATATAACTTACCTAAATTATTCAGAAGTTAAAATGTAATTGGATAATATACAATATAAAATGATTTTATAAATAAAAATTTGAGTGTTTATAATAAATATTATACACTTAGATATTAATTATAAAAATGTTAATAAAGATGATAGAATAATAAATTAATTGAATGAGATGAATATAATAAATTTTGTTCTGAAAGAATTAACAAAAAATTGAAATTAAATCAACTTATGGAAATACTTTAAAATTTTAAACCAATTATTGAATATAAATTAATTTAAATTGAAATTTATGTGGTTTAAATTAGTTTATATGGTTTAAATATATGTAATAAGATATATTAAATGGAATAAACTTAATAATAATTTAGAATAAAAGAATTAAATTTGTTGAATAAAATATGAGCATAATAAATGATTATACAAATTGATGATTTAGAAATTGTTAATTGAAGATAATTGGATAATAATATAATGAATTTAGAAATAGATAGATTGATTTAACTTAAGTGAACTCAAAGGGATTTAACCAAATGTTGAATATTAATTAGTTTAATTTGAAATTTATATGGTGTAACAACCCGGGATTTGCATTACCAATTAATAAATAAAAGTTAGGATTTTTTTTTATTTTAATGAAGCATAAAAGGATTTGGAATAACAAAATTTAATTGAAAAAGGCTATTTTAATTAAATGGGAAATATGGGATTTTAAAATGAGGATAAAATGTTATTTTTGGAAAGTTAAATATTTTAGGGGAGATTTTAAAACGGGTTTGGATAAGAAAAATGAGTTTATGAACATATATGAACACTTAGACTAATTTTGGAAAAAACATGTAAATAACTCTCTTCTTATTGGGTTACTAAACCTAGCCCAATAACCCACCCTAAACCTCCTCTATAAATCATCTCAAACCCTCCAAACCTCATTCATTCAACCCTAATCAAAACCCTAATCATTTCCTAAAGCTTTCATAACAAAAATGGCCTCTATCTTCATCTCCTTCTAGTTTTAGCTTATGCAAGTCATTCTATGCAAAGGTAATGCAAATACTCACCTCAAATCCATTTTTATATCTTTCTTATTTCTGGAATTAATTTGGTAACACATGTTTTATGTGATTTTTTTTATCTTATAGCCTCTTAATCATCTTTTACTAACTTGGGTTGATGCTATAGTAGTCTTTGTTGCTTTCTAGAGAGGTATATATTGCTAAAAACCTCTTCTAATATGTGTTTAATCATCTTTTGATTTTGGTAATCAGTTAGTAACACATGTTTTATTATGTAACATGTGAATCATAGCTCTTTGATCATCTTTGCTTTCATTTTGGGGTGTGCACATAAGGTACTTGTAATATATGCTAGTTGAAATTATAATTAGTTTATTGCTGTTAGTAAATTAGGCATATCTCATTCATCTTAAATCGGAATTAAGATTTTCATGAAGTTCTGGAAAGCTTATTCTGTAGCCTATAACTTCTATGTTTTGAGTTTTGCCTAATTTTGTGGTATGAATGGTCGAAATCACGTTTGTTTGTCGCTGACCTGACAACAAACTACAGGGTTGATAAAATAAAACCCTGAAATTGATTTGGCCATAAGTTACTCGTTTCTTATCCGAATTAGATAATTTTGGATGTTCCGGAAAGGTTAAAACATATGCTACAATTTTTGTTCATTGAGTTTTCTGTAATTTTGCCAGTTAGATGACCTGAAATGCATTCAAAGACAGAAGATCAATTCTGTCTTTAACAAGTTATCTTGAGTTTCAATCTGATATTGTTTTGCATGTATCTCTCTCGTTTTTGATCCGAATTAGATAATTTTGGATGCTCTGAAAAGCATAGATTTAGAGCTAAAACTTTCATGTTTTGAGTTTCATGAAATTTCGAAGTTAATTTGGTCAAAACTGTGCATTCTTACCACTGTCCCGAGAGCACAACGACAGTGATATAAAATTTAGATCTGAGAATTGTTTTAGTCATAGAATTTTCATCTCTGGTCGGAATTTGACGATCATGGTCATTCCGGAAAGCTTAGAAACTAAGCTACAACTTTCATTTTATTCATTTTGCCAGAATTTGAAGTTTACTTTGCCAAAATTGTGGTTTTTCATCTCTGGCCAGTTAGTGCATAGCTATAGGCCTTAGTCTCTTTTCTCCCGTTGTTTTCAGCGTAGAACCCCGACTTTGCGACGCCATCCCGGGCTCGTCCTTTGTCGGATTTCATCGTTTTTGGTCTCGTTAAAAAGATGAGATCGAGATCTTTAACCATGCAAAGTTTGGTTTAGATCTGGGTGCATTAGGTACTTCGTTTCTATTGCCGAAGTAGCACCCAGAAACTGTTTTACAATAGTGATCATTTTCAGTTATCGTCGGACCAACTTCGAAACATTGTCGTTTCTTCGTTTCAAGTCGAAACCGAACGATTCTTGTTGCATATCAAAGTAGGAGTACTTTTCTACGCTCCTGCATATTTTCATCAAGATCTGAGTTCATGTGACCCTTCGACCATGTCGTCGAAGTGGGACCTTTACACTGTTTTGACACAGTAAAGTTTTATGATATTTGTCCGACTTTGAGACGACGCCGTTTCTTCGTTTCAAGTCAGAATTTCCCGATTATTTTTGCATCTTAAAGTAGGGATGTTGGACTACATGCCTGCAAATTTTCATGACATTTGGACACAGTTTGCTGGTCCAAATAAATTGCCGAACTTTGGTTCGCGTCAGTTTTTTTGAATGTTTACAAACACAGAATATTTTTCAGTGATTTTCTGGTTTTATTGATTTCTTTGAGATTTGTCTCTAGATTTCGTACACGGGTTTTATGAATCATTTTCAAAAGATTTTTCACTCCTAAATGGCTTTCGAAATTATTATATAATATTATTTTTAATTATTAAATTAATTACTCCATAATAGGAGATTATTCAAAAGCCGTTTTAAAGTGATTTCAAAATCAATTATAAATCCGTTTCGCACCATTATTTTCTATAATAAAAACCTCACACTCACTTTGTAGCACGTCGAGCGAAGTGGAAAGGTGCTTAAATGGTTAGGAAATCTTCGGCCTATGGAACCGTGTGTATTTTCTTTCCGGTTAATCCCCGACCTATTCGATTGATCGTTTTGACCTTTGGGTCTAGTTTACCGATGATACGAGGTGGACTTTTTATTGTTTGGAGTGTGAGCTTGCTATTGGTTAGGAAACCGTTTAGTGCGAACGTGGGGTATGGGACTCATTGTTAACACTTTACGAGTTCCTCTCCAAGAAGTTAGTTACACATTAGCCTCTGGGCGGCCAGTACTGGACCTCTGGGTCACCACGCCTCTGGGCAACCGTCTCTGGACACCTGCTCTATGGAGCAGTTTATTTTTCGGCATGCGCCTCTGGGCCTTTATCCTTCTGGGAAGGATCTTGCCGTCTCGCGCGTTCCGCATCTGTGCGAGTGATCGATCACAACTCTACAGTACTTGGCAACAACGACTCTGGTCGGTGCACGTGCAATATTGGTATTATTTGATGATTTTTATATCCATTCGAGTACCGCCATTCGGTGTTGGTTCTATGGAACCATACGATGTAAGTGCGATTACCTTGTGGATTCACAGTGTCTCTGGACACTGCTTTTCAATGTTGGATTTCATTGACTTTTCAGTATATCCCCATTGCTCTTTGGAGCATCGATCTTTGCTTGGGCATTGATTACAGACTCTGGTCACTCTTGGGATTATTGCCTATGGGCATCTTTTTATAGCTTTGGCTACGCCGATGATATAAGGCGATTTTATTTATTCTACACATTGGTGTTGATTTCTCTTTGGAGATTTTTATTGTTTATTGATGATTAGGGATCGTCATTATATTCATGTGGTTCATAATATACTTCTCTTTGGATAAGTACTGTTTTATTTATGTACCGCATTACTATATATCTCAGTTATTACTGATTGTTTAGCTAGCCTGACCCGAGTGTTTTCGCTCGGGTCAGACCGAGTTGTTTCAGGTTAGGTCTCTGGACTTAGCTTCTGTGCTTCCGCTTGGACATTATCTACTATGCTGATAGATAGCGCTTTTATTTGTCCACTATTACGCTACTATGTTATTATTCAGACTTTGATATGTACATATTTTTAACCCACATGTGTGGGCAGTGGCTTTGTACCCACTTATTGTATTTGGATCTGTATTGACGATATATTGTTCTGGGATTTTTTAGCTGTTATGTGATTCTGTTCTGTGATGTTTTATCATTTAATATTATGCTTTGTCCTGATAGATCTTTAGCCATTTGTAATTTCGTTATAAGTATTTACTGAATATGTCGAACCACTTGAAAAAAATATATAGATACCATCCTTTCGCCGTATTCAATAGATAGTTATAGCTTGATTACAAATGGTCGCTTCCACTATACTCTATTCTCCGCTTTAACAGACAGTATTACTCCTGTAATACTCTTTGTTACAGTGGGTCTCAGAGTGGGGCGTTACAGCTTGGTATCAGAGCGAGGTTTCAGGAATAAGCGTAATAAACACAGAACATATACACTTAGTACAATACATTTTAAATTAGATCCGAATTAAATCAAATCCCTTCCTTATGTTTATTGATAGATAAGTTAGGAATATGTATAGGAATCCGTTATATTCCGTAGTATTCCTTAATTAATTATCTATCATTGAATCATGTCTAACTCTAATTCCCGTTACGACATGTTGAGCGGTGCGAAGGTCTTCTCTCAACTTGACCTTGCCACCGGATTCCATCAGCTACGAGTCGGGGAAGACAACATTCCTCTTACAGCATTTTGCACTCGTTATGATTCTTTTGAGTGGGTGGTCATGCCGTCCGGCTTGACGAACGCTCCGGCTTTCTTCGTCGATCTCATGAATTGAGTATTCCGGGAATACATTGATAGATTCGTTCTGGTTTTCATCGACGATATTCTTGTTTATTCTAGATCCGAGGCAGAGCATGCTCGGCATCTGCGGATCGTCTTGGATACTCTTCGTCAGCATCAGCTTAGGGCCAAGCTCTCCAAGTGCCATTTCTGGGAAAGTAAGGTCAAGTTCTTGGGTCATATTGTTTCTTCTGAGGGTATTTCTGTTGATTCTTTCAAGATTGAAGCTATTCAGAATTGGAAGCAGCCCGAGAACGTTCATGATATTCGCAGCTTCCTTGGGCTGGCGGGTTATTACCGTCGGTTTATCAAGGATTTCTCTCGAGTTGCACTTCCCCTTACGACGCTGACTCGTAAGGGTGTTCGCTTTATTTGGTCTGATAAGTGTGAAGCTTCCTTTCAGCGACTGAAGGAACTTCTCACTCATGCTCCTATTCTAGTGGTTCCTGAGAGTAACCATGATCTTGTTGTTTACACCGACGCTTGTGGTAGCGACCTCGGTGTTGTGCTTATGTAGAAGGATCGGGTAGTTGCTTATGCTTCTAGGCAGCTACGTCCGAATGAGGTTCGCTATCCGACTCATGATCTTGAGTTGGCAGCTATCGTCTTTACTTTGAAGACGTGGCATCACTTTCTACTAGGCGAACGCTTCACTCTTTACACCGATCACAAGTCTCTGAAGTATTTATTCAGTTAGAAGGATCTCAATATGAGGCGGCAGCGATGGCTTGAGTTTCTCGCCTCATAGGACTTAGACATTCAGTATACCCCTGGCAAGGGTAATCGTGTGGCTGATGCACTCAGTCGCAAACACTCGGCAGTAGTTTCTATGATGATAGCCGAGTGGGATATTCTTGAGACTCTTTCTATGTGTGATATTCGAAATCGAGCTCCGTCTTTTGATCCTCAGATCTTGCTATTCAGCTTGGAAGCTCGACCTATTCTATTGGATCGCATTGCCCATGCTCAGCGGTAGGATCCAGACTTTTTGCGATATATTCATCTCCTTGAGTCGGGATCCAGTGATGAGACATTGTTGGATTATTCTATTGATTCTCATCGGTGTCTTCGCAGGAAGAACCGTATTTTGATACCATCTGATTTATCACTTAGGCATGACATTCTGGACGAGTGTCATCGCACTAAGTACACCATCCATCCCAGGTCGAGTAAGATGTATGCCGACATGTGTCGCCTATTTTATTGGGAGGGCATGAAGAGTGATGTTGTAAATTATGTAAGCCATTGCATGACTTGTCAACAGATCAAAGCTGAGCATCAGCGTTCATCTGGTCTTCTTCAGCCGCTAGAGATTCCATTGTGGAAATGGGATCAGATATCCATGGATTTTATTGACGGTCTGCCTCGATCGAGGTCAGGCCATACTTCTATTTGGGTCATCGTCGATCGCTTGACCAAATCAGCTCATTTCATTCCTATTAAGTCCACTCGGACTGCTCCTCAGCTTGCCAAGCTATATGTGAAGGAAGTCGTTCGACTTCATGGTATTCCTAGCTCTATCGTCTGTGATCGAGACACTATCTTAACTAGTCACTTCTGGAAGTGCCTATAGTCAGCTTTGGGCTCAAAGCTGAATTTCTCGACTGCTTATCATCCTCAGATCGACGGTCAGACGGAGAGGGTGAATCGTGTTTTAGAGGATCTTTTGCGCTGTTGTATTTTGGATTTCGAAGGTAGTTGGGAGGATCACTTACCGCTTGTAGAGTTCTCCTACAACAACAGCTTTCAGTCTAGTATTGACATGGCTCCTTTCGAGGTTCTTTACGGAAGGCCATGTCGTTCTCCTTCGTGTTGGTTAGAATCTGGCGAGAAGCTCCTTCTTGGTCCAGATTCAGTTCGGGAATCTTCTGAGAAGATTATTCTTATTCGTCAGAGAATGAAAGAGGCGTAGGACCATCAGAAATCCTATGTGGACAACCGTAGGAAGCCTCTTGAGTTCTCCATTTGTGATCATGTCTTTATTCAGATATCTCCTATGAAAGGGGTTGTGCGTTTCAGCTCTATAGAGAAGTTGGCTCCTCGCTATGTTGGACCATTTCCTATTACGGAACGCATTAGCCCCGTGGCTTATCGTGTGTCTCTACCTGCTCACTTCTCTGGAATGCACGACGTGTTCCATGTTTCCCAGCTTCGCATGTGTGTCCGCGACCCTGATTCTATCATTGAGCCGCATGCTGTGCCTGATTTAGAGATCTTACCTGATTTATCTTTGGAGCAGCAACCTCTTCGTGTGCTTGATTCGGAGGTTAGATGCCTTCGTAACAAAGAGGTTCCACTCCTGAAGATTCAATGGTCACGGAATCCTAAGGACTGCACTTGGGAGACCAGAGAATCTATCGAGCGCTCTTATCCTGACTTTCTCCCATCTTCTTCTGCGGGTGAGAATTCTCTATTTTATCACTATCACTTCTTTTGTGGATTTGACGTTATAGACGACATCTATCTTAAGGAATTGCGGGGACGCAATTTTCTTAAGGGGGGGAGTCTGTAACAACCCGGGATTTGCATTACCAATTAATAAATAAAAGTTAGGATTTTTATTTATTTTAATGAAGCATAAAAGGATTTGGAATAACAAAATTTAATTGAAAACGGCTATTTTAATTAAATGGGAAATATGGGATTTTAAAATGAGGATAAAATGTTATTTTTGGAAAGTTAAATATTTTAGGGGAGATTTTAAAACGGGTTTGGATAAGAAAAATGAGTTTATGAACATATATGAACACTTAGACTAATTTTGGAAAAAACATGTAAATAACTCTCTTCTTATTGGGTTACTAAACCTAGCCCAATAACCCACCCTAAACCTCCTCTATAAATCATCTCAAACCCTCCAAACCTCATTTATTCAACCCTAATCAAAACCCTAATCATTTCCTAAAGCTTTCATAACAAAAATGGCCTCTATCTTCATCTCCTTCTAGTTTTAGCTTATGCAAGTCATTCTATGCAAAGGTAATGCAAATACCCACCTCAAATCCATTTTTATATCTTTCTTATTTCTGAAATTAATTTGGTAACACATGTTTTATGTGTTTTTTTTTATCTTATAGCCTCCTAATCATCTTTTGCTAACTTGGGTTGATGCTATAGTAGTCTTTGTTGCTTTCTAGAGAGGTATATTGCTAAAAACCTCTTCTAATATGTGGTAATCATCTTTTGATTTTGGTAATCAGTTAGTAACACATGTTTTATTATGTAACATGTGAATCATAGCTCTTTGATCATCTTTGCTTTCATTTTGGAGTGTGCACATAAGGTACTTGTAATATATGCTAGCTGAAATTATAATTAGTTTATTGCTGTTAGTAAATTAGGCATATCTCATTCATCTTAAATCAAAATTAAGATTTTCTTGAAGTTCTGAAAAGCTTATTATGTAGCCTATAACTTCTATGTTTTGAGATTTGCCTAATTTTGTGGTTTGAATGGTCGAAATCACGTTTGTTTGTCACTGACCTGACAACAAACTACAGGGTTGATAAAATAAAACCCTGAAATTGATTTGGCCATAACTTACTCGTTTCTTATCCGAATTAGATAATTTTGGATGTTCCGGAAAGGTTAAAACATATGCTATAATTTTTGTTCATTGAGTTTTCTGTAATTTTGCCATTTAGATGACCTGAAATGCATTCAAAGACAGAAGACCAATTCTGTCTTTAACAAGTTATCTTGAGTTTCAATCTGATATTGTTTTGCATGTATCTCTCTCGTTTTTGATCCGAATTAGATAATTTTGGATGTTCTGGAAAGCTTAGATTTAGAGCTAAAACTTTCATGTTTTGAGTTTCATGAAACTTCGAAGTTAATTTGGTCAAAACTGTGCATTCTTACCACTGTCCCGAGAGCACAACGACAGTGATATAAAATTTAGATCTGAGAATTGTTTTAGTCATAGAATTTTCATCTCTGGTCGGAATTTGACGATCTTGGTCATTCCGGAAAGCTTAGAAACTAAGCTACAACTTTCATTTTATTAATTTTGCTGGAATTTGAAGTTTACTTCGCCAAAATTGAGGTTTTTCATCTCTGGCCAGTTAGTGCATCGCTATAGGCCTTAGTCTCTTTTCTCCCGTTGTTTTCAGCGTAGAACCCCGACTTTGCAACGCCATCCCGGGCTCGTCCTTTGTCGGATTTCATGGTTTTTGGTCTCGTTAAAAAGATGAGATCGAGATCTTTAACCATGCAAAGTTTGGTTTAGATCTGGGTGCATTAGGTACTTCGTTTCTATTGCCGAAGTAGCACCCAGAAACTGTTTTACAATAGTGATCATTTTCAGTTATCGTCAGACCAACTTCGAAACATTGTCGTTTCTTCGTTTCAAGTCGAAACCGAACGATTCTTGTTGCATATCAAAGTAGGAGTACTTTTCTACGCTCCTGCAAATTTTCATCAAGATCTGAGTTCATGTGACCCTTCGACCATGTCGTCGAAGTGGGACCTTTACACTGTTTTGACACAGTAAAGTTTTATGATTTTTGTCCGACTTTGAGACGACGCCGTTTCTTCGTTTCAAGTCAGAATTTCCCGATTCTTTTTGCATCTTAAATTAGGGATATTAGACTACATGCCTGCAAATTTTCATGTCATTTGGACACAGTTTGCTGGTCCAAATAAATTACCGAACTTTGGTTCGCGTCAGTTTTTTTGAATGTTTACAAACACTTAGAATATTTTTCAGTGATTTTCTGGTTTTATTGATTTCTTTGAGATTTGTCTCTAGATTTCGTACACGGGTTTTATGAATCATTTTCAAAAGATTTTTCACTCCTAAATGGCTTTCGAAATTATTATATAATATTATTTTTAATTATTAAATTAATTACTCCATAATAGGAGATTATTCAAAAGCCGTTTTAAAGTGATTTCAAAATCAATTATAAATCCGTTTCGCACCATTATTTTCTATAATAAAAACCTCACACTCACTTTGTAGCACGTCGAGCGAAGTGGAAAGGTGCTTAAACGGTTAGGAAATCTCCGGCCTATGGAACCGTGTGTATTTTCTTTCCGGTTAATCCCCGACATATTCGATTGATCGTTTTGACCTTTGGGTCTAGTTTACCGATGATACGAGGTGGACTTTTTATTGTTTGGAGTGTGAGCTTGCTATTGGTTAGGAAACCGTTTAGTGCGAACGTAGGGTATGGGACTCATTGTTAACACTTTACGGGTTCCTCTCTAAGAAGTTAGTGACACATTAGCCTCTGGGCGGCCAGTACTGGACCTCTGGGTCACCACGCCTCTGGGCAACCATCTCTGGACACCTGCTCTATGGAGCAGTTTATTTTTCGTCATGCGCCTCTGGGCCTTTATCCTTCTGGGAAGGATCTTGTCGTCTCGCGCGTTCCGCATCTGTGCGAGTGATCGATCACAACTCTACAGTACTTGGCAACAACGACTCTGGTCGGTGCACGTGCAATATTGGTATTATTTGATGATTTTTATATCCATTCGAGTACCGCCATTCGGTATTGGTTCTATGGAACCATACGATGTAAGTGCGATTACCTTGTGGATTCACAGTGTCTCTGGACACTGCTTTTTAGTGTTGGATTTCATTGACTTTTCAGTATATCCCCATTGCTCTTTGGAGCATCGATCTTTGCTTGGGCATTGATTACAGACTCTGGTCACTCTTGGGATTATTGCCTATGGGCATCTTTTTATTGCTTTGGCTACGCCGATGATATGAGGCGATTTATTTATTCTACACTTTGGTGTTGATTTCTCTTTGGAGATTTTTATTGTTTATTGATGATTAGGGATCGTCATTATATTCATGTGGTTCATAATATACTTCTCTTTGGATAAGTACTGTTTTATTTATGTACCGCATTACTATATATCTCAGTTATTACTGATTGTTTAGCTAGCCTGACCCGAGTGTTTTCGCTCGGGTCAGACCGAGTTGTTTCAGGTTAGGTCTCTGGACTTAGCTTCTGTGCTTCCGCTTGGACATTATCTACTATGCTGATAGGTAGCGCTTTTATTTGTCCACTATTCCGCTACTCTGTTATTATTCAGACTTTGATATGTACATATTTTTAACCCACATGTGTGGGCAGTGGCTTTGTACCCACTTATTGTATTTGGATCTGTATTGACGATGTATTGTTCTGGGATTTTATATCTGTTATGTGATTCTGTTCTGTGATGTTTTATCATTTAATATTATGCTTTGTCCTGATAGATCTTTAGCCATTTGTAATTTCGTTATAAGTATTTACTGAATATGTCGAACCACTTGAAAAAAATATATAGATACCATCCTTTCGACGTATTCAGTAGATAGTTATAGCTTGATTACAAATGGTCGCTTCCACTATACTCTATTCTCCGCTTTAACAGACAGTATTACTCCTGTAATACTCTTTGTTACAGTGGGTCTCAGAGTGGGGCGTTACATATGGTTTTTAAATCAGTTGTTTAAATTAACTGTTTTATTTGTATCAAAGCCATTTTTCTTTCTAGTTGGTTCTATTCTCCTACCTCATTCCTTTTCGGGGACGAAAAGTTTTGAGTGTGGGAGAGTGTAACGACCCGTAAATTTTAACTGTTTTAATAACGTAATTAGTTGAAATTTTGTAAAATTTTAAACGATAAAATTTTGAAATAAAAATTTAATATTTGGAATGCGTCTAGTTGAACATAGCAACTGGTAAATTTTCGTCCGAAAATATGAAAGTTTATTTCGTGCGTAAATTTACTTCAATTTAATAAGTTAAAAAGCGATGAAAATAAAACGTTTTCGAAACCTGAATATTTTTACATAGAAAAATTTTAAATCATCTTTTGAGCAAGACGTCATTTTTCGTTTTTCCAAATTCGGACTTCTTTAGCTCCGTCGATCTTATTTTTCTGTGTTATTACTACATTTCCGTAGTAGAAAATTTGAATTTTTATAATTCAATCGTACCATTAATATCTGTATACCGTTTTGACCGTCTCGTCGCACCGATCTCCGCGGTATATTCATTTCTGTAATTCGAAGACCGGTACGCGGTGAAATCTGCATAACAGGTAGTTGTATCGGTAATCAATTTTTTCTTTTGGGGTTCTGGTGACCATTAAAATTCACCGTATAATTCCAATGGTAAGGTTATTAATATTATTCACTGAATTCAACCAATTGCCTATACATTTCCAATGTTCAAAGTAATTGTCGTTCATTCTGATTCATCTTCTTGCCAGCTCATCTTTGATAATCAAGTTGCTTTGTCTGTGCATTGAGAAAAATTTATATATTTACAAAAGGTTACATCTCTTCTCTGCCTTTTCAAATTATTTCTTCATCAGCCTCTTCTTTTCATCTCCTCACACCCTTTCGATCGAGCTTCTCCAATTGCTTCCTCCCTTTTCCACTTTCCCTTCCAGTAATCAAGACCAAACTTCTTTTCCTCGGCCAACCGACATCAGCTCCATGCGAAATGGCCAAGCACGCGTCATCGAGCCTCTACCAACCCGCTCTTCTTCCTTGCGCCTCTTTTTCATCTTTCCTGTGCGCATCCAAAAATATATATATATATATATATATAAATAAAATAAAAAAAGAAGAGTGCGAATATTTTGCCTGAGGTTTTGCTTTGCATCCTCCACTTGAGATGCTCATCCACCTGAACCGCATGACTGTTCCCCTTCCCTCTCTCGTGTGCATCTCTCCTCTACTCTAAGGTAATATATATATTATTTGTTCATAGAAATATAATCTGTGGATCTGCAAATTTTAGAAGAATATAGTTCATATTTTACCAAAGCAACTTTATATTATGAGTAAATAAACCATACTGTTATAACTATATGCACGTGATTTTCATATACGTGAAAAATTTATATATATATTTTTTATATTCGAAGTCTTAGTTTATATGCATAGAGATACCTTTATTTGTTAACAGCATAGTGTTGGATAGGTATATTAGTGTACTATGCAGTGGCATATATTAAGTTATATAACTTGGGATAGATCTCTGTATTAGGTAATATTTGCAGTGCATGGTTTCATACGTTTTATTTTAGCATGTTGTACTCTTTTGTTTTAAAGCTGTAACATTATTTTTTGTTTTTGTTATATATATCAAGTTTATAATATAAACTCTACATAATTTGTATATTTACATATATATGGGTTTCATATGCTTCTTGCTATAAAAATCAAGGACCGAGTATTTTGTTATATAGTAAATATGTGCTATCTACTTTAGTTGCATGACTTGTAGTGTCTGCATGACAGTAAAAGAGAATTGCATAATAAGTTTATACAAGCTATTAAAGCATATGTTGACCGTGTATTTATATAGTTGTGTGCGTTGATTTGATAAATATTGATACAAAAGTTTTATAACCTGTGTGTTGTGCTGTAAGTAATAAGCTATTATTTTGTTTAAGTTACTATATATAAGTTTATAAAATATCATTTTTTTCATACGTTAATACGTATAGTGTAAGCAACTATAATTTTACTAAATATATATATATATATTAAAGTGGTTTATTGTTGGGAAGTTTTAATAGCCGTATCTATATTCTCTATTGGTTTACTTTTTTGCACAAGTCTTGTTTGTGTTTTTCTAGGTCTATGCATAGCCTGTTGCTAGTCTATGTGTTAAAGTTTAAAATTTGTTTATCATATTTTATGTTATAAAGTTAGTAGCATTGTTTCATGTTTTTCCTACAAAACAGTTTCAAAGCCGCATATATGTATAACTTTATATATTTTACAGTCCGTGCTTATAGTTTTATGTTACGGTTAGTATATAAATATTCACTCATATAGGCTTATATATAATATGGATTTCTAATTTGTATTTGTATATTTAGAGTGTTCGTGTTTCCTGTAAGTGATACGTGCCTGATTTCATATGCAGTGTAGTATGTTAAGTTTATCAGAGTGGGAAGCTTACTTATTGCTTTAAGATTTTCTTATGGCATATATATTTTCGCCAGTTGTTAATCGTTTTAAGTATACAACAAAGTGTGATATATGTATCAAGTTTCTTGTTATATAAATTAATCAGATTACAAATCGTTTTATGTTATATATATATATATATATCTCATTTTAATATTCATCTTAATATAAAATATTGAAACTAAATATAGAATATAATCATAATGTATATATGTTGACCTTGTTATATATGCGATTTAAAACAATGATTTTATTACATTAAGGTATATTCTATTATAAATTTTGATTCATATATATTTAGTTAAACTTATATCAACTGATTCAATCGTTCTCTTCGATTTCCATTATCAGCCTTGTCGGTCGTATCTATTTTCTACATCCAATCCTGTCCATCCAACGTTGCTTTGGATTTCATAGCTCATTCTTTGTCGAAACTTCTCTAGCCTCGAAAGGTGAGCAATCACTCACGATTAATGTTCTTTTATTTATTAAATTTGATTTCAATTGAAACGACAATGGAAATATGCTGCTATAGTGATTTACACTTTTATATATGTTATTATCTGTATCAGTTCACTTGTGACATCTGACACCATTATCTGTTAATTAATTATGCGATAATAATCCAGTTTGGTAGATATTTGATTGATTGATGATGTTATATTGGACGTTAAATTGTTAATGTTAAAGTGATAAATAATATGCAATCGAATTGATATAGGAAAGTCAACAATTTAAATTGGATCTATATGTTGAATTTGATTTGTTAAATTTGTATAATATGACCCCCTTTAAATGTTTAATTACTCGACACGTAGTAATATTGTTAACTTCACCTTGAACCATTGAATGTATGTTGTATAAAATTGATGTTGTATGAAATTGAATAATTGATATCAAGTGAAGTACTGTTTAAATATTAATGTAATAATCTTTAATCTACATGAAATGATAGTGTAGATTCTAGAAATAATTTTATTAATTTACACAAATAACAATGTGAATTAATACGATTATTTCGGGATTATTTGAATTGATTATTTGATTGATATTGATTGTTGTTATTGCTTGTTTATTTACTTTGACACCATCCCAGTTATCACACTACAAGTTCCCTTTGCTATGCTTTGATTTTGAATTGAATTGGAATCGTGTTGAAATGATAAATACCCAAATTAAACTTTGACTTGGGATAGAGAATTAAATAAAACCCGATTGGTCAATGATTTGATTTAAAAATAAAATAAAGATTTTATTTGAATAAATGATAAGGTTTTGAAATGAAGTTGGAATTTGAATTTTAAAGAAAGGAAATGTTAATATTTAATAATCTGAATCAAAATATTAACATAGTAGTTGTTGAAAGAATGTTGTTTTAAAATTAATTATTTAATAATTAAATTTGGAATTATTAATAATTAAGTTTTGAAATTAGTTAATAATTAAGTTTTTGAAATTATTTAATAATTAAATAAGATTGAATTATTTAATAGTCAAATAAAATTGAATTCTTTATTAAGTGAAATTGAACTTCTTGAATAAGTGAAATTAAGTTTCTTTATTAATTGAGTTTTGAAATTTTTACTAAGTAAATAAATAAGTGAAATTGAATTTCTTTAACAAGAAATAAAATGTGATTTATTGAAATTAATGTAAGACTTGAAATTTAAAGAAATTGTTTTGACGAATTTAATTTAATTCGAAATTGTAAGTTTTGATTTAATGAAGTTGAACTTAAGTAATTGATTTAATGAATTGGAAATTAAATAGAAGTTGTTTTGAATGACAAATTTACTTAATGAATACTGAATAAAATCGATCAATGAAGTTAAATTGATTTGAAGGTTAAATTAAATTAATTTAAATGATTTGGAATGAAACATATTTACGAACTTGAATCAATATTTGAATTGTTTTAAATAGAAATTGGAATTGAATTAGAAGATTTCGAAATGGTAATTTGGATGTTTTGAAACATAAATTTTTGGAAATTGGTTTTGAAAGACAAATGAAATGTTGATTTACAAATTTTAATTGAGACTGAAATTGATTTGGTTTTGAAATGAATAAATGACCAATCGGTGTAATAATCACGAAAGTTATTAAAGAGACCGGAATCGGTTAGGGACATACTCACTGTCTAAACTGAAAACCACTTTAATAACTACACGCGGAGTGTGATCCAGAATGAAGTGGATGGATGTACGTGATGACTGAAGAAAGAGAACGATAATGGATAGCCTTGACACTTGTGTCAAATTGGAAATGACTAAAACAGGAGCCGTGCCGGGCCAAATGGAGGTTAGCTACCTCGAGCGAACACACTTCTTCGAAAACTACTCATTACTTGTTGTCGATTGGTGCACCCTTGATTTGGGAGTGTTGTTTCGCGGTGTTGCGATCGTTGCGGCGATGTGTTCTCACCAGTCCGGATCAGGCAAATGGTAGTTTCACTACCTTGGGTATTGCCTCATGTGCCTTGTCATACTTGTATCCCTATGCGCGACCACTACGATTTGTTTCGTGTTATACCTATGGAGTACTCCCTGATAGCCCACTAGTTTACGGTGGAGTTTACAGTGCTGTATAGACTATGATGCTTATATAAAATGTGTTAAGGGGATAATGGTAACGCCTTAACGCTATTTTGATACTTTATATTACTGATAGGCATTATCTACTTAGCGTACACTACAACATAGTAGATAGTTTAACGGATCCTTAGAGGATGGTTATCCCAAACATCCTTTGAGTTACTTGTATTTCAGTTGTTATTTCACTTGAGTTGGATTTATTGATATAAGAATGTTAATCCTGACTCGAGTATTTTGTGTTTTCTTTACGCTCAGGTCAGACTAAGTGTACCAGTATTCGAGGCTCATCTTTGGAGTTGGAGCTTCGCTTGGAGATCCAGCTATCTATCCAGCTTTTAGATATTCAGTTGATTCCAGTGATGTATTCTGATATTGTATTCGAGTTTTCTATTGTAACTTGTTTAACTCTGTTATATATATAGTAGCTTCATGAACTACTATTCTTTTGTTTCCGCTGCACTTATTACTCTGTGTCTGTGATCTGTGATTATTTTATTTACTGTATATGTTCAGTTTTGCCAAATATAATTAACAATTCGGTATTTTGAATCATTCAAGTTCGACATGTGCGGATGCGAATGTCCAAAAATAGCGGGTCGTTACAGTTGGTATCAGAGCTTTGGTAGCTCTAGGAAAAACTCAACATATAGGGTAAATGTATTTACAGAATCACTTCCATCCAAGTTTGAATCTCGTCCTTCTTGACTCGATTCCTTTGAATTTTGGGACATCCCACGGTTCCAAAATTCATTCTTGTCCCTCACTATTCGTCTTCTTTTAATTCTAGAGTATCCCCACAACTCCACTTCGAATGATCTTTATAATGAGTTGGCGGTCCCGCCAATCTCAAATTGATTTGTAAAGGGGTAAACTCTTTTACGATAGCATCGATTCACCGGAGATTTATATATCCTCGGTTTAGATGCTGACATCTTTGGTTACGCCGAATTCTATCTCTTGAGATCAATGTCGATTTGCCTCGGAATTCTACATTGATCTTATTCTTGAAGTCACGGTTTACCCGGTTAGGGTTGCCCGCGATTTATATAAATTTATCAATCTTCCTACTTTGTTATTAATCATCGTATCTTTGTTTCAAACTATCTTCGAATCAAATTTCTCTTTGATTTGAGTCCATCAAATTTGAAACCCTATCCTTATTTTGAAAATTCATTCCTGTATCGTCGAGCAAAGAAATGTATTTGTAAACTAATATGTATAAATGTTTTAATATATGCTGTGTTGTTTGAGTTGTTGATGTTGATATGGGTTTCCGATCGATTCGTCTGATCAACGCTATCGATAGGATTTCCAAAACACTTGAGCAGAGCAAACTGACACAATATTGTATTCAAATTTGGTAAATGAAATAATTTTGTATGATTATATTATAAATATATAAGTAAAATTTTCTGGAAAAAAAAGAAGAGGTAAATTAATTCGTTGTTTGAAATGATAATATTTGATTTTCATCTATTGTTCGATAAATGAATTTATAAACTTGGTTTATAAACTGATTTAGAATTTGAAATGAAATTAAATTGAGAATTTGAGGATTTAATTTCCAATGATTTCGAACTATGGTTTTAAAGGTTTAAAATGCTCATTATTTAAAGGTATTTTGACTATAATTTGTTTCCAAAGAATTTTAATGTATATTATTTAAAGTATTTTCAAATAGGAACCGTTTTCAAACAATTTTAAAATGTTGAAACCAGTGCTCTCTTGTTTTGTCGCTGGAAAATAATTTCGGTGATGACGGCCGCATCATCGACATTCATTTTCGAGTTTCGAAGTGGAGAAACCATTATGTAGCTTTGCTACGGTTTTGTTTGGAAAAATATTTTGATTTGAATTTCTTAAATATGACTGGATTTATATATATATGGGTATACTATTTTAAATTTAATTTGATTTAATATATATAGTATATACGTAATTATTTCTAAAGGGTTTGAAATTAAACGGAAATTTAATTCTTAAAAATCATGTTAAAAGATGTTTTCAATTATAAATAAAGCTAAATGTGGACTAAGTATTTAAACTTGAAATAATTGAATTTGAAAATTTTATTTATATAGTACTAAATTGCATTTCAATATAACTTACCTAAATTATTCAGAAGTTAAAATGTAATTGGATAATATACAATATAAAATGATTTTATAAATAAAAATTTGAGTGTTTAGAATAAATATTATACACTTAGATATTAATTATAAAAATGTTAATAAAGATGATAGAATAATAAATTAATTGAATGAGATGAATATAATAAATTTTGTTCTGAAAGAATTAACAAAAAATTGAAATTAAATCAACTTATGGAAATACTTTAAAATTTTAAACCAATTATTGAATATAAATTAATTTAAATTGAAATTTATGTGGTTTAAATTAGTTTATACGGTTTAAATATATGTAATAAGATATATTAAATGGAATAAACTTAATAATAATTTAGAATAAAAGAATTAAATTTGTTGAATAAAATATGAGCATAATAAATGATTATACAAATTGATGATTTAGAAATTGTTAATTGAAGATAATTGGATAATAAGATAATGAATTTAGAAATAGATAGATTGATTTAACTTAAGTGAACTCAAAGGGATTTAACCAAATGTTGAATATTAATTAGTTTAATTTGAAATTTATATGGTTTTAAAATCAGTTGTTTAAATTAACTGTTTTATTTGTATCAAAGCCAATTTTCTTTCTAGTTTGTTTTATTCTCCTGCCTCATTCCTTTTCGGGGACGAAAAGTTTTGAGTGTGGGAGAGTGTAACGACCCGTAAATTTTAACTGTTTTAATAAAGTAATTAGTTGAAATTTTGTAAAATTTTAAATGATAAAATTTTGAAATAAAAATTTAATATTTGGAATGCGTCTAGTTGAACATAGCAACTGGTAAAGTTTCGTCCGAAAATATGAAAGTTTATTTTGTGCGTAAATTTACTTCAATTTAATAAGTTAAAAAGCGATGAAAATAAAACGTTTTCGAAACCTGAATATTTTTACATAGAAAAATTTTAAATCATCTTTTGAGCAAGACGTTATTTTTCGTTTTTCCAAATTCGAACTTCTTTAGCTCCGTCGATCTTATTTTTCTGTGTTATTACTACATTTCCGTAGTAGAAAATTTGAATTTTTATAATTCAATCGTACCACTAATATCCGTATACCGTTTTGACCGTCTCGTCGCACCGATCTCCGCGGTATATTCATTTCTGTAATTCGAAGACCGGTACGCGGTGTAATCTGCATAACAGGTAGTTGTATCGGTAATCAATTTTTTCTTTTGGGGTTCTGGTGACCATTAAAATTCACCGTATAATTCCAATGGTAAGGTTATTAATACTATTCACTGAATTCAACCAATTGACTATACATTTCCAATGTTCAAAGTAATTGCCGTTCATTCTGATTCATCTTCTTACCAGCTCATCTTTGATAATCAAGTTGCTTTGTCTGTGCATTGAGAAAAATTTATATATTTACAAAAGCTTACATCTCTTCTCTGCCTTTTCAAATTATTTCTTCATCAGCCTCTTCTTTTCATCTCCTCACACCCTTTCGATCGAGCTTCTCCAATTGCTTCCTCCCTTTTCCACTTTCCCTTCCAGTAATCAAGACCAAACTTCTTTTCCTCGGCCTACCGACATCAGCTCCATGCGAAATGGCCAAGCACGCGTCATCGAGCCTCTACCAACCCGCTCTTCTTCCTTGCGCCTCTCTTTCATCTTTCCTGTGCGCATCCTAAAATATATATATATATATATATATATATATATATATATATAAAATAAAAAAAGAAGAGAGTGCGAATATTTTGCCTGAGGTTTTGCTTTGCATCCTCCACTTGAGATGCTCATCCACCTGAACCACATGACTGTTCCCCTTCTCTCTCTCTCGTGTGCATCTCTCCTCTACTCTAAGGTAATATATATTATTTGTTCATAGAAATATAATCTGTGGATCTGCAAATATTAGAAGAATATAGTTCGTATTTTACCAAAGCAACTTTATATTATGAGTAAATAAACCATACTGTTATAACTATATGCACGTGATTTTCATACACGTGAAAAATTTATATATATATTTTTTATTTTCGAAGTCTTAGTTTATATGCATAGAGATACCTTTATTTGTTAACAACATAGTGTTGCATAGGTATATTAGTGTACTATGCAGTGGCATATATTAAGTTATATAACTTGGGATAGATCTCTGTATTAGGTAGTATTTACAGTGCATGGTTTCATACGTTTTATTTTAGCATGTTGTACTCTTTTGTTTTAAAGCTGTAACATTATTTTTTGTTTTGTTATATATATCAAGTTTATAATATAAACTCTACATAATTTGTATATTTACATATATATGGGTTTCATACGCTTCTTGCTATAAAAATCAAGGACCGAGTATTTTGTTATATAGTAAATATGCGTTGTCTACTTTAGTTGCATGACTTGTAGTGTCTGCATGATAGTAAAAGAGAATTGCATAGTAAGTTTATACAAGCTATCAAAGCATATGTTGACCGTGTATTTATATAGTTGTGTGCGTTGATTTGATAAATATTGATACAAAAGTTTTATAACATGTGTGTTGTGCTGTAAGTAATAAGCTATTATTTTGTTTAAGTTACTATATATAAGTTTATAAAATATCATTTTTTTCATACGTTAATACGTATAGTGTAAGCAACTATAATTTTACTAAATATATATATATATTAAAGTGGTTTATTGTTGGGAAGTTTTAATAGTCGTATCTATATTCTCTATTGGTTTACTTTTTTGCACAAGTCTTGTTTGTGTTTTTCTAGGTCTATGCATATCCTGTTGCTAGTCTATGTGTTAAAGTTTAAAAATTGTTTATCAAATTTTATGTTATAAAGTTAGTAGCACTGTTTCATGTTTTGCCTACAAAACAGTTTCAAAGCCGCATATATGTATAACTTTATATATTTTACAGTCCGTGCTTATAGTTTTATGTTACGGTTAGTATATAAATATTCACTCATATAGGCTTATATATAATATGGATTTCTAATTTGTATTTGTATATTTAGAGTGTTCGTGTTTCCTGTAAGTGATACGTGCCTGATTTCATATGCAGTATAGTATGTTAAGTTTATCAGAGTGGGAAGCTTACTTATTGCTTTAAGATTTTCTTATGGCATATATATTTTCGCCAGTTGTTAATCGTTTTAAGTATACAGCAAAGTGTGATATATGTATCAAGTTTCTTGTTATATAAATTAATCAGATTACAAATCGTTTTATGTTATATATATATATATATATATATATCTCATTTTAATATTCATCTTAATATAAAATATTGAAACTAAATATAGAATATAATCATAATGTATATATGTTGACCTTGTTATATATGCGATTTAAAACAATGATTTTATTACATTAAGGTATATTCTATTATAAATTTTGATTCATATATATTTAGTTAAACTTATATCAACTGATTCAATCGTTCTCTTCGATTTCCATTATCAGCCTTGTCGGTCGTATCTATTTTCTACATCCAATCCTGTCCATCCAACGTTGCTTTGGATTTCATAGCTCATTCTTTGTCGAAACTTCTCTAGCCTCGAAAGGTGAGAAATCACTCACGATTAATGTTCTTTTATTTATTATATTTGATTTCAATTGAAACGACAATGGAAATATGCTGCTATAGTGATTTACACTGTTATATATGTTATTATCTATATCAGTTCACTTGTGACATCTGACACCATTATCTGTTAATTAATTATGCAATAATAATCCAGTTTGGTAGATATTTGATTGATTGATGATGTTATATTGGACGTTAAATTGTTAATGTTAAAGTGATAAATAATATGCAATCGAATTGATATAGGAAAGTCAACAATTTAAATTGGATCTATATGTTTAATTTGATTTGTTAAATTTGTATAATATGACCCCCTTTAAATGTTTAATTACTCGACACGTAGTAATATGGTTAACTTCACCTTGAACCATTGAATGTATGTTGTATAAAATTGATGTTGTATGAAATTAAATAATTGATATCAAGTGAAGAACCGTTTAAATATTAATGTAATAATCTTTAATCTACATGAAATGATAGTGTAGATTCTAGAAATAATTTTATTAATTTACACAAATAACAATGTGAATTAATACGATTATTTCGGGATTATTTGAATTGATTATTGGATTGATATTGATTGTTGTTATTGCTTGTTTATTTACTTTGACACCATCCCAGTTATCACACTGCAAGTTCCCTTTGCTATGCTTTGATTTTGAATTGAATTGGAATCGGGTTGAAATGATAAATACCCAAATTAAACTTTGACTTAGGATAGAGAATTAAATAAAACCCGATTGGTCAATGATTTGATTTAAAAATAAAATAAAGATTTTATTTGAATAAATGATAAGGTTTTGAAATGAAGTTGGAATTTGAATTTTAAAGAAAGGAAATGTTAATATTTAATAATCTGAATCAAAATATTAACATAGTAGTTGTTGAAAGAATGTTGTTTTAAAATTAATTATTTAATAATTAAATTTGGAATTATTAATAATTAAGTTTTGAAATTAGTTAATAATTAAGTTTTTGAAATTATTTAATAATTAAATAGGATTGAATTATTTAATAGTCAAATAAAATTGAATTCTTTATTAAGTGAAATTGAACTTCTTGAATAAGTGAAATTAAGTTTCTTTATTAATTGAGTTTTGAAATTTTTACTAAGTAAATAAATAAGTGAAATTGAATTTCTTTAACAAGAAATAAAATGTGATTTATTGAAATTAATGTAAGACTTGAAATTTAAAGAAATTGTTTTGACGAATTTAATTTAATTCAAAATTGTAAGTTTTGATTTAATGAAGTTGAACTCAAGTAATTGATTTAATGAATTGGAAATTAAATAGAAGTTGTTTTAAATGACAAATTTACTTAATGAATACTGAATAAAATCGATCAATGAAGTTAAATTGATTTGAAGGTTAAATTAAATTAATTTAAATGATTTGGAATGAAACTTATTTACGAACTTGAATCAATATTTGAATTGTTTTAAATAGAAATTGGAATTGAATTAGACGATTTCGAAATGGTAATTTGGATGTTTTGAAACGTAAATTTTTGGAAATTGGTTTTGAAAGACAAATCAAATGTTGATTTACAAATTTTAATTGAGACTGAAATTGATTTGGTTTTGAAATGAATAAACGACCAATCGGTGTAATAATCACGAAAGTTATTAAAGAGACCGGAATCGGTTAGGGACATACTCACTGTCTAAACCGAAAACCACTTTAATAACTACACGCGGAGTGTGATCCAGAATGAAGTGGTTGGAATGATGTACGTGATGACTGAAGAAAGAGAACGATAATGGATAGCCTTGACACTTGTGTCAAATTGGAAATGACTAAAACAGGAGCCGTGCCAGGCCAAATGGGGGTTAGCTACCTCGAGCGAACACACTTCTTCGAAAACTACTCATTACTTGTTGTCGATTGGTGCACCCTTGATTTGGGAGTGTTGTTTCGCGGTGTTGCGATCGTTGCGGCGATGCGTTCTCACCAGTCCGGATCAGGCAAACGGTAGTTTCACTACCTTGGGTATTGCCTCATGTGCCTTGTCATACTTGTATACCTATGCGCGACCACTACGATTTGTTTCGTGTTATACCTATGGAGTACTCCCTGATAGCCCACTAGTTTACGGTGGAGTTTACAGTGCTGTATAGACTATGATGCTTATATAAAATGTGTTAAGGGGATAATGGTAACGCCTTAACGCTATTTTGATACTTTATATTACTGATAGGCATTATCTACTTAGTGTACACTACTACATAGTAGATAGTTTAACGGATCCTTAGAGGATGGTTATCCCAAACATCCTTTGAGTTTCTTGTATTTCAGTCGTTATTTCACTTGATTTGGATTTATTGATATAAGAATGTTAATCCTGACTCGAGTGTTTTGTGTTTTCTTTACGCTCGGGTCAGACTAAGTGTACCAGTATTCGAGGCTCATCTTTGGAGTTGGAGCTTCGCTTGGAGATCCAGCTATCTATCCAGCTTTTAGATATTCAATTGATTCTAGTGATGTATTCTGATATTGTATTTGACTATTGTATTCGAGACTTCTATTGTAACTTGTTTAACTCTGTTATATATATAGTAGCTTCATGAACTACTATTCTTTTGTTTCCGCTGCACTTATTACTCTGTGTCTGTGATATGTGATTATTTTATTTACTGTATATGTTCAGTTTTGCCAAATATAATTAATAATTCGGTATTTTGAATCATTCAAGTTCGACATGTGCGGATGCGAATGTCCAAAAATAGCGGGTCGTTACACTCACGGCCATGGTCAGAAAATGTACACGGCTATGCATGGAATGTGAAGGGGTAGGAGTTGTGAAGGCAGAGAGGCAAGGTAGGTGAATGGTCATTGGCTTCTTGGTTTGGCCCTAGGCATATTGGGCTTGGTTTGGGTGCTAGCATGGTCAGGCCTGATCTGGTGGTGCGGCTATGGTCATGTCAGGTCATGTCGTGGTTGGAGGAGGAGGCATAGGTGGTGGTGGCCGAGGCTATAAGGAGATGATGGTGAATATAGGGAAGGCCGGTTAGGGTTTTGTTGAAGTTTTGTGGTGGTGTTTGGTCAAGGAGGTCACGGCTTGGGTTAGTGACGATGGTGAGGGGTTGCTGGCCGATCAGAAGGTGGTGGTGGAGGAGATGATTGTGGAGAAGTCGGCCAAAGGGATGTGAATGATGGAGGCCGAACCTTGCTTGCAAAATAAAAAAAGAAGAAAAAGAAAAGAGAAGGAGAAGGAGGAAAACAAACTTACTGAATATATTTTTCTATCAGGTTATGAATTGAGATGAGAAATGATGTACGTGAAAAATGAAAGTGGGGAAGTGTTTGTACGGCAAGAAATGAACGGCTAGAAGTGGAAAAGCTAGGAAATGGAAAGGCACCAATGACTAAAGTCTCTTTGCATTTCCTAAGCCCACTATCACAAGCCCACTTCAAAACAAATTTAAAACAACAAATAAAATTAAGAAAGTCCAAACAAAATAAAAGATGAAAATAAAATAGAAAAATGAACAATGAAAGTACAGAGAAAAATTACGTGTAAAATGCTAAATTTTATCAATTTTAAAAAGTTTAAAACAGAATTTGACGAAACGAAAAGAAGAACGAGCATCAGAAACAAATACTGCTTCAAAGAAAAAGATTAGAAATTTAAAATTCAAAATTCAAAATTTCAACTGAAAGTCAAAGTTTGACCAAAGTTGACCAAAATATAAAATTTCTAGAAAATCATTATTTAATTATATTTGGAAAACAAATTAGAAACAGAATCCAAAATACATTGGAAAAATTCCAAACTTTCCATTAAAAATGATTAAAAATCAAAGTTTCAAATAGAATTGAATTAAAATATTTCTTAATATTATGGGTTGTTACACTCTTCCCCACTCAAAACTTTTCATCCTCGAAAAGGAAGAAGGTCGGAGAATAGAAACAACTAGAAAGAAAAATAGGTTGAAAGGCAAGGATAAAAAATTAATTTAAAACTGTATAAATTTCAATTATAATAGGTTGAAAGACCCGCAAATCCGTCTTCCGAAAACTCGACACCGATACGTCCACTGTACCAAATTGTCGAATAATCGAATGGCGGAAACGCGAAACTTTAGGGTTAAAAGAAGAGGTAGAAGAAAGAGAAAGAAGAACAACACAGAAAACACAGAACATGAACAATATCAGAATCTCACATATCGCAGCGGAACAATATATAATAGATAAATCAATAATCTTTAAAACAAAAGACTATATCAGTTTATACATACATCAATCATCAGAGTTTACAACAATGGACAGTTATATATACTTGTCCTCATACAGAATACACAGCGGAATAAATAACAAGTACGATAGTACGCTTCGCCATCCAGCTCATCTCCAAAGCTCAAAAATATCCAGAATATCCTGATAACATAACTCTAGGCTGCCCGTGTGGAAAATTATGGGCACCCAGAGTTTAGAAAGGGAACAATAAACTCCAGGTCAGTCATGGTGACTGGTGTGAGATCGTAAAACAGTTATTTTCGCAAAGAAAATAAAACAACTTCGCAATGCTTTTGGAAAATGAAACTACCATAAGGCCTCCCACCACACACACAATGCAAACGCAGAATTGGAGGAGATTTCTCCTTATGATAGTCAAAAATGCTTACTACGCAAATCAGTTGATATTATTATTAATGTCTAGTGTGGAAAACATTTCGAAAGTATAATATCAATCTTAGCCAACATACAACTATTGTTGTATGTCTACTATAGCTACTACGTTCAGTAGCAGGTTACCTCCACATTCCATAGCAGGTAATACAATTAAAAACCGTACAGGGTTCGTATTGTTTCTTTGGATTTCCAACAAATGATCAGGCTAAGGAACTTCCTTACCGAAATAGAAACGCCTCTGGAAAGACGCCCCGGATCCGGATCTCTGCAAACAAAAGGCCGACGCTACCTCACGCTATACAGCTGTAACTAGGTAACTAACACACTGACGCTACCTCACGCTGTACACCTGTAACTAGGTAACTAACACACAAGTATGTCATCCCCCGGTCGTAACCAACCTTTATCCGAGGATCCTCAATCGCAAAGCAACAGCCACAAAGTATAATCAACATAGGTAAAATATCTGGGCTCCATACCATGATATCACCTTTTATCCAGAAGGAAATGGCATACCCTAGGGGCGCTACCCCTACAAACCTTTGCCGCACGTTCCTGTTTCGACCATTACCGGGTTGTGAGGCTCGACGAAGTCTCGTCCACATACACTACACTTTTCACAAAGCCACGCTTTTTCACAAAGCAATCGCTTTGATCCACAATTGATCAACAGCACTTCGTGTGCCACATTACCAAATTGGGAATGTATCACTAGTAACCATCAACTACATAACCTCTGAGCTCGTACGTCTCAGAGAAGGGTGTTAAGCTAAGAGAATAAATTCTCCGCCACCAACAGAAATGTATTTGATAGAAACCAGCTTTACATCTCAAAGTGTAACGTCAGACACACATCCATACAAGTCCGTTCCGGGATCGAACGAAACCGAAGGCACTTCCAAAGAAGCCCTTGCAATCCGGATATTCACTAATCACGTCCGGACTTCCCATCACAAAAAGAGTGATATAAATCTCTATACCGGAGCAACTCGGTGTAGAGACATTCGACAGGTTGTGACGCCCCACCTCTATGCTCATAATAACAAAGAGTATTAAAAGAAATACTGTCTATTATTACGAAGAATAAGGCTGGATAGGAGCGACCATCCGTAGTTGACCTTACACTAATATTGGTTATCTCGATAGGAGTGGTATATACTTTTTATTTTTCATCTATCATTTATTTACTCCCATCGACACACCCAATTATCAGTATAAAACAAACTACGATAGTTCATAATAGTTTAGGACATTAGATATAACAATAACACAGATAATATAAATGCGGAACACAGATAAAAACAACAGTCTCATATATATATATAACTGATGTCAGTTAATACATAGTTGACACAATACATATGATACAACTACAACTGTCGACTCTAGAAGTTATATATACAAGTACATTATCGACTAATATACATGAATACATATCGTTCTATACAATGACACGACCACTACAAAATGACACTGACAACTTCAGAAGAGGTGAAAAGTCTTCATATCCTGAACAGCAACTCAAAGAAGAAAATCTACAACCTGAAATAACTCGGGTCTGACCCGAGTATTACATTCAAAAGAAAATAATACCCAGGTCAGTCTAATTCAAACCAGTTTATTAGTGCATATAGGCAATAATAATCAAATAGTCCAATAGATGACAGTCACAGAAATCCCGTATACCCGACTCCTCGATAAAAGAATCGGATAACGACAGATATAACACTATACAGTGTTAAACACAAAACAACAATGCCAATTTAAAAACAACAATGCTGATTGGCTGCAGTACACGCTAACGTGTACTGCCTCGCCAATACAGTCTATCAAATACTCAGAAGATCAATGAATCCAAAAGCCAACAAATCCAATTCAAATCAAAATGAACCATTTCAAACTACGCTAAATAAAACGGAAACAGATGGCATCAAATTAAATTAAATCTCGGTGTGGCTGCAGTACACGCACGCATGCACTGCCTCGCCACTACCGTACGTCGAAACTGCAAAAGGTCAAACCCAAATATTGGGTTCAACTCAAGTGAAATTCGAAAAACAAATAAAATGCAAAGGTCAAGTCACTGCAGTCATGACTCAACACAATGCAACAGCCAAAGTCAAGGCAACATGAAGCTTGCAAGTTCGAGCCCAAGACAATACAACTCACTATGAATATTAGTGCAGACATACATGGCTCAAGTGATGAAACACTGCAACTCGACTAACAAAATGAACCAAAATAATGCAAATGCAGTCCAGACCCGAGAATGGCCAGAAACAAGACATCAAGATATGGCAACACAACAAACTCATGATTACAACAAGTTGATAAGCAACCAAGACAGGGGACACAAATGCTGTACCGACAATGCAAGTCTAGGAGAAAACAACCAGACTACTTCAACACAATCAGGTACATGCTTGTGCAAGATAGCATGTATAAATATGTAGTCAGACTTTCAATTGGACACATGAACATGTACACAATGACGACCAGAAAAACTACAATGAATATCCAGACTCGATGAAACTACACTGCAGAGGCAGCAAAATTCGCATCAATGCCCAACCCAAATGAACTACATGATGTATAAATATGCAGCGACGACAACAGTAAATATATGCAGTGCCAAGACCACAATGAACATGTACAGGTAGGATGAGGATGTAATGAAGCCAATATGGCAACCAAGCAAGCACAGGAATGCATAGTGCAACTCAAATGCAACTGTAATTACATGGGGAATTTCGCAATATAATAAGAACCAAAGACTGTAACTATAACTTCATGCTAAAATGACTGGCCAATGTCATCCTAAATACAAAACCAGAATCAAATAGTAGTTCTGATCAAAACTGATGCAATGGGCCAAACTGCTTAAGCCCAATATACTCGAAATCATGTACAATGCAGAAAATTGAAGCAACTCGAGTTCTAGACAATAAAATCAAGTAGAGTAATTCATATCTGAGAACAAAGCCAGAAATTCCCACAGCAAAATCAGAGCGATCGAAGTCAAAACAAAATCGACTATGAATAATTAACAAAATCAGGTGGCGATGAACATGTCAAAGTCAAGCTATCAATTCACGAAATTATTTTTAATAGTTCAAACTTAAGGTCGTAAGCCAACACCGAGATCAAATAACAGTTGCAATTGAAAGTCTCAACACAAATACAACTGAAACAACAATACCAACCAGTCATAGCAGTTTCGAACAAAAACAGAGTGAATATCAACTAACCGTGACAACGCCGAAGTCACGGAGGAAAACATAATTAGAGTTAAGGCCGAAGACAATAAACATCTGTCCAAGTCAAACTAACTTATCAACATCATAACGAACTAAATCGCTTCGAATAAACAAAGTCATGATGGCCACAAAAATCAAAACCGAGAGCATCAAGTATAGGCAAAAATGAAAACAGATGGACAAACCAATGTCGCAGTGGACCATCAAAACAAAATCAAAGCCGAGCTTAATATCGCCAGAGAAATGGTGAGAATCGAACTACACAAAATTACAGCCAAGCATAGTTAAATTAGATGTGAGTTGAGAGTACTCACTTTGTCGATGAATTGAAGTAGTCGAAATGAGGCCGAAGCAGTCGAGGATACGAACGAAGTTAGCAGCATAAACTGCGGCAGCCCTAATTTTCGAAGAAGCCGAAGCCACCATTCTTTTTCTCGATCGATTACTCTAGGGTTTTGAACGAATTAGGTTGAAAAGAGGAACGGGTCCAATGGAATTAAAAAGGGAAACGGGTCGAGTATAAATGAAAAGGAATATTGGGCCGAGATTAGAATTTTTAGAGCCCAATCAATTCTTAGCCAAAATTACTTAAAAAGAATTTTAACTAGATTTAAATTCCAATTGCAAATTTTTAAATAACCAATTTAACAAAGGATTCTGATCGATCAAAAACTCAATCGAGCAATTAACTAGCATTCTAATCGATTATTGACGAAGATAAATTTGACAGCAAAATCCCGGGTTGTTACACAGGTTGTCCTTTCATTTTCACAAATATCCGGTCTTCACACCGGTCTTCAAATGCTATCCATTCGCGACGTATCACTATTCGGAATGGGTTATATGACACAAAGGTCCTCTCCCGGCTTAACCGAATAATGAGCGTTTGTTTTAAAAACAAATCAAGTGCCATTTCAAAGGCAAATATTGATAGTCGGTTATTTAACTATCAATAACATTCATAACAAACATCCAATTCAAATAATTTTTCCCAAATTATTTATTTCAAAATATCTTCAAAAGATATATATTTTCCACACTTCACATTTGAAAATCAATTTCAAATTATTTTTCACGCTTCACATTTGAAAATCAATTTCAAATCATATTTTACACTTCACATTTGAAAATCCATTTCAAATCATTTTTCACGCTTCACATTTGAAAATCCATTTCAAATCATATTTTACACTTCACATTTGAAAATCCATTTCAAATCATTTTATGGTCCATTTAAACCAATTAGATAAATCCTTATCGATTTATTTCAAATTTACATTTCAAATTTGTAAATTTATTTCCACACTTCATCACTTTGAAAATCCGATTTCAAACCATATTTTCCACACTTTAAAAATAAATCAATATTTATTTTTAAAACAAATTTCCCTTTCCTTTACAACTTCTATTCGGAATTTACATTCCTAAAAATCCATTTTTACCCAATTTTCAATTCGTTTTCCAAATGTTCATTTTCAACCCCGAATCAACTTTAAAAATTGATTTCTCCATTTTATTTCAAATCCAAATCGAATTCCAAATTGATTTCTGAATTTACTTCAACACCGAATCACATTTCAAATTGATTCTAACTTTAATCCCAAAGACCAAATCATTTTTACGAATCGATTTCCAAATTTATTCTCAACACAAAAATCAATTTTTCATTCAACATTAAATAAGTTTTCATATCGATTCCTCAAAGATTTATTTTAAATACCCAATCAATTATCACTTTGATTTCAAATAAATTTATCTCCTTTAAAATAAATTCTTTTATTTTCCCAAACCATCAAAAATTCAATTTTAATTTCAGAAATCCAATTTCATTCATTTCTGGTATCCAACGATACCAAAAACAAATTCGGCTAAATTATAGCTCTCAACAAATTCAATCACAAATATAATCATACACAGATTATAAATAATCAATCAAACATCATATGAAATCAATTCAAATGTTTTGAGGAATCCTGTTGGATCCCTCCAACCTGTTTCCCTGCATCCACAGATGTTAGCACAATACCAATTCCACTTCGAGGTGGAATATCGCGGTATATGGGTTTTATAAAATATCATCCGCTTACTAACGGCGCAATAGGGTCTCATCCGTTATACGAGGCGGGAAATCAATCAATCCAATATATACATATACCAATATGTATATATTGTTATATATATAGATATATCCTACTATATCTAATATCATAATCCAAACAGCAAACAAACAATAACTGAAAATTCCACTTTTCAATTTGAGTGAGAAGATCTCACCTTAGCTTTTATTTTGCATTCCATTTTCCATTTTGACCATTTCTTCATTGTATTAAACCTTGTATAACAATTTATACAATTTATCAATATTTGAATTAAATCGAACAACTCAATTTTCCATTTGCTAAAGTTAATTAACCAATTTCTATAACTCCTTATAAAAAAATAACTAGTTGATTTTTGATGTGTATATGTATATCATCATTTTTTTCATTTCAGGCTGCTTAAAATAAATTTATATAGGTTAAGAAATCTACATTACCTATTCATATATACATACTGTAACATATCTTCTTTTTATGATTTCATATATACATAAAAATCATCTGTTTTCAAACATATATATATCTATATATATTTAAAACAAAACTTTACTGTTATATTTTTCTAGAATATTAGTAAGCTAAAACATCTATCTATATATATATATATATTTTAATCAAACAAAAATAAACCCAGTGATTACCTCACTGCTAGACGAGATCGCGACCACAACAATTCGTCGAAGTCGTCGCCGCCTCGCGACCCCGAGCTTAAGTCCCCATGTCTCACTGCCTCCAGATCCCCCACACGACCCCACAGACGCACGCGCCACCCACTGAAAATCATCGCGACTTTGAAATCGCCCATCGCAGCCACAAACCCTAGCTTCAACTTCGATCCTACGAACAGCCATCCAACATCGATCGCGATAATCAAGTCGCGACCTCCTTGCTTCTGCAGCTCCGACCACGCGTGCGACACCACCACGCGATTCCCAAACTCGCGAGCCTGGTCGCCACTGCTGCTCCTTCACGTGCGTGAACACTGCTCGTCCCTCACCGTCGATCGACATCTCCCCACCGCCAGTCTCGCGTGCGCGAGCACTACAAGTTCGAACCCTAGAACGCCTCGCTGAAGCCTCCCTTCGTTAGCTCGAGTTCGATCGAGACTTCATCCGCCCCTTTTTTTTGAACGAGAGATCTTTGTTTGTTTTTGTGAATTGAAATGGGAAGGGCTCGATTTCGTTTTTACTTTAAATAGAAGGAGCGGCTCAGCATTTTTCTTTGATTTCGTTCCGCCATTTTTCTTTGTTTGTTTCGATTTTAAAAACTGAAGAGGGATTTTTTGAATTCGTTTATTTTGGAAAGGAAGGTGGAGCACGGTCTTCTTATTTCCTCTATGAATTGATCGCGTAATAAAAAGGAAATGAAGGGGACAAAAGTACGCGATGTTTCAGGGAATAGGTCTGCTAAAGAAAACCTAGGGTGGCTTATGTTGACAAATTTTAAAAGTTTAAATTCAAATCGAATTCAGTTTAAACTTCAACGCATTTTCTTAACGTACGCTCACACGGCAAGTCCGAAAAATACGAAATTTGAAACCCGGTAATAATTCAATATTACGGACCCAATAAAACTGGTTTCGTCGAATTCCGAGACTGTGCCTCGGACGGCTATTTTTAGATATCGATTCGAACGATATAATTTCAAAACTGAACAAATGAATTTCAAATGCAATTCTGAAGCTTCCATTATCTTCAGTATACTCAATATAAATTTCCTAAGCCTTCAGATTATTTTTAATCAGCTTAAAACTGAAGATTTAAATTTTTATTCAACTTTCAAAAGATTAAATTTAAAATTTAATCGCCAATTTATTCTGATAATTTGAAATTCCGAATAAACTATCATTCGAATATTTAAAAATCAATTAAATATTCTATTTCAAATGTTCAAAAATTCAGGGTCGTTACAATCTTCCCCCCTTAAAAGAATTTCGTCCCGAAATTACAAGTCAGGAAAAATGATCCTTAACTCGTCTACTATTTTCCATAATCTAAATAGTTTTATCAATTTATCCAAACAAATCTTTCTACTAAAGATTCGTTATTAATTCAACTAACTTTTCAACTTCAATTATAAGTTCCAAACAACATTGTTTAATTTCTCAATTCAAATTCGAGTTTAAATCCAGATTTTAAACTTTCAAAATTTCTCTAAAATTTTCTAACACTCGAAATTTTAGAAAAATTTCGCCAGCGTCTCCTTTGCGCGGCTAATACGGTACGACTACAAAACGTCCCTACGGACTCTCAGATCTCAAAAGAAAACAAAATGCCAAGTGGCAAAATCAGAAACTCGTCAAATTTCATACTGAAATTCAAATACGTACCTTTTTGTCGAGCAATTCAAATTTATTTTTGAAATCAAAATTCCAATTCCTGTATACACCTGTATATATCCTACTAGCCATAATATCTAGTTACAATATTCAAACCATTTTGCAAATTCCATTACACAATTTTCAATGTATGCTCCTTATACATTTTTACTTCACTATTGAAGTTACATATCTATTTTCATTCAATTTTGCATTTCCAATTTCATTTGAATTTACTTTACTATTTCAATTCAATTTGAATTCATTTTATCCTCAGATTTTCATTCAGATTTTCATTCAGATTTTCATTTAGATTTTACTTGAATTCGATTCATCTTCTTATTTCGAATATTGAGCTTTATTCACTTTTATCTCAATTTCCAATTTGAAATCACTTAAAAGTCCTTTTAAAAATGGATATGGAAAGCACGTTCCCCCATGGACCACAGTTACTCGGCGGTTTCGCTACTATCCCAGTAGAATCGCTCGTAATCTGTAGATTTCTCATCTCTTAAATTTCGCCATGGTTGTTGCCATAGATCGTAGTTCACACGGCGGTTACACCACTATCCCAGTGGAATCGCTTGTAACCGTAGGCATCTCGCCCCTCGAATTTCGCTGTGGCATACGTCGTGATCAATCAATATGATCCCATCACGATCAAACGGATACTCATACTGAGTTCCAACACCTTCACAATTTTTTCAATGGAAGGTACTTTTTCATATCCTTAGTTTGGAAAACATGTCATATATGTATAGTACTTCATTTCCAATTGATTCCATTCAATTTTAATTGGCATTTCATTAATCAAATCTCATTGAAAACCATTCAAATCTATTCCATCTACTAATTTAATTAGTATATTCACTCATCCATTCAAAATTTCAAATTTCCATATTCAATTCGTCTCGAATTTATTTTATCAACAACAAGGAAATTTCAATTTATTTTTCTTTCTAACTTACTTGAATTTATATACAAATTCAAACAATTTCATTCGACTCACAATTTAACCAATTAAACCTCCAATTCATTATTTCATGAATTAATAATTTATCAAGTTAGTTTACTTGAATTCAATCCATTTTATTTTATTCCTCCAAGTTTGGATTTTTATTCACTTGATTCAAATCAATCTCGTTTCATTTTTCAATTCCAATTCACTTATTTACAAATGTAGTTTCATTTGTTCATTCACAAATTCATTCATTTTCAATTTGAATCTCATTCCAATCAAATTTCAAATATTTTATAAGTTATCAACTTATTTACATTCCATTTGTGGATTTATTTCAAATATTCTTTCTGGAATTCTATTTCAATCTGTAAATTACATTTACAATTTAATCTTACAAATCTCATTCGTATATGGATTTATTTCTTATACTTTTAATTCATATTTATAAATTTCATTTGTTAAATGAGTTTATCTCCAAATCTTTGGTTATTATTTGAATTTCTTATTCAATTCCATATATCAATGATAATACTTCAATATTATCTCTTCCTAACAACCAAGCATCCATATACTACGATAATTCATAGAAAATCATTTCTTTTCTATACAAAAATAGTTTTGAGCAAAATTATTTCATTTACCCTATTTAAAACAATACTGTGTCGGTTTATCTTGTTTAAGAGTTTAGAAACCCCTATCGATTACAGTTGGCCACCCTACATCGACCAGAATCTATAAACAATCAACCGATAAGTCAACACAATACAAAACAAATTTTGTATTCACTAACAAATACGTGCTCATATCTATTATTACACTCAACTCATTCTAGAGTACTACTGACTCTATCTCTAATGAGTAACACCCAACAGAGCAGGGTTGTCGCTTAACCGGATGCTCTGATACCTCTTGTAAAGACCCGCAAATCCGTCTTCCGAAAACTCGACACCGATACGTCCACTGTACCAAATTGTCGAATAATCGAATGGCGGAAACGCGAAACTTTAGGGTTAAAAGAAGAGGTAGAAGAAAAGATAGAAGAAAGAGAAAGAAGAACAACACAGAAAACACAGAACATGAACAATATCAGAATCTCACATATCGCAGCGGAACAATATATAATAGATAAATCAATAATCTTTAAAACAAAAGACTATATCAGTTTATACATACATCAATCATCAGAGTTTACAACAATGGACAGTTATATAAACTTGTCCTCATACAGAATACACAGCGGAATATATAACAAGTACGATAGTACGCTTCGCCATCCAGCTCATCTCCAAAGCTCCAAAATATCCAGAATATCATGATAACATAACTCTAGGCTGCCCGTGTGGAAAATTATGGGCACCCAGAGTTTAGAAAGGGAACAATAAACTCCAGGTCAGTCATGGTGACTGGTGTGAGATCGTAAAACAGTTATTTTCGCAAAGAAAATAAAACAACTTCGCAATGCTTTTGGAAAATGAAACTACCATAAGGCCTCCCACCACATACACAATGCAAACGCAGAATTGGAGGAGATTTCTCCTTATGATAGTCAAAAATGCTTACTACGCAAATCAGTTGATATTATTATTAATGTCTAGTGTGGAAAACATTTCGAAAGTATAATATCAATCTTAGCCAACATACAACTATTGTTGTATGTCTACTATAGCTACTACGTTCAGTAGGAGGTTACCGCCACATTCCATAGCAGGTAATACAATTAAAAACCGTACAGGGTTCGTCTTGTTTCTTTGGATTTCCAACAAATGATCAGGCTAAGGAACTTCCTTACCGAAATAGAAACGCCTCTGGAAAGACGCCCCGGATCCTAACCGGATCTCTGCAAACAAAAGGCCGACGCTACCTCACGCTATACAGCTGTAACTAGGTAACTAACACACTGACGCTACCTCACGCTGTACACCTGTAACTAGGTAACTAACACACAAGTATGTCATCCCCCGGTCGTAACCAACCTTTATCCGAGGATCCTCCATCGCAAAGCAACAGCCACAAAGTATAATCAACATAGGTAAAATATCCGGGCTCCATACCATGATATCACCTTTTATCCAGAAGTAAATGGCATACCCTAGGGGCGCTACCCCTACAAACCTTTGCCGCACGTTCCTGTTTCGACCATTACCGGGTTGTGAGGCTCGACGAAGTCTCATCCACATACACTATGCTTTTCACAAAGCCACGCTTTTTCACAAAGCAATCGCTTTGATCCACAATTGATCAACAGCACTTCGTGTGCCACATTACCAAATTGGGAATGTATCACTAGTAACCATCAACTACATAACCTCTGAGCTCGTACGTCTCAGAGAAGGGTGTTAAGCTAAGAGAATAAATTCTCCGCCACCAACAGAAATGTATTTGATAGAAACCAGCTTTACATCTCAAAGTGTAACGTCAGACACACATCCATACAAGTCCGTTCCGGGATCGAACGGAACCGAAGGCACTTCCAAAGAAGCCCTTGCAATCCGGATATTCACTAATCACGTCCGGACTTCCCATCACAAAAAGAGTGATATAAATCTCTATACCGGAGCAACTCGGTGCAGAGACATTCGACAGGTTGTCCTTTCATTTTCACAAATATCCGGTCTTCACACCGGTCTTCAAATGCTATCCATTCGCGACGTATCACTATTCGGAATGGGTTATATGACACAAAGGTCCTCTCCCGGCTTAACCGAATAATGAGCGTTTGTTTTAAAAACAAATCAAGTGCCATTTCAAAGGCAAATATTGATAGTCGGTTATTTAACTATCAATAACATTCATAACAAACATCCAATTCAAATAATTTTTCCCAAATTATTTATTTCAAAATATCTTCAAAAGATATATATTTTCCACACTTCACATTTGAAAATCAATTTCAAATTATTTTTCACGCTTCACATTTGAAAATCAATTTCAAATCATATTTTACACTTCACATTTGAAAATCCATTTCAAATCATTTTTCACGCTTCACATTTGAAAATCCATTTCAAATCATATTTTACACTTCACATTTGAAAATCCATTTCAAATCATTTTATGGTCCATTTAAACCAATTAGATAAATCCTTATCGATTTATTTCAAATTTACATTTCAAATTTGTAAATTTATTTCCACACTTCATCACTTTGAAAATCCGATTTCAAACCATATTTTCCACACTTTAAAAATAAATCAATATTTATTTTTAAAACAAATTTCCCTTTCCTTTACAACTTCTATTCGGAATTTACATTCCTAAAAATCTATTTTTACCCGATTTTCAAATCGTTTTCCAAATGTTCATTTTCAACCCCGAATCAACTTTAAAAATTGATTTCTCCATTTTATTTCAAATCCAAATCGAATTCCAAATTGATTTCTGAATTTACTTCAACACTGAATCACATTTCAAATTGATTCTAACTTTAATCCCAAAGCCAAATCATTTTTACGAATCGATTTCCAAATTTATTCTCAACACAAAAATCAATTTTTCATTCAACATTAAATAAGTTTTCATATCGATTCCTCAAAGATTGATTTTAAATACCCAATCAATTATCACTTTGATTTCAAATAAATTTATCTCCTTTAAAATAAATTCTTTTATTTTCCCAAACCATCAAAAATTCAATTTTAATTTCAGAAATCCAATTTCATTCATTTCTGGTATCCAACGATACCAAAAACACATTCGGCTAAATTATAGCCTCAACAAATTCAATCACAGATATAATCATACACAGATTATAAATAATCAATCAAACATCATATGAAATCAATTCAAATGTTTTGAGGAATCCTGTTGGATCCCTCCAACCTGTTTCCCTGCATCCACAGATGTTAGCACAATACCAATTCCACTTCGAGGTGGAATATCGCGGTATATGGGTTTTATAAAATATCATCCGCTTACTAACGGCGCAATAGGGTCCCATCCGCTATACGAGGCGGGAAATCAATCAATCCAATATATACATATGCCAATATGTATATATTGATATATATATAGATATATCCTACTATATCTAATATCACAATCCAAACAGCAAACAAACAATAACTGAAAATTCCACTTTTCAATTTGAGTGAGAAGATCTCACCTTAGCTTTTATTTTGCATTCCATTTTCCATTTTGACCATTTCTTCATTGTATTAAACCTTGTATAACAATTTATACAATTTATCAATATTTGAATTAAATCGAACAACTCAATTTTCCATTTGCTAAAGTTAATTAACCAATTTCTATAACTCCTTATAAAAAAATAACTAGTTGATTTTTGATGTGTATATGTATATCATCATTTTTTTCATTTCAGGCTGCTTAAAATAAATTTATATAGGTTAAGAAATCTACATTACCTATTCATATATACATACTGTAACATATCTTCTTTTTATGATTTCATATATACATAAAAATCATCTGTTTTCAAACATATATATATCTATATATATTTAAAACAAAACTTTACTGTTATATTTTTCTAGAATATTAGTAAGCTAAAACATCTATCTATCTATATATATATATATATATATATATTAATCAAACAAAAATAAACCCAGTGATTACCTCACTGCTAGACGAGATCGCGACCACAACAATTCGTCGAAGTCGCCGCCGCCTCGCGACCCCAAGCTCAAGTCCCCATGTCTCACTGCCTCCAGATCCCCCACACGACCCCACAGACGCACGCGCCACCCACTGAAAATCATCGCGACTTCGAAATCGCCCATCGCAGCCACAAACCCTAGCTTCAACTTCGATCCTACGAACAGCCATCCAACATCGATCGCGATAATCAAGTCGCGACCTCCTTGCTTCTGCAGCTCCGACCACGCGTGCGAAACCACCACGCGATTCCCAAACTCGCGAGCCTGGTCGCCACTGCTGCTCCTTCGCGTGCGTGAACACTGCTCGTCCCTCACTGTCGATCGACATCTCCCCACCGCCAGTCTCGCGTGCGCGAGCACTACAAGTTCGAACCCTAGAACGCCTCGCTGAAGCCTCCCTTCGTTAGCTCGAGTTCGATCGAGACTTCATCCGCCCCTTTTTTTTGAACGAGAGATCTTTGTTTGTTTTTGTGAATTGAAATGGGAAGGGCTCGATTTCGTTTTTACTTTAAATAGAAGGAGCGGCTCAGCATTTTTCTTTGATTTCGTTCCGCCATTTTTCTTTGTTTGTTTCGATTTTAAAAACTGAAGAGGGATTTTTCGAATTCGTTTATTTTGGAAAGGAAGGTGGAGCACGGTCTTCTTATTTCCTCTGTGAAATGATCGCGTAATAAAAAGGAAATGAAGGGGACAAAAGTACGCGATGTTTCAGGGAATAGGTCTGCTAAAGAAAACCTAGGGTGGCTGATGTTGACAAATTTTAAAAGTTTAAATTCAAATCGAATTCAGTTTAAACTTCAACGCGTTTTCTTAACGTACGCTCACACGGCAAGTCCGAAAAATACGAAATTTGAAACCCGGTAATAATTCAATATTACGGACCCAATAAAACTGGTTTCGTCGAATTCCGAGACTGTTCCTCGGACGGCTATTTTTAGATATCGATTCGAACGATATAATTTCAAAACTGAACAAATGAATTTCAAATGCAATTCTGAAGCTTCCATTATCTTCAGTATACTCAATATAAATTTCCTAAGCCTTCAGATTATTTTTAATCAGCTTAAAACTGAAGATTTAAATTTTTATTCAACTTTCAAAAGATTAAATTTAAAATTTAATCGCCAATTTATTCTGATAATTTGAAATTCCAAATAAACTATCATTCGAATATTTAAAAATCAATTAAATATTCTATTTCAAATGTTCAAAAATTCAGGGTCGTTACAAAACCCATTTTATTATATCCATAAATAGTCATTCGATTCGAATTTGTTAGTTCAAAAAGTGAACAATATTTTAAACATTTTAAATTATTTAGAAAGGAAAAATAAATGGTCAAAATATCCTTTATATAATACTTTATCAAAATACTTTTATAACTTGATGTCTTAACAAGTTTATCCTCGTTCCTGCAGACTCTGGCCATGCGTTGATCAGGCGCAAAGCTAGAATTCTCCAAGTACTTAGTAGACTTGTTTCAACACCCAGTGAAAATACTGGAAAAAGTTTTAAAACCGATATGGAAAGTACAATCCAAACAAGTCAACCGAATCATGGATCACAGATACACAATGGTTATGCCTGGATCCCCCAGGAAACATCTGTTCCAGTAGGCCGTCATAGCCCCTGCTAATTACGCCATGATAACAGCTGTAGACCGCAGATACACAATGGTTACGCCTGGATCCCCCAGGAAACATCCATACCCATAGGCCGTCACAGCCCATGTGGATTACGCTACAAAACGACCATAGATCGCAAATACACAATGGTTACTCCTAGATCCCCTAGGAAACATCCGTACCCGTCGGCCGTCACAGCCCCTGCGAATTACGCTATGTAGTCGAGTTCATAAGACCATGGGTAACGCCATGGAATTCATGGACACTCGAGTATCATATCCGAAAAACCAAATCAGAGAGAATAATATCGATAGAATGAATCCCAAATGTGGCCACAAATAGGATATCAAGCAGAAGGCACTTTCCATATCTTTACTTCGAAAATATGTATCATATAGTACCTTTTCAAATCAATTTCAAATATCATACTTATATAAAGTCCATTATATATAAGATTTTCATTTTCAAATTGAATACTTTCCAAATCAATAGTATATCAAATCACACTTATATATACTTCGATTATATAAGATTTCGCTTTTCAAATTGAGTACCTTTCCAAATCAACATTTTTCGAATCAACATCATACATATACAAATCAATTTTATATAAGTTCGATAACTCCCAAATCAAGTATTTAGTAAAATAAGGTTCTCAATTTCAATTCGTTTCAATATCAGTTCAGTTTCAAAATCATATACGATTTCACCAAATTCTTTCTTCCAGACTAAATATCTTCAGTTTCAAAGTTTCTAAGGTAATAGGTTTAGAAAATAATCCAAGTTTGTTTCCAAATCAACATATTTTATGTCAAACAAATTCATTTCCAAAATCATAGTACTTTCAAGGATATAATACTTTCGAACCCAAACAATTTGAAATAATAATACTTTGGAAATCATAATACTTTGAAATTCAAACTTTGGAAATCATAACACTTGAAATCATAACACTTTCCTTCAAGCAGTTTAGATATTAATAATAGTATATAAAATAAAATAGTTTATAAAATAAAATATTTAAATAAAATAGTAATAAGTTAAAACAATTTATATTAAAATAATTAGTATTTTTAAAACAGTTTATATTAGAAATAGTTATATTAAAAATAGTTTATATTAAAAATAATATACAAATAGTTTTAAATATAATTTAAAATACTTTATATAATAAAAATAGTTTCCTCAAATTTCACCAATCAATTCAAATTAACACGAGTTTCAAGATTCAAATTAAATTTAATCTCAATCCATTAATTTCAATTCAGTTCCTCAATAAACCATTTCAAAGTTTATCGATTTCAAATACAGATTTGAACCACAAAATGAACCATTTCAATTTCAATATATTTCAAAGCTTTATATATTCAATATTTCAAAACTAAATTTGATAATTTCATTTATATCTCAAATTCACTTTACTATTATTTAGTTTGAAATATTTACTTAATCATTTCAATAACATCTAAATACAACCTCAATTTTCAAATTTAAATAAACAAAATATCCCATTCAAATTTATATAAATTTGAAATATGCATTTAAGTCACTTTTAATCAAATCCAAGTTATAAAAATCATATCTTTGAAATTTCAATTTTTAATAAATTTCAGATCAAACTTATTTAAGTATAATTCTTAAATAAATATAATTTCAAATCAATCTCAAATTTATCTTTCCAACCTGAATCATTATAAACTCTATATTTGAATATATATATATATATATATCAAATAAATATTGGGTTTTAAATCCCAATCTATTTTCGAAATCAAATCTTTTTCTCAAAATAAATTATACCCCAAAATGATTACCAAGTTTATAACCCTTCCTCTTAAAACCTTTAAACTAATTTTTTATTGAAAGATCCAGTTTACCTTTTGAAAATTATTATTACTATATATTAGTTTTATAGAAGATGTTACTAAGTTAAAACATTTAAAACTAAATTTTATTCAAAACATTTCAAAACTAAATTTTATATTAGTATAATTCAAAATAGTCATATTTATTTACTTAACAAAGCAGTTTCAAACTTATTTAAATCATATTACTTCATACTTAAACATACAAAACTAAACTTATATACTTTATCAAATAATTTATACCTTTCAAAATTACTTAGCTTTGAAAATTAAACCTTGATTTGGAAGTGTTCGAACATTCAAAATAGTCGGAGAAATCAAATTTCCAATCTAAGAGTTGGAAATCAGCAACCAATCAGTAACAATTTCTAAAGATAGGGTTATACCAAATCAAATTTGAAACTCGAGGACTGAACACCGGGCTCATTCAAACTGTTTCAAATATATATATACATATATCTTTCGAATATCAAACCATACTTCGGAATTTTGAAGTCAAAATTGGTTTCACAAAATCAATCGCATAACAAGGCTACTAAAGTGGCCTCTCCCCACTCTGAAACTCAGAAATCAATGTCGATGATGCGTGCACTCATTACCGAAATCATTCTCCAGCGACATAAGTGGGTTCTGGACTTCTATTTTCTTGAGAACTTCTTTGAAATTTCTTTGAAATCATTGGAATTCATTTAAAGTTATTTGAAACATTTCTTTTTTGGAAAATACTTTCAAATCGTATTATTATATATTTTCAAAATCTTAAAACCAATTTCAAAATGCCGGGGTTTAATCTCTCAAAATTTCAAATTCAAAACCTTTAGTTATAAATCATTTTTATTTAAATCAATTTTTTATTTAAATCAATTTCTTATATAACTTTCAAAATTTCAAATCCTTTCGAAACTTCAAATTCTTGTTTTTTTTAAAAGGTATATAATTCTTATCTAAAACATTTCACCTTTATATAAAATATAATCATTCTTATCAAAATAATAATTTCGATATATAAACAATCTCAAAATATAATCAAACACAAATTTTCAAGGGATGATTCAAGAATGGATTTCAAAACAAAGATAGAGATACAAAATAGAGGAACTCTAATCAAATAGAATTCTGATTCGAAGATAGGCTCGAACGAAGATGAGATAATTAATTACAAAATAGTAGATGGATATACTTTGTAAATCGCGGGCGACCTTAACCGGATCAACCGTGACTTCAGGAATATGATCAATGTAGAATTCTAAGGCAAATCGACATTCGATCGCCAGAGATAGAATTCGGCATAGCAAAGATAGAAGCATCTAAACCGAGGGTATAAAAATCTGCGGTGAATCAATGCACATTGTAAGGGAGTTTCCCCATTTACAAATCATTCAAAGATTAGCGGGATCACCGATTTTTTTTATTTTTATAGAGGTCATTCGAAGTGGAGTTATGGAATGCTTCAAAATCAAAAGAATACAAATAAGGGAAGACAAGAATGGATTTTAGAGCAAGTAGGAGCGTTCCAAAATTCAAAGAAATCCTAATCAAATAAATTACTAGCAAGGTGGATAAGGAAAGGAATAAGGTCTAGAAAAATTTTGCTTTCAAAACAAGAAAATTTATATCAAAATAATCTTTGAAAATCCTTTGAAAATCATTTTATACTTTGAAAATATGTTCTCTCACAAAGAAATGGTTCTGAGATTGATTTCACTCATTCTAGGGTATTTCTACCCTATCTCTAATGAGTTTTTGCTCCACAGGCTAAGGTTTACCTAAAACCAAAGCTATGATACCAAATGTAACATCCCACTATTTTGGACCATTCAAATCGACAATAAATCCACACATGTCGGACTCGAATACTTCAAAACAGTGGATTGTTAAGCAAATTTGGAGCAAATAAAATCAAACATAGAATCATAGACACAGAATATCAGAATAACTCGCAGCGGAAACAAAATACCATAGTAGTTCATGAAGCTACTACATAAATAATCTCAAAACAGATACAAAATATTATAGTCTGAAAAACAAATACAACAGAAGTCTGAATACATAAATCAACTAATACAAAAGCAATACTGAATAGGAAATAACAGAAACGGAAATAGATGAACAGATAGACAAATAAGCTCCAGCAAATCTCTAGCTCCAGAAGATGAATCCAAAGCTATGATACTCAGGCTGACTCGAGCGTAAAGCAAAACATGAAACACTCAAGTCAGGACATACATACTTATACAATGTAAACCAACTCAAGTGAACTGTAATAGAAATGCACAAGTAACTTAAAGGATGCCTGGGATCGCTCATCCTTTAAGGATCCGTTAAACCATCTACTATGTAGTAATGAACGCTATCATAGTAATGTCTAAAGTAAAGTAAACTATGCAAAATAATAGTGTTAAGGTGGCAGGGGTAACACAAAGCTGCAGCAATCGCCCATCCCTAGCCACACTCCCAAATCGAAGGTGCGCATCAAATCAATCACCAAGAAAAAAAAGGCATACCAAGAAATGTGTCCGATCGGAGGAGCTACCTCGCTTAGCCAGGTCCACGTTTATACCTCAAAACAGAACGTCGCCAACCACCTACTTCATTCTGGAAACTCCACCGCGTGCACGGTTGTTAAAGTGGTTTCGGTATTGGCAGACAATATCCGATCCCGGTCTCTTTATCAACCAACCGTTACTATAACCCGTGGTTATAAATTTCAAAATGGTTTATATTTCAAATCAAAACATATTCATTTAAACCATTTAAATATGAAGTCATTATACTTTCAAATCAAATATTCAATTTCCAAAAGTGTAGCAATTTCTAAGTTCATTCGTTCAATTACAATATTTCAAAACATTGTATTTTCAGCATTCACAGCACTTAGAAAATGTGATAGTATATGTATTAGCATTCGAAAATGTTGCCTTATTCAAAACAGTAGCACCCAGAAAATGCTGTTGTACATATAGTGGTAATTTGAAAAAACAATGCATTTCAGAAACAGTAACACTTCTGAAACGTTACTGTAGATACAATGTTAATTTGAAAAACCAATACATTTCAGAAACAGTAGCACTTACAGAACGTTACTGTAAGTATAGTGTTAATTTGAAAAGCACTACATTAAAACCACAGCATTTCTGAAATGCTACAATTACTGTTATAACTTTATTATAAAAATTTAAAACAATATATTTTCAACTTTTCTCATTTTTAACTTATCAAACTTATTCCACTTTTCAAAATTATTTATTTGGATATCACTTAACTTATAATTTTTTTAATAAAATAACATTTTATTAATAAATATCCAATTAAATTATAATTCGTTTATTAAGTCAAATTTACATTATAATTTTGCTTAACTTTTCATTTTATCAAACAAACCTTAATATTTCTTTCTTTAAAATATCTATTTCATAACTAACATATTTTAATTACTAAGTTAAGCTTAAAATTCCATTTTAATCAAAGTTTCAATTATTAAGTTAAATCAAATTCTAAATTTTAATTTAAACCATTTATCAACTTATAAAATTTTAACTTATAAAAAATCACTATTTAAATCATTTAAATCCAATTTAAGTTAAAATTTCATATTTTTACATTTAAAAATACTTAATAATTTTAGAAAAATCATTTTAAATTAACCACAGGTCTATATAATATTTTCTAACCTAGGTTAAGTGATACAGATAATATATCATTTCAATCCGTAATTAGTTAAAATTCCAGGTTTTATCATTTCAAACCCGTAATCCCAAGTCAAATAAAAATCGCTCGAGCCTATCATTTCAGCTCGTAATGACCTTTCCCTATTCTAAATTCCATTCGGGTATGTATCATTTCAACCCATAGTGATTCTATACTAACAGGGAACTTGCAGTGTGAGAAACAGAAAATAAATAAACAGTAAAACATATCATATGATGTCAGGTGATGCAACAGGTATATAATCAGGTACTATCATCATATAATGTCAGATAACAGGCATATGTGAGCATATAACATAACATATCAACTACTACAATTCAAGTGACATTGTTTCACATTTATATAAGTACGATTGGTCGAGAGTGATAAGCTCACCTCTAAAGCTAGAGATCAAATTCAAAACACAAATCCAAACTCCGCAAAGCACGAAAAGCACGACTAGATTCGAGGAGAAGATGATGAGCCAATATTCAGATCTTGCAACAATAAATAAAATAAATATAATATAAGTATAGATTCAAACATAAAAGAATATAAGAATTAACAAAGAAAAAAGAAAGAACAAGTGGAAAACAAGACTTGACTCAAGCCAGTGGGCTCGGCCACATCACAATAGGCTAGACCACACCACTATAGGCTCGGCCAAGGACTGGTTGCTGCTTGAAACTCACGACCATTGTCAGAAAATGTACACGGCTATGCATGGAATGTGAAGGGGTAGGAGTTGTGAAGGCAAAGAGGCAAGGTAGGTGAATGGTCATTGGCTTCTTGGTTCGGCCCTAGGCATATTGGGCTCAGTTTGGGTGCTAGCATGGTCAGGCCTGATCTGGTGCTGCGGCTATGGTCATGTCAGATCATGTTGTGGCTGGAGGAGGAGGCATAGGTGGTGGTGGCCGAGGCTACAAGGAGATGATGGTGAATATAGGGAAGGCCGGTTAGGGTTGTGTTGAAGTTTTATGGTGGTGTTTGGTCAAGGAGGTCACTACCTGGGTTAGTGATGATGGTGAGGGGTTGCTGGCCGATCAGAAGGTGGTGGTGGAGGAGATGATGGTGGATAAGTCGGCCAAAGGGATGTGAATGATGGAGGCCGAACCTTGCTTGCAAAATAAAAGAAGAAGAAAAAGAAAAGAGAAGGAGAAGGAGGAAAACAAACTTACTGAATATATTATTCTATCAGGTTATGAATTAAGCTGAGAAATGATGTACGTGAAAAATGAAAGTGGGGAAGTGTATGTACGGCAAGAAATGAACGGCTAGAAGTGGAAAAGCTAGGAAATGGAAAGGCACCGATGACTAAAGTCTCTTTGCATTTCCTAAGCCCACTATCACAAGCCCACTTCAAAACAAATTTAAAACAACAAATAAAATTAAGAAAGTCCAAACAAAACAAAAGATGAAAATAAAATAGAAAAATGAACAATGAAAGTACAAAGAAAAATTGCGTGTAAAACGCTGAATTTTATCAATTTTAAAAAGTTTAAAACAGAATTTGACGAAACGAAAAGCAGAACGAGCATCGGAAACAAATACTGCTTCAAAAAAAAAGATTAGAAATTTAAAATTCAAATTAAAAAATTTCAACTGAAAGTCAAAGTTTGACCAAAGTTGACCAAAATATAAAATTTCCATAAAATCATTATTTAATTATATTTGGAAAACAAATTAGAAACATAATCCAAAATACATTGGAAAAATTCCAAACTTTCCATTTAAAATGATTAAAAATCAAAGTTTCAAATAAAATTGAATTAAAATACTTGTTAAAATTATGGGTTGTTACAGCTGGAGATATTCATCTACGTATGGATGTATTCTATTTTCCGCTGCATCTATTGTATTTGTTTTGTTGTTTGTCAGCATTTGTAAGGGCAGGTGTTATAACTGTCCAGGCTGAATCTAGGTCAGACTCTGCTATTGTATTTTGAAATTTTCCGCTGTAAATATTATTATTGAAATAATATATGTTATTCCATTCGTGTAAGATTATGTTCTGTCTTTATTTTCTTTCTACCCTTAATGATTCGCTTATTTGTGCAATTTGAGTTGGACATGTGTGGTTTATTGTCGATTCAAAGGGTACGGAAAAATGGGCCATTACAGCTGCCAACAGCCACCTTTTTCAAATGCTAAAAGGAGCACACCGATTCCACATAAGTGTACTACCATGGAACGACAATGTTTTAACAACAGGAGGGACGGATGGCAAAATCGTGAATCTCAATCAAATTGGTGTTTTTGCAATTCGATTTATATAATCAATATTAAAACATATAAACCAATATATAATCATAAAATAAAGTATAAAATCCATACCGATTTAAGATTTGTGTAGAATCTCAATCAAATGGCAGTAGATAGAAAGAGGAAGCGATTGACTATGTGGAGAGGAGAGGAGTAGCGCGATGATGACGAAGGGAAAATGAAGCGATGATGAAGAGGACGATAATTTAGGACTTGGTGAAAATTTTCTAAATAAAGAGGGAAAATGAAAAATAGGAGGAAACGTGAAAACTTAGAAACGTAACAATGTTTTAATTAGCGGGAAGCGGAAAATTTTCGCAGCGGCCACTTATATACTAATAGTTGCACTTAATTATAAACGCTGCTAATAAGTGCAACTAAATGCATAATTTCTTGTAGTGCGTAATGCTCAACACTTAAATAACATCATATCCAAAACCCACCAAGAAACATTTAAAATGGAGGATGTTCTAGTCTACTGAACCTCTCATTGAACTCGTATCACGTCATCCCCAAATAGTGTATATGAAGCTATGATGACAACTCAAGTACCAATTTTATAAATATCGCCATATAACGTATTATATAAGACGACGACCTATTTTCCTGGTTACCTATAATTCACTAAGTCAAAACAACATGTTTGGTACCAATAACTCTCCAGGCCAAAAGCAACACATGGCATAACATTAACCAAAATGTCAAATCAATGCCACCCACCGACAAATAATTGATTGAAATAATAAATCTTTATCTTTCAAAAAAGGCAATTAGTATGAAAATGAAGTTTGAAAAAAATTGGAGAAGCATAGGTAACACGAGCAGAATTTTACTTATTACATCTAAGCTTAATCCTACGTATAAATTTAAATTATTGAAGTTATGTGTTGATGACATGTTGAAAAAAGAATTTGTAGAAGACGTAATAAGAAGTGTGAAGAATATTTTAATAAGAGTATTTGACTTCTATGTTACTGATTCTACATTTGGAACACAAATGCATGATAAATCACAACCTAGTACGTTCGTTGCAAGTGGAAGTAGTATTGGGAATGTTAGTGATGTTTTTTTTAGAAGAATTAATAAAAATTTTAAGACAAGTTCAACAACAATATAATGAAGGTAATGAACTAGAAAAGAATTTAAGTGCACTTATTGAAATTGCACTAAATAATTTTGATATTTTACTATGGTGGAAGGTAAATAGTTCTAAATATCGTGTTTTGTCTTTAGTTGCTCGAAATTTTATTACTATTCTTGTTGGAACTGGGCCAGCCCGCAGTGAAATTTATAGGTGAACATCAAAAAAATGTACTCCATTGGATCTTTATTGGGCCTATGAAGTCTAATTTGTTTAGAACATTTCTAAATTTGTTTTTAAATAAAATCGTATATTTTAATATATATATATATTATAGTACTATGAAGTTAATTTGTTTTTAATTTATCTTGTATACATGTATCATATATATATGTGTGTGTGTGTGTGCGTGTGTGTGTGTGCGTGTGTAAAATAATAATCCATGGAGGGTATAACATGCCCATTATCATCCGACATTCCAGCCCGGCTATATTAAACTAGCTGCACGAGTTAGACTCGGTTGCATCAAGGCCAATGATTCCAGAATGATGATTATAAAACTCGAAAGTCAAGCACATATGGTTACGTGAAGCCAGAATTGAATGGAATTGGTAGATAAACAATTTAAAATGCCTAAGGCATGTAATATAGCTTAGTCAAAGGAAGGGATCGGTATGGTTTGGCTACATGATAGGGTTCGGCATACTTCAGCTTATAAATAAGGGATCGGCATGGTTGAGTAAATAAGGGATCGACATATTTAGCTAGTATAGATTGGCATACTTCAGTTCACAAAGATGGACTCGGCATAGTTGAATAAGGATGGATTGACATGCTTTGCTAGGAGATATGGATCGGCAAACTCTGTTGAAGAAGGATCGACATCCAATCAATTAAAGTGCCTTCGTACATTCAACAATCAATATCTTAAGATTTGTAAGTCCAAAGCATATGGAATTTGGAGAGCAAGACATATGGACCCTAGGGAGCATACCCTAGGGATCACGCATCAAACAAACAAAGATGGAGGGATCGGTATACAACCTATGAAAGGGATCTGTAGAAAACAGTACATAAGCAATACTGAATCAAAGATCATGCAATAACTTGAGCTTCTTTGGTCTAAATCACATAAGATTTGAAGGGCTTTCATATTTAAGCATGCAGAAGCCACCATAGGGATCGCTACCCTAAAATCATAATAATAAAGGGATCGGTGCTGATACCACTTCATGGGGATTTTGGCCTAGCGACCCTTTTGATGGGCCCATGTGGGCTAGAATATCCTATAGCCAAAGTTTCAGAGAGATTGGTGGTTGTCTTTACCTATAAGTACCGGCCAAATAGGTCATTTTGGGAATCTTTATGCTAATTGTTACTTTAGTCCTTATTGTAATCAAGTTTTCTCTATTCTTTGCTGCTGTAATCAGATTTATAAGTGATCAATAAAAATAATCTTCAAAGTGGACGTAGGCATACAATGCCGAACCACTATAAATCTCCGTGTTTCTGATTATTGATTTTTATTCGTTGTTTGTTTATTTTATTCGTTATTTTTAATTTTATTTTCTTCATTTACTTCTCTACATAAACCTATTCTTGGGTGTTTGTGGCCAATTTGGTTGCAAATATTTTGGTGCTTTCACGGAGAGCTTTGATTCTCAGCTTGCTAGGATCCCTTTGCTGTTATTGGATTTGATAATCCTGAAGGAGATCCGTAGTCATCTTCATAAAGTTGCTTATACTACTCAGATTTGCAGAAATCTATGCAAGGAGATTGATAATGGTAAGACAAACTAGATCTACTTCTCAGAATGTAGATGGAAATGAGACTGCTAGCATTCAGCAAGGAGACCTTAGCAATCAACTAACAAATTTGAATGCTGATCTGGTTGAAGTTCAGAATCCTACTAATTCTATAACCAAAGCTAAATTTCATAATCTAATGAGAGAGTTGATGGAAAACCATCGATAACTAAATCAACAAATTCAGACTAATATTAACTTAATGAACCAAATTACTCAACAACAACATGGGAAGGCTAGGAGGGATCCTACTCCTTACCCGGCATCGTAAAGTTCAAGCTCATTGATGAATATCATAGGCATAGGCGTCGCATGATTGAAGAAAATCATGCAGAAACTTCAGAGCGTCGCTTGGCAAACCATCGCGCTCTACTAGGATCGATTGGGACCGATTCCTCCCTAGGGATCGGTACCGATCCCTCCTCCAGAGGGGGGATTCCCCCATGCACTTAGGGAATAGCACTAGAACCATTTCTGAAGGTTTGGATAATGGAGTTTGATTGAATGCTGATCAGTTACCTCCCTAGAACGATGACGGAGTGAATGTACAAGACACGTGTTAGGAAGATAGTGAACCAATAAGGCATGAAACGGCCCTCAAACATCGATCGGACCATTCATGTGAGGTGGAGCGCTTCCACTGCTTGGCACCGACCATCCAAACGTCGGACTTAACGGTAATGGTCAGACAGTTGGTATGAGAGAACCAAGGCTTGACTAACGATGACTGGGGAATCTCGAGAAGCCATACCCCGTTCACTAATAATGTTCTACACGCAGAATATATGAGAAGGTTGAGTAAGCCATCAATGCCAGCCTACGAGGGAAAACCCGATCCCAGGTAGCATATTATGGATGCAAATGGTTGATGGATTCTACGCGAGCCAATGATGCGACCAAGTGCAGATGTTTTCCCATAACGCTTTCCTGAATAGCGACGATATGGTTCACCAGACTACCCCTGCGATCAAATTTAGATTCGATGAGTTGGCAACCAAGTTTGTGGAGCAATTCCGGATGCACGCGGCTCGTCTTAAAGATGTGATGTCCCTTTCCAGCATGATCCAGGCTCCAGTGGAGTCGTTGAAAGATTATTTAAAGTGATTTCCTACAGCTGTTATAGAGGTCAGTAATCTAAATGATCATGCGATACTCATGGCCGTGACGAAACGGATTGACCCAGGGTTCGATTTTGGTGATTGGCTAGCTGGTAAGTCGCCCGCGACATTGGAGAAATTTTACGCAAAGGCGGCTTAGTTTTTGAGAAAAGAGGAAGCCAAGTCCACCAGAAAAAAGAACGTTGCGGGACTGATTGGAGAAGGAGTACAGAGTAACATTGCAATAAAACAACATGATGACAGTTCTGGGAAAGTCTAAGTGAATGTCCAGAATAAACCAAATCAGCAAAAGAGATGCGAAGATAGGAATCGAAGCGAAAGAGGGATTATGGAAGATTAAAGCCTAGGATTCCAATGTATAATAATTACACACCACTAAACACGTCCTTGGAGAATATCTATCTTTCCACTTGCAATATCATGTAGTATAGGAAGCCGCCTCCAAAGGAATCAACAGAGAAGCAGAAACAGACCAAGAAATATTGTCGGTTTCATGAGTGCTATGGGCACAACACCAATGAATGGAGGCATATCCAGGATTTTATAGAAAAGCTAATTCAAGAAAGGAAATTGCAACAGTCCGTGAAAACCACGTAGGACAACGGGCAGGGTACATAAGACTCAAATCGAGGACAAGCTCTGCATAGGACTGAGGAGCCTGCGTGGACCGGTGGAAGACTGGTGATAAATACGATAGTCGGAGGACCGCACCCGGTGGATATGAGTTGGCAAGAGATGGAGCGCTATGCTAGCGCGATTAGGCATGTAGATTTTGGATGCTATTCGAATACGGAAGATGGAGCTCCGACGAAATAGCAATGCTTAATGGCAGATGATATTGTGTTTTGGAACAGGGATTCAGACAAAGTAGAGGCTCCGACAATCGACCCGATGGTCATTTCAGCTATGATTGGTCTTGCATTGGTGAGAAGGATTTTGATTGATTGTGGAAGCTTAGTGAATATAATCTTCAAAATGATATATGATCAGATGAGAATGGAAGCCAAATATTTAAAACCGTCTAAAGCTCGTATACATGGTTTTAATGTCATTGCAACCGAAGTTGTTGGTTATGTGGAATTACCGGTTGAATTGGGAGAAGGTGAACAAAGGAGAGCGCGAAGCTTGCCGTTTATTGTTTTAGATGTTAACTCTCCGTACAATGTTTTTCTGGGCCGACCGGCCCTGGTTGAATTCCAAGCATCTCTTTCCCCATGGTGTTTGACTTTGAAGTTTTTGATAGACAATGATGTAGAAGTTGTTCTTGGCGATCAAGTGACTGGACATGCCTATTATGTAGCTGAGTTGAGGAAGGCTCAGGGTAAAGAAAAGGGTAAGGGTGCGGACAAGACTGTCTACATCCAAGCTACCGAAGATTGACAATTGGCGCCTGAGCCTTGGCTCGGGCACCACAGTCGGTTCTATAGAGGTATAGATCCAAGGGATGATGAAGAGGAGCCCAAAGAGACCAAGGGTGCACCGGCTGAGCTGACGATTGATATCACAGCCAGCTATGATGACCCATCTCGAGTTCTAAAAATTGGGTCACAGCTCAGCCCTTCGATGATGAAGGAACTTGCTGCTTTTCTCCGAGTGAATATAGATGTATTCGCTTTGACTCACTCTAAATGTGTGGAATTTCGCCTACTATTGCAAGCCATGCATTGAATATTGACCCAAGGTATGTCCCGATGAAGTAGAAAAGACGCAGTATGGATTCGAAGAGATCTGCCGCTCTCAAAGAGAAGGTGGATAAACTAAAAGTCAATGGGTTTATCCGTGACACCCTCTACCCTAAATGGGTATCTAATCCTGTACTTGTGAAAAAAGCGAATGGGAAATGGAGAACGTGCATTGATTACTCAGATTTAAACAAAGTGTGTCTAAAAGATAGTTTCCCCTTTTCGAGGATTGACCAGCTGGTTGATTCAACCGCGGGACACGAATTGTTATCTTTCATGGATGCATACTCGGGATATAACCAAATCCGGATGCATATCCCCGATTAGAAGCACACCATTTTTATCACAGATGTTGGATTGTGATGTTATGTAGTAATGCCATTTGGATTGAAGAATGCCGAAGCAACTTATTAGCGCTTAGTTAACATGATGTTTAAAGACTAGATTGGAAAAATAATGGAAGTGTATGTGAATGATATGCTTGTGAAGTCACGATGATCAAGCGACCACATTAGAGACATGGTAGAAATGTTTGACATCCTCCAATATTACAAGATGAAAATCAATCCTTTGAAGTGTTCTTTTGGTGTTGCATTCGGAAAATTCTTGGGCTTTATTGTCAATGCTCATGGAATAAAAGCTAATCCCTAGAAGATTTAGGCTATCTGTGATATCCAAGCACTGAGAACTATTAAACAAGTGCAGAGTCTGAATGGGAAAGTTACTACCTTAAGTCGATTTATCTTCAGAGCTACCAACAAATGCATTCCTTTCTTCGATTTGATTAGGAAAGGAAAAAGAAACTTTGAATGGACACAAGATTGTAAAGATGCATTTCAAGCTTTGGTGAATCATTTGGAAAGACCTCCTATCTTGTCAAAGCCGGTGGATGATGAGGATTTTTGTCCATTTATTTGGCTGTATCGGCACGCGCTATAAGTGCCGCATTGCTTCATGAGGAGAATTGGATCCAGAGGCCAGTGTAATATGTCAGCAAACGATTAACAAGAGCTGAAAGGAACTACCCGAAAATAGAGAAATCGACATGCTGCTTACTAATTGCGTCACGGAAGCTTCATCCGTACTTCCAGGCACATCCAAGCAATGTTTACTCCGACCAGCCATTACAACAGGTCCTACAACGACTTGATACGTCTAGAAGGTTACTCAAGTGGAATATTGAACTCAGTCGGTTCGACATCACTTATCTCCCTCAGAGGGCTATCCAAGGTTAGGCGTTGGCAGACTTTATAGTAGAGTTTACTATGTAGGATGATTCTCCAAAAGGCAGCAAAATCCCTACTAAATGATGGAAATTGTATACTGATGGGGCATCTAACGATCGTTGTTCTGGAGCTGGCATTATGCTCGTAACTCCTGAAAATCGGTCAATCTGTTATGCATTAAAACTTGATTTCCCAATGACAAACAACGAAGCTGAGCATGAAGCTCTAATTGCTGGATTAAGCTCACTAGAGAACTTGGAATAAAATATATCCAAATCTTTTGCGATTCGCAACTGGTAGTATATCAAGTCAGGGGAGATTATCAGGCAAAGGGACAATGGCTTGCCCCATACCTTACCCAAGTCCAAGATTTGCTGACAGAATTCAAATACTATGACATTTCGCATGTTCCACGAGATCGAAACAAAGAGGCTGATTCATCGGCAAAGTTTGCTAGTACCGGCGATGCACAACAGATGGGCTTGGTTATGGTCGAAGTATTAAATACCCTAAGTATACACATGATGGAAATCAACTAGACACTGGAAGCGGAGCCTGAAAGGGAATTGTGGATAACCCCGATCAAAGACTATTTACTGCACGGAGTCCTACCAGATAAAAGAAATGAAAAGCAACAAATCCTTCACAAAGCTTCACGATATATTACGCAAGGGGGAATTATGAACATGAAAGGTTTCTCAGTCCCTCTACTCCGGTGTGTCCCTCATGATGAGATAAACGTGTCCTAAGGGAAGTTCATGAAGGGGAATGCGACGATCACACTGGGGGCAAACATTAGCGAAGAAAATACTCCAATATGGGTATTATTGGCCGACCGTAAATTGAGATTCCGCTGATTATGTAAGACGATGTGATAAATGATAAATATATGCAAAAGTTCCAAAAGCTTTGCCAGTAGAAATCACGCAGATGGTCAATCCATGGCCATTCTCCATGTGGGTATAGACATTATCGGCTCCTTGCCGATCTCTAAAGGTGGAGCCAAGTACGCTATCATTACAGTTGATTACTTTATCAAATGGGCCGAAGCATAACCTTTAGTCACGATCACAACCAAGAAAGTAATCAACTTTATTGTCTGAAACATCGTATGCCTCTTCGATCTTCCGCGAACTATTGTAACAGACAATGGGACTCAATTCGACAATGTTGAATTCAAGGACTTTTGTCGAAGATATCGTATTGAGAAGAGATTTGCAGCGGTCGCTCACCCTTAGGCAAATGGATAGGTTGAAGTTGTACATAAAACCATAAACTCTATTTTGAAGAAGCGTTTGGAGAAGGTTAAAGGCCGATCTAAGGGCAGTTACACATCGACATCGAGTCGCATGGTATTACAACACTAAAGTTCGACCTAGAACCTTCGAAATTGGTAATCTCATCCTGAAATGGGTTTTTCCTACCCCATCGCACATGAATCCAATCCATGAAGGGCCATATGTAATTGAACAGAGGTTTGGAGAAGGAACTTTCAAGCTAACGACTGTCGATGGCATTACACTTCCAAAGGTGTGGAATAGCGAGCATCTATGACGCTACTTCACTTAATTTATTTCTTTTACATTTCAGTTGTATTTACTTTCAGAATTTCTTTAGCATTTGATTTTCCAAATGTGTAATATGACAGTTTATGTTATTCCTTTCCATTTAATGAATAAAGTTTCAGGCTTCCTTTATATTTTTGTTTGCTGTTGCATTATATGTTGATTGCACAGCGAAACTGATTGTTGTCGATATAAATGAATAGGCTCCCAGAGTTTGAAATCAATCAATCATGCTAACTCCCAATTGGATTAAACAAGATGAGCTCAATCTACTTGTTCATTTAATAACTCTCATTCACAAACCAAAGGATGGGATACACAATAAGGAGTAAATGTGGCCGGCAATTTGATGATCAAATAACTCCTGTCCAACTGTGGAACTGAGATAAAATCATAGCAACCGTGATATGACCGATCGCTCGCTAAATTGAACCCCAGATCTTGGGAGACAAATAAATCAATCAAAGAGAGTGCGATCTGACTTCTCTTTGAAATAACTCTAAGTCCCCGAAGTGCGGACTGGAGTATAAACATAAATCGGATGTGAAAGGACCACCCGCGAAATAACTCTAAGTCCCCGTAGTGCAGATTGAAGTATAAACATAAGTCGGGTGTGAACCGACCACCCACGAAATAACTCTAAGTCCCTGGAGTGCGGGTTGGAGTATAAACATAATGGAGTGTGAATCATCCACCCGCGAAACAACTCCAAGTCCCCAAAGTACGGAGTAAATTATAAATATAGATTGGGTGCGATTCGACCACCCATCAACTAAATCTTATCCCCAGAGTGTGGATACGAACATGAATGAATAGATGAGTGGAGTTTGACCGTTCACTATTCCATAAACTCCGGCCTGAAGCTGACAGGAGGAGTATAAACTCGCTAAGGATGGAGTTCGACCGTCCAACATTCGACTTCGCTAAACCAAAACCGGGGGCAAGAGTATAATTGCTAAAAAACCGCTGAATTTGACAGCATTACACTAAGGCCCGAGCCTAGTGTTTGATACAACTCGAGGTGACGACCATTTGGAGGCCTGGGATAGAGCTGGTGGATTATTATCAGAATTTACGAACAACGAATTACAAGTACATTGAATGGAACGTAATAGTTCAACTACTTAAATAGCAATTCACACGAAAGCTCAACAAAAAATAAAAACTTTTATTCACATAACAAGTTTTAAGATCGTAGTATAAGTTATTCCAAAAATCGGGACTCATACCATATGACCACGGCTAATGAAAAAAACGACTGTGCAAACTATATACACACTAAGCCGAAGTGGCGGCTATTTCTTTAACTTTCTCTCTTTTTTATATTTTTTGGGAGTAGTGCCCATTAAGCTTCTTTTTTTGGTTTCCTTGGTGCCTTTTAGCAGGAGAGCTTACAGAAGTAGGAGGAAGTTCGCTGGGAATTGACCCGCCAGGTGGAATAACTTGCAATGGCACAAGACGAGGATCGTCGATGTCCACTTCAACGGGTTTAGCTTTAACTTTTCTTTTCAGCCGCTCCTCCTTTTCAATTTTCTCTTTCATGCTAGTCCTGTCGGTGTGTTCAGAGGCACCGGTGATCATTACATCGTTAGACTCATTGGCTAAGGGTGGAACTTCAACCTTATCATCATCAAGAGCCCTGATGACTTGAGCATCGAGCCTTAGTACATCATCAGTTGTTGGAACTTTAGCTGGTTTCTCTTGTTGCTCAACGGCAGCATCACTCTTGGGAGTTTATCCAGGGCCCGAAAGACCTGCAAAATTTGTTAAAACAGGGAGATAAGCTTAAAACCATTGGGCACAAAGAACAAAAATTTTCATAAATTGAGGAGTAAAGTGCAATACCCGCATCCAGTTGGCTCTCCGTGGTTGTTGGAGTACCTCCTTCTAAAATTGGGGACAACACCTTGGATTGGTAGCCGGGCTTATCTAGATCGTATCCCAAATCCTACTCTGTGTCGAGGGAGACTGATGCTCCATCTGCTTGGGAAGAAGTGGGACCCTTAAGGTCGACCCTTGAAGATCCAACAATACTTTCTCCTTCCTCGGTAGGTGCATAAACGTTGAAGTATCAGAGTTTTGCGGTAGCCAAATCCAAGGGATCGTTTCCATGAAGAATTTCCCGCACTAATTCTTCTTGATTGAGCTCAGCTCCATCCATTTCTCTCTTCTTCATCTCAACAACATGCTCCCTAGCTTCAGCAAGTGATTCGAGGTAACCCTCGCCAAGAAAACTTAAGTCACAGTGGATAAGGACTTTGGCATTATACTCGATGATCAATGGATCAAACAAGTCCTTACAATTTGTTCAATCGTTTCTTTGCGGCCTTCTTCTCGAGCTTCCTCTTTAAGAGCTTCGATTTTAGAAAACTGCTCGTCGAGTTTAATTTTTAGGCTCCTGGCCTCGATAGCTTCCTTGCAGTACTTCTGCGATTCTTCCTAGGCTTTAATTTTTTTCCTCCCTTTCTTTTTTGAGAAGATCTTCGAGTTCCTCGATGTGGCGGGCTAGTTAGCCTTTTCCTTTTGCAAGGAGTCTTTTTCTAGAGCAAGTGCCCCACTGCGATTGAGGGCTGCATTGAGTTCCTTTTTATGAGAAGTTTCCAAACGGCTCACCGCCTCTGCCGTTTCCTTAGCATTTTTCTCCGCTTCAGCAAGTTGTATTTTCAATTCTAACAATTCAGCATTCTGATGTTTGATTATGTCTTTATCATCAATAGCTACTAACTTGAGGCGGTCTATTTCATGTTGCCGCTTAATGGATACTTCAGAGACTTTTTTTTGCTAAAAGTTGAAACAGTTCGTGCTACATGAATACATCATTGACGCATGCAAGGGAACTCACTTTTGCGTGCCCTAGAATCGTATGAATTCAGGGGAGCAATTTAAGTCCATCAAAGCAAATTTTTGGAAAAGTGGCCTTAAGCTCGGCCAACTTCTCTGCTATGGAAACATCAGAAGTAGTAGCCAACAAAGACGGATTAGAAGCAGCAATTGGATGTTTGCTTGATAAACATTCTTGAGATTATTTAGAGCTTGAGGAGCAAGAAGCTTGCTCATGTGATGCGGCGATTTGAGGTCCACGGTAAAGAGCCTGGTCTCCGTCGTAAGCAAGAAAATTAGATTGTTCTCCTTGGCGTGATGTTTGGGACTGGGACTTGCGTTTAGAAGAAGAGGATTCCCTTGAGTGACAGCTTTTATCCCATCCCTCATCTTTCTCCCTGCACTGGTTAGACTTCGAATCCTGGCTAGATCAATGATACGTTGAAGAACTTCTTAAGTGATTAAAGGCCCAAGACTGAGACACAGCACTTAGAAGGACCAAATAAGAACATGTGAGTAATTATTGCGTGAAAGATTAATGAATGTTTAGTGAAGTGCATGTGGTTGTGAGTGTCCTAGTGTTCCCCCCGACAGACCGGTGGCTGTACCCTTGCTTATTGGCCTTTTCTCTCCTTTATCAGAAGGTCGAATGCCTTCACCGCTCCTCGTAGGAGAATTAAGTCCTTCAATGTTGATATTTGGAAAGTCATAGGTCATGATATCATCTGGAATTTGGAGATTTGAAAATCCCTTCAATGAACTTTCCAAATGTTGGGAAGATGATTCCTCATCAACATAAGTAATGATGAATTCTAGATCCGTGGCAGTCTTTCTTCTACGAAGATTGCACGCCTTGTGATGGTTCAACCATAGGTGCCTTCCCTTGGCCTGCATCAGCGTCGCCAGGTTATCAGCTTGGAAATCCCTAATCTTACCCTCTTCGATGTTGTCCCGGGTCCCCTCAACTGGGGGCACGATGGTATTGATAGCGTCCTTTCTTTGTTCTTCAACATTCCTCAGTAATGCTACACTTCCGGTGAGCCCGATACTATGGCCTTCCTCCAACACCCCAAATAAAGATAGTACCCTGTCAGTTACAAAAAGTTTGATGTCCCTGTCTTCGACAGGGGTAGCACGAATAGCAGCGGCTGCCCTTAAAAAATTGGCACCTTTAGGACGTAGGCGAAAACGTGAAATAATCCCAGATATTAGCAGATTCAAAGGAAAAGTTATGACTTCGATTAGTGAACTTGAGAAAGAAATGAAGGTAATACTTACGTCCTTCTAACCATCGCCTCGTAAAGCCGAGAGGACATCGTACATAAAAACACTCGTGCTTAAACAAAGAAAATTTATTCCAAGCGTCTGTCAAGACTTTACAATTCGACGAGGGTTCAAGAAAAACATAAGAGGGATTCCTGATCGCCGTTTGAAGTTGTAAATGAATATTATGTCTTCAGAAGTTGGCGGACATAATAAAACGCTCATAAATAGCAAGAAGGTTCCATGTATAAAGGTGTTGCTATTTGGATGAAGTTGAGTGGGAGCTAATCCAAGGTATCTCGGCATTTCTCGAATAAACGAGTTAAAGGGCAGTACACATCCGGCCTAGCACATAAATTTATTACACGCTGTGTACCCCACCGGGGGCAAGTGAGGCCTATCATTTATTAAAGGGTCCAAGACATCTACGAATGGAATTCAATGAACAGAACATAGCCGGCGAAGAGCAGCCTCGCCAATTCGGGAGGCCTGTGAGTCTACTGGGTTATTTAGAAGAATAACACCCTCTACTGCATCAGGAGCAGGACTTATGTCCTCTGCCGGGAGGACCGAAATATCTGAGAAATGGTCGACCCGTGGGCCAGAACTTTTGTTTGTTCCACTTGATAGCTGGGAGAAAGCCTGGCGGATATAGTTGCAGAACTTGATTTTGCTTCAGAACCAATGTGTTGCATCGTTGGATCAGGAGACATATCAGTTGAATGCTCTGAGCGTTTGGAATCCATATTAGCTATACTCAGTGGATAATCAAGGATAGAAAAGTTAATCTGTTCCTCCAATGCTAAGTGTGAGCTAGTGTAGTGCAATGCAGTGTATAACAGTATAAACAGTTTGAAATTAGAAAAACGAAATAAAACAATGAGACTTGGGAGTTCGACCAGAGAGACTGTCATCGTTGACCATCTCAATTAGCAAGAAGGTTGATCATTGCGAAAGCTTTAGGATCGACTGTCGTCATATTGGAGTGTGAAGTTTGTCGTTTAAGTCCATATGCAAGTTTATAGTCTATATTGGAAGTTCTAGGAATTTGATTGTTCAATCTCAAGTTCAACAGTGGATATGCATGTTTTATAGTTCATTGTCATCATATGTCCAAGCTCGTTAAGGTAAGTTAATGGTGATTGTTCGAACAAGTTAGGCTGAATTAGTTTACAAGTTCAAAGTGTCAATCATTGGCTTTATGTCGATCCCAACAAATATGCCGAAACCTATCCTAAAGACCCTATACCGATCCCTTATTTCAACCAAAGAATGCCGATCCCAATATTCATGATGATCCCTATCCCATGGCTGCAATGTCGACCCCTTCATTCTCATCAGCGTAGGGTTCGGCCTAATTGTGCTTAAGTCAAGGTAGCTTAACTCTAGTCATGGTCAACCTCTAGTCTGCCACCATGATCGATCCCTTCAACAAAACATACCCTACTGATCCCTCATCTAGGCTCTCTAAGACCAATCTCTTCCTTTCTAACCCAACACCACTAATCCCTACATGGTCGATCCCTGCCTCTACAATGTTCTTGTATACCGACCTCTTCCTTCTCCTACCCTAACCTTCCTTCCATCGAGGTCCCACGCTAAACCCTCATTTTTCTCTTCCTCTCCTCTTCCTTCTCCTAACTCAGTCTACCAAACCCTCTACTCAGTAATCATTTATCCCTCCAAGGCCCCTAGTCCTCACGACCTCGAACACCATCGTAACTATGACCTATTTAGAGCTCAGAAACTTCATTGTATAATTAAAGATGTATTTCAAAACCTTACCTATGTGAAAATATGGGTAGTCAAATTAAAATGGAGGTGAGTGTTTGGATATGTTCGAATCGGAAGGGAAGACGAGACCAAATTATGGACGAGATGGAAGGTTAGAGGAATCAAGTTTGAGTAGAAGCAAATTTATGTTTGGGTTCGTGAATTAAAGGTAAGGGTTCAGAGCTTTAGGCAGAAGGCAAGAAAATGAGGGAAGTAAGAGTGGAAGGGTTGGAAGGTATATATACATATGAGCGAGGGCTCGGCCCAAGTCATTGAAGATCAAGTATGGAGAAAGGGGTCGACACAAAAGCTTGCCGAACCCTATTAGCATTGCTCAAAAAATGGATTGGCATAATGCATGCCGATCCCTATAAATCTTTACAAAAAAAGAGGGGAAAAAAGGAAAAGGAAAAACAAAAAATATGGTTATAGGGGATTGGCTACGAACATGAACATACAAAATGCTATAGGACCCGAAAGTATTTGAACACGTCCGGGAGCCGGCAGAAAAAACATGTATATGAATGTACGCATGAATGACCTAAAAGTTCAATTCTTGAAATTGAAGTCAAACCTGAAACTTTCAAGTTTGGGGCTGGGCTAGATAACAAAAGCTTGTAAGTCTCAAAACCAGACTTATATATATTGACGGAATATAGCGCTGGATTTATGTTATTGGAAATCGACCAAGCGTCATGGCTATTAGTGAGAAACCCAACGCCTTGGAAAAACGATCGACAAAGGAATAACAATCATTCAGGAAGCTAGATGGACATCTTTTCAACAATCCAGACTTGTTTTGATTCAAATCACATCATGTTAATCACAAGACGTACTTTGGGGGGCAAGTGTTATCCGGCATTCCAGCCCGGCTATACTGAACTGGCTACACGAGTTAGACTCGACTGCCACCAAGGCCAATGATTATGGAATTCAGAAGTCAAGTACATATGGTTACATGAGGCCAGAATTGAACAGAATTGGTAGATAAACAAGGTAAAATGCTTAAGGTATGGAATATAGCTTAGTCAAAGGAAGGGATCGGTATGGTTTTGCTACTCGATAAGGTTCGACATACTTCAGCTTACAAATAAGGGACTGCCATGGTTGAGTAAATAAGGGATCGACATAGTTGGCTAGTATGGATTGGCATACTTCAGTTCACAAAGAAGGACTCGGTGCAGTTGAATGAGGATGGATCGGCACGCTTTGCTAGGAGATATGGATTGGCAGGCTCTGTTGAAGAGGGATCGGCATCCAACCAATTACAAGTGCCTTCATACATTCAACAATCAATATCTCAAGATTTGTAAGTCCAAAGCATATGGAATTTGGAGAGCAAAGCATATGGACCCTAGGGAACATACCCCTAGGGATCGCACATCAAACAGACAGAGATGGATGGATTGGTATACAACCTATGAAAGGGATCGATAAAATATAATACACAAGTAATACTAGATTAAAGATCATGCAATAACTTGAGCTTCTTTGGTCCAAATGACGTAAGATTTGAAGGGCTGACATATTTAAGCATGCAGAAGCCACCATAGGGATCGCTGCCCAAAAATCAAACAATAAAGAGATCAGTGCCGATCCCTCTTCATCTGGATTTGGGCCTAGCGACCCCTCTGGTGGGCCCATGTGGGCTAGAAGATCCTATAGCCGAAGTTTCAGAGAGATTGGTGGTCGTCTTCACCTATAAATACTAGCCTAATGGGTCATTCTAGGGATCTTTACGCTGCTTGTTACTTTAGTCCTTATTGTAATCAAGTTTTCACTATTCTTTGCTACTATAATCAGATTTATAAGTAATTCGGAGACTCAGAGGCAGCGGCAGTCGTAGCGCAGGAAATGTTCCACCGTCCGTGAAAAACTCCCCTGCCGAAGGTAGCGCACCCGCACCGCCCGCGTTAGTTGAAGGGCGACAAAGCATGGTGGTTAGACGAAGACGCGCGGGAAGAAATACAACAGCTGCAGTTTTGGACCTCCACATCGATCAAAATTTGGGTCTGGACAAAGATTTGGTCAATTTTCGGGTACTACCAGACGAAGAAGTACACGTTAGCACGTGTGTTGATAATTTTGTAAGTTTTATACCTCCAGTTTTTCTTATTAGTTCAAATTGTACAATAAAAATTGAATACGCAACATGTTTTAACTTAGGCTCGTCGTGAGCGCACCCGTGGATCTTAGGTTAGTGTAATACGTCTTTATAGGATTATACGATCGTATGAAGCCGACGGCATTATACATGCTTTGTTGTGAGAGATAGGATTTGGAGATTTTCTGAGTACGTAATTACATAATTACTGTTTATTTTATTAAAGATGTTTAGGCTTTAAATAATGCTAAATTGCTTTAATAGGTATCGATAATCTATTAAATTCGAATGTTCAGTTATGCGGTGCTTTAGCCGCATGTTGGTGGAAGACCACTCATACCTTTCACTTTAGTTTTGGAGCGCTGGGTATTACACCATTAGACTTTACTATATTAACCAGTATAGGCATTGGTCGGGGGGAGTCCTTACCTTATGATGAGGAGTACCAGCATTTTCAGCGTTTACCCAGTGTACTTCCACATTTTGATTTGCATGACGGACTGTCATCCGGACTACAACTTAGATGCTCATACATTAGACAAGCAATAACGGAATTGATACATGTACATAGTTCCGATAACCGCTTGGAGATTACTTGACTTTTTATTCTGTACATGACGGGGAACCTATTCTTTACAAATGCATCGAACACGCTGCCGGCCGGTTAAGTCGCAGCTGTAGCGGAGTTGTCGTTTGATAGTCCAGTCGCATATGACTGGGTGACTCCGATATTAGCATATTTGTATCGCTCTTTGGATCATCAGTGTGTTGTTAGGGTTAGATCCTCGTCCATTATACGGTTTTGGGAGGTTTTACAGTACCGGTACTATGAGTACTTCCATAACATGACTTATCCGACTATGGACACCACATTACCCCTTTTCTTTCCCCGAGTCAAAGCATGCGCACATGATAACCGCAAAATGGTGCAAGGAGGGGATGCACGTCATATTTTTGCTGTGGACCAAAATCAGATCGAGTTACGGACCACACGAGAGAGTGTTGTTTGGCATCCATATACTGGTTCGCCTTTTATGACCGACCCCATTATAGTGCATGTTGCTTCCCTATCTACGAGACGTTTTCCACTGGTTTCATACCCAGCCAGCCTAGGATGCTACTAGTTCCTCAGTGAGCATAGTTGGAGACAGACCTTAGATGGTGATTTTGTTTTCGATGAGCCACATCCGGATACACCTTTTTTGAGGGTTTATGATAGCGCTGCATTACAGCTGTATGCAGGAGAGTAGTGGTCCGCAAATTACTTCATCATCATGGATGTAGATTATGCTTCCTTTTGGCGTCGCTTTTACACTCCATCCCATACGGCTACATTTGTTCATGCTGCATCTGTTGATTTGGTCGGGCCCTCAGGCATACATAGTGGTGTTGCCCCCTATTTTTCCTGACCTTACACAGAGTACTCGGTGTATCACGCTCCACAGCCCATCCTGGCAGGAGATTATGGTTGGAAAGTCGGTTCTCTGACAACGTCTGGGGTTGATAGATATGTTGATATTCCTCGGCCAGAGATCTCCCAGTATCCAGATCCAGCAGCATTTTCGTATGAGGATTTGTTTCAGATGCAGTTAGGACTCCGCCAGGTCATGTACGTCGAGCATCGACGTAGTATAGATGAGTTGACGGCTCGTATTAACGAGCTTACTACAGCTGATGAGCAGCGATATCATCCTACGCCCAGAGTAAATGACGACGACGACGACGATGGTAAAGCAGCCAATCTTTTTGACGATCAGTATCGGTTTGATGAGCCTTAGTGTTAGCATGTACTATTGTATTATCATTGTTATGTATTCTGTAGCAGAGTTTGTATGATTGTATTATTAGTGGTTTGTATGTAGTAGTAGTGGTTGTATATGAGTATTATCATTGTTATGTATTCTGTAGCAGAGTTTGTATGATTGTATTATCAGTGGTTTGTATGTAGTAGTAGTGGTTGTATATGAGTATTATCATTGTTAGGTATTCTACAGCAGAGTTAGTATGATTGTATCATCAGTGGTTTTTATGTAGTAGTAGAGGTTGTATATGAGTATTATCATTGTTATGTATTCTGTATCAGCTATGGATTTCATATTTTGCTTGCATATGTGTAAATCACTATTTGAAAGAACAAACACATATGTGTTTGTTTATTCAAACCTTTGTGGACGATTGACACGTGGGTGATTATAAGACACTTGATTCACGAGACGCAGATCATGAACTTTCTATATAAGGCAGCTTTCTGTATTGAAAATTCACAACATCTTCATTTATTCTCACCGTCCTAAGTAAGCTTCAATGTCGAATGAAAACTGGAATGCTGGTGATTATTTAGTTCTAATCAAGTCTTACATAGAAACTGACCGTAGACACATGGAAGAGGAGATGGAGCAAGATTTTTGGGTCACTCTAAACGAGACTTTTAATAGTTATCCAGATTGCAGATTAATTCGAAGGATTTTGGAAACTCACAACACTTTTGTAACGTTTACAAGGGCTTGTCAAAGATATAGACAAGTTATAAAAGTAGTGAAAGAATAAGATTTATTTTAGCTTACATGAGCCATGTATGATTCCCATTATCTATGGGATTATCACGTTGATTTTGTTGGACATGCTGCGTACAATCTCTGGGTTAGATATATTAGACAATTTGAATGATGTATGGATTGGTTAAGTATGTTTTTAAGTTAATTACCTTCTGCTTGTTGTTTGCACTATCAGTAACTTATATGTTATTACAAATTCAAGTAAAGTTTATGTTATCATAATCTACTCCGCACTTAACATAATAATAGTATATAAACAGTTGGAAATCATCAACAACAACACTGAAGTTACAAAAAGAACAAATAACAGCTTTCATTGAAATCAAACAGGACAACAAACTAAAGAAAACACGAGAACAACATACAAAAAGAACTAGACAACAAACATGACAACAGATAATTAAAAAAACTGCCTTCGACCACCGGATAAGATAATGGAACCCAACGTCCTTTGAAGCATCTAAATTTGGTTTTCAAGTTCGTTGGCATAAACAACTGCATGGTGAGGAAGAGGATCGTCAAGCCATTGCCAAAGGCCACAACCATCAGGAGGATAACGACATCTATAGTGATGCCGACCAATATCTATTTCGTTACGTACATTTATTAGAACTTCAAAGGCCAAAGGCCACAACCGTTATTGCTATGTAATCATACTCTGCAATCATATCCAAGCGGTTATAAAGACTATGTACATTTATCAATTCCGTTATTGCTTGTCTAATGTATGAGCATCTAAGCCGCAGTCCGGATGACAGTCCGTCATGCAAATCAAAATGTGGAAGTACACTGGATAAATGCTGAAAATGCTGGTACTCATCATCATAAGGTAATGTCTCCCCCGACCAATGCCTATGCCGCTCAACATAGTAAAGTCTAATGGTGTAATACCCAGCTCTCCAAAACTAAAGTGAAAGGTATGAGTGGTCTTCCACCAACATGCGGCTAAAGCACCGCATAACTGAACATTCGAATTTAATAGATTGTCGATACCTATTAAACCAATTTAGCATTATTTAAAACCTAAACATCATTAATAAAATAAATAGTAATTATTTAATTACGTACTCAGAAAATCTCCAAATCCTATCTCTCGCAGCAAAGCATGTATAATGCCGTCGGCATCATAAGATCGTATAATCCTATAAAGGCGTATTACGCTAACCCAAGATCCACGGGTGCGCTCACAACGAGCCTAAGTTAAAACATTTTGCGTATTCAATTTTTATTGTACAATTTAAACTAATAAGAAAAATTGGAGGTAGATAACTTACAGAATTATCAATACATGTGCTAACTTGTACTTCTTCGTCTGGTAGTACCCGGAAATTGACCAAATATTTGTCGGGACCCAAATTTTGGTCGATGTGGGGGTCCAAAACTGCAACTACTGTATTTATTCCCTCGCGTCTTCGTCTAACCATCGTGCTTTGTCGCCCTTCAACTAACGCGGGCGGTGCGGGTTCGCTACCTTCGGCATGGGCGATTTCCATGGATGGTGGAACATTTCCTAAGCTGCGACTGCCGCTATGTCTCCGGAAAGCTCTTCCCATTTTTACTTTTTCTGGTGGGCGGTTTTTTACGAATATCTGAAAATTTGGTGAGTGGAAGAAGAAAGGAGGAAGGAAGAAGAAGCAATGGAGGAGGAGTAGCGTAACCGGCTATTATATAGCCGATTACGCTGCATCCACTTAGCGTTCCAAAATTTTGCCGGCTAAGTGGATGGTGTGGATTGCAATCCACGCCACGTCGTGGATTGCAATCCAACGGGTATGGATTGCAATCTACACCTTACCCCCTTAGCCGGCCAAAATAAGGCCGACTAAGGGGAAGCACATTTCTGTGCTTTTGCAACCGATTGGGGTTTCTAATGGGGTTGATTGCCTTGATTGACCTCAAGCAACCCCAATGGTTGGGAATGCTCTTATGCATATGTTAAAATAATTTAATATTGATATTAACCATTCTACGAGCTTTCTTTTCACTCAAAATCCAATAAATGAATGCTTGGTTTTCTTTATGTTTGTTTACTATGTTGCGGTAGAAGAAAAGAAGGTTGTTGGTTAACTAAAAGTTATATCTGATTTAGCTGATATGGGGGTAAATTTTTTTACTGTGTTCTTTAGCAAAGGCAGAGGTAAATTATGGAACAATTTATAAGTTTATTATTATACATAAAGCAAGTCACCAGAATTTCTAAATCACAGCAGTATGATGATACATTAGGAAATGCCTTTGAAATGACCCTCTCTTTACCAAATGAAACGACCCTCTCTTTTCCTACCTGAATTTGTAAGGATTTTTTTTACATAGAGATATATATATATATATATATATATATATATATATATTCATATATATATATATATTTCTGAAGCCTAGAGTCATTTTTTTTCTTTTTATCTATACAACTTATCTAGGATCAAAATCTTTACCAATATAAATATATCAGTGTATTCATAAGGATATGCACATACATGTGAAGATGCATGTGCCTCTCTTGTTTGAATCAGAGTTCTGGTAAACAAGAGGATAATTTGATTTATAAATTTAATCAATCCACACATAGTTCAATTTAATTCATGCAATAAAATCCCATCCATATATGTAACAATATGATTTTATTTTAACTCTTGATTCCTTGCTAAATTCTCTATGAAGTATAATCCTTAGAAACCAGATAATTGTGTTATGGTTATCTATAAGTTAATGGTGTAGTGCTTGTGCTCTGAAAAATGATATAAGTTTCTATCATTATCTATGTTTGATTTTCTTATAAAATCTGTTTAAAGTACTAACTCTTTTCTAGAATATTTTTAAGTGAGATATCATATTCCAAAAACTTAATTCTTTGATGCCAGGATGCTAAGCTAAATGAAATGCAAACTTAAGTGTGTTTCCTGTAACCATGGGTATGCAAAACTTGGTTCAACCAGACTATTTGTTCTGGTATAACCCATAAAGTCTTAAAAATGCATTTTGATCAAAGCCTGAGTGAAAAGGAATTCAGATTCGTGTTAAAAATACAAAGGTAACTGGTGTGCTAATATCTGTACAAAACATGTTTAAATGTGCATATATATGCAGCTATTATGGACCTTGCTTTCAACTCATATATTACAGATTCTTCCTTTATTTAAAAACAAGGTATAAAACATTTGCGTAGAACAAATTGAATTATGGAAACATTGCAGACACATAAATACATTTTCCCTATGCCTATCAACTCTTGTATACAAATGTCATGGTGGAAGAATAAATCATATAATTTACTGAGACTCAACTATCCAGATTTCCCCAAAACTTAACCCTTTTCAAAGACTCAAGATTGACTAATACATTTATCAAATGTAACCGTCCCATTTGTCATAGAGTTCTTGCTCAGATTTACTTACAAAATCATAGGTTAACTTCTTCATTTTTTCCAGATAATCTCTAAATTCATAAACTCCAATTACAAGTCAATTCCTTAGCAAAACACTTAGCAAATATCCCTCCAACATTCAGTATTTAAATACGAGTGATAATTAAAAATATCAATACATGCAGATTTCATCTTTTAAGCTCTTATCTAACTAATTTTAGCATGCTATAATCTTCTTCTCAAAGCCTTGCTCCTACTCCTACTTAGTTGCTGCAGTCCTTGAAAATGCATTTGAAGCTGCCCCATATTAAATGAGACACCCCATATGCCATTAGCACACTAGGGTCAGACACATGTCTGGTATGAGAAAATCCACTAAAACAATTTGTAAATCAAGTTAAAGGTGAAACATGTGTGTGTGTGTATATATATATATATATCCTGCCTTTAGAAAACAAATAAATCATGGTGTGCATGTTTTGTGTCAGTGTGCAGGTGCACACTTAAGTCTTCCTTTCCAGAAACCTCAAAAAGACATGGTACATTCAAACATTCATACAACTCAGTCATAAATCAAATAAACATCCATACAAAACAGGGAAATCACCAAAATGAATTAAATCATTTACTCCCTACTAAGATTTCATTCCAGGAAAACTCTAGTTCCTCTTTATATCAAATTTTCTTACATTGATATATTTATCTATCTTGGTCTCATCTGCAATTATATGAATCAATGGACACACTGTAATGGACTAATTCACTCCACTACACAAAGATCTCAGGACTTAAACAAGCCATGTGTCAACTTGTATTACTCAAGAAAACAAGTCATTCCTGTAGTGTTCTTGACCCCATCTCCTAATCAGTTTTAGGTTAATAATAACACTTTTGTTTTTTCATGACTAAACCATTCAGTGAATCATTTCACTAAAACAAACATTCATGTCATGGCATTCCACATCAATCATAACCAAACAGAGAAAACAGGCAATTAAACATAGGTGTCTATTGAATAGATTCTGCACATATACATATATATTCTTGCATTTTTAAAAGGGGTATAGACAACTAACATTGGCTTATGGCTTTTTGAGAGAGTTTTTCTTTTACAAACATCTGTACTTAAGTTAAACTCAGAATGACCAAGTTTCACTGAATCACAAAATTTATTTGCTATGTGTATGAATATTCACATATATATTTTCATTGAATCAGGAGCATCAGCACATAGGCAACCCTATTGCACCCCTAATTCCTTTTTGTCTCAAGCCTCAGCACTTATACACAAGTATATTGCAGCTCAATCATGTTTATATTTTCTGGGTTGTGCCAAAACCAATACTACTTGCCTATGTTCATCATTTGATTCTCTGGGTATTTACTTATTTTTCTAAATATTAACATATCAGAGAGATCCATGTTTTGAAAAAAACATATATATCCTAATAATACTTAGAACTTTCATATAATAAAACAAGCAGAACACCCAACTAAAAATCAAGGCATTTTCATCTCTGAAATCAAAGAAAGACAATCACATATGAAAATACATTTTTAAGAAAATCATCTTATAAACTGGCTGCCTTCATTAGGACTTATTGCCTTAGATTTTGAGTGAGTTTTCTCACCTAGCTCTCTTTCACTTCTCAGTTGATTGATAAGCTTCTGCCCTCAAACCCTTTTCTTCACTTGTTTTATATTTATGTGATATATATTTTTCTCAAGAGCTATCAGGGAAGGAGAGAAGGTTCCTCATATCACTGCTCATTTATGCAGGGTTCTCCTTAGGGTTTAAGGTGCTAGCTAAAGTCATTTTTGCCCATCAGAAATCATGCCATTTGCATTTTGTTTTAACCCAAAATCTTACCCTCCCCGGCTCAAGTTTGTGAAGAGAAAAGTGGTTATATCCTTTTGGTCATTTTCAGAAATTTTGCTTTCCCAGAAAATACTTCTCCTCTTGTCTACTATCATGCTAAAAGTGTGACTTGATTTCCATTGTTTATTATACATATATATATATCAAGTATTCTTCCTAATCCTGCCTATACAAAACATATCTCTGTTTTATCTTATTTTCTATTTTTAGCTTTCACTTAAATAACATGTACTTCCTTTATTTATTTATAAAAGGATTACTCCTTTTATATCTTCATTTCTTTCTTTCTGCCTATAATTTAAAATATATTTGTGTATTTTTATTTTACTGATTTGAACTCTGGTTTTTGATTAGCATACATATATGTATATATAAGTCTTACAGAAATAATTAGTACACACACACACACATATATATATATCTATACATTATTTTTACTGAACACATATGCACATGTACACTCAAATACAATTAGTAGCATATATATATATATATATTCATATAACTTTTTAAGGATTTACTCTATTTATTTGTGTGTATATATATATATACACCCATCAACATATGTTCATTCATATCATTCAGGAATTAAGCTTCAATTCATGTGTATTTCCTTTGCACACATGTACACACATATAGTTACACCATATCAAGCCATATCAATTCCCCCTTTTCTTTTAAAATTAATTAAAAATTATTTTAAGCTTATTTATATTTTCAAAAATAAATTCCTAAAAATCTTGGGTCATTACATACACCCCACCTTTTAGTAATTGTGTCCCACAATTTTCCTAAGCTTAAATCAATTTTAAACTTAATTCAGAGAACAATACATTCTCAACCGAATAGATTTTAGTCCTATCACAATAACTAAAAATACATGCATCCAAAAGGAAAGCAAATTAAAAATCAGAATTACCTTTAATCTGAAAATAGCATAGGGTAGTTCATCCTAACTTTGTCTTATAATTCCCATGTGCAATCATTAGGATCAAGACTCCACTGTACCTTCACAAGTTTCAGTGATTTATTCCTTAACTTCTTCACATCCTTTCCCAAAATTCCCACTGGATCCTTTTCGTAAACCAAATTAGGATTTATTTGCACTTGGGTTGGGGTCTCAAGAATTTCTGCCTTGTCATGAACCCACCTTCTCAATTGTGATACATGAAAAACATCATGCATCCCTTGCATGTTTTCTGGTAATTCCAACTTATATGCCAAGGAACCAATTCTTTCCAAAATTTTGTATGGCCCAATATATCTTGGGGTTAACTTGCCTTGTTTCCCAAACCTCAGTACATTTTTCATAGGTGAGATTTTGATGAAAACAAAATTTCCTACTTCATATTCCACCTGCTTCCTTTTCATGTCTGCAAATTTCTTTTGCCTATCTTGAGCTGCTGCCATTCTTCTCCTTACCAACTCAATTTTCTCTTTAGTTTCTTGTATGTACTCAGGCCCTAAAATAGCTCTTTCTCCTGCTTCCACCCAACATACAGGTGACAAACATGGCTTGCCATATAAGGCTTCAAATGGAGCCATCCCTATGGTGCTTTGATAGCTGTTATTGTATGTAAATTCAGCTAAATGGAGATAGTCTTCCTAGTTGCCTCCAAAATCCAGTGCACATGCCCTTAACAAGTCCTCTAAAACTTTGTTCACCACTTCAGTGAGCCCATCTGATTGTGGATGGTAGGCAGTGCTTAAGCATAATTCACTTCCCATGGCTTCTTGAAAACTTCTCCAGAATCTTGAGGTGAAGATGGTATCCCTATCACTCACAATGGTTTTGGGAATGCCATGTAATCTTACCACCTCCTTCATAAATACTTGTGCTAACTTTGGTGCATTCCTTTCTGATTTGACTGGGATGAAATGTGCCACTTTAGTTAGCCTATCTACTATCACCCATATACTTGTGTTTCCTCTTTTAGATCTAGGCAGTCCATCTATGAAATCCATAGATATATCTTCCCATTTCCACTATGGTATGCTAAGAGATTGTAACAACCCTGATGGCTTTTGTGTTTCAGCCTTGACTTGTTGGCAAGTCATACATCTTGCAATATATTTGGCTACATCTGATTTCATTCCCTTCCACCAAAAATCTCTTTTTAAATTTTGATACATCTTTGTACTGCCTCGGTGTATGGAGTACTTACTTCTATGATATTCATTCAATATTTCCTCCTTCAACTCTATGTTTTCTGGCACACATATTCTTATTCTGGTTTCTTAAATAACCATTTTTATCAAAATGGTAATTTGTCATTTCCTTCCCTTTTGATATGAGAATTTTCTTCTCCAATAGGTTTGTGTCTTGTTCTTGCATTTTGCCTACCTTTAAAATTAAATCTGATTGCAGAGACATTAAACTCAATTTTCCTTTATTTTTATCTCCTTCTACTGGTATCATTTGTACCCTATTACTTGCTTCAATTTCCAAGTTAGTGAGTATTGACGGATCTTTAAATTCTTCCATCATCAACATAGCTAACTTAGCATGTTGTCTACTCAAGGCATCTGCAACTTTGTTTGCTTTACCTGGTGTATAGAGTATGTCCAAGTCATAGGCAGCTAAGGACTCCACCCATCTATGTTGCCTCATGTTTAAATCCTTTTGTGGAAATAAATACTTTAAAGACTTGTGGTCAGTGTAAAGTTCAAACTTAGTTCCTAACAAATAATGTCTCCAAAGTTTCAAAGCATAGATCACAGCTGCTAATTCTAGATCATGTGTGGCATACCTTACTTCATGAGGTTTGAGTTGTCTGGATGCATATGCAATGACTTGGCCTTGTTGCATCAACACTACACCCAAGCCAAACCCACTAGCATCAGTGTACACAACTAATTCTTCATTTCCCTGGGGTACTTTCAAGATTGGAGCATTCACCAATGCCTCCTTCAACTGTTCAAAAGACTTCTCACACTTCTCTGACCAAACAAAAGCTTGATTTTTCCTGGTTAGGTTAGTAATTGGTGTAGAAATTTTTGAAAAATCTTTTATAAATCTCCTATAATATCCTGCCATCCCCATAAATGATCTTACTTCACTCACTGTGCTAGGCCTCTTCCATGCTTGAATAGCTACTACTTTATTGGGGTTCACAGAAATTCCTTTGGCAGAAATGACATGGCTAAGGAAATGTATTTCCTCTTTCCAAAATGCACATTTTGAAAATTTTGCCTTTAAATCTTTTTCCCTCAATCTAGACAAAACCAGATGCAAATGACTTTTATGTTCTTCCACAGTTTTGGAATAAATTAAAATGTCATCTATAAAAATCAGCACAAATTTGTCTAAATAATCTCTAAAGGTTCTATTCATTAAATCTACAAAGTATGATGGTGCATTAGTCAAGCCAAATGGCATAACCAGAAATTTATACAACCCATACCTAGTGTTAAAGGCAGTGTACTTGATACTTGACTCCTCCACCTTTATTTGATGAAAACCAGATGCTAAATCTAGTCTAGAAAACATTCTTGCCCCAGCTAATTGATCAAAAAGATCATCTATTCTTGGCAATGGATATTTATTTTTAATAGTTACTTTGTTCAATTCTCTATATATACAAAGTCTTAAGGAACCATCTTGTTTCTTAACAAATACCACTGGTGCTCCCCAGCAAGAATTACTTGGTCTTATAAAACCCTTTTCCTCTAATTCCTCTAACTGTTTCTTTATTTCCTTTAGTTCATTTGACCCCATTCTAGTTGGCTTTTTAATCACTGGGCTTGCTCCTGGAACTAAATGGATTTGGAATTCCACTGGTCTATGGTTTGGAACACCCTTAACCTCCTCAAACACATCCAAGTATTCATTGACTATGGGAATTTCTTCAATAGTAAGTTCACTGAAATCTTTCTCCAAGTCAATTAAATGATACAATTTCCTTCCCTTAGCCACTTCACACAAAATTGTGATTCTCTGGCCTCTAAGGTTTTGCAATGATATGGTGGATGAGTCTAAGTTAATTATGGCTTTAAATTGCCTTAACCAGTCTACCCCCAATATAACACCTATGTTTGGGTAGTTTAAAACATATAAATTGGAAATAAATGTATCTCCTCCTATGTTTAATTCCACATCCACACAAATCATATTTAAAACACTAGAACTCCCCAGTGGACTTTGTATATGCAATGGGGTTTCAACCAATATGCAATTCAATTTTAGCATTTTAACTAGTTCATAAGAAATCAAAGAGTGAGTTGCCCCAGTATCATATACTACTGCTATGGGTATGGGACAAATAAATAGTGTACCTTCCACTTGACTGTGATTTTCAGCATAGTCTCCACTGTGGATTTTCCTTTGCCTTCCAAGTTTGCCAATTTTCCTTGCTGTTTATACTCAGGACAATTTCTCTTCATATGCCCCTCTTTCCCACATAGATAGCACTTGAAAGCTCCTCCTTTCAATTCTGGACATCTTGGTTTGATATGTCCTTCCTTTCCACATTGATGACACACAATTTTCTTCTTGGTTTCCTTAGCTTTGGTATCTCCAGTGCCTTTATTACTGGCCTCCTCTTTCTTCTTATCATAAGGGTGATATCTCCCCTTGCCCTTCTTAGTGTTATTATTCTTAAAATTTCTGAACTTCTCCCTTTCCTTGTCATGCTGCTCTAATCTCAAAGCCAAGTCTATTACTTGATCAAAAGTCCTGTCAGCATAAGGTAACATGGCTCTGCTAAGTCCTGGGTTCAAACCCTTTATGTACATATCATTTTTGGATGCTTCATCTGCCACTAGCATTGCTCCATATGTGGACAACCCCTCAAACTTTTGAGTGTATTCAGTGACATTCAGAGTTCCTTGCTTGAGTTTAATAAATTCTTCTAGTAAAGTGGTTTTAGCTGATGTTGGTACAAATCTTGCTTCCAACATCTCCTTGAATTGATTCCAAGTGATTTCATTCTCATTCCTCCCTGTAATGATTACTTCCCACCAGCTTAAAGCTACTCCTTTCAGCTGTCTTGAAGCCACTTGCCTCTTCCTTTGATCATCAAGCTGCATGTCATTGAAAATCCTATCCAATTGTTGGGTACGTTTCTATCACTACCAAGTCCAGATGAGAAAGGAGCCACCGAACCGTTCGGTGCCAAGCCAACAGGAGAAAGTAAGGGACGAACCAGCCTCTACCGGACCAATACCTATTCAAGCATCACCGAACCTACCCCATAGCCGGACCAACTCTCACCGAACCAACTCCATAGCCGGACGAACTCTGTGCCGGACCAACTCCATGATGAACCAACTCTCACCGAACCAACTCCATAGCCGAACCAACTCTGTGCCGGACCAACTCAATGCCAGACCAAATGCTACCGGACCAAGACATGCCAGGCCAGATCACATCAGCCCAGGCCCACCAGCAGCTATATACATCCAAGACCCCTGCTCCCTACCTCACTCTATAAATAGAGGGGCAGGGGTACAACAATGGGGACAAGTTTTGAGAGCTCAAGCACGGAGAGAACTTTCAAACAACTTTCTTTTACTTGTATCAAAGCTTTGTACTTGTAATCTAAACAAGAGAAGAGAAATAAAATATAAAGTGGACGTAGGCACATTCTGGCTGAACCACTATAAATCTGCGTGTCTTTTTTACAGTTTAGCCCCTGCTTTTCATATATTTGCGTAAATCACCCAAATCACTAAGAACAACATAAGATCTACTAAATCATACGACTTTGAGGTGTTTGTCCATTTTTTGTGCAAACATTTTTGGTGCTTTCACTGAGAGGTAGAAGCTCGAAGCTTCAGCTTCATCCACTTAACATTTTTCCTAACAGCGTCGTTCGCCACTTGGAAAACATGCCTCCCAAACAGAGAAAAGATGTTAACAAAGGAAAAAACATCGCATCCAGCAGTCTTCCAGATCCAGCTGTCACGAATCAAGTAAATCATCCTCCTCCAACAGTAGTACCAAATGAAGGACAGGCTAATCCGACCACTCCTACCACAGAACAGCCCGCAGCAATTACTAGGGAAGATTTAGACAGGGTTGTGGTTGAAGTAACTAACCGCTTCACATCCCAGCAGGAAGCCTTGGTGGACCATCTCATGTCACGCTTAAGGGATGCTGAAGAGTCCAACCGCAACATTGAATCATGGGGCAAGTCCCAGTCTGGAGGATCTCAGAGACAACAAAGGTCTTCCTTCTTCGAAGGAGCTAACGGCAGAAGTAGCCATGGTAGGAGCCGAGATCGAGCACAGCCCGAAGTTAGGCCTGAGGAAACGTTTGGTACCGAACCCAACGGGGGAGGTACTGGACGAAGGTCAACTGTAGCTGAGCCTGTCATACTGCCTAACCACGGAAACGCCAGTGAACGGGGCCGAGCTAGAGTCCAGCCCGAAGTTGGACCCGAGGAATTGCTTAGATCAGAACCCGGCAGGGGAAGATCAAGGCAAGGGCCAACTGTAGCTGACCCTAGCATGCTCCCAGAAGATCAAAGGCAGCCACTGGAAAATATGAGGAATGATAGACGATACCATCCCTACAGGTCATCTGGACGGAATCAATCCCACAGAACAGAACCAAACTCATTTCTATCTGCTCCAAATTCTGATGAAAGGATGGCACGCTTATTCAGAGAGTGCATCCAACGGGAGCAAAGAGATCGAGGGATAGGTGCTAGGGTAACCAGCCCTTTCGCTCGCAATATCGAAATTGCTATCACCCCCCGAGAATGGAAGATGCCAACAATGGAACCTTACAAAGGAACCTCCAACCCCGTTGTACACTTACAGAGGTACACACAACATATGCTCATGAGTGGAGCGACAGAGGGAGTACTGTGCAAATGCTTTCCGCTCTTCTTAGCAGATCTCGCTACCTCCTGGTTTTGTCATCTACCCCAGGGATCCATCAGCTCGTGGGAAATGTTGAAAGAAAAGTTTATCAGTCAGTTCTGCATTCATGTGGAGCAACCTAAGGACGCTTATTCCTTATCCAGCGTCAAGCAGAAACCTGGAGAGAAGCTGCAGCAATACCTAACCCGATTCAACGCCGCAGCAGCCGCAGTCCAAGATGCCGATGAGAAGCTTATCCTAATGGCCCTCTGTAGTGGTGTGCATCCGGACACTAAATTTGCTAGAAGGTTGACAAAAGAAAAACCAGCAACTTTACCCGATTTCTTCCATGAAGCCGGGAAATATATGAGGCTCGAGGATGCTGCCGTTGAGGGGCAGTCAGGACAGCAAAATAAGGCAACTCATAGCAACGCCCCTGCAGCGGCAAGGGACGTTCGAAGAAATGATTCCAGGGACAATACTGGGGGCAAGAAAGGAGAAAAGCGCCTATATCGGCCTGGACCGAGATTTGACACTTACACTCCTTTGAACGAGACCGTCGAAAATATTTTCCTTGCCACCCAAGGCGAAGTGAGACACAAACGCCCACCATACAAGAAGGAATCAGATAACGCGCAGAAGTCTGGAAAGTTCTGCCGCTTCCACGAATCTCATGGGCATGATACCAATGAATGCCATCATCTCCGGGACTTGATTGAGGAACACATCAGAAGGAAGAAACTGGAACGCTATGTAAAAGGTCAGGACAGGACTCCAGCTCCTGCCAATAAGAACCCAAGGCTACCCTCACCGGAGATCGGCATAGGAAACCGCAACACTAGCAGCTCTAGTCAAGAGAAGATAGTGGTCCATACCATCTCGGGAGGACCGCACATCGCAGACAGAAGCTGGAAAGAAATGGAAAGATATGGAAAGTCGCTTAGAGACAATAAAGACTGTGTCAATTCGGTTATAGAAGAGCGCCACCTGAAGCGGAAAGAAAGTGATGACATCACATTCGGTAAGCGTGACCTAGAAGGAAGGCAATACCCTCACATGGATCCCATGGTTATCTCTGCCCGGCTCGGCCCCACCGAAGTTTACCGAATCCTAGTAGACACTGGAAGCTCAGTAAACATCCTGTTCAAACATGCATTCGACAAAATGAAGCTATCAATGAAGGATGTATCTCCCTGCGATAAACCACTACACGGTTTCACTGGGGATGCAAAGATGCCCCTCGGGCAACTGGACCTCTTTGTTGAGATTGGAAGCCATCCCCGCTCCGTTGAACGGAAACAGACGTTTGTGCTAATAGAAAACCATTCGGCCTACAACGCCTTCTTAGGAAGGCCAGCCTTGTCTGACTTCCAAATTGTCCTAGCCCCATGGTGCCTAAAGATGAAATTTCCAACGGACAATGGAGTAGGGGAAGTAGAAGGAGACCAGGACGTTGCTCGAGACTGCTATGTGACTGAACTTTGCAACAACCACAGGAAGGATAAAGGGAAGGGTGTAGAAGTTGCCCTCTGCACGAAAATTCTAGAAGCGTAGCAACTAAAGAAAGCCCCTCCTTTTCGATATACCAGCGACCCTTTCAATGAATTAGACCCTAGGGACAAAGAGGAGGAGGCCACCGCCGAGCCTGCAGAGGCTATGGAGTTTGTATCTGTAGACAAGCACGACTCAAGTAGACTATTGAAAATTGGGTCCCAACTAAAAGCAGAGTTGAAGGAGCAACTCATTGACTTTCTCCGCCACAATTTGGATGTATTCGCATGGTCACACGCTGATATGACCGGAATCTCCCCCGACGTAGCATGCCATGTACTAAACATTGATCCTACTAAGGCGCCCGTAAAACAAAGAAAGAGAAGTATGGGGGCAGAGCGATCGGCAGCCCTCGATGAAGAAGTAAAGAATCTACTCGCCAATGACTTCATACGAGAAGCCATCTACCCGAATGGATCGCTAACCCGGTACTGGTGAAGAAGGCTAATGGGAAGTGGCGAACATGCATTGACTTCTCCAACCTAAACGACGCCTGCCCAAAGGATTGCTTCCCACTTCCCCGAATCGACCAACTTATAGACTTCACAGCCGGGCACGAGCTCTTATCTTTTATGGACGCATACTTAGGATATAACCAAATCTCTATGCATACTCCCGATCAAGACCACACTAGTTTCATCACTGACCGGGGTTTATACTGCTATAAGTTAATGCCTTTCGGACTTAAAAATGCAGGAGCCACCTACCAGCGCATCGTCAACAAGATGTTTGCAGGGATAATAGGGCAAACTATGGAAGTATACGTGGATGACATGCTGGTAAAGTCAAGGAAAGCCGACGATCACGTAAGCCACCTAGGCAAGATGTTTCAAGTACTTCGCCAGTATGGAATGAAGTTGAATCCTCTAAAATGCTCATTCGGAGTGTCATTAGGAAAGTTCTTAGGATTCATCGTCCATGCCAGAGGGATTGAAGCAAACCCTGAACAAGTCCGAGCGCTAAGGGATATCAAGATACCTTCCAATCGAAAGGAAATGCAAAGCCTGAATGGAAAAGTGGTCGCCCTAAGCCGATTCATCTCCAAGGCAACGGACAAGTGTGTCCCCTTTTTCGAAGCTCTAAAGAAAGACAAAGGAAAGTTCGAATGGACCGACGAATGCTTGACCGCTTTCCTTAACTTAATCGAACACCTCCAGAAACCACTGGTACTCTCGACTCCAAGCGAAGGCGAAGAATTATACCTATACCTTGCTGTGCCATCTCACGCCCTAAGCGCTGCCTTAGTAAGGGAAGACAACCGCACGCAGCGGCCAGTTTACTTCGTCAGTAAAAGGTTTACGGGGGCAGAAGTCAGATATCCTAAACTTGAGAAGCTAGCATACTGTTTACTAATCACATCATGGAAGCTGCGTCACTACTTCCAGTCCCGTTCAATCAAAGTTCTGACCGATCAACCCTTGAGGCAGGTGCTCCATCGTCCCGACACTTCTGGGCGACTACTTAAATGGTGCATTGAACTAAGTCAGTATGATATCACCTATCACCCTCGCACCGCCATCAAGGGACAAGCCATGGTTGATTTCATTGCAGAATTCACTACCAACGAAGATAAGGAGCAATTGGAAATAGCAGAAGACATCAAGTGGAACCTCTTTGTGGATGGTGCATCAAACGAACAAGGTTCGGGGGCAGGTGTGGTAATAGTCACTCCCAGGGGGAAAAAGCTGCACTATGCTATAAGCTTGGAGTTCGCTGCCACCAACAACGATGCAGAATATGAAGCAGTGATAGCTGGACTAGAACTTGCCATAGAAATCGGAGCCAATTCTTTGTGTCTTCATAGCGATTCTCAACTTATTGTTAATCAAATACTAGGAGAATTCCAAGCTCGAGAAGAACGACTCATAGCTTATTTAAAGAAAACCAAGTTACTTCTCAGCCGATTGGACCACTACCTAGTCAAACACATCCCTTGGGAAGAGAACCAAGAGGCCGACGAATTGGCAAAGCAAGCAAGTATGAGAAACATCGCCATCTTTGGAGCAGTAACCATCCCAAAGCAACTGACTCCAAGTTTTGAGCAAGTGAATCTGATAGCTGCAACCGAAGAAGCAACTTGGATGACTCCCATCCGAGACTACCTACAAAGCAGCACACTACCCAACGGATGTAACGAAGTCAGGAAAATCTTAAGGAAAGCTTCCCGCTACACAATTCAAGAAGACATCCTCTATCGGCGTGGATTCTCTAACCCGTTATTAAGGTGTGTCGCTGGGAGGGAAGCCAAGGAAATCTTATCCAACATCCATCAGGGAAGCTGCGGAGATCACACCGGAGGGCAAACATTAGCAAAAAAGATACTCCGATATGGATATTTCTGGCCCACCTTAAGCAAGGACGCCTTAGATTTCGTCAAAAAGTGCGACAGATGCCAGAAGTTTGCTAAGATTCCACGGTTACCAACAACTGAGATTACTCAAATGACCAGCCCTTGGCCCTTCACAATATGGGGAATTGACTTAATCGGCGAGCTACCAATGGGACGAGGCGGTGCCAAATATGCTATAGTGGCAGTCGACTATTTCACCAAATGGGTGGAAGCAGAACCTCTGAATAAAGTATCCTCAGCAAAAGTTATTAACTTCTTGATCAAAAATGTTCTATGCAGGTACGGAGTCCCATTCAAAATCATATCAGACAATGGACTCCAGTTTGACAGCGAGGAATTCGCCAACTGGTGCCGAGAGCACGGAATTCACAAAAGCTTCTCATTGGTAGCGTATCCCCAGGCAAACGGACAAGTCGAAGCCGTCAACAAAATTCTGAAAACTCTAATCAAAAAGAAGCTCGAAAAGTCAAAGGGCGCTTGGGTGGATGAACTCCCTACGGCACTATGGGCCTATCGCACATCCTTCAGAACCTCAACAGGGCATACTCCTTTCTCTTTGGCATACGGATCGGAGGCTATGCTCCCAGTTGAAACCATTGTGCCTTCCCACCGTAGGATCCACTATAACCCAGAAGAGAACGAAGAACTCCTTCACATGTCTTTGGATCTAGTTGAGGAGAGAAGAAATGATGCAGTCCTTAAAGCAGCAGCCCACAAGCAAAAAGTGGCAGCACAATACAACTCCAAAGTCAAGCATCGTACCTTACAAGAAGGGGATCTTGTCCTCAAGCGAATCTTCCCTCGCCCCGGAGCACTAGACCCAATCTGGGATGGACCGTATGTAATTCATAAAGATCTCCACGATGGAGCTTATATTTTGTCAACAGTGGACGGAGAGGTGTTCCAGAGGGCATGGAACATCCAACACCTCCGTCGATACTTTTCTTAACTTGTACTGTCCATATGAAGTGAATTAACAAAGAGAATCAGTGGACGTAGGCCTTTTCGTGCCGAACCACTTTAAAAAAAACCTTGTCTCTTTTTTAACTTGTTCCTTTATATCTTGGCTGCTTGTTAACTTTATCCCTTTCTGTTTAACAAAATCCTATGCGCATAACATTTCCACTCAAAGCACTCCACATCACAACTTCACCTGGACAAGACCTAACAGGTACTATGCGAATCTATGCCCTCGCTAATGAGACACTTTTGCTCCGGCATCCCTCTGTTGCGGGTTAACTCATTGCTCATGACGGCCCTTAAAGCCAACTGTAATGAGCCGATTATAAGCCACTGAGAAGGCCGACTATAGCCGAGGCAGCTCATTACATCGTTCGGCTCGCCGGCAACTATGAACCGACTATAAGCCCCAAAATAAGGTGTGGCCAGCCAGGGGCAGTTCACAGTTGACGATCGGCACCCACGCTAGCCGGCCATAGTAAATCGAATAATACCCACGATTACGGGCCATAATGGCCCGGGTAGTTACTGTGCGCGATCTCGGCTCCGATGTGTCTTAAATGCGGCTGTGGTAAAAAAGAATTGACTCCCCGCGGAGGCGTAAGATGGATGACAAATGTCTCCAAGACCCACAGCTAGGAAAAGTGACTACAAAGCCCGTTTGCCACGAACTTAAGCACATCGAAGGACTTCCGTGATTGGAAGTTTTACTATTTCACATATTTCAATTTTACTTAAGAAACTTTTCTCCTATCCTTTGTAACAATCCCTGAAGTACAGGACACAGAACAAGAGACGCTCGCTAATAGAAGCAGATACTCACAGCAAGATACTGGACCGCGTCCCTTACTCGGTCACACAGGATAGTCAAAGCTGCCATCTACAAGCAAAATATAAAGGGCGGTATTTCCTTCTTTCATATATGACTATAATTTATTCACACCTCACGCTAACATTGCAAGTCATGAAATTATGACATCAAACACAATTTAATTACAAGAATATGCATAGCTATATTTCTCATACGACATGTCAAAATAGCAAAAACATTCAAAAGACGACAAAATCAGCTTAAGTTAAAGAATTACACATCAAGAATAGAGCTATTTATTACAAGTAGCAAAAATTACAACCTAAGAGTTACTCTACTGTTTTAAGACTAACATATACAACCATGTCAAGGCCACAAAAAGAATTTTCCAAGTCCAATCAAGGAGCCGGCTGCGTCGGAGTATTGACCTTATCATGTTGCCCACCTGTTCGGTCAGAGAATGGAATCATTAGTGATAAGCAAACAGAGTTAACAAAAGAAGAAAAGGTTACCAGCAACTTCCCCTTGATCATCTTGGTCGTCATCCCCTACTTCCACACCTGCCTCCTCGGCTGCAAACAACCGCATCCCCTCCTTCACCGCTATCTTCTCCTCCTTGGTGAACTGAGCGGTTACCGCATCCATCCTAAAGGCCTCTCCACCCTCCTTATCCGCCTCATCCTTGGCCTCCTCTAAAGCCCTGAGGTAAATCCTAGCCATAACCCGGGGGTAGTCGTCCATCCAAGATAAGCTGCCCTGCTTCCAAATGCGAAAGTACATATCCTGCAGCATATCATCCATCATCCCCTTATTTTCCTCAAACTCCCTCATACGAGCCTCAGAAACCGATAGCCTTGCAATGGCAGCATCCCTCTCCAGTCGGTATCGCGAGCAGTCAGCCTGAAGGGACCTCCTCATCGCCTCCATCTCCTCCTTTAGCCTGACCTGAGCAAGCTCTGCAGCTTCAAGCTTCCCCGACAGCTCCTCTACCTGCTCAAGATCCGCCCTCCGAACCTCGTCCACTGTCGAGATGGCCATATTTATCTGCTCCTTGCAGGCAGCCTCCATCTTCCGTAATTCCGCCTTACTAGCCTCCTCCATAGTCTTCCTCAACCGCCCGGAGGCAGCCTCATGCTGAGAAATCTGAATGGCCTGATCAGCAAGTTGTTTGGCCTGGTCCGAAACCATCAATCGTAGTCGGATGTTGGCACTCCCAATCTCCTCTCCAGTCTTAACCAGCCGGGCATGATGCCCCATCAGCTTCCTAGTCTCCTCCGCCACCCGATCAATATTAGCCTTGGCCTCGTCTCCCATGGTAACTATCCGAGTAGTAAGTAAATCGAGATCTAAGGACTTGGCCTCATCAAGCACCCGTACCATGGGATTGCGGGGAAGAAGGTGCTCACCGGTAACCTCGTCAAAGGTAATATCATGGGAACTTGGATCCAGATCAGGATGACCCGCAAATGGATTACGAGCCAAGCCAGGACGATCAATCTGAGTAACGGTAGGATTTTCAGACGGGTGCGGAGAGAGTGCGAACTCAGTATCCTCCTCCGTGATATCATGAAGAGGCTGAACTGGGGGCTGAGGACCAAGTGAAGATTCGGATAAGGGATGACTCCTCTTTCTCTTTTGAATACCCTCTTCAATAACCTCGAGAAGAGGACGGTAGCCGACTACATCCCCGGAACGGTGGGTCGAAGGCTTCGGCTTGGCGGAAGCTTTGGAGAGCTTGTATTGTTCAAGCCTGTGCCGAAGATCTGAGGCCTTGGCCGTTTTACCTGCTCCTGATATGAAGAACAAGTGTCACAAGCTTACATTGACCCATAATTCGAGAAACGCGGTAAATTAAAAGTTAAAAGAAGAAAGGAAACACATTAGTTATACAAACCCTGGGGAGGAGTAGGATACTGCAATGAGTCCTGGATTTCATTCCAGGATGGGAGCGGATCATAAAATATTCCTAAGTCCCTATCATAAATGGAGCCTGCAGGAGTCAAAAGTTCACCTTGAGTCGTCGGAGCCACCTTGGCTGGAATAGTCTGAGAAGACTCGCTTGCACCGGTCCCGGGCTTGTCAGCTTTCCCGGATTTCTCTACCAAAGCCGGTTCTCCGTCCAGCCCCTCGAAAGCTTGGTGGAATGCATCATCCGTCCACTCCTGAATCTCGCCTGCTTGCCCAGGAAGCAAGGCCCCGATGCCATCGCCACCATCACCACCTTCCCGGTCATCTCCACCCTCACCTCTCTCCTCCTCCATATCTTCCTTCCCCGGAGTAAGTGGACAAGTGCTGGGGGAAGGACCATCCGACTTCTTAAGCTTCTTACCTCCGACCACTGGAGATTTTGAGAAAGGCTTCCTCTTGCCACTCTCTACTGTGACACCTCCCTTAGCTTGAGCAGCCGTTCTCTCCTCCGCCGTTTCCCTCTGCTTGACTACTGACTGCTGTGGAAGGATCAAATTATACTCCAGAAGGGTCGCATTTCTGATCAGGTAAGTAGCCAATCTAACTCTCCCGGGGATAGCTTCTATCTCGGCCGCCGTCTGAACCAGGCGGTCATTCTCCACAACCGCAAAACCACCTGTCGCTAGCAAGAAATAAAAGCACGTAAGATAAAGCAATGCAGTTGTAACGGAAATTATAAATAAAGCTTCACACTTACAGCCGGAGGTGAAGCGACGAATGGAAACAGAGTCACCCCTGATGAAGAACCATTCTTTCTTGAACATACTGAACTTCGAGTATAAGTCCAGGACGGGCTTAAAGAATACGGCAGATTCCAAGCTGATATAGGGAGACCCCTTCTTGTAGCCTCTCAAGTTGTACAAATACCGGATCTCCTGGTTGGAAGGAGGACGCCCATATCTCCTCTGGAAGATGACGAAGAGACTCACCAGAATGGCATAAGAGTTGGGTTGAAGCCCCTGCTTTTCATATATTTGCGTAAATCACCCAAATCACTAAGAACAACATAAGATCTACTAAATCATACGACTTTGAGGTGTTTGTCCATTTTTTGTGCAAACACCAATGTTCTCAACCATGCTTGAATTTCCATAATACTCTCTGTCCCTTCAAAGCTTTTGCCTCCTAAATGAGTATAAGTCTTGAGTAATTTTGAGAGCTCTTCATGGGGATTTTCTTGCCTTTGCCCTGCCCCATCCCTAAATGCTCTCACCAAATCTTGTAGATTGACCATTGGTGGTGTATTGGAGGATCATGCTCCCTGATTTGGTGGTCTTCCTACCATAGTTTGCTAATAATAATTTACATAGCTGGTTAGTTTTTTTTTGTCTAACTCAGACTTGATCATCCAGTGATCAATCCCTACAAAATATTTTACTTATATTTTGTTTCTTAAGTCTTTAGTTTCATAGAAGGATTTGATTTCAATTTTTCAACTATGTTTTAGTAACATAGCTCTGATACCAAATGAAATGACCCTCTCTTTACCAAATGAAATGACCCTCTCTTTTCCTACCTGAATTTGTAAGGATTTTTTTTACATATATATATATATATATTCATATATATATATATATATATATATATTTCTGAAGCCTAGAGTCATTTTTTTTTCTTTTTATTTATACAACTTATCCAGGATCAAAATCTTTACCAATATAAATATATCACTGTATTCATAAGGATATGCACATACATGTGAAGATGCATGTGCCTCTCTTGTTTGAATCAGAGTTCTGGTAAACAAGAGGATAATTTGATTGATTAAATTTAATCAATCCACACATAGTTCAATTTAATTCATGCAATAAAATCCCATCCATATATGTAACAATATGATTTTTTTTAACTCTTGATTCCTTGCTAAATTCTCTATGAAGTATAATCCCTAGAAACCAGATAACTATGTTATGGTTATCTATAAATTAATGGTGTAGTGCTTGTGCTCTGAAAAATGATATAAGTTTCTATCATTATCTATGTTTGATTTTCTTATAAAATCTGTCTAGAGTACTAACTCTTTTCTAGAATATTTTTAAGTGAGATATCATATTCCAAAAACTTAATTCTTTGATGCCAGGATGCTAAGCTAAATGAAATGCAAACTTAAGTGTGTTTCATGTAACCATGGGTATCCAAAACATGGTTCAACCGGACTCTTTGTTCTGGTATAACCCATAGGGTCTTAAAAATGCATTTTGATCAAAGCCTAAGTGAAAAGGAATCCAGATTCATGTTAAAAATACAAAGGTAACTAGTGTGCTAATATCTGTACAAAACATGTTTAAATGTGCATATATATGCAACTATTATGGACCTTGTTTTCAACTCCTATATTACAGATTCTTCCTTTATTTAAAAACAAGGTATAAAACATTTGCGTAGAACAAATTGAATTATGGAAACATTGCAGACACATAAATACATTTTCCCTATGCCTAATGATGCAGCCCGGATTCTTAAGCCATTCATTTTAAAGCGTTCGCAAGCTATTTCCTTAAATCGTTGTCTTGTTAAGTCGAAGGAAGCAACACCCCAGGTCTTGAATCGCTCGAGAGACCTAACAAGGGATTGGAAGCACGTGGTGGAAATAAAACCAGCGACTTATGATAAGTCGCGCAACGACCTAGCAACCCAAACGGACCAACCTAACTCCAACGAGTTAGTATATATACGACATATCAAAGATTCGCGAGTTAACTTAGGTCGTTTACGACCTATAGACATAAAGGGTGCACTGCGAGCAAATGAAGATGCAGCACGAGCTACAAAGTTACAAGGCATAAGTCGCCACCGACTTAAGGAAGAAGTTATACGACTTAAGGAAGAAGTTTTAGGTCAGCAAGTTAACGAAGCTGAAGTAGAAGTTCTAAGTCGTCCACGACTTAACAAAGAAGCTTTAGGTTGTTCACGACCTAACGAGGGGGAGTCTAAAGCATCCAAACGACCTAGCGCCTCCAATCTCTTAAGTCGTCCCAGAACTTTAAGTCGACCACGACTCATAGTTAACGAGTTCCGACCTAACTGCCTAGGTCGCAAGGTCTTAAGTCGTCCAGAACTTCAAGATGGCAATGACCTAACTTACACTGGGCGCTTTTCTTAAGTCGTTCAAGAGATAACTCGATAAGTCGCTGCTGTCTTAAGTCGTTGAAGAGTTAGGTCGCATGAAGATACTGCTGGAATGAGTGTTGAGTCGTATATGTTGCTTTGTTAAGTCGTCATCTGTTAACTCGTGGCATTGATAAGTCGTTGTCTCGTAAGTCGTAAGTCGTGATGATTGTCTTGAGTCGTGTACTTTGTAAATAAGTTGATTCGTGTTGTATTCTGTTAAGTCGCGTACGACTTATGGTGAGTCGTAAGTCGGTACCGACTTAAGTGTTGAACATTTTTTGTTTTGTGTGAGTTGTAACTTCTATAATTAGGCCGGTGGTGCCATTTGTAATAGTTTAGTTGATTTGAAATAAAACTCTTGTTTTGTTAGCTTTGTGCTTTCACCCAATTGGTAGTTGAGTGTAATCTCCTATCTCCTCTTTCGGTTAATCGAGTGCGCTCGATTCAATGACTGCAAAAGCCGATTCACGGAATCTAGTGCGGTAGATCAACGTGCGAAGAATCGCAGATCTTTGAACCCGGTATCGTGCGCGATCAACGAGTTCGGGATAGCTAGAATTCGGTATCTTCAGATCAACGAATTTGGGCATTTCAGTATTCATCAATCCACCGATTACTACATTCATCGATCTACATTGTTTTTGATTAATCCGCTGCGTCAGTTTTGGTATCAGAGCGAGACTTAGCCAATCATAGCTAAGACGAGCCTGTTGGATCAAGGAGAAGTGTTTGTTCAATTTTAGCCGAGCCAAGGAGAAGAGTCAAGGCCGTGCATCACTATGTTGTTCAAAGCCGAGAGTCAAAGCCGAGAAAAGTGAAGTGTTCAAGTTCAGGTTTGTTCAAGGCCGAGAGTTAAAGTGTTGGAGATAGAAGCGAGCTTGTTCAAGTTTGTGCGAGATTTTGTTGAAGTCGTGAGCTAGGAGACGAACTTATCCAAGTTCGTTGGGCGTCAATTTTGAGATTTGAAGTTTTGGAGTTCAAATTAAGTTGTTTGTTTATTTGGGTGGTCGTGAGATTTCAAACAAGTAGGGAAGTTTGATTCGAGAATTTTTGGATCAAAGTGAAGTTGGTGTTTGGATCTGTTGAAGATTTGATCATGCCTCCGAGAAGTGTTAACCATTATCATAATGTTGCAAATTTGTATTGGAGATAAGATGCTGAACATATGGAACAACGCATCGATGAAAGGTTCAGTAAGGGTTTCGAGAGAGTGGAGAAAATGAAGTCTGACATGAATCAAAATCAAAGGAGAGTGTCGCCACGTTATGATAGAGAAAGAAGAGAATCATCTTTGTCGATAAATCGAGATCGTGGAGTTCGAGACAATCGTGATTGTCAGAATGGAGAAAGAATAGCTTATCGTGGTTACGAGCATGAACCATATTGTGATTATGAAAGATGTCGAGTAGAGGAAAGAAGAAGTAGAGAGGACGTGCATGGTCATAGAAGAGTCAATGTTTAGAATAGACATCGAAGCTCATCTAAGTTTGAAGAAGATAGTTATGGTGATAGTGTTCACTTTCGATATTCAGGTCAGGGGCAAAATCGATATAGAAATGTTGAAGAGAATAGTCATACATGAGAATCAAGGAAAAAAATGGAGATTCCAGAATTTCGAGGTGGTCTACAAGCAGAGGAATTCTTGGATTGTTTATCAAAGGTTGAAAAGTTTTTTAAACTCGACAACGTATTTGAGGATCGCCAAGTTAAGTTGGTTGCTACAAGACTAAGAGGAAAAGCTATGGACTGGTGGCAACAAACTAAATCAACCAGAGAGAGGATGAAGAAGTCTAAAGTTGTCAAGTGGGATAAGATGAAAAGGATGATGAAAGCAAATTTCTTACCCTACAATTATCAAGCTCGTATGGATCAACAGTTGCAGAAGTTGAGTCAATGGAGTCAAGGACAGGGTGTGGTTACAAGCTCCAACAATCAGAGTAAAGGTGTTTTTAAGAGAGTCAACGAACCAGTTGTATATGGAATCATGAAGGCAACTGTTGATGATCGAGTTAAGAGCTATCATTATCAGGAGTTTGACCATCGAAGTTTTGAATATACAAAGTCCCAGAAGGAACCCTTTATTGTAGAAGAATGTGAAAGCGAGGAGGTGGATGATTCTACGGAAAGCGAGACAGAAGAGGAGGAGAAACCAACTAGTCCATTACCTTCCAGCGAAAGTGTTGACGAATCGGAAGGTAGTGCTGAAACATTGATTAGGTATGAGGCAAGTAAAGAGCTTAAAACTCCTGAGGAGGTTAAACCAATGTTGGAAGAGCTTGAAGAGGTTGGTCTTACAGAATCATTCACAACCTTACCACTAAAGTTTGACAACGAAGATGAAGAGGTCGAGTTGGAGAACGAAGAAGGTAATTTGTTATGGAAGAATGACGAAATAGACTTTTATCAACCGCCGAAATTTGATGATGAAGAAGAAAGTGAGTCAAAATATGTGGAAGTAGAAGTTGATTACTTTTCATTGCCAACGTTTGATGTTGACAGTATAGAGGAAGGAGCTATGTTCGTAGTTGAGGAAACTCATTTGACAATGGAGGATTATTATTCGACACCTGAGCTTATGGATGAGAGTCAGCCAAGTATAAATTCCTTAGTTTCCGAGGAGCATGAACAAAGCGAGAGTGAAACAGAAAAGAAGGCAAAATCAGATGGTTTGTTATTTTTGAAAGAGTTCATAAATGAAATGGAAGATGATGATGAGTTATCAATGATGATTGAACCTGGAGAAGATTCTGATTTTGAGAATCCTGAAGAAGATGAAGTATTTGAAGAATGTGAAGATGAGATGTCTGAGGAACTGCTTGAAGAATCTAGTCTTGTATGCTTGGAAGAGCCTGACGAAAAGGTGGAAATTAGTACTGACTTGTTTGTATTATCCCGGCAAGGAACGAGTGAAGATCTTGATGTTTATGAGGAAGTTGGATCAGAATTCGATAAGTCTGAAGTCGAATACGCTGAAGAGATACCCGAAGAGTTACCATCTCTACAAAACATTCAACCTCAAACTGAACTCGTACCAGATGTTGCTTTACTGCCAGGATTTTATGATCTTATGAGTATGGAGGAACAAAAGGGGTTGATACGACAGGAAGAAGTGAATGATTGTTAGTTGAAGTTGTCTGATGATGTCCACACTACTAACATTGCCAATGACGATTGCTTGGAACCATATTATGAACATAAATATGTTGAAGGAGAAGCAAGTGGGAGTTCATTTCAGTCAGAGGAATTTAAGGCAACACATCAAGGAAAGATTCAAGATGATGACACATCTGAACGGGATGAGGAAAGACAAGAATCTGAGCATGAGTCATCACAATTTTTCGGTCGAGGTTTCCCAAGTCATTCCATGATTGTAAATTTCCTTATATCGTCACACATTTTAGACATGTTTTGGTTCTATATCAAGTCTTCCTATTGGCACAAACAATTTGGTATACGACACTATTCATATGAAGTTCTATGCTATCTGAAGTGGATCTGGCATCTAGTGCTGAGTTTAGTCCGTATTTTTCCACTTGCCATATCTCTCAGGTCACTTCCTTATGCCGCCTGCCTAATGCCACGTCTGTACTATTCCATACGTTTTCTATTTCGAACTGTATTGTCAAAAAGTAAGGACAAGGTCAATCCCAAGAGTGGTTATCACCAGAGCCACATCAGACCAGATAATGAATGGAAGACAGCGTCTCGAAGAAGAAAGTTTTTAAATTCGAGGACGAATTTCTTCCGACCAGGGGAGGATGATGCAACCCGGATTCTTGAGCCATTCATTTTAAAGCGTTCGCAAGCTATTTCCTTAAATCGTTGTCTTGTTAAGTCGAAGGAAGCAACACCCTAGGTCTTGAATCGCTCGAGAGACCTAACAAGGGATAGGAAGCACGTGGTGGAAATAAAACCAACGACTTATGATAAGTCGCGCAACGACCTAGCAACCCAAACGGACCAACCTAACTCCAACGAGTTAGTATATATACGACATATCAAAGATTCGCGAGTTAACTTAGGTCGTTTACGACCTATAGACATAAAGGGTGCAGTGCGAGCAAATGAAGATGCAGCACGAGCTACAAAGTTACAAGGCATAAGTCGCCACCGACATAAGGAAGAAGTTATACGACTTAAGGAAGAAGTTTTAGGTCAGCAAGTTAACGAAGCTGAACTAGAAGTTCTAAGTCGTCCACGACTTAACAAAGAAGCTTTAGGTTGTTCACGACCTAACGAGGGGGAGTCTAAAGCATCCAAACGACCTAGCGCCTCCAATCTCTTAAGTCGTCCCAGAACTTTAAGTCGGCCACGACTCATAGTTAACGAGTTCCGACCTAACTGCCTAGGTCGCAAGGTCTTAAGTCGTCCAGAAATTCAAGATGGCAACGACCTAACTTACACTGGGCGCTTTTCTTAAGTCGTTCAAGAGATAACTCGATAAGTCGCTGCTGTCTTAAGTCGTTGAAGAGTTAGGTCGCATGAAGATACTGCTGGAATGAGTGTTGAGTCGTATATGTTGCTTTGTTAAGTCGTCATTTGTTAACTCGTGGCATTGATAAGTCGTTGTCTCGTAAGTCGTAAGTCGTGATGATTGTCTTGAGTCGTGTACTTTGTAAATAAGTTGAGTCGTGTTGTATTCTGTTAAGTCGCGTACGACTTATGGTGAGTCGTAAGTCGGTACCGACTTAAGTGTTGAACATTTTTTGTTTTGTGTGAGTTGTAACTTCTATAAATAGGCCGGTGGTGCCATTTGTAATAGTTTAGTTGATTTGAAATAAAACTCTTGTTTTGTTAGCTTTGTGCTTTCACCCAATTGGTAGTTGAGTGTAATCTCCTATCTCCTCTTTCGGTTAATCGAGTGCGCTCGATTCAACGACTGTAGAAGCCGATTCACGGAATCTAGTGCGCTAGATCAACGTGCGAAGAATCGCAGATCTTTGAACCCGGTATCGTGCGCGATCAACGAGTTCGGGATAGCTAGAATTCAGTATCTTCGGATTAACGAATTTGGGCATTTCAGTATTCATCAATCCACCGATTACTACATTCATCGATCTACATTGTTTTTGATTAATCCGCTGCGTCACCTATCAACTCTTGTCTACAAATGTCATGGTGGAAGAATAAATCATATAATTTACTGGGACTCAACTATCCAGATTTCCCCAAAACTTAACCCTTTTCAAAGACTCAAGATTGGCTAATACATTTATCAAATGTAACTGTCCCATTTGTCATAGAGTTCTTGCTCATATTTACTTACAAAATCATAGGTTAGCTTCTTCATTTTTTTCAGATAATCTCTAAATTTATAAACTCCAATTACAAGTCAATTCCTTAGCAAAACACTTAGCAAAATATCCCTCGAACATTCAGTATTTAAATACAAGTGATAATTAAAATATCAATACATGCAGATTTCATCTTTTAAGCTCTTATCTAACTAATTTTAGCATGCTATAATCTTCTTCTCAAAGCCTTGCTCCTACTCCTACTTAGTTGCTGCAGTCCCTGAAAATGCATTTGAAGCTGCCCCATATTAAATGAGACACCCCATATGCCATTAGCACACTAGGGTCAGACACATGTCTGGTATGAGAAAATCCACTAAAACAATTTGTAAATCAAGTTAAAGTTGAAACATGTATATATATATATATCCTGCCTTTAGAAAACAAATAAATCATGGTGTGCATGTTCTGTGTCAGTGTGAAGGTGCACACTTAAGTCTTCCTTTCCAGAAACCTCAAAAAGACATGGTACATTTAAACATTCATACAACTCAGTCATAAATCAAATAAACATCCATACAAAACAGGGAAATCACCAAAATGAATTAAATCATTTACTCCCTACTCAGATTTCATTCCAGGAAAACTCTAGTTCCTCTTTATATCAAATTTTCTTACATTGATATATTTATCTATCTTGGCCTCATCTGCAATTATATGAATCAATGGACACACTGTAATGGAATAATTCACTCCACTACACAAAGATCTCAGGACTTAAACAAGCCATGTGTCAACTTGTATTACTCAAGAACACAAGTCATTCCTGTAGTGTTCTTGACCCCATCTCCTAATCAGTTTTAAGTTAATAATAACACTTTTGATTTTTCATGACTAAACCATTCAGTGAATCATTTCACTAAAACAAACATTCATGTCATGGCATTCCACATCAATCATAACCAAACAGAGAAAACATGCAATTAAACGTAGGTGTCTATTGAATAGATTCTGCACATATACATATATATTCTTGCATTTTTAAAAGGGGTATAGACAACTAACATTGGCTTATGGCTTTTTGAGAGAGTTTTTCTTTTGCAAACATCTGTACTTCAGTTAAACTCAGAATGACCAAGTTTCACTGAATCACAAAATTTATTTGCTATGTGTATGAATATTCACATATATATTTTCATTGAATCAGGAGCATCAACACATAGGCAACCCTATTGCACCCCTAATTCCTTTTTGTCTCAAGCCTCAGCACTTATACACAAGTATATTGCAGCTCAATCATGTTTATATTTTCTGGGTTGTGCCAAAACCAATACTACTTGCCTATGTTCATCATTTGATTCTCTGGGTATTTACTTATTTTTCTAAATATTAACATATCAGAGAGATCTGTGTTTTGAAAAAAACATATATATCCTAATAATACTTAGAACTTTCATATAATAAAACAAGCAGAACACCCAACTAAAAATCAAGGCATTTTCATCTCTGAAATCAAAGAAAGACAATCACATATGAAAATACATTTTTAAGAAAAAACATCTTATAAACTGGCTGCCTTCATTAGGACTTATTGCCTTAGATTTTGAGTTAGTTTTCTCACCTAGCTCTCTTTCACTTCTCAGTTGATTGATAAGCTTCTGCCCTCAAACCCTTTTCTTCACTTGTTTTATAATTATGTGATATATATTTTTCTCAAGAGCTATCAGGGAAGGAGAGAAGGTTCCTCAGATCACTGCTCATTTATGCAGGGTTCTCCTTAGGGTTTAAGGTGCTAGCTAAAGTCATCTTTGCCCATCAGAAATCATGCCATTTGCATTTTGTTTTAACCCAAAATCTTACCCTCCCCGGCTCAAGTTTGTGAAGAGAAAAGTGGTTATATCCTTTTGGTCATTTTCAGAAATTTTTCTTTTCCAGAATATACTTTTCCTCTTGTCTACTATCATGCTAAAAGTGTGACTTGATTTCCATTGTTTATTATACATATATATTTATCAAGTATTCTTCCTAATCCTGCCTATACAAAACATATCTCTGTTTTATCTTATTTTCTATTTTTAGCTTTCACTTAAATAACATGTACTTCCTTTATTTATTTATAATAGGATTACTCCTTTTATATCTTCATTTCTTTCTTTCTGCCTATAATTTAAAATATATTTGTGTATTTTTATTTTACTGATTTGAACTCTGGTTTTTGATTAGCATACATATATGTATATATAAGTCTTACAGAAATAATTAGTACACACACACACATATATATATATATATATATCTATACATTATTTTTACTGAACACATATGCACATGTACACTCAAATACAATTAGTAGCATATATATATATATATATATTCATATAACTTTTTAAGGATTTACTCTATTTATGTGTATATATATACCCATCAACATATGTTCATTCATATCATTCAGGAATTAAGCTTCAATTCATGTGTATTTCCTGTGCACACATGTACACACATATAGTTACACCATATCAATTCCCCCTTTTCTTTTAAAATTAATTAAAAATTATCTTAAGCTTATTTATATTTTCAAAAATAAATTCCTAAAAATCTTGGGTCATTACAGCCTTACAACTATAATTGGAGAAGATGTATACAAGTTACTATACACCTAAATGTACTTATTCATCGATTTAAGTCAATATCGATTTAAATAATAATCTATCATTAACATGTAACTTATGCCTTTTTTGTAACATACATTATTTTCCATCAAATCAACTTTCAGTAAAGCAATGAGCTAGTGGATATAGAAGTGCAGTATGGTCATAGAGAAGAAGACAACAATGATAATGAATGTTTGATGGAATTTTATGAGGATGAGATATTCCAAGGAGGAAGAGAAGACATGTGAAGAATGATAGCACGAGGTGAGCAGTGAAAATTCGAAGAATAAATAGCTGATTTATTTTCATGTTTTACTACTATTTTAGGTAATGTCGTCTTTGAAATTTGAGTTCTTTTTATGTTGATCGAAATTATAATATAATTATATAACTCCTTATATATTTCTCTTCTCTGGGAAAATGACTACCACTTGATGAGTAACAAGTTTATGTTTTTTTCCTTTTTTGTAAAAAACCTGTATGTTGTGTAATTTAGATATACTGGTTGAAAAATATACTAAGCTTAATGGAATCAGTTGATGCAAATATTATTTTAATAAACGGTCTTCTCAGTTATTTCAACATGTTTTATATGTTTGTCCTAAACTAACTGAAATGCCATTATTCTACGATCCTTGATACTTTCTTTCTATGGATATATCATTTTATTATCTACTTTTTAAATAATTTTTTCCCATGAGTTGAGGGTCACTGTTTAGTATTAATAATACTTATATTCATAGCCACGAACTAAAACCACTATGTACACAAAGTGAATAAATAGTAGATTCACATGATATATAATTCATTACTGACAATCTTGCCTCAATATATCATAGTATTAGATCAAAGAACTATTCAGTCACCTTAGGTGCCATTTGCAGTGAAATCTTGTTCTGTTTCCGTTGGTGACGCGTGTAACAACCCGCATATTTATCGATTTTATATTTAAATATTTTATCGTCAGTCGGATTTTAGTTCGAAAAGCTACTTTTTGCATACGGTCAAATTAGGACTCAAGACCACCTCCATTGAGTTCAAAATGACGTTTGCAATCTCTTTGAGTATAAACTTTGATATGTTTGGAGTTAGTGGAATTTTCGCCACTTTTTCGCTTATGGCTTTGGTTTGGGCTGAACCCTTTTTGTCACTTACTAACTCAGCCCAACCCCCTCTCCTCTTCATTAATTCATTCTTCATTTCCTAACACTTCAAGCTTCATCAAAAATGGGGAGAGGAATGGGAAATTAAAACTACAAAGCCTTAGTCTTCATTACTAATCCAACATCTACTCCAAATTCAAGAGAAGACATTGATTCAAGCTTGTGATTGTTATTCCTTTGCTTTCGAACTTCATCTCCATCAATTTCCGTGAAAAGTTGAGATTTTTATCTCACATCTTTGTCTATAACTATTTTTTATTGTTGGGAATGAATTCCTAACACTTTTTCATGTGCATTTGTATTTGGTTTGAATTGAAATGGTGAAAAATCCCAATTCTTTGTGTTTTGGGGCAATACTGGGCTTAGGTCGCTCGACCTTGGAAAAGTCACGCCTGCAAAACCAGCTCGTTCCTCTTTAGGTCGTTCGGCCTGCATATAGGTCGTCCCATCCTTAGGATGCTCAGAGTTAGGTCAAAATCCATAGGTCGCTCGGCTTTAGGTCGTAACCTCTAGGTCGCTCGGCTAGCTCGCAACCATTTAGGTCGCTCAGCCATTACCTTAAGTCGCTCGACCTGCTTGCATTCTTTAGCTCGGCTATGTTTGGTCGTGCATCACTTTAGCTCGACCAAGTTAGGTCGCGCACCACTTTATTATGTTAGGTCGTTCGCCCTTAAGTCACTCGGCCTGTTATGCTTTAGGTCGCTCGCCCCAGTTAAGTCGTTCCATTGTTTAGCTCGGCATTGGATTAAGTCGCACCATACTTAGGTCGGCCATGATAGGTCGCTCGCCCCTGATAGGTCGCTTGCGCCCTAGGTCGCACCACTTAGGTCGTGTGATATTCCTAAGGTTGTTAGCTCCTTAGGTCACTCGGCTTGCAACAGTTAGGCCGCATGCTATGTCGCTTATCTCTTAGGTCGTGTGTCGTGGAGTCGCATGTGTTGAACCGTTGATTTTTGTGTTGAATTATGTTAAGTCGCTGGGGTTCCCCCACTTTGATGGATTTGGAATTGAATTCTTTGGACTTTACTCACGTCTTCGAATGTGAATTTTAGTGAATTGATTTGTTTCTGCAATCATTATTGTGATTTGTCACTTTAAAAATATGAAGGTTTTAATACTAGTAGTAAATATCAAAACCCCTTTTCTTCCAAATGATTTCAATACTATTTTAATTATAAAGTTCGTTTTCTCAAACCGTTTTCCAATCTACTAGTATATACAAACCTTTACTTTGCTCGTACGAGAAATCTAATTAAACGACTTAGTAAAACGAGTGGTATGAAACGCTCGCGTTTACTTCGTTGGTTAATTCTTGGACTTGTTCGATTTAACCTTTTGTGACAACTTTCTAGTGAAGATCTACAGTTTGTTCGTAAATATTTAAGTTAAGAAAGTGGTTATGGGACATGAAGCTAAACTCATATATTTACTAGCTTGGTGTGATTGACACTTCTTGATGATCATGACGATCATTTTTGTGATTTAGAATAGCAATTGTGCGATGTCTCTTTGTCTACGAGGGAGACTAAACCCCGTTTGTGTGATGTTTCTACATCATATATGTGGGGTAGCGCCCCACGGTCTTTGGGCCATTCTTGTGGAGCTTCGACTCAAAATTAATGGTTAGCTACCATGAGATAGCGTCTCGTTTTGTGTTACACGTGTTGGTGAGTTTTCATACTCCCGTTTTGTGATAGGCCTCCTCCTTCTTGTGATTTCTGGATTTCTTGAGATGATTTATGGAATTTTGTGCTTCACCAATTTTCGTGATTTCCATTGATAAGTTTTATCAATTTTTGTGCATTGGTGAATTTGTGTGTCATTGACTTGTTATGAATACAAGCTTAGGGTATGATACCCTATTTTATCTTTGAGAAGATTCTTGTGATATTGATTAATGTCATGTTGATTTTCAATTACATATTTATAGTAGTATGCCATTATGGTTATTACATGTTTATGCCATATCTTTTATTATATATCATGTCATCTGATATTTATAGCTAGACTGATCCGTTTATTATTTTCTTATGAAATAATACTCGAGTCGGGCCGAGATGTTACAGGTGCTTCTGCTTGACTTCTCTTCTGGGATTACTCTGACTTTTGGCTAACTACTTAGATTAGTAGTTTTTGTTGTATACATTTAAGATATAGACTCCGTGATGTATACTTATTCTTTTGTGTAGCTTGTAGCTATTCTTTTGTATTATCGTGGATCTTTCAGACCACTACTCTGATGTACACTTTCATGTGTTATATATATATATATATATTCATATCTTTTTCTGCCTTTGTGATATGGATGTCTATGACTGATTTATGTTATGTTTATTTCTATAATTGTTTCCGAGGATTACATACAGCCACTGTGTGATAACTTTGAGTTTGTATCGGTATGTCGGACTTCCTCTTATGCATTTTATTCTATCTGACATATCGGTGCTCGCACAAAGTAATTACACGGATGGTCGCTCCTCAACAGCCTTATTCTCCATGCTAGTTGACAGCATTACACCGTAGAGTTCTTGGCTAACGTGGGTATAGAGGTGGGGCGTCACAACGCGTCCGACGCGTTGGATGCCAGAACGGGGTTAGCCCCGTTTTCGGCTCCGTTGTGTGAATGGTAGGGAATGGTACGTTAGCGCCCTATGCGTTGGACACGTCCTCAACTGATGATATTAAGAGCCATTGATTTCTTTTCTCTTCTCATCCTCACCTTCATATACTTCGCTCAAATTCTCCATTCAAATACCCCGTTGGCAGTCCCAAACGCATATCATGTTCATTCAACTTCTCTGCTCAATTGACCCGCTCAAATACTCCGTTACCATTCCCCGCAAACGCCTCATAAATATAACCTGGTGATCTTTTGTGACATGGCTATCGGTTAATCAAAAAGGATAAACTAAGTCCAAAAAATTGACTTTTGATTATTGATTAAACTGAATAAATAAACATTATATGTGGGTTTGCTCTAATAAGAATTATATTTTTTATTGCTTGACATACCAATGTATACCTTATGCATATAGTGATACACCCTATATTATATGTTTAGGGTGGTAATGCACTCAGAGAATGTATTATTTTTTATCACACTTAAATAGTTTTCAAACATTTGAAACTGATCTGGAACAAAGTTTAAGCAAAAAAAGTGCATACCTCAGCAATTACATGTATATATGAATAATTGGTTTCTTTACTCAATGTAGTCAGACAGTGACATTTGAGTACATTCTAAATGTATATATATTGTCATACATGAATTAATACTAATAAAATGAATAAGCAGTACTTCACCAAACTCCTTACTTGCTCTATCAACATTTTACTAATCTTGTTAATTCAATGTTGCAAGTACCTTTTAAATTTACATTTAGCTAGAGTTCAATTTGTTTTCAACCTCCATCTCTGTAATCCAAATCATACATAAACTATCAAGGGAGATTACAAGATGATTATTACTTCATGTACAACACCATTGACAGTAGAAGATAACAATGTTCAAATTTAACTTTGTTACATATCATTAGGTACAGGCAAAAATATGAAAGAGATTTTTGTACTCGGTTTTATCTGTAATGATAAATTAAGTAATAAACATTAAGATATGGGAACACACTTCAACCCATAATTTATATTTAATTACATAGTGTGTAAAGCATGATAATTTTTTTAGTTTCAATAAGCAAATGTGGGTAGTCAATAAAAATAAATTCATGAGCATATGAAATAACCAAAACCTTGGATGAGAAGACAACTGAATCACTTAGGGTCCATAAGTGAATTATAAAAATGTCGAGTACAAACAATATCAAAAGTTGTAACCTTCTGTACAAATGGTATTCTGCAACTGCACAGTACAAAAGTTTTAATACCTTGTCGGTTGTGCATAATGATGCTCTTTTTCATGTTGTAGTTAAGGTGGTTGGCATGTATTGTTCACTGATCCTTGGTTATCGCAAAAAAGGGCTCTTAATTCTCAATTGAAGTTTGAAGTTAAGTCAAACATACAAACATTGACCAGCCGACTTTTGATTAATGTAATCATCTATATAAGGTCGTTACTTCACTACTACATCTTGCAAACTGAGTATTATCAGTTTTTTTGGTTGACCAAATTTTAATCGACTACTTTATTTATCTTGCACATGTTGATTTAATGTGTTATCGAGAAATAGATATTGCCTTTTAAAAATCTATGCGAAAAATTTGTTTGTTCTACAATATTATCCATCTATATAATCATTTCTGTGTTTACATTATATGAAATATTCTATTAATCTCTTATTTTTCTACATTATTATGACAACATATAAGTTAATTTTGAAATTCTTTTGACAATTATAGGCTCAGTTTTGGGCTTTTGGAAATTGAATTTGCCATTTACCCATTTCTTCAACCTCACTCTCTCCGCCAACCATGTAGCCGAATATTTACATCAATAGTTGATTCGTTGGTTATATTGTATGTAGTGCTAGGATGAAATCTTTTTGGCTTTTAATCGTGTCAATTCTGTTATGCCTATGTTTACTATACTATTTAAATTAGTTTGTGGTTTCCAGTGATTACTTTGCACCATTGCTATTTTCAAAATATTGCAATACAATGGTTGCCTTTTGTTTTCAATGTTGGTCTAAGACATGTGTCATTAGGTAAGTAATCTTTTTATATTATTTAGTATCAATATGCATGCATGTCCGATGGACGTGTGCATAAAAGAATGTTTCTATATGCATAAGGTATACCTTGAAAAATGAAGAGAGAACAAAAACTACATCAATTTAGGTCTTACAAATTATCGCAATGATATTAATCTAAAGGAAAATTCGACAAACAGTTAATGTATTATTATTTTTTAAAGTAACTTAGTCTCATTAGTGTTTCGATAGACGGATGATTTGTGAATGTATATATACATATATATTATATATATAATTACGTATACTTCAAATTCATGTTGTAAAATCTAAAAAAAGCTTACAAATAGTGGGTTTTAATACCAGTTACACCTATGCACGTGCATCGCGCATGCTGAAGTACTCGTATATGTATGTATGTATGTATGTATAATAATAATAATAATTTTTTTCAATACGAAACTAAATCAGATTTGAAGATATTATAATTTTAATATTTTATTATATATTTTCTATAAATTAATTAATAGATTCGACCATAATTAATTAACAAAAAAAATTATATGATAAAAATTCGAATTTTAAAATTTTGAAAAATCAAGATCACATAATAGGGGTTAAAAAAATTGAAATTTTTCTGAAATAAAACATTAGGTTTGATTAAATAATAAATACTTGACCAAGATTTAAATTAATTATTAAAAACAAAAATTAATTTTAAATAAATATGGAAAAATTTCAAAGAGCTTTTAATATGACATATTAATTTAAAAAAATATAAAATTGGATTTTTGAAGCATCGATTATTTTATATACAATCATTAAATCATATAATCATTAAACATTGATAATAAATATATACTAATAATATAAAATTAATTTTCGGTGTTAATAACTCATAATAAACATAAAAAAGTATAAGAAATTTTTTGAATCAATATTATATAATATATAATCATATATGCTTTTATATGAATAGTGTAAATGCATTTAGGTACAAATTAATATATTTACACACACACAGATATGTGTGTGTGTGTGTGTGTGTGTTTGTGTGTATAAATTAACATAATATTAAAATAAATTTTATTCAACATATAATGACTGATTACAATCTAATTATGAATATAACATCAAATATTATACACATAACTAATCTGATTGTACAACAACATTTACACATAAAATCTCACCTAACTAATTATATAACAATAATATTTGCATATATGTTCAGATTTTCATAACTAATAGATTATAAAACATGATATTTTATATACAATATGAATGAATATTATCTACTACAAGATCCTTTGAGTCCACGTTGAAATCATGAATTTCCTTCTCTAAATGTCTCCTGATTCGTCATGTTGCTAGTTTAGAATCATCGACCTTTTACTATCGAACAGCTTTACTTAAATTTGATTCGACATTTTGAGTGTTGTTTGGAGATCAATTTCAGCTAGTAGGAAGAAAATGAATGGTGGCCAAATAGTCAATTTAAGTTAGGGTTCTAGATCTACTTTTAAATGGTTTCAAAAGAGAAATTAGGCAAATCTCATTACCCATTCTCACTCAATCTTAACCATACATCTTTAACTCTCTTACCTATGTTTTAGCCATCCCTTATCCATGCTAAACTAGCCGCTTATCATCCCCAAACAATGTGGCCATAAGCCCATTTGACCCAAATTAAATATATACAATTATATTTAACTTAGTCTGTTATCGATATCTCATATTGATCGATATATTTATAACTATTATAGATATATACAACATTATTTATTTCTAAAATCGAAGTCAAATTTAATAATTAATATTTCATAAATATTAATTAATTTGATTACTTTATAATAATTATAAGTTAATTTAATGTTTGGTCTAAAGAGAATTCATTATTTCAGTTGTGTAACTCTTAGGTGTAAATTTGGTCAGCAATTAACATCGAACTATTCAAATATTAACGTTCACACTTCACTTAGCAGGTGGTATGAAATTATGGCCAAATTTATCACTTACTCGGCTTTAGTAAAATCTCATTTTAATTTAATAAGCATTACCGATTAATGACATTTATATACACTAATTCTCTTCGTCAAAACAATATCACTTTGGACTTATGGAATGTGGTAATGGTCAAAATTCAAATATCGTCCATATTCAACTCTATAGTCCAAACACAAAGTCCTTGGTTCAATAATAACAATTATTATTAACCGAAATGCTTTGGCCATAGACTTTGACTTTAAGTTGACTAGAGTTGATCGTGATACTAACCCATATAAATGAGGAGACGAATCCTCTCTTGAATAGCGCTTCACTTCTAATACTTCCACTCGACCCAACTATAATCACTCAATGGACGTCGTGCCATGATTTGGCTATAATCAAAGCAGAGCTTTCATAATGAAGATCCATAATATTCTCAAGTCGAAATAACCGTGTAAATCTGTTACATCGATATTTTCTATTTAACCTTAGTTATATTAACCAACAGAAAACTATCGAGCGAGTCATTCCATAGTTATCCAATAACTAATAGTACGTAACCTCTAGGTGCCCCCAACAGCCATGAGTAATAAATTGCCCAACATTTGGAGAACGTTACACACTCTAGTCTCAACAGATACATCGATATCTAGTCTCAATGCATCTTGACTAGGGACATTTAAAATGGTATCTTTATTTTATTATGACAAATCACTTACAGTTACAACACTTTGTAACTACTATCAAAAAACATACCATTTATGGATTTTCTATTATATATACTTTTAATTAAATTAATTAATTAACATAACACATTATACTAAGTACATTATACAAAGGAAATACCTTTTATTTTGAACAAGATTGGTCAACGAGTTAGATATATGTAACAAATTACATAATTACCCCTAGGGCATACCTCTAACTCTGTCAATCTCCCACTTGCACTTGGGGTCAATTATGGAATCTCATTCCAACTTCTCCAACCAGTTTCCAGTACACCGATGAGGTTATTCCCTTAGTGAACGAGTATGTTTTAATTATCTACTCGGTCAATCAACTCTCTTTGACATTGATAAACTCCTTTATCATGTGGAACTATTCGTAGTATCTCTTGACTTCAAGTGAGCTTTTGGTATTGTTACAAACTATATAGTGACATTGTTATATTTAACAATGTTGTGGGATTCTCAACATTTGGAATCACCCTCGGCTCAGTTATAAATTTGTGCATTTAAGTTTATATACATTGTTCTTTTATTACAGCGCTATTCAAGGCAATGTACTTAGCATTTTCATTGAATCAACCTTAGTGTTTCATTTGGAACATTTCCAATCTGAGAATTCTAAACTTGAATTTATTATTGACATACTATACTCAATATTACTTATGAAGTTTGACTCCGAACACTCCTTCATAGGGAATTCATTGTTTCCATAAATAATTCTCCAGTATTTCGTAAATACGCGAGAACACTCCGAATTATCATTCAGTGATATCAATTTGGATTTAATATTTTTCTTCAAGTATCAAATACATGAACAAATCACGATATCGTAGACAACATAATATGTATTATAATTCCTATTGCCATTGCATAAGGAATTCAACCTACATTTTCCATATTAAACAATTTAATAGGTTGGTGTTGTTGCATATCGATTTGGAATATTCCCAATATCTTTTATACTCGCTATAAAAAATATATTTACAATCCAACGTTGAGTATTAAAACAACTATGGTTGACTTTAACACAAGTGCATTGTTAAAATCGACAACGCGTTGTTTACTTATAGTATAGAAATATCAATGTACCTTTTAACATTCTTTCTTGTGATCACACGCTTCCTCTTCAATTTGATTGACAATCAAACTATTTGATATTTCCATCAAAACCCTTGTTCAAATTTAGATGCTTATCAAACGATACTTTCGTATCTGTTCTTTGTTCATATCCAAACACTCGCAAACCCAGGTATTGCTCCCACTGGCTTCGAGATACTTTGGTTATTATGTGCAAACAGTCTATTCTAAACCATTATTTAGAATTTTCCATTTCTGTAACGACCCGTAAATTTCAACTGTTTTAATAACGTAATTAGTTGAAATTTTGTAAAATTTTAAACGATAAAATTTTGAAATATAAATTTAATATTTGGAATACGTCTAATTAAACATAGCGACTGGTAAATTTTCGTCCGAAAATATGAAGTTTATTTCGCGCGTAAATTCACTTCAATTTAATCAGTTAAAAAGCGTTGAAAATAAAACGTTTTCAAAACCAAAATATTTTTACATAGAAAAATTCTAAACCATCTTCTGAGCAAGATGTCAGTTTGTCGTTTTTCCAAATTCGGACATCTTTGGCTCCATCGTTCTTATTTTCTGCAAAATAGCAGTATTCTGGTACCGATATCGATTTTTATCGGATGATCGTACCACTGATATCTATATATCGTTTTGACCGTCTCGTCGTGCTGATCTCTACGGTATATTCAATTACCAATTTCGAAGTTCCAAAAAACAACGAAATCTACGAAACGATTTGCTATATGGGTTTTGTATTTAAGTTTTTGGTCTACCAGGTCCTTTCAGTTATCTACCGTATGCTATCAAAAGCCATTTTCTTTAATTACTTCTCGAATCAACCGTTGCCTCTTTCTATTCCCTATACCCAATTTATTACATCCCTAACATATCGTGCCCTTCAGAAAAAAACAATCAAAATATATTTGTTTATCTTCTTATATTCTGCAAATCACATCTTCTTCTATCTGTTCCTAAGATTTGCATGATCATCCTCCTTCCACCCACGTCTTCTCAAACCTCCACTCCATTTCAACACTTCATAACAGTGCCGATCTTTCCACCTTCCACCACCGAAGGCAACGCGTGAGCCTCCATCTGCAACTCCGCTTGCATTCACCTAAGCCACCAACATGTAGCCTTCACCGAGAATTGTCACCACGTCCCTAACCCGTCGATCACATTCCATCAACGCCGGATTCATTCATTTCCACCTCCAAACGGCCGGCCATCACCACTTCATAGCCGAGCTCCACAATTCGACCACCCACTTGCTCTGACCCGACCGCCCACTGCAACCCGCTCTTTCCGCCTCCCTTGCCAATTCATTCCATCGTCATCACCTAAGCCCAGTCACCCATTGCCGAAACCCATGCTTGCCGCCCTCCATCGACCACCGACCCACCATCTTTCGACCGCTTTGCCACGTCATCTGCATTCCACCCAATCTGCAGCAGTTCATCAACCTTGCAGCCATTAAACCCAAACCATACGCGCATGATGTGGCCTTTACCGATCCATCATCCGCTACCCACCGATCGACAGTCGTATCTTCTCCGCCTTCAACTCGTGCCAAAGCTTTGCTTCATCTATACTCGTCGCGCTATGCTCTGCTCTGGCTATTGCGGTCTTCTTTGGTAGGTTATATACATATAGATTTTATATTAGAAGTTATGTATATACTAGTATTATATAACTGCAAATATGTGCATCAGCGTTTTATATTGTATTGAAACAGTTTTTTTCAAAGGGTTGTTAATATTTTATTATATGTATCTAGTAAGGAAACCAGTATTTCATAGTAAGCTATATTATATTATAAACGAAAGTATATATATGGTTTGATTTTGATAGTTGTAAACAATCTGTAAGGTATATACTAGTATACTTGTTTAAACTATTAATATATATAGTTTTGTGTTCGCAGTGTTCTATAAAGTATAGGTCGTATTATATTATATGAGTTTGTACAAACTTCTGTTATCAGCATTATATTACCTTGTCAGTAATAGCGTTAGTTAGGGTAGTGGTTCAAGAACTGTGCATGCGATATAACATAGGCATATATAGTTTCAGAATATAACTTATATATATGTATGAGTTTTATATATTTTCAGGTGTAATGTAGTGTTGTTTGTAGTCTATAACGTATATACATGTTATTTATATATATTCTGTTATTGGTTTACAAATTTTACAGAATATAATATTTTAAACGTTAGTACTGTAGGTATATATATTTTTGATTCCTAGTATATACTTATGTAAATTTATATATATATATATATATAGATTTATATATATTAGTTATGATCAAAATTAATTATGGATTGCAAAAAATATATATTAATATATATTTTTTTATTTCTGTCAAACTAATTCTGGTTCGTTTCCATCGATTCCCTTTTATCAGCTTGTCCGTTAAATTCGTACCAACCTAGCTTTGTTTTGGAATTCGTGCTCGGATTCGTAACACATCTCATTTCTTGGTCGAATCTCTCTAGCCTCGAAAGGTGAGCACTCACTCACGATTAACGTTCTTTTATTTATTAGATTTGATTTCAATTGAAACGACAATTGAAATATGCTGCTGTTAGTTAATTACACTGTTATATATGCTATTGCCTGTATCAGTTCACCTATGACATCTGACACCATTATCTGTTAATTATTTATGCGATGATAATACAGTTTGGCTGATAATTGATTGATTGTTGATGTTTATATTGGACGTTAAATTGTAATTGTTAAAATGATAAATAGTATACAATTGAAATTGATATAGGATAGTTAAATGTTAGATTTGATTAACTGACATTTGTATAAAATGACCCCTTTAACTGTTGAATTTATCGACACGTAGGATTTGTTTAATTACATTTTGAACCATTGAATGTATGTTGTTAAATTGATAATGGATGAAATTGTAATAGTTGACAAGTGAAGAACTGTAATGTAATAATCTTTAATCTACATGAAATGATAGTGTAGATTCTAGAAATAATTATATTAATTCGTACAAATAACAATGCGAATTAATACGGTTATTTCGGGATTATTTGAATTGATTATTGGAATGATTTTGGTTGTTGTTATTGCTTGTTTATTTACTTTGACACCATCCCAGTTATCACACTGCAAGTTCCCTTTGTTATACTTTGATTTTGAATTGAATTGGAATCGGGTTGAAATGATAAATACCCAAATGAATTTGACTTAGGATAGAAAATTAAATAAAACCCGATTGGTCAAATGAAGATTTTATTCGAATAAATAATATGGTTTTGAAATAAAGTTGAAATTTGAATTTTTAATGAATGGGAAATGTTGATATTTAAAAATCTGAAACAAAATATTAAAAATGAAATTGATGAAAGAACGATGTTTAATTTGAGAATGATTGAAATTAAGTTTGAAATGATTTAATAATTAAGTTTGAAATTATAATTAAGTTTGAAATTATAATTAAGTTTGAAATTATTAAACTTTGAAATGATTTAATAATTAAGTCTGAAATTATAATTAAGTTTGAAATTATTAAACTTTGAAATTATTTAATAATTAAGTTTTGAATTATTAATGATTAAATAAGATTGAATTTTTTTTTATGATTAAATTGAATTGAATTCTTTAAATAGTAAAAATTGAACTTTTGAATAAGTAAATTTTTACTTCGTAAATAATTGAAATTGAGATTTCTTTATTAATTAAGTTTTGGAAATTATTTAAGTAAGTAAATAAATAATTGAAATTGAATTCTCTTTAACAAGAAATGAAAAGGTGATATTTTGGAATTAATGTAAGACTTGAAATGTAAAGAATTGATTTGATGAATTTAATTTAATTTAATTTGTAAGTTTGATATAATGAAGTTGAACTTAAGAAATTGATTTAATGAATTGGAAATTGAGTATAATTGATTCGAATGATAAATTTACTTAACGAATATTGAATAAAATCGATAAATGAAGTTAAACTGATTTGAATGTTAAATCAAATTGATTTAAATGATTTCGGAATTGAATCTTATATACGAATTTAAATTGATGCTTGAATTGTTAAAATAAAGATTGAAATTGAATTGAAATTGATTTGGTTTTTGAAATATATAAACGACCAATCGGTGTAATAATTACGAAAGTTATTAAAGAGACCGGGATCGGTAATGGATATACTCTCTATCTGAACCGAAACCACTTTAATAACTGTACGCGGAGTGTTGATCCAGAACGAAGTGGATGGTTTTGGTGAACGCGTTGACTGAAGAAAGAGAACGATTTTGGATGACCCCTGACATGACTAAAACAGGAGCCGCGCCGGGCCATTGAGGTTCGCCACCTCTAGCGGACACACTTCTTCGATACCATATCTATTACTTTTGTGATTCGATTTGGGTGCACCCCTCGATTTTGGGAGTGTTGTTTCGCGGTGTTGGGGTAGTAGCTGCTATGCCCAACATCAGTCCGGATCACGCAACTACTAGTATCCTAGTTGGTATTGCCTCATGTACCTTGTCATACTGATTATCCTATTCGCGACCACTACGATTTTGATTTGTACCTTTAGTATATGGATTGCCCTCTGGTGACTTCCGGTTTTGGGGAAACTACGGTCTTGTATATGCTTTCGGGAATAAACAGGTTAAGAGGTGTATGGGCCCTGCTTAACCCTACTTTGATATCTTTATATTACTGATAGACATTATCTACTTAGCGTACATTACTACCTAGTAGATAGTTTAACGGATCCTTAAAGGATGGTTATTCCAAACATCCTTTGAGTTACTTGTATTTCAATTGCTATTTCACTTGAGTTGGATTTATTAATATAAGAATGTTAATCCTGACTCGAGTGTCTTGTGTTTTTGCTTTACGCTCGGGTCAGACTGAGTGTACCAGTATTCGAGACTCACCTTTGGAGTTGGAGCTTTGCTTGAAGATCCAGCCATCTATTCTGCTTTCAGTATTCGATGATTCCAGTGATGTATTCTGATTTGTATCTGATGTATCGTATTACTCTTCTGTTGTAAACTCTGATGTATTTTTATATATTCATATAGTAGCTTCATGAACTACTATCTCTTTATTTCCGCTGCATTTATTACTCTGTGTCTGTGATCTGTGATTATATCTATTTACTGTATATGTTCAGTTTTGCCAAATTTAAATTAACAACGCGGTATTTTGAGCAATTCAACTTCGGCATGAGTGTCTACTTATAATGGACGCGAATGGTCCAAAATATCGGGTCGTTACAATTTCAGCATATATGTACCAAAACACCAAATCAATAATTTTGTGAGTAAATCCGAATGAACTCGAGCATATTGAATGGCGAATCTATTGCATTAATTTCGATAATTGAAATTTAGGGTAATATTCTTATTAATGTGGCTCATTACATTCTAACAACATTTATCTTTCTTACAAAGACAGATTTGTGGCAATGGATCATACCCATTTGGATACAATTATCAAAATCATATTTTGATAATGTACTTGCAATTATTTCTGGTCTGTGCATCATACAATATTACGAAGTTAGCACTCTTAATGGTTTAATTAAACAACAATGGATTATTTATATTTTTGACATTGATAAGAAACTCAATTTCTCTTCAATATGCGAGAATACTTATTAGACATTCTAAAGTGATATGTTCGTTTAGGTTAGTTAACTTCATTTCACCACATAGTAACCAGTTTTATCCTTAGATCGTATCTAATTTTATATTACTACCAATAATTTCTCAAAGAAATACCTTTACTATGAAGTTGGTACTTCTTGAAGCAACAATTGTTTCTCAATGCAATGGAATAGGCATTCATAAACACTTTATGAATTGTATAACGACCCGCCATTTTGACCGTTCAAGTCGACAATAATCCACACATGTCCAACTTAACCGTTCAAAAAGGCAGATGGTTATTGGGGTTAAATAAGAAAAGGAAAGAAAGAACAGAAGCAAACTCAGAATCTTGCAGCGGAAGGAACAAGATATAATAATAAAATAACAGTTCATGAAGCTGTTAAATAAATAAATTTGATTATTATTATACATCATAAATCAAAGTTTCATACATATCAGAGATAATACAATAATGCAGCGGAAAAAATAATATGGTGGTAGAATACAAATGATGTAATACCAAACTCCGTCTTCGTCCTCCAAAATAGATCTTCAACCTTATCTGAAATGCTCAAGCTGACCCGAGCGTAATGAAAAGACAAAACACTCGAGTCAGGACTAAAATAACTCATGTAAGTCAAATCGAATAAGAAATATGAGTGTGACGGCGTCAGAGATGTTTACGGGGTTTGACATCTCCTATCCAGTGTCAACGTGAGTGCAATAACTTAAGAGATGTTACGGGATTTTCCATCTCTCAAGGATCCGTTAAACTATCTACTATGTAGTACAATACGCTATTATAATATATATACGTTAAAGTAAAAGTATTAAAATAGCGTTAAGCCATGGCCCATTCCACCCTTAACACAGTTTATATTCCCAAGAGCATATACAAGACCGTAGTTTCCCCAAAACCGGAAGTCACCAGAGGGCAATCCATATACTAAAGGTACAAACCAAAACGTAGTGGTCGCGAATAGGATAATCAGTATGACAAGGTACATGAGGCGATACCAACTAGGATACTAGTAGTTGCCTGATCCGGACTGATGTTGGGCATAGCAGCTACTACCCCAACACCGCGAAACAACACTCCCAAAATCGAGGGGTGCACCCAAATCGAATCACAAAAGTAATAGACATGGTAACGAAGGAGTGTGTCCGCTAGAGATGGCGATCCTCAATGGCCCGGCGCGGCTCCTGTTTTAGTCATGTCAGGGGTCATCCAAAATCGTTCTCTTTCTTCAAATCAACACGTTCACCAAAACCATCCACTTCGTTCTGGATCAACACTCCGCGTATACTAGTTATTAAAGTGGTTTTCGGTATCGACAGAGAGTATGTCCATATCTGATCCCGGTCTCTTTAATAACTACGTATTATTACACCGATGGCTCTTTTACATTTCAAATCGATTCATAATTGATATCAAAATATCATATTCGCTTCAAAATCAAATCCATTTCAAAATCATCATATCTACTCAAAGTATACAATTTCATTTCAAAATCATTTTCGCCTCAATATCTCATTTTGATTTCAAAATCATTCTATCTACTCAAAATATACGATTTCATTTCAAAAAATCATTTTCGCCTTACTTTTCACAAAACGATTCACATAAACTCGAATTCCAAAATTTAAAATTTAATCCCATTTCAAATCATCAATTTCAACTCGATTCAGCTTCTCAATAAACCATTTCAAATTATCAATTTCAAATACATATTTGAACCACAAAATAAACAATTTCACTTCCAATATATTTCGAAACTTTAAATATTTCACATTTCAAAACAGCTCATATATTTATATAAAAATATAAGATTCGCTTTAAAACCATTTCGTATTCAAATTAGAATATACTTCAAATTAAACATCCGTATTAAGTAGTTTACTTAATTTCTGGAACAATTCCCATTTAATAAACTTAGATTAATATTCGGATTTCAAGAATTCATTTAAGTATTACATTCCAAATCAATTTCAGTTCAAATCCTATTCAAATAAATTTTATCTTCAAATTTAATTCAATAGTTTCAATTTAGTTCAATTCACAAATTTATTTAAATTTCAATTTAATTCCAAATTAATTAAATCTCAATTTCAAATTAAATTTCACTTCCAAACTCAAACTTGAAATATCATTTCATATAAATTTTCTTAGAAATATTCAGAGTTCGATTAAAAGTCCAATCTTTTAAAACAAATCGACTTTCGAAACTTTACGCCGTATTTCGATTTTTTTTTCTTAAAAATCTAAACTTCGAGTAATTAAACAATTTCATTTACCAAGTTTAAATTCCAACATCTTGAGCTTCAATTCAAAATAATTCAATTTCCATAAATTGGATTTTATTCTTAAAATCAGTTCATTTAAATAATTTCAAAATAACTTTTAAAATCATTTAATTTAACCAACCCGGTGTCCGTATATAATTTTCTAACCTATGGCCAAGTGGATAATTATTTCAATTTTAATTTCAAGGATGGATATATCATTTCAATCCAAATATATGTCATAGGTATATCATTTCAACCTACTTCTTAATTTATTCGAAATGATTCAGTTTACAGCTTATATGCAATAAACAATATACATGATGATAGCATGATATATCAAAATAAATAAACAACCAATATCGACCAATAGCATCCATCACAACCAATCAACCATAAAGCCAATAACATTCACAACAACTTCATAATTATCAATATCAGGTAATTTGATCGCAATTAAATTTTAACTTCAATTTGACTGTCAATTTAATTTTCAACGGTGAATTCAAATGACAATCTATATGACAATTAAATTTTTATCAAATAACGACAAATAAATCCATATCACTTCATAATGTCAAATTTAACTACCATAAAGATATTCAGTACGTTGTGAGCGTTATAAAACACTCACCTTGATTTTTTGTTGTCGCCGAGACGTTCCGGTTTGGAACTGAAACTGGACGACGCCCAAATTTCCACCGTCTCCAAATCCATCCAAACCAGTTTATTTTCGAAGCTCTCGTCATTACCATCACAACGCAAAAAGTTTCATTCCAATCGGGCCTCGTATGAAAAAGTTATGCTATTTTAAAGTTTACACGAATTTAAATAAACAATTTCAGCTTTTAATTTAAATTTCAAACCCTAGCTTCAGATCTGGCCGTTCGTTTCTACATCTTCAGATCTGGGCCGCACCTTCCCATCATCTTCTTCAACCTTGAAACACGTTCACCAAAACCCATTAGCCGCCATCTTCAAGCAATTTTCACGACCACACCGAGCAGCTTGAAGACGATCAGGGACCACCACCATGCGCGCCACCACACGAGCCACCAACGCCTGGAATAGCTTGAAGCACGGCTGCTCCTTTGGCCTCGAAATGTGTGAAAAACGCAGCAGCTTCGAGCTCGATTTCCCGTTGATCCGTTGCTCCGTTTTCGATCATCTCCGTATGGATTTGAAGCTCTCGCAATGCTCTACAAGTTTGTAGTTGACAACTTCCTCTAATTCCTTACGGATTGAGAGAGATTAAGGGAAGAAAGAAGATGAAATTCTGGCCATTGGCTGTAAATGAGGCGGCTACAAAGAGAAACCCTATTTCTTTTACAAAATGAAATAAGTGAGGGGCTTTTATAGAAAAATACGCGACACTATTCATCCAAAATTTTCTGAACTCCAAACGAAGCGTGCCGGCTGGCGTTTCTAAGATTTACCCCACGTTCCGAACGCAATGGAATATGTTTCGGAGGCTAATTCGGTCATTCGTGCGAGTTACGGAGAAAAACGATCAGTTTTAAATTAAACCAATTTCGATGCGTTTTGGCTTGCCCCGGACAAACGGTAAATCCAATTGACACGAAATTCGAAACCATACAATAATATCACATTACGGATCCGATGAAACTAGTTTCGTCGAAATCCGAGACTTTTGAAAAATGACTATTTTCTCTCGCCGAATTAATATTAAAACAATTCGATGCGTTTCGAGCTGCCACGGTCAAACGATAACTCCGATTGGTACGAAAATTGAAATCCGACAATAACAAACTATTACGGATCCAATGGAACTGGTTTCGTTCAATTCTGAGACTGTTCGAAAAATGGCTATTTTCAATCAATAATTAAATATTAAAAATATTCAATTTTCACAAATTAACTTTAAATTCAATTTTAAAAGTTATATATCATTACTATAACTCCAATATGATAAGATAAAATTTTGAAAATCATTTTCAATCATATTCAACTCGATTTACAATTATTTTTGAAATTTAACTTATTAAATTATCGATTTAATTGTCTAATTAAATCCAATATTCGAAAAATAAATTATTCGACTGTTAAATTTTTATATAAAATTCCCAATTTAAATTATTAACTTTTAAATCAAATTTCAATTGTTCACAAATCCCATTTTTAATTTCACAGTAATTAACAATCTTCTACAATGCAGTTTTCCATTATAAACCCAATATAAAAGATTATATTAGATTCAGCGTTCAATTATATTGTAATTCAAATTCAAGTTACTTAATTCCAATGAATTCTTTTATTTCGATTTACACTTTCATTATTGAATCAACCATTTACCTATACATTATTATCAATAGTTTATAATTCATTTACTTTCATTTTCTTCAGCTATCATCTTATTTAAATTCACAGTAATATTAAATTACATTCATTTACGTTGATTTCCATATTATAACTTCAATATTAAATGTAACATTTTATTTATTTCGTTGTTTACAATCAAATTCAATTCAATTCAATTACTTGTTACATTCAAATTTAAATCTTTACTTACATTCAATTACAAGTTAACATCTTTATCGAATTACCGTTTCAGTCATTATCTGCTTCCAATCAACTGTAATATTAAGTTACATTTATTTATATTAGTTTCAATAACATAAACTTCCATTATTAAATCTACCATTTTATTTATTCTTTGTTTACAATCATAACCAATTTGGTTTACAATCAAATTCAATCCATTATTTACATTCACTACAAGTTAACATCCATATTTAATTTACAAATAAGTTATTTCAGAATTCAGTTTTGTATTTTAACTTGTAATTCACTTTTAACAACACAAAATTTTATTTCCTTTGGATTTTTATCCAAAATTTTCATTTTCATTCGTATTTTTAAAGTGTTAAAAATACGGGTCGTTACAAATTGCCTTTTATATAAAACTGATTTAGTTTTAGTTTATAAAACTTATGTTCTAAACATAAATATGTCATCCAATGGCAATCCTTCCTAAACTTCTTTTGGGGAGATCATACAAGATCCTTCATGAACAATTATTATGTGCAGACTTTCAACTTGCACAACCTACTAACTCCTTGGCATAGGATACGTTGAGGTTTCTTATAAACCTTCAACCTGTATGTTTTGTAAACTATTACTTTGATGAAATCAATTTTAATCTTGTATATTACTCTTAAATACACAACCTTATAGAAAGAAGTAAACTCAACTTTACTCATCATTAATCATACTTTGTCCAACCAAGCGTGATTGCTCCTTATCGATGCATTATTGTGTATTATATAGAGGAGAGACTTTTGAGATTGAATCTTTATTCATTTTAGGTATGTTCAGAACTCTTTCCAATATACTCACTCATTCGATCAAATTGAAGTATTTCTATTGCATGTTATTTTATTTACATCTATTTTATACTCTATGAGTTTATCATACACATACTACATGTGTATCAAATACATATGTCCATGTCGGTGATTACTCATTGGTGAATATGACAAAGTACGTAGAACCATTTTTCCATTAATAGGCTTACGACTGCATACATCTACCTGTATCAATCCGAAAAGTTCATCAACTCTTATGATGCTCCCACTGAATGGGTGCACAGTCCTTAAATTTTTTGAGGTATAATTAACTAGTATCATATGATTCATATCATATAATAAAACTATTTCTCAAAACTATGGCTTAGTCTATGTAACGACCCAATATTTTGGACCATTCAAATCGACAATAATCCACCCATGTCTGACTTGAATAATTCAAAATATCAGATTGTTAATTTAAATTTGGCAAAACTCAGCATATGTAGTAAATAAATCAATCACAGAATCACAGACACAGAGTAATACAATAATACGCAGCGGAATAGATAAAATAGTAGTTCATGAAGCTACTATATAAACATCAGAGTTAGAAATAAAATACAACAGAATATCTCAAATACAATGAAGTCTTCAGTACGAATAGATGACTTCACTGAACAAATCAACTAGGAGAGCTGAAAGCTGAGGCGATAGTTGGATCTCCAAAGGAAGCTCCAAACTCCAAGGATGAGTCTCAAATGATGTATCACTCGGTCTGACCCGAGCGTAAAGCAAAACACAAAACACTCGAGTCAGGATTAACATTCTTATATCAATAAATCCAACTCAAGTGAAATATCAACTGAAATACAAGTAACTTAAAGGATGTTTGGGATAACCATCCTCTAAGGATCTTCAGAACTATCTACAAGGTGGAAATATACACTATAACACCGTGGCCATTTTAAATTTATTTACTTCAAAACCCAAATATCATTTCATTTCAAATATATCTATTTTCCAAAATAGTATATATATATTAAATGATTTAAAAAGTAAAGTATTTAATTTCCTCAAGTCTAGCAAATCGATTCAAATCAACTTCAAATTCCAAATTCAAATTTATTCAAAGTTCAATTCATCAATTTAATTCATTTCTAAACAGATCATTTAAATTTTCAATATATTTCAAAGCTTTAATATTCAACATTTTCAAAGTTAAATTTAACAGTTTCATATAGCTCTTGATTTAACTTCATTATTATTTAATCAGGGAATATTCACTAAATAAATTCAATACCATTTAACTAGCCTTAAATTACATTTTACTAAATATTTCCTTAAACTTTTTTTAAACAAGAAATATTCATTAGATTACTTATGAATCAAACTCAAGTTATAAATCATATCCTACATCTCAATTTCAATAAGTTTCAAATCGGTTTAATTAAATAAAATTCTTTATTGAATACAATTTCAACTAAATTCAAGTTATCTTTCTAACCTTAACTTATTCAAATTATTACCAAAATCTATTTGAAATATATTTTAAATACTCAACACACTATATGTATTTAAATCAATCATTCCCATTTATATATAATAATATAAGGCTCAACATTTATTAAAACCATATATTTCTTTCCAAAACCATAGAATTCATTTTTAAAATATTTATATATATGGACCAACGGTGTCTGTATATATATTTATCATATGGTTAAGTGATACAGATATTTATCATTTCAATCCAAATTTAAATATATACGGGTAGATATCATTTCGACCCGTAATCCCAATTCCAATTCAAATGAAAATCGCTTGGGTTTATCATTTCAACCCATAACGAAATTCTCCTATTCTAAAGTCTGTTCGGGTATGTATCATTTCAACCCATAGTGAATTCTATACTAACAGGGAACTTGCAGAGTGATAACAGATAATATAAAATATAACAACAGGCATATATCATCAATATAAATAACAGATACTGGTGTCAGATGTCACAGGTGAACATATACAGAAAATAGTAATAACAGGCATATAAATACTAGATACTGGTGTCAGATGTCACAGGTGAACATATACAGATAATAGTAATAACAGGCATATAAATAATAGATACTGGTGTCAGATGTCACAGGTGAACATATACAGATAATAGCATATATAAAAATTTAAATAACTACAGCATCATATTTCAATTGTCGTTTCAATTGAAATCAAATTTAATAAATACAAGAATGTTAATCGTGAGTGATTGCTCACCTTTCGAGGCTAGGTAGATTTGACAAAGAATTGAGCTACGGATTGGGTCACGATCTAGACAATCGAACAAATCCAAACAACAATCTCAAAGCGAAGTAAGATGAAAGCGGATTTGACGGACAAAGCTGAAAGATAGGGATTGATGGAAACGAATCAGAATCGTCTTGATATAATCAAAACAAAATATATGTTATAATTTATTCTAAAACAAATTCTCTTTTAAAACATATATTTAAATAAGAGGTGTGTATATATATGTTATACTTATTTTCAAATCAGAATAAATTTAAACACAATTTAAATTAAAATATATATATATATATATATATATATATATATATATATCAATAAAACATGAAAACTGACATTATGTAACTGGAAACTCTTACCTTTAAAACTATACACACACACAGCCTACTTACAATCAACATGCAAACTCAATGGATGACAAATAGGTATTAAATATATATGCCCACCTTTAAACAACCTTTGCAGACACCTATATATATTTTATATTTTAACCTCTTTATACTTTTTTTTCAAATGTTCATCTATATAATATTTTAAAAATACGTACGTATGCAACATCTAATGGTATTAGTAATATATATTTAAGCTTACAACATGATATCCTTTCCTACTATATATAAAAGAATAGAGCCAAATTTAATATATGGCTATAAACAGACAAAACTATATAAACAACTGTGATATAATATACAAATCTAGCGCATGATGTATATATATATAGATAAAAATATATAAACAAAAGGTAACTTATTACGTATATATATAAATAATGTATATCTAGTATGCAAACATGCCTGACAATATACAAACGTTCGCATATATATAGGTGGTCAACATACACACTTACAGGTTGGTGCCAATCGGTTGATGGGTGCAATGATGCCTCGGTCTAAGTGGTGGAGGAAGGAGAGAAATAGGCGGCCGATGAAGTGGTGGGTCCGGATGAGCTGGGCAGTGGTGCTCGGGTAGGCTTAAGGGGAAAAGAACGAACGGCTATAGGTTCGGCTACAAGTCACGGTTGGTGGCAGTGGGAATGTCGGGCGAGGTCAGGTTTGAGGAGGCCTGTGGGATGGGAGGCAAGGCTATGCAGCGGCGGAGGGTGTTGGATGATGGACGAAGGGATGAAAGATGGATCGGTTTTGGGTTGGTGGGAACTTCGGTGATGGGATCTCGTGTGCAGCAGGTTGAGGCCGAGGAAGGTAGTTATGTGCTGGAAACATGGAGGAGGGGGAGGACCGATGGGTTTCCTGAGTGTTGTTGTGGAGACATGGAGGGGTGGCTGAGATCTCGAACGTCGGCAGAGAAGGGTAGGTGACGGAGAAGTGGACGGCGATGAGGGCGGGTTTGGGTAGGCGTGCGTTCGTGCTTGGTGAGGCTGCTGTTGTAGCCATGGAGTGGGGAGAAGTATGAACGGTTTTCAAGCAAAAAATGAAATAGATCTGAGGAGATCTATAAGCTTGATTATAAAACAGAATGAAGGACAAAAGGAAGGTTAGAGAGGAAAGAAAAATATGACGTAGAGAGTGAGAGAATGGAATATTAAAGTATGAATTGGAAACAAAGAGACAGGGCATTGTTTTTATTTCTTTATGTTGCAGAACAAAGGCCAACTCAAAAAAACGTAAAAAAAAAATATAAATGAATGAATCAATGGAAAGGATGAACCACTTCTATACGTTAAATACAAGAGCGGAAATTTGGGATAGGGGACTACTGAATTCTAGCCAATAATGAATATTATAATAAATGCTGGTTGCTGTCAATTCTGTTTGAAATTTGAATGGACGGCACTGTAAAAGTGATACCGAAACAGTTAACCGTTTTTCATGGATTCTGCTGTTGACCGGACCTCAAAATACAGAAATAAACATACCGTAGAGATCAGCGCAATGAGACGATCAAAACGGTATACAGATATTAGTGGTACGATCATCCGATCAAAAGTCGATAATCGTTACTGAGAATGCTGCTAAAATGCCAGAATTAAGATAAATGGAGCAATAGAAGTCCAAATTTGGAAAAACGACTTTCGCAGTCTGATTCAGAATGACCTGAATAAATTTTCTCCTGTTGACATATTTTGGTTTCGGGAAACTTTTAAATTCACTGTTATTAACCGGTTTGATTTGAAATAAAATTTCACAGGAAAATAAACTTTAATATTATCAGATGAAAATTTACCAGTTGCTATATTAAAATAAACGTATTCCAAATAATAAATTTTTATTTTCAAATTTTATTGTTTAAAATTTCACAAAATTTCAATTAATTTAACAAATAAAATCACTAAAAGTTTAGGGTCGTTACACTCTCCCCCACTCAAAACTTTTCGTCCCCGAAAAGAGAGGAGGTAGGAGAATAGAACAACCAGGCAGAAAAGGTAGGTTAAAAGACAAGATTAACAATTAATTTGAAACTATATATAAATTTTACTTGAAATATTCATTTGAAAACTTCATTTACAATTCAATTATCTTTAATACTTTAATATCTTCCAAAAACCCATTTGTAAAATTTCTTGTTTCCCTTTTAAATACCATTTATGTTTAAATAACACCTTTATAAAGGTATGAAAACTATTTGAAAACAATTATACATTATTACTTATTTTTACAAAGAAGCTATTAAATCCATAATTCATAAATTTATTAATTTATCTCAAGATACTTTTCAACATTATTAATAAATCAATAATCATTTCTTTAAATATGTTGTATTTAATTAATAACTTCTAAAATATTTAACACTAAAATTTTCTATTTATAACACTATTTTTTTTAATATATATTAAACCATATAGTATATAAATAAACAATACTTAAAAAGATATAGTCAACAGGGAAAAAAAAGAGGACTTGGAAAAACAGAATATAGGTAAATAAATAAAGCTGAGCGGATAAGGTAGATTCAAGGAATAGTATCGGGCATGAATAGTTAATTCAAACCATAAGAATTTCAATTTCAAATATTAATATAGAATTTCTTTGTTGGAAATACTTTTATAATAAAATACTTTTTATAACTCGATGTTTTAACAAGTTTATCCTCGTTCCTGTAGACTCTGGTAGTGCGTTGATCAGGCGCAAAACTAGAATTCTCCAGGTACTTAGTAGACCTGTTTCAACACCCAGTGAAAATACTGGAAAAACTTTTAAAAACAGATATGGAAAGTACAATCCAATCAAAACGAACAAAACCTTTGTCTAACCATGGTTCGCAGATACACAATGGTTATGCCTGGTTCCCCCAGGAAACAATCCATATCCGTAGGCTTTCTCAGCCCTGCGAGTTACGCCATGATGACTAGTAGAATGCAGGATACACAATGGTTACGCCTGGATCCCCCAGGAAACAATCCGTACCCCCAGGCAAGACTCAGCCAAGCATTTGCGCTACTATTCGCGACCTACACAGATTGCAGGATACACAATGGTTACGCCTGGATCCCCCAGGAAACAATCCGTACCCCTAGGCAAGACTCAGCCAGGCAGTTGCGCTGTGCAGTCACGAGAGAACATAAGACCATGGGTAACGCCATGGAATTCGAAGGACACTCGAGTATCATATCCGGAAAACCAAAATCAGAGAGAATAATATCGATAGAATGAATCCAAGATGTGGCCACAAATCGGATATCAAGCAGAAGGCACTTTCCATATCTTTACTTCGAAAATATGTATCATATAGTACCTTTTCAAATCACTTTCAAATATCGTACTTATATAAAATCCATTATATATAAGATTTAATTTTCAAATCAAATACTTTCCAAAATCAATAGTATATCAAATCATACTTATATAGATTTCAATTATATAAGATTTCACTTTCAAATTGAGTACCTTTTCAAATCTATAGTTTCGAATCAATTTCATACTCATACAAATCAATTTTATATAAGTTCGACAACTCCCAAATCAAGTGTTTAGTAACATAAGGTTCTCAAATTTTAATTTGTTTCAATGTCAGTTCAATTTCAAAATCATATACCGTTTCACCAAATTATTCCTTCTCGAATTAATTATCTTTTAGTTTCAAAGTTTCCAAAGTAATAGATTTAGAAAATAAATCCAAATTTCCAAATCAATAATTTAAGTCAACCAATCCATTTCCAAAATCAAATATTTTCAAAATCATCTTATACTTATGTAAGGTCTATCTTATATAAGGATCAAATTTTTCAAAATAAATTTCGCTGTATGAAGAGCCATATGGGATTGAATATCTTTGCTTTTATGGGTTATATATCTTTGTAATTTAAATTGGAATTTTCTTTTAGTAAGCAAAGATATTCTAACTCGACAGCTTTCAATTTCAGCGTCAAAATATATCAATGATATTAGGATATAAGATGTACATACGTCATCATTTCGCAAAATCACATTTGATCGCTCGCTCGATCACACAAGTTCGCTTTCGAACTACTATTGTCCATTCGACTTCCCTAATGCGGATTTCGATATGGTTTCTCGACTAGAAGCCATCAGTCTCCTTGCATAGCCATATACTATGATAGAGAATTCTAGAATCAAGCCCAAAATCCATATCAAATATTCGCCCTCAAGAATCGAATGAAAAATCCTAACACGAAATGGTGTAATCCACCTCAACTTGTGTACTCAAACTTGGATCAAATTAATTATCCGAATAAAACAGCATACGTACAACTTATATATTTATTCCAACTTGTTAAATATATAGTTTCATAAAGATGTTACTAAGTTAAAACATTTAAACTAAATTTTATTCAAATATTTTGAAGACCAAATTCTTTTCAAAACATTTCAAATCTAAATTTCATATTAGAAAATTTTAAAATTGCCCTATTCATTTACTTAACAAAATAGTTTCAACTTATTTAAATCATATTACTACATACTTAAACATTCAAAACAAACTTATATACTTTATCAAATAATTCGTACATTTCAAAATTTCTTAGCTTTGAAAAGTTAACCTTGATTTGGAAGTGCTCGAACCTTCAAAATAGTTGAAGAAATCATTTTCAAATTCAAGAGTTGGAAATCAGCAACAAATCAGTAAATCAATTTTAATAGATAGGGTTATATCAAATCCAAAACTCAAGGACTGAACACCGGCTCATTTCAAATCATTTCAAATACATGTACATATATCTTTCGAATATCAAATCATACTTCACAATTTTGAAATCAAAATTGGTTTCGCAAAATCACTCGCGTAGCAAGGCTACTAAAGTGGCCTTTCCCTCACTCTGAAACTCGAAAATCAATGTCGATGATGCGTGCACTCATCACCGAAATTATTTTCCAACGACATAAGTGAGTTCTGGACTTCTATTTTCTCAAACTTCTTTTGGAATTTCTTCGAAATCATTCGAAACTCATTAAAATCATTGGAAACATTTCTTATTCGGAAAATACTTTTAAATCATACTATTATTATATATTTCAAAATCTTAAAACCAATTTCAAAGTACCGGAGTTCAATTCTCGACTTTCAAATTTAAAATCCTTTAGTTATAAATTATTTTTATATAAATCAATTTCTTATAACTTCAAAATTTCAAATCCTTTCAAAAATTCAAATTCTTATTTTTAAAAAGGGTATATAATCTTTATCGAAAACATTTCACTTTTATATATAGAATAAAATCATATTTATCAAGATAATACTTTCGGTTTAGGAACAATTTCTAAAATATAAACAAACCCGATTTTCAAAGAATGATTCAAGAATGGATTTTAAACAAAGATAGAAATTCAAATTAGAGGGACTCTAATCAAATAGGATTCTGATTCGAAAATAAGTTCGAACGAAAATGAGATAATTAACTTACAAAATAGGAGATGGATATACTTATACAAGTCGCGGGCGACCTTAACCGGGTCAACCGTGACTTCAGGAACAAGATCGATGCAGAATTCCAAGAAAAACCAACATTCGATCGCAAGAGATAGCGGCATCTAAACCAAAGATATAGAAATCTCCGGTGAATCAATGCCAATTGTGAAAGAGTTTCACCCCCTTCACAAATCATTCAAAGATTGGTGGGATCCTATTCTCATAGAGATCATTCGAAGTGAAGTTATGGGATACTCCAGAATCAAAAGAATACAAATAGGGAGAGACAAGACTGAATTTTGGAACCGTAAGAAACGTTCCAAAGTTCAAAGGAAATCGAGCCAAACGGAAGAGATTCAAACTCGAACGAAAGTGATTCTGTAAATAAATTTACTATATATGTTAGGTTTTGCCTAGAGCCAAAGCTCTGATACCAACTGTAACGACCCAATATTTTGGACCATTCAAATCGACAATAATCCACACATGTCTGACTTGAATAATTCAAAATATCAGATTGTTAATTTAAATTTGGCAAAACTCAGCATATGCAGTAAATAAATCAATCACAGAATCACAGACACAAAGTAATACAATAATACGCAGCGGAATAGATAAAATAGTAGTTCATGAAGCTACTATATAAACATCAGAGTTAGAAATAAAATACAACAGAATATCTCAAATACAATGAAGTCTTCAGTACGAATAGATGACTTCACTGAACAAATCAACTAGGAGAGCTGAAAGCTGAGGCGATAGTTGGATCTCCAAAGGAAGCTCCAAACTCCAAGGATGAGTCTCAAATGCTGTATCACTCGGTCTGACCCGAGCGTAAAGCAAAACACAAAACACTCGAGTCAGGATTAACATTCTTATATCAATAAATCCAACTCAAGTGAAATATCAACTGAAATACAAGTAACTTAAAGGATGTTTGGGATAACCATCCTCTAAGGATCTTCAGAACTATCTACAAGGTGGAAATATATACTATAACACCGTGGCCATTTTAAATTTATTTACTTCAAAACCCAAATATCATTTCATTTCAAATATATCTATTTTCCAAAATAGTATATATATATTAAATGATTTAAAAAGTAAAGTATTTAATTTCCTCAAGTCTAGCAAATCGATTCAAATCAACTTCAAATTCCAAATTCAAATTTATTCAAAGTTCAATTCATCAATTTAATTCATTTCTAAACAGATCATTTAAATTTTCAATATATTTCAAAGCTTTAATATTCAACATTTTCAAAGTTAAATTTAACAGTTTCATATAGCTCTTGATTTAACTTCATTATTATTTAATCAGGGAATATTCACTAAATAAATTCAATACCATTTAACTAGCCTTAAATTACATTTTACTAAATATTTCCTTAAACTTTTTTTAAACAAGAAATATTCATTAGATTACTTATGAATCAAACTCAAGTTATAAATCATATCCTACATCTCAATTTCAATAAGTTTCAAATCGGTTTAATTAAATAAAATTCTTTATTGAATACAATTTCAACTAAATTCAAGTTATCTTTCTAACCTTAACTTATTCAAATTATTACCAAAATCTATTTGAAATATATTTTAAATACTCAACACACTATATGTATTTAAATCAATCATTCCCATTTATATATAATAATATAAGGCTCAACATTTATTAAAACCATATATTTCTTTCCAAAACCATAGAATTCATTTTTAAAATATTTATATATATGGACCAACGGTGTCTGTATATATATTTATCATATGGTTAAGTGATACGGATAGTTATCATTTCAATCCAAATTTAAATATATACGGGTAGATATCATTTCGACCCGTAATCCCAATTCCAATTCAAATGAAAATCGCTTGGGTTTATCATTTCAACCCATAACGAAATTCTCCTATTCTAAAGTCCGTTCGGGTATGTATCATTTCAACCCATAGTGAATTCTATACTAATAGGGAACTTGCAGAGTGATAACAGATAATATAAAATATAACAACAGGCATATATCATCAATATAAATAACAGATACTGGTGTCAGATGTCACAGGTGAACATATACAGAAAATAGTAATAACAGGCATATAAATACTAGATACTGGTGTCAGATGTCACAGGTGAACATATACAGATAATAGTAATAACAGGCATATAAATAATAGATACTGGTGTCAGATGTCACAGGTGAACATATACAGATAATAGCATATATAAAAATTTAAATAACTACAGCATCATATTTCAATTGTCGTTTCAATTGAAATCAAATTTAATAAATACAAGAATGTTAATCGTGAGTGATTGCTCACCTTTCGAGGCTAGGTAGATTTGACAAAGAATTGAGCTACGGATTGGGTCACGATCTAGACAATCGAACAAATCCAAACAACAATCTCAAAGCGAAGTAAGATGAAAGCGGATTTGACGGACAAAGCTGAAAGATAGGGATTGATGGAAACGAATCAGAATCGTCTTGATATAATCAAAACAAAATATATGTTATAATTTATTCTAAAACAAATTCTCTTTTAAAACATATATTTAAATAAGAGGTGTGTATATATATGTTATACTTATTTTCAAATCAGAATAAATTTAAACACAATTTAAATTAAAATATATATATATATATCAATAAAACATGAAAACTGACATTATGTAACTGGAAACTCTTACCTTTAAAACTATACACACACACAGCCTACTTACAATCAACATGCAGACTCAATGGATGACAAATAGGTATTAAATATATATGCCCACCTTTAAACAACCTTTGCAGACACCTATATATATTTTATATTTTAACCTCTTTATACTTTTTTTCAAATGTTCATCTATATAATATTTTAAAAATACATACGTATGCAACATCTAATGGTATTAGTAATATATATTTAAGCTTACAACATGATATCCTTTCCTACTATATATAAAAGAATAGAGCCAAATTTAATATATGGCTATAAACAGACAAAACTATATAAACAACTGTGATATAATATACAAATCTAGCGCATGATGTATATATATAGATAAAAATATATAAACAAAAGGTAACTTATTACGTATATATATAAATAATGTATATCTAGTATGCAAACATGCCTGACAATATACAAACGTTCGCATATATATAGGTGGTCAACATACACACTTACAGGTTGGTGCCAATCGGTTGATGGGTGCAATGATGCCTCGGTCTAAGTGGTGGAGGAAGGAGAGAAATAGGCGGCCGATGAAGTGGTGGGTCCGGATGAGCTGGGCAGTGGTGCTCGGGTAGGCTTAAGGGGAAAAGAACGAACGGCTGTTGGTTCGGCTACAAGTCACGGTTGGTGGCAGTGGGAATGTCGGGCGAGGTCAGGTTTGAGGAGGCCTGTGGGATGGGAGGCAAGGCTATGCAGCGGCGGAGGGTGTTGGATGATGGACGAAGGGATGAAAGATGGATCGGTTTTGGGTTGGTGGGAACTTCGGTGATGGGATCTCGTGTGCAGCAGGTTGAGGCCGAGGAAGGTAGTTATGTGCTGGAAACATGGAGGAGGGGGAGGACCGATGGGTTTCCTGAGTGTTGTTGTGGAGACATGGAGGGTTGGCTGAGATCTCGAACGTCGGCAGAGAAGGGTAGGTGACGGAGAAGTGGACGGCGATGAGGGCGGGTTTGGGTAGGCGTGCGTTCGTGCTTGGTGAGGCTGTTGTTGTAGCCATGGAGTGGGGAGAAGTATGAACGGTTTTCAAGCAAAAAATGAAATAGATCTGAGGAGATCTATAAGCTTGATTATAAAACAGAATGAAGGACAAAAGGAAGGTTAGAGAGGAAAGAAAAATATGACGTAGAGAGTGAGAGAATGGAATATTAAAGTATGAATTGGAAACAAAGAGACAGGGCATTGTTTTTATTTCTTTATGTTGCAGAACAAAGGCCAACTCAAAAAAACGTAAAAAAAAATATAAATGAATGAATCAATGGAAAGGATGAACCACTTCTATACGTTAAATACAAGAGCGGAAATTTGGGATAGGGGACTACTGAATTCCAGCCAATAATGAATATTATAATAAATGCTGGTTGCTATCAATTCTGTTTGAAATTTGAATGGACGGAACTGTAAAAGTGATACCGAAACAGTTAACCGTTTTTCATGGATTCTGCTGTGGACCGGACCTCAAAATACAGAAATAAACATACCGTAGAGATCAGCGCAATGAGACGATCAAAACGGTATACAGATATTAGTGGTACGATCATCCGATCAAAAGTCGATAATCGTTACTGAGAATGCTGCTAAAATGCCAGAATTAAGATAAATGGAGCAATAGAAGTCCAAATTTGGAAAAACGACTTTCGCAGTCTGATTCAGAATGACCTGAATAAATTTTCTCCTGTTGACATATTTTGGTTTCGGGAAACTTTTAAATTCACTGTTATTAACCGGTTTGATTTGAAATAAAATTTCACAGGAAAATAAACTTTAATATTATCAGATGAAAATTTACCAGTTGCTATATTAAAATAAACGTATTCCAAATAATAAATTTTTATTTTCAAATTTTATTGTTTAAAATTTCACAAAATTTCAATTAATTTAACAAATAAAATCACTAAAAGTTTAGGGTCGTTACAGTCTATAATTCAAAAATAACTGTAAATAATATTAGATACTTCGGTATTTTCCAATGCATCACTTTTGTTATGAAAATAAATACCACATTATAGTTTTATTTCATAACGAATATTCATAATATTCATATTGAAATATAGCTATGTCTATTATTCAGTCTACCAAAAAATATTCATTATTTCACTAATAATGTTCGGTATGTTTTACGAAAACAATTTGCGTAATTTGCTGTAATCAATAAGTGTTATATGGCACACTCCCACTATTTCTGTCATTATTATAATAGCATACTAAATTTGGAGGTCCATCATTCACTTAGTTTATTTATTTCATGTACTATTTATTTCATATACTGCAATTAGTTTACAGTAGAGAGTTCTTTGATGAAATATCTTGAACTCAAAGAAAGTAAATCTCGTAAAAAACAATTTTCTATATGAAAATGCATTTTAGAATAGAAATCATATTTCTTATTCCAATATTAAGTATCAATTATTATTACAATCCTCATTTCTGATGTTTCTTTATGAAGCGGAAGCAAATATTCACTCTCTTCATCCCAACTATACCTTAAATTACATCTACCATTGTACACTCATTTTTCTTTCTAAATGGTCGAACCATTCAAAAGAAAACTCTTACTACAACATCATAACGAACTCATTACAAATATGCATTTGATCAACCTTAACATTTCAGGACATCAAATATGTTGCGCTTTGCATAAACTGATCAAACCGACATTTCAGTGATTGAGTTCTTAGATTTATACTGTAGTTTTGGTCTAGTGTTAAATTTAAACCGATACATTCCTTTGGTAATAAATCAAATTGAGTACTCGATCTCGCACTAAGGTTTATTTGGTTTTTCGAATTACCTAATTTCATTGAAATATTGTACATTACAAACTTTGACCATTCACCATATAACATTTATATGTGATTGTATATGGATCAAATATCCATAGTCTTGTATTGCTTTTAGAGTTCGAGACTAATAGAGTGCAATACATGGTCTTGACCAAATAAATGCATAAGTGACCAAACTACGAATGTATTTAGTAATTGTAAAATCAGGCACTTGCATGGTTGTTGAAACATTAACATGCAATAAACTTTTATTGGTAAGTATATGTTATATTTCTTTTTGTCAATCTTCAATTTATTTATATATCTTAATTGATAAACATTTTATCAATCTTATTAAATGCACAAACTTATCAATGTAGATTATTATAACATTATATAGCATATGTTCTTATAATATTAAAAGATTAAATGTTATAATTTCATTTTTTTAATAAGTCTCCCACTAGTCTTTTATGTTTCGCCAAACCCTAAGCAAAACATAGAAAGTCTTTCAACTTCACTAGTGGTTGTCAGGACTCTATGTCTTGGGATTCTGACCTTGAGGAAAGATCAACAAATTATAGGCCCACGTACGATGGATAACTCTTCAGTAGTTATATCATATACAACTCCTAACCCGTGGTTTCATTATCCTAATCCCACCTTTACCTTGAGGAAGGCAACAAGTAAAGTGGGATTATTGACTTGGACCTATCATTTCATGACGACCTAAGTGTAATGCATATACTTTGAGGAAAGCTCAACAAATATGTACGGTTATCTTACCTCGTCTATTCAATATATTAATAGAACTACACATAAAATCCCTAGTTTGAGGAAAGCTCAACAACTAAAGAGCATGCAAGTAACATATTAATATACAAATGATAGAGGACAAGTTTATATTAAAGATTCATAGTCTTCAATATATTATATCGAGCGTTATCGACTTATGGAATAATGTATTTCTTATGAAATACCCTCATGATTCAAGTGTTTGACACATCTGAAATCATGGTATGCGTACAATGCGTATGTATTTATTCGTTAAATCTATATTTAGATTTTCTTTAATGTTCCATATTTAGATTATACATTCATATTATTATATTTAATATTAATTATATAATAGTCTTATGTATAACATTGTATTAATTAAACCTTATTTAATTAATTTTAATTAGTTAACATTTTAATTTATTTTACATTAATATAACATTTATAATTAATAGTTACTATAGTTATTTAATTTTTAATTAATTTATTTAATTAAACAATTTTAATTAAATGATATTAATTTCAAAATCCAATTCATATACATACATGTATACTTATGTCATTTTAAACATTTTAAAATATCATAACATACATAATAATATATAATAGATGCATATATATATATTTATTAATTAACTTATTTAAATAATTTCTTTTATTAATCTTATTAATAAACTTTTATAAATTTTGAAATTAATATTTGTTTTCAAATATTTTGAAAATTTTATTATATTATAACTATTATAATATATTTATATCTTATTTTAATTTTAACTTAAATTTAAAATCTTGTATTTTAATTTTCAAATAATTTTGAAAATTAGCCCAAGGCCCAACTCAAATTTGGGCATTTTTCATTAGAGACAACCTTTGGGCTGCGAGCCTAATAGTTAACACTAATATGGCTAATTTAGACCACATAGCCTATTGGACTCTGATACCATTGTTGGAACTGGGCCAGCCCACGATGGAAGTTATGGGTGAATTTCATAACTATTTACCCTATTAGATCTTTATTGGTTCCATGAAGTCTAATTTGTTTAGAAAATTTCTAAATTTACTTAAATAAAATCATATATTTTAATTTTTGTGTGTGTATATGTCACGACCCGGTTTTTCGACCTTCGAAAAACGACATCAATAAGTCCACCGTATTACATGCCGAACAATCGAATGCCGGAAATACCAGACCGTAAGGGTAAGAAGAAGGAGGTAGAAGAAGAAAATAGAAAAAAACAACATTAGAATCTAACAATCGCAGCGGAACAATATATAATAGGAAACAACAGATCTTTATACAAAAGAACTATAATTGTTTTTATACATTACAACATCAGAGTACAACACAATCAATAACACTATACTGGACAGTTATAATAACTTGTCCTTACAAAAGCTGACTATACAGCTTATAATGCACAGCGGATTATACACCAAGTACGTGTGATACGTCTCATCGTCCAACTCGTCTTTTGAGCTCCATAGCATCCCATCCTGAATCTGTAATACTCGATCTGACCTAAGCATTATAATAAAATAACACCCAAGTCAGTCTGAAAAACCAGCGTGAGAGAGCACACTCAATTGAATTATTAAAGTTTTCAAAATCCTTTGAAATCAAAGGTATCTCGTAAGACCATGCCACAAATAAACATGTCGGGTTTTTAGCTTACGATAACCAAAACATTTCATATCAAAATTGTGACGCCCCACCTCTATACCCACGCTAACCAAGAACACTACGATGTAGTGCTGTCAATTAGCGCGGAGAATAAGGCTGTGGAGGAGCGACCATCCATGTAACTTCTTTGTGCGAGCATCGATACGTCAGATAGAATAGAATGCATATCTTTTAAGGAGGAAATCCGACATACCGATACAAACACAAAGCTATCACACGGTGGCTATATATAATCTTCGGAAAACAAACATAGAAATAATCATAACATAAATCAGTCACAGACATCCATATCACAAAGGCGGAAGAAGATATGAATAAATATATAACACATAAAAGTGTACATCAGAGTAGTGGTCAGAAAGATCCACGATAATACAAAAGAATAGCATCACGTGCTATACAAAAGAATAAGTACACAACATAGAGTCTATATCTCAAAGGTGTACATCCAAAAACTACTAATCTAAGTAGTTAGCCAAAAGTCAGAATAATCCTGAAGAGAAGTCAAGCAGAAGCACCTGTAACATCTCGGTCTGACCCGAGTATTATTTATAAGAAAATAATAAACGGATCAGTCTAACTATAAATATCAGATGATATGGTATACAGTAAAAGGCATGACATGAACATGTAATAACCATAGCGACATACTACTATAAGTATGTAAATGATAATCAACAAAAGATTAATCAATATCACAAGAATCTTCTCAAAGATAAAATAGGGTATCATACCCTAAACTTGTATTCATAACAAGTCAATAACACATGAATTCACCAATGCACAAAAACTGATATCATATCAATGAAAATCATGAAAATTGGTGAAGCACAAAATTCCAGAAATCATCATCAGAAATCCAGAAAACACATAAAGGGGGGGGAGGCCTAACACATGAATGGGAGCATGAAGCTCACCTACGCGTAAACACATGACGAGAAGTTATCTCATGGAAGCTATCCATTAAATTTTTACACATGAATGGCCCGAAGACCATAGGAAATGTGATGGCGAAACATCACATGATCGGGGTATAGTCTCCCACGTAGACAAAGAGACATCGCTCAATCGCTAGTCTAAATCACAAAAATGATCGTCATGATCATAAGGAAGTGTCAATCACACCAAGCTAGTAAATATATGAGTTTAGCTTCATGTCCCATAACCACTTGCTTAACTTAAATATTTACGAACAAGCTGTAAATCTTCACTAGGAAATTGTCACAAAAAGGGTTCAATCGAACAAGTCCAAGAGCTAACCGACGAAGTGAACGCAAGCGTTTCATACCACTCGTTTTACTAAGTCGTTTAAGTCGATTTCTCATTCGAGTGAAGTAAAGGCTTGTATATACTAGTAGATTGAAAATCGGTTTGAGAAAACGAACTTTTGATACTTAAAATAGTGTTGAAATCGCTTTGATGAAAGAGTTTTGATATTTACTATTAGTATTGAAACCTTCATATATCTTTAAAGTGACAAGTCATAAAACGATGGTAGAACAAATCAATTCACGTACGAAGACGTGAGTAAAGTCCAAAGAAGTCAATCCCAAAACCATCAAAGTAGAAATTCTGATAAACGTTTTTCAGAAGAGATTGCCTACGCAGAGTAATACGGGGTTCGACCTGCCCGGTCAGGTCGCGGGGGTCCAGGGGGCAGCGCCCACGGCAGGGTGCGGGGCAGCGCCCCGTCACGGTACGACTTAGTGAAGGCAAGCTGGTCCAGCGACCTAAGGAAAAGTAGGTCATACGACCTAAGAGTTCACGCGACCTAACAAGGCTAAGGATAAGGTCGGAGACGACCTACGACTTAACAAAGTCCTGCGACCAAAGGAAAATCGCGACCTAAAAAGACCAAGTGTAAGGTCGGCGACGACCTACGACTTACGACTTAAGGGGGTAAGCGACTTACGACTTAAGGGATAAGGTCTTACGACCTAAGTGGAGAATGCCACGCGAGCTGGCAGAAGAACAGGTCAAACGACCAAGTACTAACTCGCGAACGACTTAACGACTTAAGCCCTGAACGACTTAGTGGAACGAACGACTTAACGACTTAAAAGCCAACGACCTAGGACTTAAGAGCCATACGAGCTACGAGCTAACTGCAAACGACTTAAGGCCAAACGACCTACGACCTAACTCGAGGCGAACGAGCTAACTGCAAACGACTTAAGGCCAAACGACCTACGACTTAACTCGAGGCGAACGAGCTAACTGCAAACGACTTAAGCCTTTAACTCGTGAACGACTCATGCCTTTAACTCGTGAACGACTCATGCCTTTAACTCGTGAACGACTCAGGCCAGGCAGAAACGACTTAACACTTTAACTCGAGAACGACTCAGGCCTTTAACTCGTGAACGACTCAGGCCAGACGAACAGAAATACACGCGCGCGACCTAAGCCCTTAACTGGTGAACGACTCACGACTTAGGCTTAACTCGTGGACGACTCAGCGAAGGCCAGATACGACTTAAGGCCAGGAAAATCACCAAAACGCTGAAAATTGAAGTTTTTCGCCAATCCAATCCAAACCAAATGCAAATGTTGATGCAAATACAATAGGGGATCATTCCCAACAGTCCAAGATAGATATAGGCAAGATGTGAGATCAAAAATCTCACCTTTTCACGGAATTTGATGAAGATGGAGATTTGAGAGCAAGGCAAGAACACCACCAAGCTTGAATCAATGGTCTAAACGTGAATTTGATGTTGAATCTCGGATTTGCAATGGAATTTGTGTTTGGGAGTTTTAATTTCTCTTTCCCTCCACCATTTTTGAAGAAGCTTGAAGTGATGAAGAGAAGAGGGGGTGGGCTGAGTTAAGAAGGTGCAGTCCAACCCAAAGTCTCAAGCGGGAAAAGTGACGAAAATTTCACTATCTCCAAACATATCGAAGTTTACACTCAAAAAGATCGCAAACGTCATTTTGAACTCAATGGGGGTGGTCTCGAGTCCTAATTTGACCGTATGCAAAAAGTAGCTTTTCGGACTAACATCCGACTAACGATAAAATATTTAAATAAAATATTTAAATATAGAATTGATAGATATGCGGGTTGTTACAAAAATCCTCTGATATTATAATAGTGTCTAAGTACAAATACTTAAATCAAATAGCTGAAATTTTTACATTAATTAAATTCCAGCAATACTAGGCTCTACAATCAAAAACGTAAAGGCACGTAGGGAGAATGGTTTTCCAACTGAAAGACTAGGCATTGGGGTACCACCTATCACGGTACCTGGTCTAGATCAGCATACCGAGGACCACTCCCGATCCCTTGCAACACAAGACCGGACTACCCCTTACTGGATAGCCCGAATAAGATCACCCCGCAGTTGGGATCAGCAACCGCCACACAGCCGAAATAATGGGACTCTAGACAGGGGAAATCTTACCCTACTTGGGTGCTACCCACTTAGCCTTGCTGCATATCTCCTGATTTTCAGTCATTCCCGGTTGATGAGGCTCGAGGCTAAACGTTACCTTTTTAGAAATATTCACTTAGAATGGTCATTGTCCTCCAATGACAATGTACTGATAGCATTCATCCATACAAGTCCATTCCCGGTCCAAACGGAACCGGAGGCACTACTCCTACTACATCCATTTTGGAATCACCCTCAGGATTAGTAGCAAACAGCCCTTGCACTTCACTGCTCCATCTTCGACTCCCAGCTCTTGTCTTCCTTTCGATAACGTACTCGTTGGATCGAAGTGGTTTTCGGATCACAAATCCGATCCCGGTCTCTTCGAAACAACGTTCGCTATTTCTCGGTAAACTCAACCCCGGTTCTCTAGGAAATAAACAGACGATAATAAGATCGGAGATCACCTCCTAACCGTTAGTGGACGGATTTCCTTATAAACGTCCTATAAGAACGAACGAGTTTATACGTACAGTATAGCACCTCGAACGGTAACTGTACCATATAATTCCCGTGTTTCCTCTAGATATTTCCAAAGTTATATTCGGGTCAAAATTTGATAGTCGGTTATTTAACTATCAAATAAACAATCGGTTCAATCAAATATTTTATTTCCACTGAAAGCACCAAGCCTTATTAAATTTAGTTTTTAAATAAATTAATCACTTTATCCAAAACTATACACTTGGAATATTTAAAATAAAGCTACTTAAATTCTTTATTTAAAATAATGTTTATGAAATTCTATAATAATTCTCCAAGTAAAACTTTAGTCAAAAACTACTATTTAAAATAAAACTATTATATAAAGTATAAATATTTAATAATTATCCTTTCAATCATAATACTAATTTAACCTTTAAAAATAATTAACTGCTATAATTAACTTAATTAATATTTACTTTAACAATTTAAAACAATTAAATAATAAATTTTCCTAAAAACATCTTTAAAACTTCAAATTTATACTCAAAAATATTTCTTTGAAAATATACTTAGCTTTTCAGGAAAATACACTTTCCACTCTAAATATAGCCTGTCTAATCATTTATAAATCCTTCTCGATTTATTTCCAGTTTGAATTTACGTTCCAACTCCGTAAATTTCCCTTTTCACACTTTTAAAAATGGAATCACTATTTATTTTTAAAACGAATTTCCATCTTCATATACATTCCCACCGTGAATTTAATATCTCAAATATCCACTGATATTTTTACTTCACTTTATATTATAAACCTCGTTTATAATTTCCAAAATCTAGTCTCCCATTCATCACTGTTTCGAAAACACTTAATCGATTTCAAATTGATTTTTTGAATTGATTCTAGTTTGTAATTTGTTTCTTGACTTACCCAAATTTATTCTGAAATCCATTAATTTCAGAATCACTCCTTTATTATGATTTAAAACCTTATTTAAATCTGAAATATCAATTTCATACTTTATTTCAAAATTCTCCTTTTATTTTTGCCAACTCATTTAAAACTTGAATTTAAAAATAAACCCTTTGTGCTTAAAATCAATATTGCTTAAATCCTTATTTTAAAATCCTTTAATTCATATTTATTCAAAAACTCTATTTTTTCCATATTCCGACATTTATTAAATAAGATTTTAAAATCAAGTTATTTATTTTCCAAATTCTTTCCTTTTTAATTCATCCAACTTACTATAAATACTTTACTTAAAAATTCCCTTTTTGTTTTCTTTCAAAAATCCAATATTTATATTTTTGACATTTTAAATGCCAAAAATATACCCAGCAATATCATAGCATCCAATAAATTTAATTTTCCAATATAACCAATCATAGATAAATCAAATAAGTCATATCATTGAATATGTAAATAAATTTCACATTTTGAGGAATCCAGTTGGATCCCCTCTAATCTGTTTCCCTGCATCCACAGATGTTAGCACAATATAAAAATACCAATCCCACTTTGAGGGGGATATCGCAGTATATAGGGTCATCCGCTATTATAATGGGCGCATAGGGTCTCATCTGCTATATACTACGGGAATATCAATCACTCCAATACTAATATATATACTACTATATATATAACATTCAACAGATAATTATAGATCTATCAATCTCATCAACATCCAATAATTTAAATTTAAGCATTTAGATTTGAACGATTATCCAAATGAGTGAGAAAATCTCACCTTTAATTTTGTTTGCAACTGTAACGTACCGAATTTTTCGACTTTCGAAAATTCGACATCGATACTCACTTTATCGACTGCCGAGCAATCGAGTGCCGGAAACTCCAATAGTGAGGGTTTTAAAAAGAAGAAAAAGGTAGAAGAAGAAGAGAAGAGAGAAGAACAACAGAACAATATCACCAGAACAGAAACAATATCAGAATCTCACATATCGCAGCGGAACAATATATAATAAATAATCACTAGTCTTTTAAACAAAGAACTATATCAGTTTATACATACATCAATCAGAATCAATATACAACAATGGACAGTTATATAAGCTTGTCCTCATACAGAATACACAGCAGAATAAATAATATCAGATACAAATACTATGTCTCGTCCTCCAGCTTTCTTCCAAAGCTCCAGAATATCCAGAATATCCTGATAACATAACTCTAGGCTGCCCGTGTGGAAATTGGTGGGCACCCAGAGTTTAGAAGGGAACAATAAACTCCGAGTCAGTCATGGTGACTGGTGTGAGATCGTAAAACAGTTATTTTTAAAATAAAAACGGGATAATTTTCAAAGTCAATTCGAAATGCTTTTGGAAAATGAAACTACCATAAGACCTCCCGCCACACACACAATGCAAACGCAGAATTGGAGGAGATTTCTTCTTATGATAGTCAAAGATGCTTACTACGCAAAATCAAATCCTTTTTGATATTATTATTAGTGCATAGTGTAGAAACATTTCGAAAGTATAATATTAATCTTAGCCAACATACGACCAGTATCGTATGCCTACTATAGCTACTATGTTCAATAGCAGGTTACCGCCACATTCCATAGCAGGTAATACAACTAAAACCGTACAAGTCACGTATTGTTTCTTTGGATTTCCAACAAATGGTCAGGCTAAGGAACTTCCTATCCACGATGGGTACGTCCCTGGAATAGACGACCCGAGAACCTAACCGGATCTCTGCCAACACAAGGCCGGGTAACCGCTGCAAAAATAGGTAACTACTGACACGCGTATGCCATCCCCCGATCGTCACCGATCTTCCCGAGGATCCCCGATTCGCAACAACCACAAAGTAATAAATTTGCAGCAACCATAGAGGTTAAGTATCTGGGCTCCATACCATGATACCACCTTTATCCAGAAGGAATGACATACACTAAGGGGCGCTACTCCCTAGAACCTTGCTGCATCCTTCCTGTTTCGACCATTTCCGGGGTGTGAGGCTCGATGAAGTCTCGTCCACAAAGCTACGCTTTCTACAAAGCCCTGCTTCGGGTCAAACAAATGATCAACCTATGATCACAAAGATATAAGATCAAACAAATGATCATATCACAAATGATCAAACACTGATCATTTCACAGCAACACTCAGTATGCCACGTTACCAAATTGGGATATATCGCTGATAAATTTCAACTACATAACCTCTGAGCTCGTACGTCTCAGAGAAGGGTGTTAAGCTAAGAGAATAAATTCTTCGCCACCAACAGAAATGTATTTGAAAGAAATCGGCTTTATATCTCAAAGTGTAATGTCAGACATGTATCCATACAAGTCTGTTCCGGGTTCGAACAGAACCGAAGGCACTTCTCACGAAGCCCTTGCAATTCCGGATAATTTCCAATCACGTCCGGACTTCCCGTCACTAAGGGTGATAAAACCTCTATATCGGGGATCAGCCGATGCAGAGTAACTCGACGGTAATCCTTTCGTTTTCAAAAATATCCGGTCTTCAACACCGGTCTTCAAATGCTATCCATATACGTCGTATCACACATTCGGAATGGGTTATACGACCCAAAGGTCCTTTCCCGGCTAACCCGAATAGTGAGCGCAATTTAAAATCATATGGATATGGGATTTCAATTAAGTCACAACTTATTAATTCACTTCTTTTTTTCAAATGGTTTAACAAATTTCCATTTTCAAATCTTTAGACAAAAAGATTCATTTTAAACAACCTCCAATGGTTTAAACAATTTCCACATTTAAATCTTTAAAATAAAAGATCCATTCACAGATTTTCCAAATTAATTTCCATTTCAGTTTAACTCGTTAAATCTTTAAATCAAAGATTTAACTTATAGCTTTCAAAACAATTCCATTTCAAATGGTTTAAACCAAATCATTATTTTAAATCTGTTAAAAATAAACAGATTCAATTCATAGCTTTCCAAAAAGAATTCATTTATAACTTGGAAAAACCATTTTTTTCAATTCGTACTTGAAATTCCTTTAATTAAATTGGGATTTCATTTCTTATCTGAAAGCTTTTATCTTTTGAAAACAAATAGTTTCATTTCAGAAAATCTGATTCATTCATACGAGTTAAAGTCTTTGGGTTAAATCCAAATTCCCAAAATTTTACTTTTAAATGGTTTAAATTCAGATAAACACATTTATAACATTTTCAATCCCTAGTTTCAAATCATAGGATTCAATTTCAAACTTGAATTCAAATTTAAATCAAATTATTAAAATTTCCAAAACTCGATTAAGTTGTTCAAAATAACTTTTATCTTTGAATTTGAAATTCCATTTCAAAAGCTTTTCACTTTAAACCCAAATTTCTAATTTCAAAATCAATTGAAATTAAAATTTCAATTTCAAAAACATCAGATTTAAATTATCTATGACTTAACCGATTTCCACGTGAAATCCATATTTGTGTGTGTAAAAGTGTAGTCTAGGGGTTTTACACAGTAGTGCAACATCATACAATCATCATATATCAGAATACAGAAATATAATTCGATAAGCGGTATAAGAACAACGCTTATCGTTCATTCACAGATCATAGATATATAAAGGTCACAGATAAGTAAACTACAGATCACAACATAAATCAGGGTATATCACAAATCATCATATATCAGGGATATCAAACAATTCAATCATCCAATCAAATCCAAATATTCATAAGTAAGGTCAATTAATTGTTTGATTAATTCAAATTAGATTTAAATTCTATGAATAAATTACTAATTCTGGTTAATTAACATTAATAAATTACAAATCATTTTGATTAATTATTCTTTAATCATTTATTAATTAACCTTAATTTTTAATTTAATTATCCCATAATTATTTATCTCCATAAATTTCACTAAGTAAATTCACTTATCAAATTAATTTCTTAAGTTAATTAAACTAATTTAATTAACTCTAATTAATCAAAATACCAAAAATCAATTACAATAAGTAATTTATCCTTAATTACTTTCATTAAGTAATTACATTTAAATCAATTTAAAATTGATTATCTAATTTATTAATTTAATTAACTATCAAAATTAATCACATTAATTTAATTACTTAATAATCCCTAGTTAATTGTCTTCATTAGCTAATAACATTTCCTAATTCCTTCCTTAATTAATCCCTAATCATAAATTAATCTAAATTATTAATTTATATATTCCACTTCCCTTTGAGATTTCGTTTTAAATTTCAAGCTTAAACGGACGCTAATTTAACTTTAAATCCCTTTATAAAACTAACTTTTAAAACCTTTAAATTTACAAATTAAAGCCATTCTTTGTTATGAAGGGATTTAAATCAAATCCCCTACAATTTCAATATATCTATTTATTTAAAATATTTAAATTTTTATAACTTTCTATTATTTCAAAAATCTGGAATTTTAAACATTTAATTTAGACTCAGCTTTACATTGGTTACAATTTTAAAACTTAACAATTTTAAAACTGTTAAAACTGAGCACGTTAAAACTTGAAAACAAAATGACCCGAGTTCCCCCCCAGTTTGCTTCGAGAAAAACACGAGTCCACCCGAGCCAAACAAAGATCTTCTCGAGTAAATCTCGAGCGCTACCCAGTCCCACACTCAACAGGGATCAAGCTACACGGTGCACGTGCACACCGTTGATGATCAACTCTGATCATCATCACGACGCTGAGCAAATCGACCACGTCGCCCCTACCCACTCCAGATCGCCAATACTACCCTATCTCCTTGCAATCGAAATCGAGTTCGATCACGAAACCTGGGGCGCGAACCAGAAAACATCACCAACCCTGGCAACTTCGCCGTCCTCGCCGCCTCGTCCACCGGAACGCCTGAAATTCTGGCCACCGCTTCGTCAAACACCCCACTACCAAAACCCAGAAACTCGAGACACTCGATCGAGCTACGACTTCGAACGAGACAAGTAACCATTGCACTTAAAAACTAGGTTTACAAACAAGAAAACGTTGCTACCGGCTCCACGTTGATCTGGCCACTTCGACTCCATTTTTCCTAGCTTCACCCATCACTCCTCTACCTCTCGACCAAACCACGATGTCACTAGTGCACTAGATCGTTCCCGGCAACTCAAAACATTCTAAACAGTAAAACGAAAACTGCTCTTCAACCCAAGCTCTAAAAATTGCAAAACTTGTTTTAAAAATCCTATTTTAGTATGATGTTTCACCCTATACTCCTGGTTTCCTTAAACAAGAAGTTTGATTTTTAAACTTATCTGAAGTTGAGATTTGTTTCTTAGTTCCCAGAGATAAATACAAGTTAATTAAATCTTAAATAAATTTTGATACTTAGATTTTAGTTAAACAATCTACTTTTGTTTACAACTTAAGCTCAACTAGTTGATAGATCAAGAGATGAGGTTGATTTTTCCTATCTACAAAACATAAACACAAATAACAGGTATCAGAGAAAACAGACACATACATATATTTTGCACAGTCATAAATATACCAGATACATAAACATAACATCACTGAGGGAAGCATACCATATTAGCTTAAGTTATAAGTTTTTAAGTAAAATGTTACTCACTTTTGTTTCCAGAGTTTCAGATTTAAGTTGAAGTTGTAGTCTTTTAAGTTGAAGATGAAATCTGGTTTTGAACTTGATAGCTGAAGCTTCCTCTTGATCTCAGACTTTGGATAAATTGTTTTGATGTTTTAAAGCTAATGTTTGTTTGAATATGAGATGATATTGCTTTAGTTTTCTACTCAGTTTTGAGAATAAACGAACTGAAATGAGGTTGGTTGATGTATAGAAAGGAAGAGTACTGGTGATATTATTTTGCTTGTACAACATGATACAATTTTCTTCTCTAGTACAATTATAAGCAGGGATTTTTTATTTGTTTGGGTCAGTGATCTTTCTTATGTGGTGGCTGAAATGATCCCTACTATTTCGGCTGAGATGATAAGTTATTGTGTACTAAGATATTGGCATTAATTGCCTTGTACCACTTGTATTTTATTTTTGTTTTAATTCTATGTTATACATTGCATTAGCAAAAATCTGGTGGCTTCTATTTTGTAGGCTTACAAAGATACTTTTATACTTATTTTCTTTGCCTTTTTGTATCAAAAATTTGTTTGTTTTATTACTTGGTATTATTTCGTATTGATTTTTCTAAGATACATATATTTACTTTACTTTGCTATTTGCTTGGCGTTTATACTTACCTGCATATCCTGTTTATTTATTACTCTTTTATTTTAACTTAAATTATTTATTTTACTTTTGTTCAAGTTGTATTTGTTATTTTATTTCATGTATTACTATATATATTTTATTAACCCAAATATTTATTAAACCATAAATTCAAAATTATTTATTATTATTATTTATATTTTAAAACATCTATCTAAGATTCAAATCACCTATATATATTCACATATATGTACAATATTTACAATATTATTAAATTTAAATGATTTATTCTAATTCAAATTTTAATTCGGGGAGACTCGCTCCAATTTATCAATTTAAATTTACCATTTTTATTCAAAAATTCAATAAATTATCGATTTAAATAAATATAAATCTGGGGTCATTACAAACTTCCCCCCTTAAAAGAATTTCATCCTCGAAATTCACAGGCACGAAAACAAAGACAGATGAAGAATGTTTCGTTTAATCAAACTGAACATTTATTCTGCATTTGGCTTACCAAATCAGAATATCAAAATCAGATACGAGAACGAATCTGTTTAACACTTCACAAGATACTCGGGTTATCCAGATCTACGAAATATGCAGGGGCATCGGTCAGTTCGAAAGGATAACTAACCATTCGTATAATATATTGGGATCCAAAGAATAGATAGATATATGGATATCATTCCTAATTTTTTTTTTTAGTTTAGAAACTAAATTATACCTATCAACCATAGCAATCAAAGCAACCAATTCATCCAAACAAACAATTTTGGCTCAGTTAGAGTTTATTTCCCATATTAATATGTCGAATTCCTTCCTGGATCTACCAGAAAATATCGAAGAATTCAGAAAAGATGACGAACAAAAGAGATTGATAGAGAAAAGATTGCTTCCTTATTGTTACAGAGTATTGACCATTTATAGTCGTATTCCCCTGTCCCCTATCTCATCCTCTTCTTGCACTCATACTTACTATCAATGGATAGTAAGAGAATTTACTGAGGCGTACGGACGGATATCTGAGAATTACTCATTCTAGAGTTTACTTCACTCTATCTCTAATGAGCTACTTAACGTGTTATACTCCTAAGCTAAAGTTCAACCTTAGCTCTGATACCAAATGTAACGTACCGAATTTTTCGACTTTCGAAAATTCGACATCGATACTCACTTTATCGACTGCCGAGCAATCGACTGCCGAAAACTCCAATAGTGAGGGTTTTAAAAAGAAGAAAAAGGTAGAAGAAGAAGAGAAGAGAGAAGAACAACAGAACAATATCACCAAAACAGAAACAATATCAGAATCTCACATATCGCAGCGGAACAATATATAATAAATAATCACTAGTCTTTTAAACAAAGAACTATATCAGTTTATACATACATCAATCAGAATCAATATACAACAATGGACAGTTATATAAACTTATCCTCATACAGAATACACAGCGGAATAAATAATATCAGATACAAATACTACGTCTCGTCCTCCAGCTTTCTTCCAAAGCTCCAGAATATCCAGAATATCCTGATAACATAACTCTAGGCTGCCCGTGTGGATATTGGTGGGCACCCAGAGTTTAGAAGGGAACAATAAACTCCGAGTCAGTCATGGTGACTGGTGTGAGATCGTAAAACAGTTATTTTTAAAATAAAAACGGGATAATTTTCAAAGTCAATTCGAAATGCTTTTGGAAAATGAAACTACCATAAGACCTCCCGCCACACACACAATGCAAACGCAGAATTGGAGGAGATTTCTTCTTATGATAGTCAAAGATGCTTACTACGCAAAATCAAATCCTTTTTGATATTATTATTAGTGCATAGTGTAGAAACATTTCGAAAGTATAATATTAATCTTAGCCAACATACGACCAGTATCGTATGCCTACTATAGCTACTATGTTCAATAGCAGGTTACCGCCACATTCCATAGCAGGTAATACAACTAAAACCGTACAAGTCACGTATTGTTTCTTTGGATTTCCAACAAATGGTCAGGCTAAGGAACTTCCTATCCACGATGGGTACGTCCCTGGAATAGACGACCCGAGAACCTAACCGGATCTCTGCCAACACAAGGCCGGGTAACCGCTGCAAAAATAGGTAACTACTGACACGCGTATGCCATCCCCCGATCGTCACCGATCTTCCCGAGGATCCCCGATTCGCAACAACCACAAAGTAATAAATTTGCAGCAACCACAGAGGTTAAGTATCTGGGCTCCATACCATGATACCACCTTTATCCAGAAGGAATGACATACACTAAGGGGCGCTACTCCCTAGAACCTTGCTGCATCCTTCCTGTTTCGACCATTTCCGGGGTGTGAGGCTCGATGAAGTCTCGTCCACAAAGCTACGCTTTCTACAAAGCCCTGCTTCGGGTCAAACAAATGATCAACCTATGATCACAAAGATATAAGATCAAACAAATGATCATATCACAAATGATCAAACACTGATCATTTCACAGCAACACTCAGTATGCCATGTTACCAAATTGGGATATATCGCTGATAAATTTCAACTACATAACCTCTGAGCTCGTACGTCTCAGAGAAGGGTGTTAAGCTAAGAGAATAAATTCTCCGCCACCAACAGAAATGTATTTGAAAGAAATCGGCTTTATATCTCAAAGTGTAATGTCAGACATGTATCCATACAAGTCTGTTCCGGGTTCGAACAGAACCGAAGGCACTTCTCACGAAGCCCTTGCAATTCCGGATAATTTCCAATCACGTCCGGACTTCCCGTCACTAAGGGTGATAAAACCTCTATATCGGGGATCAGCCGATGCAGAGTAACTCGACGGTAATCCTTTCGTTTTCAAAAATATCCGGTCTTCAACACCGGTCTTCAAATGCTATCCATATACGTCGTATCACACATTCGGAATGGGTTATACGACCCAAAGGTCCTTTCCCGGCTAACCCGAATAGTGAGCGCAATTTAAAATCATATGGATATGGGATTTCAATTAAGTCACAACTTATTAATTCACTTCTTTTTTTCAAATGGTTTAACAAATTTCCATTTTCAAATCTTTAGACAAAAAGATTCATTTTAAACAACCTCCAATGGTTTAAACAATTTCCACATTTAAATCTTTAAAATAAAAGATCCATTCACAGATTTTCCAAATTAATTTCCATTTCAGTTTAACTCGTTAAATCTTTAAATCAAAGATTTAACTTATAGCTTTCAAAACAATTCTATTTCAAATGGTTTAAACCAAATCATTATTTTAAATCTGTTAAAAATAAACAGATTCAATTCATAGCTTTCCAAAAAGAATTCATTTATAACTTGGAAAAACCATTTTTTTCAATTCGTACTTGAAATTCCTTTAATTAAATTGGGATTTCATTTCTTATCTAAAAGCTTTTATCTTTTGAAAACAAATAGTTTCATTTCAGAAAATCTGATTCATTCATACGAGTTAAAGTCTTTGGGTTAAATCTAAATTCCCAAAATTTTACTTTTAAATGGTTTAAATTCAGATAAACACATTTATAACATTTTCAATCCCTAGTTTCAAATCATAGGATTCAATTTCAAACTTGAATTCAAATTTAAATCAAATTATTTAAATTTCCAAAACTCGATTAAGTTGTTCAAAATAACTTTTATCTTTGAATTTGAAATTCCATTTCAAAAGCTTTTCACTTTAAACCCAAATTTCTAATTTCAAAATCAATTGAAATTAAAATTTCAATTTCAAAAACATCAGATTTAAATTATCTGTGACTTAACCGATTTCCACGTGAAATCCATATTTGTGTGTGTAAAAGTGTAGTCCAGGGGTTTTACACAGTAGTGCAACATCATACAATCATCATATATCAGAATACAGAAATATAATTCGATAAGCGGTATAAGAACAACGCTTATCGTTCATTCACAGATCATAGATATATAAAGGTCACAGATAAGTAAACTACAGATCACAACATAAATCAGGGTATATCACAAATCATCATATATCAGGGATATCAAACAATTCAATCATCCAATCAAATCCAAATATTCATAAGTAAGGTCAATTAATTGTTTGATTAATTCAAATTAGATTTAAATTCTATGAATAAATTACTAATTCTGGTTAATTAACATTAATAAATTACAAATCATTTTGATTAATTATTCTTTAATCATTTATTAATTAACCTTAATTTTTAATTTAATTATCCCATAATTATTTATCTCCATAAATTTCACTAAGTAAATTCACTTATCCAATTAATTTCTTAAGTTAATTAAACTAATTTAATTAACTCTAATTAATCAAAATACCAAAAATCAATTACAATAAGTAATTTATCCTTAATTACTTTCATTAAGTAATTACATTTAAATCAATTTAAAATTGATTATCTAATTTATTAATTTAATTAACTATCAAAATTAATCACATTAATTTAATTACTTAATAATCCCTAGTTAATTGTCTTCATTAGCTAATAACATTTCCTAATTCCTTCCTTAATTAATCCCTAATCATAAATTAATCTAAATTATTAATTTATATATTCCACTTCCCTTTGAGATTTCGTTTTAAATTTCAAGCTTAAACGGACGCTAATTTAACTTTAAATCCCTTTATAAAACTAACTTTTAAAACCTTTAAATTTACAAATTAAAGCCATTCTTTGTTATGAAGGGATTTAAATCAAATCCCCTACAATTTCAATATATCTATTTATTTAAAATATTTAAATTTTTATAACTTTATGTTATTTCAAAAATCTGGAATTTTAAACATTTAATTTAGACTCAGCTTTACATTGGTTACAATTTTAAAACTTAACAATTTTAAAACTGTTAAAACTGAGCACGTTAAAACTTGAAAACAAAATGACCCGAGTTCCCCCCCAGTTTGCTTCGAGAAAAACACGAGTCCACCCGAGCCAAACAAAGATCTTCTCGAGTAAATCTCGAGCGCTACCCAGTCCCACACTCAACAGGGATCAAGCTACATGGTGCACGTGCACACCGTTGATGATCAACTCTGATCATCATCACGACGCTGAGCAAATCGACCACGTCGCCCCTACCCACTCCAGATCGCCAATACTACCCTATCTCCTTGCAATCGAAATCGAGTTCGATCACGAAACCTGGGGCGCGAACCAGAAAACATCACCAACCCTGGCAACTTCGCCGTCCTCGCCGCCTCATCCACCGGAACGCCTGAAGTTCTGGCCACCGCTTCGTCAAACACCCCACTACCAAAACCCAGAAACTCGAGACACTCGATCGAGCTACGACTTCGAACGAGACAAGTAACCATTGCACTTAAAAACTAGGTTTACAAACAAGAAAACGTTGCTACCGGCTCCACGTTGATCTGGCCACTTCGACTCCATTTTTCCTAGCTTCACCCATCACTCCTCTACCTCTCGACCAAACCACGATGTCACTAGTGCACTAGATCGTTCCCGGCAACTCAAAACATTCTAAACAGTAAAACGAAAACTGCTCTTCAACCCAAGCTCTAAAAATTGCAAAACTTGTTTTAAAAATCCTATTTTAGTATGATGTTTCACCCTATACTCCTGGTTTCCTTAAACAAGAAGTTTGATTTTTAAACTTATCTGAAGTTGAGATTTGTTTCTTAGTTCCCAGAGATAAATACAAGTTAATTAAATCTTAAATAAATTTTGATACTTAGATTTTAGTTAAACAATCTACTTTTGTTTACAACTTAAGCTCAACTAGTTGATAGATCAAGAGATGAGGTTGATTTTTCCTATCTACAAAACATAAACACAAATAACAGGTATCAGAGAAAATAGACACACACATATATTTTGCACAGTCATAAATATACCAGATACATAAACATAACATCACTGAGGGAAGCATACCATATTAGCTTAAGTTATAAGTTTTTAAGTAAAATGTTACTCACTTTTGTTTCCAGAGTTTCAGATTTAAGTTGAAGTTGTAGTCTTTTAAGTTGAAGATGAAATCTGGTTTTGAACTTGATAGCTGAAGCTTCCTCTTGATCTCAGACTTTGGATAAATTGTTTTGATGTTTTAAAGCTAATGTTTGTTTGAATATGAGATGATATTGCTTTAGTTTTCTACTCAGTTTTGAGAATAAACGAACTGAAATGAGGTTGGTTGATGTATAGAAAGGAAGAGTACTGGTGATATTATTTTGCTTGTACAACATGATACAATTTTCTTCTCTAGTACAATTATAAGCAGGGATTTTTTATTTGTTTGGGTCAGTGATCTTTCTTATGTGGTGGCTGAAATGATCCCTACTATTTCGGCTGAGATGATAAGTTATTGTGTACTAAGATATTGGCATTAATTGCCTTGTACCACTTGTATTTTATTTTTGTTTTAATTCTATGTTATACATTGCATTAGCAAAAATCTGGTGGCTTCTATTTTGTAGGCTTACAAAGATACTTTTATACTTATTTTCTTTGCCTTTTTGTATCAAAAATTTGTTTGTTTTATTACTTGGTATTATTTCGTATTGATTTTTCTAAGATACATATATTTACTTTACTTTGCTATTTGCTTGGCGTTTATACTTACCTGCATATCCTGTTTATTTATTACTCTTTTATTTTAACTTAAATTATTTATTTTACTTTTGTTCAAGTTGTATTTGTTATTTTATTTCATGTATTACTATATATATTTTATTAACCCAAATATTTATTAAACCATAAATTCAAAATTATTTATTATTATTATTTATATTTTAAAACATCTATCTAAGATTCAAATCACCTATATATATTCACATATATGTACAATATTTACAATATTATTAAATTTAAATGATTTATTCTAATTCAAATTTTAATTCGGGGAGACTCGCTCCAATTTATCAATTTAATTTTACCATTTTTATTCAAAAATTCAATAAATTATCGATTTAAATAAATTTAAATCTGGGGTCGTTATAGCAACCCATTTCCATCTCGACTTGTTTTCTTCACGATTTCAGCCCTTGTATAAACATTATATGGTTTATTATCATTTGAATTGATCGAATAATCAATTACCATTTTATAATTTTAATTAACTAATAATTTAATTTAAACTAATTTTCCTATGATAAATAATTTTTAGTAACTGAAATAATTAAATAAGTTATTTGAACAAGTTAATCACCCTAACACATATTTTTAAAATTAAACAGTAAGTGAAAATGTATATATGTATATTTACTTTTGAAACTACATATATATACATACTTATAAAAATAATCTATATAGATTTAATAATCTAATTTTATGTAAACTCCTCAAACATTTAAAATTCCTATATTCTTTTTTTTTCAATCCCAGTAAATAGCCAAACAAAATGTTATCTTACTGTAAAAAAAATATTTCTTTTCTATTTTACTAACCTAGATTTGTATATATATTATTTTAAATTAAAAAATATAAAACTATCATATACCTTACTGCAATCCAACCCTCTAGCGATCTCCAGCCTAAATCACACGGCCAAATCCTCACTTCACACGACAATCGACACATCACCGAACCATCCCTTACCCGTGCTTGCGCCACCCAGTTTTGCAGCCTCGAGGTTCACACGCGACCACCCACGCGCCTACTCCTCGACGATCTTCGAACGCCAAGCCTTACCGACTTCCTCCCCACAAGAAACCACGGCGACTGCCTCCACCCCAACTTCGCGCGTGCGAGAACACTCGCCTTGACCTAAGGGTATCGCGACCAAAAACCACGGCAGCTGCCTCTAGATCGTGCTTCTCGATTGATTGAGGAGCTAGGTTGGATTTGAATTCGAATGGCTCACGATTTGTGAATGTCGAACGGGATTCTGAGCTCGGCCATTATACATATTTTTTTTATGAGTGGATTCCATTTCCATAGAGAAGGAGGAGGGGATGTTTCAATTTTGAAATGAAACAGAGAAGAGGAAGGTTTCGTTCTTTATTATATATATATATATATGTATGTATATATATATATATATATATATATATATTTCTTTATTTTTCCTTCTGCTGATTGAGGGGGGCAAGACATAATTTAACGACTGAAAAGATGAAGGTAGCGTGTTTGAGGGATGCTATAGTGACATTTGAATTTGAAAGGGGAAAAGTACTGATGTAAAATCAGTTGATTGGTCAAAATACATTTATATTATTTAAATTTTAAATTGTCGTGAATACATAGCTTAAAATCTTGACCTCCTATCGAGGCGTGCTGCTAAGCGTTCATAATGTTATACCCCTATTCCGAATGCAATGGAAAAGGTTTCGAGCCCTAATTCGATCGTATGGAGAAGATAGCTTTTTGGACCCAGTTATAATATTGAAATTTCAATATAAATTTCAGCGCGTTTACATACCGTACGATCACACGATAACTCCAAATGCTACGAAAATTGAAATTCGATATTAATATAATATTACGAATCCAATGGAACTGGTTTCGTCGAAATCCGAGACTGTGCCCCGGAAGGCTATTTTTAAATATCAATCCAAACGATATATTTTTCAAAAATGAACACATCACTTTTAAATTCAATTTCAAAGCTTCTATTATCTTCAGTATCATTAATATAAATTTTGTAAGCCTTTAAATTATTTTTAACAAGCTTAAAATTCCAGATTCAATATTTTACCCAATTTCCAATTATTAAATTCAATAATTTAATTACCCAATAAATAGTTATATTTGAAATTCAAGTTAAAAATCAACACCTGAATATTTAAAACCAATTAAATATTCCAATTTCAAATATCAAAAATTCTGGGTCGTTACAGTATATATATACATATTGTATTATGTAGTTCATTTGTTCTGATTTAACATATATACATGTATCATATACATATACATATACATATACATATACATATACATATAACTGTGTGTGCATGTGTAACATAATAATCCATGGAGGGTGTAATAGTCCGACTTTTTGACCCTCGAAAATCGACACTAGTACATCCACGGTTTTCACATGCCGAGCACCCAATCGTCAGAAAGACGAATTGTTAAGGTAAAAGCAAAAGAAAAAGAAAAGAAAAGGAAAGAAGAACACAATATCAGAATCTCACATGTGGAATGATAATATATAATATCTAAAAAAGTCTTTATCAAAAAGGAAACTTTGATATACATACATCAATCAGAGTAAACTAACATATCATCAGCCTGGACAGTTATAATAACCTAGACAGTTATATCATCAAGTAATGCAGCGGAAATAAAATATGATAGGAAATCATCCAGCTCCTATCCAAGAGCTCCAATGAACCATAGCCAAATCTGGAAACATTCTCGACCTGACCCGAGTATTATAAGAGAATAACACCTGGATCAGTCTGGTAAACCAACGTGAGAAAAACTTAAATCACATTGATCTATTATATCTTGAAACCCTTCAAAATAAAGGTGACCATGCCGCCAATAAACACATACATGTTTTTACCTTATGCTAACCTAACCATTTCTATTATAAAATTCATTGATAATATAATAATGTCTAAGGTATGAAATATAAATAATCGCATAGCTGCGATGCAAGTGAGTGTACATCACAATAATAATAGGTATACAATCACAACCACTAAGGCACGTTAGCTAATTGTGTAGGATTTCCATATAGATCTCTTTGGGGAAGCCGAATCCGAACTACTACACAAGGATCAGAGATATACTTCCAAAGCGTCGCACATCCTCAATGAATGTACCATAAGAAATACATAGCTGGCAAAACTAGTCGAGTGCATCACTCCCACATGCATATCTGTAAGTAACTCTAGGATAGAGTCGCATGCATCCTCGCGGGTTGCTAACCCTATGGCTATGCATTCTATCTCTGGTTATTATCATATTTCTTCGGTGATGCTACGTTCGGCATTCAAGCACACAAGTCACGACTCAAACAGATCTTCCATACGAGCTCCAACTCGAACATATCATGGAACCACTAATGGATACCCATATCTCAATAGATCTCGGAACCACACATGGATTCCTCAATAGATCTAGGAATCACACATGGATTCCCATACCTCAATAGGTCTCGGAATCACACATAGATCCTCACATCTTGAATAGATCATGAACAACTACATGTTTTGAGCATCTCAAACAGATCTCGAATCTCCACATAGATTTCAGCATCACGAACCAACCATGAAGCATATCATAAACCTCTTCCAATGCATCGAACATGCATATGGTTTTGGAGTGGTTACGGTTTCAAGTCATCTCATATAAGTACATTCCCCCGCTTATCAGGTGCTCCAAAACCAATCGATCGATTTTTCGGTAATCTCAACCTCGATTCTGTGGGAAATAACAGACAATACATAAGATCAGAGATCACCTCCTAACCATTTAAGCAGATGGATTTTCTTATTGTTCGTCCTGGAAGAGCAAAACGAGTTTGTACGTACAGTAGGCATCACCAAAAATAATTGTACCATATAATTCCCGCATTTCTTCTAGATATTTGCAGAGCATCTTTGGCCAAATCAAATAACAATAAGAATATTCGCATAAGAGAAACTACTTCCTGTATCCTGTCCATAAGTAAGTAACACACAAAGCACGATCGAAACACACAAGTACAATCAAGTCATATAAAAGACTTATAATCCTCTTTTTAATTAATCATCCTTTATTAATTAAGAACCTCTTTTATTAGTAAAACTAATTTTTACTCAATTTAATAAATGAAACTCTATTTGTTAATTAAATTTCACTATTTAATTAAAACATTACTATTCATTTTCAACACTTTCTAAAAGTATTCATATACTAATCTTAACCGTATAAGTATATTCACAAATCAATTTCACATGGCTTAAGACAAATGTTACTCAAACACTGTCATTACAAATTCAAAAACATTTCACTTACGATTATCTTTAAATATTCTTTTTAAAGATCAATTTACATTCATAAGTATAATCAAAATGGGTTAAAGGTGAATGTTACTAATACCCTGCCACAAAAACCCAAAACCAATTCATACTCGTTATTCTCTTTAATATTCCATTATTAAAGATCCTAGTATTTCCGAAATCATTTATCAATATTTTACCACTTTAAAATATTATCCAAGGGTTTAAAAACTAATTTTACTAAAACATTGTTTACAACAAACCCAAAACCATTTCACTATTCCATTATCTTTAAAATTTTATTTTAAAGATCTAATCGATTTTCAAAAGTATAGTTAAATGAGGCAAAACAAATGTTGCACAAACATCATTACTATAAACTCAAAATCCCTTTTATACCTGTCATTTACGTTGAAACATCCATTTAAAGTCTAAGTACTTCTCCACTTATTAAACAAGGTAATACACCTTTTTACTCAATTTATAAAACAATACATTATAAGATAAGTGTTATAATCTAAAAACTCCCTTTAAATTCCTTTACAAATTTCAATCTTCCTTTTTAAAACTTCTAAATATACTAAAATACCTTTTAAAAAGATATATAGACACACACACACACATATACTAAATTACTTGTAAAACTAAGATATTTAATAAAATACTATAAACCATTTGTAAAATATTACAATATAAAAACCTTTTATTTCTTAAATAAATCTTTAATAACTTTTTAAATATATATATATAATAAAGTATTCTTGTTATCCCATCTTTTGGCCAGGCCGTGATACCAGAAACTTAACTGGAAGCCAAGGACGGTCCGTCCCGAAGATCGGTTATACGTAGGATTGCTATGGATATCGATGAATTTTGTCCGAGTCTGGATCAAGCTACAATTGACAAGACATGACAAGCGAAGCTATGAAAGCCAATGTCCCAAATTTCAAATCGATCGGAGTTCGTGTGCTCAAGATATGATCGACGCAAATCAGAAGATCAACTTCACTTCGCATCCATCATGTTCGAATCAATCTGAGGCGACCTTGTTCGTATCCATCATGTTCGAATCCATCAACAATCACCTTGTTCGTATCCATAAGTCAACCAGGGAAATCTGAATTCGTACTGATCTTATTCGAATCGATTGGTCGCGCTCTATTTCGTATCGATCGGGAGAACCGTACTTTTCGTATCCACCAACCAAAGGGCTTTCTTCGTATCCATACAGCGTTGACTCTTCGTATCCATCCATCGATATCTTGCATCCATCTGTTCGTATCCATCATATTATCAGTTGTTCGTATCCATCGAGTTGGAACAACTTCGATCGATACGAACAAGACCACACCATTGATACGAATAGAACCACAGTGCTCGATACGAACTAAGTCAATTTCATCGATATGAACTGAGTCACTTACATCGATACGAACTGAGCTGCTACCATCGATACGAACAAGGCTGCTTCCATCAATACGAATGGAGCTGCTTCCATCGATACAAACAAGGCAATGGTCTTCGATACGAACAAGGCGAAAACCTTGGAGATACTTGGTCGATTCGGCACGAAAAGTGGAGCGATCCAAGAACCAAGTGCCAAGTCAACTCGTTGGCGCATGCTCAACATCGATTCGAACAGAGTGATGTGAAAGGATCGATTCGAACTGAGCAGCCTACTGAAGACTCGAATTCGTATCGATCATAACTTGCGATCCACAAGTCCATATGCTATGAAATTTTCACAGGAGCTTACGAACAACTCAAAGAACGTCCATGACAAATTTCGACTCGATTAGACCAAATCTTGATCGATACGAAATTCGTTCGTATCGATCAGGGACCAAGTGCAAATCACGTGGGATCGATTACGTGGGCCCACCCACGTGCCAGAAGAGGTCTTCCGAGATCTGAGCGAGATATTTGCATCCTACGCCTATAAATAGCACCCCAGAGCCTACATAAAAAGGATCTTTTGGCTCTTTGACGCCCAAACTCTGCCGAAAACATTTTTGCGCTACAAGGCTGTTGTTGTACTCGAATTTCATCACTGTAATTCGCTGTAATCCGCTGTAATTAGTTGTAATCATCGAGAAAACATCAATAAAATCATCAATTTCATAGTGGATGTAGGCAATACGCCGAACCACTCTAAATTTCTGTGTTTCTGCATTCTTTATTATTTGTTTTTGAAGTGTTTGTTAGATAATCCTCTTTTCTATTTAATTTCTTCATTTTTATCTCTTCAAACTCTTCCGAAGAGTGTTGTGCCCAATTTTGGTACAAACGCTTCTTTTAAAATACTTATACATATTTTAAAACATTATTAAAAAAACCACTTAAAAACCTATTGTATAATTTAAAACGATCACTTGGAAAACCCATAAATGATTTTCGGTAATATATTTAAACCTTGTTATTTTCCGATAATAAGTACGCTAACAGTACTTATTAATCAATTTGAAGAAAGTCATAGGATGTCTTCCAAAGTTAACTTTAAAATCGTAGATCACAACGATTTCAATGTGCATCCATCGCGACCTTTTCATTTCTAACATTTTATTTTTTCCATTTCCAATTTACCACAAATGTCAAAACTAATCATGTTTATGTCAAACACACCAAAAAGTGTGTAAAACAACCCAATATATGTACATATACATACATACATACATACATACATACATAAATATATATACATATACATATGTGTGTGTGTATATATATATATATATTTCCATGATATATCCTATTTTATCCAATTTAACATACGTAAAATATCGGGGATTTGAAAGCACATTTATAATGACTATATCGTTTCTAACATTCATAACGTACTATCACTTTTCACAAACAATATCAAACATGTAAACAAGTAGTTTGGGCCACGATACATGTTTTACAAAATCAAAAGGAGATTATACTACACAATAATGTTCTCACCTATTTTACAAAACAAAGCAGTGTCCAAAAGCAATAACTTGCATTGTTCGTTATAAAGTTTATATTTTAATACAACAACAATTATATACACAATAATTCTACAATCAACTGGTGAGCTAAACTCATCCAAGATCCAGCCAATGCTTTCACGTTTCCGAATAGTCCAAAAACCATTCGATTTTGAGTAAAATTCTTACTAGCTCCAAACTCGACCAAATCAACCCAAGTCGTAGAGAATCCTAATACAAACGCAACGATGAAGACGGCGCCTCCATTGGACCTCGTATGCAAAAGTTATAGATTTGATAAGTTTTCGAATCATAAAATATAATTAATTAACTATGAACTTAATTAAAATAATTAATCGCCTTCCTTATAAACCTCCCACTCATTTTCCTAAATTCAAACATCTGCTCCCGCTTACTGATATTCTTATACCCAAAACCAAGTGTGCACGCACACACATCACCATAGCTATGGGCCACAAAACTATGAACGACCGCCAGCATCGGACTCCACTTTGCAAGTGCTATGCAAAGAACCTGCTGCCGTCATGACTATACCCCTCTACTTGATCGTGACCTGACACTTCGCGGCCTAACCCCTAAAAGTCATGATCCTCGACACTGCTTCGAGCAACTCCAAACCTCACAGATTGAATTCCTCCACGCGACAAACTCAAAGAACCCGATGCCCTCTCCTAATTCCCCCCGATTGCCTTCTAAACCAAACCCTAGCTTGCGACTGAAACCAGTCAAACACCCTCAACCACCATCGTAGCCTAATCGAGACAACCCAACTTGAAGCTTCCGACCATACGAGTCCAACGAATCAAAAATCTCTCGAATCCATAAACTATTTCACTCGATTTAGTTGGTTTCAAATTTAAAATGGATGGTAGTTAAGTTTCTTTCTTCAAAACAAAATAAATAGAAGTGAGGGAAAGTAAATTAGGTTTTAACGTTTTAAGGCATATTTATAGAAAATATATATTATATTATATTCTCTTGACTTAAACTCTGTGTGTTTCGAGCATGCACGACCACGTCTAATCGTCACGAAACTCATCGATGCACAACAAGTCATTATTTCGAATCCAATAGCACAGTTTCATCAAAATCTGAGGCAGTGCCTAGAAATGGTAATTTCACATGTTAATTAAAACGAATTATTTTTAAAACAATTTTAATCACTTTTAATTCTAAATTAAAAGTCTACTATCATCATTCTTATTTAAATAAAATTTTAATAAGCCTTCGAAATCATTTTTTTATTCAAATTAAATCCAAGATTCAATTATTTAAATAATTCTGATATTTAATTATAAACCATTCGAAAATCTAGGTCATTACATTCTTTCCCCTAAAAGAATTTTGCCCTCGAAATTCCAACACAAACAACAAAAGCATCAATCACCCATCAATACCTAACAGTATTGCAATCATTGGCAACCATAGAAACAATCATATAATAATACTATAAGGTACTACAATCACTAGCAAACAAAGCTCAAGTTTTTCCCAAGCTCAGAAACCATCTCATCGCACAAGGATGTCAATCAATCCAAGCGTTACCTTATGCTCAATAGACTTAGGTATTGCTCAGTCAATTACTCATGCTACCCTACGCGATTCATAGAGTCATCTCTAAATTCTTTACAAGCCAACACACACAGCATATAAATATTTTTAAAGCCCGTATGATATACATATATCATCCTTACGCAATATTAAATCTGATCACTAACTCAATCACATAGACTCCACTTCTAAACTAGTATATCTCACTTGACTTCCCTAGTGCGGCCACCGATCCGGTTCCTTGATTAGAAACCTCTGTTCTCCTTACATAGCCATATATTATGATAGAAAATTTCAAGATCATATCAAAATTCCATATCAAGTGTTTGCCGTCGAGAATCGAGTGAAAATTGTACCGATGTAAATCACCTTGAAATCCATGTACTCGAATCCTAGATCAGAAAGGAAAAGCAAATAAGATGATCTACGTACAACTTACGTACTCTATTCAATTGGTTTCTTAACTACATCAGTTACTTTTCATTTCAATTCTCATTTATTTTCGCTTAATATTCCTCTGTTAATACTAAAATCAACTATGAATCATTTCATAAAATTTACTTCAATTTATTAAGCATTTATAGCTTAAGTTCATACCCGTATAATACTCCATTACATCCTCAAAGTATATACTAAATTATCCAATTCATATTACTTAACATGAATATTCAGTTAATTTAAAACTTTTTTAATTTCTATTATCCTTCCAAATCAAGCGTTATATTAAACTTAACTTTTATAAATGCTTAGCTTTAAATTTCTACTATCTCCAAAGTTCAAGTGTTATATAAACCTGCCTTTCTATTTTCACAAATTTTGAAGCTTTCGACTGTCTAACATCGTCGAAAATTCCATTTCATTTCAACGATTGAAACTTATCACCCAAACACATCAACTATGATGCATAGTCCATCCAATCCTAATGCATAAGCTATATGTATCGATATTATAACTTAACTGAATTCTTAAGAACTAAACACCCGATTTTTCATTTCAAATCATTTTTAAATATATGTACTTATTACTTTTCTTATATCAATTCATACTTTCGACATTTAAATCAAAATATGTTTTACTAAAACACTTTGTAGCATAGCTACTATATTAGCATGCCCAACTTTGAAAACTGGAAATAAACGCCGCTGATGCTGCAGTTATCACCAGAATCATTTTCTAGTGACAAAAGTGAGTTCAGTACATCCAAACCATGTCTTTCGGACTTAACCAAAATCATTTCCAAACGATATCAAATTCTTAGTAAATATTACTAAGTACCATGATATCAATTTCATAACCAAAATTCCCAAATTATTTACTTCCAAATAATACTAGTATTATTTTCCAAAACCTTAGAAATACTACGCCATATATGGCCTTCTGCAACACAAAAAAAATGTTGGGTCAGGCCCAAAAAATGTTGCCATAGGTCTATGGCAACACTTTTCGAGTGATGCAATTTTTGTCGTTGCCTTAGACCTCAAAGGAAAATTTTTGACTATCTAAGGCAACATAAGTAATATTGTTGCAATAGAACCCTATTTGGATCTATAGCAACACCCATAGGTGCCTGTAGCAACATTCAAAAATGTTGCTATAGATATTAATTTTCTGAATTTATGGGGCCCACAATGTAGATCATATTTGATTTTTTAATAGAAATAAATATTTACATAATAAAATGCTATTGCATAGAATTTGATATTCAAACAGTATTTTATTTAAATAAATATTTTATTTCAACATTTGAAATAGTACAAATTCCTGACTCCACTATTTTACAATTCAATGATTTATAACACTGATATTCACATATACAGATATTCCTTAACACATCACTCAGTTCACTCATTACATATACAGTTTCATTTACAGACATATACTGACTCATACACTGAATCTTCAACTACTTCCATATCTGTCCAGTCATCCGTACACCAGAGGACATATAGTTGTGTGGTTGCACAATGTTCAATGTATAAATCTGCCAAAATTTTATTAGATGACTTATCCAAGACAAATTACATAAATCACATAGCAAAGGTAAAAATATGAGCGAATTTTTGTTTCTACTAAAGGTATACTGAATTGAGTTTCCTAATTCCACTACATTACATAACTTACCCAGAACTTTACCCATATTCTCTCTCAAGGGCCTATCTTATATACTAGAAATTGTTAGGTTCAAAATTGAGTACATACTCAAATGCTTTTTAATATCTGAAACCACTCATGTAGGCAGACTTCACCGTTTGCCAAAATTTCTCATGCTTAAAAGAACTGCGCTTATAATTCTGGCCAGCGCTTCGAAAGTTTCATGCATATGCTATACTTAAACCTAGTTCATGTACAGACATATGCTTTTAGGACTTATTTGCCTAAAACTAATGTATAAACTTGACCCTCTATAATACATATACATATCTGAACCCAAACATTAACCTACACACTAGCGATTCTCATTTATTATAAATTAATATATCATTAAACCCAGAGTTCCCACCAACTGAATTCCGCATCAATGTTGAATATATAAAATCAAGCACACTTCTGCCTTAGCAACATCAGGTGATTCAAAATTTATATGTACTTACAGCCCAAGTGAATAGAAGTGTAACATCTGCAGCAGTCTTTTCTGAATTGACTAGCTGTAATAATCATGAAGCAAATAATTGTAAGTAAATCCACAAATAGTGACACTGTTGTAACAAGAATAGTTCAGTAAGTAATTTTATCACTATGTAGGTAAACGCTGAAACGGGCAGACTACTTTGCTGATAGTTGAGGAATAAATTGTGATATTTGACGGCATGTTATTTTTATTTCAGGGTCAGGTTCACCTACGAGCATAAAAAAATGAAGAAAATATCAGCTAAATTAGACAAATCTTGGAAGTATATTTATTGAAAGATACCATCATAAACTGTCCATGATATCAGATACAAAGCATCATAAACTGTTCACCAACGTAGATAGTCCTGCATAGATACAAAATCACTAATGTTGCACTTGCATATTACTTAACAAGATATATATAACAAGATACAAAATCACTATGTATACCCACTTTTAAATATAGAAAATCAAATAATTTCATCAAAATATTGCTCCATTCTTTTTTATTTAACTTGCCATGATATGAGGTTAGTCAAGTGGTTATTATACTAAATTTTTTTAGTATTGTGTAAATACCTATCATGCATGGCTAACAAGTATTATATAGTAGCTTTTCTAATTAGCAGCAACACTAATAATGAAACTCATGGTTAAAATTGGAGTGCTACGTTATTTAAGGATTTGGTACTCAATGGCATTCACATACATACGTAAAAAGTGACATTGACTTATTTATTCCAAATGCATGTTCTTTAACACTTCAAGACTGTAACAAATGGATAATAATTGCAGTCCCTAAAAATCATGAGCTGTAAAATATATTAATAGGTAACATCTGGATTGCAAACCTGGTTAATATATGGTTCCATCTGATGTAGTAACTCATATCCCTATGCAAAAATTGAAGTCCTTATTTTAACTGAATGTTTGTTAAATGAAATATAAGATAAATGAATACAAGAAAGAGGAAATAAAGCAACTTACTTGTTTAAAATAGCAAAGATGTGCATCCATTGTTGCACTTACAGTTTCCAAAAATTCATACCATTTCTTTGCCTCAATATTTGGTAGAGCTGGGATCTATAAACACAGTTAACTGCTCAATTCAAACGTATGAATTCAATTAACTAAAATACCACATAAGAATGCATAACAGACACACACCAGACTGAACTACGATTCCTCAAATGCAGATCTTGCACAATGAAGTTCCTGTTGTGTAGGCGTAATATGTTTAATTTTTTCTTAAACGAATGGATGACTGGTTCAACTTAACTGATGCAAAGAGAAGATTCAGATTGAAATAAACAAATTACAGTAAGCACCTTGTTTGGTTATGATACAAATGAAAGCGAAGATCTGTCACTACAACCACAGCTCAAATTAGTGACTATCAGGCAAAGAATATTAGGATTTCCATTTATATCTTCAACCGTGAGCTTAATCGCTTGCCCAACCACTCTCCCAATTGTCGAATTGAATGTGAATAGAGCTCCGAAGTTCATAACAGTTGGATTAAAGAGGGAAGCAGTGTCATTTTTGTAGGACGGTAAAAACATCCTATTTTGCCCAAATCTATTCGCGTTCAATTCTAGGATTTACAGCACTCCAATTGTGCCCTACCCCTTGAGCGTCGAATGTAAGATATTTGGGAGAACCACTTGCCTTGAATCGGCTGTAGATATGGAAATAGGAGTGGATTTGTCTTAAACTCTCAAACAATAGGATACGATTTTATAATTTGAATGATTTTTGCAGATCCCTACTCGGCACCATCGCATAAATAAAAAATAAAACCATAATTCCAGATGCCATAACAGACCTCAAAATAATTAACATAAATAGGCACTAAAGATTGAATCGGTTTTGTGCCATCCATTATCAAACATGACTAAGAAATGAAGGTGCGTTCGATATTGCTAGCATCCGATTATGAGAATTGGAATTGGGGGAGAAGCCCTAATTTTTTGATTCTGCGCGATTTGGAGGAGAAAGAAATGAAAAAGAAGCGCGTGAATGAAAATGTTAGCGGGAATCAGAGGAAGCGTAGATGATAGTGGATGAATGGTTGAGATTTTGTTTTAACTAATGGTATGGATCGCTGAAGTGTAATTGTTTTTTAATTTTTTTAATTAGAATATATCTATAGCAACACTATATCAAAATGTTGCATTGTGTTACACTTGTTTAGCTAGAGCAACACATTTTTATGGCTAAGGTAATACCAAAAATACAACGTTGCAGTAGGACCAAAATTTTATAGCTGTCGCAACATTTTAGTTGGCAACACCTTGCAAATCTGTTGCATAAGGCCATCTATGGCGTAGTGAAAGTCAATTCCCAAACACCGGGATTTAAATCCTCAAATTCTCAGTTTAAATCCTTTTCATATTATAAATCATATTTATAAACCATATTTATATAAGTCACTTCCTATACAAAATTATCGTTGAAGCGTTTATCGTGTTTAGATTATAATAAACAACTTTTGTTAAAATCAAATTTTTAACCCAACATTATCACCAAACGCCTTATTGTCAAACTGTGAAACTTAATTCATAAAGTGTTCATTTTAATGTCCCCACAAGTTATTATCTACCCAACCCGTGTTGTGAAAATGTAAAACTGCTCGTAAACTGGTCGAGCATAACAAATCAAACAACAAATGATAATAATATAATATTATCATTTCTTAACAAACAAACACATCATAAATAACTATATCAATTTATGAAAATTATTCTTTTATATATAAAATATAATCTTAGGTAAAATTATTTCATTTACCCATTTCTAAAACAATACTATGCCCGTTTGCATGTTCAAGTGTTTAGAGATCCTTGTCAATAACGATAGCAACTCGTATTAATCAGAATCCATAAGCCACTCTACAAAAAAATCAACACAATACAAAACATTTTTATAATAATAACATATATGCACTCTCGTATATGCACACTCAACTCATAATAAGGCATTCCAGTACCCTATCTCTTAATGAGTTATACCCACCAAAGCTAAGGTTCACGCTTAACCTTCAGCTTTGATATCAAATGTAATGGTCCAACCTTTCGACCTCCAAATGTAGACACTAATACATCCACGGTATTCACGTGCTGAGCACCCAAGTACCAGAAAGATGAATTGTTAGGATAAAAGAGAAGGAAAAAGAAAAGAACAACAAAGGAGACACAATATCAGAATTTCAAACGCGAAACGATAATATATAATAGCTCAAAAGGTCTTTATCAAAAAGAAAACTTTGTATAAAAACATGAATCAGAGTAAATTAACATATCATCAGCCTGGATAGTTATAACAACCTTTCCTCACAAATACTAATAGATACAAATCAGGTAATGCAGTAGAAATAAAATACGGTAGGAAATCAAAGCTCCCCTCCAAGAGCTCTAATGAACCATAGCTAAATCTGAAAACATACTAGAGCTAACCCGAGCATTATAAGAGAATAACACCTGGATCAGTCTAGTAAACCAGCGTGGGAAACTCAAATCATATAGATTTATTATATCTTAAAACCCTTCAAATAGGATATCTTGTAAGACTGTGCCAGCAATAAACACGAACGAGTTTTTACCTTACGATAACCAAACCATTTCTTTTATAAAATCCAGTGATAATATAATAATATCTAAGGTGTGAATTATAAATACTCACATAGTTGCGATGCAAGTGAGTGTACATCACAACAATAATAGGTATACAATCACAAGCGCTAATGCATGTTCACTAATTATGTAGGATTTCCATGTAGATCTCTTCAGGGAAGCTGAATCTGAACTATTGCACAAGGGTGAGAAATAACCTTCCGAAGCGTAGTATATCCCCAGTGAATGTACAATAAGAAATACATAGCTAACCAAACTAGCCGAGTGCATTGCTCCCACATGCATATCTGTAAGTAACTTTAGAGTCGCATGCACCCTCGTGGGTTGCTAACCTTATGGCTATGCATCTTATCGCTTGTTTTTGTCATATCCGCTGGTAAGGCGACGTCTGATATTCCAGCACACGAGTCACTACTCGAACCGATCTTCCACACGAGCTCTAACTTGAACAAATCACAGAACCACACATGGATTCCCATATCTCAACAGGTCGTGGAACCACACATGGATTCCTCAACAGATCTTGGAATCACACATGGATTCCCATAACTCAACAGGTCTCGGAATCACACATGGATCCTCATATCCTGAATAGATCACGAACAACTACACGTGTTCGAGCATTTCAAACAGATCTTGAACCTTCACATAGATTACAACATCATGAACCAATCATGAAGCATATCACGAACCTCTTCCAAAGCATAGAACATGTATATGGTTTTGGAGTGGTTACGGTTTCAAGTTATCTCACATAAGCACACTCCCTCGTTTATCGGGTGCTTCAAAACCTATCGACTGATTTTTCGGTAACCGCAACCCCGGTTCTGTGGGAAATTAACAAACAATACATAAGATCGGAGATCACCTCCTAAATATTTAAGTGGATGGATTTACTTATCATTCGTCTTAGAAGAGCAAAACGAGTTTATACGCACAGTATGGTATCATCGAAGATAACCGTACTATATAATTTCCGCGCTTCTTCTAGATATTTCCAGAGTATATTTGGCCAAATCAAATAACAATGAGAATAATCGCATACGAGAAACTAGTTCCCATATATTGTCCATAATTAAGTAACACAAAAAGCATGATTGAACACACAAGTACGATCAAGTCATATAAACGAATTCTAATCCCCATTTTAATTAATCTTTCTTTATTAATTAAAAACCTATTTTAATAGTAAAACTCATTTTTACTCAATAAACTCTTTATAAATGAAATTCCATTTGTTAATTAAACTCCACTATTTAATTAAAACATTACTATTCATTTTCAACACATTTCAACACTTCCCAAAAGTATTCATATACTTATCTCAATCGTATAAGTATACTCATTAATCAATTTCATAGGGCTTACGACAAATGTTACTCAAACACTACCACTATAAACCCAAAACCATTTCACTTATGATTACCTTTGAACATTCTTATTAAAAATCGATTTACATTCATAGGTATAATCAAAAGGGTTAAAGACGAATGTTACTAATACATTGCCACAACAATACTAAACCACATACTCGTAATCCTCTTTAATATTCCATTATTAAAGATCTAATTATTTTCCAAAATCATTTATCAGTATTTTACCACTTTAAAATATTATCCAAGGGTTTAAAAACAAATGTTACTAAAATATTGTCTACAATATACCTTTTCAATCAATTTATAAAACAATCCATTATAGCATAAGTGTTATAATCAAAAATTTCTTTTGAGTTCCTTTACAAATTCCAAACTTCCTTTTTAAAACTTCTAAATATACTAAAATACCTTTTAGAAAGATATATATATATATACAAGTATGGTGGCACGTCCGTTGGACGTGTGTGGAGAAGGAAGTGACGTATTTTGTCTGTGTTACAGTTATGATACTGTGAGAGAACATTTGTTGTTGTTTAGATGCAGTTGATGTTGATGTGTTGTAGGGAAAAAACATTTGTTGTTGTAGTAGCAGATTACTTGTTGGTGTGAGTGCAATAGAAAATAAGGGGTCGTACAGGTAGAGAAACGTGTAGATGGAAATCAAATTATGTATATAAGTATACTGTATAAGGCAAAGCAGCTGTAAAAGTTATTTTATTGGCAAAGTACAGATGGAGAAAATATGCAGCATAACATGAAATTGATTAACTGTTGTAGTTATACATAGAGTAATTAGTTCTGCGAACGTTCCGCAAGATAGCGCTCAACGGCTCGATCACACTCTTCGATCTGCAGTAGGAAGTTAAAGGGGTTGAAAGTTAGACAATTGATATATGTACGCACAAATATGCGGTTGTGTTGAAGTGTAGGTTAGTATGTGAAGCATACCACTTCGGGAGTGAAGAAATCATCCCAATTACCGTCTGTCGGGTAAGGTGCATGGGGATGATGGTCGGTAGGGTTTTGTACTTGATTCGTAGATGAAGACGCTTCCTTCAAGTCCATTTGTTTCTGCGAACTCTTTTTTGTTGGTACGTATGGTTGAAGATGTTGTAGTCGTTTTGCGTTGGTACCATTGTCTGAATCGTGCTGTTCAGCAGGAGGCGGTGGGAAGGAAGCAGAAGAAGCAGTTTTTTCAGTAGGAAGAGTTTGGAGAAGCTTTGTTGAACGGGTGCATTTGCATTTAATCCTTTCTGTGGAAAGGTTTACTGCACTCTCTTGAGTGGATGTTGAACATTTGGTCTGCATTGAAGGAAGTCGGTAGTGAGTTAGAAGTAAACGAAATACGAAAAAAAGTAGTGTCATAACAGTGAACAGCTGTGTTTGAAAAAGGCGGGTGTTACCTTTGTCATTGAAGGAGCAGACTGTATTAAACCGACAGTAAAAATGTGGGGAGTGGAGGAGTTTATAAGTTGGTGGGGATGTGAGGCTGTAAGTGTAGGAGGAGAACATGTTAAGGAATGAGGTAGTTGCTGGAAAAGTTGAATCAGTATTATTCTGCAAATGGGTTGGGATTACGGTGAAATGGATGTCAGGAGAACACGTAAGTGGGTAGGAAATGGAAAACGCTGTATGGTAGGGGGAAAAATTGCTGTAGAACAGGTATGTATGTGCGTGGCAGTAACTGCGTGCAAGGTGATGTGTACATACTTTTTTGAAAGCATGTTAAATAGTTAACATTGGCTAGCTGTCAGAAAATTGCAGAAGTAGTACAAAAAGACATTGTGTGTGTAGTGCATTATCTTGGTACTGCAGAACTTAAAACTTGTGGATAAGACATGTAACTGTACGGAAGTAAACATGTTTGCAGTGAAATTAAGTTGTCCATCTTCTGTCCATTGATTTCATTTTTTTTATGTACTGCTGTCGGAGGACAGTTTCCCCCGTAATAGAAATATGGAAAACAGTAAGTGGTAACTGTTAACTATTGAGTAATGTAGCTTTTTTGTTTGAATACGGTTGCTGTTAACTATTTTAATATGCATGTATATGAATGCAGGTTATTACGAATATTTTGCAGAAAATAGTAAGCTGAGAATGCGAAATTGAATAAAAAAATGCAACAGTATGGTAATGAAAAAGCAAACAGAACTGTGCAATATATTAATGTAATAGGTGATACATTAAACAGTAAGTGGTTCGAAACAGAGCACAGAGCGTGGGAAGGATATGGGTATGTTAAAATATTAAAAAGGTTTACATGTACATAACTGCCGAGTACAAATGACGTAGTCTGTAATTTAACTTCAGTCTTGGCAACGATAATCTGCTTTCATCGGGCTGAACAGCTGGAATATAATCAAAACGGGTAGATGTTAAATGGAATGATCAGATCATCCAACAGTGCCACCTTTCCATACGGTCTCCATTCAGCTGGGCACTTACGGGTCTTTCACATGAATGTCTGAAAGAATATAGATAAGGTGATTAATGATTATATTGGTGAGGAGTTTGTCGCTGGGAGTACATAAAAATTGAACGTGAAAAGACAAATAAGGTCGATAACTTGCACAGGCAGAACAACTTCAGTGGGCAGTCATGCCCACTCTGTCCATTTGCATGTGAGTATACTGTTTTTTGGTACGTTCTTATGTTTGACGAACATATAGTACAGTTGCAGTTAATGATAAAAGTGGGAGTGAATGCATGAGGCCAAAAACATTTCAAGTTGACTTGCTTATTTTAGCAGGTTAATGGAAGAGTAACGGAACACAACTGTTTATAGATAACTGACAATATATATTCTTAATACAGGAAGCAGCAAATACCTTTTGATATGTACCTGTCGAATTTGCGAGCTGTTGGTTTGCAGCAACGGGTGTCCTTCTACTTGCGACGGCGGACTGTCTAGCTTGTTGACGCCTTGTACGTTGAGTGACACGCCGTCTTTCCCTTTGTTGCTGGTCCATAAAGATGTGTAAAAAATTGAGTTAGGTGGATGAAAGGTGTGGAGAGGGTGGGGAAGTGGAACTCATATGCCAAAATATTGCTAACGGAATGAAAGTGGTATAGTACGTAAGTAGTAAAGGTTAAAAGTGGGGTGAGTGAATAGTGGGAAGTGCATACTTATATGATCATGTAGATTAGATATTTTGCAACTGACATACTATTATGTGGAAGATGTTGAAGGAGTCATAGGTCTGTAATTGTGGCTGAAACAGTGGGGTTAACGGCTAGTGTGTAGCAGGTCAAAGGGAGGGTAGCCGGTTTGGGCAACAAATCAGTTGGAAGATATTTTAAAGTCTTATCCGCAGGTAGTAGACGCTTGGTCATTGCTTCTAAATAGAAATGAAGACACCTAACGTGTTCACCTAGGCTGGAAATAAGTTTATCAGATTTGAAAAGTGAACCTACAAAAAATTCGTTCTTCCACTGTCATTCATCTTATAATTCCTTAACCCATTCTTCTATATAAACATAAATCCAAGCTTTGTACTTGCCTATATCATATAAGTAAAAGAATGTACAAAGAAATAACATCATGAACTTTTGGATCAATGGTAATTGGACAACAAATCCACATATTCAATTACCATTGCAAGAAGAAAAAGTATATGTGAAATTATTTGAAAAGGATGAAAAAATCATTTCCTAACCCTTTACTTCATACTGTAACTTAGTCTTATAGCTCAAACATATGTTTGAAATATCATTTTGTTATATAAACCAAATTCTGAATAACCTAAGTTCTTTCCAGAAAAAATAGTTGAAAGTATTTGAAAGCTCTGATTATACTTAAGAGAAAAGTGGTATTGTTGAGCTGCTTCACCTCTTTAATTATGTAATCCAACCTATTACAAATGGGAATATATTCTACTTATGTTTATTGAGAATGTCAAAGTAAAACTTTATAACCATAAATTTCAGAGTAGAATGTAAAGCACATGTAATAGAACTACAAAACTGATATTATCAGAGCGTACCCAATAATTTACGTCATTTAACAAAATGCACATTAAATGTACCTTTTTTCCAGTCGGTGAAAGTCAATTATGACCACCTCGACGTGTGCCTATCACCAAAGCGTTTTCAGCAGATTGAAGAGTAGCAAAGGTTATGCAGGCTGAAAGGTTCTTACAACTTGTTGGGTTTGTACTGTCAGTAAGACCTGGATTTTCGACTACAGCAGAAGCGATGAAACCATAATATGAGAAATGATGCTTTACAGCAGTATCCTGGGGAAAATTGAACAGACAAAAAGTCCATGTTAAATTATTATTTTATGTTAACATTCAGAAAGACTTTGTTAATATTTTCTGTTTATGGAAGTGGTAACTATGCAGCGTTATGTATGAAAATTTTATGCTAGAAGACGGCCTTGAATGGGGTTGCTATGTAATTAGCCATACGGTGGATCTGAATAGTTAAGCGTCAGGGAAAAAAATAATTTGTCTTACCGTACCACAAAAAAAAAAATCAACTTACCCTAACTATTCCAACTTTTAAAATTGACAATATTGACAACAAAATAAACTCTACAGTAGTAAACTGGTTGAACTCTAAATGATTTGAAAGTAGGAGATGCATATCTGAATTAAATTACGGAATAATTTTACACAACAACCAAACCATAACATATATCTCGTGGAAAAGGAGGAAAATAGGACAAAAAAACATTGACATTCAGGTAGAGTATAGTTTTCTCCCAATTAAATTTATTTCAGTTGTAATTTAAATAAAAGAAAATTCTAGTTAAATGAAAAATGAGAGAGGAAACCTTACCCAAATACTCTGTCACCATACGTCAACCTAACCACAGTTAGCAAACACAGATCTAAGCGTTCTCCATCAATATCCTATAGGGACATAAGAAAGATCCAAGTTTTCTTCATCAATATCACATAGAGAAATAAGAAATTGTAGAAACTAAAATCGCAACCTTGTCCTGATAAAGTAATGGTATAATATTAATTTAGCAACAGATATAACGAATATGGGAATTGATTTGAGCATGTTAACTTATTACGTGTAAAATAATCTAATTATTATATAAATTCTGTATTAAAATAACCATCAGTCTCAAATTATTGGTATTAGGATAAAAATATATCAACGGTATAAACCGGGTAAACAATGGATGCAAAGATTACACAATGAAGTGCTACATATGATATTTCCGTAAAAGTAATAAAAGCGAACAATCTTCATTAAAAAGATAGTAATAATAACCTGCAGTTCTGTTTTTGCTAGGACTTTATAAGCAATGCAAAAAATCTTAAATCCAAATCTTTAGGAAAGAATGAAGTTTCAGTCATGCTATGATTGAGTAGATGATGGATAATTTACAACAAAATATATTTTTACAGAGAACATACAAAACAGTGCTTCCGCATAATGCAAATGCTTATACATGCTCTTGGTTGGCAAATAAATGAGTCATGCATTCAAAATCCCTAAATAATGCATAACAAACCAAATAAGAAACGACCTTGTGCAAATAAAGAATTTAGCGGTACAGTAAGACCAATTGACATAATATATAGTTTTTGAATACCAAAAAATTGAACATTGATGTAGTTAGTGGAGTTTTGTAAGAGCAGAAAAAACAGTTGGCAAAATTAAATTTAGTTAAAGTGAATATACCCAAAAGGTAAAGAAACTATTGAATGAAGACGATGGAAAAAAAATTTATTGTTGATGATGTAATCCATTAATTGTACTGTACTTATATTTTTTAACATGGTGAAATATATAGGTGAAGATGATGAAATACCAATATTATTCATGATGAAATAACAGATGAATCATTGATTATTGTACATATATTTTTGAAGCTAATTATAGCATATTTAGTATCTATGTCAATCTTGTAATTGGTAAGTATAAATTTTTGATGGTCTTTGCAAAACGAATATGTATTAAATGCATGTGAAAAGTGAAATCCAAGATGTGATATCCCGGGAATTTGGACAATATCAATTTAATAATCTGCATTGGAAATTAAATTGATTTGATGATCTTTGTTAATAAAATTGAATAAATTTAATAATCTAATTAAATAAATATTTAATTAGTGATTTATCTTTTAAAAGTTTAATAGAATATTTTCTATTTATAATACATATGTATAATTGTATATATTATAAATAGATGAGTTGGTCTGAATTTAACAAATGAAATTATGTTTTCAAATTTCTAATATGTTGGGTAATTTGGAAATCATGATTTAATTTAAAACTATTAAGCTTTTTGATAAATAACTATATAGTTTTAAAATACATAATATAAATGTTTAATTGTTTAAAATAGATTTTTAGCTTAAGTTCAAATTTAAATAAAAAGGTTTGTTTATTTCTTTTTAAATATTACTTGAGATATATGATTTAAAAATAGAAGTAATTTATAATCTCTTTTATAAATTATTTAAATTTGTCAAATTTGATATTTTCAAATAATAATTATAATACTTTGTTTTTATAAAAATAAATAGACTTTAAATAAAATAGGATTGTTATTGTAAATTTAAATTGAATATGAATTTGGATTTATAATAGAAATTCAAAAGAGAAATATTTTAAAATATTTTGGATTTAAAATATAGATATAAGATTTTATTTATATATATATATATATTGGTTATTTACATTTTCTTTAAAGTAATTTATATACATATACATATTAGGTAAGTATTTATAAATAGTAAACTAGTGTAAAAAGCTTTTATTCACATTTTAAAAATATATAAAATTATGTATTAAATACTTAAAAGACAAATGTCATTATATTAAGGCCTAATGTGACATGTGTTAACTAATTAATAATACAATGAGACAAGTGTCATTTAATTTTATTTTTCTTTTATTTTTATTTATAGATAATTTCAGTTTATATAAACAAACATCTTCAATTTTCTTTTTCTTTTCAAAAACCTCCTTTCTAAACAAAGAAATGAAGTAATCTCAGATCATCAAAACCTGAAAACAAACAGATCAAAAACAGATCTGTGATTAAATTTCTTTTCTAACTCCTTCTATTCAAAACCAAGAATAAACTCAATCAAATCCTCATAAACAAATCTGAAATCAATTCAAGAAGCCTGTCTGCATTCTCTTCAACCTGAAATCAAGAGCATGTAACATCTTCATGATGCAATCTGAAGCAAGAAAGCAAAGCCTGCATTTCTTTTCAAATCTGGAAGAGTGCATGCAGTTTTTAAAAGCTAAGATCAAAAGCAAGATATCAGTTAAGCTAAAGCATTCCAGTTTCCAATTTTAAAAACAATTCAGGATTTCAAAAATCAGAGGCTCTGCTTCTTTTAAAATTAGGTGAGTAACATCATTTTTAAAGTTTTAAGTATATAAAATAAGGTTGCATGATAAATATCTGAAGCCAAATATGTTTGTATGATTTTATAAGTAAACTATCTGGATGTATTTATGAGTGCTTGGATGTTGAAATTATATATCTCTGTTTACAGTTTCATGTTCTAGTCTTGTGATCAAAATTCATATTCACCTGAACACATTATTGTTAGGACTTAAGATCTAAATAAAATTTGTTTGTTTGATCAAGAAATAAAGTTTAAAAATTGATTTAAATAAATTACAAATTTAAATGTGCTCTGGAATTCAAAATCAGTTCAAGCTCAAGAAGAGTAAAAACTCAAACATCCTATTTTCTTGTTTCAGACATATGAGTTAAAAACACAATTGAAACCATGATTTTTGAAAGAGAAATCATAATTTTTATTTTAGTTTTGGATATGAATTTCTGAGTTGAACAGAAATTAGTTTATGGGTAGTATCTGGTGATCTCCGTGATCGGAGAGGATGGCGTCTTCACTGATGGTAGTGGAGTAATAGAGGAATGTGGGAAAAATACTAGGCAGTTGATCGAAGCATGGTGGAGACAACAGGAGGTCGATGTTGTTTTTAAACCTAGTTTATATGGTGGAAGGAAATCTATTCATCACGGCAACTCTATTGGTTCGAGTTCAACAAAACTTGGGAGAATGGTAGATAGGGGATATGCGAAGTCATGGCCGGAGTCTCTGGCATTTTGGTGATCAGTAGTGGGAAGACGAGGTGAATTTCAGGTGGTCAATGGTTCCAGTTTTTAGCTTGAGGGTTCGATTTTGTTCGAATTCGTGTTGGAGGTCGTCTCGAAATTCTGGGTGGTCGAATCGAGAGAGAAGGTCGACAACGACTTGCTGGTAGTAGCGGAGATGATCGGAGCAACGGCGAAGTGTTGTGCACGTGCACGTATATGTCTGGGTATCTTCTGTGTGTCTGGGGAAGAAGGAAGAGGCAACTCGAAGGAGGATTCGTGATATTGGGTTGTGGACTCGAAGTAGCTCTCGTGATTTTGAGGGAGAGTCTCGAGTTAATTAAGTATAACAAGTTTCAACAGAACCTGTTTTGCCCAGTTTTTAAATTTTAAAATAGAATTTAAAAACTGAAGTTTAAATATAAAAGTAAAGTTTAAATAAGTTTAAATCTAGTTTTAAATCTGGAGTTTAAGTTAAAATTCTCAGTTTTTAAATAAGATAAAGTTTTTAAATTTTGAATTGACTTAACTACTTTAAAAGGAGTTAAGTAGTTTGAATTTTAAATTAAAGTTTTAAATTGTAGATAGATTTTAAATCTTAAATTTAAAATGAAATTTAAAAGTAAATTGTTTTAAATGCTTTATTAATGATAATTTAATCATTAATAAGAATAAAGTGTTATTTTAAAGATAATTAAGATTTAATAATTTAGGATAAAATAAATTATTAAGGTAATTGAAAGTTAATTAATCAATTTAATTAAATTATGAATTGGATTAATAAATTTAATAATTAAGGGTTTAAATTGATTAAGTAAAGTTTAATTAAATTAATTAAAGGTTAATTAATTTGAAAATTAAGAATCATTAATTTTATAAGTTAAGATTATAAATTAATGGTTAGGAATAAAATTATTAAGGTAATTAAGGTTTAATTAAGTTATTGTTAAGTACTTAACCAATTTAGTAATTAGAGATTAATAAATTGGTTATTAAGATTTAATAATTTAGAATTAATAATAATTAATATAAGTTAATTACTTAAGGAAAGTAATTAAATAATTGTTAATGAAGTCATTAACTATGGATTATTAAATAATTAATTAATAGGATTAATTTTGATAATTAATTAGTTGAATTAATTTAAGAATAATCATTTATGAAATTGTTTAAATGTAATTACTTATTGGAAGTAATTAAGAATTAATTACTTATTGTAATTAATTGAAGTTAATTTGATATAGTTAAATTAATTAATTAAGTTTAATTAATTTAGAATAATCAAGAGATGATTTGATAATAATTACTTAATGTAATTATTAAGGTAAGTTTATTTAGAGAAGTAAATAATAAGATAATTACTGGAAGTAATTAGTTGAATAAATGATTTTATTAATAGAAGTAATTTGAGTTAATTACTTTGAATAATTAATCAAGGGATTAATTAAGAAATTAATTAAGGAGTAATTAATTTAGTTAATGAAAGTAATTAAGGGTAATTAATTACTGATTGAAGATTAATCAAGGGTGATTAATAAATGTTGTTTAATTAAAGATTAATTACTTAATGTAATTAATTTAATTAAGTAATTTATAATTAAGTTGTAATTAAGGATCATTAATTAATATAATTAATGATGTAATTAAGATTGGTTAATTAAGTAATAATTAATAAATGAAGTAATTAATCAATGTAATTAATTAAGGATTAATGTAATTAATTATAGTTGATTAAGTTAATTAATTTTAGTAAATTAATTAATGAAGTAATTAAAGGTTAATTACAATAAGTGGTTAAGGATAATTAATTTAAGTAATTAATTGAGAATAAATTACTTGAATGTAATCAAAAGATAATTAATCAAGATGATTAATTGAAATGAATTATTAGAGGATAATTAATTAATTGATTGTAATTAATTAATGGTTAAGTAAGAAGGATTTATAAAATGAAGTAATTAATTTAATTCAATTTAAATTAAGATGATATAAATCATTACTTATGAATGGGTGTTAGTATTGAATACTTGGCATTGATTGATATCTCTGATGAGATATATGCTGTGTGATATGGATGTTAGTTGAATTGTATGGATTATCTGATAATGTTGATTATCTGTTGTGAATTATCTTTCTATGTGTATAAAGATAATAAATTGGATTGTTTTAACCTTAAAACAACTTGGCCCTTAAAAGATACGTTTTGGATTTCAATGAGACAGGGATCGGGTTTCCGTATACCGGATTTCCAGGTCTGGAGACCCGAATACCACATCAATCCAAATTAACGATAGGTCGTGAATCAAGTGAAGATGAAGATTCAGAGTGCAAGGGTTATTGTCGTTAACTCTGAGGGTGATTCCAAAACGAGTGTAACGAGATAATGCCTTCGGTTTCGTTCGAACCCGGAATGAACTTGTATGGATTGAATGCTTTCAGCACATCGTCAGGTGGACGATGAGCATTCTAAGATAGATGTGTTCTTTTTAAAGGTAATCGTGACCTCAAGCCTCACAAACCGGGAATGGCTAAAACAGGGGAGGTGCAGCAAGGTTAGTGGGTAGCACCCAAGTAGGACAAGGTTACCTCTGTCTAGATGTCCCTTTTTATTTCGGCTTAGTGGTGCGGTTGCTGATCCCAACCGTGAGGTATCTTGTGCGGGAATTATCCAGTAAGGGATGTTCCGACCTTGTGTTGCAGGGGATTGGGAGTGATCCTCGGTACGGTGATCTAGGCCACGTACTGTGACGGGCGGTACCCCGGTAGCCCTGCCATTGTATGGAATCCAAACTCCAATAAGTGCCGTACGTATTAGTTGTGCCCAACTATGTTGAAATGTGAGATGTAAGCATTTCAGCTATTTCTGTATTTTACTTGAAAACCCTAGACCCTATTATAATACAATCGAATTTCCTATCAAATGTTTTGGTTAGCGTAAGGTAAAAACTTACCCATGTTTATTTGTGGGAAGTCTTACGTGATACTTTTTCTTTCAAAAGGTTTTGAAGTTAAACAAGTTTAACCTGTTACTCACACCAGACCCATGTCTGACCCAAGTTGTTTATTTCTGTTTTATAAACTCTTGGGTACTCAAATTTTTACGAGTAGCCAAGGGATTCAGGTTAGCCTTGACGAATTGTGGAGGAGCAATGGAGCAGGAGGCTTCGGCGTTGTAGATAGATAGTAGTTTCCGCTGTGTTGATTTTGTATTGATCTCTGTATTGGATTGAGATGTAATAACTAGACAGAAGATTATAACTGTCTAGTATATGATGTGTAATCTATGTAACTCTGATAAGTGTTGTATATGATACTATGTAATATTTATGTGATATAATATATTTTGTTTCGTTCCGCTGTGAGATTCTGATGTGTTGTTATTCTTTCTTTCTCTTCTTTTCTATTTCTCACCCTTTTCTTTCTTATTAGCGATACGACTTTCTATGGAGAGAAAGTCGTGGTCGTTACAGTTGGTATCAGAGCTTAGGCTAGCGATAACCTTGGCTCTGGTGGGAATTTTGAGAGTATTAATAGATATGAGCGCGTATTTGTTAGTGAATATAAAATTGTTTTATATTGTGTTGATTGGTTTATTGAGTAGTTTATGGATTCTGGTCGATGTGTGGGACGCCACAACATTGATAGGGATCTCTAAACGCTTGTATAGAACAATTCGACACAGTATTGTTTTAAAGAGGTAAATGAAATAATTTTACCCAGAAATAATTTCTATATAAAAAGTATCATTTTAAATATATATATATATTTCTACCTATTTGTTGGGTTACCTGTTCGGGTTTTCCAATATAAATTATAAAGGTAGATAAGGTGGTAGTGTGAGTAACACAACTACCAATAGTTAGAATTTGAGTGTTGAGGTTGGAAGTGTATCTGTCGAGACTGTAGACCCAATACCGTCTCGAGTAAGTTTTGCTATGGTAAAGGATTTCATTGATCTTCGAAGGAAACTGTAATGGTTCGGAGTTTATCTCTGAAGTTTGGATGAGTAGAGTTGGATCTGTCGATGAGGCAGAAGCGAGTGATGGTACCTTGATACCTCAGGTAATAGTAGCTGTATGATGAGATACAGTGACGATGGATGTTCCCGAAGATGTTTTCTTTGGAACAGGATTAAGGAAGTGTGAATGCTTCGGTGTTGTGGTTGAGTTCAGCATGAAGTTTCTGCTTTGGTTTGAAGTTCGAGTTTCTCGAAGATCTTTGGAGTAGGAAGACCTTGACATCAGTGTCAGCAGTGCAGCTCAGAGTATTCTGTGCATTGGCAGGAAGTTTTCTGGATGAGCAGTTTTTCTGGAAGTGAAGTTCAGAAGCAGCAGAGTGGATCCATTTCTTCGATAAATTGGATAAATAAGTGTAAGCTGTTCTGATTGGTAAAGAGGAACAGTTTTTCTTTGGAAATAGGTTGGGTTGATCGCAAAAGTGACTTGTGATTGCTGAGTGTTCTCTTGTGTTGTCAGAGTTTTTCTGGATGTCTTCAGAAAAGTCAGAAGTTTGTCCGCATCTGAAGGTTGAGTTTTCTTATCGACTGGATTCCAGGAGTGGTACGGGTGGTTCAGCCTAGTTGAAGGATAGTTCCTAGAGATAGAGTTGGGTGAAGCAGCTCAAGTTTTGATGGAGTATCTGAGTTTTCCTGTTGAATCTGTTGAACCATTTTTCTAGATGAGTTGTTCAGTCTTTGTTTGTGTTCTCCATCAGTATTCTTATCTACTTCAGATCAGAGTTGTGCAGCAGAAGCAGTTTGGAAGTGCATCTGTCTCATTTTTGGATAGGAGAAGTAAGTTCAGTCTTCTATTGTTTGAGGAGTAAAGTTGTGGATCTCTTCCTTGTTTTGATTTGGATAAGTATTTGGTCTTCCGGATTGAATTGTCAGTTTGGACAACTGGAATTTGTTGTATTTTACGTATCTCTAAGGGAGTACGTATTTGATCTATCTTTGGTTTTGGAACCAGCAGTTCAGGAGGTTTGGTAGTTGAGTCAGACTCGTCTGTAGTCTGATATCCTGTCTAGTTCTGTAGATCTAGATGAGTAGGAACCCTGTAGCTTCGTAGTTTAGATTGTTTGTAGAGCGAGTGTCCCGGTATATATATACTTGGGGAAACTCGAGGAAATTTTATCCAGAATTTTGTCTGGATAATTAGAATTGTTTGATTGGATGATTGTTTGCTATGGTTGTTAGCATATGGCTGATAATATATGCTTGTTAAATATTGAATAGATTATTAAATTACCTTTGTTTAAATTTCGGGGACGAAATTATTTTAAGGGGGAAGGAATGTGATATCCCGGGAATTTGGACAATATCAATTTAATAATCTGCATTGGAAATTAAATTGATTTGATGATCTTTGTTAATAAAATTGAATAAATTTAATAATCTAATTAAATAAATATTTAATTAGTGATTTATCTTTTAAAAGTTTAATAGAATATTTTCTATTTATAATACATATGTATAATTGTATATATTATAAATAGATGAGTTGGTCTGAATTTAACAAATGAAATTATGTTTTCAAATTTCTAATATGTTGGGTAATTTGGAAATCATGATTTAATTTAAAACTATTAAGCTTTTTGATAAATAACTATATAGTTTTAAAATACATAATATAAATGTTTAATTGTTTAAAATAGATTTTTAGCTTAAGTTCAAATTTAAATAAAAAGGTTTGTTTATTTCTTTTTAAATATTACTTGAGATATATGATTTAAAAATAGAAGTAATTTATAATCTCTTTTATAAATTATTTAAATTTGTCAAATTTGATATTTTCAAATAATAATTATAATACTTTGTTTTTATAAAAATAAATAGACTTTAAATAAAATAGGATTGTTATTGTAAATTTAAATTGAATATGAATTTGGATTTATAATAGAAATTCAAAAGAGAAATATTTTAAAATATTTTGGATTTAAAATATAGATATAAGATTTTATTTATATATATATTGGTTATTTACATTTTCTTTAAAGTAATTTATATACATATACATATTAGGTAAGTATTTATAAATAGTAAACTAGTGTAAAAAGCTTTTATTCACATTTTAAAAATATATAAAATTATGTATTAAATACTTAAAAGACAAATGTCATTATATTAAGGCCTAATGTGACATGTGTTAACTAATTAATAATACAATGAGACAAGTGTCATTTAATTTTATTTTTCTTTTATTTTTATTTATAGATAATTTCAGTTTATATAAACAAACATCTTCAATTTTCTTTTTCTTTTCAAAAACCTCCTTTCTAAACAAAGAAATGAAGTAATCTCAGATCATCAAAACCTGAAAACAAACAGATCAAAAACAGATCTGTGATTAAATTTCTTTTCTAACTCCTTCTATTCAAAACCAAGAATAAACTCAATCAAATCCTCATAAACAAATCTGAAATCAATTCAAGAAGCCTGTCTGCATTCTCTTCAACCTGAAATCAAGAGCATGTAACATCTTCATGATGCAATCTGAAGCAAGAAAGCAAAGCCTGCATTTCTTTTCAAATCTGGAAGAGTGCATGCAGTTTTTAAAAGCTAAGATCAAAAGCAAGATATCAGTTAAGCTAAAGCATTCCAGTTTCCAATTTTAAAAACAATTCAGGATTTCAAAAATCAGAGGCTCTGCTTCTTTTAAAATTAGGTGAGTAACATCATTTTTAAAGTTTTAAGTATATAAAATAAGGTTGCATGATAAATATCTGAAGCCAAATATGTTTGTATGATTTTATAAGTAAACTATCTGGATGTATTTATGAGTGCTTGGATGTTGAAATTATATATCTCTGTTTACAGTTTCATGTTCTAGTCTTGTGATCAAAATTCATATTCACCTGAACACATTATTGTTAGGACTTAAGATCTAAATAAAATTTGTTTGTTTGATCAAGAAATAAAGTTTAAAAATTGATTTAAATAAATTACAAATTTAAATGTGCTCTGGAATTCAAAATCAGTTCAAGCTCAAGAAGAGTAAAAACTCAAACATCCTATTTTCTTGTTTCAGACATATGAGTTAAAAACACAATTGAAACCATGATTTTTGAAAGAGAAATCATAATTTTTATTTTAGTTTTGGATATGAATTTCTGAGTTGAACAGAAATTAGTTTATGGGTAGTATCTGGTGATCTCCGTGATCGGAGAGGATGGCGTCTTCACTGATGGTAGTGGAGTAATAGAGGAATGTGGGAAAAATACTAGGCAGTTGATCGAAGCATGGTGGAGACAACAGGAGGTCGATGTTGTTTTTAAACCTAGTTTATATGGTGGAAGGAAATCTATTCATCACGGCAACTCTATTGGTTCGAGTTCAACAAAACTTGGGAGAATGGTAGATAGGGCATATGCGAAGTCATGGCCGGAGTCTCTGGCATTCTGGTGATCAGTAGTGGGAAGACGAGGTGAATTTCAGGTGGTCAATGGTTCCAGTTTTTAGCTTGAGGGTTCGATTTTGTTCGAATTCGTGTTGGAGGTCGTCTCGAAATTCTGGGTGGTCGAATCGAGAGAGAAGGTCGACAACGACTTGCTGGTAGTAGCGGAGATGATCGGAGCAACGGCGAAGTGTTGTGCACGTGCACGTATATGTCTGGGTATCTTCTGTGTGTCTGGGGAAGAAGGAAGAGGCAACTCGAAGGAGGATTCGTGATATTGGGTTGTGGACTCGAAGTAGCTCTCGTGATTTTGAGGGAGAGTCTCGAGTTAATTAAGTATAACAAGTTTCAACAGAACCTGTTTTGCCCAGTTTTTAAATTTTAAAATAGAATTTAAAAACTGAAATTTAAATATAAAAGTAAAGTTTAAATAAGTTTAAATCTAGTTTTAAATCTGGAGTTTAAGTTAAAATTCTCAGTTTTTAAATAAGATAAAGTTTTTAAATTTTGAATTGACTTAACTACTTTAAAAGGAGTTAAGTAGTTTGATTTTCAAATTAAAGTTTTAAATTGTAGATAGATTTTAAATCTTAAATTTAAAATGAAATTTAAAAGTAAATTGTTTTAAATGCTTTATTAATGATAATTTAATCATTAATAAGAATAAAGTGTTATTTTAAAGATAATTAAGATTTAATAATTTAGGATAAAATAAATTATTAAGGTAATTGAAAGTTAATTAATCAATTTAATTAAATTATGATTTGGATTAATAAATTTAATAATTAAGGGTTTAAATTGATTAAGTAAAGTTTAATTAAATTAATTAAAGGTTAATTAATTTGAAAATTAAGGATCATTAATTTTATAAGTTAAGATTATAAATTAATGGTTAGGAATAAAATTATTAAAGTAATTAAGGTTTAATTAAGTTATTGTTAAGTACTTAACCAATTTAGTAATTAGAGATTAATAAATTGGTTATTAAGATTTATTAATTTAGAATTAATAATAATTAATATAAGTTAATTACTTAAGGAAAGTAATTAAATAATTGTTAATGAAGTCATTAACTATGGATTATTAAATAATTAATTAATAGGATTAATTTTGATAATTAATTAGTTGAATTAATTTAAGAATAATCATTTATGAAATTGTTTAAATGTAATTACTTATTGGAAGTAATTAAGAATTAATTACTTATTGTAATTAATTGAAGTTAATTTGATATAGTTAAATTAATTAATTAAGTTTAATTAATTTAGAATAATCAAGAGATGATTTGATAATAATTACTTAATGTAATTATTAAGGTAAGTTTATTTAGAGAAGTAAATAATAAGATAATTACTGGAAGTAATTAGTTGAATAAATGATTTTATTAATAGAAGTAATTTGAGTTAATTACTTTGAATAATTAATCAAGGGATTAATTAAGAAATTAATTAAGGAGTAATTAATTTAGTTAATGAAAGTAATTAAGGGTAATTAATTACTGATTGAAGATTAATCAAGGGTGATTAATAAATGTTGTTTAATTAAAGATTAATTACTTAATGTAATTAATTTAATTAAGTAATTTATAATTAAGTTGTAATTAAGGATCATTAATTAATATAATTAATGATGTAATTAAGATTGGTTAATTAAGTAATAATTAATAAATGAAGTAATTAATCAATGTAATTAATTAAGGATTAATGTAATTAATTATAGTTGATTAAGTTAATTAATTTTAGTAAATTAATTAATGAAGTAATTAAAGGTTAATTACAATAAGTGGTTAAGGATAATTAATTTAAGTAATTAATTGAGAATAAATTACTTGAATGTAATCAAAAGATAATTAATCAAGATGATTAATTGAAATGAATTATTAGAGGATAATTAATTAATTGATTGTAATTAATTAATGGTTAAGTAAGAAGGATTTATAAAATGAAGTAATTAATTTAATTCAATTTAAATTAAGATGATATAAATCATTACTTATGAATGGGTGTTAGTATTGAATACTTGGCATTGATTGATATCTCTGATGAGATATATGCTGTGTGATATGGATGTTAGTTGAATTGTATGGATTATCTGATAATGTTGATTATCTGTTGTGAATTATCTTTCTATGTGTATAAAGATAATAAATTGGATTGTTTTAACCTTAAAACAACTTGGCCCTTAAAAGATACGTTTTGGATTTCGATGAGACAGGGATCGGGTTTCCGTATACCGGATTTCCAGGTCTGGAGACCCGAATACCACATCAATCCAAATTAACGATAGGTCGTGAATCAAGTGAAGATGAAGATTCAGAGTGCAAGGGTTATTGTCGTTAACTCTGAGGGTGATTCCAAAACGAGTGTAACGAGATAATGCCTTCGGTTTCGTTCGAACCCGGAACGAACTTGTATGGATTGAATGCTTTCAGCACATCGTCAGGTGGACGATGAGCATTCTAAGATAGATGTGTTCTTTTTAAAGGTAATCGTGACCTCAAGCCTCACAAACCGGGAATGGCTAAAACAGGGGAGGTGCAGCAAGGTTAGTGGGTAGCACCCAAGTAGGACAAGGTTACCTCTGTCTAGATGTCCCTTTTTATTTCGGCTTAGTGGTGCGGTTGCTGATCCCAACCGTGAGGTATCTTGTGCGGGAATTATCCAGTAAGGGATGTTCCGACCTTGTGTTGCAGGGGATTGGGAGTGATCCTCGGTACGGTGATCTAGGCCACGTACTGTGACGGGCGGTACCCCGGTAGCCCTGCCATTGTATGGAATCCAAACTCCAATAAGTGCCGTACGTATTAGTTGTGCCCAACTATGTTGAAATGTGAGATGTAAGCATTTCAGCTATTTCTGTATTTTACTTGAAAACCCTAGACCCTATTATAATACAATCGAATTTCCTATCAAATGTTTTGGTTAGCGTAAGGTAAAAACTTACCCATGTTTATTTGTGGGAAGTCTTACGTGATACTTTTTCTTTCAAAAGGTTTTGAAGTTAAACAAGTTTAACCTGTTACTCACACCAGACCCATGTCTGACCCAAGTTGTTTATTTCTGTTTTATAAACTCTTGGGTACTCAAATTTTTACGAGTAGCCAAGGGATTCAGGTTAGCCTTGACGAATTGTGGAGGAGCAATGGAGCAGGAGGCTTCGGCGTTGTAGATAGATAGTAGTTTCCGCTGTGTTGATTTTGTATTGATCTCTGTATTGGATTGAGATGTAATAACTAGACAGAAGATTATAACTGTCTAGTATATGATGTGTAATCTATGTAACTCTGATAAGTGTTGTATATGATACTATGTAATATTTATGTGATATAATATATTTTGTTTCGTTCCGCTGTGAGATTCTGATGTGTTGTTATTCTTTCTTTCTCTTCTTTTCTATTTCTCACCCTTTTCTTTCTTATTAGCGATACGACTTTCTATGGAGAGAAAGTCGTGGTCGTTACAGTTGGTATCAGAGCTTAGGCTAGCGATAACCTTGGCTCTGGTGGGAATTTTGAGAATAGATATGAGCGCGTATTTGTTAGTGAATATAAAATTGTTTTATATTGTGTTGATTGGTTTATTGAGTAGTTTATGGATTCTGGTCGATGTGTGGGACGCCACAACATTGATAGGGATCTCTAAACGCTTGTATAGAACAATTCGACACAGTATTGTTTTAAAGAGGTAAATGAAATAATTTTACCCAGAAATAATTTCTATATAAAAAGTATCATTTTAAATATATATATATATTTCTACCTATTTGTTGGGTTACCTGTTCGGGTTTTCCAATATAAATTATAAAGGTAGATAAGGTGGTAGTGTGAGTAACACAACTACCAATAGTTAGAATTTGAGTGTTGAGGTTGGAAGTGTATCTGTCGAGACTGTAGACCCAATACCGTCTCGAGTAAGTTTTGCTATGGTAAAGGATTTCATTGATCTTCGAAGGAAACTGTAATGGTTCGGAGTTTATCTCTGAAGTTTGGATGAGTAGAGTTGGATCTGTCGATGAGGCAGAAGCGAGTGATGGTACCTTGATACCTCAGGTAATAGTAGCTGTATGATGAGATACAGTGACGATGGATGTTCCCGAAGATGTTTTCTTTGGAACAGGATTAAGGAAGTGTGAATGCTTCGGTGTTGTGGTTGAGTTCAGCATGAAGTTTCTGCTTTGGTTTGAAGTTCGAGTTTCTCGAAGATCTTTGGAGTAGGAAGACCTTGACATCAGTGTCAGCAGTGCAGCTCAGAGTATTCTGTGCATTGGCAGGAAGTTTTCTGGATGAGCAGTTTTTCTGGAAGTGAAGTTCAGAAGCAGCAGAGTGGATCCATTTCTTCGATAAATTGGATAAATAAGTGTAAGCTGTTCTGATTGGTAAAGAGGAACAGTTTTTCTTTGGAAATAGGTTGGGTTGATCGCAAAAGTGACTTGTGATTGCTGAGTGTTCTCTTGTGTTGTCAGAGTTTTTCTGGATGTCTTCAGAAAAGTCAGAAGTTTGTCCGCATCTGAAGGTTGAGTTTTCTTATCGACTGGATTCCAGGAGTGGTACGGGTGGTTCAGCCTAGTTGAAGGATAGTTCCTAGAGATAGAGTTGGGTGAAGCAGCTCAAGTTTTGATGGAGTATCTGAGTTTTCCTGTTGAATCTGTTGAACCATTTTTCTAGATGAGTTGTTCAGTCTTTGTTTGTGTTCTCCATCAGTATTCTTATCTACTTCAGATCAGAGTTGTGCAGCAGAAGCAGTTTGGAAGTGCATCTGTCTCATTTTTGGATAGGAGAAGTAAGTTCAGTCTTCTATTGTTTGAGGAGTAAAGTTGTGGATCTCTTCCTTGTTTTGATTTGGATAAGTATTTGGTCTTTCGGATTGAATTGTCAGTTTGGACAACTGGAATTTGTTGTATTTTACGTATCTCTAAGGGAGTACGTATTTGATCTATCTTTGGTTTTGGAACCAGCAGTTCAGGAGGTTTGGTAGTTGAGTCAGACTCGTCTGTAGTCTGATATCCTGTCTAGTTCTGTAGATCTAGATGAGTAGGAACCCTGTAGCTTCGTAGTTTAGATTGTTTGTAGAGCGAGTGTCCCGGTATATATATACTTGGGGAAACTCGAGGAAATTTTATCCAGAATTTTGTCTGGATAATTAGAATTGTTTGATTGGATGATTGTTTGCTATGGTTGTTAGCATATGGCTGATAATATATGCTTGTTAAATATTGAATAGATTATTAAATTACCTTTGTTTAAATTTCGGGGACGAAATTATTTTAAGGGGGAAGGAATGTGATATCCCGGGAATTTGGACAATATCAATTTAATAATCTGCATTGGAAATTAAATTGATTTGATGATCTTTGTTAATAAAATTGAATAAATTTAATAATCTAATTAAATAAATATTTAATTAGTGATTTATCTTTTAAAAGTTTAATAGAATATTTTCTATTTATAATACATATGTATAATTGTATATATTATAAATAGATGAGTTGGTCTGAATTTAACAAATGAAATTATGTTTTCAAATTTCTAATATGTTGGGTAATTTGGAAATCATGATTTAATTTAAAACTATTAAGCTTTTTGATAAATAACTATATAGTTTTAAAATACATAATATAAATGTTTAATTGTTTAAAATAGATTTTTAGCTTAAGTTCAAATTTAAATAAAAAGGTTTGTTTATTTCTTTTTAAATATTACTTGAGATATATGATTTAAAAATAGAAGTAATTTATAATATCTTTTATAAATTATTTAAATTTGTCAAATTTGATATTTTCAAATAATAATTATAATACTTTGTTTTTATAAAAATAAATAGACTTTAAATAAAATAGGATTGTTATTGTAAATTTAAATTGAATATGAATTTGGATTTATAATAGAAATTCAAAAGAGAAATATTTTAAAATATTTTGGATTTAAAATATAGATATAAGATTTTATTTATATATATATTGGTTATTTACATTTTCTTTAAAGTAATTTATATACATATACATATTAGGTAAGTATTTATAAATAGTAAACTAGTGTAAAAAGCTTTTATTCACATTTTAAAAATATATAAAATTATGTATTAAATACTTAAAAGACAAATGTCATTATATTAAGGCCTAATGTGACATGTGTTAACTAATTAATAATACAATGAGACAAGTGTCATTTAATTTTATTTTTCTTTTATTTTTATTTATAGATAATTTCAGTTTATATAAACAAACATCTTCAATTTTCTTTTTCTTTTCAAAAACCTCCTTTCTAAACAAAGAAATGAAGTAATCTCAAATCATCAAAACCTGAAAATAAACAGATCAAAAACAGATCTGTGATTAAATTTCTTTTCTAACTCCTTCTATTCAAAACCAAGAATAAACTCAATCAAATCCTCATAAACAAATCTGAAATCAATTCAAGAAGCCTGTCTGCATTCTCTTCAACCTGAAATCAAGAGCATGTAACATCTTCATGATGCAATCTGAAGCAAGAAAGCAAAGCCTGCATTTCTTTTCAAATCTGGAAGAGTGCATGCAGTTTTTAAAAGCTAAGATCAAAAGCAAGATATCAGTTAAGCTAAAGCATTCCAGTTTCCAATCTTAAAAACAATTCAGGATTTCAAAAATCAGAGGCTCTGCTTCTTTTAAAATTAGGTGAGTAACATCATTTTTAAAGTTTTAAGTATATAAAATAAGGTTGCATGATAAATATCTGAAGCCAAATATGTTTGTATGATTTTATAAGTAAACTATCTGGATGTATTTATGAGTGCTTGGATGTTGAAATTATATATCTCTGTTTACAGTTTCATGTTCTAGTCTTGTGATCAAAATTCATATTCACCTGAACACATTATTGTTAGGACTTAAGATCTAAATAAAATTTGTTTGTTTGATCAAGAAATAAAGTTTAAAAATTGATTTAAATAAATTACAAATTTAAATGTGCTCTGGAATTCAAAATCAGTTCAAGCTCAAGAAGAGTAAAAACTCAAACATCCTATTTTCTTGTTTCAGACATATGAGTTAAAAACACAATTGAAACCATGATTTTTGAAAGAGAAATCATAATTTTTATTTTAGTTTTGGATATGAATTTCTGAGTTGAACAGAAATTAGTTTATGGGTAGTATCTGGTGATCTCCGTGATCGGAGAGGATGGCGTCTTCACTGATGGTAGTGGAGTAATAGAGGAATGTGGGAAAAATACTAGGCAGTTGATCGAAGCATGGTGGAGACAACAGGAGGTCGATGTTGTTTTTAAACCTAGTTTATATGGTGGAAGGAAATCTATTCATCACGGCAACTCTATTGGTTCGAGTTCAACAAAACTTGGGAGAATGGTAGATAGGGCATATGCGAAGTCATGGCCGGAGTCTCTGGCATTTTGGTGATCAGTAGTGGGAAGACGAGGTGAATTTCAGGTGGTCAATGGTTCCAGTTTTTAGCTTGAGGGTTCGATTTTGTTCGAATTCGTGTTGGAGGTCGTCTCGAAATTCTGGGTGGTCGAATCGAGAGAGAAGGTCGACAACGACTTGCTGGTAGTAGCGGAGATGATCGGAGCAACGGCGAAGTGTTGTGCACGTGCACGTATATGTCTGGGTATCTTCTGTGTGTCTGGGGAAGAAGGAAGAGGCAACTCGAAGGAGGATTCGTGATATTGGGTTGTGGACTCGAAGTAGCTCTCGTGATTTTGAGGGAGAGTCTCGAGTTAATTAAGTATAACAAGTTTCAACAGAACCTGTTTTGCCCAGTTTTTAAATTTTAAAATAGAATTTAAAAACTGAAGTTTAAATATAAAAGTAAAGTTTAAATAAGTTTAAATCTAGTTTTAAATCTGGAGTTTAAGTTAAAATTCTCAGTTTTTAAATAAGATAAAGTTTTTAAATTTTGAATTGACTTAACTACTTTAAAAGGAGTTAAGTAGTTTGAATTTTAAATTAAAGTTTTAAATTGTAGATAGATTTTAAATCTTAAATTTAAAATGAAATTTAAAAGTAAATTGTTTTAAATGCTTTATTAATGATAATTTAATCATTAATAAGAATAAAGTGTTATTTTAAAGATAATTAAGATTTAATAATTTAGGATAAAATAAATTATTAAGGTAATTGAAAGTTAATTAATCAATTTAATTAAATTATGAATTGGATTAATAAATTTAATAATTAAGGGTTTAAATTGATTAAGTAAAGTTTAATTAAATTAATTAAAGGTTAATTAATTTGAAAATTAAGGATCATTAATTTTATAAGTTAAGATTATAAATTAATGGTTAGGAATAAAATTATTAAAGTAATTAAGGTTTAATTAAGTTATTGTTAAGTACTTAACCAATTTAGTAATTAGAGATTAATAAATTGGTTATTAAGATTTAATAATTTAGAATTAATAATAATTAATATAAGTTAATTACTTAAGGAAAGTAATTAAATAATTGTTAATGAAGTCATTAACTATGGATTATTAAATAATTAATTAATAGGATTAATTTTGATAATTAATTAGTTGAATTAATTTAAGAATAATCATTTATGAAATTGTTTAAATGTAATTACTTATTGGAAGTAATTAAGAATTAATTACTTATTGTAATTAATTGAAGTTAATTTGATATAGTTAAATTAATTAATTAAGTTTAATTAATTTAGAATAATCAAGAGATGATTTGATAATAATTACTTAATGTAATTATTAAGGTAAGTTTATTTAGAGAAGTAAATAATAAGATAATTACTGGAAGTAATTAGTTGAATAAATGATTTTATTAATAGAAGTAATTTGAGTTAATTACTTTGAATAATTAATCAAGGGATTAATTAAGAAATTAATTAAGGAGTAATTAATTTAGTTAATGAAAGTAATTAAGGGTAATTAATTACTGATTGAAGATTAATCAAGGGTGATTAATAAATGTTGTTTAATTAAAGATTAATTACTTAATGTAATTAATTTAATTAAGTAATTTATAATTAAGTTGTAATTAAGGATCATTAATTAATATAATTAATGATGTAATTAAGATTGGTTAATTAAGTAATAATTAATAAATGAAGTAATTAATCAATGTAATTAATTAAGGATTAATGTAATTAATTATAGTTGATTAAGTTAATTAATTTTAGTAAATTAATTAATGAAGTAATTAAAGGTTAATTACAATAAGTGGTTAAGGATAATTAATTTAAGTAATTAATTGAGAATAAATTACTTGAATGTAATCAAAAGATAATTAATCAAGATGATTAATTGAAATGAATTATTAGAGGATAATTAATTAATTGATTGTAATTAATTAATGGTTAAGTAAGAAGGATTTATAAAATGAAGTAATTAATTTAATTCAATTTAAATTAAGATGATATAAATCATTACTTATGAATGGGTGTTAGTATTGAATACTTGGCATTGATTGATATCTCTGATGAGATATATGCTGTGTGATATGGATGTTAGTTGAATTGTATGGATTATCTGATAATGTTGATTATCTGTTGTGAATTATCTTTCTATGTGTATAAAGATAATAAATTGGATTGTTTTAACCTTAAAACAACTTGGCCCTTAAAAGATACGTTTTGGATTTCAATGAGACAGGGATCGGGTTTCCGTATACCAGATTTCCAGGTCTGGAGACCCGAATACCACATCAATCCAAATTAACGATAGGTCGTGAATCAAGTGAAGATGAAGATTCAGAGTGCAAGGGTTATTGTCGTTAACTCTGAGGGTGATTCCAAAACGAGTGTAACGAGATAATGCCTTCGGTTTCGTTCGAACCCGGAATGAACTTGTATGGATTGAATGCTTTCAGCACATCGTCAGGTGGACGATGAGCATTCTAAGATAGATGTGTTCTTTTTAAAGGTAATCGTGACCTCAAGCCTCACAAACCGGGAATGGCTAAAACAGGGGAGGTGCAGCAAGGTTAGTGGGTAGCACCCAAGTAGGACAAGGTTACCTCTGTCTAGATGTCCCTTTTTATTTCGGCTTAGTGGTGCGGTTGCTGATCCCAACCGTGAGGTATCTTGTGCGGGAATTATCCAGTAAGGGATGTTCCGACCTTGTGTTGCAGGGGATTGGGAGTGATCCTCGGTACGGTGATCTAGGCCACGTACTGTGACGGGCGGTACCCCGGTAGCCCTGCCATTGTATGGAATCCAAACTCCAATAAGTGCCGTACGTATTAGTTGTGCCCAACTATGTTGAAATGTGAGATGTAAGCATTTCAGCTATTTCTGTATTTTACTTGAAAACCCTAGACCCTATTATAATACAATCGAATTTCCTATCAAATGTTTTGGTTAGCGTAAGGTAAAAACTTACCCATGTTTATTTGTGGGAAGTCTTACGTGATACTTTTTCTTTCAAAAGGTTTTGAAGTTAAACAAGTTTAACCTGTTACTCACACCAGACCCATGTCTGACCCAAGTTGTTTATTTCTGTTTTATAAACTCTTGGGTACTCAAATTTTTACGAGTAGCCAAGGGATTCAGGTTAGCCTTGACGAATTGTGGAGGAGCAATGGAGCAGGAGGCTTCGGCATTGTAGATAGATAGTAGTTTCCGCTGTGTTGATTTTGTATTGATCTCTGTATTGGATTGAGATGTAATAACTAGACAGAAGATTATAACTGTCTAGTATATGATGTGTAATCTATGTAACTCTGATAAGTGTTGTATATGATACTATGTAATATTTATGTGATATAATATATTTTGTTTCGTTCCGCTGTGAGATTCTGATGTGTTGTTATTCTTTCTTTCTCTTCTTTTCTATTTCTCACCCTTTTCTTTCTTATTAGCGATACGACTTTCTATGGAGAGAAAGTCGTGGTCGTTACAGTTGGTATCAGAGCTTAGGCTAGCGATAACCTTGGCTCTGGTGGGAATTTTGAGAGTATTAATAGATATGAGCGCGTATTTGTTAGTGAATATAAAATTGTTTTATATTGTGTTGATTGGTTTATTGAGTAGTTTATGGATTCTGGTCGATGTGTGGGACGCCACAACATTGATAGGGATCTCTAAACGCTTGTATAGAACAATTCGACACAGTATTGTTTTAAAGAGGTAAATGAAATAATTTTACCCAGAAATAATTTCTATATAAAAAGTATCATTTTAAATATATATATATATTTCTACCTATTTGTTGGGTTACCTGTTCGGGTTTTCCAATATAAATTATAAAGGTAGATAAGGTGGTAGTGTGAGTAACACAACTACCAATAGTTAGAATTTGAGTGTTGAGGTTGGAAGTGTATCTGTCGAGACTGTAGACCCAATACCGTCTCGAGTAAGTTTTGCTATGGTAAAGGATTTCATTGATCTTCGAAGGAAATTGTAATGGTTCGGAGTTTATCTCTGAAGTTTGGATGAGTAGAGTTGGATCTGTCGATGAGGCAGAAGCGAGTGATGGTACCTTGATACCTCAGGTAATAGTAGCTGTATGATGAGATACAGTGACGATGGATGTTCCCGAAGATGTTTTCTTTGGAACAGGATTAAGGAAGTGTGAATGCTTCGGTGTTGTGGTTGAGTTCAGCATGAAGTTTCTGCTTTGGTTTGAAGTTCGAGTTTCTCGAAGATCTTTGGAGTAGGAAGACCTTGACATCAGTGTCAGCAGTGCAGCTCAGAGTATTCTGTGCATTGGCAGGAAGTTTTCTGGATGAGCAGTTTTTCTGGAAGTGAAGTTCAGAAGCAGCAGAGTGGATCCATTTCTTCGATAAATTGGATAAATAAGTGTAAGCTGTTCTGATTGGTAAAGAGGAACAGTTTTTCTTTGGAAATAGGTTGGGTTGATCGCAAAAGTGACTTGTGATTGCTGAGTGTTCTCTTGTGTTGTCAGAGTTTTTCTGGATGTCTTCAGAAAAGTCAGAAGTTTGTCCGCATCTGAAGGTTGAGTTTTCTTATCGACTGGATTCCAGGAGTGGTACGGGTGGTTCAGCCTAGTTGAAGGATAGTTCCTAGAGATAGAGTTGGGTGAAGCAGCTCAAGTTTTGATGGAGTATCTGAGTTTTCCTGTTGAATCTGTTGAACCATTTTTCTAGATGAGTTGTTCAGTCTTTGTTTGTGTTCTCCATCAGTATTCTTATCTACTTCAGATCAGAGTTGTGCAGCAGAAGCAGTTTGGAAGTGCATCTGTCTCATTTTTGGATAGGAGAAGTAAGTTCAGTCTTCTATTGTTTGAGGAGTAAAGTTGTGGATCTCTTCCTTGTTTTGATTTGGATAAGTATTTGGTCTTCCGGATTGAATTGTCAGTTTGGACAACTGGAATTTGTTGTATTTTACGTATCTCTAAGGGAGTACGTATTTGATCTATCTTTGGTTTTGGAACCAGCAGTTCAGGAGGTTTGGTAGTTGAGTCAGACTCGTCTGTAGTCTGATATCCTGTCTAGTTCTGTAGATCTAGATGAGTAGGAACCCTGTAGCTTCGTAGTTTAGATTGTTTGTAGAGCGAGTGTCCCGGTATATATATACTTGGGGAAACTCGAGGAAATTTTATCCAGAATTTTGTCTGGATAATTAGAATTGTTTGATTGGATGATTGTTTGCTATGGTTGTTAGCATATGGCTGATAATATATGCTTGTTAAATATTGAATAGATTATTAAATTACCTTTGTTTAAATTTCGGGGATGAAATTATTTTAAGGGGGAAGGAATGTGATATCCCGGGAATTTGGACAATATCAATTTAATAATCTGCATTGGAAATTAAATTGATTTGATGATCTTTGTTAATAAAATTGAATAAATTTAATAATCTAATTAAATAAATATTTAATTAGTGATTTATCTTTTAAAAGTTTAATAGAATATTTTCTATTTATAATACATATGTATAATTGTATATATTATAAATAGATGAGTTGGTCTGAATTTAACAAATGAAATTATGTTTTCAAATTTCTAATATGTTGGGTAATTTGGAAATCATGATTTAATTTAAAACTATTAAGCTTTTTGATAAATAACTATATAGTTTTAAAATACATAATATAAATGTTTAATTGTTTAAAATAGATTTTTAGCTTAAGTTCAAATTTAAATAAAAAGGTTTGTTTATTTCTTTTTAAATATTACTTGAGATATATGATTTAAAAATAGAAGTAATTTATAATCTCTTTTATAAATTATTTAAATTTGTCAAATTTGATATTTTCAAATAATAATTATAATACTTTGTTTTTATAAAAATAAATAGACTTTAAATAAAATAGGATTGTTATTGTAAATTTAAATTGAATATGAATTTGGATTTATAATAGAAATTCAAAAGAGAAATATTTTAAAATATTTTGGATTTAAAATATAGATATAAGATTTTATTTATATATATATTGGTTATTTACATTTTCTTTAAAGTAATTTATATACATATACATATTAGGTAAGTATTTATAAATAGTAAACTAGTGTAAAAAGCTTTTATTCACATTTTAAAAATATATAAAATTATGTATTAAATACTTAAAAGACAAATGTCATTATATTAAGGCCTAATGTGACATGTGTTAACTAATTAATAATACAATGAGACAAGTGTCATTTAATTTTATTTTTCTTTTATTTTTATTTATAGATAATTTCAGTTTATATAAACAAACATCTTCAATTTTCTTTTTCTTTTCAAAAACCTCCTTTCTAAACAAAGAAATGAAGTAATCTCAGATCATCAAAACCTGAAAACAAACAGATCAAAAACAGATCTGTGATTAAATTTCTTTTCTAACTCCTTCTATTCAAAACCAAGAATAAACTCAATCAAATCCTCATAAACAAATCTGAAATCAATTCAAGAAGCCTGTCTGCATTCTCTTCAACCTGAAATCAAGAGCATGTAACATCTTCATGATGCAATCTGAAGCAAGAAAGCAAAGCCTGCATTTCTTTTCAAATCTGGAAGAGTGCATGCAGTTTTTAAAAGCTAAGATCAAAAGCAAGATATCAGTTAAGCTAAAGCATTCCAGTTTCCAATTTTAAAAACAATTCAGGATTTCAAAAATCAGAGGCTCTGCTTCTTTTAAAATTAGGTGAGTAACATCATTTTTAAAGTTTTAAGTATATAAAATAAGGTTGCATGATAAATATCTGAAGCCAAATATGTTTGTATGATTTTATAAGTAAACTATCTGGATGTATTTATGAGTGCTTGGATGTTGAAATTATATATCTCTGTTTACAGTTTCATGTTCTAGTCTTGTGATCAAAATTCATATTCACCTGAACACATTATTGTTAGGACTTAAGATCTAAATAAAATTTGTTTGTTTGATCAAGAAATAAAGTTTAAAAATTGATTTAAATAAATTACAAATTTAAATGTGCTCTGGAATTCAAAATCAGTTCAAGCTCAAGAAGAGTAAAAACTCAAACATCCTATTTTCTTGTTTCAGACATATGAGTTAAAAACACAATTGAAACCATGATTTTTGAAAGAGAAATCATAATTTTTATTTTAGTTTTGGATATGAATTTCTGAGTTGAACAGAAATTAGTTTATGGGTAGTATCTGGTGATCTCCGTGATCGGAGAGGATGGCGTCTTCACTGATGGTAGTGGAGTAATAGAGGAATGTGGGAAAAATACTAGGCAGTTGATCGAAGCATGGTGGAGACAACAGGAGGTCGATGTTGTTTTTAAACCTAGTTTATATGGTGGAAGGAAATCTATTCATCACGGCAACTCTATTGGTTCGAGTTCAACAAAACTTGGGAGAATGGTAGATAGGGCATATGCGAAGTCATGGCCGGAGTCTCTGGCATTCTGGTGATCAGTAGTGGGAAGACGAGGTGAATTTCAGGTGGTCAATGGTTCCAGTTTTTAGCTTGAGGGTTCGATTTTGTTCGAATTCGTGTTGGAGGTCGTCTCGAAATTCTGGGTGGTCGAATCGAGAGAGAAGGTCGACAACGACTTGCTGGTAGTAGCGGAGATGATCGGAGCAACGGCGAAGTGTTGTGCACGTGCACGTATATGTCTGGGTATCTTCTGTGTGTCTGGGGAAGAAGGAAGAGGCAACTCGAAGGAGGATTCGTGATATTGGGTTGTGGACTCGAAGTAGCTCTCGTGATTTTGAGGGAGAGTCTCGAGTTAATTAAGTATAACAAGTTTCAACAGAACCTGTTTTGCCCAGTTTTTAAATTTTAAAATAGAATTTAAAAACTGAAGTTTAAATATAAAAGTAAAGTTTAAATAAGTTTAAATCTAGTTTTAAATCTGGAGTTTAAGTTAAAATTCTCAGTTTTTAAATAAGATAAAGTTTTTAAATTTTGAATTGACTTAACTACTTTAAAAGGAGTTAAGTAGTTTGATTTTCAAATTAAAGTTTTAAATTGTAGATAGATTTTAAATCTTAAATTTAAAATGAAATTTAAAAGTAAATTGTTTTAAATGCTTTATTAATGATAATTTAATCATTAATAAGAATAAAGTGTTATTTTAAAGATAATTAAGATTTAATAATTTAGGATAAAATAAATTATTAAGGTAATTGAAAGTTAATTAATCAATTTAATTAAATTATGATTTGGATTAATAAATTTAATAATTAAGGGTTTAAATTGATTAAGTAAAGTTTAATTAAATTAATTAAAGGTTAATTAATTTGAAAATTAAGGATCATTAATTTTATAAGTTAAGATTATAAATTAATGGTTAGGAATAAAATTATTAAAGTAATTAAGGTTTAATTAAGTTATTGTTAAGTACTTAACCAATTTAGTAATTAGAGATTAATAAATTGGTTATTAAGATTTATTAATTTAGAATTAATAATAATTAATATAAGTTAATTACTTAAGGAAAGTAATTAAATAATTGTTAATGAAGTCATTAACTATGGATTATTAAATAATTAATTAATAGGATTAATTTTGATAATTAATTAGTTGAATTAATTTAAGAATAATCATTTATGAAATTGTTTAAATGTAATTACTTATTGGAAGTAATTAAGAATTAATTACTTATTGTAATTAATTGAAGTTAATTTGATATAGTTAAATTAATTAATTAAGTTTAATTAATTTAGAATAATCAAGAGATGATTTGATAATAATTACTTAATGTAATTATTAAGGTAAGTTTATTTAGAGAAGTAAATAATAAGATAATTACTGGAAGTAATTAGTTGAATAAATGATTTTATTAATAGAAGTAATTTGAGTTAATTACTTTGAATAATTAATCAAGGGATTAATTAAGAAATTAATTAAGGAGTAATTAATTTAGTTAATGAAAGTAATTAAGGGTAATTAATTACTGATTGAAGATTAATCAAGGGTGATTAATAAATGTTGTTTAATTAAAGATTAATTACTTAATGTAATTAATTTAATTAAGTAATTTATAATTAAGTTGTAATTAAGGATCATTAATTAATATAATTAATGATGTAATTAAGATTGGTTAATTAAGTAATAATTAATAAATGAAGTAATTAATCAATGTAATTAATTAAGGATTAATGTAATTAATTATAGTTGATTAAGTTAATTAATTTTAGTAAATTAATTAATGAAGTAATTAAAGGTTAATTACAATAAGTGGTTAAGGATAATTAATTTAAGTAATTAATTGAGAATAAATTACTTGAATGTAATCAAAAGATAATTAATCAAGATGATTAATTGAAATGAATTATTAGAGGATAATTAATTAATTGATTGTAATTAATTAATGGTTAAGTAAGAAGGATTTATAAAATGAAGTAATTAATTTAATTCAATTTAAATTAAGATGATATAAATCATTACTTATGAATGGGTGTTAGTATTGAATACTTGGCATTGATTGATATCTCTGATGAGATATATGCTGTGTGATATGGATGTTAGTTGAATTGTATGGATTATCTGATAATGTTGATTATCTGTTGTGAATTATCTTTCTATGTGTATAAAGATAATAAATTGGATTGTTTTAACCTTAAAACAACTTGGCCCTTAAAAGATACGTTTTGGATTTCGATGAGACAGGGATCGGGTTTCCGTATACCGGATTTCCAGGTCTGGAGACCCGAATACCACATCAATCCAAATTAACGATAGGTCGTGAATCAAGTGAAGATGAAGATTCAGAGTGCAAGGGTTATTGTCGTTAACTCTGAGGGTGATTCCAAAACGAGTGTAACGAGATAATGCCTTCGGTTTCGTTCGAACCCGGAACGAACTTGTATGGATTGAATGCTTTCAGCACATCGTCAGGTGGACGATGAGCATTCTAAGATAGATGTGTTCTTTTTAAAGGTAATCGTGACCTCAAGCCTCACAAACCGGGAATGGCTAAAACAGGGGAGGTGCAGCAAGGTTAGTGGGTAGCACCCAAGTAGGACAAGGTTACCTCTGTCTAGATGTCCCTTTTTATTTCGGCTTAGTGGTGCGGTTGCTGATCCCAACCGTGAGGTATCTTGTGCGGGAATTATCCAGTAAGGGATGTTCCGACCTTGTGTTGCAGGGGATTGGGAGTGATCCTCGGTACGGTGATCTAGGCCACGTACTGTGACGGGCGGTACCCCGGTAGCCCTGCCATTGTATGGAATCCAAACTCCAATAAGTGTCGTACGTATTAGTTGTGCCCAACTATGTTGAAATGTGAGATGTAAGCATTTCAGCTATTTCTGTATTTTACTTGAAAACCCTAGACCCTATTATAATACAATCGAATTTCCTATCAAATGTTTTGGTTAGCGTAAGGTAAAAACTTACCCATGTTTATTTGTGGGAAGTCTTACGTGATACTTTTTCTTTCAAAAGGTTTTGAAGTTAAACAAGTTTAACCTGTTACTCACACCAGACCCATGTCTGACCCAAGTTGTTTATTTCTGTTTTATAAACTCTTGGGTACTCAAATTTTTACGAGTAGCCAAGGGATTCAGGTTAGCCTTGACGAATTGTGGAGGAGCAATGGAGCAGGAGGCTTCGGCGTTGTAGATAGATAGTAGTTTCCGCTGTGTTGATTTTGTATTGATCTCTGTATTGGATTGAGATGTAATAACTAGACAGAAGATTATAACTGTCTAGTATATGATGTGTAATCTATGTAACTCTGATAAGTGTTGTATATGATACTATGTAATATTTATGTGATATAATATATTTTGTTTCGTTCCGCTGTGAGATTCTGATGTGTTGTTATTCTTTCTTTCTCTTCTTTTCTATTTCTCACCCTTTTCTTTCTTATTAGCGATACGACTTTCTATGGAGAGAAAGTCGTGGTCGTTACAGTTGGTATCAGAGCTTAGGCTAGCGATAACCTTGGCTCTGGTGGGAATTTTGAGAGTATTAATAGATATGAGCGCGTATTTGTTAGTGAATATAAAATTGTTTTATATTGTGTTGATTGGTTTATTGAGTAGTTTATGGATTCTGGTCGATGTGTGGGACGCCACAACATTGATAGGGATCTCTAAACGCTTGTATAGAACAATTCGACACAGTATTGTTTTAAAGAGGTAAATGAAATAATTTTACCCAGAAATAATTTCTATATAAAAAGTATCATTTTAAATATATATATATATATTTCTACCTATTTGTTGGGTTACCTGTTCGGGTTTTCCAATATAAATTATAAAGGTAGATAAGGTGGTAGTGTGAGTAACACAACTACCAATAGTTAGAATTTGAGTGTTGAGGTTGGAAGTGTATCTGTCGAGACTGTAGACCCAATACCGTCTCGATTAAGTTTTGCTATGGTAAAGGATTTCATTGATCTTCGAAGGAAACTGTAATGGTTCGGAGTTTATCTCTGAAGTTTGGATGAGTAGAGTTGGATCTGTCGATGAGGCAGAAGCGAGTGATGGTACCTTGATACCTCAGGTAATAGTAGCTGTATGATGAGATACAGTGACGATGGATGTTCCCGAAGATGTTTTCTTTGGAACAGGATTAAGGAAGTGTGAATGCTTCGGTGTTGTGGTTGAGTTCAGCATGAAGTTTCTGCTTTGGTTTGAAGTTCGAGTTTCTCGAAGATCTTTGGAGTAGGAAGACCTTGACATCAGTGTCAGCAGTGCAGCTCAGAGTATTCTGTGCATTGGCAGGAAGTTTTCTGGATGAGCAGTTTTTCTGGAAGTGAAGTTCAGAAGCAGCAGAGTGGATCCATTTCTTCGATAAATTGGATAAATAAGTGTAAGCTGTTCTGATTGGTAAAGAGGAACAGTTTTTCTTTGGAAATAGGTTGGGTTGATCGCAAAAGTGACTTGTGATTGCTGAGTGTTCTCTTGTGTTGTCAGAGTTTTTCTGGATGTCTGTAACAACCCGGGTTTTTCTGACACGAAAAACCGGACCATTTTAGTTAAGAAGAAGAGGTAGAAGAAGAAAAATAGAAAACAACAGCAGAATCTCACATACGCAGCGGAAAAAAATATAATATATATATCAACAGATCTTTACACAAATCAAACTGTATCTGTATATATATATATACATCCAAATACATCATCAGAGTACATCACATCAATATCATACAACTGAATACACAGCGGAAAATAATAGCAAGTATGAGAGTACGTATCGTCATCCAGCTCGTCTCCTGAGCTCCACATCATCATATCCTGTAACCTATAATACTCGGTCTGACCCGAGCATCATATAAAACAACACCCGAGTCAGTCTGGAAAACCAGCGTGAGAAAATCACACTCAAATTTATTATTAAAGTTTCAAAATCCTTTGAAAACAAAAGCATCTCGTAAGACCACGCCACAAATAAACATGTCGGGTTTTTACCTTACGATAGCTTAAACACTTTATATCAAAATCCTCTGATATTAAAATAGTGTCTACAGAAAGTAAAATAGAATCTAGCTGAAATGCTTGCATCTCACATTTCAACAATAGTTGGGCACAATCAAAACCGTACAAGCACGTAGGAAGAATGGATTTCCAACGAATGACTAGGCACTGGGGTACCACCTATCACAGTACGTGGCCTAGATCACAGTACCGAGGAGTACGCCCGCTCCCCTGCAACACAAGGCCGGAACCATCCCTTACTGGATAATTCCGAATAAAATCACCCCACGGTTGGGATCAGCAACCGCACCACTAAGCCGAAATAAAAAGGGACATCTAGACAGGGATGACCTTACCCTCCAGTGGAAGCTACCCACGAAGCCTTGCTGCATAACCCCTGATTTTCAGTCATTCCCGGTTGATGAGGTTCGAGGCTAAACGATACCTTTTAGAGAACATATCCCTTAGAATGCCCATCGTCCGCTGACGATGTTTCGCAAGCATTCGTCCATACCAGTCCGTCCTGGGTTTGAACGGAACCGAAGGCACTATTCCTACTACATCCATTTTGGAAATATCCTCAGGATTAGTAGCGACTAGCCCTTGCACTTCACTGCTCCATCTTCGACTCTGAACACGTTACACGAAACGTACAAACCGAATCGAAGTGGTATTCGAGTCTCCAGACCTAGAATCCCGGTATACGGAAACTCGATCCCGGTCTCTTCGAAACGATCAGCGCATTGGCCAATATTGATAGTCGGTTATTTAACTATCAATTCACATCCATAGCAACCATCACACAATAAATAATTTCCCACATTATTTATTTGCCCAAATATCTTTCCAAGATATATTTCTATTTTCAAACTCCTTTTGAAAACAATTTCAAACAGTTTCCGCTTACGGAATACATTTCCCAAATAATTATTTCCACTGAATCACCAAGTACAAAATGTTTTTAAATTTTATTAAAAACACTTTATTTTAAATATATTTTATAACATTGAAATCAAACTACTTTAATTCTTTATTAAAAATATATACTTTAAAATAAACCACTTTATAAATATAAACTAAATTTCTCTTTTTAAAACAGAATAGCAAATCACTTTTATATAATTACTACAATAATAGATTTTTAAAAATATCTACTTTGAAAATTAACATTTAGAAATAATCAATTTTCTAAAACATGCTTTTTAAAACATACTTAAAACTTTTAACTTATATTTAAAATTGCTTTGAAAACGTACTTGGCTATCCAGAGAAATACACTTCTCATTTCCATCTTTTAAAAATAAATCAACATTTATTTCAAACCAATTTATATCCCTTTATAAATTCCCACCTTGAATTTAATTTATATTTTCTAATATCCACTGATATTTTATTTTACTTTATAAACCCAGTTTATAAATTCCAAAATCTCACTTCTCTTTTAAAATTCCAATTTTAAACAATTAAATCAATTTCCAATTGATTTTCCAATTTACTTTACTTTACTTTGAAATAAATTTCCTTTATTACTTCATTTATTTCAAAATACATTAACTTTTAGATTTATTCCTTTATTTGAGTTAAAACCCTTTTTAACTGAAAATACCAATTTTAAACTTCCAAAATTCCTTCTTTAGCCTTTAATTAAATTTAATCCTTACATTCAAAATAAATCCTTTATTCTTTAAATTTAATATCACTTTAGTTTAAAGTTAATATTTCCCTTGTTATTTCGAAATTCCCTTATTCCAATTCACTTGAATTATTTACTTAAAATTTACTCTTTTATTTCTTTCAAAATCCAATTCAATATATTTTGATAACTCCTTTTATTGAAATATTCAATCCAACCATATCATCCAATATTTCAATCATCAATAATATCATCTCAGGATATCAATATTCATAACACAGAATATCAAATAATCTAAATAATTTTTGAGGAATCCAGTTGGATCCCTCCAACCTGTTTCCCTGCATCCACAGACGTTAGCACAATACCAATTCCACTTCAAGGTGGAATATCGCGGTATATGGGTTTATAAAATATCATCCGCTATTATGCGGCGCATAGGGTCTCATCCGCTATATAAATGCGGGAATATCAACAACTCAAATATATACATATGCCAATATGTATATATTGATATATACTACTATATATATAATATAGCATATTCAATCAATGCAATCATCCAATCAATTATTTAAATTTAACCATTTAAATTTAAATCTAACTGAGTGAGATTAACTCACCTTTTGCCTCTTCTATTTTGCAATTCAACCCAAATCGATAGTCCTCTTCACGATGTCAGACCTTGAATACATATTTATATGTATGTTGATTTATTTTTAAAAGATGGAAATGAGAAGTGTATTTCTCTGGATAGCCAAGTACGTTTTCAAAGCAATTTTAAATATAAGTTAAAAGTTTTAAGTATGTTTTAAAAAGCATGTTTTAGAAAATTGATTATTTCTAAATGTTAATTTTCAAAGTAGATATTTTTAAAAATCTATTATTGTAGTAATTATATAAAAGTGATTTGCTATTCTGTTTTAAAAAGAGAAATTTAGTTTATATTTATAAAGTGGTTTATTTTAAAGTATATATTTTTAATAAAGAATTAAAGTAGTTTGATTTCAATGTTATAAAATATATTTAAAATAAAGTGTTTTTAATAAAATTTAAAAACATTTTGTACTTGGTGATTCAGTGGAAATAATTATTTGGGAAATGTATTCCGTAAGCGGAAACTGTTTGAAATTGTTTTCAAAAGGAGTTTGAAAATAGAAATATATCTTGGAAAGATATTTGGGCAAATAAATAATGTGGGAAATTATTTATTGTGTGATGGTTGCTATGGATGTGAATTGATAGTTAAATAACCGACTATCAATATTGGCCAATGCGCTGATCGTTTCGAAGAGACCGGGATCGAGTTTCCGTATACCGGGATTCTAGGTCTGGAGACTCGAATACCACTTCGATTCGGTTTGTACGTTTCGTGTAACGTGTTCAGAGTCGAAGATGGAGCAGTGAAGTGCAAGGGCTAGTCGCTACTAATCCTGAGGATATTTCCAAAATGGATGTAGTAGGAATAGTGCCTTCGGTTCCGTTCAAACCCAGGACGGACTGGTATGGACGAATGCTTGCGAAACATCGTCAGCGGACGATGGGCATTCTAAGGGATATGTTCTCTAAAAGGTATCGTTTAGCCTCGAACCTCATCAACCGGGAATGACTGAAAATCAGGGGTTATGCAGCAAGGCTTCGTGGGTAGCTTCCACTGGAGGGTAAGGTCATCCCTGTCTAGATGTCCCTTTTTATTTCGGCTTAGTGGTGCGGTTGCTGATCCCAACCGTGGGGTGATTTTATTCGGAATTATCCAGTAAGGGATGGTTTCGGCCTTGTGTTGCAGGGGAGCGGGCGTACTCCTCGGTACTGTGATCTAGGCCACGTACTGTGATAGGTGGTACCCCAGTGCCTAGTCATTCGTTGGAAATCCATTCTTCCTACGTGCTTGTACGGTTTTGATTGTGCCCAACTATTGTTGAAATGTGAGATGTAAGCATTTCAGCTAGATTCTATTTTACTTTCTGTAGACACTATTTTAATATCAGAGGATTTTGATATAAAGTGTTTAAGCTATCGTAAGGTAAAAACCCGACATGTTTATTTGTGGCGTGGTCTTACGAGATGCTTTTGTTTTCAAAGGATTTTGAAACTTTAATAATAAATTTGAGTGTGATTTTCTCACGCTGGTTTTCCAGACTGACTCGGGTGTTGTTTTATATGATGCTCGGGTCAGACCGAGTATTATAGGTTACAGGATATGATGATGTGGAGCTCAGGAGACGAGCTGGATGACGATACGTACTCTCGTACTTGCTATTATTTTCCGCTGTGTATTCAGTTGTATGATATTGATGTGATGTACTCTGATGATGTATTTGGATGTATATATATATATATACAGATACAGTTTGATTTGTGTAAAGATCTGTTGATATATATATTATATTTTATTCCGCTGCGTATGTGAGATTCTGCTGTTGTTTTCTATTTTTCTTCTTCTACCTCTTCTTCTTAACTAAAATGGTCCGGTTTTTCGTGTCAGAAAAACCCGGGTTGTTACAATGTCTTCAGAAAAGTCAGAAGTTTGTCCGCATCTGAAGGTTGAGTTTTCTTATCGACTGGATTCCAGGAGTGGTACGGGTGGTTCAGCCTAGTTGAAGGATAGTTCCTAGAGATAGAGTTGGGTGAAGCAGCTCAAGTTTTGATGGAGTATCTGAGTTTTCCTGTTGAATCTGTTGAACCATTTTTCTAGATGAGTTGTTCAGTCTTTGTTTGTGTTCTCCATCAGTATTCTTATCTACTTCAGATCAGAGTTGTGCAGCAGAAGCAGTTTGGAAGTGCATCTGTCTCATTTTTGGATAGGAGAAGTAAGTTCAGTCTTCTATTGTTTGAGGAGTAAAGTTGTGGATCTCTTCCTTGTTTTGATTTGGATAAGTATTTGGTCTTCCGGATTGAATTGTCAGTTTGGACAACTGGAATTTGTTGTATTTTACGTATCTCTAAGGGAGTACGTATTTGATCTATCTTTGGTTTTGGAACCAGCAGTTCAGGAGGTTTGGTAGTTGAGTCAGACTCGTCTGTAGTCTGATATCCTGTCTAGTTCTGTAGATCTAGATGAGTAGGAACCCTGTAGCTTCGTAGTTTAGATTGTTTGTAGAGCGAGTGTCCCGGTATATATATACTTGGGGAAACTCGAGGAAATTTTATCCAGAATTTTGTCTGGATAATTAGAATTGTTTGATTGGATGATTGTTTGCTATGGTTGTTAGCATATGGCTGATAATATATGCTTGTTAAATATTGAATAGATTATTAAATTACCTTTGTTTAAATTTCGGGGACGAAATTATTTTAAGGGGGAAGGAATGTGATATCCCGGGAATTTGGACAATATCAATTTAATAATCTGCATTGGAAATTAAATTGATTTGATGATCTTTGTTAATAAAATTGAATAAATTTAATAATCTAATTAAATAAATATTTAATTAGTGATTTATCTTTTAAAAGTTTAATAGAATATTTTCTATTTATAATACATATGTATAATTGTATATATTATAAATAGATGAGTTGGTCTGAATTTAACAAATGAAATTATGTTTTCAAATTTCTAATATGTTGGGTAATTTGGAAATCATGATTTAATTTAAAACTATTAAGCTTTTTGATAAATAACTATATAGTTTTAAAATACATAATATAAATGTTTAATTGTTTAAAATAGATTTTTAGCTTAAGTTCAAATTTAAATAAAAAGGTTTGTTTATTTCTTTTTAAATATTACTTGAGATATATGATTTAAAAATAGAAGTAATTTATAATCTCTTTTATAAATTATTTAAATTTGTCAAATTTGATATTTTCAAATAATAATTATAATACTTTGTTTTTATAAAAATAAATAGACTTTAAATAAAATAGGATTGTTATTGTAAATTTAAATTGAATATGAATTTGGATTTATAATAGAAATTCAAAAGAGAAATATTTTAAAATATTTTGGATTTAAAATATAGATATAAGATTTTATTTATATATATATTGGTTATTTACATTTTCTTTAAAGTAATTTATATACATATACATATTAGGTAAGTATTTATAAATAGTAAACTAGTGTAAAAAGCTTTTATTCACATTTTAAAAATATATAAAATTATGTATTAAATACTTAAAAGACAAATGTCATTATATTAAGGCCTAATGTGACATGTGTTAACTAATTAATAATACAATGAGACAAGTGTCATTTAATTTTATTTTTCTTTTATTTTTATTTATAGATAATTTCAGTTTATATAAACAAACATCTTCAATTTTCTTTTTCTTTTCAAAAACCTCCTTTCTAAACAAAGAAATGAAGTAATCTCAGATCATCAAAACCTGAAAACAAACAGATCAAAAACAGATCTGTGATTAAATTTCTTTTCTAACTCCTTCTATTCAAAACCAAGAATAAACTCAATCAAATCCTCATAAACAAATCTGAAATCAATTCAAGAAGCCTGTCTGCATTCTCTTCAACCTGAAATCAAGAGCATGTAACATCTTCATGATGCAATCTGAAGCAAGAAAGCAAAGCCTGCATTTCTTTTCAAATCTAGAAGAGTGCATGCAGTTTTTAAAAGCTAAGATCAAAAGCAAGATATCAGTTAAGCTAAAGCATTCCAGTTTCCAATTTTAAAAACAATTCAGGATTTCAAAAATCAGAGGCTCTGCTTCTTTTAAAATTAGGTGAGTAACATCATTTTTAAAGTTTTAAGTATATAAAATAAGGTTGCATGATAAATATCTGAAGCCAAATATGTTTGTATGATTTTATAAGTAAACTATCTGGATGTATTTATGAGTGCTTGGATGTTGAAATTATATATCTCTGTTTACAGTTTCATGTTCTAGTCTTGTGATCAAAATTCATATTCACCTGAACACATTATTGTTAGGACTTAAGATCTAAATAAAATTTGTTTGTTTGATCAAGAAATAAAGTTTAAAAATTGATTTAAATAAATTACAAATTTAAATGTGCTCTGGAATTCAAAATCAGTTCAAGCTCAAGAAGAGTAAAAACTCAAACATCCTATTTTCTTGTTTCAGACATATGAGTTAAAAACACAATTGAAACCATGATTTTTGAAAGAGAAATCATAATTTTTATTTTAGTTTTGGATATGAATTTCTGAGTTGAACAGAAATTAGTTTATGGGTAGTATCTGGTGATCTCCGTGATCGGAGAGGATGGCGTCTTCACTGATGGTAGTGGAGTAATAGAGGAATGTGGGAAAAATACTAGGCAGTTGATCGAAGCATGGTGGAGACAACAGGAGGTCGATGTTGTTTTTAAACCTAGTTTATATGGTGGAAGGAAATCTATTCATCACGGCAACTCTATTGGTTCGAGTTCAACAAAACTTGGGAGAATGGTAGATAGGGCATATGCGAAGTCATGGCCGGAGTCTCTGGCATTCTGGTGATCAGTAGTGGGAAGACGAGGTGAATTTCAGGTGGTCAATGGTTCCAGTTTTTAGCTTGAGGGTTCGATTTTGTTCGAATTCGTGTTGGAGGTCGTCTCGAAATTCTGGGTGGTCGAATCGAGAGAGAAGGTCGACAACGACTTGCTGGTAGTAGCGGAGATGATCGGAGCAACGGCGAAGTGTTGTGCACGTGCACGTATATGTCTGGGTATCTTCTGTGTGTCTGGGGAAGAAGGAAGAGGCAACTCGAAGGAGGATTCGTGATATTGGGTTGTGGACTCGAAGTAGCTCTCGTGATTTTGAGGGAGAGTCTCGAGTTAATTAAGTATAACAAGTTTCAACAGAACCTGTTTTGCCCAGTTTTTAAATTTTAAAATAGAATTTAAAAACTGAAGTTTAAATATAAAAGTAAAGTTTAAATAAGTTTAAATCTAGTTTTAAATCTGGAGTTTAAGTTAAAATTCTCAGTTTTTAAATAAGATAAAGTTTTTAAATTTTGAATTGACTTAACTACTTTAAAAGGAGTTAAGTAGTTTGATTTTCAAATTAAAGTTTTAAATTGTAGATAGATTTTAAATCTTAAATTTAAAATGAAATTTAAAAGTAAATTGTTTTAAATGCTTTATTAATGATAATTTAATCATTAATAAGAATAAAGTGTTATTTTAAAGATAATTAAGATTTAATAATTTAGGATAAAATAAATTATTAAGGTAATTGAAAGTTAATTAATCAATTTAATTAAATTATGATTTGGATTAATAAATTTAATAATTAAGGGTTTAAATTGATTAAGTAAAGTTTAATTAAATTAATTAAAGGTTAATTAATTTGAAAATTAAGGATCATTAATTTTATAAGTTAAGATTATAAATTAATGGTTAGGAATAAAATTATTAAAGTAATTAAGGTTTAATTAAGTTATTGTTAAGTACTTAACCAATTTAGTAATTAGAGATTAATAAATTGGTTATTAAGATTTATTAATTTAGAATTAATAATAATTAATATAAGTTAATTACTTAAGGAAAGTAATTAAATAATTGTTAATGAAGTCATTAACTATGGATTATTAAATAATTAATTAATAGGATTAATTTTGATAATTAATTAGTTGAATTAATTTAAGAATAATCATTTATGAAATTGTTTAAATGTAATTACTTATTGGAAGTAATTAAGAATTAATTACTTATTGTAATTAATTGAAGTTAATTTGATATAGTTAAATTAATTAATTAAGTTTAATTAATTTAGAATAATCAAGAGATGATTTGATAATAATTACTTAATGTAATTATTAAGGTAAGTTTATTTAGAGAAGTAAATAATAAGATAATTACTGGAAGTAATTAGTTGAATAAATGATTTTATTAATAGAAGTAATTTGAGTTAATTACTTTGAATAATTAATCAAGGGATTAATTAAGAAATTAATTAAGGAGTAATTAATTTAGTTAATGAAAGTAATTAAGGGTAATTAATTACTGATTGAAGATTAATCAAGGGTGATTAATAAATGTTGTTTAATTAAAGATTAATTACTTAATGTAATTAATTTAATTAAGTAATTTATAATTAAGTTGTAATTAAGGATCATTAATTAATATAATTAATGATGTAATTAAGATTGGTTAATTAAGTAATAATTAATAAATGAAGTAATTAATCAATGTAATTAATTAAGGATTAATGTAATTAATTATAGTTGATTAAGTTAATTAATTTTAGTAAATTAATTAATGAAGTAATTAAAGGTTAATTACAATAAGTGGTTAAGGATAATTAATTTAAGTAATTAATTGAGAATAAATTACTTGAATGTAATCAAAAGATAATTAATCAAGATGATTAATTGAAATGAATTATTAGAGGATAATTAATTAATTGATTGTAATTAATTAATGGTTAAGTAAGAAGGATTTATAAAATGAAGTAATTAATTTAATTCAATTTAAATTAAGATGATATAAATCATTACTTATGAATGGGTGTTAGTATTGAATACTTGGCATTGATTGATATCTCTGATGAGATATATGCTGTGTGATATGGATGTTAGTTGAATTGTATGGATTATCTGATAATGTTGATTATCTGTTGTGAATTATCTTTCTATGTGTATAAAGATAATAAATTGGATTGTTTTAACCTTAAAACAACTTGGCCCTTAAAAGATACGTTTTGGATTTCGATGAGACAGGGATCGGGTTTCCGTATACCGGATTTCCAGGTCTGGAGACCCGAATACCACATCAATCCAAATTAACGATAGGTCGTGAATCAAGTGAAGATGAAGATTCAGAGTGCAAGGGTTATTGTCGTTAACTCTGAGGGTGATTCCAAAACGAGTGTAACGAGATAATGCCTTCGGTTTCGTTCGAACCCGGAACGAACTTGTATGGATTGAATGCTTTCAGCACATCGTCAGGTGGACGATGAGCATTCTAAGATAGATGTGTTCTTTTTAAAGGTAATCGTGACCTCAAGCCTCACAAACCGGGAATGGCTAAAACAGGGGAGGTGCAGCAAGGTTAGTGGGTAGCACCCAAGTAGGACAAGGTTACCTCTGTCTAGATGTCCCTTTTTATTTCGGCTTAGTGGTGCGGTTGCTGATCCCAACCGTGAGGTATCTTGTGCGGGAATTATCCAGTAAGGGATGTTCCGACCTTGTGTTGCAGGGGATTGGGAGTGATCCTCGGTACGGTGATCTAGGCCACATACTGTGACGGGCGGTACCCCGGTAGCCCTGCCATTGTATGGAATCCAAACTCCAATAAGTGCCGTACGTATTAGTTGTGCCCAACTATGTTGAAATGTGAGATGTAAGCATTTCAGCTATTTCTGTATTTTACTTGAAAACCCTAGACCCTATTATAATACAATCGAATTTCCTATCAAATGTTTTGGTTAGCGTAAGGTAAAAACTTACCCATGTTTATTTGTGGGAAGTCTTACGTGATACTTTTTCTTTCAAAAGGTTTTGAAGTTAAACAAGTTTAACCTGTTACTCACACCAGACCCATGTCTGACCCAAGTTGTTTATTTCTGTTTTATAAACTCTTGGGTACTCAAATTTTTACGAGTAGCCAAGGGATTCAGGTTAGCCTTGACGAATTGTGGAGGAGCAATGGAGCAGGAGGCTTCGGCGTTGTAGATAGATAGTAGTTTCCGCTGTGTTGATTTTGTATTGATCTCTGTATTGGATTGAGATGTAATAACTAGACAGAAGATTATAACTGTCTAGTATATGATGTGTAATCTATGTAACTCTGATAAGTGTTGTATATGATACTATGTAATATTTATGTGATATAATATATTTTGTTTCGTTCCGCTGTGAGATTCTGATGTGTTGTTATTCTTTCTTTCTCTTCTTTTCTATTTCTCACCCTTTTCTTTCTTATTAGCGATACGACTTTCTATGGAGAGAAAGTCGTGGTCGTTACACAAGATGTGGACAGTAAAACATGTTAAGGAAAATATCATATATTTCAGAAATAAAAAAGATTAATTGAGAGTCTAAGCACAATAACTGGTAAGGTGAAGCTAGTTTATAGTAGGTTTAGGTATGGTAATAGCCTATTAATTAATGTATGCTAAATTCCCATTTACTGATACAATGAACACTGAGTAGCAGTATATCAAAGACAGTGTGAAACAAAGTCAGGTCAGCTTACAGAGCATACCACAGTAATGGACAATTTGACAGCCTTCGACGTTGTTCTGAAGACTTGTACATGTCTCAATTTGCATGATTCTTCAGTTGGTTCTGCCTTTTCAGTGTTTGAACAGTAAAAACTAAGGTTAACAGTCCAGTGGTCTCAATCTTTTAAATCATTTAAAAAAATCAGAACAGAGATGTAATCCATTAATTGTACCCTACTTATATATAAATGCACACTTACTGTATATTCATATTAGGTAGTGAAGCAATTGATAAACCGTTGTTAATAGAGTATATGAATAGAGTAGTAGTAGATTAAATTGTTAGCAGCTTTTGTTTATTACCAAACACAATAACCCCTTTTGGATAAAGCCATAAAAGCATGTAGCATATGAAAGATTAAAATATTTATACTAAACAGACAACTACTAACTACTAATATAGTAAAGAGGACAATATATTTAATTTATACAAACAGCTGAAACTTTTTAATTTAATGTAATGAGAGGAGCATGTTGAAATGGAATTTAAGCAATTGAAAGTAATTTATTAAATGGTTTATTTAAGCAATTGAAACATGTTTGGAAATAAAGGTACCTAATTGATATATGTTTCAAATTACATCCATCGATACATATGCAAGTATTCATTATCATCATTATTGCTTGGTTCCCAATTAAACGCAATTGAATTTTAAATTTCCAATGTAAAACTTTCATGAAGTGAATGCCACATCAGTTGTACTAAGTAATCTTCATGCTATCTCTTAATTACCTCAGAAGCATAAAAAAAATCATTCAAGTAACATAATATATAAGCAATTAATTTAGTAGCATGATACATTGATGTTCTATAATCTAAGGTAGAATGACCAATTTTCAGTTTGATTTCTACTATGTTTGCTCTAAAAATTGGGCACATAACTAAAAATTTAAATTAACTAACATTTATTTGTTTGATTTTTTTTACAAATTGTAGTACCTATTTATCATCCAACACCAAGATTCATCATGCCTAACCCCACATAATATGACCTGTTCTTTTCGCCATCTGACCAGAAGTGCATATGCTTCATTTTCTTGTTCATTGACTACAGAAGGCTACTTAAGCTGTAAATTCCAAAAAAATGATTAGAAGTGACAAACTAGAAGAATTTATTTATTTTACTTTTGTAGAAGAGTTCTTTAAATAGGCAATTCAATATAAAGAGGAAAAAAGTAATCTAGAGAAGTTATCGTTTAAATTATAGAAAAATTTCACAGCCACGGGTTCTTTATTATAGTGTCTTTATGCATATCTCTGCAGTCAAAAATAAACCCTTATGCATATCTATAAAGTTAAAAATACAAAAATAAATGCAATAATTCAGAAGAATATGAATAAAATTTTGTGTGTTAACTTCAAGTTCAAGAAAACTAAATTTATAAACAATAATAAATTACTATATTTTCACATGCTTGCAACTATTAGTATCTACATAAGGTAAGTACCCAAAAAATATGGATGGTGTGGATGTTAAAGTTCCTAGTGGGATGTTATACATATTGAAGCAAGTTGGTAGATCAAAACAAAAACAATAATTTGCATATCGTTGATAAAGGATCAAACAATAAAATATGTATAGTTGTTTCATGATAATACAATTCACAATTTAAGAATATTTATTCCCTTTATAATATTAAGTCATCTAACCTTCCATTATATTATATTATAATATAAGAATGAATTGCAGTGATTCTTGGCAAAGAATCAACCACATATTGCACAATAAAACAAATTTTAAGTTACCTAAAAGCTGGTTCAATAAACAAAAGTATTTTGAACAGTGTAGTGTAAAGATGAAAGATCTAAGTGTGATAGGGTTACTACATAGTTACTGTTAATTTGTGGGCTTAAATAACTCATAGCGCTCCCTGGTAAGTTCACTTGATAGGCCAATTTAAATCCATATTAAAGACAATAGTAATTATGGTTAAGAGTATAACCTCATTAATTTTCATGTCAAATTTGTGCAGTAAATCATAAGAATTGCCATTTTCTTTGTAAATCTTCCATCATCATCTTCTTTTGAATAAGCATTTATCTAGCTTCTATTCCTTTGTGTGGTAAAACGATTTTGATTTCTCCCTTTAAAGACTACTTGCTGGTATCAAAATTGCGTAAGTGCTTCACACTATTGCATTCAAATTTCAAACCTAAAAATGCAACACATAATTCAATTAGAATTGTATTAAAAAGATCACAGAATTGACAAACATAATTAGAATAATTTATATGCGTATAATTAAAAAGCACTGGAATTTGCTGCGATTGCAGCTGAAACATGACATGAGTTTGGTTAGAAACAATGGTTGAGTACGGCTAAATTTTGTTAGAAACATGACATGAGTTTGTAACTGTATATGCTTAAAACCGATGCAGAGACTAAAAACTAAATTTATGTCGGTCAAATGTCAGAACTAATGGTATGAATCTGCCTGAAACAGAAGATACAACGAAATATGTAGAAGGGGAGTGGAAACTGACATATCCATTATCCATGGTGGAATCAAGTGATTTAGAAAACATATCCTTTTTTGTACTTAAAAACAGACAAATTTTTATGAAGACAGAAATTGCAGTAATAAGATATTAACAAATTCGACAGTTAAAATAAAGAGTGAATGGTCTGTAAAAGGCCAGTAATTGAAAAATAGCAAATTAATTTCTTTTATGCAAATGTGAAAACTAACGGTATGAACGTTAGAAATTAGGGGATGTAAAAATCCATTAATTGTACAGGTAATAGTTGCGTAAGTCTAAATTTAGACTGCTACATCTGGACTTTGATTCTAACCTCTATCTTTCTGTGTTGATATTTGGCGAACCCGTTTCCAATTCTCTGTATTTAATCAGCAATTGCTGTATAAGAAAAAAGTTTTAAATCAGCTACCAAAAATTCGAACAGGTAGTTAAATATTTCAAAAATTCACTTACGTCTAGAAAATTAAGAGCATTGAGCAGCCTTTTGTGCTTGGGAATCCTCCTCCTTCCGTCAGTGGTGAATGGCGAAGATCTTCGGTGGGGAATGGCGAAGATGGAGGAAGTCGATCTTCCTGCAAGCTGAAGAGTGTTGACGGCGGCGGTGGGGAATGGCGAAGATGCAAAGATGTTCGGTGGGAGGGGAAGGAACGGTCGAAGGACATATAGGTCGGTGAAGGAGGGGCGGGTGGTAAGTTGAAGGAGGGGGGCAGCCAATTTTTTCGAGGAGGGCAGCCATTTTTTTCGTTCAAGGGGGAAGTCGGTTTAGAGGAAAGTGGAAGACGGAGAGGAAAAGAAAGAGGGTGGAAATGAGACGTGGGAGGAATATTGTCGGCAACGTGGGATGGGAATGGAAAAAGACTTAACTGTCCTTGTAAACGGATGTGTTGGTATGATGAATGGTGGGCAATACGGGAAGTCCAAAAAGGCTTCAGTTTGACCGTTTGACCAAGGGTTTTTTATTATAGTATAAGATATATATATATATATATATATATATGCATATACTAATTTATTGTAAAACTAAGATATTTAATAAAATACTATAAACCATTTGTAAAATATTATAATATAAATACCTTTTATTTCTTAGATAAATCTTTAATAACTTTTTAAAACCATATATACTAAAAATATACTTTTAAAGTACTTATACATATTTTAAAGCATTATTAAAAACACCACTTAAAAACCTATTTTATAATTTAAAACCATCACTTCGGAAAACCATAAATGATTTCATGTAATATATTTAAACCTTATTATTTTCTGATAATAAGTACACTAACAATACTTATTAATCAATACGAAGAAGCCCAAGGATGTCTTCCAAAGTTGATCAGAGCAATTTCAAAGTGCATCCAACGAGACCTTTTGCTTCTAACATTTTCCATTTCCCATTCCCAATTTTACCACATCCAAACCAATCTTGTTTATGTCAAACACGACAAAACATGTGTAGAACAACCCAATACACACACACACATCCACAATATATCACATTTTATCCAGTTTAACATATGACAAATATTAGGGATTTGAAAGCACGTCTATAACGATCATATCGTTTCTAACATTCATAACGCATTATCACTTTTCATAAAGCAGTATCAAACATGTTCACAAGTAGTCTGGGCTACGATACATTTTTTACAGAATCAAAAGGAGATTATACTCCATAATAATGTTCTCACTTGTTTTACAAATCAAGGCAGGGTCCAAAAGCAATAACTTGCATTGTTCGTTATACAGTTTATTTTTTAATACAACAATAATTATACAAACAATAATTGTACAATCAACTGGTGAGTAAAACTCACACCAGTTCCAGTCAACGCTTTTGCATTTATGAATAATAAAAAATAGAACGCCATTAGATTTTGTCTAAAATTCTTACTAGCTCTAAACTTGATAAAATCAACCCAAGTCGTAGTCGGTTCAAACGGAACGACCAAGACGACGTCTCGATTGGACCTCGTATACAAAAGTTATTGATTTTATAAGTTTTCAAATTATAAAATATAATTAATTAAATATGAACTTAATTAAAACAATTAATCACCTTATAAACCTCCCACTCATCATCTTCCCAAATTCAAAACATCTGCTCCCACTACTGATACTCTGATACCCAAAACCAAGCATGATGCACACACATCGCCATAGCTATGGGCCATTAAAAGATGAACGGGCGCTATCATCGACTGCACTTTGCAAGTGCTATGCAACAAACTTGCTGCCATCACAACCATACCCCTCTGCTTGATCGCGACCTGACATGTCATGGCCTAACTCGTGAAAGTCACAATCCTCAACACTACTTCAGATAACTCCAAAACCTCACGGATCGTAGCCCTTCACGTGACAAATTCAAAAAACCCGACTCCCTCTCCCAATTCCTCCCCTCAATTGCCTTGGAAACCAAACCCTAGCTCACAACTGAAACCAGGCAAACACCTTAACCTCCATCGTAGCCTAATCTAGACACGCCAACTCGAAGCTTCCGATCATACGAGTATAACGAATAAAAAATCTCTCGAATCCATAAACTATTTCACTAGATTTAATTGGTTTTGAAATTTAAAATGGGTAGAGGCCGGGTTTCCTTGCTTTAGAACAAAATAAAGAGAAGAGAGGGAAAGTAAATTAGGTTTTAACATTATAAAGTATATTTAAAAAAATATATTATATTATATTCTTTTGATTTAAACTCTATGCGTTTCGAGCACGCATGACCACATAGCATGTCCTATCATCACGAAACTCGTCTTCGTACAAAAATTAATTATTCCGAATCCAATGACACTAGTTTTGTCAAAATGCAAGATAATGCCCTGGAATGATAATTTCATATGCTAAAAACCAATTATTTTTAAAACAATTTTAATCACTTTTAATTCTAAATTAAAAGTCTACTATCATCATTCTTATTTAAACAGAATTTAAATAAGCCTTCGAAATCATTTTTTATTCGAATTAAATCCAAGATTCAATTATTTAAATAATTCTGATATTTAATTATAAACCGTTCAAAAATTTAGGTCGTTACAAAGGGTATAACATGCCCGTATATAAATGTACGTTGTTCAAATATGTGCATATATATTTTAACTCCAAATAATTATACACGCGCGCACACACACACACACATATATATGTATATGTATGTATTATAAATAAGTTTCATTATTAAAATATTAAAAAATATATTTATATATACATATGTTTATGTTTATATCTATATATAAAATATTATAATGAATAACTTAAATCATTTACATATATATAGATAAATACATGTATAAATATATATTTATAAATTTTTTATAACGTATACGAAATATAAACTAATTATTTAATTATACATACATATATACATATATATATGTTCATAAATAATTTATAAATGATTTGTGGTAAATAATTTCATGATTTGCTATATATACATAAATATAAAAAATATATATATATATTAATGTATATATATATGTGTGTGTGTGTGTAATTTTTAGGTCAAAACTAACTTAGATTTGAAGATATTATAGTTTTAATATTTTAATATATATTTTGTATAAATTAATTCATAGATTCGACACTAATAAATCAATATAAATAATTATATGATAAAAATTAAAATTAAATTTTTTAGAAAATATAGGATCATACAGTAGGGGTTACGAAAGAAATTGAAATTTTTCAAAAATGAATATTAATTTTAATTAAATAATCATTATTTGACCGAGATTTTAATTAATTATTAAAAATATAAAATAATGTTAAATAAATCTAGAAAAATTTCAAAGAGCTTTTGATATAATATATTAATTTTTAAAAAAATGAAATTGGGTTTTTGAAACATCAATTATTTTATATAAAATTATTAAATTAAATAACCATTAAACATTGATAATAAATATATATTAATAATATAAAATTAACTTTCCATATTTATAATTCATAATAAACATAAACAAGAATAAGAAAAATTTTGAATCAATAATACCATATTATATAATCATATATGCTTTTATATAAATAGTGTATATGCATTTATATACAAATTAATATATATATATATGTGTGTGTGTGTGTGTGTGTGTGTTTCTATATATATATATATATATATATATATTAGCGTAATATTCAAATAAATTTTATTCAACATATAATGACTATTTGCAATTAAATTGTGAATATAACATCAAATATTATGCACATAACCAATCTCATTATGAGAACAACATTTACATATAAAAATCTCACCTTATTAATTATACAACAATAATATTTGCATATGTGTTCCGATGTGCATAATTAACAAATTATAAAGCATGATATTGTTTCTATAATATGAATGAACATTGCCTACTACAGATGCCTTTGAGTCTAAGTTGAAATAACGAATTCCCTTCTCTGAATGTCTCCCAATCCGTCAGATTGCTAGTTTTGAATCATCGACCTTTTACTATTAAATAACTTCACGTTCCACTTGAATTTGATTCGTGATTTTGAGTGCTTATTTGGAGATCAATTTCGACTAGTAGGAGGAAGATGAATAGCCGCCAAAAAGTCAACTGGAATTAGGGTTTTAGATCTACTTTTAAATGGTTTCATAAGAGAGAAATTAGGCAAATCTCATTACCCATTCTCACTCAATCTTAAGCATACATCTTTAACCCTTTCACCTATGTTTTAGCCGCCCCTTATCCATGCTAAACCACCTATCATCTCCAAACAACATGGGCATAAGCCCACTTGGCCCAAATTAAATATATAAAATTATATTTAACTTAGCCTGTTATCGATATCTCATATCGATCAATATATTTATAAATATTATAAATATATATAATATTATTTATTTCTTAAATCAAATTCAAATTTTATAATTAATATTTCATAAATATTAATTAATTTATAATAATTATAAATTAATTCAATCGTTTTTTCTAAAGAGAATTCATTATTTCGGTTGTGTAACTCCTTGGTGTAAATTCGGTCAGCAATTAACATCGAACTATTAGAATGTTAACGTTCACATCACTTAGCAGGTGGTGTGACATTATGGCCAAATTTATCACCTACTCAGTTTTGATAAAATCTCGTTTTAATTTAATAAGCGTTACCCATTAGTGACATTTATATACACCAATTCTCTTCGTCAACACTGTATCATTTTGGACTTATGGAATTTGGTAACGGTCAAAATTACAATATCGTCCATATTCAACTCTAAGTCCAAACACAAAGTCCTTGGTTCAATAATAACAATTATTATTAACCGAAATGCTCCGACTAGAAACTTTGACTTTGATTTGAGTTGACCGTGATACTAACCCCATATAACTGAGGAGACGAATCCTCTCTTGAATAGTGCTTCACTTCTAACACTTCCACTCGACCCAACTATAGTTGCTCAATGCACTCCATGCCATGATTTGGCTATAATCAAACCAGACCTTTCATATTGAAGATCTATAGTATTCTCAAGTCAAGAGAACTGTGTAAATTAGTTACATTGATATTTTCTGTTTGACCTTAATTGAAAACTATCGAGTGAGTCGTTACATAGTTATCCAATAACTATCAGTCTGTAACCTCTAGGTTCCCCCAACAGCCATGAGTAATCCACTGCCTAATATTTGGAGAGTGTTACGTACTCTAGTCCCAACGGATATATCGATATCCAGTCTCAATACATCTTGATTAAGAACATTTAAAATGATAAATTTATTTTATTATGATAAATTACTCACGGTTACAACACTTTGTACTACCATCACAAAATAAATCCTTTATGGATTTTCTATTAAATATACTTTTAATTAAATTAATTAATATAATACTTTATATCAAGTATATTATCAAAAGAAAATACCTTTTATTTTGAACAAGATTGGTCAACGAGTTAAACATATGTAACAAATTACATAATTACCACTAAGTCGTACCCCTAATTTTATCAATTTTGGTATCCATCGTTGCTTCTGAATCTTCTTTTAGCACCGAAGGAAGGGTTATAGACCCTTTTCGTAATACTTTGAGTCCGTAGATGTTTGAGGCATTAGTTACTATATAAAATTGGTGACGGTCCAAACCAATTTTTGTAAATCACCAAGTTGAAGTTGCACACCACGATATGTATTACTATTATATGGCCTTCTTCGGTGATATTACCGTTTGTAATATAATCTAGTTCCTTTTTTGATTTTAAGTATAACACTCTAACCGACTTGTCTGGTAGAAAATGTATGTGGAGGTGGGTCGCCAACATCTTTTACTTATAGTAGGACGAATTCGCCGTTGATGGTTATTTTTGTTGATCTCAGAAGCAGTTTATTTACATATACACTAAAGTTTACACAATGACTATATTGCTCAAAATTTATATCACTATATAATACACTGTTGATTGAAGTTTATACTTACATAATAAATGTGTGCATAATCAACATACATAAATACATATGTATACGTATAACTGTGATATATACAACGGTGTATATATGTGATATTGTGATAACTGTGTGCATAGTAACCGTGTACATATTTGCATTGGTTAAAGATTATTTATAACTTAACTGTGATATATCACAAATTAATTGTGACAATAATAAACTATTATAGAAATTTGGCTTGCATAATTGCAAGCTGCATATGCATGCATAGATTAACTGTGATACTAATAAACTAAATTTACATGCAAAATTGCAAATTGAATGTACATGCATAGATTAATTGAATATGCATGCACCCTAATAAACTATTAATTGTGATACTAATAAACTACTATATGTATTAACTGTGATACTAACACGCGTACATGTATAAAAAAACATACGTGTATATATATATATGTATGTATATATGTATGTACGTATATGTGTGTGTATATATATAAAGGTTTTTAATTCCTAATTTTCGGTTCCGTTCCGATTATTTGACATTTTTACAATTTCGGTTCTGTTTCGGATATTTCGAAAATTCTGTTCAAATGCCCATTCTGGAATTTGTTTCTATTAAATATCTATCACATAAATAAAAACATGACTTTTAAATGCATAAGATCCAATATCTATCTACTTTATTAACCAAGAAGCTGCAGCCCAATATATCTTCTCCCTTTTCAAGACCAATATCTCATATTTCCTTTTAAAGCCGAAACCTTTTCCTATTGCAACGACGAGGAAGTCCTCCAGTTACATGAAGCCCTAGCTCCATCTTTCTATTCTAATTCCTTGTATCATGAAGCCGCCTTCTGATGCCATTAATTCGGTTATATTTCAAATCAAAGAGTATTGCGTTGGAAGATGTCTCTTTTTTGTACTCAAATCCAACGCATCTACTCAATACAATCCTGAAATTGGTACTTTTTTTCTTTATTTAATTATGTGGATATTTCTTCTTAGAATCATTTAGTAGTTCATAGCTGTTTTGATTCTTTTAGAATTTCATGCAGTGGAAATTTTTAAATTTTTTTTCAGTTCGAACAGAATCGGAATTTTTAGGCCATTTCGTCCCGAACACCGCCGGAACCAAGCTGAGATGGCCGAAATTCCAGGGTGCTGGATGGAATCTTGAACCTTGATACACACCCACACACACACACACACACATATATATATATATATATATATATATATATATATATATATGTATGTGTGTATGTATATACTGGAATTCCAGGTTATCGAATCGGACGGAATCTTGAACCTTGATATATATGTGTGTGTGTGTGTGTGAGAGCTAGGATCCACAACCCACCTTATTTAGCACCATCAACTGGTCTTTGACATCAACCACATGTTTATATTTAAATAATTGGTCTATGTGACAAGAGAGAGAAAATCCAATTATTTAAATATAAACATATGGTTGATATCAAGGGGCTAGTGATGGTGCTAAATAAGGGGGCTGTGGATCCTAGATTTGTACGTGCGTGTACACACATACACACACATGTATATATGCACAACTGCATAGTTATAACTAATATACATAAGTATCTCTAAGTTATTAATCAATTCGTGTAACTGTGATATAACTGATACAACTCCTTTATTTCCTTTTCTTTAGTTTAATAGTTTAGTTTGCGATACATATTAAGAGAGTAGAGATGTAGTTTGATATTACTGAATTAGTTTTGAACTCTAAACTGAAATATGTGGTATTGAAGTTTGAAAAGTAGTACTAAACTGTGTTTTTTGTTATATATGTCAATGTGTCTTGCATCAAACTACCGTATGTAGTTCGGTCAACCATGGTTAATCGAAAACAGGTAACCAATTAAGTTAGACGATTAATTGATTCATATTAAGTGGTTAACCGCGATTATTTTTAAGCAATTCGGTTGGTACAAACTGGACAAATTAACCGCAGTTCAGTTAACCGAAACGCTGTCGATTTACGGTTAACCGATCAAATTAATCGATCGACTCGGTTTACCGACCGATGCCCTCCCCTTATTATTATACATTTTTACACAAAAGGAATTGACCATATGATGCATTAATAGCTTACTTGGTGAGATAACTTTTGCATTAATTATAGCAAATGGTAAGAGTATATGAAAAAACATTAGATACATATAACCTAAAATGAGAACAAATCGTGGGAGTAAAATGTAAATGTCCATTGAGATATTTTAATGATTCGGTATTTGGAATCAGAATAAATGTAATAAGAGATAAGTTACTGCTTAATTATGTTCATTTTCTTATATAATAATGGCAAATTCTATTTCAACGCAGATAATTACTCAGTAGCCCCCCTTGAAATAAATAAAATTTTAAAGACTAAAATACCCTTAGAAAGCTGCGTACTTTCTTTCTTCTCAATTCCTTTATCTTCTTACATTAGTTTCTTACTGTCTAAGCCACTGCTTCTTCAAAACCCTAGTTTCTAAATTAGTGAAGAAAAATTTCAATTTTTCACTACTAAATTATTTTTGGGTTTACAGACTTTTTTAATTGTAGTTCTAAAGAAAATATGAATTGAATTTCTAAATCAGTGAACAAAACATTTAATTTTTCACTACTAAGTTATTTTTTGGGTTTACAGACTTTACTAAGAAAAAATTCAATTTTTCACTACTAAGTTTCTAAATCGGTGAAGAAAATTTCAACCCTAGTTTCTAAATCAGTGAAGAAAAATTTCAATTTTTCACGTTTTGCGTGGTGGGAATGGTTGTTCTGAAAATGGTAGGGAATTACTAAGTTATTTTTTGGCTTTACAAACTTTTTTAATTTTTGAGGGGCTACTAAGTAAATACTCGGGTTGAAATAGAAATTGTCTATAATAATATTATAATAGAATAGATAAAGTTAAATCAAAATCACCTCTAATTCAGTTACTTTGACATTTCAGCAAATAGATTGCTGAAAAAAGATAGGCAATTGTAGTACCTTTTGGAATAATAATATCTTTTGCTTGTTTTTCTGATTATGATTCTACAAAAGTGGCCACATGTTGTAAGTTGAAAAATGTTTTATTTACATATTAATTTTTTTAAGAAGTCAATTCTAAATTTATATACATACCCAAAACCATTGCTTGTGCAATGAAGAAATTTTTTTTTACAACTCCAGCAAAAACAATGAGAAAACAGAAATGACAAATAAATGCTACTTTCCTTGATTCAAAAGCGAAAAGAAAAAAGAAAAAAAAAGATGATAATATATGATAATATAGATTCTGTTTTAGATGAAGAAGATGAGAAAATGAAATCAATAAAAGAAAGTAAAAATGGAAGATATGTTAAATAATGAAATGGAAAATGGAAAGGCATTGATGGAATGATGTATTAATGGCTTACTTGGTGAGATAACTTTTACTTTAATTGTAATGAAAGATAAGAGAGTGTGTGTATAAGAAAAAAATCGAGGGAGTAAAATATAGATCTCCACCAAGCAAAATGCAATAATTCACTATTTGAAATTAGAATGGATATGGTAAGAGATAAGTTGCTGTTTTACATTCACTTTCTTATATAATAATAATATAATAGGTATATACAGTAGATTTTCCTCCAATAAGAAATTGATTTGGATGAGAAGATTAATTTAGGTTTTACTGGATTTGAGGAAGGGATAAAAGCGCAGTGTAAACTGAGGGAGAAATAAAGATATCAATTAGAGTGTAACAAATGGAAGGCCGTTGATTTATGTAACAATTAATAACAATATGAATACATATACAAATGCCTAGGGCTATATCTTAAAAATTATGCTAGAAGTTTTAATAAATCATCATTTGAATTATTGATACAACATAAAATTGAACAACATTTGGCAACCCTCAAAAATGATACGTGGAGAATAATATAGCAGCAGCATCAATTTGTAGAAATCAAATATGGCCCCAAATAGTTAGTAGAGTCGCCATTTTAAGAGGCAGAATTTTAATTATGGTAGGGGCAGTTTTAGTTTCTGTTGTGCTTCTATTAACGAATATGAACAGTCAACAATTTGAATTTTGATACTAATTTTCAATGATAAACTTTACGCAAAAGAGGTATGCAAAAAGGTGGTATATAATAAGTAGATGCGATAATTCAAGGGATTAGGTCTAGATAAGGAGATGATTAACAAATGAATTTGTTCCATCTTTTACTGCATTAGCAAGTATCGTATTCCATCATGCTCACATGCATGGAACATAAATATATAACCAGTATATACGGCAGTGATTTGCTTTCAGAATCACATTGGAACTTTAATAATTAATCGGATTATAACTGATCCTGGTTGAATGGTCGTATTTTCAAAGAGTACATCGTCATTTCAATTTGAGGTAGTCGATTGTATATTTAGAAAGTTTTTCAATATTGAGTTTGCTAGTTTTATTATATATTTTGTCTTCAGCGGTGATTAAAGCATGATAAACTCAAGTAGTGATATTTTGGAGTTATTCGTTAATGGTGTACGTTTCAAACTTTATATGTGGTATCATCATGGGCATATTTTATTTTTGCTGCAATTAAGGCTATAATTTGAGACAACAAAATCTGGTCTTGACTTTTATACCAACTTAAACAAAACGAGGTGCAGTTTTAGAAAGGTATTTTCTGATGACTGGGTGACATACATCGGTTCAAAAAATAAATTAGATTTCGGTATAAGGTTTATTTCACTACAACAAAATTACCCTGTTACAACGTCCTTTTTACAACGGGCATTCGCTGCTCGTTGTGATATAAGGCTATTACAACGGTCCATTCAGACCCGTTGTAAAAATTGCCCTATACAACGCTCTTTTTACAACGAGTAATGATTATCCATTGTAAAAGAATGCTATTACAACGGTCTTTTCATGCACGTTGTAATAGATGTCAATTTTAAAGAGGTCACAAAATGTCTGTTGTAAGAGTTGCCAATTTTACAGCGTTCATAACGTCCGTTGTAATAGGTGTCAATTTTACAACGGTCATAAAATGCCCGTTTTAATCGATGTCAATTTTACAACGATCATAAAATGCCCGTTGTAATAAATGTTTGTTGTCAATTTTCGACAATCAATAATTAATAATTACAATGCTTTCTTAAAATTAATAATTATTATTTATTAATATTTAATAATTAATCTTTAATAATATTATATTAATCATATGTTACTAATTACTAATTATAATATTATATTACTAATTACAAATTACTAATCATTAATAATATTATATTATTTATTAATATTTACTAATTGATCATTAATAATATTATATTAATCATTTATAACTTATAATAACTAATGATTATTAATAAATAATCACTAATTACTAATTATACAACAAAAATATCATATTACTAATTATTATCTATAATCAATATTAATTTTTTATATTGCAAAAATACCATATTACAATTAATGATTACTATAAATAATTTATAATTACTACTTATTATCTATAATCAATATTTATTTTTTATATTAATAATTTATTATAGTTAATTATTAATAATTATTAAATTATAGCTAATATTTATGACTTATGATTAATAAATATTATTAGTACTTAGTAAAATAATTAATATTAAATATTTCCTTTACTTTTCCATAATATATATATATATATATATTTATATATATAATTTTAGCAAACAACATTACATAGTTTTCAAATTATACTTGAGCATTCAAGACAACAACGTCGTTTATCAATGGTCGGATTTCAATTTTTTTTAATGTAGACGATTTTATTGGTTCAAACTAGTCGATTTTAATAATTAATTTTTAATAATTAGTAATTACTATTAAATAATCATTAATTAATAACTAAAAAATTATAACCTATATAGTTAATAATTTGCAATTTATTATAATTGACAATTACTAATAAATAATTTATGAATAATAATTAATAATTATTTTCAATTAATATATTTTTTATAAATATAAACTTTTTATAATTAATTATTAATAAATTATAGTTAATAATTTATAATAATATATAAATAATGATATATAAACAACAATATATACTTAATAATATATAATTGATAATAATTTTCGTTAGTTCCCTCTTTTGCAAAATTCTAGCTTTATACTTTACTCTATTTCTCACTGTTATTTCCAAACCAAGTCCGTGAACCATTCAAAATGAATTGTACTAAAAACTTAAACAAGAGAACCTGGGGCTACTATGGAATAAAATTTTAAAGGGGGATTTTCACTTCAAGGGCTTATTTGTGTGGGTAATAAGTTTTAAGGACACTACTTTTGAAAAATTAGTTTTAAGGACATTTTACAGGAAAAAGATAAAAGAATTTATCATTTTCAGTTATACAGAAATAATGCTAAAAGGATTTATCATTTTCCTGCATAACTTAAAAAGATAAATGAATTTATCATTATCCTGCAAATTGTCCTTAAAACTAATTATTCAAAAGTGCTGTCCTTAAAACTAATTACCTTGGAAATAAAAGCCCTTCAACCTAATTTCCACATTTTAAAGCTCGTGGGTAATTTTCGTTTACCACTACACCTTATTTTTTTGCGTAAACCCTAAATCCCAAATTGTTCATCTTTATCTTTACTGCTATTCGCTTATCAAATCCAAACTCCGCCATCCCTCTGCTCTCTCTTTGAATCAGAAACCCTAGACCGATCAAAAATTAGAAGATATTCGCTTATCAAATCCAAATTCCATCATCCCTTTGCCCTCATTTCGAATCTGAAACCCTATATCGATCAGAAATCAGAAGCTATTCGCTAATCAAATCCATACTCCTTTGAATCTACACCTCCTCCACCCTTGAAATCGATCAAAAATCACATTGTCATTATCCTCTGACCCGATCGCAACACCGTCTCTTGATCATTGATGCTAGCAATTGTCGGAAGTTTCAGCTAATGCACCGTGCTGCTGTTTCCAAAGGGACGGGCATCGCAATTTGCAGTCGACCATTTTGTAGACTAGGATTGTGCTCTAATTCCTCCACTTAACTTATTCTACTCCGACTCCTCAAGTACTTCTTCTTTGATACCGAGCTTCGACCACTTTTAGGTATTTTTTAATCTTCTGTAATTTTTCTGTTATTTATGTTCCATTGTATATTGATTTTCTAAACTATTTAAAATGAGCCATATTGATAATTGCTTTGCTGCTCATACATTTCACTTAGTAGACTATTGTTGATTATTCCATGGAATGTGTCCTGCCTAAATTACTTTGTTGCTTGCTGTTGCTCCTTTTCCACAATTTCAAGTTTAATGCTTGATATGTTTTCTTTGAATTTGTTGTTCGGTTTAATTAAAATTAAAAAATGTTATGGCTTTAATTTTGTTTCTCAGTTTCATACATTTACAGTTGATATATGCTGTAATTCTACAATCAATAGAAAAATGACTTCTATTTTGTTTGCTTTGTAGGAAAACAAACAAAAATGCCTTTCTGACATAATTATGTATGTGTAGATAAGTTGGCTGATTGATAATTTCAGCAGAGAATTGGCAAATTATATATTTTGTGTAGCCGATGTTATTGATGGAGGCAAAATTCCATATAGTAGAACCTATCGTTTAAGCTTTTATCAAATCTCCGTTGCTTGGCAAATAGCTCTGTTTCCTTGCCTGGACCATATAGCATTTATCTTGGTGCCTAATCAAACAAAGTATTTCACATATAACTAGTGTGAACCCGTGCTTCGCACACGGATGTAGCAAAAATATTGTAGTTGCATAGGTCATATCCAAATTTATAAGATTTAAATATATTGGCGATGAAAAAACATTGTTGAACGATAGCGTTGCATCATTAACAACAATGTGCAAAGATAAAGAATGCTTAGGTATACTTGATTGTGATAATCATAATTAAAAATCACCGAATTAATTATAGTGAATATGTTAGCAGTGCATTGTTTGAATGATAAATTAATTTTAGACATTATATGCTAGTTTATAATCTTAGCCAATCAGTTATTAAATAACTAACATCTTTTTCAAAAGGCATTAAGATACTCTCTGTAATAAGAAAACAAATAACATAAACTATATAATTTTGATATGAATTTTTTAGTATTGTTACATGTATAAAGATGAAAACAAAAATATAAAAATCCAGACAACTTTGATATAAGCACATTTTCTTCTTTGCTTTGTTACACAACCCGAATTTAAACATTAAAGCACCATTGATATAAGTACTCTGCTTGTTTTTCTTTGTTACACAACTCCAAACATATTACCAATTAAAGAATGCTCATGTTGAATAACGGTGTATCATATATGTTCATTACTTGTTATCACATAAACATAAAAGAGTAAAAACAATATTTATGGTCCAAGAAAACACGTTAAAATTGCTGATATACAACAACTTTAAGTTGGTCCATATTAATTTTTGGATAACTGGATTCGATATTACCTTAGCACCATACATGAGCTATAAATATAATGGTAGTGGCATATAAATGCTTTGAATACTTGGTACATCTTTGTAAATTTACATCATTACATTCACCATACACAAAATAATATAGAACTGAATCATTATTACCATCGGAATGCTACGTTTACACTACTACACAAATGTTAATTACATATTCGTGCACAATTTTATGCCATTTGCATTATATATACATGTACAATTTCATGCTATTCATAACAATAAACAATACCGATGTCGACGATGATAAAAAAACAGAAATGTTAAATATATAAAATTCATGTACAATTTTGTTTCCATGTGAGTAGAGAATATAAAAATAAAGATAAGCTCGTCCAAATTATTGCCAACCGATTATCATCCACATCAAACTTATTGCTCCAATTGACTCCGCTAGGTACTCTTTGTCTCCATCACCATTCCAAAGTTTTCAGATTTTCTCCCTTTTAAAGCTTTTTAATCTTTGTCTTTCCCTTTTACTTCTACTCTATATCTATTACTACTATTGCTACACCATGTTACTAAAGAGAAAAGGCAAGATGGAGAAAGTACGAAACACTAATGAATTTAATGGAACAAAAAAGTAGAGAAACACAAATTCATAATAATGTTTACTATAACTAAAAATGACATCACTATCATAAATTTATGCATGGATTTTAGATTTATTAGACAAAGTAAACCATGTATCCCTGTTTCATTCTTTATTTTTTGGATACGAATAAAAAAAACTATATTCGTTTAATTTGTGCAATAACGCCTTTGGAAAAACGCTGTTGCATAAGGAAGATTTAATTACTATTTCTTGTTTTTAGCAAAAATTGCATATAAAACCAAGCAACACCCATCTTTATCACTTAAGTGCTCCCTTAATAACATGTGAAATAGAAGTTTATGTTCAGCACTAACAAAACCCAACTCACTCAATTATTTTAAAATTGTTGTATCTGTCTTTTGGGCATTACATGTATATGTGTATAAATTTTTCAATCATAAGTGGTATATTATAATATAAAAAATGTTATCTATTATTTATGTGTGCAAATTTGGTTTTGAAACAACTCACAAACGTAGATATACACTATCACTTAAAAATATATGTTTTTTTGAGTAAAATGAGTGATCCTCTCAAGGAGGAGAGCACTCATCACTATCCTTAAAAAATATGAAGATAATATTGTTTATTTTTTTTCCATTTTCAAAAAATATAGTCGTCGAGTTAACATAAAAAATCCTCTCAATAGGAAAATAAACTTACCGTCCACTGCATCAATTGGTATGGAACACTTATCCAGAACTTGAATAGCGTCCTCAGGGGCTTTATTATATGTTGTATAGGAAATATACATAAATCGGTTATCATTACTTTGAAAAAAGAAGAGTAGAACAACTGATATAGTGATAAATAAAATAGCTCAGCAAGTAACTGTTGGTTCAATCACAAATGTACAATGTTATCATGTACCGATTCTACCAAAAATCTATATGTAAGGACATTACATATTGTTAGGATGCTAAGTCATAAATAAAAGGCATATGTTGTTTTATAATTATTAAGAACTTTTAAAATATATCGAAGCCAACTAACTATGGTAGAAAAAAGTTTAGCTGAAGAAGTTGACTTAAAGAAATGCCAACCAAATTTATGAAATGAATGTGTAGTAAAGATAATTATGTGGCAATATAAAGTTGATCTATCAAAATATACATTCATAATATACATTGTAATTGTCCGACCATATTTTGCAAAGGTCATAAAATGAAGCTTAAAATTCTGTGTGCATTACCGTGCTAGCATGGCACTGATTTTTAAATGAGAATACTTTCCATGTCACATTCTTTTACCCTTTCATATTGTTCCTACATACATGTCAATAGTTAACATGGCTTGGTCTTGGCTAAACATTCAAGTTAGAAATGAAATTGAGGGACATACAAACATATACCATTTCCTTGTTTGCTTTAGGTATAATAAGAAATAATATACCTCGTTTAGCATCCTATGGAGCTCATCCCTTGCAGCAACAACACAATCTCTATTGTTGCTTTTGTAACAACTGGGGATTTTAAAAATCTTTAATCATCGTCAAAATGACGATCAAACCGGTTGCAAATTGTTATTGGAATTTAAATCAAGTGAAATTCTCTTGAAAATTGTTAAATATGTAGGTGGGCTGTAAAGTTAAATTGGTAGCCCACGCTTCATTCGTTGTTCTTAGGCCGAGATGATAATATTGGATCGTTTCTGTAACGACCCTGAATTTTGAACAATTTAAATTGAAAATATTTAATTAATTTTAAATATTTGAATGATGATTTGACTTGAATTTCAAATTATCAGAATGAATTGGTGATTAAATTTTGAATTTAATCTATTGAAAGTTGAATAAAATTTGAATCTTCGATTTTAAGCCGGTTAAAAATAATTTAAAAGCTTGGAAAATTCATATTGATAATACTGAAGGTAATAGAAGCTTCAGAATTGAATTTGAAAGCGATTTGTTCAGTTTTGAAATTGTATCGTTTGAAATCGAATTTAAAAATAACCTTCCGAGGCACAGTCTCGGAATTTGACGAAACCAGTTTCATTGGGTCCGTAATATTGAATTATTACCGGATTTCAATTTTTGAATTTATCAGAATTGTTTTATGAACATATGGCGTATAAACGCGTATAAAATTAAATCGAATTCAATTTGAATTTCTGTAACAACCTGGATTTTTGCCCGAATTATAATCATCAATAAACGATCTATGTTGACAGATAATTTCTGTTGTTGTTGGAAAATTTTATAACGATAAAATTTTCGTCAATTAACGATTTAAAAATTGTTGTTAAATTTCTGTTAGAATTTGGAATTTGTAAATCGATTGGAATTCTCTTATTAAATTTCATTTGTATGAAATGAATAAATACACATAGCTAAATTTTAACATGATAATTTAAAAACAAAACAAAGTAAAGAAGGTAAACAAAAAACAAAATTTGATTTAAAAAGAAAGAAAAAAAAATATAAAATACCATACCTCTCGTACAACTCCCACACGTTTAGCCCATACCGTAACCCACGTTTTTCCCCCCTTCTTTGTTAAAACCACGACATCCCCTCTCTTTCATTCATTCGTATAACCCTAAACCTAAAACAAAAAAATCTACGAGAATAAAAGAATGGTGGCGAACGAAAATGGCGACTGGACGAATTAGGGCTTCGGCGATCTCGACCCCTGGCAAATCTGAACTCCGGCCTTGCGCTCGTTCGCAGCTGCTCCATGGAGCTTTGGAAATTTACGGCTTCGTCTTCGATTATCTCGCTCGCGACCTCTTCGTTCTAAGGTGAGTGGTTTTCGCCCCTCACATCTAATTCAACCATGCTTTGGTTAGCTTTCGAGCATTTTATTGATACTTATTCTCGAGTTGATTTTTGAACTGTCGTTTTGAGTGATTTAAGTTTCACTCCCATCTAACTCAAGATTTTGGTGATTTTGAATGGGTGCTTCTGTGATTTACTCGGGTTGCTTAGATTTTTCCGATGTTGATTCTGGTTGTTTTGTTGTCTTCGACACTGTCTCTGGTTAGAAAGCTACAGACTTAATTTGTGAAATTGTTCATTCGACTTCGACTTGAAATGTTGTTTATCTGATGATTTAGAATTTTGTGGTCGAACCTGCTAATGTTCGATTTCGCCCAATTGGATTTGTCGATAAATTTGATCCATTCAGCATATTTATACATATTAACAGTGTAGCATCATTGAGTTGCATTTTCACTTGATTGGAGCTTTATACTACCATCACTTGAAACTGTTTTGTTCAATCTTAGTCTTGACCACTCTGTCATTCTTTTGCTCTATTCGAACATGTATGGTTGCGGTTGCTTGAGACAGCCATCTATTTTATTTCGATGTGTACATGATATCTCGAACAGTTGAGTAGTCTGCATCTAGTATGAGGTTGCATTGAGGTTTGAGTTTTTATGTTGGCATTTGTACTGTGCTTGAGTTATTGAGTTGCTTCATTATAGCCTGTTGTAGTTGTATACTTCTTCCATACTACTATGAAGTGAGTTTGCCTGTAGGGTTGCAGTCATTGCTTGGTTGTTGCCTCCGGTTTCCATGAATTCTGTACTGCCTTGTACATTGGAGTCTATACTTATAAATGAAAATTTACTATAAACTATGGATTTTTAGCTTGTTTCCCAACCAATCATATTTCCCATTTTAAACAAGAAATTGTACATGTATATATATGCATTCTTGCATGTATATATATGGTTTATCATTTTGCCTGGGGCTCTGTAGTAGTTCATGTCGGCACTAGATTTTGTAGTTGCTCTGATATTCTAGTCTTCATTTTGCAGTCCATTTGAACATCTGTAGTATCCACTGGTCATTTGAAGTTGCATTCATTCCAGTAGTCACTTGAACTTGCATTCTGGTTCATGCATTCACTGTTGCCATATCTTGAATCTCTGTTTACTTGTTTGCTTCGGCACTGTCTGCAGTTTGCCTTGCTCTGTCATTAACATGCTTAGTGTTCACTTGATCATGGTTTCATTTAGATAGCTCACTGTTATATGTACTGACCTCACCTTGCAGTCTTCACATATAGTTTGTTCATGTTGTGCACCTGCCAGTATAGTCTTTATGTTGCTCTCTGCATACTTGAACTGATTGGGGTTTATTTTAATTTGCTAAAGTCCAGTTTGTAAGACTGTTTATATGATGATTTTTGGGGACTAGTTTATATGATGATTTTTGGTTGGTTTGTATATGACACTTCATTGCTGTCTGCAATTAATAATTTGTGAGATGATCGAGTTGCTGTCATTTTTGTTGGCACTGACTTCATCATGGTGGCATTCTTTTATCTGGTTTGTTGTTTTCGCCTATGTGTTTCGACTTTGGCATTTTGCCTTGTTCTAGACTATGAAATCAATACTGTCCGGTTACAGTATTAAATATAAATGTACAATTCGTACATTCATGTTTTGGAAACTGTTTGCACCCAGTTGCATTCTAGTCTTCATACGTATGCAGTGACGTATGTATATACATTAATTCATATGTATATATGTACGTTCGAATTGCAATCTTTCTCTGGAAATGTTTCATGTTTTATTTGAAGAGATATATTGATTTTCTTGGTTTGGGTACATATGCCTATATCACTTTTAGTTGCTGTCTTATATGATGGCACTTGACACTTCAAGTGGTGGCTGCATTTTCGTTGCAGTTTTACCCTTGTTTCTATGTGATGACTTTACCTTTGGTGGTGGCGAGGCAGCGCACGCGTACGTGTGCACTGCAGCCACCCAAACTCGACAGTTTTGAATTGATGTTTCTTTGCGTCGTGATGCATTGATCTTTTATGCCGTATTGGCGAGGCCGTACACGCGTGCGTGTACGGCAGCCAATTGAACTTCGACGGTTTTTAAAGTGACAACTTCAATTATCTTAAATTGATTTAGTCGAGTTGATAAATTGTTTATTTATCTCTGTTGATGTTTTAAATCTGCTGATTTATTGTTTAACACTGTTTAGTGTTAAAAAAAAAAAATTTCGTTATCCGGTTTCTTTGTTTAAAGAGTCGGATAGACGAGAATTATTGTGACTGTCGTCTATTTAAATTATTACTGCCTCTATGCACTAATAAACTGGTTTGAATTAGACTGACCTGTGTATTATTTTCTTTTGAATATAATACTCGGGTCAGACCGAGTATTTTTACAGCTTGAAGATTTTCGAGCAGCGAAGTTAGAGAGAGAGTAAAGAATCATTTATTTCAGTAGAAAATTGTATTTTAAGATATTCCGCTGTATCAGTATTAAAAATTTGTATAAACTCTGATGTATATAAAAAGATTTATAGTAATGAAATAAAGATTCATTTGTTTTAATTGATTGTTATTATCTGTGTTTCTGTGGCTGATTCTGTTTAAACCTTATAAACTAAATAACAATTCGTCTTTTTGAACGTTTCGAGTTGGTTTAGTTACTGACTGGAGGCGGTCAAAAGGGGGAATGTTACAGAGTGGTATCAGAGCTTTGGTTTACACAAAGCTTAGTTTATGATGTTTAATATGAATAGTTACTAGAAACACTGTAAAAAGAGAACGTTTTTCAAATCCAAAGAAGTATAAAATTGTTTTTGAAAATGAAGATTTTTAACTTAAGAAAAGTTAAATTGAATTGAGTTGGCATTAATAAATATATGATTTGAAATTTAACTAAAGGGAGTTAAATAAATTGAATTTGATTTGATAAATTGTTGAGATGGAAAGTTAAACTTGAAAGATAAGTGATTATATGATATGAATTGGGAAGTTTAAATTTAAATAAGTTGTATAACTTGTAAAATGAGAAGTTTAAGTAAAACCAGTTGTTAAAATGGTTAAACAGTTTTGTTAAGTAAAACAAAATCTGAATTTTTGAAATGTGATATGAATTTGACTTTAGTAAAGTTAAATAAAATAGAATTTCAAATAGATTTGAGGCGAACTTAAGCTGTATAGTGAAAATAAATGCAAGTGAAGATAAATGAAATATAGTTAAGAAATATTGAATCAAATTGAATTTGATATCAAGATGAATTAATAAAGTGAAGTAATGAATATGAATTTGAGTTATAGAAAGGAAATTCAACTTTAATTGTAAAAGTGAATTAATGAATATGGTGAGTATAAGAATTCAATCTGAATTGGAATATAAACCAATTGAAATTTAGTGTGTTAAACCACATTGGATGTAAGCAAAGTAAATAAATTTGGTTAAGTGAATGTGCATTGGTTGCTAGTTGATTGTATGGAAATTCATTAAGTATTAATGAAATTGAATTAATGGAAATTGGAAGCTATGTGAATTAAATTCAAATTGAAAGATAAATAAATTTAAATAGAATCAAATTTGATTTGAATTGAAGTAAACTGACTTGAATATGAATTAGTGAATGTGAACTAATTGAATATGAATGAATGTTAGTAACAATCCAATGTGAATGAATCAAATGTGATTTAGATTGAAAAATCAAATCGATGAATGATTTACTAAAGAACTAGTTGATTATCTTGGAAATGGAATTTGATAAATTATATAATAGTTTAAATTGGAAAATTTTGAATTATTATAAACGGGTTAAATTGAAGATTTGAAAAGTGTTAATAAAATATTGGAATTGTATAAGTGTTAAAAGTGAAATATTTAATGGATTTCATAAGTGGATGAAAAGTTTCAGAATTAAAAGTTTTATAATTGTGAAGTTATAAAATGAATCGAAGTTGCAAAATAAAAGAATTTATAAGTAATCCACTTATAAATTAAAATTCTGATATAAAACTGAGTTATAGAAGAAATGGTTAATAAAGTAATTTTTATAAATTGAAGTCTTTATGAATAGGAATAGAATTTATAATCGTTGTTTATAAATTCGAAACTGACTTATTTTGATAAGTAAATTCTTATAGCTTGTTAAAAGATGTATATTCACGATTTTGGACAGTGAATATATTATTGAATAAAATGGACATGTTTTGGGAAAGTGATATTTTAAAACGAAGTAATTGTTTTAAAAAGATGTTTTCAAGGCATTGAATATCGAAACCATAGATTTCAACATTCATTGTTGAAATAGACGTTTTCGAATATAAGGAAATGGTGGACTATAACACTGTTGTTATAGTAAATGATTTCCGAAAGGAAATGTTTTGCATAGTATTGGGATTTATACATCTATCTAAATTTCGAATCCCTATACTAGTGATTTTGAGTTATCGTAACGATGTTTTACGTAACATTCGTTTTTGACTCAAAAAAAAATGTGAAAGAGAATGATTTCCTTAAAAGATGAAATATATACTTAATTTTGATTTAAGTATATCGAATATTTTCAAATGTTGAAAATAAATTGGATTTGTGAATTACTTATTTTTAAATAAGTATGGAAATGTTTTTCCAATATGAAATGAAATGTTGTGAATATATTCCGTAAGGAATAAACGATTTGAAATTCATTTTTGAAGTCGAAGTTGAAAAGTTAAATGAAAATTTGAACAATTTGTTCAATTTGAAATTTTTCAAAAAAAGATTGAATCGTTGAGTTAAAATTGAGTTTAACTTCAACATCAAAGACAATATAAGTTGAGCTTTGAATTTCAGATGATGATTTGGATTGTATGTCTAACATTGTGAATTGATGACATAGCAATTGATCTCTATTAAATATATATCTGTTGGTGGCGGAGAATTTATTCTCTTAGCTTAACACCCTTCTCTGAGACGTACGAGCTCAGAGGTTATATATCGATCGACATCAATTCTGTGTTGAGAATTGACGATGTAGCGTGTAATTCAAATCGAATGTGAAAGTCGATAATAAATGGAATTATGAATATGAATTAGGTTTGAGATAACCTTAAATTTCCAAATCGACTTAGAGGAAAATTTTGAAATCCTCTATTTTGTTATGAATATGGATATGTAAGTTTTTAGAACTTATATATATATATGAATACGGTAAATTTGAAACCGTTAGTTTAGAAAGACATTGTTATGGAAATCTTATGTATGTTTACATAGATGTTATATGTACGAAATGGGAAATGAAAGTACTACATATATGATATTATGTTTTCTAAACTGAGGATGTGGAAAAGTACCTTCCATTTATTATTAAAGAAGGTATTGGAACTCTCGATGAGTATCCATTTGAAATTCGTAGCTACGTAGAATTTTAGTCAGAGTGACTATTTGAATCGGAAATCCTTCGCGATAGTTCATCGCGATGAGATTATATTTGATTGATGATGTTAGCGTAATTTGAGGGGCGAGATGCCCACAGTTACGAGCGACTCCACTGGGATAGTGGCGTAACCGCCGAGTAAACTGCAATCTAATGCCAGGCGAAATTTGAGGGGCGTGATGCCTACAGACACGAGCGATTCTACTGGGATAGTAGCGTAACCGCCGTGTGTACTGCAATCTATGGCGACAACCATGGCGAAATTTAAGAGATGAGAAATCTACAGCCACAAGCGACTCTACTGGGATAGTAGCGTAACCGCCAGGTGGAACTGTAATCCATGGGGGAACGTGCTTTCCATATCCATTTTTAAAAGAATTTTTAAAAGTATTTTCACTGGGAATTGAAGCAAGTATATTTAGTACTTGGAGATTTTTAGACCTGCGCCTGGCCAGCGTATGTCTAATGTCTGTGAGAACGAAGATGGACTTGTTAAATTTCGAGTTATCAAGTATTTTCAAACTGTAAATAGAAAATCAATGATTTGAAAGTAGAATTACAAAATTCCTACCTAATGAACTAAGGAAGAGGATCTTTGTAATGTTTTGAAAGTCCACAGCTTTGGAAGAGATATACATTATATAAATCTCTAATGTGAAGAATTTTAAGTTTGAAACTGAGTTGTAAATCGAAAATGTTGATAAAAGACTTTTGCGTTTTGATTTTAGAAATCAATGATTGTAGAAATCATTGAATAAAAGAGAAGATAAACAAAACTAGTGAGATTAAACAAATGGAATGAATCCTATATTCATTTATTTGTAATTAGCTTCAAGCTTAGAAAAAATTGAGTAAGGTATAAATATCGATGAAATTTTAACAACTTTTCCTTTTCGTGGACGAAAAGTTTTTAAGGAGGGGAGTTTGTAACGACCCTGAATTTTGAACAATTTAAATTGAAAATATTTAATTAATTTTAAATATTTGAATGATGATTTGACTTGAATTTCAAATTATCAGAATGAATTGGTGATTAAATTTTGAATTTAATCTATTGAAAGTTGAATAAAATTTGAATCTTCGATTTTAAGCCGGTTAAAAATAATTTTAAAGCTTGGAAAATTCATATTGATAATACTGAAGGTAATAGAAGCTTCAGAATTGAATTTGAAAGCGATTTGTTCAGTTTTGAAATTGTATCGTTTGAAATCGAATTTAAAAATAACCTTCCGAGGCACAGTCTCGGAATTTGACGAAACCAGTTTCATTGGGTCCGTAATATTGAATTATTACCGGATTTCAATTTTTGAATTTATCAGAATTGTTTTATGAACATATGGCGTATAAACGCGTATAAAATTAAATCGAATTCAATTTGAATTTCTGTAACAACCTGGATTTTTGCCCGAATTATAATCATCGATAAACGATCTATGTTGACAGATAATTTTTGTTGTTGTTGGAAAATTTTATAACGATAAAATTTTCGTCAATTAACGATTTAAAAATTGTTGTTAAATTTCTGTTAGAATTTGGAATTTGTAAATCGATTGGAATTCTCTTATTAAATTTCATTTGTATGAAATGAATAAATACACATAGCTAAATTTTAACATGATAATTTAAAAACAAAACAAAGTAAAGAAGGTAAACAAAAAACAAAATTTGATTTAAAAAGAAAGAAAAAAAAATATAAAATACCATACCTCTCGTACAACTCCCACACGTTTAGCCCATACCTTAACCCACGTTTTTCCCCCCTTCTTTGTTAAAACCACGACATCCCCTCTCTTTCATTCAGTCGTATAACCCTAAACCTAAAACAAAAAAATCTACGAGAATAAAAGAATGGTGGCGAACGAAAATGGCGACTGGACGAATTAGGGCTTCGGCGATCTCGACCCCTGGCAAATCTGAACTCCGGCCTTGCGCTCGTTCGCAGCTGCTCCATGGAGCTTTGGAAATTTACGGCTTCGTCTTCGATTATCTCGCTCGCGACCTCTTCGTTCTAAGGTGAGTGGTTTTCGCCCCTCACATCTAATTCAACCATGCTTTGGTTAGCTTTCGAGCATTTTATTGATACTTATTCTCGAGTTGATTTTTGAACTGTCGTTTTGAGTGATTTAAGTTTCACTCCCATCTAACTCAAGATTTTGGTGATTTTGAATGGGTGCTTCTGTGATTTACTCGGGTTGCTTAGATTTTTCCGATGTTGATTCCGGTTGTTTTGTTGTCTTCGACACTGTCTCTGGTTAGAAAGCTACAGACTTAATTTGTGAAATTGTTCATTCGACTTCGACTTGAAATGTTGTTTATCTGATGATTTAGAATTTTGTGGTCGAACCTGCTAATGTTCGATTTCGCCCAATTGGATTTGTCGATAAATTTGATCCATTCAGCATATTTATACATATTAACAGTGTAGCATCATTGAGTTGCATTTTCACTTGATTGGAGCTTTATACTACCATCACTTGAAACTGTTTTGTTCAATCTTAGTCTTGACCACTCTGTCATTCTTTTGCTCTATTCGAACATGTATGGTTGCGGTTGCTTGAGACAGCCATCTATTTTATTTCGATGTGTACATGATATCTCGAACAGTTGAGTAGTCTGCATCTAGTATGAGGTTGCATTGAGGTTTGAGTTTTTATGTTGGCATTTGTACTGTGCTTGAGTTATTGAGTTGCTTCATTATAGCCTGTTGTAGTTGTATACTTCTTCCATACTACTATGAAGTGAGTTTGCCTGTAGGGTTGCAGTCATTGCTTGGTTGTTGCCTCCGGTTTCCATGAATTCTGTACTGCCTTGTACATTGGAGTCTATACTTATAAATGAAAATTTACTATAAACTATGGATTTTTAGCTTGTTTCCCAACCAATCATATTTCCCATTTTAAACAAGAAATTGTACATGTATATATATGCATTCTTGCATGTATATATATGGTTTATCATTTTGCCTGGGGCTCTGTAGTAGTTCATGTCGGCACTAGATTTTGTAGTTGCTCTGATATTCTAGTCTTCATTTTGCAGTCCATTTGAACATCTGTAGTATCCACTGGTCATTTGAAGTTGCATTCATTCCAGTAGTCACTTGAACTTGCATTCTGGTTCATGCATTCACTGTTGCCATATCTTGAATCTCTGTTTACTTGTTTGCTTCGGCACTGTCTGCAGTTTGCCTTGCTCTGTCATTAACATGCTTAGTGTTCACTTGATCATGGTTTCATTTAGATAGCTCACTGTTATATGTACTGACCTCACCTTGCAGTCTTCACATATAGTTTGTTCATGTTGTGCACCTGCCAGTATAGTCTTTATGTTGCTCTCTGCATACTTGAACTGATTGGGTTTATTTTAATTTGCTAAAGTCCAGTTTGTAAGACTGTTTATATGATGATTTTTGGGGACTAGTTTATATGATGATTTTTGGTTGGTTTGTATATGACACTTCATTGCTGTCTGCAATTAATAATTTGTGAGATGATCGAGTTGCTGTCATTTTTGTTGGCACTGACTTCATCATGGTGGCATTCTTTTATCTGGTTTGTTGTTTTCGCCTATGTGTTTCGACTTTGGCATTTTGCCTTGTTCTAGACTATGAAATCAATACTGTCCGGTTACAGTATTAAATATAAATGTACAATTCGTACATTCATGTTTTGGAAACTGTTTGCACCCAGTTGCATTCTAGTCTTCATACGTATGCAGTGACGTATGTATATACATTAATTCATATGTATATATGTACGTTCGAATTGCAATCTTTCTCTGGAAATGTTTCATGTTTTATTTGAAGAGATATATTGATTTTCTTGGTTTGGGTACATATGCCTATATCACTTTTAGTTGCTGTCTTATATGATGGCACTTGACACTTCAAGTGGTGGCTGCATTTTCGTTGCAGTTTTACCCTTGTTTCTATGTGATGACTTTACCTTTGGTGGTGGCGAGGCAGCGCACGCGTACGTGTGCACTGCAGCCACCCAAACTCGACAGTTTTGAATTGATGTTTCTTTGCGTCGTGATGCATTGATCTTTTATGCCGTATTGGCGAGGCCGTACACGCGTGCGTGTACGGCAGCCAATTGAACTTCGACGGTTTTTAAAGTGACAACTTCAATTATCTTAAATTGATTTAGTCGAGTTGATAAATTGTTTATTTATCTCTGTTGATGTTTTAAATCTGCTGATTTATTGTTTAACACTGTTTAGTGTTAAAAAAAAAAAATTTCGTTATCCGGTTTCTTTGTTTAAAGAGTCGGATAGACGAGAATTATTGTGACTGTCGTCTATTTAAATTATTACTGCCTCTATGCACTAATAAACTGGTTTGAATTAGACTGACCTGTGTATTATTTTCTTTTGAATATAATACTCGGGTCAGACCGAGTATTTTTACAGCTTGAAGATTTTCGAGCAGCGAAGTTAGAGAGAGAGTAAAGAATCATTTATTTCAGTAGAAAATTGTATTTTAAGATATTCCGCTGTATCAGTATTAAAAATTTGTATAAACTCTGATGTATATAAAAAGATTTATAGTAATGAAATAAAGATTCATTTGTTTTAATTGATTGTTATTATCTGTGTTTCTGTGGCTGATTCTGTTTAAACCTTATAAACTAAATAACAATTCGTCTTTTTGAACGTTTCGAGTTGGTTTAGTTACTGACTGGAGGCGGTCAAAAGGGGGAATGTTACAGTTTCCCCCTTTTTCGTTCATTTTTCTCATTTTTCGAAACCCTTACTCAAAATAAATCGAACGAGAGGAAAAGAAAAATGGTGGCGCTCGTTCTCTTCTTCGTCCCTCTGGAAAACTAGGGTTTCAAAAATAAGGGCTGCTCGTACTTCGCTCGTCCTTCAATTCAATAGCTAGGGCTTTAGACGAATCGAAGAAGACAACTGCTGAAGCTCGATCGAAGGTTCGCGCTTGCCTTGTCGATCGACATCTCCTTCACTTCGCTCGCGGCAGCTTTAGGATAAGGTGAGTGTTATCCACTCACATCTGATTCAAATGCCACATTTAGATAGTTCGATTGTTTTGTCGATTGATGAGTTTTGAGTGATTCATTTGCTCACGTCTACCTCAAATTCTCGACTTTGAGCTCTTTGATATTTGGTTGAATTCGTCAGTTCAGTTTGCTTGCAGTTCGATTTTTAAGTTGTTTTGTATGGATTTTGATCTGTTGAATTTCGTGGTTGACGGCTTCGACATTGAGCTATTCGATCACTTTCCTTGCTACCTTGGTCATCACGATGTAGACTTATGACCTGTTTAACTTCGATTTGATTTGATTTCCATTATTTGATGGCTTCGGCCTTAGTACTGATTCTTAAAATGCTGATGTAATTGTTCGAACTCACAACTACGTTGGATTTGAATCTTGGGTATTTTGTTTCTTTGACAATTTTATTTCGACTGCTTAAGTGTCGAGTTTGTTTTCGCTGCATATGTATTTGATTGCCTCAGGGTCGTATCTTTGATACAATTTTCATACTCATGATTTTACTTTAAGCTACAGTTTGGAATCTCCTCTGTGTTGTTTTTGCACTACACCATTTATGATGACTCGAACGTCTCGTTGACAAGTGCATTACCCTTAAGTATTATTCATGTATCATTAGCTTGTTATATCTGCCTTTGTTGGACATTGTGACATTTGCAGTGGATTTTGTAGTTTGAGTTTTTGATTGATTAACCTGAACCTGCACTAGATTATTGGTTGTCACATTTATATCACTTGAGAATGTTATGCAGTTGGCTTCACTGTAATATGCCTTAGCCTTGCTTGTGCAGCACCATACATTAGTTGCTTGAATATCGAGTTGTACTCATATATGTTGCTTGGTTGTTCTGCAACTCCTTGCAGCCACCCCTGTTTTCATGTTAGTCCCTATGCTTGAACTTTGATTAGTTGAAGCTCTGTTGCCTGGTTCACCTCAAATGATTACATTGGAGACTGACACTGCTCAGTTGCTTATATCGACCCTATTTCTTTGTTGCACTAATTTCTGTCATTTTTGTTGATGCCTTTGTAGTCTGTTCCAGTCATCACTTCACTGCCTTTATGTCATTCGAGTTGCATACTTCTGGTTCATATAGTGTTACTGGTGAATTGTATATGTTGCCTTCATGTTCATGAACATTAGTTCTTGTTTCATTTTGGAAATTTCAGTTCCTCTGCACATTGAATTTTCTTGGTTCACTTTGGAAATTACAGATTCAATACTGTACACTGCTTAGTTGTATATGCAGTTTTCTTTTTGTTGCTATGCTACAGTCGTATTACCTTAGCTTTGGACTTTTGATTGTCATGTTGAATTTGAGAACTTTGGGTATTGACTGCGGTCATGGCTTGTTCGATATCACAGTTTTGATTGCTGTTAGTTACCACCTGAGTCGAACCCGATTTCGGGGTTTGACCTTTTGACCCTTTATGATTTTCACTGAGCTTTTGTGTATCTCCTACGATAGTGGCGAGGCAGTACACGCGTGCGTGTACTGCAGCCCTATCAGATTTGACAGCTTTAAATTGATTCAGTCGATTTGATAAATTGTTTATTTATCTCTGTTGATGATTTAAATCTGCTGATTTTTGTTAAACACTGTTAAGTGTTATATTGACCGTTATCCGGTTTCTTTGTTTAAAGAATCGGATAGACGGGAATTATTGTGATTGTTGTCTATTTAAATTATTACTGCCTATATGCACTAATAAACTGGTTTGAATTAGACTGACCTGGGTATTATTTTCTTTTGAATGTAATACTCGGGTCAGACCCGAGTTATTTCAGGTTGTAGATTTTCTTCTTTGAGTTGCTGTTCAGGATATGAAGACTTTTCACATCTTCTGAAGTTGTCAGTGTCATTTTGTAGTAGTCGTGTCATTGTATAGAACGATATGTATTCATGTATATTACTCGATAATGTACTTGTATATATAACTTCTAGAGTCGGCAGTTATAGTTGTATCATATGTATCGTGTCAACTATGTATTAACTGACGTCAGTTATATATATATGAGACTTTTGTTTTTATCTGTGTTCCGCAATTATATTATCTGTGTTAATGTTATATCTAATGTCCTAAACTATTATGAACTATCGTAGTTTGTTTTATACTGATAATTGGATATATCGATGGGAGTAAATAAATAATAGATGAAAAAAAATATATACCACTCCTACCGAGATAACCAATATTAGTGTAAGGCCAATTACGGATGGTCGCTCCTATCCAGCCTTATTCTTCATAATAATAGACAGTATTTCTTTTAATACTCTTTGTTATTATGAGCATAGAGGTGGGGCGTCACAGTTGGTATCAGAGCTTGGGGTTTATGGACATAATATAAAACATAACTTGGATGGAACATATGTTACAACTATTGGTCGATGTTTTACCTGTGATTTGAGTCAAAACTAAAGTTTTGAAATTTTGATGAAATTTTTAAATATCTTAATTTAAAAATAATAGTGAAATTGTGTTTTGATGATTTGATTGATTTGTGTTCTATTTATCAGAGTGCGCAGCGAAAACAGTGAAACTGTCTTCGCTGAGTGCAACTGATAATCTTTTTGATTTAAAAATCAAAATACAAAATTGATATGAATTTCATTTGTTGTTTACATAGCTGTAATTATTTTGTTTCTTTGAGAATTTCGAATCCGAATTGAGGATTCGAAGAAATTGCAGATATGTGATTTTTGTTGAAATTTCCGCTGGCTTTCTTTTGTACTAATCATCTAGTGATTAGATTTTTGCTGTTTTGAATTATCTTCATTGAAGATACATTTGAATGATTTCTTTGTTCATTTTGTAGTACGTGCAAAAATTTGAATTGCACGTTATCGCATTTATTTTACGTTGAACCGATGCTTGGTTATGATACGTATTTTGTTGCCGTTATTTTTATAACGGACTTTTTACACCAATGCTGAATTTTTGAGGCACGGTGTTTTGTTGACAATTTTAATGAATGAAAATTCACTGATGTCACATTTTGATGTGAATTCTTTTGATGAGATATTTGATGTTTTAAAATTTCTGTCGCTTTGACTTCAGTAATAGCCAAAAATTTTTTTAAAAAAAAAAGGGATTTTCAAGCGGTTATACCGCAATGCTGATTTGTAACCGTTTTTACGGTATTTTGAGAAGTACAATTTCCTTATCGAAATTGTTACTGATTTGGTGTTTTAATCATGTGATTGGAAAAATTGTTTTACAATGAAAATTGTTTTATAAAATTGTAACAGTTTGCATTTTCAAAAGAATGAGAAAGCGACTTAAACGATTCGGCAAAATCGAGGATTATGACCCCTTTCTTTTACTGTTTCGCTTAACTCCGGACTTGTCCAGTTGAGAAGGTGAATTGTTATTTTTACAAAATAAATAAAATTGTTTTCAGAAATTTTAACAGTTTGCGCTTTCAAAAGAATGAGGAAGCGATTTAAACGTTTCCGCAAAATCGAGGACTATGACCCCTTTCTTTTACTGATTCGCTTAATTCCGGACTTGTCCGTTTGAGAATGTGAAATGTAATTTTACAAAATACACAATTTTGCACTTTCAAGGAAACGATGAAGAGAATCAAACGATTTAGTAAAACACGTGGTATGGGACATGTGCGTTTGCTATTTCGGTTAATTCCGGACTCGTTAATTGAAATATTTGATGATTTCGTGTGCTTTCGAGCCACTATGAGGACCTTCGGGTCATTTGTTGGGCTTTCGGGCCACTCTGCGGACCTTCGGGTCAAATACCAGTACTAGACCTTCGGGTCACTCTGCGGACCTCCGGGTCAATCTGATGGGCGCCAAAATTATGTTGAGTACTTGGTAGGCTTCGGCCACTCTGAGATGCACGTGCGGCGAATTAAAAACTCGCCATCTGATGGGATCGATCCAAGCTTTTATGTTGATTTTCTAGTCTTCTTAATTGATTTCTAGATATTTGTTGTTTCTAATTATCTGCAGGTAATTAGATATCTGATGTTATGAGATTTAATTATCGTATCGGTAATTAAATAATTGTTGATATGAGTTCTGATTATCGTTTTTGATAATCGGATATTTGTTGTTTCTAATTATCGCTTGTGATAATTAGATAATTGTTGATATGAGTTCTGATTATCGTTTTTGATAATCGGATATTTGTTGTTTCTAATTATCGCTTGTGATAATTAGATATTTGTTGATATGAGTTCTGATTATCGTTTTTGATAATCGGATATTTGTTGCTTTTAATTATCGCGTTAGATAATTAAATATTTGTTGATTTGAGATTTAATTATCGCTTTAGATAATTAAATATTTGTTGCTTTGAGATTTAATTATCGCTTTAGATAATTAAATATTTGCTGATTTCGAATTTAATTATCGCTTTAGATAATTAAATATTTGCTGATTTCGAATTTAATTATCGCTTTAGATAATTAAATATTTGTTGCTTTGAGATTTAATTATCGCTTTAGATAATTAAATATTTGTTGATTTGAGATTTAATTATCGCTTTAGATAATTAAATATTTGTTTCTTTGAGATTTAATTATCGCTTTAGATAATTAAATATTTGCTGATTTCGAATTTAATTATCGCTTTAGATAATTAAATATTTGTTGCTTTGAGATTTAATTATCGCTTTAGATAATTAAATATTTGCTGATTTCGAATTTAATTATCGCTTTAGATAATTAAATATTTGCTGATTTGAGATTTAATTATCGCTTTTGATAATTAAATAATTACTGATTTGAGATTTAATTATCGCTTTAGATAATTAAATATTTGTTGATATGAGATTTAATTATCGCTTTTGATAATTAAATATTTGTTGATTTGAGATTTAATTATCGCTTTAGATAATTAAATATTTGTTGCTTTGAGATTTAATTATCGCTTTAGATAATTAAATATTTGCTGATTTCGAATTTAATTATCGCTTTAGATAATTAAATATTTGCCGATATGAGATTTAATTATCGCTTTAGATAATTAAACATTTGTTGCTTTGAGATTTAATTATCGCTTTAGATAATTAAATATTTGCTGATTTGAGATTTAATTATCGCTTTTGATAATTAAATAATTACTGATTTGAGATTTAATTATCGCTTTAGATAATTAAATATTTGTTGATATGAGATTTAATTATCGCTTTTGATAATTAAATATTTGTTGATTTGAGATTTAATTATCGCTTTAGATAATTAAATATTTGTTGCTTTGAGATTTAATTATCGCTTTAGATAATTAAATATTTGCTGATTTCGAATTTAATTATCGCTTTAGATAATTAAATATTTGCCGATATGAGATTTAATTATCGCTTTAGATAATTAAACATTTGTTGCTTTGAGATTTAATTATCGCTTTAGATAATTAAATATTTGCTGATTTGAGATTTAATTATCGCTTTTGATAATTAAATAATTACTGATTTGAGATTTAATTATCGCTTTAGATAATTAAATATTTGTTGATATGAGATTTAATTATCGCTTTTGATAATTAAATATTTGTTGATTTGAGATTTAATTATCGCTTTAGATAATTAAATATTTGTTGCTTTGAGATTTAATTATCGCTTTAGATAATTAAATATTTGCTGATTTCGAATTTAATTATCGCTTTAGATAATTAAATATTTGCCGATATGAGATTTAATTATCGCTTTAGATAATTAAACATTTGTTGCTTTGAGATTTAATTATCGCTTTAGATAATTAAATATTTGCTGATTTCGAATTTAATTATCGCTTTAGATAATTAAATATTTGCCGATATGAGACTTAATTATCGCTTTTGATAATTAAATAATTGCTGATTTGAGATTTAATTATCGCTTTTGATAATTAAATATTTGTTGAATTTGAAATTTGATTGTCGTTGGTGATAATCGAATATTTGTTGATTTGAGAAATTTGATTATCGTTTTGATAATTGAATATTTGTTTTCTGACTATCGTTTGAGATAATCAGATATTTGATTTGTCTTCTGATTATCGTTTGAGATAAGTAAATATTTGCGATTTGAAAATTCAATTATCGTTTTTGATGATTGAATATTTGCGATTTTTGAGATTTGAGCTTCGTCTTTTTCTCTGGAAATTCAGGTGAGTAATTTGATTTACTCACATTCAATTCGTGCTCTGTATGGGATTTCTGCTCTGTTTTTCCTTCTCTTTTAGTTGCTGGAACTCGATTGTTCTTGCTTTTGTGAGTCGTCTGATTTTGATCCCTGATTCCCACGATGTTGAACCTTTCGATTTCTTATCTTGTACTTCCCTGCTGACATTTGCTTTGCTTATGCATTCGATATTGCCATGCTCTTTGGGTTGTTACCTTTTGTCCAATTATTACATATGATTGCGAGGACGCAATTTTTATAAGGAGGGGAGTCTGTAACAACCGGGGATTTTAAAAATCTTTAATCATCGTCAAAATGACGATCAAACCGGTTGCAAATTGTTATTGGAATTTAAATCAAGTGAAATTCTCTTGAAAATTGTTAAATATGTAGGTGGGCTGTAAAGTTAAATTGGTAGCCCACGCTTCATTCGTTGTTCTTAGGCCGAGATGATAATATTGGATCGTTTCCCCCTTTTTCGTTCATTTTTCTCATTTTTCGAAACCCTTACTCAAAATAAATCGAACGAGAGGAAAAGAAAAATGGTGGCGCTCGTTCTCTTCTTCGTCCCTCTGGAAAACTAGGGTTTCAAAAATAAGGGCTGCTCGTACTTCGCTCATCCTTCAATTCAATAGCTAGGGCTTTAGACGAATCGAAGAAGACAACTGCTGAAGCTCGATCGAAGGTTCGCGCTTGCCTTGTCGATCGACATCTCCTTCACTTCGCTCGCGGCAGCTTTAGGATAAGGTGAGTGTTATCCACTCACATCTGATTCAAATGCCACATTTAGATAGTTCGATTGTTTTGTTGATTGATGAGTTTTGAGTGATTCATTCGCTCACGTCTACCTCAAATTCTCGGCTTTGAGCTCTTTGATATTTGGTTGAATTCGTCAGTTCAGTTTGCTTGCAGTTTGATTTTTAAGTTGTTTTGTATGGATTTTGATCTGTTGAATTTCGTGGTTGACGGCTTCGACATTGAGCTATTCGATCACTTTCCTTGCTACCTTGGTCATCACGATGTAGACTTATGACCTGTTTAACTTCGATTTGATTTGATTTCCATTATTTGATGGCTTCGGCCTTAGTACTGATTCTTAAAATGCTGATGTAATTGTTCGAACTCACAACTACGTTGGATTTGAATCTTGGGTATTTTGTTTCTTTGACAATTTTATTTCGACTGCTTAAGTGTCGAGTTTGTTTTCGCTGCATATGTGTTTGATTGCCTCAGGGTCGTATCTTTGATACAATTTTCATACTCATGATTTTACTTTAAGCTACAGTTTGGAATCTCCTCTGTGTTGTTTTTGCACTACACCATTTATGATGACTCGAACGTCTCGTTGACAAGTGCATTACCCTTAAGTATTATTCATGTATCATTAGCTTGTTATATCTGCCTTTGTTGGACATTGTGACATTTGCAGTGGATTTTGTAGTTTGAGTTTTTGATTGATTAACCTGAACCTACACTAGATTATTGGTTGTCACATTTATATCACTTGAGAATGTTATGCAGTTGGCTTCACTGTAATATGCCTTAGCCTTGCTTGTGCAGCACCATACATTAGTTGCTTGAATATCGAGTTGTACTTATATATGTTGCTTGGTTGTTCTGCAACTCCTTGCAGCCACCCCTGTTTTCATGTTAGTCCCTATGCTTGAACTTTGATTAGTTGAAGCTCTGTTGCCTGGTTCACCTCAGATGATTACATTGGAGACTGACACTGCTCAGTTGCTTATATCGACCCTATTTCTTTGTTGTACTAATTTCTGTCATTTTTGTTGATGCCTTTGTAGTCTGTTCCAGTCATCACTTCACTGCCTTTATGTCATTCGAGTTGCATACTTCTGGTTCATATAGTGTTACTGGTGAATTGTATATGTTGCCTTCATGTTCATGAACATTAGTTCTTGTTTCATTTTGGAAATTTCAGTTCCTCTGCACATTGAATTTTCTTGGTTCACTTTGGAAATTACAGATTCAATACTGTACACTGCTTAGTTGTATATGCAGTTTTCTTTTTGTTGCTATGCTACAGTCGTATTACCTTAGCTTTGGACTTTTGATTGTCATGTTGAATTTGAGAACTTTGGGTATTGACTGCGGTCATGGCTTGTTCGATATCACAGTTTTGATTGCTGTTAGTTACCACCTGAGTCGAACCCGATTTCGGGGTTTGACTTTTTGACCCTTTATGATTTTCACTGAGCTTTTGTGTATCTCCTACGATAGTGGCGAGGCAGTACACGCGTGCGTGTACTGCAGCCCTATCAGATTTGACAGCTTTAAATTGATTCAGTCGATTTGATAAATTGTTTATTTATCTCTGTTGATGATTTAAATCTGCTGATTTTTGTTAAACACTGTTAAGTGTTATATTAACCGTTATCCGGTTTCTTTGTTTAAAGAATCGGATAGACGGGAATTATTGTGATTGTCGTCTATTTAAATTATTACTGCCTATATGCACTAATAAACTGGTTTGAATTAGACTGACCTGGGTATTATTTTCTTTTGAATGTAATACTCGGGTCAGACCCGAGTTATTTCAGGTTGTAGATTTTCTTCTTTGAGTTGCTGTTCAGGATATGAAGACTTTTCACATCTTCTGAAGTTGTCAGTGTCATTTTGTAGTAGTCGTGTCATTGTATAGAACGATATGTATTCATGTATATTAGTCGATAATGTACTTGTATATATAACTTCTAGAGTCGGCAGTTATAGTTGTATCATATGTATCGTGTCAACTATGTATTAACTGACGTCAGTTATATATATATGAGACTTTTGTTTTTATCTGTGTTCCGCAATTATATTATCTGTGTTAATGTTATATCTAATGTCCTAAACTATTATGAACTATCGTAGTTTGTTTTATACTGATAATTGGATATATCGATGGGAGTAAATAAATAATAGATGAAAAAAAATATATACCACTCCTACCGAGATAACCAATATTAGTGTAAGGCCAATTACGGATGGTCGCTCCTATCCAGCCTTATTCTTCGTAATAATAGACAGTATTTCTTTTAATACTCTTTGTTATTATGAGCATAGAGGTGGGGCGTCACAGCTTTCAACAACAAAGATGAGGCTTTATGTATTTTAGAAGCAATGACTCCACAATGCCTTCATCTGTTATACATTTAAAAGCACATCAATAAGTAAAAAAATCTTTATTGCCAAATAAATTAGATAACAAATGAATTTGAATTTCTTTCTAAATATCTTAGTACACGAAGAAGTAAGCATATGCAAATAAAATATATCCTAATTCTATACGGAGAAAGAGTCTGTGGTACCTTGTCCTGATCTTTCCATCCTACATTAAAGCTAATGTTTTTGTATTTCACAGCCTCCATATTAGATCCTGCATTACATATACCAAGTTTCAGTTCCAAAATATAGAACCTCTACATGATTCATTTAAAAATGAAACATTGTAGAACCTTGTCTATGGTACGCTACAACCTAGCTGATCATCTTTCTAAAAAATTTAAGATAGGGATTCGATTAGTTGAAATACAACCTCCAATCATTTCTAAACAAAGCTAGATTGAAAAATAGTTAATTAACTATAAATTTTTAAGAAATTAGTAAAAAAAAATATATGGAAACTATGGTCAAGATGACAAATGTCTGGTAAGAAATACTCAAATATTGGTTTTGGTACCACTTAGTAGGCCATATACTATTTTAGCCATTATGACAACGTGGATATGTAATCGAACAGCATAGCATAAACTCAAGGCCAAACTTATTTAGGCATGTAAAAGGGAGTAGAACATCTATAAACGTCTAACTAAGTACCTACAAAAGGATGTTTAAATAGATAAAAGCCAGTACACTATTGTGCATAGATAACCGAGAAATGACAAATATACAGGGACTGGTGGACTTGTACATTTTATTTTCACCAATAAATGTACTGGTTCTCTTATTCTGGCCTAAATAAATTCTAACAGTATGAACATGTCATCTTCCCACTATACAACTAATTTTTTGAAGGCTTTATAATTATGCAACATACAAACAAAAATGAAATGCCCAAAACAATAATAAATGTAATATAATCAAACAATCATCCTTGAAAATCTCTTTGTAGTTCTACCCCTAGTGGTTGACATACTGATATATTAACTGTTTTTTATTTAAAGATAGGGTGAATCTGTGCTACACACATAGATAGTTAATGAGCTTTTCTGTATCATTGAAAGTATTTTTTTAGTTGAATGAAAACCTAACATAATATATATTTATTAAATGGACAAAACAATATATTTTATCAATGCAAAAAAATAAGATCCATTTTGGAAAAAACTGTTTTGTTAACATTGTTTAATATTATGAAGCGCAGTATTTGGTGGCTAGTGCATAAATTATAGTCATACATTACGTTAATAGTTGATTTACAGAGTTTAATATTTGATTAACTTATTTGACATATCACCATTCATAATTTTTTTGGACAAACTGAACATGTAAGGTGAGCGGCGTTTTTTAAGGACAACAAAATAAAACAATTTTAATGATTAAGGAATGAACGGTAAATGTTGCCTTTAGGAGTCGCTTACATCTTAGTTGTATATTAAACAATAAATCTCTCATTATAATCCAACCATTCATCATTTGTTATTTCTTATATATAATACAACTCATTGGTTTCCATTTCATGTATATTCCCCACTGCTATAACTCTACCATGCTATCAATTATTTCAACTTAATATGTAAAACCTGAGTCAAGCTTTCAACTTTATTGTGAACTATAATTCACTCACTACATAATACATTTCACTAATTTCTTTTTCCTACGGATCTCCATTTATATTTTTAGTACGCTATATGTCTCCAATAGCTAATTCTATTGCTATCATCTTTATTGTTATTATTATAAAATTTATTCATCCGTATCTTCCTGCTAGATCAACGAACACATAATCCTACATCACACTAATAACTTTATTTATTGAAAATGTAATTTTAATCTCTAACATAATAATTGACATCATGTTCTGAAAAATAAAAAGAGATGAGACGAAAGCTTTTTTCTTACTTACAGACGATTTCTTTGTTAGCATAAACATTAAGTGCTTTCTATAATGGTTTGCAATTTTATGCTATAATAAGAGAATTTTGGATGTAATAAAATGATGAAAGTAGGATTAATGAGGCACAAATATTTTGTATTTTGAATATTATACGAAAATGGGTAAGGTTTCATCACTTCCACAACATAAGGTGCAAACTAATAGTTGAGTATAGTTGAATTCGAAACAATTATCGTAATTAAAGTATCGATTCTTTATAAATTATGGTATTGATTCGAAATCAACTTGTAAACAGGTTTTTAGACTAAATTCTAAGCAAATAAATAAATAAAAATATCTGTAAGAAAATAAAGTAACATCCACTAATAGGTAGTTCACATGAACAAAAATTTATTGGTGTGATCACGCTCAATAGCTAACTTAAACGCTCAGAAGACAAACTAAAAACATATAGGTGCAAAATTGGAATTAGGGTAGTTTATGGCATTTGAATGCAAAGATAATATTATCAAGCGGACTAACAAAATATTGATCAGATAGCAGTAATAGCCATAAGCATATTTGAAGTGAAAGGGAAAGAATGAGTTAAAAAAGATGTGTGAAAATTATAATTGTATCATGTGTTTTTTTCATAATCAGGCAGTTAAATTTGTTTGCTAGTACCAACTTTTTGCATATCCATCGTTATGTTGTTGGTTGGCATGGCGGCCACGATGGTGGTGGAAACAACAATAATATTTGCAAATTAGAAAAGTAAAGATAAAAATTGGAAAAAGGCTTCTTAATAATCGTTAATTAGGAAGACAATATAAGTCATAAAAAGTATTTTTGCTTCTGTGCTGCTATAACAATAGCTTAATATATAATCTGTGTATACTTGATAACATATATATGGGTGCTTTATCTAGAAAAATGCACATAATAGATTCTGTATTTTCACATATCTATAACTACATATATTGTATATCTCTTTAGTTTAACATATCAAATTATGTTGAAAGGCTATTAGCTGTAAGAAAGCATAAGGAAGATGAATATGTAGAAGAAACTGAAAAAGATTTCACCTGTGTGGTTTTCGACATGGTAATTTGATGAACATGACCAACAACATCAAATTTTGCTGGGAAACCTATGTTTGTCCTGGAGATTTGTGTCAAATTTACAGTAAACCATTCGTAAGAAACTGTTAGCAAGAAAAACAAATCGTAAAAATAATTCCAACTCTTGAATGGAAGTTTAGAAGCCTAATTTTTCCAAAGATATAAGCATAATTATCTATAAAATAAATGTAAATAAATCTTTACAGAAATAAGTAGAAAAATATTAAGCTCACCAGGCATTGAAATTAATAGGATTATCTATCGAAGATACAATAATCATTATTGCACCTCAATCTCTGTAGCCTTAAAACTATAAGTAAGAGCAAAACATAAGAGTAAAAGGGAGTGGAACTTGGACATGATTAATAACCTACAATCAAGCACAAAGAAACTGAAATTTTCAAACAACCCATCAAAACCGAAAGCCCATTTATCCATAAAGAGAGTCATACAAATCAAGTATTGTTGCCTTACCAAATGTACCTTATTGTATGCAACTCTTTAGTCCTCTTAATCTGACCAATCAACATTGTCAAAATTGCGTACAATAGCTCTTATAATTGCTTTTATATAAATTTTTTTCAAAATACTATTAGTTCTCTTTGCAGATTGCATTAGGAACTTATATATGTAATATTCAAATCTATGAACTAAAGATATGCAGCTTTGATCTAATATAGCAACTTGAAAGGATATTAATATATAAAGTAGGCGTATTTGAATGGTTTCTAAGCGGTATCATTTCTTGGTTTTATTTAATATGCATGCGGTGACACATTATATAATTTCTCAGTATATTATGGTATGTGATTGAAAGACCTGAATATGTCTATCAATCACATATAGCAACTTGATAACTATAATGAACGGAATCGTCTCAGAAACCCATTTAAAATTATGAAAACAACATTTTGATTGTAGTTAATAAGGGTATTAGCTACAAATAAATATCATGGAAAAGGTTAGGAATACATATGCTTTACCGCAATTCGACAAAAATAATTCATTCACAAATACTGGAAAATTGCATAGAAAATCATAATCAAACAAACAAAAAGAAAGTTAAAATTACTCTTTCAAAAATAGAAATACACAAAACGAATCCAAAAGAACTGGAATTTATATAAAATGTTAGTTTCCATGATCCAAACCCAACAATGGAGGTAGAAACAATATAGTTAGATTTTAAACCATCATCCAACTACCTATTGATTTTTTACGGTCAATGCTATACCATTTTCAATACTCACTGAATATCTCTAATCCCTGAATCTACTAACCCTTTCTCAGTTGCTGATCACAAACCAATTGCCTAGGTTGCAGATAATCCTACCTCAAATATAGGACATGAACCAGCTCTATATACCTGCAACAATTCTTTGAATCAACAATGATTTTTCCTAATCAAGTCAATATAACTTTTGATACCTAAGTTTAATTGAATATCTGATATCCAAATTAATAAGCGACAACAAACCAAAAAAATAGGAAGATGCCAAAAAAACCTAATGTAACAACCCGCATATCTATCGATTTTATATTTAAATATTTTATCGTTAGTCGGATGTTAGTCCGAAAAGATACTTTTTGCATACGGTCAAATTAGGACTCGAGACCACCCCCATTGAGTTCAAAATGACGTTTGCGATCTTTTTGAGTGTAAACTTCGATATGTTTGGAGATAGTGAAATTTTCGTCACTTTTCCCGCGTGTGACTTTGGTTTGGACTGCACTTCCTTAGTTCAGCCCAACCCCCTTCCTCACTTCATTCACCATTTGTTTTAACATTCAAGCTTCATCAAAAATGGTGGTGGGAAGTGGAAATTGAAACTCCAAACTCTAATTCTATTGCAAATCCGAGATTCAACATCAAATTCACGTGAAGAACATTGATTCAAGCTTGTTGGTGTTCTTGCTTTGCCTTCAAATCTCCATCTTCATCAAATTCCGTGAAAAGGTGAGATTTTTAATCTGACATCTTGCCTATATTGTCATTGGGCTGTTGGGAATGATCCCCTATTGCAATTGTATGAATATCTGCATTTGGTTTGGATTGGATTGGCGAAAAACTTCAATTTTTGGTGTTTTGATGATTTTCTGGCTCTAGGTCGTCTGGCCTTCACTAGGTCGTATACGAGTTAAAACCTTAGGTCGCTACGTTGAAAAGTCTCCTAGGGATAGGTCGTTCCAGCCTTAAGAATTCGCTCTGAATCACTAGGTCGCGCGGCGCTAAGTCATAGGTCGTTTCCGACCTATAATCTCCAGGCAAATCTTAGGTCGGTTACGAGTTAAGTGTTAGGTCGTTCGCGAGTTAATGCCTTAGGTCGTTCGCGAGTTAACTCCTTGAGTGGTTCAAAGCTTAAGTCGTTAGGTCGCGTGCCTTGCTAACTCGTTAGGTCGCATGCCCAGTCAAGTCGTTAGGTCGCGTGCCTAGTCAAGTTGTTAGGTCGCGAATTCTCTTAGGTCGTGCACCTTTAAGTCGAAGCATTTTAGGTCGCTTCCCCTGGACCTCGTTAGGTCGTTCACCTCTAAGTAGCGTGGCACTTTAGGTCGCAGGGTCTTGTTCTCCTCTAGGTCGTAGGACCTTTTAACTGTTAGGTCGAAGACCTTTTTCCATTAGGTCGCAAGACCTTAGGTCGCACCTTGTTAGGTCGCGAACCCAGTTAGGTCGTTCGCCTATCTTAGGTCGCGAACCCTGTTAGGTCGCGCATTCTCTTAGATCGTGAACACTTAGGTCACGCCTCACTGTTAGGTCGCGCACTTCGTTAGGTCGCTCGCATTTAGGTTGCAGACCTTAGGTTGCTCGCGAGTTAGCACTTAGGTCATTTAACCTGTTTTCTCCTAGGTCGTTCGACCTGTTCTTCAGCTTGGTCGCACGGCAGTCTTCCCTTAGGTCGTATGACCTACTTTTCCTTAGGTCGCTGGACCAGCTTGCCTTCACTAAGTCGTACCGTGACGGGGCGCTGCCCCGCACCCCGCCGTGGGCGCTGCCCCTGGACCCCCGCGACCTGACCGGGCAGGTCGAACCCCGTATTACTCTGCGTAGGCAATCTTATCTGAAAAGCATTCATCAGAACTTCCACTTTGATGCATTTTGAGCTGATTTCCTTGGATTTTATTCACGTCTTCGAATGTGAATTTTTGTGATAGATTGTTCCAACAATCGTTTTATGACTTGTCACTTTAAAGATATGAAGGTTTTAATACTAGTAGTAAATATCAAAACTCTTTCATCAAATCGATTTCAATACTATTTTTAATATCAAAAGTTCGTTTTCTCAAACCGATTTCCAATCTACTAATATATATAAGCCTTTACTTCACTCGAATGAGAAATCGACTTAAACGACTTAGTAGAACGAGTGGTATGAAACGCTTGCGTTCACTTCGTCGGTTAGCTCTTGGACTTGTTCGATTGAACCCTTTTCGTGACAATTTCCTAGTGAAGATTTACAGCTTGTTCGTAAATATTTATGTTAAGCCAGTGGTTATGGGACATGAAGCTAAACTCATATATTTACTAGCTTGGTGTGATTGACACTTCTCGCTGATCATGATGATCATTTTATGATTTAGACTAGCAATTGTGCGATGTCTCTTTGTTTGCAAGGTTAGACTAGACCGCAGTAGTGTGATTCCGACTCACACATATCTCTTTGTCCGCAAGGTTAGTCTAGACCGCAGTAGTGTGATTCCGACTCACACATATCTTTTTGTTTGCGAGGTTAGGCTAGACACCACTTGTGTGATTCCATTCACACATACCTTTTTGCTTTTTGGTTAGCCTAGGCCTCAATCAGTGTGATTCCGATTTACACATATGGGGTAGCGCCCCATGGTCTTCGGACCATCATGTGATAGGCCTCTTTCTCTTTTTATGATTTCTGGATTTCTTGTTTGATTTCTGGATTTTTATGTCATTGACTTGTTATGAGTACAAGTTTAGGGTATGATGCCCTCTTTGGATCTTTGAGAAGATTCTTGAGATATTGATCATTTCTCTTCGGTTGACCTCCTGTTGATCATCATTTTCATACTTATAGTAGTATGTCAGTATGGAATTCTATGTTTATGCCATATCTTTTATTATATATCATGTCATCTGATATTTATAGTTAGGCTGATCCGTTTATTATTTTCTTAAATAATACTCGGATCAGACCGAGATGTTACAGGTGCTTCTGCTTGACTTCCTTCCGGGATTTGCTACTCTGACTTTTGGCTGACTATTTAGTTTAGCAGTTTTTGTTGTATACACTTGAGATATGGACTCATAGTTGTATTCTTTTGGTATAGCACGTGTTGCTATTCTTTTGTATTATTGTGGAACTTTTTGACCACTACTCTGATGTACACTTTCATGTGTAAGTTATATATTCATATCTTCTTCCGCCTTTGTGATATGGATGTCTGTGACTGCTTTGTGTTATGTTTATTTCTATGTTTGTTTCCGAAGATTATTTTATAGCCACCGTGTGATAATCAATTACATGGATGGTCGCTCCTCAACAGCCTTATTCTCCGTGCTAGTTGACAGCACTACATCGTAGTGTCCTTGGCTAGCGTGGGTATTGAGGTGGGGCGTCACACCTAATTTTTGATACTTGTAGATGGCGATCAGAAGAGGGCTAAAAGTTTGGAGCTAGCCTGGGAATGATGATATGGCACTTCATAGTTGTAGCTTAGTGATATGACGGTGATTCGAATTTAAAGGGGCTGGCGATGGGAGTAGAAGGAGAGGAGTGGCGGTAGAGCTGAAAAGGCACAAATTGAGGAGAGGAGAGAATTTTGGAACCGAACAAATTCCAATCGAGGAGAAGGGGAAAGAGATGAAGGGGAATCGATCTATATTGCGAGGAGGGAAGGGGGACAGGAGAACGGCGGCGAAGAGAATGACAGCGGGAGAGGGAGAAAAAAGGGGGAACGGATTGCAGTACGAATGGTAAAAAGGTGAATATATCGAGAGGCTTTTGAGTTTGCAAAATGGGGAGCGGCTTCTGTGCTCTTCAAATCAAACTGGTTATTCATAATATAGTATAGATGACCGTTCGGTTGCCAAATTTCAAGGGGGCCTGTGTGAGCTTAAAATTCAACTCACTAATAATAGTATAGTATAGATTATATATGGGAAATAAAGATGAGACTAATTTTCGAAGTTGATTCCATATAACTTCAATCAAGGTTAGTATATGTAAAACATGCATTTATAAGGCAATTGATATGTACAAGGTTGCAATTAGTTTGGAATTTAGATATCTATTCTCTTTTTTTTTGAACCCTACTTTCTTATATAAGATTGCCATTTTTTGTGCTCAAATAATAGTTAAAACACAATGAAAATAGTTTAAAAATAATCTTGAATAAATAAATAAATTGTATAAAGGAAACTGAAAAGTGCAAATATAAATTACATTTCTAAAAAAAGGCATATATAATATACACTTTTAGATGTGGATAAATAACTTGCTTTATGGATAAGGATATGAATAATTAAATGTTTTTACATTTATATCATATTTGCCACTATGAATGAAACGAAATTGAAATGCATGTTTCAGAAACAATGTAGAATTGTAAAATATAAAGGTCCAAACATAAAAAATAAATAAACTATTTTATAATTTCAATTCTAGTTCCATCTTCTTCATAAAGTCAAAAAACCAATTGAATCGAGGGTTTCCAAATAGAAACCAAAATGTATATGGAAAAAATGCAATTCGAATTAAAATGTAAACAGGTCAGTAAGATTACTGTTCTACTAATTTTTTAGAACCAATTCCTCATGATTCTGCTAGAGCTCGTGTATATAGAAGACTTCCATTGTAATGTGTTTTGTTCCATTGTTTATGTTATCTTCTCTGATTTGAATATACGAAAAATTCTTCCCTTATGTTTTCAAGTTTCATGTCAACGGTACGTAGTTAATACTGGATTACCGCATGATTTAGCTTACTGTACCAAATTCTTGTCTTAGATTAGAGTTTTCAAAAAGGTAATTCATTAAGATGTTGTGGTGAAGAAAATATTCATCAAGTTGCTGATACAGGGAGACCATATACAACACACCATTGTCAGGTATCAATAATATATCTATTGTTTCATTTATGATCAATTGAACTTGTCCATTTAGATAATATATATAGTTATTTTTAGTATAGCCAACTTTAGAAATAGGACATAAGCATGCCCATCTTTTCAATGATGACAATGAAACATTGCTATGTTGTTTTCCGTTAGTAAGATACTAACTACTAACTAACCAGTACTCTAAAACATGTGTTGTTAGTACATAGCTATTCTTGCAATTATTTTGTTCTTCCATGTTTTGACCCAAAACTGTGAGAAATTGTAACATCCCGTATTTTTAAGCTATTGAATTTGAACATTTAATTCGTTTTAAATGTTAATGTGGATTCTTAATTGATTTTGAAATGAATGGATTTGGGTTCAATCAATGAAAATGAGCTATAATTTTAATTTATAGCAATTCTGGTTGAATTTGATTAATGGAAAAATAATAATTAAATATTCGGGATTAGGATAAAAAGGTGAATCTGGGTGTAAATAGCTATAAAATGGTTTTAAAATTTATTTTAAAGTCTATTTGGACATAAGAAATGTTGTTGGACTTTTAGAGGAATTTTTAAGTTGATAAATTAATATTTGGGGTTTATATTAATTTAATAATGAATTTAATATTATTAAAAATGCAATTTAATCAGATTTTGGTCTAGAATGAGCCAGAATGATTTTTAATGTGTTTATAAATTTTATATGATTTATTGTTAAGTTATTAAAATTATAAAAGTGAAAATTTTAAGCGTTTCTGATAATTTCAGAAAATCGCCTGATTTAATAGACGAGTTAAAATAGCCTTTCGGGGCACAGTCTCAGAATTCGACGAAACCAGTTCCATTGGATCCGTAATAGTTAATTATTATCGGATTTCAATTTTCGTAGCTATCGGAGTTGTCGTTTGACCGTGGCAGCTCGAAACGCATCGAAATCGATTTAACCGATTTAAATTTAAATTGATCATTTAATTCCGTATCTCACGCATACGATCAAATTAGCTTACGAAACCTATTCCATTGTGTCCGGAACATGGAAAAACCCTAAGGTCGCCTGGCGGCACGTCAGATTTGGAGTTCGTTTGCAAATGTTCATTTATATTGAATTTAATATTAAAATAATACGTTATACGTATATATTCCCGTTTAAGGAACCCTAACCCTAAGATATTTCCTCAGCTGCCTTCTCTTGTTTCAATGGCCGAAAAAACATCTACCTTCTCTTCAAATTTTCGATCGATCCACGCATTATTTTTAGAAACTTTCAACTGGAAAAACGTGAGGCTCGTCGAGATCTCGGGATCCAACGGTTGGAATGGGTTACGGTTCATCGGAGGCGATGGGATCTGGCTCCGTTCGTGCTTGGGTTGGTCGCGTTTTGCCACACCCAGAGATGACCGAGCTCGCCGCGATTCCTGGTGGTGGTGCGTGGAGACTAGAGCGTTCGTGTGGCAGTTATCGATCGAGCACGTGAGGATCAAGGGCGATGCGGTTCGAAACCCTAGTTTTTTGAGATGGGTTCGAACATTCCTGTACGCGTGATGAAGATGAAAGGTGGAAGACGCGGTGCGACCTTGGTCTTTGCCTTCCAGATCTACGGCTGAGATTATATGGTATAAAGAAAAGGAAAAAAGAAAAATATAATAGAATTTGTTTTAAATTTAAATCCAAACTTTAAAAATTAATATCTAGTTCATACAATATCAGATTTCAATGAAACTGGAAGCGTTGGAATCGCAGGAACGCGTACTACGCAGTGGAACAATTCTGGAATCATTCCGGGCAAGTAGAAATTTGGGTTAAATCGGACGTCGTCCGGTTTAATTCAAAATTTCGAACGCTCGCCGAAACTCAATGTGAGTTTTTTCACTCACATCTGGATGCTAGGCATTTTAAATAGTTAATATTTAAATATCTGTGTGGATGGCTGAATATAATTGTTATTATCAGTCTGGATTGATATTTATATTGTGATGTGCTAATATTTGTGGATGCAGGGAGAAACAGGTTGGAGGGATCCAACTGGATTCCTCACAATTGTAGCAATTATTTTATAATTGTTAGTGAATACCTGTTTATATGTTGTGATTGATAAATCTGGAAATTTAATTGTGTTGTGAAATTGTTGTATAAATCATAGTTACAGAATTTAATTTATAAATGGACAAAATTGGGTTTTTACGAAATAAGTAAATTGTTAAATTAAGATTTTTTAAAATATAGAATTTGAAATCTGGTTTGGAATGGGAAATGAAAAAAATTGGTAAAATTGGGATTTAATATTGTGGGAAAATTTATCAATCGATAAATATGAAATATGAATTTTCTGGAGATTAAATTTATGAAATTATAAATTGTTTAAAATAATGATGATTATTTTAATAATGGCTAATGTTATCCGAAAATTAAAAATATGTTAAATGGAGTTTCCAACTATAAATTAACAAGTTCAAATGAAAAATAGAATGTTTTGAAATGCCGTATTTCATTGGAATTTAATTAAGTGAATTGGAAATTTGGCTTCCATTAGAAATTCACCAAAAATGTTTAATTTAAAATGTTTTAAACTATGATTTAAAAATGAATTTCCGGATATGGGAAATTGGGTATGAACTTCGGATGAAGTCATAATTAAATATGGGATTTGGGATTTATGTTGTAAAACATAATTGACTTGAAATAAATCAGTGGATTTATATGAAAGAGTACTTTGGAATGTTTAGAAACGGGAAAGTGTTTCCCTGGGAAAACCAAGTAAATGTTTATAAAAAGATTTTATTTAACTAAGGTTAAGTTTTAAATCGTTTTAAAAGTATTTTTAAGAAATCGTTATTTTTAAAGAAATAAATTAATAATTTTAATACCGTAATAATTTGGGAGTATATTAGCAATTATTTTTACAAATGGATTTATTTAAAAGTTGGTTTTAGCTTAAGTTGTTAAAATTAGCATTTTTCTTCTTATAACGCTATTTTGAATTTAGTGAAACTAAAACCCTTATCTTTAAATCAAAGTTTATGTGTTAATAAATAGTTTTCTTCACATATTTTAAATTTATATTTTGAGTAAATAAATAGAAGTAATTTTCATATTTTAAAGTATATTTCAGTATAAAGTATTTTAGCTGTTTTAATGCAAATTGTTTTATACTTGGTTTTTCCCGATGGGAATAAAGGGTAAAGGATTTACCTTGTAAAGGAAGAGTTTTGGAAAATTGTTTCCAAACGAGTTTTGAAAATATGAAAATATATCTTTGAAAGATATTAGAAGCAAATAAATAATATGGAGATTATTTATTGTGTGATGGATGTGTATGGATGTTTGTGAACATTAATTGATAGTTAAATCACCGACTATCAATATTGGCCAAATGCGCTGATCGTTTCGAAGAGACCGGGATCGGATTTGCTACATTACAGCGTGATAGGGGGTTCTCGCTTTGCGTTAGGTGGCGAACGGGAGACTCTTACCCCTACATGCCCCCGGGGGTAGTATAAGGCCTTGCGGGGTTGGTTGCGACTCGAGAGGGTGGCCGTAAAAGCAAACCCGAGGTATCACTGTGAGCCACAGCGGGGCTGGGATGGTTGAAAAGCCTACCGGTCGTGAGCCGTTGCTGATGGTTGAAAAGCCTAGGACGTCACAGTTGGTATCAGAGCTTAGATTGGCGACAACCTAGGCTTTGGTGGGAAAATTACTCATTTTTAAATAGAGTCAGAAGTACTCTATAATGAGCTGAGTGTAATAATAGCTATGAGAGCGTACTTGTTAGTGGATATAAAATTGTTTTTGTACTGTGTTGACTTATCGGTTGAGTGTTTATGAATTCTGGTCGGTGCGGGAAGTACAACCGTATCGATAGGGATTTCTAAACTCTTAAACAAGATAAATCAACATAGTATTATTTTTAAAGTGGGTAAATGAAATAATTTTACCCAAAATTGTATTTTGATATAAAAAGAAATAATTTTCTAAATTATTATATGCATTGGATGCTTGTTTGGTTGTTTCTTCTATAATCAAATAAGAAATTAAAACATGATCTAAAATTTGAAATGATATATATAAGAAAATAAGAAGTTAAAATATTATAATGGTTTATAACCAAATGGAATTGAATGGATATGTTTTAAATAAGAAAAGTAAAAATTAAAATTTGATTTAAACTAGAATTTTGACCCCGGAAATTTTGAAAGGGATTTCAAATGGAATTAAACAAAGTTTTGGGAATTTGACTTGGTGGAAATGTTAGAAATGTTTTCAAAAGCATTTGTAAGAATGGAGTATATTTTGGGGAAATATTTTTGAATAGAAATTGTTTTGAGGTGGATTTTGGAAGTGGAAAGCATTGAACTCACTTCAGTCACTGGAAAATAATCCTGATGATGCTGGCCACATCATTAGAATTCATTTTCGAGTTTCTAAAGTGATGGATTGCTACCAAAATAGTTGGTTATGACATTGTTTGGACTTGTTTGGGAAACAAGTGATTTTGGAATTTTCAAAAGGAAAATTGTTTGGTAAAAGCAGTTTGTTTTGGAATTTGGTATTTGATTTGAATATCAAAGAGAAATGTGTTGATTTTTATTTCAAATTGGTTTTGAAATAAATCCGGGTAAATTGAATTCTGGGAATTCTATTTTAAAATAAAAATGTGAAAGTTGAAATGATTCAACTATATAACTTATAAAGGAAAGTTGATTTAAAGAAGAATTGAGTATATATGGAATGTAAATTTACTTTGAATAAATGAAGGTGATTGGAATTAAAGAGAAGTTGATATAAAGGTGAAGTGTAAATGCTTATGATTGTGCAAATGAATTCATATTCTTAAGCTATTAAGTGTTAAAATTTGACATTGTGATTATAAAAATGTGGATTGGTTTGAAATGAGCAATATAAACTTATAAGTAAATAAGTTGGAAAACTTGAGAATGTAAAAAAAAATGTTTGAAACCCAAGTAAAGTGGAATTATAATCACAAATAAAAATGGTTAAGTGGAATGGTGAATTCAAACTTAATTTTAAATGGAATGCAAAGTAAGGTGAAACAATTATAAAATATAAAAGAGGTAAGTGAACTGAAGTTAGTAAATAAGTTGAACTTGGATATGGAGAATTAAGATTAAATTGAATTTGGTTTAACTTCGACTAAGATGGAATTAAGCTGAATATTAAAATTTCTGTTGTGTTATGAATAAGAATGAATGTAATTAAATTCTTATTTAAAGTAGTAAAGGAAATGGTTTAAATTCAGGTGGGCTAAATAAAATTTAGATGAACTTGAATTAATTCTGGAAAGGAATTAAATTGAAAATGCATATATAATCTAGTTAACCTTGAATTAAATTTGGATAAGAATTTAATTAAATGGAAATTTAATTTAGTTGAAGTGATGTTGAATGAAGTAAATGCTTACTCAATTAAATCCAAAATGATTGTTTGGAAATAAATCTTGTGTAAGCTAAATTAAATGGAATTTGTATTGCAATAAATATAATTTTGATAGTTTGGTCAAAATTTAGAAAGTAAGGGAAAAATCCAGTTGTTGAATGAAATTTAAGTTTGGTAATAAATGTTGGAAGTGAGAATGTATAATGGGATTAGATTATAATAGGGATGGTTTGAATTGTAAGTAAATTCAAATGAGAGAAATAATTTAAATGGTCTCTTTGTTGATAAAATAAATCTAAAATGGATTGGATAAATAAACGAAGAGCATTAAACTTTGTAAATGAATTAAAATTGGTTGAATGAGAATCAGATGGAAATAAAATTAAATAGATAATGGTAATATTGTGAAACTACTTAAGCAAATTGAAAGAAACAAATGATTGTGGATGAGCTTTATTAAGAAATTTGAATGGAATTTGTTGGATAATAAAATTGAATTGAAAGTGAAATGATATTCATTAATTATTGTGGTAAATTAAGAATGTATGAGTTGAATATAACCCAGGATCGAATGATATTAATATAAACTTGAATTTGGTTAATGGAAATAAAGATGTAAGGAAAATGTAATTTAACAATTACATTGGAAAGAGAAAATATTTGGTTTGTGAACCTTGTAATGGAATAAAATTTATATGAATCCAAGTTGGAAATAATTTTAAATGGTTATAAGCTTAAGTGGCAATTGTTTTGCTTGAATGACATGGAAATTTGCATGTATTTGCAATTGAGTGTTTAAAAGCAATTGGAATTGAATTGTGAATAAATTGATATGAATGGGAACCCAATTCAAAGAGTTTTGTATATGAATGCAAGTGAATTGGTTAAGAATAGCAAATGAAATTGATTTTGAATCAATAGGAATGAATTGACCTCTTAATGAGTAATGTTTGCATATGAATGGAAATGGATCATAACTGAAATGCAAATGTTTCAAGTTTAAAATGAAATTTGATTGTAAATCAAATTTGGAATGTAAGTAAAATTAAAAGGTAAGAAAGGCATATGTAATCATATTGAAGTGGAAATGAATTGGTTGAGATAAATATGAATTGTATGTAGTGAACTTAAATTTAAAGCATTCAAATGAAATAAAATGAAGTAGACTTGAATAAGTGATTCGAAAGTGATTTAAATCTTTGGATTGTTGAAAATATAGTGACATTGTTAAACTATGAAATTTGAGTTTGTAAAGCGAGTTAAAATGATGTCAGCATTGTGAAATTGGTTTATAAAGATGGTTAGCTTGCATTTATATGGGAAATGCTAATGAAATGTTCTTATCTTTGAAATTTGATGAGTTTGTTGAGTATAGTACAGGTGCGGGAGGCGTTCGAGAGAGTTGGAGCGCGTATATGCGAGATATTAGCCGCTTGCTTTTAAAATTTTGCTAAGAGGTACGCCTACGCAAATATAATTGGGAAAATGATATATATATATTGTGATATATTTTGGTTTCCGGCCATGTGAGCCGATGTATATATATTTGTGTATCCTGCGATATCGCAGAAGCTCCTCCGTGCAAAGGAGACTCCGCCAAAATTTTTCAGAAATTTTGGGAGTTAGAAAATTTTTGGGATTTTTGGGAAAATTTATTAATAAGTAAAGTTATTTTGAAAGCGAGTGTTAAGATAAAGGCTTTAGAGTAAATAAAGCAAATGGTTTTGAAATGGAGCTGAAACTTTTTGGAAAGTGAATATAAGCTTTTAACTAAGCAAATTGGGAAGTAAATAGGTTGGAGAGTATTTTCTACCTTAGCAAATTTCGGGGACGAAATTTTTATAAGGAGGGAGGAATGTAACATCCCGTATTTTTAAGCTATTGAATTTGAACATTTAATTCGTTTTAAATGTTAATGTGGATTCTTAATTGATTTTGAAATGAATGGATTTGGGTTCAATCAATGAAAATGAGCTATAATTTTAATTTATAGCAATTCTGGTTGAATTTGATTAATGGAAAAATAATAATTAAATATTCGGGATTAGGATAAAAAGGTGAATCTGGGTGTAAATAGCTATAAAATGGTTTTAAAATTTATTTTAAAGTCTATTTGGACATAAGAAATATTGTTGGACTTTTAGAGGAATTTTTAAGTTGATAAATTAATATTTGGGGTTTATATTAATTTAATAATGAATTTAATATTATTAAAAATGCAATTTAATCACATTTTGGTCTAGAATGAGCCAGAATGATTTTTAATGTGTTTATAAATTTTATATGATTTATTGTTAAGTTATTAAAATTTTAAAA